>OY288252.1:42978619-44231369 GCA_958450325.1 Agrostemma githago
GGGTCGGACATATTTAACGACGAATCTCCACGATCAATTACGCCCTTAAGTGTTTAGGGCGGCGCACCTCGAAGGGCGCCACCTTCAATACAGCTTGTAAAGGGATTAAATAGACTTTAGGCGGAATTCATAATTAAACATATGTGACCCGAAAATTCGACCGTCGTCGCAAACTTAGGTCCTCGACATTTTAACATCGTAATTTGGCCTTTTAGGCATACGATCATTAATTTAGCCTCAACAGATATTGCTCGGATCATTTTGAAAATAGTTTTTTATGATAAATATACGCAGTATTAATATTATAACAAAATGTAAATGACGACAATTAAATGTTAGGGGTTAGCGTACGATAAGTAAATGTTAGATGTTAGTTGACATAAAATAAAATGATAGAATGCAAACATATAAAATGTTAGTAACGAAATTAAAATGTTAGTATTAGTATCGCTATTATCGATTAATTAGTATACGTATACATAATTATATATATATATATATATATATATATATATATATATATATAGAGAGAGAGAGAGAGAGAGAGAGAGAGAGAGATAGGTTCACATAAGGCCAACAACTCTTATAAGTTCATAAGTTCCAGTGTTAAAGTTACACAAAAAGTGCTTAAAGTTACACGAGATGAATGTTAAAGTTGCACTTTATCACTTGAAGTGATAACAGTGCTGAATGTTATAGTTACATATCAATCTTGAACAAATGCAACTTCAACGTATGTCAACTGTAACTTTAATATAGACTTAATTGCATGTGGTGAACTTATTTGATCCCTTCTCTCTCTCTCTCTCTCTCTCTATATATATATATATATATATATATATAAAACTATGAAAAGAAGGGAGAAAGGGATGTCGGGATTGAATGTTACACCCTCAACCTCCATGCTTTTGCTTCTCGGAATAGGGCTCGACAAATGGTGGCAAAGTCACGGGAGCGTTGAGATACGTAGGAGAGTTATGGTGTGTATGGTTTCTAGAGATGAATTTGACAAGTTTTGCTCTCAATCTTTGATGAGTTTTGATCTCGGGATAAGGGTTGTATGTGTGTAAGTGTCGCTGTAAGGTTGATGCTGAAATGTGGCTGCAAATGAGAGATTTTAAGGGTGGTAAAAGGTTGGAAAAAGTTGTGAAATGGCTTAGGGTGACGGGGTATTTATAGAAGAAATACCCCGGTTAAGGTCCACTCGATCGAGTGGTGCAAGTGTACTCGATCGAGTGCCCGGTTCGAGTCCGGTTCAGCCGGTTCGCTGCTTTACTCGACCGAGTGGGTGTGAACCACTTGATCGAGTGGGTCAAAAAGGAGGGAGTGTTTTTAGGAAACATTTGTTGACAATTTTGAATGTGATTTGGTAGTTGAGGCTAGCTTCTAGAAGCGCACTTGGCTGATTTTTGCGTCGGATTCATCTTTGACCGGGTTTTTACCCGATCGCTAAAAGACGGTTTTAATTCCGGTGTCGGTTTTGACCCAAATTAGTCTCATTTTATTGGAAACGGCCCACTGGGCCTGAATTTGAGGTCGTTTTCATGAGATTTGTACTCCGCTAAAAGCCCATGCCAGACATTACTGATTCCGAGCCCATATTCGAGCGTGTTAAAGCGCGTTTGTGTCCGATCATCATCGGGTGTTTTTTGGAAACTGCTATAGACACCTAGCGTCAAATGTGGGTGTCTACAAAGCCCCCACTCTGACTAAGGCTTTAATAAGGCGAAAGTCAGAGTAGCTACCAGGTCAATCGAGGATTAAGACGTGGCGGACTTCCGGTCAGGTCGTTTAAAGTCCATTAGACTTGCGTAAAAGGGCTCGCCAACCATAAGATAGAAATCATACCTGAGTTCTGTTATCTGGGATAGCTTCGTGGGGCTTGCTTTTGAAGTCCTGGGTGTACCTGTATGCAGATACATCCCATCTTGGAACTGCGCGAGGACTTGCCTCTGAAGCCCTGGGTGTATCTGTTTGCAGACACATCCTGTCTCGGAACTACGCGAGAGCTTGCTTCTGAAGCCCTGGGTGTATTTGTTAGCAAATACATCCCGTCTCGGAATTACGCGGGAACTTGCTTCTGAAGTCCTGGGTGTACCTGGTTGCAAATACATCCCAATTTGCATGCGACATTTAGGTGAAACGCCAACTCACGCTGGGGAGATAAAAACTTGATGTTCCATTGGGAAGCACAAGCTGGTACCTGAAATGTTAGATACACAAGCAGAAATAACAAATATAGCAGATGGCATGATAGCACATAAGAAATGCTGTTAGCATCTGTAGACTGGCTCGCGCTGGGGAAAATGACTTTTGCTTCATTTTGAAATCGAAGTCCTAAAAGCAGCTCACGTGCTAGGAGATAGGTTTTCAAAATTGAAAGGGGTAGAAAAGAAATTTGCAGTTTAAATAGAATGAAATTTGACCCTGTCAAAAAGGGTTTTCTCGAATGACTATGTTTTGCAAATTTCAAAACAAGAATTCGAAGAGAGAGGCCTACCGACAGACTCGACTCTGGACGCGACAGGACGAGTTGACAGACACGAATTGGACTCTCGAGGGGTTGGACCGTGACTCGGTAGGGGGTGGGCCACCTAAGATACCAAGACTCTTAAGTGGCGCTATTCCATAGCCTAGGCGAGTGGCAACACGGTCGAACATCGAAATGGGAAAGATATGCTATAGGGGGATTGCAGTAGTCTGTAATGGGACTGCTTCTGCATGAGAGGACTCAGTAGTGGCAATGTTGTAGTTCAGTGCTCTTTTGAATTTTGTGGTTTTGGGAATATCTACCCAAAGTGGGTGTTGCTGCGAGTCCTGACAGATACTTGTCTTCGACTGAGCCGAGTACAAGGACACACTCTAAAAAGGAGGCTAGTTTTGAAACTCATTTGGATTATGTAAGTGGATGGAGAGCTTCTGTCTAATAGAAGCCCCCAGACGACAGGGCAAACTGTTGAGAACATGACAGTGTCGTGCTAGGAATGACGATGCTTTTTTGAATTTGTGTCAATGTGGGTGGTTGTGCCCTAGTTGAAAGGCTGCCTACGTATTCACGTGTAGTGAAATCAAACCAAGCCGTAGTTCAGTGGATCGAAATATATTATGGTGCCTAGTTTATTAGGGCTTTGTGTGTAGCTAGCCAAAGCGATGGTGTCGGCTAGGTGTGTTCCCAACGATGTCTTGATCAAAGGACTGGAACAGTTAGGATGTTGATCATGTGACTGTGAGCATTCTCCGGGGTAGCCCCCAGAGGTGGTGTGAACTATTTGGGCATGTTCTATGCCGACTGTAAGTTGAGTACCCGTGTTTGGGGCTGGTAACTGGTTTAGATGTTTTTAAAAATGTGGAGCTAGGTTGTGAGTGGCCTTGATGTTTTGATATATGGAGCTTGATTTCGTGGGGCTAAGGCTTCGAGGGTAAGGTATTGTAATGTGGTAGGAAAGGGGGAAGTCGAGTAAAAATGACTCGAACTTCGATCGGGGTAGGTTGATAATGCGGGATCTGATTTCCATGTCTGACCCTAATGGTTAGGGGGTATCCTATGGAGCTTGAATCCTCAAAATTCCGGGATGTCTCTTAGCCGAGGTCTCGAGAAGGTCTTGTGGGTTGTAATGTGGGAAGGCTAGAGGTGGCGTTAGCTGACCAACTTGATTGTCTCTCCCCTATTTGATGGTATGGGCATTGATAATTTTTTAATTGACCGTACCCCGGTCAAAGGACTTTCACTTGAGTTGACCGTTGACCACGGTCATGGGTATTTGAAATCTTTTGTTGGTTGACCTCTTAGCCCCGGTCACGGGATTCTTTATTTGAGTTGACCGTGCCCCGGTCAAGTAATTGACCGTATCTGGTCGGGGGATGATGATCATGGCCAGCTCTTTTGTTAGTTTTGGCCTTTTGCTTTTCCTTGGACTTCTGATTTTTTGTCCAGCTTTTTTTTTTGCCTTTTTTTTTGTTGGTCAGACTAACACCCAAGATAGGGATTGGTCAGTCTTATTGGAGGGGCATTTATTGTGGGAAATGGGCTTGCTTCCCGTCTCGAACCCAAACTAAGAGACTACCTAGTTTTGTCAAAAGATTCGATACTGCTCCTAACTAAGGGTAGTTTTGTCGCTTTCTATACCAGACATGGAACAGGTAAAGGAAAATACGGGTCTCAGTTTCCTCCAGTCATTATAGATGTGCCTATAATAGTCACGTGCGTGTGCTCACAGTGTATGCTGGTGTTCATCATGTTCTCGGAAACACATAAGGGAAACATATATGAGAAATAGAAAAGTTGATTTTATTGAAATGTGAAAAGAGGACAAAATACAGCTGACTCTGACTCTGACTTTGACTTTGAAAGAAATAGTACATCCTAGACTCGGACTTAGACTCTGACTTAAATCAAATCTGGAGTATCGGATGACGTTGTCAATAGTCTTCAGCTTCTAAGGGCTCAAGTCAATGTCAAGTATAGCCTTCAGTAGAAGCTTCACCGAGATCCTCATTATGTCGAAGATCGTCTTTGATCCTAGTGCCCATTTCGGTAAGCACCGCAAAGTTTGAAATACCGGTATACCTAAGATGGACGCGGTAGGAGGGTAGGAGGTTGTTGATGAACGCCTCCACTAGTGTCTTCTCACTGGGCTTGTCTACCAGCTTAACACTCTCAACCCGCCAACGTTGAAGGTATTTGGTGAAACCCTCTGTTGGATCTTGGGCCATCACTTCTAAAGTCCGCATGGTAGTCTGAAGTTCAGTATTATCAGAATAGTTTCGAGCGAACTCAGTAGCCACATCTTCCCAAGTCGGGGAATTTTTTTGTGTTTAGCCTATAGAACCAGGCTTTTGGATATTTCCCGAGGGATGCGCCGAACAAATTGATGAACATGTTGGCTTTGACCCCCTTGATTGCCATGAATTTTTTGAAATCTCGGAGGTGTAATAATGGATCCTCCGTCCGTTCGAATATGGGTAACCCCTCTAAGTTGAGATCCTTTGGTAGTTTCTCACTAATGGGTGCATAGTCTCGGAAGTTTTCAATACGAATGTTATTCCCTTGAAGGGCGTGGAACTGTTGTTCGAGTTCACGCACTGTGCTGATCAGTTTGGCAAATGGCCCAGTATTCACCAACCCAGAATTGAGGTATTGCCGTTCAATGACAGTTAAACGAGCATTCATGGCCTCTTGGTCGGCTCTCAGGAACCCTATATGGGTTTCAACTATGGCCTGCCTACTAACCATTGTTTCCAGCAAAGCTTTCGTTTCATTGATGGTGTTTTCCTTGTCCCTATTCTCGGTTGGGGGTGTCATACTCTGCGAGGACACCCACGTAATCAGAAATGTTGCTTCGGAACCCAAACACACCAAGGCATAGGAAATTGCACGGGAGGAAAGGCGACTCGGGTTTGACTCGGGTTAGACTCTCCTAAAAAAAAGTAAGGTGCGATTCCTGAAGCGATTGTGATTAATCGCTCCGTCGGAGAACAACCCCCAAGTAAAACTAAGGACTCTTGCAGGACTTATATGGTGTGACATCTAAGTGATTTGAAAGTGGGGTACGTGAGACAACACGTGTAAGACATGACCCTTAGAGCAACCGTGTTTGATCGCTCTACTAAAGGGTAGCTCCCGGGTGAGATCGAAGGTTGTGCTAGGACTCGAGTGTCGGACGAGTGACCCTTAGATGTAAGGATCACGAACCTTTTCTTATAGGGCTATGCCTTCTAAAAGGTTGACTCTACCTCGAGGAAAGGCAGATGGGGTAAGGGAAGTAACATGCGACGTGAGATCGGCAGAGTTTCGCCGCTAGAGACCCTCGACTTGACTTGAATAACGATGACCCCGTGATTAGGATAGACCCTTAAGTTAAAGGGTTCGTGAATTGGGATAACTCGACTAACGGAATGAAATCTGGGCGAAATTCCCTTAGGAAAGGTCGTGGGGACCGTCCTGTTAGAAGGAAAAATCGCGTCGGACTTTCTAGTTAGGACTCGAGTGTGTAAATGGACTTTCCTTTGTAGGGGTATGCCCTACACAGGTCGGTCCTGTCTTTGACAAGTAAAGGCAAACTGGGATAGGGAGGAAACTCGTGACGTAAGATCGACGGAGTTTCGACGCTAAAAACCCTCGACGATTTATAAAAGACCCGACACACGGATTACGGTAGGTCCTATAATAAGGAAGGTTTCTTGATGAAAAGGATTGGATTTTGAAAATTTTGGAGGATGGTCCTGAAATCGGCAGTCGGCCAATAGGACCAGGCATTTGAAATATTGTAGTTGCGAATAAATTCGCATTTTGGAAAATTGGGAGACGGTCCCATCTTTTGAAATTGGCAGCATGCCAACAAGACCGAGCTTTTCGAAAAGTTCAGTATTTGGAATTTTGAAAATTTGAATATCGTAAATGAATTTCCGAAAAATTTGAAAAATCAAAAACGGGATCCCGAAGATTTGAAGATTCGAAAACGACATCTCGAAGATTTGAAAATCGAAATGGAATCTCGAAGATTTGAAAATCAAAATAGAATTTTGAAAATTCGAAATCGAAAAGGAATTTTTTGAAAATTCGAAAATTAAATGATGATCGGAAATTCGAAAAATGAAATTGATAGCATGCTGGCTAAAAAAAAAAGGCTTGTTTTGAGTCAAATCGTAAGTAAAGTCTACTTTTCGGCAAAATTTCGATTTTTGAAAAGATGCATCTTTTGAAATGATGGTTTTTGAAAATGACACAGAAACCAAGCAGCATATAGTCACGTAAGCATTATAACGACGCCATGTATGCTTTACACTAAGTCTCGGTCGGTCGAAATAGGGTCTATACAAGTGCGCATGGCCTTTTCGAGAATCGGGACGGACTTCCTAAGTCGAGTTTATCTTAGAACACGCCGCGAAACCCATACGAATTAGCCATGAACACCTTGACATATCCATTTTGGAGTATAACAGTATAATGGGACGTAGGTCACCAGTACCGGCCCGGGTTGGGTTATGCATGAACCGTAAAACTAAAGCGCGTATTGTACAAATTGAACGGGTTCTAATCGAGTCTCACCCAGAGGATCCCGATGGTAAGTCACACATCTGTTTTCCCCAGCGGAGTCACCAAATTGTGGACATGACATAGGTCCACCCCGACGCAGCCACGCGCGGGTTTGGGGGGCGAAATGTTTCCCAATTTGAGATGGTTCTCGGGTTGAAATTTAAATCGAAGTTGGAGTCGCCACCAAACTTTGTGGGTGTTCGGGCCCATTCGAACCCATTCTATATTTTGGTGGACCGTGCACAAAGTACGGCCCACTTCGATACTAGAACTTGTGGGGTTCGTCCCTTTGCACTACGATACCGATGCCCAACTTTTGGGCATCCTATATCGAATGACTCTCCTGCGCCAATGGTTTCGGGCATCCGGAAACCGAGGTTCTGAGTAAGGGGTGAAGGTACGTGTTGGGAAGCCCACAAAAGACACCTAACCCCGCCCGCACTTAGCGGCCTCTACTAAGATATCGTTCGGTTTTTAATACGCGCGCTAGTAATCCGGTAAAATGTTATGCAAACAACGTTTTACAAGATATAAATATCGAATGGGTTGCTACGTCATTTTAATGCATCTTGATTCACGTCAAAGTGATTTAGCATGCGATGTTCATTTAAGGCAATAAATGGCAAACATCGAAAATAGAAAACTCGTAAATAAATTACAAAATTACACGGGCGGAAAACAAACCGGAATTTACAATACAACGAGCGATAAAATAATAATCGGAATAGAAAACGGTAAACATTAACTATAAACGGACCCGTAAATAGAAAATGTAGGCTAAACCGTAATTTGAATAAATCGACGAACTTCGATTAAATACACATTATATTGTGCATTAAACGGATGACGGAGACTTTAATTCACGTTTGCGTATGTATGGGGTCGTAGCGTGGTGCTAGCTCGATCCCGGGCCTCGAAGTCTTGTCCCGACTTATCATAGCGAAATGGAAATGTCTCAACCCGTCCTATATTGGATACGACTAAAGAGTCGTAAACTTAGGACTAGTCTTGTGAGACGTGGCTCAAAGTCGTAAAGGTGACTAGAATAAAATGTGATGCATGGTTTTTGAAAATATAGGCACGATATAGTCTTTACACGTGACGACTGAAAGTCGTAAAAAAAAATTGATTAGGCTTACGTTATTTAGGAGGCTCACGGTGAAGCATGCTGGAGACCACTAGATTGAGTCATGGGAGGGACTCGATCGAGTGCCCTTCTTGAGGACCCCCTGCCTGTTTTTGAGGGGGTCACTCGATCGAGTGGGCTTATGAACTCGATCAAGTGCCCTCTGCACGGGCAGCATCTCGTCTTTTGAGACGATCCATTTCGTAACTTTTATGTTTTTGAATCGAGATGCAATTACCCTAAATATAAATATTGTCCAATTTATATTAGTTTAAATCTCGATGGCTCGCCATACTCGACGACATTCGGCTATAGAACCGATATCTAGTATTTAAAGCAAAATTTTGTAAAATCGAACTTGGTCGGACAAGAACAAATATCGATTCCCTCCGCGTCATAATGTCGTAATCAATCCTTTCGGATCGTGTGACAATTAATTCGGCGTCAACGGGTGTCGTTCTAACCCGATTTGTCGATAAATCCTTTAGAATAAAGTTTTGAAAGAAATGGGGTCGGACATATTTAACAACGAATCTCCACGATCTATTACGCCCTTAAGGGTTTAGGGCGGCGCACCTTGAAGGGCGCCACCTCCAATACAGCTTGTAAAGGGATTAAATAGACTTTAGGCGTAATTCATAATTAAACATATTTGACCCGAAAATTCGACCGTCGACGCAAACTTAGGTCCTCGACATTTTAACATCGTAATATGGCCTTTTAGGCCTACGATCATTAATTTAGCCTCAACGAACATCGCTCGGATCATTTTGAAAATACTTTTTTATGATAAATATACGCGGTATTAATATTATAACAAAATTTAAATGACGATAATTAAATGTTAGGGGTTAGCGTACCATAAATAAATGTTAGATGTTAGTTGACATAAAATAAAATGTTAGAATGCAAAAATATAAAATGTTAGTAACGGAATTAAAATGTTAGTATTAGTATCGTTATTATCGATTAATTATTAGTATACGTATACATATATATATATATATATATATATATATATATATATATATATATATATATATATATAACGATAAAAAGAAGAAGGGAAAAAGGGATGTCGGGATTGAATGTTACACTCTTAACCTACATGCTTTTGCTTCTGGGAATAGGGCTCGTGAAATGGTGGCAAAGTCACGGGAGCGTCGAGATACGTAGGAGCGTTATGGTGTGTATGGTTTGTAGAGATGAATTTGACGAGTTTTGCTCTCGGTGTTTGACGAGTTTTGATCTCGGGATTAGGGTTGTGTGTGTGTGTGTGTGTCTTAGTAAGGTTGATGCTGAAATGTGGCTGCAAATGAGAGATTTTGAGGGTGGTAAAAGGTTGGAAAAAGTTGTGAATTGGCTTAGGGTGACGGGGTATTTATAGAAGAAATACCTCGTTTTAGGGCCACTCGATCGAGTGGTGCATGTGTACTCGATCGAGTGTCCGGTTCGAGTCCGGTTCAGCCGGTTCGCTGCTTTACTCGACCGAGTGGGTGTGAACCACTCGATCGAGAGGGTCAAAACGGAGGGAGTGTTTTTAGGAAAGATTTGTTGACAATTTTGAATGTGATTTGGTAGTTGAGGATAGCTTCTAGAAGTGCACTTGGCTGATTTTTGCGTCGGATTCATTTTTGACCGGGTTTTGACCCGATCGCTAAAAGACGGTTTTAATTCCGGTGTCGGTTTTGACCCAAATTAGTCTCATTTTATTGGAAAAGGCCCACTGGGCCTGAATTTGAGGTCGTTTTCGTGAGATTTGTTCTCCGCGAAAAGCCTATGCCAGACATTACGGATTCTGAGCCCATATTCGAGCGCGTGAAAGCACGTTTGTGTCCGATCATCATCGGGTGTTTTTTGGAAACTGCTATAGACACCTAGTGGCCAAATGTGGGTGTCTACAATAAGTTATAACTTATGTACACTAAAACAGACATTGCTTTAACTATGAACTAAACAATATAAGACACCTTTCCACGAAAAACCCCAAGCAATTGAATTGATGAAGTAATATAAACAAAAATATAAAAATAAATGAATTGATGAAGTATTTTACCAAAAATATCAGAATCAGCCATCATCGAACATGTTGCAATTGTTTCTTCACTATTCATTGCGTTTTTGAACAATCAAAGAACAAATCACGGCGTAATAAATTAAGAATCAGAAAGTCAATAATTTAGTATAAATTGAAGTTTAATTGATTTTTTCTGACCTAAATTTGAAGTTGGTGAAGATGAAATCATAGGATCTTCATTTGTATCTAAATTTCGACGCTTTGATACAGAATCACTCGCCATTGTAGGTTCAGATGAATTTCAGAGGTTTTCAGAGCGTATTACTAGAGAGAGAAAGTAGTAGCGTTCGAATGACAGAGTTTTAGAAGGTAGGGAGGAGTAGTGCATGTTTTTTGAGTCTTTCAATCTGGACCATGAGATTAGATCCTAATCTAATGGTCCAGATTGTGTCTTAACGTGTGTATAAAGTTTGGTTGTCTCACCGGAATCCGCATATATATATATATATATATATATATATATATATATATATATATATATATGTATATATATATAGATATATGACACCCCTCCCTATAAGTGCATAAATCTTATTTTGAGCCTTTGGATAGGGTGAGGATGGAGGGCTGAGATTTATTTAATAATAATTAATACACTTCAAAGCAATTAGCACACTCAACATTTAATACACTCTCTCTCCAACCAAATTTAATACACTCTCTCCAACCCAATTTAATACACTCTCTCAAACCCAATAAATATTTAACATAAATCAGAATATTTGAATGTTTTCATTTGAATTTTAGTATTTGATGTTTGGAGTTTCAAGCGCAATTTGTATTCACCATATTTGACAGTTTTGAGTGAAATATTAATTGAGATGAATTAATGTTTCAAAATATAAGAACTAAAGTTACAGAAATATAAGAACTGATTCGAAATAAAGTTACAAAACATGACCGGAGTTTCGATATATGATCTGAAGTTACAAAATATATGAACCGAAGTTACGTGATATATAAACTGAAGTTACAAAAATATATGAAATGATTAGAATTGAAATTACAAAAAATGGATTGTGGTTACAATATATGATCTGAAATTACAAAACATATGACACGACTAAGCCTGCCAAGATGTTAGTTTAATTTTCCGAGTAATTTATTTTATCCGATCTATAGAAAAACTATCTAAAACATCGCAAACCCGCATCGCGTTGCAGTCCCAAATCTTGAAAATAGGAACCTCCTTGGATCCTACCGAGAGAGAGCAACTCATGAACCTACTCACACAATACAAAGACGTCTTCCCCTGGTCTTACAAAGACATGTCAGGCATAGACAGAGATATCGCCGAACACCGAATCCCAATCAAACCCGGGTTTAAACCAGTAAGACAAAAGCTGAGTCGCTTGCGACCCGAATGGGCCCTTAAGGTTAAAGAAGAGGTAGATAAACAATTTAAAGTCTGGTTCATACACGTTTCCGAATATTCTGACTGGTTAGCCAACATAGTCCCTGTCCCTAAAAAGGACGGGAGGATTCGGGTCTGTGTAGATTTCCGAGACCTTAACAAATCCAGCCCAAAGGACAACTTTTCCTTACCTCACATAGATATCCTGGTAGATAATACCGCCAAACACGCCCTACTCTCCTTCATGGACGAGTACGTCGGGTACAATCAAATAAAAATGGCAAAAGAGGACATGTCTAAAACAGCCTTTACCACGCCTTAGGGAACCTATTGTTACTCACTAATGCCCTTCGGACTTAAGAATGTCGGGGCAACCTATCAAAGAACTGCAACCACACTTTTACATGATATGATGCACAAAGAAGTTGAGGTGTATGTAGATGACATGATAGTCAAATCCCAAAACCAAGAAGGGCACGTCTCGGCCCTCGAAAAATTCTTCAAACGCCTACGCCAATATAATATGAGGCTTAAGTGCTTAACCCACAAAAATGCGCCTTTGGGGTTACATCTGGGATTTTAAGTCACGTAGTGAGCCAGCGAGGAATCGAAATAGACCCATCCAAGATAAAAGCCTTGTTAGACATGCCCGCACCCTCAACGAAAAGGAGATTAGAGGATTTCTAGGTAAGGTCCAATACATCAGCCGTTTCATCGCCAAACTAACCATGGTCTGTCTATGAGCCCATTTTCAAAAAGCTCAAAATAACCGAACCCACCGTCTGGGACGATAAATGCCAAAGAGCCTTCGACAAGGTGAAAGAAATACTAGCACAACTGATGCGTGCAATTTATATATGATTATTCTGTCTTTTACGCACGCATTTTCATGCATATCGAGTAGCATTGTCTACTATTTTCCCCCGAATTTGATACTTTGTGGTCATGTTGCATCTTATGCAGGTTTGAACCCGTGGATGCATAAACAAGGCAAAACTCGTGCTTAAAGATGAAATCTTATGCGAAATAAGAAAGGAGAATGATCGTTTTCAAACGGGTCTACTTAAAACGTGAATATATTGAGTTTTACAACTTTAATTGAGCTGATTCCAGTTGCGTTAGAAAGATCGTTCTCTTAGCTTTCCAACGGTATATTATACTCCTGATTTGAAGAATTAACGAAGAAATGGCAAGCGTTTGAAGTTGAGCGCGCAGTGCTGAAAACGGAAACAGGTCAAGATAGTCGAACGACTATCCATAATAGTCGACCGACTATCCTCTAGACTGGACGAAGACCGAGACTTTCCTAATTTGATATTTAGTGTTAATAAGACTTTTGGGGTTTTGTTTTAGCTTAGTATTTAAGAAACTATTATACTAGAATTCTACAACCTCTTCTATTATGTTTTTAATTCTTTAGACTACTCTTTAGATTTCTTTTAGACTTCTTCTCTACTTTTATTGTCTCTAGTTTAATTTCTTCCCAAAAACTCGGTTATTGTAAGAACTTTTGGATTCGAATCGCTTTCATTCCTTTGGTAATTTTATTAATCTTTCTTCCTTCTTCTTTGTTTTTGATTGATTCTTTTATTTCCTTCATACTAATTTATTATTATTCGTGATGTTTAATCTATTGAATTGTTTTTTTAATCTTGTTGTCATTGAAATAATCATGAGTAGCTAATTTCCCTCGCTAGGATTTAGGGGATCTGCGAATTGAATGTGGTCGCTAAATAATTTATAGATCTGTCAATAATATTGTATCTGAGTTGTCAATTGTAGCATTTAATTGAGATTAATTGATTAAGTCGACGTAATTGATTAATTGAATTCGGTAAACTTGAACCTAAGATCGGAAGCCTGGTAAAAGTTAGACCTGCTACAACACATTAGTTTGCCCTAATAAGATCGGAAGCCTTTAGACGCATGCTAGGGTGAATAGCGGACCGGAAGGACCTTTTCAATACCCCTTGGACCAATATCTGCGACAGACCTGTGATTTAGACCGTGACCATATGAGATTCGTAGTGAACCGACAATCCTAGATTTCTCTCCATATATTTATTCATCTTAAATTCATCTTATTTTATTTTAGTTATTTCTTCCCTTTTAATTCTCTTTCCTTCACTACTTTAGTTTAGATAAGCACAATTAAAAACCCCCGATTTGTTATGTAGATAGACTTTAATTACGAGTAGAATTTTTTGTCTCCCTGTGAATTCGATCCCGACTTCCCTAGCTATATTTTAGTTAGACCGTAGTTGGTTATTTTTGATAGGTATACGACTAGCTTATCAACAACCCCCAGCGTTATTAATGCCTCCCAAGAAGGGACTACCACTTTCCCTCTACCTTACCGTAACCGAAACCGCAATGGGAGCATTGCTAGCGCAAACCGTTAACAAAGAAGAGAGAGCCATATACTACATTAGCAAAAAAAATTCCTCGAGTACGAAACAAAATGCACACCCCTAGAAAAAACCTGCCTTGCCCTAGTGTGGTCAACTAAAAAACTCCGGCACTACATGCTTAGCCATACCGTGCACGTATACTCAAAAGTGGATCCCATCAAATACATCTTCGCGAAACCTGTCCTCAACGGACGACTAGCCCGATGGACACTTAAGTTGGCAGAATTCAAGTTAACATACGTACCCCTTAAGGTCATTAAAGGATGAACCGTAGCCGACTTCCTAGCCGAGAACCCAGTAGAAGAAACATCAACAACCGACACCTTGTCCTTTCCTGACGAGGACATTCTGTTCGCCGAGAGCGAGTCGTGGGACCTGTATTTCAATGGTGCCTCGAGCGTGAGGGGGTACGACGTAGGGATCCTCCTGATATCACCAATAGGTGACCATATACCCATATCGATCAAACTAGACTTTCCCGTTACCAACAACGCAGCCGAATACGAAGCCTGCCAAATAGGACTAAAAGCCGCTGTATCTCTAGGAGTTAAAAACCTTAGAGTACATAGGGATTCATCCCTTGTAGTCAACCAAACCAAAGTAGATACAATGTCCCGAGAATTCACCGAAATCGACTTTATACACATTACCCCGCGAAGAAAACCAATTCGCCAACGCCCTATCCAAGCTAGCCTCACTAATAAACATGCCCGCCCATCGTTTCTCTATGCCTATCTGCGTAGAGAGAAGCGAACAACCGGCCTACATCCATAACCTCAAAACAGACGACACCTCCGAGAAACCCCGGTAGAAAGCAATCCTAGACTTTAAAACCAACAGGTCATATCCACCCAACACAATCACCAAAAATAAAAGAGCCCTACGAATACAAGCAGCCTACTACGTCCTAAATCAAGGACTATTATACAAACGAATCCCACAAGGAGTCCTCCTTTGATGCAAAAACAAAACCCAATCCGAGAGAGTCATGGAAGAAGTACATGACGGAGAATGCGGACCCCACATGAGCGCCCACCTATTAGCCCAAAAAATAATGAGACTGGGCTATTACTGGATTACCATAGAGGCAAACTGTCGACGTCACGTCCACCACTGCCACAATTGTCAAATATTTGCCAACATCCAACACCTACCGCCATATCCTCTCCATATTATAGCCACGCCTTGGCCTTTCTCTACTTAGGGAATCGATATCATAGGAACTATACACCCGTCCTGGACCGGCGGATACTGCTTTATACTAGTGGCCGTTGATTATTTCACCAAATGGGTAGAAGCCGCTTCTTACACCGTACTAACCTCAAAACAAGTAGTCAAATTCTTACAAAATAACATCATCTGTCGTTATGGCATACCTCACAAAATTATCAGTGATCAGGGGCCTCATTTCAGGGCCGACACCCAAAAACTCCTCGACAAATACAAAATCCAAAGAAACAAATTCTCACCCTATAGACCTCAAACAAACGGGGCCGTAGAAGCAGGCAACAAAACCATCACCACGATCCTTAAGAAAATGATAGACAACTACCGGGATTGGCCAAGCAAAATATTCTTTGCCTTATGGGGGTACTGAACACCCACCGGAGCCACACCGTATTAACTAACCTATGGCTCCGAAGCCGTGCAACCCGTAGAGCTAGAAATACCGTCACTAAGGATACTAGTCGAGAGCGGCATTCCCGAAGAAGAATGGGACCAAAAACGATACGAAGAACTGGTACTCTTAGATGAGCGTAGGATACATGCCCTATCCAACGTACAAGCCTACCAACAACGTATACAACGAGCCTTAAATAAACTAGTGAAATCCCGAAACATACATGAGGGGGACCTAGTAATCAAATCCATTAGAGCACCCCTTCCCGTCGATCCCAGAGGGAAGTTCAAACCAAACTGAGCAGGCCCCTACCTTGTCAAGAAAATACTCTCGGGGGCGCCGTGATTCTCACCGACTTAGACGGCCAAGAGTTCTCAACTCCGATCAACATGGACAAACTTAAGCGATACTACCCATAAACACCCTAACGACTTCACTCTGATCTCCAAATTGGGGGAAAAACCATCCAGAAAAAAAAAAACAAAAACAAACTCGCATCGATAATTGGCATAACGAGTATAAAGCAAAATCGCTCACGTTTTGAAAGAACTACGAACATGGTTTGATTCCGTCTAAAAGCGGATACGTAAGCAACCCTCCTTTAGGTACAACCAACCAACCAAACAAAAAAATCTATCACAGGCAAATTGGAGCTCTTTGCTACGTTCCGATTAACGATTGATTCAAATAACGAAGCACAAACGACGAGCCGAGGACGGGGTGAAAACCCGAAAGGGCGCCCCGGGCAAAATGAAGAATCGAGTTGCGAGCCGTAAAAAAAATGACGAGCCGAGGACGGGTAGAAAACCCGAAAGGGCGCCCCGGGCAAAATGAAGTATCAAGTTGCGAGCCGTAAAAAAAAAAAAGAAGAAGAAGAAGAAGAAAAAAAATAAAAATTGGTGAGCCGAGGACGGAGTGAAAACCCGAAAGGGCGCTCAGGGTTAAAATGAAGAATCGAGTTGCGAGCCACCACACAAAAAATAACAATAATAATAAAAATAAAAATGAGAATAATGTGCTTCTCAACAAAATTTGGTTAAGTCGAGCCTTTGTCGAGGCCTTTACATCAAGCGTCTGACACCCGGCTATTCCGGAAAATGACGACGTGTCAAAACTCCACAAAAACTAGTACTAATATGCCATATAATATCAACTAATAGGGCATAATACAAAACGGCTGAACTCTACCGGTCCAACTTTTCCTTTCCTTTGCCCTTCGGGTGTGCCTGCTTGTGTCTCTCACCATCAATCCTCTGAACACATGCTTCCACCACCCTAGCCAAAGGCGAGTCCAGCCAATCCCACTTTCCCTCCTCAATCACATTTTTGAAATGAGTCTCATTAGTCTTGGCCCGTATATATGAACTAACGGTACTAGGATCGGTAACGTTGTCTTTGGTCAGGCCCTTATTGACATTTACTCGAGTCGCCTCCTCGTCCCCTAGTGCCGCTATCTTCCTAACTTTTGAGCTGCTGTGTCCTGACGGGTGTTCACAAAAACCCCCCGCCGGATGGGAGCTATGTCGGTCGGTCGAGCGCTCTCTATGACAACGGGACACGAAAACTTCTGTTCCCAATACTCCCTAAACGAATTCTCGGTCCATGATTCGAACCTAGAAACACCCTTAGCAGTCTCCAAAGTGGAGGGTTTAACGCCCATTTGATTCGACAATTCCCGCGGATAAATATAAACTGGATCCCTCATGGAGAGTATTAGCAAGTCCTGCGTCAAAGACGAAAAAGGAAACCCGGTGTGCCCACTGATGTTCCACCACGGGACAAACCGCCTAATGACCGACTGCCCTTTAGCCAAATAGGAAAGTCACTCCTTCTCGGTGTGACCTCCCCTCCACTCATGCATCGTCTTCCGACCCGTGAAACCCCTGTAGTTATAACCTTTGAAGCCCCGGGGAGGGTCGACCAAACCAAGTTGCTCCTATAGCCAAACCTGCGCAAACCACGACAAAATGTCACACCTTCGAGCTAAAGCAACCACAAAAACAAAAACAAAAAGCCAGCAAGCAACAAGGAAACATGACACCCTAAGCACATGTATAATGATCCTGGAACCCGATAAGGTGTCTCATGGAACCGGGCACTAGCATCTAGACCTAGAATAAGCTCACCCAAAATGAGCAAAGAGGGTGATCGTCCATGTTCCATTCCAATTACAACATCCAAGACTCGAGGATTACCCCAACCCTCGCGCACCCTCGGATCCTGGAAAAGATAATAACAACCCACCGCGATGTTAAAAGCACACCTACATGCTAGAGCCGAAATATCGTAGGAACCAGCCTGTGACTATGTCCTAAAAAGCAACTCTAGGTCGATGTCATCTCTCCCAAACAAAACCTTAGTCTCCTCCAGTGAAGAAAGGTCCAAAAAATGACAAAACCGCTCTACATAAGCATCATCTCCCAAAGGCACGCAAGGTCGAACCGAATTCCACCCACCTATAGCGTCTAGTTCTTTGGGGAGAGGACAAATTTTGCCCCCGGGGAAAGCAAAATAATGACCTTTTGAGTCCCAAAACTTAGAACATGCTAGTAAGAAGTTGATAAGTGTAGTTTGTAGTGCCTATTTCGTAGTGTTTTGGTCCCATTTTCCTTGTGGAATCGCTCCTTGAGAGCGGTTTATGGGCTTCTTATGCTTCCTTTAGTTCGTTTCAGGTTCCCGAGACCGATTTGGAAGAGTTGGAGCGATTCCGACTCAATACATACACATTTTGGAGCCAACGGAGTAAAGGAACGATGACTCGATGCCTTGGAGTCGACCCCGAGGCCTTGGGACCCAATCCCGAGCCTCCGAGACCCGATCCCGAGTCCCGAGAATCGGTGAGAAACCCATGAGAACCAAGGAGGGACCGAAAGAAGCTTAAAGGAGGCCTACAAGACTCATCCCCGACGGGTATGGCCTCAACCGGTTCCGGTTGAGGTGCACAAAAGAGGTGGCTCCTGTCCAGGGCCCATCCCGACCGGGAGCATAGCTTCCCGACCGGGACCGACCCCATCCCGACCGGGACCACCCCTTCTCGGCCGGGATGGGCTGCAGCTCACCCGCGCCTACTTCCTTTCACCTCCTTCCATTCTTAAACCCTATATATACCCTTCCCTTGTTATGTAAAGCTTATGCACTTCATTAGACCTTAAACCCTAGACTACTTTAGGTTAAATTAGATTAGATTAGTGTATATTAGTCCTTAATTAGTTGTTAATCCTAGATTAGCCCTTGTATTAAGGAATTCTTGAAGATCTTCACCAAGATTGACAACCTTGGTGTATTATTTTGGGTTTTCTCTTTTATACAAGTTTTCATTCTTCCTTTCATCCTCTAGTATGGTATAATCCTTTTTCTCTTCTCTTAATCTTTGTTTATGTTTTTCAAGTTTCAATCTTTAGTTCTAGATTATTGTTTTGTTCTTCATACTTGTTAGTTTGTTTATGTTTGTTTTGTTTTCTTATGTTGATCCATCTTGTTCTTGTTAGTTATAGTT
This sequence comes from Agrostemma githago, assembly GCA_958450325.1. Lineage (NCBI taxonomy): Eukaryota > Viridiplantae > Streptophyta > Magnoliopsida > Caryophyllales > Caryophyllaceae > Agrostemma > Agrostemma githago. Next base: position 42,997,741 of record OY288252.1, read on the forward strand.
CGATTATGTTAGAGTAGTGTTCTTGCTAAGGTTAGTAGGATGATTAGGGTGTTAATTGGATGATTAAGGGATTGTTGGAGATGTTGGTGGAAGATTTGGGTTTCCTCTTGGTTTGGTGCACATCACAAGTTTGTTGAAATGCTTGATTGACTAGTAGTTACATATACTTGTTTTTCTTGCCTTTCTCTTGTGGGTGATGGTTTGTTTGTGGGTTCGGTTCCCTCACTAAGTTGCGAGAGCCCGGTGAGGACGACCCCTAGGTCGGTCTAAGTAGCGAGAGCCCGGATGCGACCTAGGCCACCATAGCGCGCTAGAACCCCGTTTGTCGTGTGTGTCGCCGAGATGGGTTATAGGATGAACCTCTAGGTGGGTCTAAGTTGCGAGAGCCCGGACCAACCTAGATCACCCTACTACCTCCTTCGCTCTAGTTATCCCTTGACCATTCCGTTACCCCTTTGACCCCGACCTAATCCTAGCCCGTTTTCCTTGTTTGCTTTCTCCTTAGCCTTAGTCATAGTCTTAGCCTTTTCCCTTCTTATCATTTTAGTTTAGCTCGTTGACTTAGTCTAGTAATCGGGTGACCTTAGTCTAGGCTATACATTACCTTCCCCGTGGATTCGACCCGACTTACCCTATCTACCCTAGTTAGGATTAGCCGGTTACTTTACTTGATCGGTTGGGACGTGGCGAATCCCACCCATCAGAAGTCATCTTGTATCTTGACTCGACTCAGCGCAACAATCGTGGACAAACCATCATTTGAGCAAACCTCGGGGTCGCATTTCTTAAAATAAGCCGCCCACTCGGTTAGGAGATTCCCAAAACCCGACATGACCCCGCGTAAGGATATTCTAGACACTATGGATATTCTAGTATGTCTAAAGTAAGTACCCACAACCCGTATATATAGCCCTAATCCCACAACAATTAAGAAACAACAAAAATTTCCATAAACGGGGCTTGAACCGCCCAGGCCCAGGCGCCCAAAGTCTCAACCCGCACGAGCTCATGCGACCCGGAACCCGAAAGCCTTAGCCCAGGCGCCTATCCCCAAGCAGATAACCTCTCACGCGACCCAAAAAAATAGAAACGTTGATCCCGATTGTCGCCATAACTACCACCTGACATCTCGGACGTCGGGAACGACCTCCCGAAGTTACTAAAATCTTCTCCGGAGACCGAAATACCCATGCAGGAGCTGCAGGAACACCAATTCACTCGTCGGACACACCAGACTTAGGCATCTTCTCATTTTTTTTCTTTTAGGAGGATAAGCTACCCCACCTAGGCTTGTTGTAATCTTTAACGATTATTGTCAAGTCGCGTTTGTAGCCTAATACGGCATTGTCACGAATATATAAAAAGTGGTGTAACATTTTTTTTAGATGGTTTTGGCGGCGTTATGCAATATCGAAACAACTACACTTGCCTTTTAGTACACTCGGTCGGGGCGCACTGACCCCCTTACATCTCGTCCGTCTCGAGTCAAAACGTTTTAATCGAAGTACTATTAGATCCAACTCCCGGCTCAAACTAAAACATTTCGAAAAATCACTTTCGTACTCTCATGCAAACCCAACGCATTTTAAAACATCCTAAAGTACGACGAAATCGCAAATCAAACAACTATGAAGTGATTACTTGTCAATCTAGGTCCGCATTTCACAAAACAAAAACATGTCAAAATTACTAAACAATTCAAATACTAAAATTTAAATATATACAAATCCATGTACAAACCGAGTTCATAAGCTAGGGAGGACATCTAAAAGTTGCACCAATGGCTATCACAGCTTCCCCAATGTTGTCATCCAAGCCTAGGTCCTCTAAATCGAAGGTAGGATACTCATTACCGTCCATCCCGACAGCATGTCTAAGGTAGCCGTCTCGGGAACCCCCCCTCCCCCCTTATGTCCTCGGCAGCACCCGTAACATGACCCGTTGCCTCAACCTCGACCTCTCTCTCCCTCTCAACCCGATGCCTAGCCTCGCTCTACGCGGAGGTCTCACCCTGAGACCGAGCAATCCTCTCCTTAAGCTGGTCAATCTCGTCAGCCCGAGATTGCAGGAGCTATTGTGCCTCAGCCACCTCTGCCTCCAGCTCGGTCACCCAAGTCTCTAACTACCCTACCATGTCTTAGGTATCCTGCAAGTATACTTAAGCATTAGGAGAACACATAAACAGCCTAGAAAACCACTCTAGTCACACAAACTGACTGATCGGGGTCCCAAAGTATCACGGGAGATCCTCAAAGCGTAGGCCCGGAAGCAGTTGGCGGCATGCCACAACCGCTGATGGCAAGCTGACAAAACCTGAAAGGAGAAACCACACAAGTTAGCCAAATGAACCTAACTCCTAGAACCCAAATCCAAAATAGAAACCGACACTTACCCGGTATACCCGGTCACGCCACTCTATCCCAGCATCCATCTCCTCAGCGGAACACGGGGGGAGAGGCTCAGTGAAAGCAATGCAACCCCAGCTGCATCTACCCTGAGCAGCGTCAACGGGAAGTCTGGGGGTGATGTGTCGTGTTTATATAGCTTTATTCCCTCGATTATGTTGTCTTTTCCGGTCGGAACACGCTCTTTAGAGCCGTTTCTTCTAACATTTTGCTTTAAGTGAGTGTTTTTGTAGATTCTACACGATTTCAGGTCTTTTGGTGCATTTACACTCATATCTGGTTAGAAGAACGATCCCGAGACAAAACCCGTGCTTTAGGACGTCTAGGCGAAGAAGAACTAAGAATTGTCGATTCATTGGGCCATGGAAAGCGGCCCATTACTTGTTTTATTAGTGTTGTGCGCGCCACCCTGCTCTGACAAGCCGCCTGCTGGCCGGCCAGCATGACACATTGACGATTTAAGCTTGATTTTAAGTTGCGCTTTGGCCCTTGCATGTGACAGGCCACCTGCCGGCCGGCCAGCGTGCACACTTAGATTTTTCTGCCTATTTTGTTTAACTAAGGTTTGTATTATTTTTACTATCACTTTTTTTCATAACTTAGAATTTTTGCTTAGAAAAACTACTCGTGACTCTTAGCATTCTAGCACTCAGTTTCAACTCGTACTCGATTTCGGTAAACTCGTTCATGCAATTTTCATTTTTATATTTCAATCTTCATTGTGAATTACTTAGTTCGTCGTAATTTTCTCTATTTACATTTCGTCGTTCCGTTCAGTTCGCTAGATTCTCGTTCGTTTATCGTTAGATTTATTTGCTTCACTTTTATTATGAATTCTATGTATGTGATTTGTTGTTTCATAATTATAATGTGTAGCTAATTTTCTCGCTAGGGTCGAGGGGGATCGATGGATTATTATACGATTATGTTGCTTCAATACTAAATTTATAATTATGCTAGTACCATTTTTGCGTATTTTATTTGTCGATTAATTTGTTAAAGGCCACAACATTTTAATCTGTTTGGGAAATTCTAGTTCTTGTGCGAAAGCCGAATTAGGATTAGATCACGCCCGATTTGGTAGGGAGTCTAATAAGTTGCGAGAGCCCGTTAGATCCTTCCTAGGTTGACACGATTCGAGAGAACGTGTTATAGCCGACTAGCATGTTTATGTGTTTATTATTATTGTCGCATAATTGTCGAACATCTATCGTGAACCCGTGACCTTAGTTTTCATCTCATTGTTAGATTCGATTACTTATTATCGCATTTTTGTAGTGTTTTTATATTTTACCATCAATCGACCGTTTAGAGCATTTTAGAATCGCCATAGCTAATAGACGAATATAACTGTTTCCCTGTGGATTCGATATCTTGCTTGTCGCTATCTTCTTGTTAGTAGCATTACGTTTTTCTTGATTAGGTGAGACGACTTAACCCATATCAGGGGGCTGAATAGCATCAGCCAGGTCGGCCAACTGAGAGGAAACGAATCGGCCAGTCAGGGGTAAATAAACACTAAATTGTAAAATGAAACAAACTTCAGAACCAAAGATTAAACCCTTACCACGCGGCGGTGGCAAGCTAGCCGCTGGCTGACATGAGATAGATAGGAGGCACCAGGCACCAGAAGTGCATCACCACCTTCTCCATCCCTACCCTCGAGGACCTCTACGGTGGTCGGTGGTCTAAACATGGTCCAGGAAGGATCAACCGGCACCCTAAAATCGTCATATAAGCACTGAAGCAGCGCACCAACCGCTCGCCCAGATACCAAACCGGGCGAAATAACACAGGTAGGAGGATCCTCCTATAACTCCGAGGCCTCAACTCCGCAGCCACATACCCAGGCACACCCTCATAATTGGCCCAAGGACGGGCCACAAACTACACAAACAAAACTAGCATTTCAATAAACCCCGATCCCTTGGGGGCTAATGAATAAAACAAGCCATGAAGGGAAACCTTACATTTTCGAGGACCAGCTGGTTCACCAGCACGTTCTTCGACGGGTAGTGGCTGATTGTACTCTTAGGGTGAGCCAACCTTCATTCAATCCCCGCCGGTAATCTTGTTGGGTGAACCCGCACCATTTTAGGTGCCAGATAAGGGAAGTAGGAATAGATCCAAGCCTGCAAAATCCCAAAACACCATTAGCAAGACTAAGCCAAACTAAGTAGAACTCAGGAAACCAAAACGGGTGATGGGAAGGATTTGCCGTGAATCTCAACCGTCAAATACTAACCGGCAAAACCTAGTGGGTAGCTAGGGTAAGTCGGGTCGAATCCACAGGGACGGGAGGATGGACTAAGGTAAGCTACGGTCTAGGACTATGTTCGAGACAAGTTAGTCTAAAGGGGGAGGCTACGACTAAGCTAGGTTTAAAACAAGAAAACAATCAAAGGAAACGGGCTAGGATTAGGTCGGGGTCAAAGGGGTAACGGAATGGTCAAGGGAGAACTAGAGTGAAGGAGGTAGTAGGGTAATCTAGGTAAAGTCCGGGCTCTCGCAACTTAGACTCACCTAGAGGTTCCACCTAAAACCCACCTTGGCGACACAAACGACAAACGGAGTACCAGCATGCTATAGGCCTAGGTCGCATCCGGGCTCTCGCATCTTAGACCGACCTAGGGGTCGTCCTCACCGGGCTCTCGCAACTTAATGAGGGAACCGAACCCACAAACAAACTAATACCCACAAGAGAAAAGCAATAAAAACAAGCATTCGCACATACTTAGTCAATCAAGCATTTCAACAAACATGTGATGTGCAACAAACCAAGGAGAAACCCAAATCTTCCACCAACAACTCCAACAATCCCTTAATCATCCAATTAGCACCCTAATCACCTTACTAACCCTAGCAAGATACTACTCTAACATATCTATACTAAAACTAACACTAAGAAGAGGAATGAATCCAAACAACCAAACTAGCATAATGAAACTATCAAGAATGAAGAACTAAACACTAACAAGAACTAAAGATTCAAACTTGATTAATAAAACAATGAACAAGAGAAAGAAAAAGAGATAATACCAAACTAGAAGATGAAAAGAAGAAGAAAACTTGCATAAATGGAAGAACCCAAAACAAACATCCAAGTTTGTCAAGCTTGGTGAAGATCTTGAAGAATTCCCAAATTACAAGTACTAATCTAAGATTAACGAAAATCTAAAGGCTAATCTACACTAATCTATGCTAAAACTATCTAGGGTTTTGTCTTTAATGTAAGGGATAAGCTTAACATAACCAGGGAAGAGTATATATAGGGTTACAAATGAAAGGGAGAAGAAAAGAAAACAAAGCGGAGTAGCAGTGGCCCGTCCCGGCCGAGACGGGGTGGTCCCGGTCGGGACGAGGTCGGTCCCGGTCGGGACGAGGTCGGTCCTGGTCGGGACGCCTCCATCCCAATCGGGATGGGCCCAGGTCAGCAGCTTCTCTTTTTGCTCCTTCATCCCGAACGGGATGAGCCTTGTAGGCCTCCATTACGATCTTTTTGGTCCCTCCTTGCTTCTCATGGGCTTCTCACCGATTCTCGGGACTCAGGATCGGGTCTCGGAGGCTCGGGATTGGGTCCCAAGGTCTCGGGGTCGACTCCAAGGCATCGAGCCATCGTTCCTTAGCTTCGTTGGCTCCAAAATGTGTATGTATCGAGTCGGAATCGCTCCAACTCTTGCAAATCGGTCTCGGGAACCTGAAACGAACTAAAGGAAGCATAAGAAGCCCCTAAACCGCTCCCAAGGAGCGATTCTACAAAGAAAAAGGGACCAAAACACTACAAAATTGGCACTACAAATGACACTTATCAACGGGAATAGCAGCTAACCTCCAGTACAAGGCCTGGACCCACAATGGGCAAATCTGAGGCCGACTCCACCTCCAACAGCCTCACCATGACTTGCAAACAACGAGTCATCACCGCGAAAGCCGCGGTCACTCAGTCAAAACGTCCCAGCTGTTCTAGATCAACTAGGAGAGGAAAAATCCTAATACTGAACCTCTCGCCCTTATCCGAGAAGTGGGTCGATCCTAAGAAATACCACAACCACAACCGGGCATCCTGCTCCGGCGTGTTGGGCACTCGACCCTCTAACACCGCCACCCGCTTAAAAGTGATCGGTGATGAACGAACTCACCAGGGCATGAGGTGTACTATAAGCCTCACGCTCCAAACAAATTCCGATGAGGCCCCGCAGCTCATCACTATCTAACCTAGGGCCCTCCACAGCCCACCTAATTCTCTCCGGACCCTAGGGCAAACCCGTAATCACCCCGAAATCCTCTAGATTCATACCGACCTCCCTAAAAGACATGTGGAAGGTCGACGTAGTATCGTGAAAGCGATCTACCATCGCTCTAATCACCATAAAGTTGCACTTAGTCTTGCAACCCACTAACCGGACCCACTGCTCGACGACGGGACCTAGAGCGGTTCTCGCGATAATCCTCTTTGTCGCGAGGGTTAACTTTTGAGAACAAATCTCAAGGCATGTTGTAAAACCCGAGAAGGTCCTCATCGGACCTGGGGGCTGTAAACCCAAGCAATACAAATATAAGCGAAACAAACCAAACTCAGCCAAGACCAAAAAGTTCAAAGCCTAAAACTGATAAACATAAGCTCAAAGTACTCACCAGGCCCACATAGTGCGGGAATAAACATTTAAATCGGGACGAAACAACAACTGTTGATCGTCCCACTCCCGAGCCCACTCGGGATCCTCGTAGCCAATTTCCTCGTTCTCCGGTATGGGAATCGGGACACTGGCCCTCCTAGCAACCGTCTCGGGAAGTCTACACTTCCTCACCCTATCAAAGTCGGCCTTATTTATGGCCTCCGGATCACGACGCTGAGACGAAATGCTCCATCGTCTCCTACGAATCCCGCGGGGAGTCACTGAGCTCGTCCCGGCGGCCTCGCCACTAGTACCGACTGAAGAAGCTCCCTCGGGACGCTCGGTAGCACCTCTAGCTGCAAAACCAAACAAAACACGAAAAAAAAACCATGTGCCTTAGGTCAAACAAAAACAGCTTAATCAGGTCAAAATAAGGTCAAAATTTTGGATAAGGATATTAAAATTCTGAAGGGGCCGCTAACACCTATTTCCGATCCCGGTCACAATGGAAGTGGTTTCCGGAAAATCCGACATCGTTACGGCATCTTTGGTCCGTCGTAAGTCACACAAAACCTCACGGAAGGCCTTAGAGGCCGTTCTAGCTCATAAAATTCGACAAAGGGTCCACCCATATTATCACAAACACTAATCGAGCAAGTGATGGTAGGGATTTGTCACGTCCCAACCGATCAATAATACAACCGGCTAAACCTAACGGTACATAGGGTAAGTCGGGTCGTGTCCACGGACACGGTGTTGCGAAGTTTAGGCTATGTCTACCTAAAACGAGACTATGCTGCCAAGACAAACACAAAGAGAATAATAAATGTTAAACTATGGTGGTGGAAGAGGTATGACTAAGCTAGTGATGAACTAGACTAAAACGATGCTAAACAATACTAATAAGACGATGACTAAACAAGACTATGGATCAAATATGGAAAGGAAGTGGGGTAGGTCGGGTTCATAAGAGTAGAAGGGTAATTTGGGTGATCAAGGGCGTAGGTGTCTTCTAATTGCTAGAGTCGGTCCGGGCTCTCGCTACGTAGACCGATGTCAAGATGGGTCCGGGCTCTCGCAACTTAGACCCTAGTCGGCACTCTCGTGACTATGACTATTCTCAACATGCTCACACAATAGACAAGCAATGGGAAGATGAACACAAGCATGGGAAGAATGGCCACTACAACTCACACAAGCATAACATCAAACACATAGAGTGCCTATAATGAGTCTAACAACAAAGATAAAACCTTTACCCCTAATCAACCCTAATCACCCATAATCTACCCTTAATCCCCCTACTAACCCCACAAGAAGACTACTCACTCATTAAAAAGAGAAAACCAACAATAATAAGGGAAATCAATGTCACAAAACAAGCATCCATTATCATTAACAAGAACAATAACAATAACAATAAGAAAGAAACTTGAATAAATAACAAAGACTAAGGATGAAAAGATTATACCAACAAAAGGAAGAATAAAAGATGAAAACTTGTATTAATGAGAAGCCCAAATACAATCCCAAGGTTGTCAATCTTGGAACAATCTTCAAGAATCTCCTTAATCCAAGAACTAATTACAATGATTAACTAAGGATTAACTAAGATTAAAGAGAGATTAAGATTAATGTGTGAGAGTAAATCTAGGGTTTTGAATGATAATGGAGGCTTAAACTAAACTAGGGTAACATAAGATGTCTTAAAAATTACAAGAAGGGAGTATATATATGGGTACAAGAATGAAGGAGAAGAAAAGAAGAAGCCCGTGCTGCCTCTGTAGCTTCCCGACCTGGATGGATCATCCCGATCGGGACGGCTCCGCCAACAAGAATGAAGGAGAAGAAAAGAAGAAGCCCGTGCTGCCTCTGTAGCTTCCCGACCGGGACGGGATGGTCCCGACCGGGATGGGCTCACAGCAGCCACATCAAAGTAGCACCCCATCCCGAACGGGATGAGGCCATCCCGAACGGGATGGGTCTTGTATGCCTTCCTTAAACACTCTTTGGTCTTTCCTTGCCTCTCATGGGCTTCCCACTGATTCTCGGGACTCGGGATCGGGTCTTGGAGGCTCGGGATTGGGTCCCAAGGTCTCGGGGTCGATTCCAAGGTCTCGAGTCATCCTTCCTTTATCTCGTTGGCTCCAAAATGTGTATGTATTGAGTCGGAATCGCTCCAACTCTTCCAATTCTGCCTCGGGAACCTGAAACGAACTAAAGGAAGCATAAGAAGCCCATGAATCGCTCCAAAATACAACAAATAGGCACTACAAACTACACTTATCAACTCCCCCACACTTAACCCTTACTCGCCCTCGAGTAAGCACACACTAATTACTAAACTAGCCGAATGGGTATTAGCGCACCCTACGCCCCTTCAACTCACGCGAGTGCACTTAGAGGAAAAGTGCACTCCGCAAGGCAAGTCGGGTTTTGCGACAAAACTGTGGATGCAACCGGACACAAAACACATGAACAAACAAACACACAAACAAACACATAATCGGTTGCACCCAAAACAAAAGAAATACCGCTTCCCCCTAAAAGCGGTGAATGAAACACCGGTTTAGGACTTGAGGTAAGTGACAACGTTCCCAAGCTAGCAATACAAACCGAGGTGAACTAAACCCTAATAGTATGACAATAAAGCAACAAAAACGTTGGTAACTTACCTAGGTCCTCCTAACTTTCTAAAAACCTACTACGGGACGATCGGCGGAGTGGTAAAGTGATGAACCACGGTGTTAGTCGACACTGTAGGTAAGTGAGACCCTGCCCCCTTTAGCGTGAGCCAAGAGGGTCGTCCCGTGTCCAAGACCGCCTAACTAGTCCAAGTAAAAAGGTGGAAATATGCAAAATGAGGGAAGACCGACTAATGCCGTTATCATCCTTCCTCGGGACTCGGTCCTTTGGTAAGCTCTTCACGGCAAAAGTCGGAAAAAGGCTTATTTCTGTGAGGATTTCTTTTTGTGAGACGGGTTTTCTTTTGGCATTTTCTTTCTTCTTTTGCATTTTCGCTTTGTTTTGCCATGCCATTCTTTTTCTTCTTTTCTATTTTCTTTTTGGCTTTTGTGCCTTTTCTTTTTCTTCATTCTTTTCTTTCTTTCATATTTTTTTTCTTTCTTTTTCTTTCTTTTTCTTTTCTTTTCTTTGCCCTTTTTGGCAAGATTTGGCATTTCATTGAGTAACAATAAAGAGAGAATCAACAATTTGCATTTTATTTGGGAGGGTATGTGTAAGAGGTAGGGTAATGGGTGAGTCGGGACGGCGCCTTCCCTTCAAACCCACAAAAAGCGGATAACTTGGACTAATCAAACAATCCTAAACACGGTCACCTAGGGGACGAGACTCGGTAACCAAGGCCTTTTCACACCGTGGGTGGTCAAAATGGTCAAAAGTGCAAATCCCGTAGTAAATTCCTAGTAAGCTAGGTGGACTCAAGGTAAAAGACCAACGAATTCATTGATTTAAGGTCATTCTACTAGACTAAAGCCCAAGACTCGATTTATACTACTAGGAAGGGAAAGTAAGCACTCACACACTAGCCTCTAAACCGGGTTTTCGAAAATGGTTTACACATAACACAACACAACACAAAATTAAAGACATGACAAAAACGAACGAAAGGAAAAGAAACAAAAAGGGCAACAAAATAAAACAAAACAAAACAAACAAATAACAAGCACCACCCCGATAATCTATACAAGTCACCAAATCCACCACAAGAATGTACAAGCTTCACCTGAGCACACCTCGACACAACCTTCACCAAACATCACAAGTAATAAAGAGGGAAAGAGGGTTAGAGGATGTTACCGGATGTCTTCAAAGCTTTCCAAACAACGGAGATTAGGCAACCTATAAGGACAAAGGGAGGCAAAACACGCACACAAAAAAATATACGACACAAAGACACAACACGAAAACACAAAAGAGAAAATCTTTTTGATTTTTTGTGAAATTTTTTCAAATTTTTAGGATTTTTAAAGGTTTTTTAGAAAAAAGGGAAAATAAACTAACTACGATAGAATATCGCTCCCCCACACTTAAATCGAGCAATGTCCTCATATGCTCAATCGTAGTGTGCGGAGAGACAAAAGAAAAAGAAAAGAAACTACAAAAATAGAGCTAAAAAAAAATGAAGAAGAAGACGAAAAGGTAGAAGGTGTCCGGCCGGGGTGTAATCAAGTCACCATGGTCCGAGACGAGAAAAAGATATGGATGGGGGAAGAAATAAAAAGAAGGAAATAAAAGGAAATGGGAGGGGAGGGCTAGGTGTAATCAAGTCACCTAGCCCGGATTCCGTCCAAATCCGACTAACTCCTAAAAAGGGGTGAAAATCTTGTAAATTGGACTAATCGATTGACTCTCAACGTAATCACGTCGTCGGGAGTCGGGAGCAACCATACTACGGCCTCGAAGGCCACTAAGATCCCATGACTCAAGGGAAGGGGGGCAAACAATGAAAAACAAGCAATAAAAGACGAAAAAGAAAGGATAGTTGCCGTACCGACCGGTTAGCAACTTACTTGCTCCATCGTCTCAATGATCAATATAGGCGCTTGCTTGTTGTCTTCGTTGTCATCCTCCTTCAAGCTTGATAAAACCGCATGGTTGGGGTAGTAGTGGTGCGAGGGGGTGGGACTCGATTTGCGAAGAAGAATCACAAAAAGGGAGCAGAGGACCATCCCGGTCGGGAAGGTTGATCCCGATCGGGTCGCCTCACCCGTCTCGGTCGGGACACCTTCGTCCCGGTCGGGACGAGCCTACAGTATGCTCAAAATGTGGTGCACTCATCCCGATCGGGATGGAACCCTTCCCGATCGGGATGCCTTACCCTTCCCGGTCGGGATGGGTCTTCTTCGACGTCCACGATCCCAAAAACTTGTTCCAAGCTTCAAAAACCCAATCCTCTAGCTCACAACCCAAGGTAAACCATAGCCAATCCTCTCTAGGAGCGTTCCCACTTCACCTATCAAGCTATACTCAAACACACATCAAACTCTCTCCCTCACAACGCTCATCAATCAATCCAAAACAAAAATTCACAAAAATCCAACTAACTAAAAGAAAGAGATATATACAATGAGACGGTTCTTGTGGAACTCCGTCAAACCAAAGTGGTGCTTTCTTAAATCTTTTTCAACAACCTTGAACACTTCCATCTCCATCAAGGGCACGTAAGAACAAGTCGAAGGCCCTTGAGAAGTCTTCAATCAAGGTCGTAACGTAACCGACCACATCCCAAGGCTCCTCATGGCCTTGCCTTGACGTTCCCGGGGCATCCCACTCTTCCAAGTTCAACGACTTGAACTTGTACTTTTGGTCCTTGGGGATATACCCAAACGTCCACCGGTTCTCATGCGGCCCCAAGGGAGGCTCATCTTCGTCCTTTTTTTGCAACTTGTCATCAAGCCCATGAATTGGGCACTCATCTTCCTCCATATCGGAGTCGTCATCCTCAAGTACATAAGAGTACTTCTTCAAGTTTTGTCCCGATCCTTCCCCTAGATCGATGTCTTCCGTGGTATGGATCATATTACATGTTTCGGTCATAGGCGAAGTGTTGCCTTGAAGGTCAAACACTAACTCTTCATCGCCTAGTTGAAAAGTAATCCTACCCTTCTTCACATCGATCACGGCACCGGCAGTGTGCAGAAATGGGCGTCCAAGGATGATAGGAATGTTAGCATCCTCCGGCATGTCAACCACAATGAAGTCGACCGGAATGAAGAACTTCCCTATTTGTGCCGGCACATCCTCTAACATTCCCAATGGTCGGTTAAGAGACTTATCGGCCATTTGGAGTGTAATGGACGTACATTTCAACTCCGTCATCCCTAATCGCTCACAAATGGTGTAAGGGACAATGCTTACACTCGCACCCAAATCACACATAGCTCTCTCGATCTTGTAATTGCCGATGGTGCATGGGATAGAGAAACTACCCGGGTCCTTCAACTTCGGAAGCGTGGAACCTTGAATAAGCTTGCTCACCACCCTCGTGAACGCTACCGTCTCTTCCTTGTCGATGGACCTCTTCCTAGCCAAGATATCTTTCATGAATTTACCATATGCCGGAATTTGGGTAAGTAACTCGGTAAACGGGACACTAACGTCCAATGTCTTCACAATACTAAGGAAATTATCATATTGAGTGTCCACCCTAGTCTTCATTTGCCTTGATGGGAAAGGCAACTTGATTTGGTACTTGTTTTGCTCAAGTGGGGTGGACTCTTCAAAGGACACTTTCCTTTTTCCCTTCTCTTTCTCTTGAAGAGGAGGAGGGTCGTCTTTTTGAGGTTTCTCGGCCTCCCCTAGGACTTGCTCCTCAATTGGACTATCAAAGCTTGTCTCTTCTTGATTTGGAGATGCCAATTCCAGGTTCGGTTCTTGTGTCGGCTCTTGCTCATTAGGAGACATGGGAGGATTATATGTAGCACCGCTCCTCAAGGTGATGGCATTGACATGTTCATAATTTGGAGTTTCACCTTGAGAAGGCAATTGCCCCTTTTGCCTTGAGGAACTTCCCGATGCAAGTTGAGATACTTGAGTCTCAAGTATCTTCATACGGGTATCTATTATCGCGTTTTCCCCTTGAATATAAGTGAAGAGCTCACTTTGGTTTCTTGACATGTCCACTTGGCATTGTTGCATATCTTGATTGCTTCTTTTTATCTCCATCAAAGTCTTTTGAATGTCAAAATCTCGAGGTGGGGATGATGGATTATGTGGAGTGTCGGTGATGGCGAGAGAAATGCCATAATCATGAGTAGGAGACCGGCTCCTAGGCTTGCTTTGTTGTTGTTGATTTTGAGTTGCTTGTTGACGGTTCCCTTGGAACCCATGAGAATTGCCTTGATTAAGGCCTTGATTGTGGTTTTGTTGTTGTTGGAAGCCTTGGTTTCCTTTGAAACCACCTTGATTGAAGTTCCCTTGTTGGAACCCTTGATTGTTGTTGTGAAAGGTACCTTGGTTATTTTGCTTGAAGTTGTTGAAGGGTCTTGGATTACCCATGTAACCTTGGTAACCTTGGTTGTTGTCCCTTAAGGGAGGTGGAACATAGGGACGATGTTGTTGTTGATGTTGAAAGGCTTGTTGTTGGGGGACTTGTTGGGAAGCTTGGAATTGATTAGAGTAAGAGGTACCTTGCTTGAACGCTTGAAAGGCGTTCACTTGCTCGATACTTCCACGGCAATACATAGGATCATGTCCAACTATTCCACAAGTATCGCACATCCCATAGTAAGGTAAAGGAGGTGTGAACCCCAAAGCATTCACTTCTTCAATCGGTTGATGGTGTGAGGAACTAGTGCCTTGGACTTGGTCGAGGTGACTTTGGAGCTTCTTGTCAATAGTCTCCATGTGCGTTTTAAGTTGAGCTCCAAGGTCAATGCTTAGCTTAGTGATAGCATCGACCTCATGCATGCCTCCTCGATGTGCCTTCCTAGGCCTAGAGTATTGCGAATTATGCACCGCCACCTCTTCGATTCTCGCCCATGTTTGGTCGTCATCGACCTCGGTGAACCTACCATTAGAGCCCATGTTGAGAATGGCCCTCGAGTCCTCATAAAGTCCATTCCAAAATTGTTGCACCAAGAACCATTGTGAGAGTCCATGATGAGGGCACGATCTTACCAAAGACTTAAACCGCTCCCAAGCTTCATATAGGCTCTCTTCATCCCTTTGTTGGAACCCGGTGATGGAGGCCCTAAGCAAATTCGTCTTTTCCGGAGGGTAAAACTTTTGGTAGAACGCCAAGGCAAGCTTTTTCCAAGTATCGATCCCCATGGTTGCCCTATCAAGACTCTTGATCCATTGCTTCGCTTTTCCAATAAGAGAAAACGGAAAAAGTACCCAACGAATTTGATCTTGAGTACAATAATCGGAGAAGGTCTCCATGTGTTGGTGCGGGTCTTCGGTGGGCAAACCACTAAATGGGCTCCTCTCCACAAGTTGAATAAATTGAGTCTTTGCCACAAAATTTCCGGTATAGGCTTCCGGTAGTGCACTCGGTCCCGGCAAGACATCTTCCGTGAAGGTGGAGTGAGAGGAAAACTTAGGCATTCTTGGATGTAAGGGAGAAGATGGTGGTGTAGAGAGTGTTGATGTAGATGAAGAGGGGGAACTAGGAGAAGAATCACCGAAGGGATTGATGAAGGTCCCTCCGGCCGTCTCTCGAGGTGAAATGTTCAAGTCGGCTCCTTGAGCTTGCCCTTGATGAGTGGTGCTTGCACTTGGTTGAGAGATCCTAACCCGATTAATCGTCCGTTGGCGAAAGGCTCGAAAGAGTCTCTCCGGCTCTGGATTAAAGAGATAGAAGTCGCCTCCCCTCCTAGGCATACACTACACACTTAGAACAAACGTAAGAATGCCTAGTGCTTTATGGGCACTAGGCAACGACAATAACAAACACAACTAGAGACAAAGAGAAAAGAAAGCTAAGGAAAGAAGAGAAACTAGAAAATATTCACAAGAGAATATGGGAGAGCACAAAGAAGGGTAACTAAGTCTAGAAATAAGCAAACTAAGTCTAAACAATGCACCGTCCCCGACAACGGCGCCAAATTGATGGTAGGAATTTGTCACGTCCCAACCGATCAATAATACAACCGGCTAAACCTAACGGTAAATAGGGTAAGTCGGGTCGTGTCCACGGAGACGGTGTTGCGAAGTTTAGGCTATGTCTACCTAAAACGAGACTATGCTACCAAGACAAACACAAAGAGAATAATAAATGGTAAACTATGGTGGTGGAAGAGGTATGACTAAGCTAGTGATGAACTAGACTAAAACGATGCTAAACAATACTAATAAGATGATGACTAACAAAGACTATGGATCAAATATGGAAAGGAAGTGGGGTAGGTCGGGTTCATAAGAGTAGAAGGGTAATTTGGGTGATCAAGGGCGTAGGTGTCTCCTAATTGCTAGAGTCGGTCCGGGCTCTCGCTACGTAGACCGATGTCAAGATGGGTCCGGGATCTCGCAACTTAGATCCTAGTCGGCACTCTCGTGACTATGACTATTCTCAACATGCTCACACAATAGACAAGCAATGGGAAGATGAACACAAGCATGGGAAGCATGGCCACTACAACTCACACAAGCATAACATCAAAACATGGAGTGCCTATAATAAGTCTAACAACAAAGATAAAACCTTTACCCCTAATCAACCCTAATCACCCATAATCTACCCTTAATCCCCCTACTAACCCCACAAGAAGACTACTCACTCATTAAAAAGAGAAAACCAACAATAATAAGGGAAATCAATGTCACAAAACAAGCATCCATTATCATTAACAAGAACAATAACAATAACAATAACAATAAGAAAGAAACTTGAATAAATAACAAAGACTAAGGATGAAAATATTATACCAACAAAAGGAAGAATAAAAGGTGAAAACTTGTATTAATGAGAAGCCCAAATACAATCCCAAGGTTGTCAATCTTGGAACGATCTTCAAGAATCTCCTTAATCCAAGAACTAATTACAATGATTAACTAAGGATTAACTAAGATTAAAGAGAGATTAAGATTAATGTGTGAGAGTAAATCCAGGGTTTTGAATGATAATGGAGGCTTAAACTAAACTAGGGTAACATAAGATGTCTTAAAAATTACAAGAAGGGAGTATATATATGGGTACAAGAATGAAGGAGAAGAAAAGAAGAAGCCCGTGCTGCCCTTGTAGCTTCCCGACCGGGACGGATCAACCCGATCGGGACGGCTCCGCCAACAAGAATGAAGGAGAAGAAAAGAAGAAGTCTGTGCTACCTCTGTAGCTTCCCGACCGGGACGGCTCATCCCGATCGGGACGGCTCCGCCATCCCGACCGGGATGGGCTCACAGCAGCCATCTCAAAGTAGCACCCCATCCCGAACGGGATGAGGCCATCCCGAACGGGATAGGTCTTTGATAACTCTCGAATTATTCATATTTTGTACCCCGTTATTATATTATTTTATGGTAGTCTATTACATTATTTATATTATTTATCCCACTTTTACTAATTTCGGGATTTGATTACCGTATTTGTCACTTTTCATATCAAAAGAATTAATTCATGTACTTTTTGATTAACAGGTAATAACCAAATAACATGGGAGTCAGACTGAGATTTATAGGACGTAATATTGGAAAATCTAAAGCAAATAAAGAAAGATATGAAGGGCAGTGAGAAGTTTTGGAAGGAAATCTAATGAAGAACAAAAAAAGCACAAGAAGTGGCTGGGAGTTGAAAGATACGAACCATCAATAGAGAGGAGATTATGGAAACAAGATATTCCTCATATTTCTTACTCTCATTAGTTTCCATATTTCTACCCAGAAATTATACCTAAAATCTTTCCTAAATTTTGATCCAATGCAACTATAAATACCCGATCTCCCATCATGAATCAACCAAGCAAGCAAACACAAAAATACCAAACCCTTTTAGTAATTGAAGTTAACGGTTTTTGGAGCTCGGAGCAGTCCGTCGGGTGAAGCGGCTTCAACTCGAGGGAAGACGGAAGTACTACTACTTGTGGAGGTGTCGAAACCGAATCAAGGAGAAGTCTTTTGGGCCTAGATATTAAGTTCTCTACTCCTTAATACTTGTTAATTTCAGTTATTAATTTTGTCTTGGATCTTATATGACGTTAATCGTTCAGTTATGAAATCAATTAGTTTTACCAATATTATTTTGTTAGTATTCAATTTTATACTCGTTCTTATTGTTCAATAGCTAGTTGTATTATTTGGCGCGGCGTTAAATTATACAACCGAGTAGCAACTATATTAATTTAGGACTGCGAATTGTCACTAGGTTAATCTAGGAGTATAATTTGATCTAGTTAATTTTAATTGACTAGGATTAATGATGTCTTTCTTGTCCTTAATGCGACTAGTTAACTTACGGAGTGTCGAAACTTACGTAATAATTAATTAGTTAGAATTGGTGATCGAGCGGCTCGACATCGATTATAAGTAAGGAAAGATAGGGAGATTTAGCGGCTAAATTCTCTACAATTAATCTAGTAATGAAATAATATGGTTACGACGAGTCGATTTAGTAACTGAATGAGTAATTGAATTTAAGAAGTATATGAGCCAAATTATTATGCTTGTTTCACTTGTATATATTAGGATATTCATTATAGTTATTATGGACTAGTTTATTATTTATTCTTAGATTATTCGAGACAATTAATTGAACCCCCCATTCCGTATATATTCTTGTTAATATTGTTAATATGTTATTCCTAATCGTAAATATGTAATGGACTAGTTAATGAATAAATCGTCTCTCCGTGGGATCGACCCTTACTTGTACTATACTACGTAATTTTTAAGATCGTTAGTGTGATAAGAGTAAGGTTATAAATTATTAATTTGAGTGCGGTAACGACACGTATCAAATTTTGGCGCCGTTGCCGGGGAGATGTATAATTATTCATTCTAGCTTGTACGTGTGTACTGTATTTGCGATCCAGATTATATTGTATATAATTTCATGTTTTAATTCGCCATCCCCATATAATATCAGGATATGTTTAGTAGTGCATGAATATATACTATCATGATTTAATTTATCAAATCTTGCATGTGAAGATACATACCAACTTGCATTACTGTATACATTATTTAAGTTTGCACATACTTTTATGGTATACTTGACTGTCTTTATGTTGTCTAATATTGTATATTTTGTCTTTATGTTACATTACTATGTAGTTCGGAGTTTTATCCTTCGATGTCGATTACTAGTTGTAGATAGCTAAATATGGTAAATTAGTATCAATATTCTAATTTTGGTATGCACGTGTCAAGTCTTATTTTGTGCATACACCTATCAATTAAATTTACCAAATTGTGTATACAGGAGCATTTTTGCATACCAACTTATTTTGCATACCAAATTTAACTTTGGAAATTTTGTATATGCACGTGGGACCATACATGTCATTTTTTTTTTATATTCAATTCTTTAGTTTTTTATTTTTGTTTATTTTCAATACTGATGTTCTCCCCTCCTAATTCTTTATTTTTTCTTTTTCTCTGTCCATTAGGTGTATGCACCATCATAACACTCGTCGATCCAGAGGAGCTATAAATTTCAATCCCGAAATCGAGAAAACCGCGAGGAGGTTAAGGAAAGAATTTCTGAGAAGAAAGGCAGAGGAACCATTAGAGCTCGACAAATTTTTTATTGAGGAAGAAGTAGAGATGGCTGAGAAGACGTTAAAGCAATTAGCTACACCGGATGTGACGGCCACCCCATTGAGTATCGTATTTCCTACTCTTGAAAAACCTTTAAAGTTAAATTCTGGTTTTCTTAGTTTACTCTCCAAATTTTATGGTAAGTCAGATGAATTGCCTAATATGCATCTAGTTGCTTTTGATTTAACATGCTCTTCTATGGAATGTGAGGGGGTTAAACCGGAGGACATTAAATTACGGGCTTTTCCATTCTCGTTAGAGGGGGCGGCTAAACAATGGTTATTTTACTTACCACCGAGTTCTATTACTAGCTGGGATACATTAAAAATAGCTTTTCTAGAAAAATTCCAACCCGCTAGTAGAGTCGCTTCTATTAGGAAGGAAATAAGTGGTATTAAACAGGGCTATGATGAGTCTTTATGTGAATATTGGGAAAGATTTAATAGGCTTTGTGCATCGTGTCCTCAACACCAAATAACTGAACAATTGTTATTGTTTTATTTTTACGAGGGTCTTTTGAGTAAGGATAGACAA
The DNA here is from genome assembly GCA_958450325.1 of Agrostemma githago. NCBI lineage: Eukaryota > Viridiplantae > Streptophyta > Magnoliopsida > Caryophyllales > Caryophyllaceae > Agrostemma > Agrostemma githago. Next base: position 43,017,512 of record OY288252.1, read on the forward strand.
TACATTGATGCGGCGAGTGGGGGAATGTTGGCTGATAAAACACCGACCGAGGCTAGGAAACTACTAAATAACATGGCCTTAAATACTCAACAATTTAGTTCTCGGAAGGATGTAGGGGTAATAAATGGGATTAGTAGTGCTGATATGACTGATTTAAAGGATCAAATTCAAGAAAATGGCCAACAAATTGCGACTTTGACTACTCTTGTCTCAAAACTTGTTACTGATCACTCGAAAAAGACCGTTTTTGCTATAAGTTCTGATAATTTGCGAGTTAATGATGTGGGTCAGCTTGGTATGTCTGAACATGTAAATGCTATGGGTGATTTTAATGGCAACCAAAATCGGAAATATGACCCTTACTCAAACACCTATAATGAGGGATGGAAAGATCACCATAATCTTAGATACGGTTCAGGACCTAGACCTTCTAATCAAAATATTTTTAGACCTCATGCACCTCAACCCTATTCCGTGTCATTAGAAGACATGGTAAAGCAACTAGCCAATACGGTGGGTCAAGTTCAAAACCAAGGTGCGTCGTACCAACAGAAAACAGATGCTCATCTTCAACAATTAGATTTACAATTAGGGCAAATATGTACGACCTTAAGTAATATTGAAACCACTCTCTCAGGTAAGCTTCCGGCACAAATAATCCCCAATCCGAAGGATAGAAGTTTAGCTATTAGAATAAGAGAGGGAGATGATATGAAGTTTAATCCACTTGAGAAGGGTAATGACCACCTAACTAATAGCGTAGCTAACGAGAATAGGATTCCCTTGATCAGAGGAATTAAATTAGTTCCGAGATATGCTGAGCTTTTTGAGAGCTTTGTGAATGCCAACAAAGTAAGTGTGAGGGAATTTGGTGATATCCCCTTGTGCTCTTTTAGTATTCCTTGCGGTATAGGTGCATTCCATTATGATTATTGCTTATTGGATTTGGGTGCCGATGTGAATACAATGCCACTGCATGTTTATGAATCTTATGAATTTGGTCCGTTAACAAGCACCACATCCACTCTTGAGTTAGGAGATGGTAGTATAATGCATCCGGTTGGAGTTTTGGAAAATATTATAGTAAGAGTTGGCAATTTTGAGTTCGTGAGCGACTTTTATGTAACTAAGTCTAATTCTTCGTTTCCTATTCTTTTAGGAAAGCCATTCTTGAGAAAGTCTAGAGCACTTATTGATGTTGCTAGGGGAGAAGTAGTATTGAGATGTGCCGGAAAGGAATTAAAAATTAATCTTTATGAAATTATTCGGTACCCTTACATTTTGGATTATAATTTTTATAATTTGGAGGAGTATTGCATAGAAATATTGGGATTAGATGTGATTGAAATATTATTGGATGAAACAAGGCGGATGGTTGGATTAGAAGGTATGTTTAAGATGGCGGTTGCAGAATTGTCAGACTATTAAGATTATCTTAACTCGGTGGAGCCAAAGACGTTAAATTAGGCGCTTCTTGGGAGGCAACCCAAGCTTAATTGTATTGTATTATTTTTATGTATTTATTTAGTTTAGTCGGCTTAAGTGCCTCCCTGAGTTTCGCAACCTTTGTAAGGGGATGTTAATAGTGTCGGTTGCACAAAAATATTAGTATTAGATAAAATAACTTCATAAGACGTCTCATTGATGAGAATTTTTTGGGTATTTCGTGTTACACGTGTTTGGGTCTAGTGCTTCTATTTTGCAGGAATACTGTTATTGTGCACTTTTGGAGGCTGTAGAGGTTGTTATGGGACTGAAGCTAATACAATGGACATACAACCGGGTCGGTGCTGCACAATTGGCTTAAGCATGTAAAGAGGGACTACCACATGATTCGAATGGGTTTACTTCGAGGCACCGTGCCTACTCACATATTAAATCCGCTAAGTGTTCTTATCTCTCTTCTTTATTTTTTTGAGTACATTTGTTTTACATTGAGGACAATGTCGATCTTAAGTGCGGGGGGGAGTTAATTAAAATCTTAATAAAATGAGTCTATTTTTAAAATTTTCATTTAGTGTGCTTTAAGGTTACAACCTATGCGTTTTTAGGCTAACTAAAATAAGAGAGTCGACGACAAGCTCTAATCTAACAATTTTTCAAAATTTACTAACTTTTGTTACTAATATTAAAAAAAAATGTTTTGAAGTTATATATGCAGTTATTTTTCCTCCCGATCGAACTTGGATTAATTAATTTAATAGTAGATGATATTTTAAGTTTCTTTTAAATTTGAGTTATAAGTGAATTATAAAGAATAGCACTTATTTGTACTACCTTTACTATTTTTTATTGACTCTAGAGGTACGAAAAGTAAGCCGGTCTTGTTAAATTAATTTGCTTTCCTAGGTGACTCCTAATTAGGGCTAAGGAAGATTAGACACCTCGAGAGTGAGTGAGTCGTTCTTGTGACTCGAGTTAGTAAATCCGAGGGGAACCTAGTCCTAATGGGATTGGGAGAATGCCTAATGCCTTGTCCGGAAGGGCGGGAGTCATTGATTGAAAGCTCGTTACATGGGTCACTTGATCGGGCAAAAATAACAAAGAAAAAAAAAACGAAAAAACCGAAAGAAAAAAAAAATATAAAAAGAAAAAAAGAAAAGAAAAAAAGAAAAAAAACAAGGAAAAATGAAGAAGGAAAAAAAGAAAAGAATAATTATGAAAAAAAAAAAGTGAGATGAGGTGTTTAGTTTACCTATGTGCTCGGGAGAACGATCCTCGTACTGAACTGGTAATAAGAATGTACGGAAAGTGAATCCCCTTCCCCCAAGACCTTAAATTGCCGAAACTCGTCTTTTTGAGTCAATTTTTATACAACTTTTTTTTAGGTAGTTCAATGAGTGTGAAAAATAATGAGTTCATTTATAATTTATATTTAGAAGCGGTCTAAAATATTAAATATTGTTAAATTAATTAGTTGAATAGTTCCATGTGGAGGAAAAGTTTAGTATATATCTTCTTAATCTAACTCAAATATTTTTACTGACTTCTCTAATTTAGTGAACTAATTTATCTAACTTAAAATAATTTAGTTTGTCGTCGGTAATCTTGTTTTGGTTTATCCGAAATGGTCGAGGTTGATCTATCTAATTGTATCTAAGGTTTTATCATTGTCGAGGACGACAACAAGCTAAGTGTGGGGGAATTTGATAACTCCCGAATTATTCATATTTTGTACCCCGTTATTATATTATTTTATGGTCGTCTATTACATTATTTATATTATTTATCCCACTTTTACTAATTTCGGGATTTGATTACCTTATTTGTCACTTTTCATATCAAAAGAATTAATTCATGTACTTTTTGATTAACAGGTAATAACCAAATAACATGGGAGTCAGACTGAGATTTATAGGACGTAATATTGGAAAATCTAAAGCAAATAAAGAAAGATATGAAGGGCAGTGAGAAGTTTTGGAAGGAAATCTAATGAAGAACAAAAAAAGCACAAGAAGTGGCTGGGAGTTGAAAGATACGAACCATCAATAGAGAGGAGATTATGGAAACAAGATATTCCTCATATTTCTTACTCTCATTAGTTTCCATATTTCTACCCAGAAATTATACCTAAAATCTTTCCTAAATTTTGATCCAATGCAACTATAAATACCCGATCTCCCATCATGAATCAACCAAGCAAGCAAACACAAAAATACCAAACCCTTTTAGTAATTGAAGTTAACGGTTTTTGGAGCTCGGAGCAGTCCGTCGGGTGAAGCGGCTTCAACTCGAGGGAAGACGGAAGTACTACTACTTGTGGAGGTGTCGAAACCGAATCAAGGAGAAGTCTTTTGGGCCTAGATATTAAGTTCTCTACTCCTTAATACTTGTTAATTTCAGTTATTAATTTTGTCTTGGATCTTATATGACGTTAATCGTTCAGTTATGAAATCAATTAGTTTTACCAATATTATTTTGTTAGTATTCAATTTTATACTCGTTCTTATTGTTCAATAGCTAGTTGTATTATTTGGCGCGGCGTTAAATTATACAACCGAGTAGCAACTATATTAATTTAGGACTGCGAATTGTCACTAGGTTAATCTAGGAGTATAATTTGATCTAGTTAATTTTAATTGACTAGGATTAATGATGTCTTTCTTGTCCTTAATGCGACTAGTTAACTTACGGAGTGTCGAAACTTACGTAATAATTAATTAGTTAGAATTGGTGATCGAGCGGCTCGACATCGATTATAAGTAAGGAAAGATAGGGAGATTTAGCGGCTAAATTCTCTACAATTAATCTAGTAATGAAATAATATGGTTACGACGAGTCGATTTAGTAACTGAATGAGTAATTGAATTTAAGAAGTATATGAGCCAAATTATTATGCTTGTTTCACTTGTATATATTAGGATATTCATTATAGTTATTATGGACTAGTTTATTATTTATTCTTAGATTATTCGAGACAATTAATTGAACCCCCCATTCCGTATATATTCTTGTTAATATTGTTAATATGTTATTCCTAATCGTAAATATGTAATGGACTAGTTAATGAATAAATCGTCTCTCCGTGGGATCGACCCTTACTTGTACTATACTACGTAATTTTTAAGATCGTTAGTGTGATAAGAGTAAGGTTATAAATTATTAATTTGAGTGCGGTAACGACACGTATCAAATTTTGGCGCCGTTGCCGGGGAGATGTATAATTATTCATTCTAGCTTGTACGTGTGTACTGTATTTGCGATCCAGATTATATTGTATATAATTTCATGTTTTAATTCGCCATCCCCATATAATATCAGGATATGTTTAGTAGTGCATGAATATATACTATCATGATTTAATTTATCAAATCTTGCATGTGAAGATACATACCAACTTGCATTACTGTATACATTATTTAAGTTTGCACATACTTTTATGGTATACTTGACTGTCTTTATGTTGTCTAATATTGTATATTTTGTCTTTATGTTACATTACTATGTAGTTCGGAGTTTTATCCTTCGATGTCGATTACTAGTTGTAGATAGCTAAATATGGTAAATTAGTATCAATATTCTAATTTTGGTATGCACGTGTCAAGTCTTATTTTGTGCATACACCTATCAATTAAATTTACCAAATTGTGTATACAGGAGCATTTTTGCATACCAACTTATTTTGCATACCAAATTTAACTTTGGAAATTTTGTATATGCACGTGGGACCATACATGTCATTTTTTTTTATATTCAATTCTTTAGTTTTTTATTTTTGTTTATTTTCAATACTGATGTTCTCCCCTCCTAATTCTTTATTTTTTCTTTTTCTCTGTCCATTAGGTGTATGCACCATCATAACACTCGTCGATCCAGAGGAGCTATAAATTTCAATCCCGAAATCGAGAAAACCGCGAGGAGGTTAAGGAAAGAATTTCTGAGAAGAAAGGCAGAGGAACCATTAGAGCTCGACAAATTTTTTATTGAGGAAGAAGTAGAGATGGCTGAGAAGACGTTAAAGCAATTAGCTACACCGGATGTGACGGCCACCCCATTGAGTATCGTATTTCCTACTCTTGAAAAACCTTTAAAGTTAAATTCTGGTTTTCTTAGTTTACTCTCCAAATTTTATGGTAAGTCAGATGAATTGCCTAATATGCATCTAGTTGCTTTTGATTTAACATGCTCTTCTATGGAATGTGAGGGGGTTAAACCGGAGGACATTAAATTACGGGCTTTTCCATTCTCGTTAGAGGGGGCGGCTAAACAATGGTTATTTTACTTACCACCGAGTTCTATTACTAGCTGGGATACATTAAAAATAGCTTTTCTAGAAAAATTCCAACCCGCTAGTAGAGTCGCTTCTATTAGGAAGGAAATAAGTGGTATTAAACAGGGCTATGATGAGTCTTTATGTGAATATTGGGAAAGATTTAATAGGCTTTGTGCATCGTGTCCTCAACACCAAATAACTGAACAATTGTTATTGTTTTATTTTTACGAGGGTCTTTTGAGTAAGGATAGACAATACATTGATGCGGCGAGTGGGGGAATGTTGGCTGATAAAACACCGACCGAGGCTAGGAAACTACTAAATAACATGGCCTTAAATACTCAACAATTTAGTTCTCGGAAGGAGGTAGGGGTAATAAATGGGATTAGTAGTGCTGATATGACTGATTTAAAGGATCAAATTCAAGAAAATGGCCAACAAATTGCGACTTTGACTACTCTTGTCTCAAAACTTGTTACTGATCACTCGAAAAAGACCGTTTTTCCTATAAGTTCTGATAATTTGCGATTTAATGATGTGGGTCAGCTTGGTATGTCTGAACATGTAAATGCTATGGGTGATTTTAATGGCAACCAAAATCGGAAATATGACCCTTACTCAAACACCTATAATGAGGGATGGAAAGATCACCATAATCTTAGATACGGTTCAGGACCTAGACCTTCTAATCAAAATATTTTTAGACCTCATGCACCTCAACCCTATTCCGTGTCATTAAAAGACATGGTAAAGCAACTAGCCAATACGGTGGGTCAAGTTCAAAACCAATGTGCGTCGTACCAACAGAAAACAGATGCTCATCTTCAACAATTAGATTTACAATTAGGGCAAATATGTACGACCTTAAGTAATATTGAAACCACTCTCTCAGGTAAGCTTCCGGCACAAATAATCCCCAATCCGAAGGATAGAAGTTTAGCTATTAGAATAAGAGAGGGAGATGATATGAAGTTTAATCCACTTGAGAAGGGTAATGACCACCTAACTAATAGCGTAGCTAACGAGAATAGGATTCCCTTGATCAGAGGAATTAAATTAGTTCCGAGATATGCTGAGCTTTTTGAGAGCTTTGTGAATGCCAACAAAGTAAGTGTGAGGGAATTTGGTGATATCCCCTTGTGCTCTTTTAGTATTCCTTGCGGTATAGGTGCATTCCATTATGATTATTGCTTATTGGATTTGGGTGCCGATGTGAATACAATGCCACTGCATGTTTATGAATCTTATGAATTTGGTCCGTTAACAAGCACCACATCCACTCTTGAGTTAGGAGATGGTAGTATAATGCATCCGGTTGGAGTTTTGGAAAATATTATAGTAAGAGTTGGCAATTTTGAGTTCGTGAGCGACTTTTATGTAACTAAGTCTAATTCTTCGTTTCCTATTCTTTTAGGAAAGCCATTCTTGAGAAAGTCTAGAGCACTTATTGATGTTGCTAGGGGAGAAGTAGTATTGAGATGTGCCGGAAAGGAATTAAAAATTAATCTTTATGAAATTATTCGGTACCCTTACATTTTGGATTATAATTTTTATAATTTGGAGGAGTATTGCATAGAAATATTGGGATTAGATGTGATTGAAATATTATTGGATGAAACAAGGCGGATGGTTGGATTAGAAGGTATGTTTAAGATGGCGGTTGCAGAATTGTCAGACTATTAAGATTATCTTAACTCGGTGGAGCCAAAGACGTTAAATTAGGCGCTTCTTGGGAGGCAACCCAAGCTTAATTGTATTGTATTATTTTTATGTATTTATTTAGTTTAGTCGGCTTAAGTGCCTCCCTGAGTTTCGCAACCTTTGTAAGGGGATGTTAATAGTGTCGGTTGCACAAAAATATTAGTATTAGATAAAATAACTTCATAAGACGTGTCATTGATGAGAATTTTTTGGGTATTTCGTGTTACACGTGTTTGGGTCTAGTGCTTCTATTTTGCAGGAATACTGTTATTGTGCACTTTTGGAGGCTGTAGAGGTTGTTATGGGACTGAAGCTAATACAATGGACATACAACCGGGTCGGTGCTGCACAATTGGCTTAAGCATGTATAGAGGGACTACCACATGATTCGAATGGGTTTACTTCGAGGCACCGTGCCTACTCACATATTAAATCCGCTAAGTGTTCTTATCTCTCTTCTTTATTTTTTTGAGTACATTTGTTTTACATTGAGGACAATGTCGATCTTAAGTGCGGGGGGGAGTTAATTAAAATCTTAATAAAATGAGTCTATTTTTAAAATTTTCATTTAGTGTGCTTTAAGGTTACAACCTATGCGTTTTTAGGCTAACTAAAATAAGAGAGTCGACGACAAGCTCTAATCTAACAATTTTTCAAAATTTACTAACTTTTGTTACTAATATTAAAAAAAAATGTTTTGAAGTTATATATGCAGTTATTTTTCCTCCCGATCGAACTTGGATTAATTAATTTAATAGTAGATGATATTTTAAGTTTCTTTTAAATTTGAGTTATAAGTGAATTATAAAGAATAGCACTTATTTGTACTACCTTTACTATTTTTTATTGACTCTAGAGGTACGAAAAGTAAGCCGGTCTTGTTAAATTAATTTGCTTTCCTAGGTGACTCCTAATTAGGGCTAAGGAAGATTAGACACCTCGAGAGTGAGTGAGTCGTTCTTGTGACTCGAGTTAGTAAATCCGAGGGGAACCTAGTCCTAATGGGATTGGGAGAATGCCTAATGCCTTGTCCGGAAGGGCGGGAGTCATTGATTGAAAGCTCGTTACATGGGTCACTTGATCGGGCAAAAATAACAAAGAAAAAAATAACGAAAAAACCGAAAGAAAAAAAAAATATAAAAAGAAAAAAAGAAAAGAAAAAAAGAAAAAAAACAAGGAAAAATGAAGAAGGAAAAAAAGAAAAGAATAATTATGAAAAAAAAAGTAAGATGAGGTGTTTAGTTTACCTATGTGCTCGGGAGAACGATCCTCGTACTGAACTGGTAATAAGAATGTACGGAAAGTGAATCCCCTTCCCCCAAGACCTTAAATTGCCGAAACTCGTCTTTTTGAGTCAATTTTTATACAACTTTTTTTTTAGGTAGTTCAATGAGTGTGAAAAATAATGAGTTCATTTATAATTTATATTTAGAAGCGGTCTAAAATATTAAATATTGTTAAATTAATTAGTTGAATAGTTCCATGTGGAGGAAAAGTTTAGTATATATCTTCTTAATCTAACTCAAATATTTTTACTGACTTCTCTAATTTAGTGAACTAATTTATCTAACTTAAAATAATTTAGTTTGTCGTCGGTAATCTTGTTTTGGTTTATCCGAAATGGTCGAGGTTGATCTATCTAATTGTATCTAAGGTTTTATCATTGTCGAGGACGACAACAAGCTAAGTGTGGGGGAATTTGATAACTCCCGAATTATTCATATTTTGTACCCCGTTATTATATTATTTTATGGTCGTCTATTACATTATTTATATTATTTATCCCACTTTTACTAATTTCGGGATTTGATTACCTTATTTGTCACTTTTCATATCAAAAGAATTAATTCATGTACTTTTTGATTAACAGGTAATAACCAAATAACATGGGAGTCAGACTGAGATTTATAGGACGTAATATTGGAAAATCTAAAGCAAATAAAGAAAGATATGAAGGGCAGTGAGAAGTTTTGGAAGGAAATCTAATGAAGAACAAAAAAAGCACAAGAAGTGGCTGGGAGTTGAAAGATACGAACCATCAATAGAGAGGAGATTATGGAAACAAGATATTCCTCATATTTCTTACTCTCATTAGTTTCCATATTTCTACCCAGAAATTATACCTAAAATCTTTCCTAAATTTTGATCCAATGCAACTATAAATACCCGATCTCCCATCATGAATCAACCAAGCAAGCAAACACAAAAATACCAAACCCTTTTAGTAATTGAAGTTAACGGTTTTTGGAGCTCGGAGCAGTCCGTCGGGTGAAGCGGCTTCAACTCGAGGGAAGACGGAAGTACTACTACTTGTGGAGGTGTCGAAACCGAATCAAGGAGAAGCCTTTTGGGCCTAGATATTAAGTTCTCTACTCCTTAATACTTGTTAATTTCAGTTATTAATTTTGTCTTGGATCTTATATGACGTTAATCGTTCAGTTATGAAATCAATTAGTTTTACCAATATTATTTTGTTAGTATTCAATTTTATACTCGTTCTTATTGTTCAATAGCTAGTTGTATTATTTGGCGCGGCGTTAAATTATACAACCGAGTAGCAACTATATTAATTTAGGACTGCGAATTGTCACTAGGTTAATCTAGGAGTATAATTTGATCTAGTTAATTTTAGTTGACTAGGATTAATGATGTCTTTCTTGTCCTTAATGCGACTAGTTAACTTACGGAGTGTCGAAACTTACGTAATAATTAATTAGTTAGAATTGGTGATCGAGCGGCTCGACATCGATTATAAGTAAGGAAAGATAGGGAGATTTAGCGGCTAAATTCTCTACAATTAATCTAGTAATGAAATAATCTGGTTACGACGAGTCGATTTAGTAACTGAATGAGTAATTGAATTTAAGAAGTATATGAGCCAAATTATTATGCTTGTTTCACTTGTATATATTAGGATATTCATTATAGTTATTATGGACTAGTTTATTATTTATTCTTAGATTATTCGAGACAATTAATTGAACCCCCCATTCCGTATATATTCTTGTTAATATTGTTAATATGTTATTCCTAATCGTAAATATGTAATGGACTAGTTAATGAATAAATCGTCTCTCCGTGGGATCGACCCTTACTTGTACTATACTACGTAATTTTTAAGATCGTTAGTGTGATAAGAGTAAGGTTATAAATTATTAATTTGAGTGCGGTAACGACACGTATCAGTCTTGTATGCCTTCCTTAAACACTCTTTGGTCTTTCCTTGCCTCTCATGGGCTTCCCACTGATTCTCGGGACTCGGGATCGGGTCTCGGAGGCTCGGGATTGGGTCTCAAGGTCTCGGGGTCGATTCCAAGGTCTCGAGTCATCGTTCCTTTATCTCGTTGGCTTCAAAATGTGTATGTATTGAGTCGGAATCGCTCCAACTCTTCCAATTCGGCCTCGGGAACCTAAAACGAACTAAAGGAAGCATAAGAAGCCCATGAATCGCTCAACAAGGAAAATGGGACCAAAACACAACAAATAGGCACTACAAACTACACTTATCAGCAAGATCACGTAAGACAAGTACGGGAATATCCGGGAAAACGAGTCCTAACCCTAGCATTTCGAGCCTATCACTATAGGGAGCCATTGTCATACCTCGAAATCCCCTAGTCAACTTATAATCACCCTAACAAGCTCTAATCGACCCTAATTTAAAAATGGGATTAAGCACAAGCATCGAAACTTAGCAAATTAAAAACACCCAAATCGATTTTCTAGGGTTTCAACAAACAAGCTCACAATCAACCAAATCAAGAAAAACCGACAATAAACTAGCGAAGGACACTTACCCGGTGTCGACATTCTCACGTAGGGTAGAAATCGAGATGGAAATCTGGTAGAAAAATCGAAAAGGCGATATAGAGGCGAAAGGGGTGACGCGTTCGAATTTTGGGACGAATGAAACGAAGTCCCCAACCTTCGATGACTTAAAGAAAACCCGACCCACAAGAACCCGACCGCTTCAGGTGACGCGCCCAAATCCTAAACCGTTGGGGCTAAGATGTGTGCGCGTCTGACCACTCCAACACAGACTAAGACAAAACAATCAAGGCTCAAGGTCCAATATACACAAAACACGCGCCCTTTAAAACAAACAAGCTAACAACGACAAAGAAATTACTAACCGATGCCGATAAAGCACGCCCGTAACAAAGCGATAATAAAACAAGCATAAGAACCACGTTTAACGAAAAACGATCACACTCGAAGCACGTAATAAAACAAGCTAAGCAAAGCCGATCTAAGCAAACTCCAAATGTGTAACAAACTAAAACGAAGCAAAGTAAACCCAAACCGAATAAGAGAAATCCGCAAAATGCAACTTAACCCAAAATAAATCAACGCAAGCAAACATCTTCTTGCCCAGCGGATCTTAGTTATACGAGAGGCATTGGAGTCTTATACCTCCACACCAATTCTTGCCTAGCGGGTTTTAGTTACCCGAGAGGCATTTGAGTCTTATACCTCCACAGCAATTTCTGCCTAACGAGTCTTAGTTATCCGAGAGGCATTGGAGTCTTATATCTCCACAACAATTTTTGCCTAACGGGTCTTAGTTATCTGAGAGGCATTGGAGTCTTACACCTCCACAGCAATTTTGCCTAACGGGTCTTAGTTATCCAAGAGGCATTGGAGTCTTACACCTCCATAGCAATTTTTGCCTAACGGGTCTTAGTTATCCGAAAGGGATTGGAGTCTTATACCTCCACATCAATTTTTGCCTAACAGGTCTTAGTTATCCGGAAGGCATTTGAGTCTTATACCTCAAAGCATTTTCCAGCCCGAGGGGTCATAGGCATCCCGAAGGCAACCGTTCGAGTGGAGACTGACGCACTCAAACATTTTATCTTGTTTCATTTTGTCCAAGGGGTCATAGGCATCCCGAAGACAACTGTTCGAGTGGAGACTGTAGCCCTCGAACATTTTATCTCGTTTCGTTTGTCCGAGGGGTCATAGGCATCCCAAAGGCATCTGTTCGAGTGGAGACTGACGCCCTCAAGCATTTTATTTTATTTTCGTGCCCAAGGGCTCATAAGCATCTTAAAGGGCATTTCATTCAGTCTGAGGAGTCATAGGCATCCCGAAGACAAGTATTCGAATGGAAGCTGACACATCGATCATTTTCTCCCATGTACACGCTTGACATGTCACACACGCGCATGATAGATAAACTCGGACGGAATCTTGAGCATCCGAAAAAGAAAAACACACGAACACGAAGAACCTAGAACAAGATGACAAGCACCGACCCGGGCCCAATCCAGCAACCACAGGCAAAGACGTCAGGTATGACTTCTCAGCTTTGGCTGACGAGCCTCTACACGTAGTCTAACGGACTTAAACCGACCCGACTGGAGAGCCACCAGGTCGTAATCCTCGATTGACCTGGGCAGCTACACTTTGACTTTCGCCTTGTCCAAGCCTCAGTCGAGGTTGGGGCTTCTGTAGACACCCGGATTTGGACCTGGTGGCTGCAGGAGTGCCCAACAAACACCCGATGACGATCGGACTGCAACGCGACACGGGTTCGCGATGTTTTAGATTGTTTTTCTATAGAACGGATCAAATAAATTACTCAGAAAATTTAACTAACATCTTGGTAGCCTTAGTCGTGTCATTACGGTCGCATAGACACTAATTAGAGTCAATTCTGACACCGGGACCCCAAGTCGATCCCGAAACTCGAACCGAGTCAACACCGCGCCCAGCGACCTCAGGATGCACACCCGAGGCCCAGTAAACACCACGACGCTAGGTCAAAACCAGGGGAGACTTAATCCCCAAGCTTTGTATTATACACCCGCTTCTCGGTTTTGGAAAATATCAAAATTGTATCTTCAAAACTCCGAGCGCCTCACCTTGCGCGCATGTGTCTTCACGCACCTGAACCGAGGCGCCTAAGTTCTGGTGCGCTTGGGCTCAGGCGCCTATCCGGGTGAGGAGGACCGAAAAACACCTATAAATACTCCCCTTCACCCCCTCATTTCGACAATTCAACTCTCTCTTCCCTCTTCACTCGTAAAGAGTTTCTCACTAAGGGCTCGCACTTCGACACCCGAGGCAAACGATCCACTCGATCGTAGTTCCGATAAAAGCGACATCGACGCTACTCTTCACCTTCTAGCACTCCACTTGATCCCGAGGTGCCTGTGTTCGACTAGCTATAGTCTAGTAACGGAATTCTGCCGAATTAGCCGCAGAACCAGCCAGTAGTAGCGGAGCTTTGCCGGAATAGCCGCAGGAGGGGTCAACGGTAACGGAACTCTGCCGAAATCACCGGGCATGCTAGGAGGATCCTCCTTTCGAAGTCGTGTCATCACTAGGTTGTCATCTAAAAAAAACTTTACATTCTCGCATCTTTATTATTATGCACTACGATAATGTCAAACGTAGACACTAGGTCCACAACACATTCTAAAACACGTAGCGTCCCAACTTTAACCGCAAACACTAAAATACACTAAATAGACCCGAGTAATTCCGAGATCCGTTCTCAACTATCTATGCATCGTGTCCCGTTTAGTGTATACTCCGAGGGTGCAACTCCTCACTATATGATTTACTTACATTCGCATTTACAGTTTTTCGTACGATTTATTGTTTTTATGACCGTATAATCGCATGCTAAATCACTTAACACGGAATTCGAAATGTAAATCTATTAAAATTGAACAAAACGATGGTCGGGTTCCGTATTAGTCCCGATGCTCGCCATGTATGGCTCGACGCATCTTCATTAATGCCGAACCGACGCATCTTAAGCAGAATACCGGGTAAGGTATACCACGAGAACGACTAATATCCGTATTATCACGTTAAAACTGATTTGCTAATACCTACAATATTACTTCTCTCAACTCTCCTATGTGCATCTTTTCATGGCCTGCCTGTCACATGAAATCGCATGCAAAGAATGTAAACACAACAACTTCGACGATAAAATTTACTTGTCCTTAAATAACCGACATAGCAAAACGTATAGAATGAAAACAACGGATCTTATAGTATTTCCGCCACAACAAAAAAAAAGTTATCAGCTCACCGATTGATTAGTAGAGGCCGCTATAGTGCGGCCGGGTTTGGGTGTAGATGTCTATCGGATGTTGGCTTCCCAATACATACCCTCATCCCTACTCAGAATCGACGGTTTCCGGATGTCCGAAACTATTGACAATGAGAGTCATTCCAGGCGTGGAGTGCTTAAGGGTAGAAGTCTTTATCTTTAGGTCACGTGACCCTCAACTTTGAGCCGGCGAAAGATCAAAGTTGACTTGAACGGTTTTCGAGTCCCCATAATTGACTCGGTGGCGACTCCATAGATTCGCAACGAATTCAATTCACTAAAAAGGTCAACTTACCAAACATATCGACCTTTAAACATTTACTTACAACCACGACTCGATTGATTCCAAACGAAAACACGAGTGCCCGCACCCGTCTAGTACAAGTCCGGATCGTCATCTGAATCGAGGTTTGAAACATCGTCCCGGATGCGAGATTGGACCGGCCCCCGACCGGGAGGGGCCGCATGGGTGGCCGCCGCCATACATTGAAAGACCGGGTCGGTCCCGCGCAGACACGCGGGGCGTCGGGCGGTGCGGACGGACGTCCACAAGTACTTGAATATATATGTTGGAGTACTTGAATATATATAATGGATTAACAGAATTAGAATGTTAAAATAGGTACTTGAATTTCAGAATTTTAGAGTACTTGAATATATGTTTTAGAGTATTTGTGTGTGTGTGTATATATATATATATATATATATATATATATATAGAAAGAGAGAGAGAGAGAGAGAGAAGAGGGGGGGGGGGGGATCAAGGGAGTTAGCAACTCTCTAAGAGTTGCTTAGTGTTGATCCCCCCATCCATTTAGCTTAATATGGACGGTGGATGTATGGGTTTAGATTGTATAAAAAAAAAAAAAGGGGCTGCGGGACTGACATGCTGCGGACAACCATCAACCATCAGCCATCAACCCCATCACTAGTCAATAGACCCCTCACCCTACACCCCAATTAATTTCCCTCCTCTCTATACTCCCGCCCAAAGCCTTTACACTTCCCCATTCACCTATTTTCAATTCATTTCACTACCTAATCACTCACCGCTCTCTTCCTCTCTCTAAAAAAAACCCATCTCCATCTCCATCTCCATTTCCGCAGCTTCTCCATCTCCGATAATGCCTAAAATTCCGGTGGTGCTACAAAGGTATGTTGAATGTTCGATTTTCGACCTCCGATTTTCCTTTTGTTCAATCCTTTTTTATTCCTTTTTCACGAACCCTAAAATGTGGTCAAGAACTCCGGCATGCATGAACCATAAAAAATGGTGAAAGAGCATTTTTCCAACACGATAACCCTAATTTTGAGTTGAAGTTCTTGTAGTTGTACAGTAGTTGTAGTTATAGAGTCGAAGATGAAGTTTTTTTTTTCTCTGACAACTAATATTCATACAGTTTTTATTCTTGATTAATCGTTATTCCTCTAGTTATAACCCTAATTTTGAGTTGAAGGGGTCGTAGTTGTACAGTAGTTGTATTTATAGAGCCAAAGATGAAGTCTTTATTTCTTTGTTGTAGTTCATGTTGAAGTTCCCATAGTCGTCATTGTAAGTATGCTTGTGCCATCAGTTAGACAGTTTTTTGTTGAAGTTTTGCATGCTTCCATGTTGAAGCTTACGTTAAAGTAGTCTTATAGTCACAGACTTGGTGTTTGGGAAGAAATAAAATTAACATTTGAATAGTCATACAAAGTTGGTTGTACAGTCATACAGAGTTGCTTGTACAGTCACCCGTTTGAAGATACATAGTCGCACTCGTTACATTTTGTTGTGAAGTAGCAGAATGATGTACAATCACACCTTTGAATCTACACAGTCGCACTTGTTATGATGCAAAGTCACACACTTTATATTGTATAGTCACAGAGTTGTAAAGTCACAGAGTTGGTTATACAGTCATACAGAATTGGTTATACAGTCACCCGTTTGAAGGTACATAGTCGCACTCGTTACATTTTGTTGTGAAGTAACAGAATGATGTACAATCACACCTTTGAATCTACACAGTTGCACTTGTTATGATGCAAAGTCACGCGCTTTGTATTGTATAGTCATGCAGTGTTGGTTGTGTAGTCACCCGTTTGAGGCTGTATAGTCACATTCGTTATGTTGTAGAGTCGCTCTCTTTTTACTGTAGAATCACATTGTTGAAGCCGTATACTCAGTTGTAAAATCACACTCAGTACGCATGTTGTTATTGCAGCAGAAAGTCGGGTGCGAAGAAGAAAGTTTGAACGAAGACCAGTAAGAAGAAGGCCGTGGCAGAGACATCGGTCCGCGAAATGTAATTGATGATAGATTGGTTGTGGACCAAAATTTTGGTAAGAAGAAAAAAAAAAAGAAGACTGTTGTAAAGTCTGTTGAAGATACATCTGGGGACCACATCGTTGCCGAGACGAATGTGGGGGGGACATAAATCGTTGACGAAGGCAGACAAAAGAAAAAAAAGAGGGTGACTTTTGATACATCGGTCGCCGATCTGGATGTGGGTGAGACAGAAAGTGTTGAGGAAAGCAGGCCAAAAAAAAAGAGGAGGGTCAAATCTGATACACCGGCCGACCCCACATACATGTGTGTGTCTCGGAGGAAGAGAGGGGGGGACCGCCGACAGGGTCAGCCCGATATTCACTTTAGGCCCAAGCGGTTGCACCAGCTAATTGGGCGATTATCGAATGATCAGATAGAGAGGGTGCGTGCTGTTGGATTCGGCGGGCTATTGGAGCTGAGGCTTGAATCGGTACCCATTGAGCACGCGGTTATGTTCCTCCGTGCATTTTCTGACGGGTCCCATATTTTCCGTGCCTCACGCCAGGAGGCATTCATGATGTCAAAGTACGACATCCACGACTGCCTCCAGCTACCTTTGGGCCCTCATCCGGTGAAAGTTATCCCAACTAGCAACAAGAAAAGGGCAGACTCACCTGACGTGATCAGGTTAAAGAGTACCTGGAGGAAAGACTTCGGTGTGGTGGACAGCAGCAAGCCAATAACATTAGGGAGGGTGCACGAAATGTTAATGGCAACCAAAGCCGATGACGACGACTTTGTCCGCAGGTTCGTGTTGTTCGCGTTGTCATCATTCCTCGCGCCTACTACGAACAACTCACTGGACCTGAGTCTGCTGGCCGCAGTAGAGGACGTGGACATGATTCGGGAACAGGACTGGTGTAGCTTTGTCCTGCACGATCTGGTGCGGGCGGGTAAGGGGACGCGTGACCCCAACAAAGTCCTCAACTACCTCCGGGGATTCATCCCCATTCTAATGATTGCGTACTTCCAGCGCTACAATTTCTGTAGCGAGACTTGCAGATGCGACATACCATTTATCGCACACTGGGATGCACGGAGAATATGCGATCGTCTCGCTGGGGAACTGGAGACAGGGTGGCTGGGAAATCAGCTACGTTCGAAGGTGTCGTACCCACGTACATGTGGGACAACATGCAGCGAGGGCGCCCCCGCTATAACGATGCCCTCTGACAACCAGCACTCTAGTCCCAAAAGAATAATGACAGGGATTAAGAGAGACGATCAGTTGGAAGACAGCGAGGTTAACGTAAGTGATCTCCCAGCCACTCTATAAATCATCAATAAATCATCAACTCTTTGTCCGTTAAACGATTTAATCTGACAGCCTTACTTATGTTTATAAAAGCATATACGATTCATAAAACTGTTATGATCACACTCATCCTGATGTATAGTCACATACTATTGGCTGTATAGTCACATACTATTAGATGTAGAGTCACACACTATTACCTGTATAGACACACACATTACGTTGTCCAGTCAGTACTATAACGTGCACAGTCACACGCTACAAACTGTACACTCGCACACTTTATGCTATACAGTCACACACTTTATTCCGTACAATCACACAATTATGTGCTTAGTCATACTCACACTGCCAGCCTCAACACCACTGAGCTTCACACTAATGATTTGACTTCAACTGAATTATAGGACGACCGGTGTTTTTTCATGAATTTCCGGAGGTGTGCGCTAGCCTTTTGCGGTTTCTGTGAGTAGGCTACCATTAAAGTAAGAGAAATATCGACGAGGAACAACGCAGTTCCAAGTCAAGACCCGTCCTCCCAACAATTCTAGGAAGATCCAGCTGTCCTCCAGTATGTCGATCAAGTCACTTCGTTGGCCGGCCAGTTGAAGCAGACTACCGAGAACGCCCCCGTCGTTGAGGGCAAGGAGCACCGCGATGCTGAAGCCTACAATCTGATAAACCAAATTGTGCAAGACATGCGTGAATCTGGATACACGGAAGAAGAAACTGAGGAAACAGATTTTTGTGTGGAATATGGTGACGGAACAGAGGGTTACGATGATGAGGGCACTTTTGATGGTGGCGTTGTGCCACCGGTTTTCTGCGAGGGAGAATTTGAAGAGGATGATGCCGCTGAAGAAATCAGCGTTGAAGAGGATGATGCCGCTGAGGACGATGTGCAGGGTTCAGTTGACAGGAGTCCGACCGTAGTGTTGGCTCTACGGCAAGCAGCGGGGGAGACAAATGACGCACGATCGGCTTCCAATGTGGAGGAAACGCATGATGTAATGCCGACTCCGCCCGACGCGACAGTGAGTTATAGTCTTGAGAAGGAACTGAACAAAGCAGGCTGGTCTGTACCGGACGCTGTTGCCACCACGCCTACAACGGCGGTAATCGTCACGAACGATGATCAGCAGACAGGCGAGGGCTCAGGGACCAGGATGCACCCCTGGGCACTACATCATCGGTACATCTTCCACTCCGACGTGACATTTGAATGCATGGATACGAATCCAGACAATTTGGGCTGCACGTTGGACAGTGGGAAAACATTGAGGGGGCAGTTTGTAATCTCTGGATTCATGTGCTCCAATATTGTCATCTTTTGGGATATCATGCACGTACGGAAAGATGTAATCGACTACGTCTTTGACCACTCAACGCCACGTCCGTCGGGGTACGTATTTATTGTGCTGCTCGTGTCGTTTTTTAAATGCATGTGCTAATCGGGACTTTGTTTGGTCTACAGCGAAATGCTGGTCGAGTTCACAGATTACGACTGTATAGCGAGGTGCGACATGCAGACGTTCGAGCCTGGCCTGCAGGTGATGAATAACGTCATTGACTGCTGGTGTAGGCTGTTGAACGAGCTGGTGTACGAAAAAAAAGCACCAAGAGTAACCAGTAGATGTTACTTCTCTCTTGGACATACGGTACGTTCACCCCCCAATTTAGCTGTACAGTCGCGCACTATTGGCTGTATAGTCACACACTATTGTGTGTACAGTCACACATATTATGTTGTCCAATCACCACTATAAACTGCACAATCACGCACTTCAGGCTGTACAGTCACGCACTAGTTGCCGTACAGTCACACCTTTTACGCTGCACAGTCACACCTTTTACGCTGCACAGTCACACAATTATAGATGTGCAGTCACGCTCATGTCAAACACACACTAACTACATGTATTACAATCAATGCATGTGAGCAGTTCCCAATGTTGGCATTGTGGAAGAAAGAAGGCCAGGGTAACAGTCATGACGAAGAAATATTTTACGTGTGGAACGAGTGGATAAAAAACAGTTTCTCCGACTTTGCTTTGGACTCGGACATGGTATTACCCTGCGCATACTGTTTATTCGTAGTTATCTGCAGGATAATACCATGTCTGCCCATAATCCTGACACATTGTTTGCAGGTGTTCGTCCCCATCTTAACGGGTGACGAGAGCCACTACAGTTGCGCCTGCATCAACTTCAATACTGAGCAAATAGAGTACCTCGACAACAGGAAGTACGATAAAGATTTTACAAAGTTGCCTTACTATGGCATTGCTCGGACAGCGGTCAGGCCCTTTAAATTTAATATTAAATCAATTATGTGACGGCGAATGTGTTCACCACCTAATCCTGTTTGAACTTGTTTTGCAGGCTAATAAGATGGGGGAGTTCATGGTACGACAAGGGCTGAAGAAAGGTGAGAAGGTCCGTGCGTTTAAATTGGTAAGCGTTCCCTTATCATGGCAGGGGGTGGGGTACTCTGCCAATGACTGCGGAGTGTACCTGATTATCCACATGATGTTGTACAACGGGTCCCCGTTCCACTGCTCCTTGGGGACAATGGCGGCCATGAATATGTGCAGGGCGGAAATCACGACGACCCTTATACTGAGCGACGTGAACAAAATGAGGGACACTGTTTTGGAGAGAGTGGCGAAATTCGGAAAATACAAGGGAACATTGGACTCTGCCCGTACGGATGAAACCACTCCTGTGAAGGAAACCACCAACAAGCGTCGGAGCAAATCACCGAAAACACCTGAACCCACCCCCCGATCAGTCCTAGAGGAAAGACAGTCGGCAATTAAGTCTCGGATACGGGGCTGCGGGGATGGGTTGGGTTTCTCTTTGAACCAAGGGAGTCCTGACCCCAGCACCATTGTCATGTCGACCTTGTTTCGCTTGCACCGACCGCTGACGAGTAAGATGCCCATCCTGCGGAAGCACACCGCCGACTACTGCTTCCTTGACGATAATGGTTACGACGAAAGGTGAGTAACCGTCTTTGTTTACTAATACGAGTTGCATACTACACATACAGACCGGTGTCAAAAATATCCCAGTGAACAATTAGTGTCCTACAGCACTCATGCGCAGCTGGAGAGACGTGACATTCAAACGCTATTGTCCGGAGATAGCATGAGCGCCGTTGTGCTGGAGTGTTGGTCGCACCTCATGAACTGGTGCGAATCAGACGACCACGGGCGTGGGTTATCCTCCCCCGCTGACCCAACGATGGCATGGGTCGGAATTCAACACATGGTATGCCCTAGTTACCTCTTACCTATCGCATTCAATAGTACAAATGACCCCCCATTCACATTAACTGAAAAGATGTAAAGTCCGTGTAATAGTTAGAAATAACCACAAAGTTTACTTAGCACAGTCACTCATATTGATGTGTACAATCACATGTCATGAATTGCAGAGTCACACATGTTAATGTGTACAATCACATGCTAGATATTGCATAGTCACGGTCAGGGTCACTCGTATTGAGGTGTACAATCACGTGATATAAAATGTACAGCCACGCACATGATGTAGTCTTGTATAGTCACAGTCTGTATGCTGCAAAGTCACACAGCTTAGTCTGTACAATTACACACTTCGCGATGTGCAGTCACGCACATGATATAGTACTGTCTCGGGCCCCGTCACTGATGGCAACTAATATTCACCATCTGTTAGGACTCATTGACCCGTATAACGGAACGACCCGACTCAAGTACCCCTGCGGACGAAGACACTGACGGTGTGTACGAAGCGTGGGACAGATTCATACAAGACTGTGCCGGGACATTCGACTTGAACGCCGAACTGTTGTTTTTTCCGGTGCATACTATGGGGCACTACGCGTGCATCTGCGTCAACTTTAGAGATAGAACAGTTGATATCCTCGATCACCAGACACACGCCCCAGGGTCGCATATGTTCCGGATGTCCAGCATAATAGTAAGTTGCACGCATATGCTTTATTTCACCGCGTCAAAATTATACTGCTCCCATAAGTGCTGACGTTTACTATTAACTAATACTGCATCAGCTGCAAGCATTGATCGTCTACATAGACGAAAAGGGGCTGATTAAGAGCAGTCACATGTCAAAATTTACACATCGACAAGTAAAAATGGAATGGCAGAGCGCCCGGAAGAACGATCCGGAGTTCGGCATTTTCTGCTTGATGCACATGTTCCTGTACGACGGTGCACCGTTCACCCACCTTGATATTGGGACAAAGCTCGGGAGGCGTTACTTGTCGTTCGAGGTTGCGGCAGCCCTCGTACTTGCTGACATGAATGGAGCTCGTGAGGACGTGTTGCCGAAAATTCGTGCTTTCATTGCAGACGCGCCAAAGATATGGAAAGGAATCGATGAAAGTCGTAAGCTACGCAATATCGTGGAATGGAAGACCTCCACGAAACGTAAGGCATGAATGTAGAGTGAAGTAAAAACACTTTTTTGTGAACATAGAAAAAAAATTCATGTTGGAGTATCTTCTGAGTATCAAATGAATGACGACTCAGTATCAGGGTCGCATGTGCGATGTGATACAGTCACGCAATTTCTGACTCACAGTCACAGTAAAAACTCCGCAGAGTCATGACAGACAACCACAATTAACTAAATTCACTAGATTAATTTAACTTAATCACCCGCACATATGTCACAATCCATTTTCTTTCAGTTTAAATAATTCATAAGATTCATTTTGAATCGCCACATACAAACAACAAAATATTGGTTTTCCGACGCATGGTTCGTGAATTACATTGTAAATTATATAGCGAAATAATCGTAAAAAAATTCCAAAAAACGATGTCGACGACGAATGTTAAAAACCGAGCCGAGACTGTGAAGGGATGTTTGTGAGTCTCAATGAAACATTGAGGAACACAAACACCCACCTCAAACTCCTAACCCTAATTAATTGATGAGGATAAGCACCCCACCTAACCCATTAAATTTTCACCCCCACCTACCCTATTCAACTTTCACCCCACCTTTACTGCCTAACCCATGCATTTTCAACCACCTATTTACTGTCTCCCCCTTTATAAATACCAACGCATTTTTCACAACTCCACCACTTCAAACTTAGAAAAAAATGGCAAGCAAGATAGAAGAAATCAGAAAATTGATCAAGGAGTACGAGGGTTTATTGAATACCACTATGTCCACTGAATTGAAGGCCGTGCAGCAAGCCGCAACTGCAGTTGACAGGAGGAACTTCGTCGCGTCCATTGGCAATACACATAAAGAGGCAGAACTGGATAACTGCATCCAGTTCTTCATGAAGAGGTCTATGTACTGTTTCCGCGCAAGGAAGGGATTCCAGCGCGACTTGGCCAACTTGAAGGAGATGCTTAAAAAGTACGAAGGTTAAGTATGTATGGATTAAGATGTAGCGTTTAGTAACAAACTTTTTTATGTGTTTTAAGTTCTAATGAATGTGAAAATGTA
This sequence comes from Agrostemma githago, assembly GCA_958450325.1. Classification (NCBI taxonomy): domain Eukaryota; kingdom Viridiplantae; phylum Streptophyta; class Magnoliopsida; order Caryophyllales; family Caryophyllaceae; genus Agrostemma; species Agrostemma githago. The sequence goes on from OY288252.1 coordinate 43,041,039, forward strand.
GCGTTTAAATGGTATGCAATGGATGTTTTCCGCATTATGTCGTAGAATGTTTTCGGCGTTTAATGGTATGCAAGTATTATATGTTGTGTAAAAGATGGACTTTTTCTAATGTACAAATATTTCCATCGCTATTTCGCTATTTCTCTATTTCCTTCGCTATTTTTCTAATGTACAGACACATGGTGTATAGTCACAGTTCACAAGTTTTATAGTCACAGTAAACATGGCATATAGTCACAGTCATCATGTCATAAAACCGGTTTAGATTTCTAACTTCATTTTGTAGAATCACAGTCAGTGTAATGTAGAATCACAGTCATTGCCTTGTACAATCACACTCCCATAATTACAATCACACTCCACCTCTTGTTATACAGTCACGCATTGCCTACTGTAAAGTCGCACTCATTGCGTTGAACAATCACACTCACTTGTTTCGTGTCAACCAAATATTAAGGGCATAATGTTCCTGTACAGCTGTATTTGTAGCCAAAGATGATGCATTCCAGAATAAAAACGACTACGTACCTCAATGTATTCTTACAATCCAAAAAACAAAACCAATTTTACGGACCCCCATGCTTTACGACTACGCCATATTAGAAATAATTAAGGTCCGCAATAGACGTAAACAAAATCACGGACCTTGACCATTTCAAATGCCGCCATGTCTTTATGTTTCACAAAAAAAAAAAACCCCACGATCTACGACTTACACCATATTTGAAATGATTGAGGTCCGCAATATACGAAAGCAATGTCACGGACCTTGACTATTTCAAACGTCGACAACCTTTGTGTTCCCAAAAAGAATGCTCCTAAGTAACAAATGATATTCATGAACAATCCTCCTCGGTAATCCCTGTCGGGTCCTCATACTCCTCCTCCTCAACATCGACAGACAAGTCAGCAATCGGTGGGTACTCAGCAAATGGGTTGGGGGAAGTTCCTCTTGTCATGGTGACCCATCCTCTTGCAGTTCTTACACAGCCGTTTAGGCTTGGCGGCAATTGCAGAAGCCTTCGCCTTAGAAGAAAGCATCCGCTTTCCACTGCCCTTGTTCTTGGCTTTCTTCGGGGGCAATATGGTTATTTCAATTGCGCTCGTATAGCCGAGGATCTCCTCTAATTCTTGAGTCTTGCTACAAGGGCCATCAAAGGCAATATCGGACCTGAAGTCGCGAATGACGTCAGCTAGATTACTAACGTCTTCCTTACCCATTTTGCTGACATGACTGACGGTCTCATAGAACTCCGAAAACAGCCTCGTGACTGTAACAGCCTTATCATCGCTTAGGCGACTCTCTGACAGAGGACACGCATTAACATTACGTAGAGAATCCCTTGTCCATCTACATGCCACGTACCGTTCCGGGATCGTCTCCCGTCCTTTCGAAGAGTATATATCCAAATGGCATGCCTGCAAAGAATTCCATACCGACCGAACTTCCTGCAAGTACAGCTGATCTCACAGGTACCTGCGAGTGCATTAAGAAACACATAAAGAGTGCGACTCCTGACCGTACGGACAGTGGCTACGCAACGTACGGGATGTGGTTTTCTAAAGGTATGATCACAACCTTGACAGAATACAGTCACACCCGTTATGCTGCATAGTCACAGTCCTTACGTCGCAGAATCAAACGAATTGCGTTGTACAATCACACGCACCGCATTCCAGAGTCGTACCCTTTATTTTTTATAGTCACATTCAATGAATTATGGAATAAAACTCGTTACGTTTGGATCATATAGTCAGGCTATGTGACTATGGCTACACGACATGGACAGAGACTTTCTATGCCAGTACCTGGGTTGTATTCAACAATGTAGTTGCGGTCCCGGATGGAGTCCAGTACTGTTGTCGCTTCGATCCCGTCCTTCTTCTGATACCCACGGACGCTGCACGTGTAGAGCGAAAACTTAACTTCTTCCTGAAAGTGTGCAAAAGCCACGTGCGTGTACACCCTTGCCGCGTGGCTCTCCATCGGATTCGTCGATTCAATTTTGGGGAGTGACTGCCGGTTATCGTTGTCTAGCCTCTTCTGCATGTGCCTCTGTTGGTCCATCGCACTTTCGAAACGCATCCAGAACTGGACCAACGTACCATTGTTGTCTTCAAACTTTTTGAAGAAAATGTTCTCACTCTCTGATCTCTGCATTGTCCTCATAATTCCGGACATCCTCACCTCCCTGCAATGCGCGTCGACCCATTTGCTCCTGTCTTCGAACATATTTTCGAACCATTCGATCCCAACAGCATCATGGTCAATCATGATCCGCCCCCACCTGTCGTCGAACTCCGACGCCTCGATGTCATCGTCCCATATAATTGCATTGAGGGCTTTTACGAATTCTGAGGTCTCCTCTCTTGATCTGCCGTACTTTGCTGGAACCTTGTTCATGATGTGCCACGTGTAGCACCGTTGGTGCGCTGCTTTGAATAATTCCGGGACGGCTTTTAAAATTCCGGGATCCTGGTCTGTAATGATATAACACGGTTCCTTCTCGCCCATGGCTTCCAGAAACCGGGAGAGGACCCATATAAATGACTCGTAGTCCTCCTTAAATAGCAACGCCCCACAGAATGTGACAGACCGTTTGTGGTTGTCCATGCCAGTGAACGGTGTGAACACAATGGAATACACGTTGGTTCTGTACGTTGGGTCGAACGAAACTACATCCCCGAATGCCGCGTAATTCCTTCGAGCTGCACCATCCGCCCAAATGACCCTGCGTAAGCTTCCGTCTGTATCCACATCGTAGTCAAAGTAGAAATCCTCCTGACTGTCCCTCAAACTCATGAACCGGTCTATGAACAATTGACCATCACTATTACAAAATTAGTCATAGACATGACCTAATAGACATAGGTTAAAAGAAAAACCCACATCTATTTTTAATAGACATAGGTTATTTAAAAAACCTATGTATATAATAGAGAATGTACATAGGTCAAATTAAAATCCATGTCTATAAATTATAGACATAGGTCAAAATAAAACCTATCTCTACAATATATGAATAGATGGAGGACATGTAGTATCAGAAATAATTAAGTTAGATATGTCATTATGTTGGTGGTGGTGCAATGGTTTAGTCCTAGCTTTTCAAAATACAATGTTGCTGGAGAGGGGACTCGAACCCGGGTCATTTGCGTCAAATATTGATCACATAACCAACCTCACAACCTCATACTTGATGCATTATATCAATGAAAGAATAGTCTTATACTTTTTAATTAAACAATTTATCAAAACTTTCATTCTTTTTCTCATAGATTTTAACTACACTTTACAAATATTTGATTTAATATTTTGTTAGATATGGTAATTGTTCTATTTAATTTTGTAATGATTTTAATAATCATGTCATAAAAATATGATTTAAAATAAATAAATATATATATATATATAAACATATACGGAGTATTTTTCAAACAATTGGAGAAATAAATAAATATTTTTATGGTTGCTATGGAGTATTAAAGAATATTTAATCAAAATTTTATATTAATTGGATTATGACCATAAATATTTAAGTTAAAATTGGATATGTCATTTAGGATCATTTTCGGGTCGCACGACTCGCATTGTTTTTTTATAGATGTCGTTGTTAAAAAAATATTGTGCCCCCCTACCAAGTAAATCCTAGGTCCGCCACTGTGTAGTATATTGAAATAAGACTAATAACCTTGTGCCCCCGATCTATTACTCCTACACTAATAAACCCTAAAATTACTCCTACTTCCTCCAAAATTCTTCAGGCAGCCTCGTTAGTCGTTCCCCATCATTAAACTTTTTTTTTCTGGGTTTCATTCAATCATTCAACACCCTTCTATCATCTTCATTTCCCGATTTCCCTAATTTATTCCTCATCCAACTGATCTCCACTCCATCCTCAATCAACAACACTGTCGCCACGCTCGTCGCATCATCAACCTCTGCTGACGCCACCCACCAATAACCACAACTGTCTACATTTCCCATCACACCTTCCTTCTCATTTCTCCGACCTTACTCTCTTCATCAATGGCGAAAACCCTAACTTCGTCATCGCCATTCACAGGAACACTTCTCCCTTCGAAAAACCTCTACTCTCTACCTCGCCGAAGTAAATTACTAAGAACGACGAGAGTTAATTTCAACTTACAGCAAATTCCTCTGATTTTTCAGCAATCGATTGATGTCGATTTGAGCTCGGTGTTCGGTAGATCTGAAGGATTGTTGTATACGGTTGCTGATGCGGTGGTCGCCGCCACACCTGACGCCGCTGGTGGAGCCCCTGCTGAGAGTGGCGGATGGTTCAGTTTCATCTCAGACGCCATGGAAGTCGTCTTGAAGGTGAGGAGCTCCTTCATTTCGTTTAGTTTAGTTTTCTTACGGTTTTCGTAATTTGCGAGTGTGATTTTGAAAAATTGCGTACAATTGTTTTAGTGATTTCGTTTGATTTTTATTAGTGAATTTGTTTGCTGTTTGTTGATTATTATAGTAATTACCTATTGTTTAGTAATATATGATTGTTGTTTCGTGTTTATTATTAGTTTCCGACGCCATGGAAGGCTTGTTGAAGGTTATACGGTTTTTCTAATTATGCGATGACATTTCGATAAATATCCGAAGATTATCACAGTAATCTGTAATTCAGTGTTGTTTAGTAATATATGATTGTTGTTTCGTGGTTATTATTCGTTCCGACGCCATGGAAGGCGTGTTGAAGGTGATTAGGAGTTGCTTTGCTTTGTTGAGTTGTATACGGTTTTTCTATCTAGGCGATGAAGATTTTGAAAAATGTACGAAGATTATCGCAATAATTCAGTATTTCGTTATGGGGTGGAATGTATTTGTTGTTTATTGATTTGATTGATTTCTCGTACTTCGTTTTAGTGATTTCTATGCTTGTTTTAGAATATGTGAGCGAGATTTTCGAAAATTGCTGGTAATTCATTAGATCAGAGGTTAATTTATACGAGTATTACAGATCTACTGTCATTTAGCGTGTTTAATAGGGATATATCTGCTGTTGATCGATTTAGCTGCCGGAAATCTGGTGCAGTGTTTAATTGATTAGTGTTTGAAAGCTGGAGTAGTTCATTATTGATCTACTGTAATTTATACGAGTATTACAGATTTACTGTAATGTAGTGTGTTTACTGTTTAATAGGAATATATGTGTTGCTGTTGTTGATTGATTTAGCAGCCGGAAATCTGGTGCGGTATTTGAAGGCTAGTTCAGTTATTGATCTACTGGAATCGATTTATATAGAGTAGCATTCTTGTAGTTTGTGTGGTTATTTGTTGAAGGAGATGGAAGAAGGTTAAACTAGTAGTCCGTATTTAGGATCTTTTCACACCATTGTAGGTCGAAGATCATGCTAGATTGCTAGTACTTTGAATAGATTTGAAGCTTAGTATTAGGTGTGTGGATAATGTCAATAAACTAGTATAATCTACTCCGAGAATAGGTATCTTATTATATAGTGTTATTTTAATCGTGTATCGTATTGTGATATTGAACTAATACTCTTGCTAATGATGATTGTCGAAGGAAATGTAAGAATATTATGATAGTGTATAGGATGTTCTTGTGCCATTGTAGGTCGAAGATTATGCCAGTGCTTCGAATCACGGTTGTTAGAATCGTGATTCGGAGTGTAGTATCGCATGTTCATACGATCCAAAATACGACTAGATATGAATCGTCATAGGATCGTTTTAGTGTGATCTTAAATAGTTATGCTTGCTTTAACTCATTTATAAAAATTATATATTTATATGATGCATTTCACAAGAAAATAATGTCAGTATTTACTTGTTTACTGTTTCCGACGTACTTGGTGAGTTTGTGATGAATCCTTTAGATACAGCTCAAATTCAAACGACTTCACATAGCATATTCATATGGATTTATTAGATTTATATTTTCCCTCCATGGATCAGATTTTGAAGGATGGGCTTTCATCATCTGTACACGTGCCTTATTCATATGGATTTGCGATCATATTACTCACTGTCATCATCTAAGTTGCTCAGTATGTTTGTAGGTTGAATCCACATTGGCAATGCAGAATCTTCAACCGAAGATCAAAGCCATACAAGAAAGATATGCAGGAAATCAGGTAAGCAGCATTTGGTAAATCGTATCGCTTCTAAGGTAACTTCCCCTCCTCTCCTAAAACAGGTGAACAAAAAGGGTGAACCTCATACAAGTATTTTCCTAATCCTAAAAGGAAAGATGAAATCTGATTATATTATGCTAAATAAATATAGGGTCTTCTTCTACTTCTACTTGTACTCTTGGAGGGAACACACACCAACCAACCAAGTACCACTACTACAACACAATTACGAGTAATAAACCTTACAAATCCCCAATTACTCAACCAAACTTTCAATTAGGGTTCATCTTTCCTCTTTAATTTACCCTTTTCCCAATTCACACTACATATAAATATACAATCATACAATGCCGCAACATTGAATCTTTCTTCGCTTCCATTCAATTTTTGGTATGTTTTCTCTCCCCATTCTTCAACTCCCATTTATCCATAATTCATGCGCATATCTTTATGTATAGCTTTCTTACACTCTAAATTCTCTGATTTATATCTATGTGTGTCAAAATATAGAGTCGGCTGATTCCAATTTTTATGCTGCAGGTTTTAATTTCAAGACGCTTGCTGTTTATATAATTTTTACTGCTGTCTTGGACAATTAGGGTTTCCTCTAGGTTAATTTTAATCTTAGGTACGTTTCTACTCCTTGACTGATTCATTGATTGATTTCTACGGTTTTATTACATTATGATATTAGCTAGCTTCATTAGTGGATGTATATGTTGTTGCGTTGCTTATAAATTTGAATTCGTGTCATCTTTGTGAATTTGAATTCGTGTAGGCCTCCTTCCTTCCTATATATTCTTATTCTGCCCTTTGCCTCTTTTATCTTTCTCCCCAGTCGTAGGCCTAGGCCACTCTCTTCCCTTCTTCTTAGCTCTCTTGTTTCTTGTCTTAATCTTCTGTTATTATTATATATGCTGCTAGTAACAGTTTTATCAAAGTTTGAATCTATTTTGAAGCCTGGTTGATTATGATAATGGACGACATACCATATCATTGTGATATAAGTCTTGCTAAATACTAATCACAAGGCAAAAGTGAGAGACGAGCTATCGTTTCAGTCGTCATTATCAAATTGACGATTCGATTGTTGACTCGCCCACATTCTTTCTTTTATAGTATAGGAGCATAAATGATGGTTTTGCAAAAATTTGAAACGAATGGAGATAAAACTGTTTCCTTGTGGAAGATTTATTCTTGCTGATATGCTTGCTCTTACAATACAACTACATTTCCGTTATCCGATTTGTATGCAGCTTAAATAAATGAGATGGGGATGCTTAGGTTGTCCCAAACAGTAATCCTGACTCAAGTGATGATGGGAGATCGAAATCTGGATTAATGATGGATCACATTCCAAAAGACAATACATACATAAAAAAAAAATTGATTCACAAAGATGACACGAATTCAAACAGCGTCAAAGGTATGATTGTCTTCTACAGCGTCTTACTGTAAATTTCAAACAGCGTAAATGTGATCTCCTGTAATCCAGTGGTTTTAGGATGTGGTACATGCATTTAGCAAGGAAGATAAAGCACGTCTTCTACAGGCTATAGTGTGCTTGTCAGCTGGGTAACATAGAATGTGGCTACTACATAATGAAGTACATGACCGACTTAATCACTTCTTCTAATTTGAAGGGAACTATTGATAAGGTAATAAGACTTCGAGCACATACACATTCTCTCTATGTTATAATCAAAGTATTTATGTTGTTGAAGTATTCGCTTTCAATTATATTGAAATTGTTGCAGCTATTCAAAGTACTTGCCATGTATTCACAAGAAGACATCGATGAGGTTCGCGATTTGTGGGCTAACTATTATCTTCAAAATTAGAAGTATGAGACATGCATGTAGTATTCAATGTATTAGCTAAAAAGATTGGTTGTAGTAGGAAGAGATTTTATTATTGGTACATCGCGTACTTGTGTAGTTTTTTTATCTTAGCTACTTATTTGTTTGGGATGATGACTACTTTTATGAAATATGGAACGTTTGATCGTCCAATTGGGTGTTGTATGATTTATGAGATTTATTTTGGTTTCGTTTGGATTGCAGTTTCTTATAAATAATATGGAAAGCATTAATAATTGATATCATTTTCGGACTGATTACTATGACAATAAACATGGGGCAGACAAAAAACCCATGTCTGTACTATGACAATAAACATGGGGCAAACAGATAACCCATGTCTGTACTGTGACAATAAACATAGGGCGAACAAAAAATCCATGTCTATATCTATAATAGACATAGGGCGGGGAAAAAACCCATGTCTATAGTTTTTATAGACATGGGTTAATTGTATAAAGACATGGGCTAATGGAAAAACCTATGTCTATGTTTTAGATAGACATAGGACATACGACCCATGTCTAATTATTGGACAATAGATGTCACTCAAGTTAACATGGGTCGCGAAACCCATGTCTATTAGTTAAAATGACCCATGTCTATGTCATGTTTTGTAATAGTGCATCCTGCTCGTGGAAGAAGCACTTGACATCCCTCCCCCAGTTCTTGAAATCAACCAACGATGCTCCGGTGTTCTGATATCCGCCCGACAACTCCTTGCACATCCTGTATGTCCGAGTCGCCCCGATCTTTAGCTGCACACACAAAATTGGAGCTGCATTAGTCGCACAGAGTCAGCAGTCAACCATACACTAACAACATTGTTGACAGACATTACGCACCCTCGAGTTGCAAACGATCATCTCCTTGTGATATCTTGATAGATTTCGAGATGACTTTTGAAACTCTCGGTCCTTCACCATCACAAGATCGTGGTTGTGTTCCTCGATGAACTCTTCAATATAAAACCCCCCCGATCATTGCACAGAGCCTAATTCTTGCTCCACATTGCGTCCTCGTCGCCTTCGTAATCCTTTTGGGTTCGTACGATCCCACATACTCTTGCCCCTCCTTCTCTCCCGTACTCGACAGCTTCACCATGCTCTGGCAGGCTGTTTTGCCCTCCTTGTTACAAGCCAACAATTTCTTCTTGATCGAACCATCAAATGATCTAGTTGTCGTGTACCTCTTTGCCTCGAAACCAAGATAAAATGCGTAAGCTTGATAAAACTTGAATGCTCCATCGATGTCCGCGAACTTCTGCCCTACGTAAGGGACAATCACTGTGTCTTCCGCTGGCATATAGGTTGGAACAAAAACAAATTATCAAAGGTTGGAACAAAAAAACCCTATATTATACAATAAAAAAGAGACCCTAAATTACACACTATCAATCTTGCAACGCACGCATTCATCTCTGACCTTATTGAAATGTGACTTTTCTCAACAAAGACTGTGACTTTGCTCGTATAATAGTATGATTGTTAAAGCTTAACACCCGTACAGCAATAATAAATATATATTTTTCTCAACAACAAAAAAAACACCAACAATAATAAATATAAAAAAGAGAAGGAATCGAACATATATATTTTGAATACTAAAGCAACTTCAGCGTAATACAACTATGACTACAGCAGAAAACTACAACTACAACCAAACCCTAAATTACACACTATCTTGCAACGCCGCATTCATCTCTGACCTTAATGAAATGTGACTTTTCTCAACAACGACTGTGACTTTGAAGTAAAACGACTGTGGCTTTGCTCATATAACAGCATGATTGTTAGAGATAACACCCACACCGCATAACAACTGCAAGTACAACTACAACACAAGCTGCAATACTCAACAACAATAATAAATATAACAATGATAAAGCAAACAAACATAAATATTTTTAATAATAAAACAACTACACCTACACCTAAAACTACAACTACATGCAACCATTAAAATAATATTTTGCCTTGATTAATATTCACAACACATAAGAACTACAAGTACAACCAACCAATATGCAATACTCAACAACAACAACAAAAAAATACAATGATAAATATAACAATGATAAAGAAACCAACATAAATATTTGGAATAATAAAGAACCTTCAACGTAATACAACGTAATACAACAAAACAACTACAACAACAGTGAACGCGTGACTGTCTGTCATATTAAGTATGACTGTCACGTTATGACGGTGTGACTCTGCAAAAATATCAAACCAAACAAAATAATGTTCAACTGCACATTTTCGTGACTCCTCATTTAACAAACCAAATATATAGGGCTGTTAAGGTCTAATCTTACCTCCTACATGTTGCCCATTTTCAGGCATATGATCATCGCGTGGTTCTTCGAGGAACAACACCATCAGAGCATAAGAACGTACAACAATTTACGAATTAGGGTTTAGTTATTCTGAATAATGGTATAGATAGAGGGATGCTTTTTTATTTTGGATAAATTTCGAATTTGATTGAGAGCTTGGTGAGAGATTTGTGATGATTTTCAAATTTTGGTGAGGGAGTGAATTTTATTGATGGAAAGGGTGATAGATATGGTGACAGAAATGGTGATGGAATGCTGTACTTTTGCCCTACTGCTTGTCATTCACGGACATATTCTCCCTTTTTTTTATTAATTTAAGCCATCCATACAAACCAAATCAAGGGCCAAAAACATAACTTCCCACTTTTCACCAAACTCCCTTGATCCCTTTTCTATATATATATATATATATATATATATATATATATATAGAGGCAGGATCTAGTACATTTGTCATATTTGGTACAATTTACATCTTAATTGTGGCCATTAGATCTCACATGATTAAGAGCGGAGATTAAAACTCTCTAAATCCCCAAAGCATTTTTTTTCTCAGATTTTTATAGTTATTTTGATGTACGAACAAGATTATTTTAATGAAGAAGCATAATTATTTTATAGTTAACTCTATTGTTTACTGAGAATAATGTTATCAGGTTATTTCAATGTAGATACATAAAGATTTCAATGTAGAAAGTCAGTTATTGTATTAAATAACTTGTGTTATTGTATTGAGATGAAACTAAAAATGTAGAAAGTCGGTTATTGTATTAAATAACTTGTGTTATTGTATTGAGATGAAACTAAAATATAATAAATTTTAGAATAATGTTATCTGATGTTACGTAGTTATTACAATGTAAAAAATCAGTTATTATAACTCGTGTTATTGTATTGAGATGGAATTCAAATATAATTAACTTATAATAAGGTTATCTGATTTTAGGCAGTTATTCTAAAGTAGAAACTCAGATATTGTAATGAATAATTCATGTTATTATATTGGGCTGACACTCAAATATAATCAGTTTTAAAATAATGGTATCTGATTTTACGTAGTTATTAGTCCAATGTAGAAACTCATGTTATTGTATTGGGATGAAACATCTTGCATATCATTGAGGGTGCACCCAGCAAAAGACGCTTCATTGAAAGGCAAAAATAAAGAGGGGGTTAGTTACAGTACAAAAAAAAAATTGAAGTACAATAATCACATATGTGCTATAGAATAACTATAAAAACACTATAAAATAACCTTGATTATAAAACATAGTAACTAATATAATGAAATAACTTCAAGAATAATATAGAATAACTGCAATAATAGTATAGAATAATTGGAATAACATAATAAAATAATTGGGTATTTCGTAGTAATAATAATGTACCAAAACCAGAAATTCATGCTATGAAATAATATGTAGTTATTTCAATGAGCATATTCAAGTATTTCATTGTTCATATTCAAATATTGTAATATTCATAATTTCAATTTTTAATCTTGTAATCAAAAATCCAGAAATTGATCTTGTTAATTACAGTACAAAATAAAAAATACAGTAGACAAAATAGACTAAAATCATACCGTACAAAAGACAATACGATTGAAATTGACTAAACAATAGAAAGAAAATTGAAATACAAAAAATTGATCAAACTAAAGATTGAAATACCTGATTTGGATGCAAGATTGTTTGTAGATATTTGTGAGATGCGATTTCTTCTCGCGATATTGATGATTTTTCGTGAATCTTGGAGTGAGATGTGAGAGGGTTTGGGAGCTAGGGATTTTTGTTTCAGTTTGGGTATAGGGTTTGAGCGTGGATTGTGTTTGAAGGTGGGTTGTGTTTGACGCTTCACTTCTGAATTTTAATATTTAATCTTGACCCTTGATGTAATTAGATCTAATGGTTGCAAAATGAAGGTAAATTATACAAAAAGATGGGGTGGATAAATGATCCTACTTCTATATATATATATATATATATATATATATATATATATATATATTTGAATACTTGAATGATACGATAGTAATAATAGTTGCTTAATAAATATGATTTATATGCAGAGCCCACTAGGAAATCTTTACGACTCAATCAAAAGGATAAGACTATATGACATTGAAGATATTCATACAAGTGTACAACTCAGATGATGAAAGCATACGATGTTTATAATACGATACTTATAATAGTTGGAGTACTTGGTACTATATCTTGGAATATTTGGTGTTATTTCTTGGAGTACTTGGTGTTATAGCTTGGCATATTTGCTATTATAGTTTGGAATACTTGTTATTATAGCTTGAAATACTTTGTATTATATCTTGAAATACTTGGTGTTATAGCTTGGTACACTTGGTCTTATAGATTGGAATGCTTGTTATTATAGCTTGAAATACTTGGTGTTAAATCTTGTAGTAAACTATTAAAGTAACTAAGATTAAATGTTGGAGTAACTGCTTGTAAGCATTGGAATAACAACATTAGAGTAACTTAAGATGAGTAATTGATTGATTCAATTAGTAATTAGTAAATGTTGGAGTAACCGTTGGTCCAGTATATGAATAACTGCTTGTAAACATTGGAATAACAATAACATTAGAGTAATTGAAGATGAATAATTGATTGATTCAATCAACAATTTGAATGATTGTTGGAGTAACCACCAAAACACGACGGAGTAACTGCTTCAAAGCATTGGAATAATTATGTTCGTCTAATTATATACAATATCATTTATAAACCACCAAACACTAAGCATTCTATACTTTTAAAAAAACATAATGCGTCAACAAAAAATGACACATTAATGAAATAGTTTTAATGATAAAGCATCAACAAAAACATAATTCCCACTCCTGTAATATCATTTTCAAACCTCGATGTTGTCTAGGTTGGATAAAGCTTGAAGCATAACGAGGTAGCTTTTATTGTGACGATCTTTGAACTTCAACTTCAGGTTACCCCATGCCTGAAAGACCGACTCTTTGTCACCAATTTTCGCATACAAGCTGATAAGATGAAGATATGTAGTGCGGTCAAATAAACACCGAAGTTTCACAGATTCTTCCAACTTTATTTGAATCCGTCTTTTCAAGCTGACCGACATTGATAAACGATGTCGTAAGAGTATTGTACATTCTCCAGTCGTTCCTCAAAAACCCGTGACTTTTAGCCTCCTGCACAACATGTTCTACACCTGCAAGATCCTTCAGTTGATCGTAACTCTGCCCTAAAATATGGTAAGAGACATTGCTAGGAGGGTTGTTTCTTTGCTTCATTTCCTCGAAAAGATCATGCACTTTCTATGGCTGGTTTAGTTTCATGTATAAACTCATGTGATTGTCGAAAACCAAACTGCTAGACACACCGTACATCTTGTCCATCTTTTTTAAAAGAGCAAATAATTAACTGACTGTTTACTAGAGTAGTAGCAGTTTAACAATGTTTCGTACAAGAACGGTCTCTCTTCACTTCAGGAGGAAGATTGAAAAAAATATTTCTTAGTTTCATCACCCTAAAGCATATACGTTAAATTTATACGTAACGAGTGGTCTGAAAAGTCGGTTTTTCTCCATCCGTTCAAGGATTTGCATCGGGCACAGGTATACGATTTAGTCCATAACAAATGATGACAGAGGGAGCAACGTCTACTATATAAGTTAAAAATTCAGCTTTGATTACTCACAAAATCCTAGCCATAAAAGAAGTGATTAGGAAATGAGACGATAGTTATTTCCCTTCATGAAAAACATCCAATTGAATCAAACAACGAGGCTAACACAGTAACACTCATGTAAGGCAAAACAAAAAATCGGCTTATATATCTATTTGTGTCTTGTGATATGATTTTGTTATTCGAGCTGCACAAATATCTTACCTATTCAAACATGCATCTATCATACTGTCATAGTAATTTGTCAAGTTGTGCAACACAAATCAGCAATTTGTCATAGTAATTAATAACTAGTCATAGTAATATGTCAAGTTGCATCTATGATTGAATTTTTTTCATTTATGTGATAGTAATTCATCATGAGACTCAGTTATTGCAATCCTGAGATCTCTTGTCACTTTTTAAAACATTCTCATCAGAAATTTTTGAAATCAGCAAACACAAATCAAATTTCCTATTAACAATCTTCAGGCTCAAAGGTAAAAATTAGGACCAAAAATCAGTTCTTAAACACCAATCAAGCAGCTACAAAACTAAAATCAAAAAAATTACGAGATGTAAAAGTGAAACCCTAATAGATAGACCAAAATTAGAGACAACAAAATTAGACCAAATTTATGATCAAAATAAACATAATGCAATTCATTTTGAGCGAAATAAACATATAATGAGTATAAGATACCGAAATTGGGCAAAAATCAGAGTGAAGAAATTGAAGCAGTATACCAAAATTGATGAAATTGGGGCAGAATGATGAAGACGATGAGAAACTCGATCGAAGATAAGAGGGAGACGGGGTAGAAGATACTAAAGAAAATGAAGTTTGAAGAGGAACCGTTAATTGCTTGCTGAAGAAGGATGAGACGCAGTAGAGAAAGGAAAAAACAAAGTGAAGAGAGAGAAAGTGAAATATGCCCCCAACGGATGAATAGAGAAAATAAGGGGTTTTGTGTGTTTACCCAAGATCTAATCTCAACCGTTGATCAAGTATTAGATCAATGGTCCAGATTGTTAGGGTATTTGCACCAAATTGGTGTGTTTACACCAGATCCTATTTCTATATATTGTTTTGGTAAAAATTTACCGGGTCAACGATTTCGGTTGGGGGTTAAAGCGATCGTCCTATAACTACGGTTTGGCGAAATGGTATCGAATCTTATGAATGAAGAACAACGAAATAAAGAGAACGACACACAAAGTTTTGGTGATGCGGAAACCCGATGTAAGAAAAACCGTGGGGAGAGTCGGAATCCCGCCAAGATTCTACTATGGATGCAAAAGAGAACAAAGAGAAGGGTACAAGTACAAGTATTTTGTCTCTAATTGTCGATAATTATTTTGTAAGATTTGCTTGGGGTTGTGCGTTGATCGTGGGTTGAATCATGGCCTTCCTCTTCCCTCTCCTTGCCTTTTATATGGCTTCTGACCTTGTAGCCTTTTACCCTCCTTTATTGCCTGGAGTAATTGCCCTCCTTTATTGCCTGGAGTAATTGCTCTCATTTATTGCCTACTAGCCGTTACAGCTGTTACACTTGTTTCCTGATTCTCCTCTTGGTCTGCAGGAGGGTTTCCTTAAATGTAGGAACAACTTTGACTTCTTCCCTCTTGTGTGTATGGGCTGGGATGGTAGATGCCTTGCTACATTTGTTGGGCTTACTTGGTTGCGCGGCCCAAAACTTCACTTTCTACATGCTTTGACTGGCCCATCGGCGTATATTATTCTGGATCCGACTTTCGATTATATTGACTTCCGTCTTTTAGTCTTCGACTTTTGACATTTGACTATCGTCTTTTGTCCTTCCGACCTTTGACCTTTTGACCTTTGACCTTTGACCTTTGACCTTTTGACCTTCCACTCGTAATATGCCACGTCGTATTCCGAGGATGCGAATTTTATCACAAATAAATGCCCCCAAATTTCCGACTATGATCATCTTAGGCGGGAATTTCCGTTTGCTTCAGTTGTAGACAGTTGGAGTAGCGGTTGATTTTTTATCCGACTATTCGGCCTAGACCTGGAGCAGAGTACACTTCGCAACTTGCTCTATCCTTCCAAAGGTGATCCTTCCTCTCCTCCCCCAGAAGAAGAAGAAGAGTCTGGTAAGAGCATGTCTTTGGGCAAGATACATCCATGCTGGGCTATGTTTGCCTGACCTCGGCTTTCCATGGTACTCATTTTCGCTTGCCCTTTTTTTCATGATCAGCTAAGCCTCGTGTGTCCCTAGAGCAAGTGGCTGCTAGGAGGCGGCCCGTTGCTACTAGGGTGGTCTCCAAGAGGAAAGTTAGTTCTGCTTCTGCTGGCCCTGCTGGTTCTAGGAGAAGGCGTAACTCGTCCCCTCTCTCAGAAATTACTCCTGCAGAAAGTGAACCCCCAGTGGTGGATCTTTCTGATCTTCATTCTTATTCTGCCCCCAGATCCGTTGATGATGTTCCTGCTTGAGTGGTGCTCAAATTTCCTGAAGGCTTCGATACATCCAATTCTGCAGAGGACATGGCTCTTCTGGACCAGATGCTACTTCCTGGTCCCAGGTCTGTCTAGAAAATAGTTCCCTGGAAGAGTTGGATTTGGTTCGCGAATTGTTGGCGGAGGAATCTGGCAAAAGACAAAAGCTTAGTGCATATCTGGTGGAGGCAAGGAGTGAGCTTGCCCAGGCCCTGAATGCCCATTCTTCTTTATAGGGGAAGAATGCTGAGTTGAAGAAGACTCTGAGGGATGCTCTTGCTTGGTCGGACCAATATACCAACGTTGAGGCGCCTAACTCTGATGCTCTCTCTGACGTGGAGGCGGAGGACCTAGAAAAGTTTGTTGATTCTCCTATTACTGACCACGAGGCTGATGGGCAAGAGGTTGTGGACCAGGAGGACGCCGCTGATGATCCTGAGAGAGGTCCCGCTGCTGTTTAACTTAATTATCTAGAGACCCAGGTTCCTTCAGGAGGATCTGCTACAGTACAGTTCCACCTCCACTAGAGGAGGATGTCCAGGCTGCAGACCAAGTTCTGCTGGAGTGATGTTACTCCCCTTTTGTTGTACTCTGTTTTCGGCTTGTGAATCCTGTGTGGCATGAACTTCTGATCTGTTAGTGTTTGCAAAAAATTATGTAGTACCTTTGTCTTTGCTCAGGGGAGGAAAGTGTCTGTTGAATAATGTGGCACTCTTATGTTTAATTTTTTATCGTAATCGTTTGCTTTTGATCTTAATTGTTTGCGTTTGATTGTAATCGTTTGTTGTAGTTTTGTCTTACTACCTTCTGTTGTATGCACGCCTTATGTTTGTATGGTCGACCTTTGATATAGTGGTGGCCTGGGATTTAGTTCGCCCACTCAGTCGGAGGTGCCACGCTTTGCGTAGGTGCTAAGTGGTGCAGGAGACTGTGATGTCCCGGTTGTAAGCACTTAGTCACAAGACACACGCCTTCTGTAGAAATTATACACTCCACCAGATTAGTTACCAGCTCTAGTTGAAAAAACTGTTGATATTTGGCAAAGATGGGGGATGTAATATTTGAAGACATATGCAGAAGAAAATCAAATTTTGAAAACATATGAAGAAATAAAATCAAATTTTGAAGATATATGCAAAAAGGAAAATCAAACTTTGATGCAAAAGAAAATCAACTTTTGATGACACATGCAAAAAGAAAATCAAACTTTGATGACATGAGAGGAGAGAGTCAAACTCTAACGGCATACTTGAAGATGAAACATCTAACATTTAAATTTTGTGAAAAGAAAGCAAAACAGGCAGAAGGACAAAAGGAAAGTTTAAATATATGTTTGCAAGGTTTGATAAGGTTAAACTTGGGTTCTGGTGGAGGTGCATCTGGCAGAATAGATGCAATGTTTCTGGCTGCAGTGTCCCATGTTTCTGACAACGTTGGCCCATGTTACTGGCGACGTTTTCCCATTTAAAAGAAGTATTTTTTTCAAGTGTATGATGTTCCATGGTTTTTGGACGATTTTCCCCTCCATGGTCATAATTCGGTAGGCTTTGTTCCCAACCACCTTCTCCACTTGGTAGGGTCCTTCCCAGTTGTAGGCGAATCTCCCTGCCTGCTGATTTCTGGTGTTCTGGAAGATTTTTCTTAGAACTAGGTCTCCTTTCTGCAGGACTCTGATTTTGACATTCTTGTTGTAGCTTCTGGTGACTGTCTGCCTGTAGGAGGCCATCCTGATTTGGGCATCAGTTCTAAGTTCGTCTATGGTATCCAAGTTGTTTGTCATCTCCACCTGGTTCCTTTCCTCTGTTATGCAACCGTATCTGCGGGTAGGCACTCTTACTTCTGAAGGAATGACCGCCTCAGCACCAAAGACCAAGCTGAAAGACGTCTGTCCTGTAGCCACCTTGGGTGTGGTTCTGTCAGACCATAGCAACAAGGGGAGTTCTTCTGCACATCTCCCCCCCTGCTTCCTCCAGTCTCCTTATCAGGTTGTCTATCACAATTTTGTTACTAGACTCTGCCAGTCCATTAGACTGAGGATTTCTGGGGGTAGACTTGCTTAGTGTGATATTCCACCTGGCGCAGTAGGCCTCCATATTGTTGCCAATAAACTGGGATCTGTTGACGCAGATGATTTCTGAGGGAATGCCAAACCTGCAGATAATGTTACGTTTAATGAAGGATATAACCTGCTTCTCAGTTACCTGTGGGAATGCCTATGCTTCTATCCACTTGCAGAAGTAATCTGTCATAGCCAACATAAAGACTTTGTTTCCTGGGGCTCTAGGTAACTTGCCAACAATATCCATCCCCCACTTCATGAAGGGCCAAGGAGAAATTACTTGATGCAATGACTCTGCTGGCTGGTGGTTGACTGGTGCGTGCCTATAACAGGCGTCAGATTTCTTTACGTGCTCCACGGCATCTTTACGCATTGTTGGCCAGTAGTAGCCCCGGCGGAGTGCCTTGTTGGATAAACTCCTGCCCCCAGCTGGCGTTAGTCGGGAAAAGACCCCGCCCTGCTTCTCTCCGAGGCGTTTGGAAGCTGGCTCTCTGGGCTTCATCCGCTCTCGAAGATCTTGGGATAAGCCTCTTCTTTTGATGGCAGCCGTGGACTCAGTGGTGTGTATAGAAAATGCTTGTTGCTGAGCAGGCTGCTCTTGATTTCCTACAGTAATGCGTCTCTGCACCTGCGCATACCCCTGAGCGGTTTGCCTTTCTCTGGGCATTCCTGGTAGCGGTCCGCCTTGTGCCCCCAGCCCCTTCCCCACTTTCGAAGTGAAGGTGCCTGGGAGTTGTGGCGATCCTGCCCACCACGTCTTCCGGAGTAAACTTCTGATTGAGCATGGCTAAGAAGAATGCTGCAGTTTGAATGACCTGGGCAGGGGTGAGGTTCAAGTTGGGCCTCTGCTTGCCCATCTGCCCGGCTACAACTGCTCCTTGGAGACTGGCCCTTCCTAACCCTGGGATCGTGGCGGCGGGCGTAACCTCTGGAAGGGGCAATGCCGTAGTGGGGGATCACCGATGGGACCGTCGGACCCGCTCCCGAACTGGCTTCATTGATTTCAGGCATGTTTTTTGGTTATAGTTGATTTTTGTGGGTAACTCGTGAGCACAACCGAATTCTTCCCCACAGACGGCGCCAAATTTTTCCGGTCACGGAAACAATAGACACGACTTCGGATTCGGATCCTTTGATTATGGTAACTCTTTGATTATAATGGTATAGCTCCCTTGTTCCCTTCTTTCCCTCACTCCGATGTTCGGACCTTCCCGGCGGAGTAGGCCTGCTCCTTGCACACAGAAAGCACAAGGCCCCGGAGGTGTCCGGGGGAACCCTCTCCGATGCCTAAGTCAGTCCGTGAATAGCCTTAAGAAACCTTACTCGTGAGGAGTAAGGTGGCAGTTTTTAGAGTGAGAGTCTAGAGAGAGAAAATCCAACCTTTTGTATGTGGGACATTGCATAGTATTTATACCTTTCCTCAAGAGAGAGAAAAGAGAGAAGAAGAGAAAGGGGAAATGGGTGGACAAGCAAGTGACACGTGGCCACGTGGGTTCACCTCGTCCACTCATTCCCTTTTACCCGCGGCAGGCTACCGACCCCATCAATATATATATATATATATAGATATATATATATATATATATATATATATATATATATATATATATATATAGTAAGGCTCTTATGAGTCCTTCTCTATATATGAGTCCATAAGTCATCATCCCATCCATTGGATGAGATGAGGATGGATGGACATGATTCATTATACAATTTGCATTAAAAAAAAGAAAAAAATAAAAAGAAGGGAGATACTGCTTCTTAAAATAACTCCCATAATTTTAGGAAACAATAATATCACATTCATTCACCCATTCATTCACCCATTCATTCATTCACGTTACCACGTTCATCAAACCTAAAAAGAAACGCTTCCAACATCACGTTCATCCATTCATTCATTCAAAATCTGTGCTCGACATCACGTTACTATGGATTCAATGATCGCAAGATCATCATCAAATGTTGATAAGCAATTCGTGGAGTACAACAATTGTGAGTTTCGATATTACTTTCATGTTTTGCGTCAATTTTATTCATTTCATTCATCATATATTCATATAAACGATTCATTTCTTTTATGTTAGTATAGATTGCAGATTGTTAGGTTTATTATTTAGGTTTTTTTCATAATCTTCACTGATTATTATTTAGGTTTTTCATAATCTTCATCAATTGTTATGCTTTCATTGCCATGGAAGTCATTAAGATGCTCCATATTATTAGATTTTACGTTCATAGTATGATTTTTTAAAGATCTGATCATTATATGATTTTTTCGCACAAACATATATATGGAGTTATTGTAATGCACATAATGTGTTACTTTAACATAGACCATCTGTTATTTTAATGTCTAACCCTGTGTATAGACATCTTCTTTTAATTGAATCTCGTGTTACTTTAATGCACTTCATCTGTTACTTTAATTCTTGTCATCTGTTACTGTAATGCATTGGAGTAACAAAGGATTTAGAATACTGCCATATTAAAAAAATATTGCTTCCTATAATGATGGAACGTGATTGCCATCAAAATAGAAAACAATATCAAAGTATAACGTTCTCATTCATACTCTTATTCATAGGAGTATACATGTTTATACTGTCATTCAAACTCTCATTCATACCTAATGTATTACAGTAACACGTTTGAAGAATTAGAGTAACATGTCATCGGATTTAGTTATTAATGTTTTGGTTAGAATACCGTCATATTTCAAGTTCTGATTGTTTGCTTGTCGCCACGTTTATTGACATTGTTCTTGTTTTTGTAGTAGACGTAAAAGCAGAGGAATGGTGCAAGGATGTGGGTGAGAGTTTCACTCCATACATAGAGTAAATCTTCAAAGATGTAGATGATAAGAAGAAGAAGAAGAAGAAGAAGAAAGAATCATTAGGAAACGTCATGTAAGTCATCGTTTGACGATGAAGAAGAAGAAGAAGAAGAAACACAATTCTGAATAGGACAATATATTGTTAGAGTAACATACATTGTTCATTAGAGTAACATACTGAATAAGTTACAGTAATACAGTTTTTGAGTTTGATTGATTTTCCAATATCTAGTCCTTTGATGGGACGGGATTTGCCGTGGATCCCGGCGTCAAATAATAACCAAATAACCTAACTAGGGTAGCTAGGGCAAGTCGGGTCGAATCCACAGGGACGGAAATGCGTTCGGAGTAATGGGTGCTATGGTCTTCGACTAGGTTCGAGACAAACTAATCTAGGGGGAGGCTAAGGACTAAACTAGATCTAAAAGGAAGACAAAATGAGTAACTAGTGACTAATGGAAGCAAGGATAACGATAAGAATGAAAACTAGGGTTAGGTCGGGTTCATGGATGCAAATGAGATAAAAAGGGGAAAAACGGGGTCACTAGCGTGCTTTCGTGGCCTAGGTAACGCCGATCGGGCTCTCGCTACGTAATCGGCCTAGGGTTCGTCCTCATCGGGCTCTCGCTACGTAATGAGGGAACCAAACCAACCCACCAAACACACACATACAAGAGAAGATGGAAGAAAAACAAAGATTGATCGTCACTAGTCTAACAAGCATTTCATCGAACATGTGGAGTGCATGGTAAATGGGAAACAACAAAAACAACATCTAATACCACCCATCTCACCCTAATCATCCACAATCACAACCAATCACCCTAATAACCCTAGCAAGAGTCTATTCAAACATATCTAATCTACAACTAACACTAACAAGAGAAATTAACAAAAGAATCAAAACTATATATCTAAAACTAACAAGGATGAAGAACAAAACAATAAACAAGAGCTAAAGATTGAAACTTTAATGATAAAACAAAGATAAAGAGAAGGAAAAAGAGATTATACCTACTAACAAGATGAATGGAAGAATGAAAACTTGTATAAAAGAGAAAACCCAAAACAATCACCCAAGGTTGTCAATCTTGGTGGAGATCTTGAAGAATTCCCTTAATACAAGGATTAAACTAAGATTAACGGTTAACTAAGGACTAATCTACACTAATCTATGCTAATCTATGCTAAACTATGCTAGGGTTTAGTGTCTAATGAAGAACATAGCATAAGAATACAAGAGGAAGGGTATATATAGGGTTACAATGAGTAAGGAGAAGAAAAGAAGCAAAGGCGTGCTGCAGCTGCTTCGTCCCACCCGGGACCGATTGGTTCCACCCGGGACGAGATGGTCCCGACCGGGACGAAATGGTCCCGACCGGGACGAGTTCCTTCTCAGCCGGGACGGGCTCAAGACAGTGGCCTCTCCTTTTGTGCACTCCTTCCCGGTCGGGAAGGCATTATCCCGCCCGGGAAGGACCTTGTAGGCCTCCATTATGATCTTTTTGGTCCCTCCTTGGTTCTCATGGGCTTCTCACCGATTCTCGGGTCTTGGGATCAAGTCTAAGAGGCTCGGGATTGGGTCCCATGTCTCGGGGTCGAATCCAAGGCATCGAGTGATCGTTCCTTCTCTTCGTTGGCTCCAAAAGTGTATGAAACGAGTCGGAATCGTTCCAATTCTTCATGAATAGTCACGAGAACTTGAAACGAACTAGAGGAAGCATGAGTAGCCCATAAACCGCTCCCAAGGAGCGATTCCACAAGGAAAATGGGACCAAAATACAACAAAATAGGCATTACAAACTACACTTATCAACTCCCCCACACTTAACCCTTACTCGCCCTCGAGTAAGCACATACTAACTACTAAACTAGCCGAGTGGGTATTAGCGCACCCTACGCCCTTTCAACTCACGCGAGTACACTTAGAGAAAAAGTGTACTCCGCAAGGCAAGTAGGGTCTTGCGACAAAACTGTGGATGCAACCGGACACAAAACACATTAACAAACAAACACACAAACAAACAATTAATCGGTTGCACCCAAAAGAAAACAAATACCGCTTCCCTCAAACAAGCGGTGAAAGAAGCACCGGTTTAGGACTTGAGGCAAGTGACAACGTTCCCAAGCTAATAATACAAACCAAGATGAACTAAACCCTAATAGTATGACGATAAAGCAACAAGAACGTTGATAACTTACCTAGGTCCTCCTAACTTTCTAAGAACGTACTACAGGACGATTGGCGGGATGGAAAAAGGATGAACCACGGTGTTAGTCGGCACTTTAGGTAAGTGAGACCCCGCCCCCTTTAGCGATGAGCCAAGAGGGACGTCCCATGCCCGAAACCGCTCAACTAGTCCAAGTAAAAAGGTGGGAAATATTGCAAAGTGAGGGAAGACCGATCATTACCACTATCATCCTTCCTAGGGACTCGGTCCTTTGGTAGGCTCTTCACGGTAATAGTCGGTAAAAGGCTTATTTTTGAAAGGGGATTCTTTTTGTGAGACGATTTTCTTTTTGGCATTTTTCTTTCTTTTGCATTTTTGCTTTGTTTTGCCATGCCATTTCTTTTTTTCTTTTTTTCTATTTTCTTTTTGGCTTTTGTGCCTTTTCTTTTTCTTCAATCTTTTCTTTCTTTCATTTCTTTCATTTTCTTTTCTTTGCCCTTCTTGGCTTGATTTGAGTTGTGGGCATTTCTTTGCAACAAGAAAGAGAGATTTCAACAAATTGCAACTTTATTGTGTGGATATGTGTAGGAGGTAGGGAAATGGGTATGTCGGGACGACGTTTTCCCTTCATACTCACAAAAAGGGGAGAACTTGGACTAGTTAAACAATCTCAAACACGGTCACCTAAGGGACGGGACTCGGCAACCAAGGCCTTTTCACACCGTGGGTGGTCATAATGGTCAAAATGCAAATCCCGTAGTAAATCCCTAGTAAGCTAGGTGGACTCAAGGTATGAAACGAACGAAATCATCGATTTAGGGTCATTCTACTAGACTAAAGTCCAAGACTCGATTTACACTACTAGAAAGGGAAAGTAAACACTTGCACACTAGCCTCAAAACCGGGTTTTCGCAAACCGATTACACACATGACACACTACACAACACAAAACAAAGACATGACGAAAACGAAAGAAAAAGAGACAAAAGATAACAAAACAAAACAAGGAGAAACAAACACATAAACAAACAAACAAAGACCACCCCTAGCTTCCAAACAAATCACCACATCAACCACAAACTTTACAAAGCTCCACCCGAGCACTAATAAGTGTAGTTTGTAGTGCTTATTTTGTTGTGTTTTGGTCCCATTTTCCTTGTGGAATCGCTCCTTGGGAGCGATTTATGGGTTTCTTATGCTTCCTTTAGTTCGTTTCAGGTTCCCGAGACCGATTTGGAAGAGTTGGAGCGATTCCGACTCGATACATACACATTTTGGAGCCAACGGAGTAGAGGAACGATGACTCGATGCCTTGGAATCAACCCCGAGACCTCGGGACCCAATCCCGAGCCTCCGAGACCCGATCCCGAGTCCCGAGAATCGACGAGAAACCCATGAGAGGCAAGGAGGGACCAAAGATCTCTTAAGGGAGGCCTACAAAGACCCATCCCGTTCGGAATGAAGTGAACATGAAGCGCGGCTACTATGAGCCCATCCCGATTGGGAAGATGGCCCATCCTGATTGGGACCAAGCCTTCCCGACCGGGAAGGGTCAGTTGCAGCTCCGCCTTGTTTCTTTCTTCTCCTTTCCACTTGTAACCCTATATATACCCCCCCCCCCCCTCTTGTATTAAGGCACCATCTTATGTTATAATCTTCACCTCTCCTAAAACCCTAGACTACTTTAGGTTAGATTAGATTAGATTAGTGTAGATTAGTCGGTAATTAGTCATTAATCTGAGTTTAGTACTTGTATTAAGGGAATTCTTCAAGATCTCCACCAAGATTGACAACCTTGGTGATTTGTTTTGGGTTTTTCTTCATTAATGCAAGATTTCTTCCTTTCTTCCTCTCTAGTATGGTATAATCCCCTTTTCCTTCTCTTTAATCTTGTTTTATTCATCCAAGCTTGAATCTTTAATATTGTTTGTTCTTGTTCTTGTTAGTTTGATTGAGTTTGTTTATGTATGTTTTGTTTCTTATGATGATTCCTCTTGTTAGTGTTTGTTTTAGATTAGATAAGTTAGAGTAGTGTTCTTGCTGGGGTTAGTAAGGTGATTAGGGTGTTAATTGAATGATTAAGGGATTGTTAGAGATGTTGGTGGAAGATTTGGGTTTCCTCTTGTTTGATGCACATCACTTGTTTGTTGAAATGCTTGAATGACTAAGTAGTTGTGAATGCTTGTTTTTCTTGCCTTTCTCTTGTGGGTGATAGTTTGTTTGTGGGTTCGGTTCCCTCATTAAGTTGCGAGAGCCCGGTGAGGACGACCCCTAGGTCGGTCTAAGTAGCGAGAGCCCAGATTTGACCTAGGCCCCGATATCGCGCTAGAACCCCGTTTGTCATGTGTGTCGCCGAGATGGGTTCTAGGTGAAACCTCTAGGTGAGTCTAAGTTGCGAGAGCCCGGACTAACCTAGATCACCCTACTACCTCCTTCGCTCTAGTTCTCCCTTAACCATTCCGTTACCCCTTTGACCCCGACCTAATCCTAGCCCGTTCTCCTTTGTTTGTTTTCCTTAGTCATAGTCTAGCTTTCTCCCCTCTCTAGAATTCTCTAGTTTAGCTCGTTGACTTAGTCTAGTATTTAGGCGGACCTAGTCTAGGCTATACATTACCGTCCCCGTGGATTCGACCCGACTTGCCCTATCTACCGTAGGAATAGCCGGTTATATTATTGACGGTTGGGATTCCGCGACAAATCCCTCCCATCAATTTGGCGCCGTTGCCGGGGACGGTGCTAGTTTAGACTTTGTTTTCCTAGTTACTTGACTTAGACTTTGTGTTTGTGTTTTTCTTTTTTCTTTTTTTGTTACTTTGCTTCTTGCGTGTGTGCGGTTTATTTCTCTCTTGTCTAGTGCCCAAAAAGCACTAGGCTTCTCACGTTTGTTCTTAGTCTACAGTTTGTGCTTAGAGGTGGTGACTATCTTCTTATTGCAACTTAGAGCCGCTTTAACAGACGGTTGCTAGGATGAGTGGTTTCCAACCGGGTATGGACTACCATTTTCGAGCAAGCATGGGGTTTGATCTAAACTCTACACACTCGGGAACCGATATGAGCTACTCCTCTTCTTCCATGAACCAAGGATATGACTTGACGTCCCCCTACCATTATCAAGCTTCTTAGGGGGATCAAGACTATAGTGGGTATGAACTTCAAGGTTATGAAAACGGCTACCAACAAGTGGACGATTATCACTCCTACGATCATGGTGGCTATTACTCAAGCTATGAATGCGAAACCACCATGTTCGATCAAGATTCACCGTATGGAAGCCAATACCCCCAAAACCCACAATATTACCCTCCACCCCAACCACAATATGAACCCCATGACCCACAATACTACCAATCACCCCAACCTTGCTACCAACAATATGATGCCCCACCCCTTGGGCATCATCAAGATTTTCAAGGAGCCTTACAAGACCCCAATGATCACCAATTGCCCGACATGGAGGCGTTTCAATCTATTCTTCAAATGCAAAGGAGCACCCAAGAAATGGCCATCCAAATTCAAAGAGAACAAAATGAATTGATGGC
The DNA here is from genome assembly GCA_958450325.1 of Agrostemma githago. NCBI lineage: Eukaryota > Viridiplantae > Streptophyta > Magnoliopsida > Caryophyllales > Caryophyllaceae > Agrostemma > Agrostemma githago. The sequence goes on from OY288252.1 coordinate 43,068,085, forward strand.
CCAAATTCTATGGGAAAACGAGGCGAGGAATGCTCGTTTAGACGCGTTAGCGGCTAAAACCGCAATGCTTTTATCCCGAGCGTCACAATTAGATGAAGGATGCCCACTTGAGAGAGGGGAGCAACCTAATCACCAAGCCGCCAATAATGTAGTTCCCTTTGATAGAGAAGTTTGCTTTGAAGAACCTCAATCGTCTACCCAAAAAGAGACGAATGAGGAGATGACCCTTGGTGAAGGCAAAATTGGTGAGGAATTGGAGGAGGATAGTGAGTTGGATGAGTTGGTGGAGTTTGTGAGGTCGTTAGGTGAGACTGATAGCCTCGAGTTGCCCTTGTGCGATAATGAGACTACACATCAAGAGCCCCTTGCTAGTACACCGAGAGATGGTTTGGAAGAGATTGAAAACGCCGGTAGAAGTTTCGATTCTCTCCTCCATGATGATGTGGGGCCGAGTGATGAAGATGGGAAACCACAACTTGAGGCAAGTGTGGGGGTGTGCAACGAGGAAGTGAGGCCAAAACCGCTTTTTGTGCCTTGTTTCTTGGAGATGAAGCTTGCTTGTGATTGGAGGCAATGCTTAGGGAGGAAGAGGTCAGTGAAGCTCGTAGAATGGATAGACCACGGAGACTACTTGGAAGATGATTTTGGGTCTTGGGATTCCTACTTCTTGCCTCCTCCTTGGAGGTCGGTTAAGCTCGAGCGCTTCTTGGGCCTTCACTATGATGTCGGTAGCGCGTTCGACTTGCTCCTCCATGCCCTTGAGGGCTACGGTTGAAGAAGAGTCCACCATCCTAGGTTTGACGGAGTTCCTAAAGAACCGTCATGTTGTATATTCCCCTCTCCTCTTCTTTAGATAACTTGTGTTTGTATTTGTGTAGTTTTTGTTTCTTGGACTCTTTTGTTTTTGTGGGATTCTTGTAATTGTTTTGGTATTTTGATGAGCGATGTGAGGGAGCAAATTTGATGTGTACTTTGAGTTTATTGTGATAGGTGAAGTGAAGGTGATTCCTAGAAAGGAATGGTTGATGATGGAGTTTGGTTTGCGAGCGAGGAAGTCGGTTTTTGAAGCTTATGATAAGCTTTTGGGCTTGGGGAAGCAAAGAAGACTCATCCCGACCGGGAAGAGGGCTTCCCGACCGGGAAGGATGAGGAATCCCGACCGGGAAGGAGCCATCCCGATCGGGATGAAGGTGCAAAAATTCGGACTCACTGGAGTGCCTTCCCGACCGGGACGAGAGCTTCCCGATCGGGAAGGGTTTATCAACCCGATCGGGACCATCCATCCCGACCGGGATGGTCCCCTTTCTCCCTTTTGAGCTTTTTATTAGGCGCTTGACTCCACCCATCCATTATACCCCCTCCCAACCTCCCTACTCCTCCTTGTTCCTATCATATGACCCATACACCTCACTTTACACCGAGATCCACATCAAATCCCACCCCCTCGCACCATTACTACCTCTACCATGCGGTTCTATCAAGCTTGAAGCGGGATAGCAATGATGAAGACAAGCAAGTGCCTATATTGATCTATGAGACGATGGAGAGAGTGAGTTGCTAACCTATGGTACGGCAACTATCCTTTCTTTTCCGTTTTTGTTGTTGCTTGTTTTCCGTTGTTTATTCCCTTCCCCTTGTACACTTTTGTGTCTTGATGTCATGGTGGCCTTCGAGGCCTCGGTAGTTGTTGCTCCCGACTCTCGATGATGTGACTACATCGAGAGTCATTTCAAAATCCAAATTTTACAAGTTTTTCACTCTTTCTTTTAGAGGATTTAGTCGGATTCAGGCGGAATCCGGGCTAGGTGACTTGATTACACCTAGCCCTCCCCTCCCATTTCCTTTTATTTCCTTCTTTTTATTTTCTTCCCCCTTCCATATCTTTTCTTGTCTCGGCCCTTAGTGACTTGATTACACCCCGGTCGGACACCTTCTACCCTTTTCTTCACTTTATTCTTTGATTTTTAGCTTTATTTTCGTAGTTTCTTTTCTTTTTCTTTTGTCTCTCCGCACACTACGATTGAGCATATGAGGACATTGCTCGGTTTAAGTGTGGGGGAGTGATATTCTAGCATAGTTAGTTTTATTTTCTTAGTTTTTTCGAAAAAATCTTTAAAAACCATAAAAATTTGAAAAATTTCACAAAAAATCAAAAAGATTTTTCTTTTATGTGTTTCCCTTTTGTGTCTTTGTGTCGTGTATTTGTTTTGTTTTGTGTGTTTGCCCTCTTTTCCTTATAGGTTGCTTAAATCGCCGCTAATTTTGGAGAGCTTTCATGATGTCCGGTAACATCTTCTATCCCTTTTTCCTTCTTTGTCTCTTGCGGAGTTTGGAGGAGATTGTGATGTGGTGTGCTCGGGTGGAGCTTGTACATACATGTGGTTGATTTGGGGACTTGTTTGGAAATTCGGGGTGGTGTTTGTGTTTTGTATGTGTTCGTTTTGTTTTGCTCTTGTTTTGTTGCTTTTGCTTCTTTTTCTTTCGTTCGTTTTCATCTTGTCTTTGTTTTGTGTTGTGTTGTGTGTCTTGTGCGTAAACCGTTTTCGAAAACCCAGTTTAGAGGCTAGTGTGCGAGTGTTTACTTTCCCTTTCTAGTAATGTAAATCGAGTCTTGGACTTTAGTCTAGTAGAATGACCCTAAATCAATGATTTCGTTGGTCCTTTACCTTGAGTCCACCTAGCTTACTAGGGATTTACTACGGGATTTGCACTTTTGACCATTATGACCACCCACGGTGTGAAAAGGCCTTGGTTACCGAGCCTCGTCCCTTAGGTGACCGTGTTTAGGATTGTTTGATTAGTCCAAGTTCTCCCCTTTTTGTGGGTTTGTAGGGAAATCGCGACTCCCGACTCACCCATTCACCTACCTCCTACACATTTCCACACAATAAATTGCAAATTGTTGATTTCTACCTTTCTTGTTATACAATGAAAATGCCAAAAAGCCAAATCTTGCCAAAAAGGGCAAAGAAAAGAAAAAGAAAGAAAAAAATGAAAGAAAGAAAAGAAATGAAGAAAAAGAAAAGGCACAAAAGCCAAAAAGAAAATAGAAAAGAAGAAAAAAAGAAATGGCATGGCAACAAACAAATCAAAACGTCGAAAACAAAGAAAATGCCAAAAGAAAACCCGTCTCACGAAAAGAAATCCTCACAAAAATAAGCCTTTTTCCGACTTTTGCCGTGAAGAGCCTACCAAAGGACCGAGTCCCGAGGAAGGATGATAGCGGCATTAGTCGGTCTTCCCTCATTTTGCATGTTTTCCACCTTTTTACTTGGACTAGTTAGGCGGTTTTGGACACGGGACGACCCTCTTGGCTCACGCTAAAGGGGGCGGGGTCTCACTTACCTACAGTGTCGACTAACACCGTGGTTCTTCACTTTTCCACTCCGCCGATCGTCCCGTAGTACGTTTTTAGAAAGTTAGGAGGACCTAGGTAAGTTACCAACGTTTTTATTGCTTGATCGTCATACTATTAGGATTTAGTTCACCTTGGTTTGTATTTCTAGCTTGGGAACGTTGTCACTTACCTCGAGTCCTAAACCGGTGTTTCATTCACCGCTTTTAGAGGGAAGATGTATTTGTTTTTCTTTGGGTGCAACCTTGTGTTTGTGTGTTTGTGTGTTTGTTTGCCTATGAGTTTTGTGTCCGATTGCATCCACAGTTTTGTCGCAAGACCCGACTTGCCTTGCGGAGTACACTTGTCCTCTAAGTGTACTCGCGTGAGTTGAAGGGGCGTAGGGTGCGCTAATACCCATTCGGCTAGTTTAGTAGTTAGTATGTGCTTACTCGAGGGCCAGTAAGGGTTAAGTGTGGGGGAGTTGATAAGTGTAGTTTGTAGTGCTTATTTTGTTGTGTTTTGGTCCCATTTTACTTGTGGAATCGCTCCTTGGGAGCGATTTATGGGTTTCTTATGCTTCCTTTAGTTCGTTTCAGGTTCCCGAGACCGATTTGGAAGAGTTGGAGCGATTCCGACTCGATACATACACATTTTGGAGCCAACGGAGTAGTGGAACGATGACTCGATGCCTTGGAATCAACCCCGAGACCTCGGGACCCAATCCCGAGCCTCCGAGACCCGATCCCGAGTCCCGAGAATCGACGAGAAACCCATGAGAGGCAAGGAGGGACCAAAGAGCTCTTAAGGGAGGCCTACAAAGACCCATCCCGTTCGGGATGAAGTGAACATGAAGCGCGGCTACTGTGAGCCCATCCCGATCGGGAAGGTCCTTCCCGACCGGGAAGGATGGCCCATCCCGATCGGGACCAAGCCTTCCCGACCGGGAAGGGTCAGTTGCAGCTCTGCCTTGTTTCTTTCTTCTCCTTTCCACTTGTAACCCTATATATACCCCCCTCTTGTATTAAGGCACCATCTTATGTTATATTCTTCACCTCTCCTAAAACCCTAGACTACTTTAGGTTAAATTAGATTAGATTAGTGTAGATTAGTCGGTAATTAGTCATTAATCTTAGTTTAGTACTTGTATTAATGGAATTCTTCAAGATCTCCACCAAGATTGACAACCTTGGTGGTTTGTTTTGGGTTTTTCTTCATTAATGCAAGATTTCTTCCTTTCTTCCTCTCTAGTATGGTATAATCCCCTTTTCCTTCTCTTTAATCTTTTTTTATTCATCCAAGCTTGAATCTTTAATATTGTTTGTTCTTGTTCTTGTTAGTTTGATTGAGTTTGTTTATGTATGTTTTGTTTCTTATGATGATTCCTCTTGTTAGTGTTAGTTTTAGATTAGATATGTTAGAGTAGTGTTCTTGCTAGGGTTAGTAAGGTGATTAGGGTGTTAATTGAATGATTAAGGGATTGTTAGAGATGTTGGTGGAAGATTTGGGTTTCCTCTTGTTTGATGCACATCACTTGTTTGTTGAAATGCTTGAATGACTAAGTAGTTGTGAATGCTTGTTTTTCTTGCCTTTCTCTTGTGGGTGATAGTTTGTTTGTGGGTTCGTGATAAGTGTCATTTGTAGTGCCTATTTCTTAGTGTTTTGGTCCCATTTTCCTTGTATAATCGCTCCTTGGGAGCGGTTTAGGGGCTTCTTATGTTTCCTTTAGTTCGTTTCAGGTTCCCGAGACCGATTTGGAAGAGTTGGGGCAATTCCAACTCAATACATACACATTTTGGAGCCAACGAGATAAAGGAAGGATGACTCGAGACCTTGGAATCGACCCCGAGACCTTGGGACCCAATCCCGAGCCTCCGAGACCCGATCCCGAGTCCCGAGAATCGATGGGAAGCCCTTGAGAACCAAGGAGGAGCCAAAAAAGTTCATATTGGAGGCCTACAAGACTCATCCCGGACGGGTATGGCCTCATCCCGTCCGGGATGAAGGAGGAACACGAAGCGCCGCTACTGGAGGTTGTTCCCGATCGGTAACATAAAATTCCGATCGGGAATCCCCAAGATCCCGATCGGGAATGACTTTCCCGACCCGGAATTCCTCCAGCTCACCCGCGCCTTGTTGCTCTCACTTCCTTTCATTTCCTTTCATTCTTAAACCCTATATATACCCTTCCTCTTGTAATGTTAAGCTTATGCACACTTCATATTAGACTAAACCCTAGATTATTTTAGCATAGATTAGAGTAGATTAGTCCTTAGATTATCGTTAATCTTAGATTAGTACTTGTATTAAGGGAATTATTCAAGATCTTCTCCAAGCTTGACAACCTTGGATGTTTGTTTTGGGTTTTCTTCATTAATGCAAGTTTTGTTCTTTCCTCTTCACTAGTTTGGTATAATCCTCTTCTCTTTTACTCTTTTTCTTGTTCCATTCATTAAAGTTTGAATCTTTAGTTCTTGTTATTGTTCATAGTTCCTTGTTAGACTAGTTTCACTATGTTAGTTTTGTTGTTTGGTTTGATTCTTCTTGTTAGTGATAGTTTTAGTTTAGATATGTTATAGTAGTGTTCTTGCTAGGGTTAGTAAGGTGATTAGGGTGTTAATTGGATGATTGAGGGATTGTTGGAGTTGTTGGAGGAAGATTTGGGTTTCTCCTTGGTTTGTTGCACATCACATGTTTGTCGAAATGCTTGAATGACTAAGTATGTACGAATGCTTGTTTTCTTGCCTTTCTCTTGTGGGTATTAGTTGTTTGTGGGTTCGGTCCCCTCATTAAGTTGCGAGAGCCCGGTGAGGACGACCCCTAGGCCGGTCTAAGACGCGAGAGCCCGGATTCGACCTAGGTCTATAGCATGCTAGTACTCCGTTTGTGTTGTGTCGCCGAGTTGGGTTTTAGGTGGAACCTCTAGGTGAGTCTAAGTTGCGAGAGCCCGGGCATTACCTAGATCACCCTACTACCTCCTTCACCTCTAGTTCTCCTCCGACCATTCCGTTACCCCTTTGACCCCGACCTAACCCTAGCCCGTTTCCTTTGATAGTTCTCTAGTTTTAGACCTAGTTTAGTCCATAGCCACCCCCCTAGACTAGCTTGTCTCGAACCTAGTCCTTGACCGTAGCATACCTTAGTCCGACCTCCCATCCCTGTGGATTCGACCCGACTTACCCTAGCTACCCTAGTTAGGTTTAGCCGGTTTTATTTGACGGTTGGGATTCACGACAAATCCCACCCACCAGTTCGGTTCCCTCATTAAGTTGCGAGAGCCCGGTGAGGACGACCCCTAGGTCGGTCTAAGTAGCGAGAGCCCGGATTTGACCTAGACCCCGATATCGCGCTAGAACCCCATTTGTCATGTGTGTCGCCGAGATGGGTTCTAGGTGGAACCTCTAGGTGAGTCTAAGTTGCGAGAGCCCAGACTAACCTAGATCACCCTACTACCTCCTTCGTTCTAGTTCTCCCTTGAGCATTCCGTTACCCCTTTGACCCCGACCTAATCCTAGCCCGTTCTCCTTTGTTTGTTTTCCTTAGTCATAGTCTAGCTTTCTCCCCTCTCTAGCATTCTCTAGTTTAGCTCGTTGACTTAGTCTAGTATTTAGGCGGACCTAGTCTAGGCTATACATTACCGTCCCCGTGGATTCGACCCGACTTTCCCTATCTACCATAGGAATAGCCGGTTATATTATTGACGGTTGGGATTCCGCGACAAATCCCTCCCATCAAGCACACAACATCACAATCTCCTCCAAATTCCGCAAGAGACAAAGGAGGAAAAACGGATAGAAGATGTTACCGGACATCTTGAAAGCTCTCCAAAGCTATCGGTGATTAAGCGACCTACAAGGAAAAAGGGAGGCAAAACACACACAACACAACAAAAGCACGACATAGTGACACTAAAAGGAAAAGACACAAAAGAAAATCTTTTTGATTTTTGTGAAAATTTTCAAATTTTTAGGGATTTTTAAGATTTTTCGAAGAAACTACGAAAATAAAACTAACTATACTAGAATATCGCTCCCCCACACTTAAACCGAGCAATGTCCTCATGCTCGATCGTAGTGTGTGGAGACACAAAAGAAAAGAAGAGAAACTACGAAAATAAAGCTAAAAATCAAAAAAGAAAAGTGAAGAAAGGGTAGAATGTGTCCGGCCGGGGTGTAGTCAAGTCACCATGGGCCGAGACGAGAAAAGATATGGGTGGGGGAAGAAATAAAAAGAAGGAAATAAAAGGAAATGGGAGGGGAGGACTAGGTGTAATCAAGTCCCCTAGCCCGGATTCCGCCTAAATCCGACTAAATCCCAAAAAAAAGGGTGAAAATCTTGTAAAATTGGGTTTTGAAATGACTCTCGATGTAGTCACGTCATCGAGAGTCGGGAGCAATAACTACCAAGGCCTCGAAGGTCACCATAACTACCAGTGCACCCACATCCCGATCGGGATGGCTCCTTCCCGGTCGGGATGAGACATCCTTCCCGGTCGGGAAGTGATAAGTGTCGTTTGTTGTGCCTATTTTGTAGTGTTTTGGTCCCATTTTCCTTGTGAAATCGCTCCTTGGGAGCGGTTTATGGGCTTCTTATGCTTCCATTAGTTCGTTTCAGGTTCTCGAGGCCGATTTGGAAGAGTTGGAGCAATTTCGACTCAACACATACACATTTTGGAGCCAACGAAACTAAGGAACGATGACTCGATGCCTTGGAATCGACCCCGAGACATTGGGACCCAATCCCGAGCCACCGAGACCCGATCCCGAGTCCCGAGAATCAATGGGAAGCCCATGAAAGGCAAGGAGGGACCAAAAAGATCTTAATGGAGGCCTACAAGGCTCATCCCGTTCGGGATGGCCTCATCCCGTTCGGGATGAAGTGCACAAACTAGGAGGTTGCTGACCTGGGTCCATCCCGATCGGGAAGGTGGCGTCCCGACCGGGACCAACCTCGTCCCGACCGGGACCATCCCGTCTCGGCCGGGACGGGCCTGCTGTAACCCGCGCCTTGTTTTCTTTCTTCTCCCTTCCATTTGTAACCCTATATATATACCCTCCTCTTGTATTAAGACATTACCTTATGTTAGTTTAGACTCTCTTAAGCCTCCAAAACCCTAGATTTACTCTCACACATTAATCTTAATCTCTCTTTAATCTTAGTTAATCGTTAGTAAATCTAGTGTAATTAGTTCTTGGATTAAGGGATTCTTGAAGATTGTTCCAAGATTGACAACCTTGGGATTGTATTTGGGTTTCTCATTAATGCAAGTTTTCATCTTTTCTTCATCCTATTGTTGGTATAACCTTTCTTACTCTTAATCTTGTTTATTTAATCTTGTTTGCATCTTGTTATATTGTTATTGACATTGTTATTGTTAATCATTATGGATGTTTGTTTAGTGATAATATTTTCTCTTGTTATGGTTGTTTTATTCATGATAATGAGTGAGTACTAATCTTGTGGAGTTAGTAGGGGGATTAGGAGTAGATTATGGATGATTAGGGTTGATTAAGGGGAAAAGATTGCATCTTTGTTGTTAGTCACATTGTGGGCACTCTATGTGTTTGTTGATATGCTTGTGTGAGTTGTAGTGGCCATGCTTCCCATACTTGTGTTCATCTCTCCATTGATTGCTTATTTTGTGGAAATGTCGAGAATAGTTTAGTCGCGAGAGCGCGGACTAGGGTCTAAGTTGCGAGAGCCCGGACCCACCTTGGCATCGGTTTAAGTTGCGAGAGCCCGGACCGACCCTAACAATTAGGAGACACCTATACCCTTGATCACCCCAATTACCCTTCTACTCCTATGAACCTGACCTACCCCCACTTCTTTCCATATTTGTGTTAATCCTCTTAGTTAGCCATCATTTTCGTTAGTTTTATCGTTTAGTTAGTCTCTAGTGTTAGTTTAGTTCTTACTCCTCCTCCATCATAGTTCTCCATTCATCGCTCCTTTGTGTTTGTTCGGTAATCTAGTCTCGTTGTAGGCCAACCTAGTCTAAACCTTGATATACCGTCCTCGTGGATACGATCCCGACTTACCCTAGCTACTCACTAGGTTAGTCGGTGTTTTATTGTTGGCTAGGGACGTGACAAATCCCTACCATCAATTTGGCGCCGTTGCCGGGGACGGTGCATTGTTTAGACTTAGTTTGCTTATTTCTAGACTTAGTTACCCTTCTTTGTGTTCTCCCATCTTCTCTTGTGAATATTCTCTAGATTTTTCTTCTTTCCTTAGTTTTATTTCTTCTTTTTCTCTTTGTCTCTAGTTGTGTTTGATTATTGTCGTTGCCTAGTGCCCATAAAGCACTAGGTGTTCTCACATTTGTTCCAGTGTGTAGTGTATGCCTAGGAGGGGAGGCGATTTCTATCTCTTTAATCCAGAGCCGGAGAGACTCTTTCGAGCCTTTCGCCAACGGACGATTAATCGGGTTAGGATCTCCCAACCGAGTGCAAGCAATACTCATCAAGGGCAAGCTCAAGGGGCCGACTTGAACAATACTCATCGAGAGACGGCCGCGGGGGGATTCATTAACCCTTTTGGTGATTCTTCTTCTCATAGTTCCCCCTCTTCATCTACATCAACACCGTCTACACCACCATCTTCTCCCTTACATCCAAGAATGCCTAAGTTTTCCTCTCACTCCACCTTCACGGAAGATGTCTTGCCGGGACCGAGTGCATTACCGGAAGCCTACACCGGAAATTTTGTGGCAAAGACCCAATTTATCCAACTTGTAGAGAGGAGCCCATTTAGTGGTTTGCCCACCGAAGACCCGCACCAACACATGGAGACCTTCTCCGATTATTGTGATGCTATATCTCAAACCGGAGTTACTCAAGACCAAATTCGTTGGGTACTCTTCCCGTTTTCTCTTATTGGAAAAGCGAAGCAATGGATCAAGAGTCTCGATAGGGCAACCATGGGTATCGACACTTGGAAAAAGCTTGCCTTGGCGTTCTACCAAAAGTTTTACCCTCCAGAAAAGACGAACTTGCTTAGGGCCTCCATCACCGGGTTCCAACAAAGGGATGAAGAGAGCCTATATGAAGCTTGGGAGCGGTTTAAGTCTTTGGTAAGATCGTGCCCTCATCATGGACTCTCACAATGGTTCTTGGTGCAACAATTTTGGAATCGACTTTATGAGGACTCGAGAGCTATTCTTAACATGGGCTCCAACGGTAGGTTCACCGAGGTCGATGACGACCAAACTTGGGCAAGAATCGAAGAGATGGCGGTGCATAATTCGCAATATTCTAGGCCTAGGAAGGCACATCGAGGAGGCATACATGAGGTCGATGTTATCACCAAATTAAGCATTGACCTTGGAGCTCAACTTAAAACACACATGGAGACTATTGACAAGAAGCTCCAAAGCCACCTCAACCAAGTCCAAGGCGCTAGTTCCTCACACCATCAACCGATTCATGAAGTGAATGCTTTGGGGTTCGCACCTCCTACACCTTACTTTGAGATGTGCGACACTTGTGGAATCGTTGGTCATGACCCTATGAATTGTAGAGGGAGTATTGAGCAAGTGAACGCCTTTGAATCGTTCAAGCAAGGTGCCTCCTTCTCTAATCAATACCAAGCTTCCAATCAAGTCCCTCAACAACAAACACTTCAATATCAACAACAACATCGTCCCTATGTTCCGCCTCCCTTACGGGACAACAATGAAAGTTACCAAGGTTATGTGGGTAACCTAAGACCCTTCAACAATTTCAAGCAAAATAACCAAGGCAACTTCAACAACAAGCAAGGGTTCCAACAAGGGAACATCAATCATGGTGGTTTCCAAGGAAACCAAAATTTCCAAGGAAACCGAAACTTTCAAGGACAACAACACCACAACCAAGGCCTTAATCAAGGCAACTTTCAAGGGTTCCAAGGGAACCGTCAACAAGCAACTCAAAATCAACAACAACAAAGCAAGCCTAGGAGCCGGTCTCCTACTCATGATTATGGCACTCCTCTCGCCATCACCGACACTCCACATAATCCATCGTCCCCACCTCGGGATTTTGACATTCAAAAGACTTTGATGGAGATACAAAGGAGCAATCAAGATATGCAACAATGCCAAGTGGACATGTCAAGAAACCAAAATGAGCTCTTCACTTATATTCAAGGGGAAAACGCGCGATAAGAGATACCCGTATGAAGATACTTGAGACTCAAGTATCTCAACTCGCTTCGGGGAGCTCCTCAAGGCAAAAGGGGCAACTACCTTCTCAAGGTGAAACACCGACATTTGAACATGTAAACACTATCACCACAAGAAGAGGTGCCTCTTATGACTCCCCTCCATATCCTAATGAGCAAGAGCCGACGCAAGATCCGACAATGGAATTGGCATCTCCAAATCTAGAAGAGTCAAGCTTCGATAGTCCAATTGAGGAGCAAGTCCTAGGGGAGGCCGAGAAACCCCAAGAAGACAACCCTCCCCCACTTCAAGAGAAAGACAAGGGAAAAAGGAAAGTGTCCTTTGAAGAGTCCACCCAACTTGAGCAAAACAAGTACCAAATCAAGTTGCCTTTCCCATCAAGGCAAATGAAGACTAGGGTGGACACTCAATATGACAAGTTCCTTAGTATTGTGAAGAAATTGGATGTTAGTGTCCCGTTTACCGAGTTACTTACCCAAATCCCGACATATGGTAAATTCATGAAAGATATCTTGGCTAGGAAGAGGTCCATCGACAAGGAAGAGACGGTAGCGTTCACGAGGGTGGTGAGCGAGCTTATTCAAGGTTCCACGCTTCCGAAGTTGAAGGACCCGGGTAGTTTATCTATCCCATGCACCATCGGCAATTACAAGATTGAGAGGGCTATGTGTGATTTGGGTGCGAGTGTGAGCATTATTCCCTACACCATTTGTGAGCGATTAGGGATGAAGGAGTTGAAATGTACGTCCATTACACTCCAAATGGCCAATAAATCTCTCAATCGACCATTAGGGATGCTAGAGGATGTACCGGTAAAAATTGGGAAGTTCTTCATTCCGGTTGACTTCATCGTGCTCGATATGCCGGAAGATGCTAACACTCCCATCATCCTTGGGCGCCCATTTCTACACACCGCGGGTGCCATGATCGATGTGAAGAACGATAGGATCACATTTGAGTTAGGCGAGGAAAAGATAGTGTTCGACCTCCAAGGCAACACTACGCCTACTAAGGATGAATCATGCAATATGATCCAAGCCAAGAATGACATCGATCTAGGGGGTGAACCGGAACAAAGCTTGAGGAAATACTCCTATGTACTTGAGGATGATGACTCCGATTTGGAGGAGGATGAGTGCCCAAATCATGGGCTTGATGACAAGTTGCTAAGCAAGGAAGAAGATGAGCCTCCCTTGGGGCCACATGAGGACTGGTGGACGTTTGGGTATATCCCGAAGGATCGCAAGTACAAGTTCAAGCCATTGAACTTAGTAGATCGGGACGCCCCGGGAACGTCGATGCAAGGCCTTGAAGAGCCTCGGGATGTGGTCGGTTATATCTCGAGCTTGATTGAAGACTTCTCTAGGGCCTTCGACTTGTTCTTACGTGCCCTTGATGGAGATGGTATTGTTCAAGGTTGTTGAAAAAGATTGAAGAAAGCACCACCTTGGTTTGACGGAGTTCCACAAGAACCGTCCCATTGTATATATCTCTTTCTTGTAGTTAGTTGGATTGTTGTGAATTCTTGTTATTTGGATTGATTGATGAGCGTTGTGAGGGAGAGAGTTTGATGTATGTTTGAGTATTGCTTGATAGGTGAATGTGAGAACGCTCCTAGAGGAGAGTGGCTATGATATACCTTGGGTTGTAAGCGCGAGGATCGGGTTTTTGAAGCTTAGAGCGAGCTTTTGGGATTGTGGAGGTTGAAGAAGACCCATCCCGGCCGGGATGAGGCGTCCCGACCGGGAAGGGTAAGGCATCCCGACCGGGAAGGGTGCCATCCCGATCGGGATGGGTGCACTAGATATCGAGCTTCCTGTGAGTCCGTCCCGACCGGGATGAGGGCGTCCCGACCGGGACGGGTGAGGTAACCCGATCGGGATCAACCTTCCCGACCGGGATGGTCCTCTGCTCCCCCTTTGTGATTCTTCTTCGCAAATCGAGTCCACCCAACCGTTTTATGCCCCCTCCCAACCTCCCTAGCTACCCTAGCCTTATCATATGCCCCATGTACTTCATTGTCATGCCCTCACTTCATTTCCTATCCACTTTACACCGACTTTCACATGAAATCCCACCCTTACCATTACTACCCCTACCATGAGGCCTTCTTGAGTGTGAAGCAAGATGGCAACCGAGAAGACATGCGACGAGCCTCTAATGATCATCGAGACGATGGAGCAAGTGAGTTACTAACCGCACGGTTTGGGTAACTATCCTTACTTTTCCGTCTTTTTATCGCTTGTTTTTCATTGTTTGCTCCCTTCCCTTGAGTCATGGTATCTTAGTGGCCTTCGAGGCCGTAGTATGGTTGCTCATGACTCCCGACGACGTGATTACGTCGAGAGTCAATCGATTAGTCCAATTTACAACATTTTCACCCCTTTTTAGGAGTTAGTCGGATTTGGACGGAATCCGGGCTAGGCGACTTGATTACACCTAGCCCTCCCCTCCCATTTCCTTTTATTTCCTTCTTTTTATTTTTTTTCTTTCCCCCATCCATATCTTTTTCTCGTCTCGGCCCATGGTGACTTGACTACACCCCGGCCGGACACCTTCTACCATTTTCTTCACTTTATTTTTGATTTTTAGCTTTGTTTTCGTAGTTTCTCTTCTTTTTCTTTTGTCTCTCCGCACACTACGATTCAGCATATGAGGACATTGCTCGATTTAAGTGAGGGGGAGCGATATTCTATCGTAGTTAGTTTTATTTTTCCCTTTTTCGAAAAACCTTTAAAAACCCTAAAAATTTGAAAAATTTTCACAAAAATCAAAAAGATTTTCTTTTTGTGTCTTTTTCTTTTGTGTCGTTGTGTCGTATACTTGTTTTGTATTGTGTGTGTTCTGCCTCCCTTTTCCTTATAGGTTGCTTAATCACCGTTGTTTGGAAAGCTCTGAAGACATCCGGTAACATCTTCTAACCCTCTTTCTCTCTTTATTCCTTGGGATGTTTGGAGGAGGTTGTGTTGAGGTGTGCTCGGGTGTGCTCGGGTGGAGCTTGTGTTTACTTGCGGTGGTTTTGATGACTTGTTTGGAATCTCGGGGTGGTGTGTGCTTTGTTTATGTGTTCGTTTTGTCTTGTTTTGTTTTATTTTGTTCACTTTTGTTTCTTTTCCTTTCATTCTCGTTGAGTCCTTGTGATGTGTTGTGTAGTTGTGTCTTGTGTAAATGGTTTTCGAAAACCCGGTTTAGATGCTAGTGTGTGAGTGTCTATTTTCCCTTCCTAGTAGTGTAAATCGAGTCTTGGACTTTAGTCTAGTAGAATGACCCTAAATCAATGATTTCGTTGGTCCTTTACCTTGAGTCCACCTAGCTTACTAGGGATTTACTGCGGGATTTGCACCTTTGACCATTATGACCACCCATGGTGTGAAAAGGCCTTGGTTACCGAGTCTCGTCCCCTAGGTGACCGTGTTTAGGATTGTTTTGATTAGTCTAAGTTCTCCACTTTTTGTGGGTTTGAAGGGATGGACGCTCCCCGACTCTCCCATTTCCCTACCTTCTACACATATACATAAAATAAATTGCAAATTGTTGATTCTCTCTTTGTTGTTATACAATGAAAATGCCAAAAAGCCAAATCTTGCCAAAAAGGGCAAAGAAAAGAAAAGAAAGAAAAAAATGAAAGAAAGAAAAGAAATGAAGAAAAAGAAAAGGCACAAATGCCAAAAAGAAAATAGTAAAGAAGAAAAAGAATGGCATGGCAAAACAAAGCAAAGCAAAACGTCAAAAACAAAGAAAATGCCAAAAGAAAACCCGTCTCACAAAAAGAAACCCCCACAAAAATAAGCCTTTTTCCGACTTTTGCCGTGAAGAGCCTACCAAAGGACCGAGTCCCGAGGAAGGATGATAGCGGCATTAGTCGGTCTTCCCTCATTTTGCATATTTCCATCTTTTTACTTGGACTAGTTAGGCGGTTTTGGACATGGGACGACCCTCTTGGCTCACGCTAAAGGGGGCGTGGTCTCACTTACCTACGGTGTCGACTAACACCGTGGTTCTTCACTTTCCACTCCGCCGATCGTCCCGTAGTACGTTTTTAGAAGTTAGGAGGACCTAGATAAGTTACCAACATTTTTGTTGCTTTATCGTCATACTATTAGGGTTTAGTTCACCTTGGTTTGTATTGCTAGTTTGGGAACGTTGTCATTTACCTCGAGTCCTAAACCGGTGTTTTATTCACCACTTTTTGAGGGAAGCGGTATTTGTTTTTCTTTTGGGTGCAACCGATTATGTGTTTGTTTGTGTGTTTTGTGTCCGGTTGCATCCACAGTTTTGTCGCAAGACCCGACTTGCCTTGCGGGGTGCACTTGTCCTCTAAGTGCACTCGCGTGAGTTGAAGGGGCGTAGGATGCGCTAATACCCACTCGGATAGTATAGTAGTTAGTATGTGCTTACTCGAGGGCGAGTAAGGGTTAAGTGTGGGAGAGTTGATAAGTGTCGTTTGTAGTGCCTATTTTGTAGTGTTTTGGTCCCATTTTCCTTGTGAAATCGCTCCTTGGGAGCGGTTTATGGGCTTCTTATGCTTCCTTTAGTTCGTTTCAGGTTCCCGAGGCCGATTTGGAAGAGTTGGAGCAATTCCGACTCAATACATACACATTTTGGAGCCAACGAAACTAAGGATCGATGACTCGATGCCTTGGAATCGACCCCGAGACCTTGGGACCCAATCCCGAGCCACCGAGACCCGATCCCGAGTCCCGAGAATCGATGGGAAGCCCATGAAAGGCAAGGAGGGACCAAAAAGATCTTAATGGAGGCCTACAAGGCTCATCCGTTCGGGATGGCCTCATCCCGTTCGGGATGAAGTGCACAAACTAGGAGGTTGCTGACCTGGGTCCATCCCAATCGGGAAGGTGGCGTCCCGACCGGGACCGACCTCGTCCCGACCGGGACCATCCCGTCTCGGCCGGGACGGGCCTGCTGTAACCCGCGCCTTGTTTTCTTTCTTCTCCCTTCCATTTGTAACCCTATATATACCCCCCTCTTGTATTAAGACATTACCTTATGTTAGTTTAGACTCTCTTAAGCCTCCAAAACCCTAGATTTACTCTCACACATTAATCTTAATCTCTCTTTAATCTTAGTTAATCCTTAGTTAATCTAGTGTAATTAGTTCTTGGATTAAGGGATTCTTGAAGATTGTTCCAAGATTGACAACCTTGGGATTGTATTTGGGTTTCTCATTAATCCAAGTTTTCATCTTTTCTTCATCCTATTGTTGGTATAACCTTTCTTACTCTTAATCTTGTTTATTTAATCTTGTTTGCATCTTGTTATATTGTTATTGACATTGTTATTGTTAATCATTATGGATGTTTGTTTAGTGATAATATTTTCTCTTGTTATGGTTGTTTTATTCATGATAATGAGTGAGTAGTAATCTTGTGGGGTTAGTAGGGGGATTAGGAGTAGATTATGGATGATTAGGGTTGATTAAGGGGAAAAGATTGCATCTTTGTTGTTAGTCACATTGTGGGCACTCTATGTGTTTGTTGATATGCTTGTGTGACTTGTAGTGGCCATGCTTCCCATACTTGTGTTCATCTCTCCATTGATTGCTTATTTTGTGGAAATGTCGAGAATAGTTTAGTCGCGAGAGCGCGGACTAGGGTCTAAGTTGCGAGAGCCCGGACCCACCTTGGCATCGGTTTAAGTTGCGAGAGCCCGGACCGACCCTAACAATTAGGAGACACCTATACCCTTGATCACCCCAATTACCCTTCTACTCCTATGAACCTGACCTACCCCCACTTCTTTCCATATTTGTGTTAATCCTCTTAGTTAGCCATCATTTCCGTTAGTTTTATCGTTTAGTTAGTCTCTAGTGTTAGTTTAGTTCTTACTCCTCCTCCATCATAGTTCTCCATTCATCGCTCCTTTGTGTTTGTTCGGTAATCTAGTCTCGTTGTAGGCCAACCTAGTCTAAACCTTGATATACCGTCGTGGATACGATCCCGACTTACCCTAGCTACTCACTAGGTTAGTCGGTGTTTTATTGTTGGCTACGGACGTGACAAATCTCTACCATCAGGAAGCCTCCTTCTCGGCCGGGAAGGGTCTTCATGACTCCCATGACCCCAAAATCTTATCCTAAGCTTCAAAAAGCGACTCCCATGCCCAATTCCAAGCTTCTATCATCAACTACTCTCCTCGAGACTTCATCTTCACTTCATACCTAACAGACAAGCTCAAAGCATTCATCAAAATCCCTCCCTCACATCGCTCATCAAAATACCAAAGTACAAAGATTTCACAAAAACTAACAATCCTAAAAACCAAAATATCCAAACAAACAAAAAACACAAATACAATCACAAAAGAAAAGGGAAAAGATATTTACACTAAGCTACACTCACCAACTACACCTCCATAGCCATCAAGAGCTCGGAGGAGTAAGTCAAATGCCCTAGCAACATCTTCATTGAAGCTCACATGGCCGAGCCTAGCCACTTTCAAGAGCTTCCAAGTCGAAGGCAAGAAGCGATCATCTTCATTATGCTCGGGGTTCTTGTGATCTTCCGGGTCTTCGGAACCATGATAGCAACGACTCTTATGACCATCCGGTAGGTATAGTGGTCTAGAGTCGTGCTCGGTGTTATAATGCGGGAGATCATACCCTAGGGGTGTCGCTTCTTCTACGGGGTCGAGAGTAGAACTCTTTTCCACCGCCCGACAAGGATCCTCTTCACCAACCGTCTCACAAGACAAGGGACTAGAAATCGAGTGCGATAGAGGAGGAGAAGGCATCAAGTTTTCTTCATTGGAGGCAATTGGCTCCTCCAATTTCCCATTCAAGGCGAGTTCTAAGGCATCTACCTCTTTTTCCCAAGTATTACGCTCCTTTTCACTCACCTTGTCAATTTGGTCTTGAGGGGTTATCTCTTCACTTGGCCTTTGATTGTCAAGATCCGGTTCATCACGAAGAAAATCGAACAAATATAATTTAATAGCCAATACAATGGATACCCAAGAGTTACCTTGAGAATCATGTTCACACCCCTCCTCATTGTCGACCCTTGAAGCTTCAACTTCCTCTATTCTTCCCCTATCTTCACCACCCAAACAATACTCAACAATGATCTCTTGATTTGCCCTCTCTTCTTCATTTGTAGCTTCATGATCGGGTTGACTTCCATGTGGAGACACCTGACCTTCTTGCCCAAATGAATCTTCTCCAACAATTTGTGGAGCTCGAGTGGCCAACATCGTGATATGAGCCATAAGTGCATCGATTCGAGCATCTTGCACCGTTGTTTGGGCCCTAAACTCCTCCCTAACCCCTTGTAATTGAACCATCATCTCTTGTTGACTCTTTTGCATTAGAGTTATCGTCTCTTGTTGACCCTTTAGCAATTGAATCATCATTTGACAAGTTTCAAAATTGGGGATTTTTGGTTGTGGGGCACGTGGGGGTATTGGGTAGTTGTTAGGATGTTGGAGTGATCCTTGACAACTTTCATGATAACCATATGGAGGGCGTTCGTAAGATTTTTGATGAGGTTGAAATGGTAGGTGAAATTTTGGGACTTGGCAATTTGCCCCATAATAGTCCCGTGACGATTGATGGAAGCTTGGACGCCACATTGTCTTAACGTTGCTTTGATACCTAGGATGAACTAGAAGCACTTGAGCAAACGTTAGTAGCCTAGTGCTTTTGAGGCACTAGGAAGAGAGAATAGCACGCAAGAAGAAAAACGGAGATACACAAGGAGAAGGAAACACAAAAATCAAGAACAAAGTCTAAAACTAAGCAAACAAAAGTCCAAACTACGCCGTCCCCGGCAACAGCGCCAATTTGATGGGACGAGATTTTCCGTGGATCCCGCCGTCAAATAATAACCAACTAACCTAACTAGGGTAGCTAGGGAAAGTCAAGTCGAATCCACAGGGACGGAAATGCGTTCGGACTAATGGGTGCTACGGTCTTCGACTAGGTTCGAGACAAACTAATCTAGGGGGAGGCTAAGGACTAAACTAGGTCTAAAAGGAAGACAAAATGAGTAAATAGTGACTAATGGAAGCAAGGATAACGATAAGAATGAAAACTAGGGTTAGGTCGGGTTCATGGATGCAAAGGAGATAAAAAGGGGAAAAACGGGGTCACTAGCGTGCTTTCGTGGCCTAGGTAACGCCGATCGGGCTCTCGCTACGTAATCGGCCTAGGGGTCGTCCTCATCGGGCTCTCGCTACGTAATGAGGGAACCAAACCAACCCACCAAACACACACATACAAGAAAAGATGCAAGAAAAACAAGGATTGATCGTCACTGGTCTAACAAGCATTTCATCGAACATGTGGAGTGCAAGGTAAATGGGAAACAACAAAAACAACATCTAATACCACCCATCTCACCCTAATCATCCACAATCACAACCAATCACCCTAATAACCCTAGCAAGAGTCTACTCAAACATATCTAATCTACAACTAACACTAAAAAGAGAAATCAACATAAGAATCAAAACTATATATCTAAAACTAACAAGGATGAAGAACAAAACAATAAACAAGAGCTAAAGATTGAAACTTGAATGATAAAACAAAGATAAAGAGAAGGAAAAAGAGATTATACCTACTAACAAGATGAATGGAAGAATGAAAACTTGTATAAAAGAGAAAACCCAAAACAATCACCCAAGGTTGTCAATCTTGGTGGAGATCTTGAAGAATTCACTTAATACAAGGATTAAACTAAGATTAACGGTTAACTAAGAACTAATCTACACTAATCTATGGTAATCTATGCTAAACTATGCTAGGGTTTAGTGTCTAATGAAGAACATAGCATAAGAATACAAGAGGAAGGGTATATATAGGGTTACAATGAGTAAGGAGAAGAAAAGAAGCAAAGGCATGCTGCAGCTGCTTCGTCCCGCCCGGGACCGATTGGTCCTGCCCGGGACGAGACGGTCCCGACCGGGACGCGTTCCTTCTCGGCCGGGACGGGCTCAAGACAGTGGCCTCTCCTTTTGTGCACTCCTTCCCGGTCGGGAAGGCATTATCCCGCCCGGGAAGGACCTTGCAGGCCTCCATTATGATCTTTTTGGTCCCTCCTTGGTTCTCATGGGCTTCTCACTGATTCTCGGGTCTTGGGATCAAGTCTAAGAGGCTCGGGATTGGGTCCAAAGGTCTCGGGGTCGAATCCAAGGCATCGAGTGATCGTTCCTTCTCTTCGTTGGCTCCAAAAGTGTATGAAACGAGTCGGAATCGTTCCAATTCTTCATGAATGGTCACGGGAACCTGAAACGAACTAGAGGAAGCATGAGTTGCCCATAAACCGCTCCCAAGGAGGGATTCCACATGGAAAATGGGACCAAAATACAACAAAATAGGCACTACAAACTACACTTATCATCCTTAGAGTAACATCCTTTATTGGAGTAAAATGAGTTAGAATAATACGCATTATGCGTTAGAATAACATACTTAATGAGTTACAGTAATACAGTTTATGAGTATGATTGATTTTCCAATATCTAGTCCTTAGAGTAACATCCTTTATTGGAGTAAAATGAGTTAGAATAACACACATTATGCGTTAGAGTAACATACTTAATGAGTTACAGTAACACAGTTTATGAGTGTAATTTGATTTCCAATATCCAGTTCTTAGAGTAATAGGTGTAAAACATTGGAATTATAATGGAGCTTTATAATTTTTGTTTTGGAGTATCTTTAATAGAAACATACATTATTCTTTTGGTTGATTGGAATTCATGTTTTTGCAAAAGACTATTATGCAACGTAACAGATTTTATGAGTTAAAGTAACACAGTTCATGAATTAGAGTAACACATTATATGAGTTAAAGTAACAGTTTTTGCAAGAAACTATTATACAACGTAACAGATTTTATGAGTTAAAGTAACACCATTTTATGAGTTAAAGTAACACAGTTCATGAATTAAAGTAACACATTGTATGAGTTAAAGTAACATAGTTTATGGATTATGGCAGTAACATAGTAACATACGTACAATGACAGTAGAAAAATGATGATTTTTTGGTGAAGATGAAAAAAAGTTAATTTTGAAGAAACTTGTTGTGTGAGAAAAAAAGACCATTAAAAGATTGATATGAGAGAGAGAAGATTTGCATTGGGATAATTAAGGAAGGGAGAGAAATGATATATTTACCAAGATTTGTTAATTATTTCCTTATTTCACCTCAAGCAATCACAACCATCTATCTTCACTTGATCAATGGTCCAAGATTGGACTCATGGACTCAATATATATAGGAGGACTCACTTGATCCTTCCTCTTTGTGTATATATATATATATATATATATATATATATATATATATATATATATATATATAGAGAGAGAGAGAGAGAGAGAGAGAGAGAGTAGAGATCAAATAAGGTCACCATGTGTCAGTAAGTCTATATTAAAATTTCAGATGACATACGAGTTGCATTTGTTTAAAACTGATATGTAACTATAACATTCAGCTCTTTTATCACTTCAAGTGATAAAGTGCAACTTTATCACTCATCTCGTATAACTTTAAGCACTTTTTGTGTGAATTTAACACTGGAACTTATGACCTTAAAATAGTTGTTGACCTTATTTGAACCTACCTCTATATATATATATATATATATATATATATATATATAGAGAGAGAGAGAGAGAGAGAGAGAGAAAGAGAGAAATGATCAAATAAGTTCACCATATGTAATTAAGTCTATATTAAAGTTACAGATGACATACGTTAAAGTTGCATTTTTTCAGAATTGATATGTAACTATAACATTCAGCTCTTTTATCACTTCAAGTGATAAAGTGCAACTTTAACACTCATCTCGTGTAACTTTAAGCATCTTTTGTGTAACTTTAACACTAGAACTTATGAACTAATAAGAGTTCTTGGCCTTATGTGAACCTATCTCTCTCTCTCTCTCTCTCTCTCTCTCTCTCTCTCTCTCTCTCTCTATATATATATATATATATATATATATATATATATATATATATATATGATGGGAGGGATTTGTCGTGGATCCCGCCACCAAATATTAACCAACTACACCTAACACGTAGATAAGGTAAGTTGGGTCGAGTCCACGTGAACGGTTATGAGGTGTCTAGACTAAGGTCGCCCAAAAACAAGACTAGGTCAACAAGGCTAAACTAACTAAAACAATTAAAAGAGGAGGAGACTATGACTAGAACTAGGCTAAATGTGACAACTAGAGCTAAACTCAACCAACTAACTAGAGTAATAATGCCTAAGAAGAAGAAGAAAACAAATAAGAAAAGAACTAGGATTAGGTCGGGTTCAAGGGTGATGGAATGATCATGGAAGAGCAAAGGTGAAGGGGTAGTCGGGTTATCTAGGTATAGTCCGGGCTCTCGCTACTTAAACCGACCTAGAGGTTCCTCGCTCTCGCGCAAGAACCCAACTTAGCGACACACAAGACCGCAAGAAGAAGGAAAGAAAAAACAAGCATTTGCAACTACAAGTCATTCAAGCATTTCATCAAACATGTTCTATGCATATAACCAAGAAGCAACCAAAACTGCCACCAACATCTTAAAAAACCCTTAATCACCCGCTAAGGCACCAAATTCCCCTACTAATCCTAGCTAGAGACTACTCACTCATGTTCAAGATAGTAAAACCAACACCCATAATGAAACAAACATAAACATGAACATTAATAATGGATTATTGAAGATTACTAAACATAAACACAAATGAAAACTAAATAGAAGAGATTAGAGAGAAGAGGAATTATACCAACACTAGAAGAAAGGAAAAAGATTAATCTTTGCATAAATAAACCCAAAGGAAGATCTCCAATGTTGTCAATAGAGTAGATCAACCAAGTCTTCAATATTACAAAGATGAAACTAGGATTAAGGAGTAATTAAGACTAATCAATACTAATCTAAGCTAATCTAGCCTAAAGTAGTCTAGGGTCTAGTAGGTAATGTCTAACCTCCCATAAGATTACAAGAGGGGGGTATATATAGGGTTACAATGAATAAGGAGAAGAAAAGAAGAGGCGCGGGCTACAGATGGTCCATCCCGGGCGAGAAGAAGGCATCTCGGCCGAGATGAGGTGGTCTCGACCGAGATGGTGGTGATCTCGGCCGAGATCACACTCCAGTGGATCGGTTTTGCTTGTACTCTTCATCCTGACCAAGATGGCCCTTATCTCGGCCATGATGGGTCTTGTAGGCCTCAAATATGATCTCAAGGGTCCCTTCTTGCTTCTCATGGGCTTCTCATCGATTCTCGGTGCTCGGGATCGAGTCTAAGGGGCTCGGGAATGGGTCCCAAGGTCTGGGGATCGAATCTAAGGCACCGAGTGATCGTTCCTTCTCTTCGTTGGCTCCAAACGTGTAGGAAACGAGTCGGAATCGTTCCAATTCTCCATGATTGGTCTTGAGAACCTAAAACGAACTAGAAGAAGCATAAGTAGCCCAGAAACCGCTCCGAAGAGCGATTTCACAAGAGAAACCGGGACCAAACACAAATAATAGGCACAACAAACTACACTTATCAACTCCCCCACACTTAACCCTTACTCGCCCTCGAGTAAGCACATGGTAACTAAAAACTAAAAGAAACTAGACTACTAACCGAGTGGGTATTAGTGCACCCTATGCCCTTTTAACTCACGCGAGTACACTTAGAGGAAAAGTGCACTCCGCAAGGCAAGTGAGGTCTTGCGATAAAACTGTGGATGCAACCGGATACAAGAACACACAAACAAACAAACATACGAACATACAAGCAATCGGTTGCACCCAAGAAGAAATAAATACCGCTTCCCTCTACAAAGCGATGAAAGAAACACCGGTTAAGGACTCAAGGCAAGTGAAAACGTTCCCAAACTAATAATACAAACCGATATGAACTAAACCCTAATAGTATGACAACAAAGCAATAAAAACGTTGATAACTTACCTAGGTCCCCCTAACCTTCTAAGAACGTACTACGGGACAATCGGCGGGATGGAAAAAGGATGAACCACGGAGTTAGTCGACACTGTAGGTAAGTGAAACCCCGCCCCCTTTAGCGATGAGCCAAGAGGGTCGTCCCATGCTCAAAATTGCCCAACTAGTCCAAGTAAAAAGGTGGATAAAGGTTGCCAAATGGGGGAAGACAGATCATTACCGCTATCATCCTTCCTAGGGACTCGGTCCTTTGGTAGGCTCTTCACGGTAGCGATCGGAAAAAGGCTTATTTTTGAGAGGGTGAGAATCTTTTTGTGAGATGGTTTTCTCTTGGCATTTTTCTTTTCATTTGGTTTTTGATTTGCTATGCCATTTCTTTTTCTTCTTTTGTATTTTGTTTTTCATTTGTCGTGCCTTTTCTTTTTCTTTTTTCTTTTCTTTCTTTCTTTTTCTCTTTTTCTCTTTTTTCCTTTCTTTTGACTTGGCTTGCCTTTTGGATGATTTTGTTATGTAGGCATTTTCTTGTAACCAAGTAAGAATTTCAACAATTTGCAACTTATTTGTGGAAAATGTGTAGAAGGTAGGGAAATGGGTGAGTCGGGGAGCGTCCTTCCCTTCAAACCCACAAAAAGGTGGGAAACTTGGACTAATCAAACAATTTCAAATACGGTCACCTAAGGGACGGGACTCGGCAACCAAGGCCTTTTCACACCGTGGGTGGTCATAATGGTCAAAATGCAAATCCCGTAATAAATCCCTAGTAGACTAGGTGGACTCAAGGTAAAGGACCAACGAAACTATTGATTTAAAGTTATTCTACTAGACTAAAGTCCAAGACTCGATTCATATCACTAGAAAAGGAACGTAAACACTTGCGCACTAGCCTCAAAACCGGGTTTTTGAAAACCTTTTTACACACTAGACACAACTACACATCACAAAACAAAGACGCGACAAAAAACGAAAGAAAATGAGACAAAGACAACAAAACAAACACACAAGAAGAACAAACACCACCCCGAACTTCCAAACAAGCCACCAAATCAACCACAAACTCTACAAAGCTCAACCCGAGCACACGTCATCACAAAATCTCCTCCAAACTCCACAAGGGACAAAGAGGAAAAAAGGATAAAAAGATGTTACTGGATGTCTTGAAAGCCCTCCAAAGTTAACGGTGATTAAGCGACCTGCAAGGAAAAAGGGAGGCAAAACAAGCACAACACAACAAATATACGACACAACGACACAAAAGGAAAAGACACAAAGGAAAAATCTTTTTGATTTTTATGAAATTTTTCAAATTTTTAGGGTTTTTTAAGATTTTTCGGAAAAAAAACTACGAAAATAAAACTAATCTAGACTACGATATCGCTTCCCCACACTTAAACCGAGCAATGTCCTCATGCTCGATCGGTAGTTTGTGGAGACACTAAAAAGAAAAGAAACTACGAAAATAAAGCTAAAAAATCAAAAAGAAAAGCGAAGAAAGGGTAGAATGTGTCCCGCCGGGGTGTAATCAAGTCACCATGGGCCGAGACGAGAAAAGATATGTATGGGGGAAGAAATAAAAAGAAGAAAATAAAAGGAAATGGGAGGGGAGGACTAGGTGTAATCAAGTCACCTAGCCCGGATTCCGCCTAAATCCGCCTAATTCCTACTAAAAGAAAAATAAAATAAGGAAAGTAAAAAGACTTGTAAATTTGAATTTTTCAAATGATTCTCGATGTAATAACGTCATCGAGAATCGGGAGCGATCACCACAAAGACCCCGAGGGCCAACAAAACACTTATAACAAGGGGGAAATAAAATAGACGAGCATCAAAAACAGAAATGAAAAGAAAGTCGCCATACCAAAGGTTAGCAACTAACGCATCTCCATCGTTTCAATAATCAATGGTCATCTTGCTCGTCATCATCCCTCTTCTCACTTCCATTGTTACCATCATCATCTTCATCATCATCTTCTTGTTCTTCTTCTTCTTCATCTTCACCATGATTACCCTCCCCTGCATTTATATCGAAGGCATCCTCGGCCTCGTACTCCTCATCATCCATCATAGCACCACTACCACTAGGATTACCGTGGTTAGGGAAGTACTCGGGTCTATACCATGATGGAAGGTTGCCATGCGGATCAATATACCACTGTTGTGCAAGAAGGTGATAGACGGGGTACTGGGCATAGTAGTTGTCTCTCCGCTCCTCATATTGCCCTAGATATAGTGCATTAAGCATCGCGGCCATGGATGCATCGGCCGGGGGCTGAGGGTAGGCAAATGGAGTGTAGAGGGTGTACGGAGGAACGTACCCACATGTAGGGGGTGTAGGATAAAAGAGGTGTGGTCGGGTAGCTTGTTGTTGTTGCTGGGTTGGTTGCTGTCGAGGCTCCACACTAGCACGTGTATGCGGACTACAGGAGGAAGAGGCACCGGGATCACCTCCCGCACCGGGCATTAAAAGGTTAGGCTCTTGGATCGGGACTAGGGATTGTCGCAAAGGCACAAGGGTCGGGAGCGTAGTGCATGGTAAAGTGAGTGTGGCCGACCCGAGGTATACCATTGATACCTCTTGTGCTCCCTATCATAGCCAATCCATTTATGGAACCTAGTCAGACGGTCCTCATCTATGGTCGTATCACCCGGTACGGGGATCAAGTCTTCCTCGCTAAAATTCTCATCAACCGCCTTAGCTATGTGTGTTATGAGCCCCCCGAGAACAATCTCACTCATATTTTCCCCGCCTTACTTATCTTATGAAAATGCTTAGCCAAAGCAAGGGAAAGGTCGGGGGTGAACCTAGGCTGACTCTTCACATTTAAATAAGCCCCGAGTATGGTTAAGTCTTGTTGTGTGAAAGTGCTCATTTCGGATCTCCCAAATATCGTACCCGCAATTAATTGATGCCAAATACGTAAAACTGGGTGGTGGACATGACGGCTAGACAACCGTCGAAAGTCGACAAGGTTAAGACCGGTTATACTTTTCCAAACATCGATCTCACTAAAACCGGCGGATTCGTTACAATTAGAAACGAGGGAAAGACCAAAAATATCACCAAATTGGGGGAGGGTGTAGTTGTAGTCACCATTGTTCACTCGAAAAGCAACCCGGGGTGGATCGACTCTAGTATTTAGAGTAAAGCTACTAAAGAACTCTAGGGTGAGTTGCTTGTATGTAAGCTCATGCATATTAAATAACAATTCCAACCCCATACCCACAAATAATTCTCTACATTGCTCAAGAATGCCAAGTATTCTAAGTATAATCTTGCAAATAAAACGAGTTGGCTCAAGAGGCTTACCAAGGAGATTGTAGAATTGCTCCTTTTGCCACTCCGAACCAAAGGTAAGGGTAGGAAAATCCGGATGACAAGGAATTTCCGGCTCTTCGACCTCGACCTCGAGCTCGACTTCGGCTCTTGAAGTTGAAGCACTCTTCCTTTTCTTGCTTGCTACTACCTTCCCTTTCTTCTTTGGAGCCATTGTTGAAGAAGCTTCAAAAATGCTAAACCCCAAAATCGATTTTTACCCAAAACTATTATCTAGAACCCACAAAAATGCCCAATAGAAGCTTAAGATTTATGTAATAAGCCTCCAAAACACATGATGGTAAGGATTTGCCGCGTCCCCCATCGGTCAATAATAACCAACTAATCCTAGTGGGTAGCTAGGCTAAGTCGGGTCGTGTCCACGGATATGGTTATGTAAAGTCTAGACTAAGTTGACCTAAAATGATGAGAACTTGTATAAATAAGAAACCCAAAATAATCTCCAAGGTTGTCAAGCTTGGATGAGTCTTCAAGAATCTTCTTAATACAAGACTAATTGCTAGACTAAACTAAGATTAACAAAAGTTTTAAAGGAAGATTAAGCTAATGATAAGAGAACTAAATCTAGGGTTTAAACAATGTAGAGAGGCTTAAGATAGTCTAGGGTTCTGTAAGATATTTAAACAATACAAGGGGGAAGTATTTATAAGGTTACAAGAATGAAGGAGAAGAAAAGAAGCAAACACGGGCTGCAGCTCTTCCATCCCGACCGGGACGAGATGGTCCCGACCGGGACGAAGTGGTCCCGACCGGGACGGACCCAAAACAGACCAAGTTGTTTTTGTGCACCCCTTCCCGGTCGGGAAGGCCACTATCCTACCCGGGAAGGGCCTTGTAGGCCTTCAATATGATCTTTTTAGTCCCTCCTTGCTTCTCATGGGCTTCTCATCGATTCTCGGGGCTCGGGATCGGGTCTAAGGGGCTCGGGATTGGGTCCCAAGGTCTCGAGATCGAATCCAAGGCATCGAGTGATCGCTCCT
Source organism: Agrostemma githago (assembly GCA_958450325.1). Taxonomy (NCBI): domain Eukaryota; kingdom Viridiplantae; phylum Streptophyta; class Magnoliopsida; order Caryophyllales; family Caryophyllaceae; genus Agrostemma; species Agrostemma githago. Next base: position 43,096,816 of record OY288252.1, read on the forward strand.
TCTCTTCGTTGGCTCCAAAAGTGTATGAAACGAGTCGGAATCGTTCCAATTCTTCATGAATGGTCTCGGGAACCTAAAACGAACTAGAAGAAGCATAATTAGCCCATAAACCGCTCCCAAGGAGCAATTCCAGAAGGAAAACGGGACCAAAACACAACAAATTAGGCACTACAAACTACACTTATCAACTCCCCCACACTTAACCCTTACTCGCCCTCGAGTAAGCACAAACTAACTACTTGTGGACATGACGTAGGTCCACCCCGACGCGGCCACGCGCGGGTTTGGGTAGGCGAATGAATCTCGTGGTAAGATTGTTCTCGGGTTCGAAATTTAAGTCAAAATGGAGTCGCCACCGAATTTTGTGGTTATTCGGAACCATTCGAGCCCACTCTATGTCGTCGTGGACTATACACAAAGTACGGCCCACTTCGATTTCAGAGTTTATGGGGCTCGTCCCTTTGCATTATTACATCGATACCGTTTACACCGGCTTTCGTATATAAAATGACTCTCGTGCGCCAATGATTTCGGACATCCGGAAACCAAGGTTCTGAGTAAGAGGTGAGGGTACCTGTTGGGAAGCCCACTAAGGACACCCAACCCCGCCCGCACAATGGCGGCCTCTACTAAGACATTGTTCGTTTCGTGTACGCGCGCTAGTAAAACGACTAAATGATATGCAAACAGCGTTTTCGGGCTAAGCATGTGAATTATTGGTTTGCTACGTCATTTAATGCATCTAACTATTGTCGAAGTTGTTTAGCATGCGAGGTTCATTTATAAAGCGAATAACAAGTAAATAAATAAAGCTCGAAAATAAATACGTACAAATTACACGGGCGGAAATATAACCCGGAATTCACAATACAACGATTAATATAAATAATGAACAAAATAAGAAAAGCGATAAAAAAAAGATAGAAACGGACCCGTATATAAACTAGACCGTGAATTTGTGTAGATGGACGAACTCCGATTAAATACACATTATGTTGTGTACTAAACGAAGGACGGAAACATAGGACCCAAGCGTAATGATAGCCCGATCCCATGCCTCGATATCTTGTCCCAACTTATCACGTCGAAAAATCGATCAAAGTTGTTCTAGTGTAATGATGTGCATGAGTTTTGAAGAAGGAGGGTCACGTGATTGTCTTTACACGTGATGACTAGAGTCGTAAAAAGACGAGGCTCGAAAAGTGTGTCAAAGCTCTCGTTTTTCTGGGTTACAGGGCCCACTCGATCGAGTCGTGGTCTGACTCGGTCGAGTGCGTCTTTAAACGTAGCTACTGCCCGGTTTTTTGGGTGCTACTCGATCGAGTAGCCTACGTACTCGGTCGAGTAGCCCCTGTACGAGTGATAACTCGTTTCGTTTTATTGTTCAAAATCGATAGTTGGCCAAATTAAATACAAATACTGCACTATTTGCATTTAATTCGGCTTCCAGTGCTATAATCGTGTATGCATGCGATTATAATACCGTTATCAGAATTTATGAAAATGATGTTATGAGATTTTGAAAATGCTTGATTACTGACGAGATTGTGGTCCTCCGCGTCACGACATCGGTACTAATCCTAACGGATTACATGATGTCGGTTTTCGCCTCAAAGGATCTCGCATTAATCTTGGAAATGGGATCAAATACGTTCAACTATGACCGATCACGATCACATCATGTCCTTGAGCACATTGGGGCGGCGCTCCTTGAAAGGGCGCCACCTTCGTCGTTACTCGTAAAGGAATTAGATGGACTTTAGGCGATCATCATAGTCAAACGCATATGAAACCGAATTTTAATACTAGTGCAAATATATATACGCGGTATAATAATGTTAGGAATAAAAAGATGATACAAAAAGATGCGAATATGAAAGTGTTAATGTTAGTGTTAGTGTTACTAGATTAATATGATTACAAAATGAAAATGCGAAAATGTACATAAAACGAAGAAGGAAAAAGGTAGAGATGGGGTTTACGACACCCTCAACATACATGCTTAGTAAGGACCTCGAAAATGGACTCGGAAATAGCGACGGGACGCCGGAGTATCGAGGATGTATGCAAGTTATGGTGTGTGTGTGTGTGTGGATGATTCGTCGATTTTCGAGGGACGATGGCTCGGTTTTTTGGCTAGTATTGCTTAGGGTTGAAGTGTAGTGTGATGTAGGGTGTTAGGATGAAAATGTAGGGTAAAATGCATCAGAATATCTGCCCAAATGAGTGGGGGTTGTGGGGTATTTATAGCTTTTACCCCACGACCTAGGGTCACTCGATCGAGTGGCCCTAGTGCACTTGATCGAGAGCCCTTGCAAACGGGCCAAACCCGGTTTAAGACGCTCCACTCGACCGAGTGGGTCAATCCACTCGATCGAGTGGATCAAGAGGATCGAGCTATTTTAGGAAGAAGTTGACTTTGATTGCTTTTTTGAATTTTGATTTGTGCGCCAGTTTTGAGAATTGTATTTGGCTGATTTGTGAGACGGGTTCGTCTTTGACCGGGTTTTCACCCGGTCGCCAAAAGACGGGATTTATTTTTGGTGTCGGTTTTGGCTCAAATTAGTCTCGTTTTGCTCGGAAGGACACACTGGGCCTAGATTAGAGGTCTGTTTTGTGAGATTTTTACTCTGCTAAAAGTCCATGTCGGATATTATTGAGTCCGAGCCCAAATTCGAGTATACTAAGTCATGTTTGCGTCCTATCATCATCGGGTGTTTTTCGAAGACTACCATAGACACCTGGCAGTCAAAATGCGAGTGTCTACACTACTAAACTAGCCGAGCGGGTCTTAGCGCACCCTACGCCCTTTCAACTCACGCGAGTACACTTAGAGGAAAAGTGCACTCCGCAAGGCAAGTAAGGTCTTGCGACAAAACTGTGGATGTAACCGGACACAAAACACATGAACAAACAAACATACAAAAAAACAAACAATCGATTGCACCCAAAAGGAAACAAATACCGCTTCCCTCAAACAAGCGGTGAAAGAAGCACCGGTTTAGGACTCGAGGAAAGTGACAACGTTCCCTAGCTAATCATACAAATCGAGATGAACTAAACCTTAATAGTATGACAACAAAGCAATAAAAACGTTGGTAACTTACCTAGGTCCTCCTAACCTTCTAAGAACGTACTACGGGACGATCGGCGGGATGGAAAAAGGATGAACCACGGTGTTAGTCGACACTGTAGGTAAGTGAGAACCCACCCCCTTTAGCGATGAGCCAAGAGGGTCGTCCCATGTTCTAAACCGCTGAACTAATCCAAGTAAAAAGGTGGATATTATTGCAAAATGAGGGAAGACCGACCATTACCGCTATCATCCTTCCTAGGGACTCGGTTCTTTGGTAGGCTCTTCATGGTAATAGTCGGTAAAAGGCTTATTTTTTAGATGTGGGGATTCTTTTTGTGAGACAGTTTTCTTTTGGCATTTTTCTTTCTTTTGCATTTTTGCTTTGTGTGTTGCTATGCCATTTCTTTTTCTTCTTTTCTATTTTCTTTTTGGCTTTTTGTACCTTTTCCTTTTCTTCAATCTTTCTTTCTTTCATTTTCTTTCATTTTCTTTTCTTTGCCCTTTTGGCTCGATTTGAGTTGTAGGCATTTCTTTTTGCAACTAAGAAAGAGGGATTTCAATAATTTGCAACTTTATTTTGTGGATATGTGTAGAAGGTAGGGTAATGGGTAAGTCGGGACGGCGCCTTCCCTTCAAACCCACAAAAAGGGGGGAAAACTTGGACTAATCAAACAATTTTAAACATGGTCACCTAAGGGACGGGACTCGGCAACCAAGGCCTTTTCACACCGTGGGTGGTCATAATGGTCAAAATGCAAATCCCGTAGTAAATCCCTAGTAAGCTAGGTGGACTCAAGGTAAAGGACCAACGAAACTATTGATTTAGGGTCATTCTACTAGACTAAAGTCCAAGACTCGATTCATACTACTAGAAAGGGAAAGTAAACACTTGCACACTAGCCTGAACACCGGGTTTTCGAAAACCTTTTTACACACTAGACACAACTACACATCACAACACGAAGACACGACGGAAACGAAGGAAAAAGAGGCAAAAGCAACAAAACAAGACAAAACAAAACAAACACATAAAGAGAACAAACATCACCCCGAATTTCCAAATAAGCAACCAAATCATCATCAAACTTTACAAAGCTCCACCCGAGCACACATCATCACGAATCTCCTTCACACTCCACAAGAGATAAAGAAGAAAAAGGGATAAAGATGTTACCGGAAGTCCTGAAAGCCCTCCAAAGTTAACGGTGATTAAGCGACCTACAAGGAAAAAGAGAGGCAAAACACGCACAACAAAACAAACATACGATACAAGGACATACAAGGAAAACACACAAAAGAAAATCTTTTTGATTTTTGTGAAAAAATTTCAAATTTTTAGGGTTTTTAAAGATTTTTCTCGAAAAACAACGACAATAAAATAAGCTACACTAGGATATCGCTCCCCCACACTTAAACCGAGCAATGTCCTCATGCTCGATCGTAGTGTATGGAGACACCAAAGAAAAGAAAAGAAACTACGAAAATAAAGCTAAAAATCAAAAAGAAAGCGGAGAAAAGGGTAGAATGTGTCCTGCCGGGGTGTAGTCAAGTCACCATGGGGTGAGACGAGAAAAGATATGGATGGGGGGAGAAATAAAAGGAAATGGGTGGGGAGGACTAGGTGTTATCAAGTCACCTAGCCCGGATTCCGCCCGAATCCGACTAAATCCTACAAAAAGGGTGAAAATCTTGTAAATTTGGATTTTTGAAATGACTCTCGATGTAGTGACGTGATCGAGAGTCGGGAGCAACAATTACCAAGGCCCCGAGGGCCACCTTGACACGAAAGTGTAGAAGGGGAAGGGGACAAACAAAGGAAGACAAGCGATAAAATACGGAAAAGAAATGATAGTTGTCGTACCCATCGGTTGGCAACTCACTCACTCCATCGTCTCATAGTTCAATATCGGCACAAAGCTAGTCTTCGTCATTGCTATTCCTCTTCAATTTTGATAAGCCCGCATGGTTGTAGTATTAAGCTTGCAATGGTAGAAGGAGGCGGGATTTGATGCGAGGCTCGGTATGTAGTGAAGATAAGATGAGGTGAGGGTGTGTACATGAAGTGTAGGGTCACATGATATGCGCAAGGATAGGTAGGGAGGTTGGGAGGGGGTATAAAGTGGTAGGGTGGGTTCACATGACGGAGAAAAGGCCAAAAGAGGAGCAGGGGTCATCCCGGTCGGGATGGATGGTCCCGGTCGGGATGACACACCCGTCCCGGTCGGGAAGCTCCCTTCCTGGTCGGGATGGCTCAGCAGTAAACTCAAAATTTGGCACCTTCATCCCGGTCGGGATGGCTCCTTCCCGGTCGGGATGGATCATCTTTCCCGGTCGGGAATCCCGCTTCTCGCCCGGGATGGATCCACTAGCCTTCCATAACCCCAAAAGCTTGTCAAAAGCTTCAAAAACCGACTCCCTTGCTCAAATCCAAGCTTCTATCATCATCTACTCTCCTCGAAACTTCATCTTCACTAAGACCTATCAAACAAGCTCAAACACATTCATCAAAATCCTTCCCTCACATCGCTCATCAAAAATACCAAATTACAAGAATTCACAAAACTCAAAGGAACTACAAAAAAGAGATATATACAATGAGACGGTTCTTTTGGAACTCCGTCAAACCAAGGATGGTTCATTCTTTTTCAACAACACTATAACTAATTCCATCGCCATCAAGAGCACGAAGAAACAAATCGAAGGCTCTTGCAAAGTCTTCAATCAAGCTTGTGGTGTAACCATCCACACTACAAGGCTCTTCACAACCTTTTCTCGACATTCCCGGGGCATCCCGATCTACTAAGTTCAATGGCTTGAACTTGTACTTTCGATCCTTCGGTATATACCCAAACGTCCATCTATCTTCATGTGGCCCCAAGGGAGGCTCATCTTTCTTCTTGTCATGGAACTTGTCTTTTAACTCATGATATGGGCACTTATCCGCCCCAAGCTCGGAATCATCATCCTCAAGCTCATAGAAGTTGTTCTTCAAGCTTTTACCCGACTCATCCCCTAGATCGATCTCTTTCATGGCGTGGATCATTTTACAAGACTCATCATTAGTAGGCGAGGTGTTGCCTTGGAGGTCAAACACGAGCTTCTCGTCGCCTAACTCAAATGTGATCCTACCATTCTTCACATCGATCATAGCACCGGCGGTATGTAGAAATGGGCGCCCAAGGATAATGGGAGTGATAGCATCTTCCGGCATGTCAAGTACAAGAAAGTCGACCGGAACGAAGAACTTCCCGATTCTTATTGGCACATCTTCTAACATCCCCAATGGTCGGTTGAGTGAACTATCGGCCATTCGGAGTGTAATGGAAGTACACTTGAGCTCCTTCATCCCAAGTCGCTCACAAATGGAATAGGGAATGATGCTTACACTCGCACCCAAATCACATAGTGCTCTCTCAATCTTGAAGTTGCCTATGGTGCACGGGATCGAGAAACTACCCGGATCCTTCAACTTGGGAAGCGTAGAACCTTGAATAAGCTCGCTCACCACTCTTGTGAACGCTATGGTCTTTTCCTTGTCTATGGATCTCTTCCTAGCCAAAATTTCTTTCATGAATCTTCCATATGCCGGGATTTGGGTAAGTAGCTCGGTAAATGGGACACTCACATCCAATTTCTTCACAATGTTAAGGAACTTGTCATATTGAGCATCCACCTTGGTCTTCATTTGCCTTGTTGGGAAAGGCAACTTGATATGCACCTTGTCTTGCTCATTAAGGTTGGACTTCTCACATGACATTTTCCTTTTACCTTTGTCTTTTCCTTGAAGTGGGGGAAGCTTGTCTTCATGGGGTTTCTCAATCTCCCATAAGACTTGCTCCTCTGTTGGATTTTCCATGCTTGAGTTTTCTTGAGTTGGAGATGCAACTTCCCTCATTGCTTTTTGCATTGGTACTTGCTCACTAGGGGATAAGGGGGAATCATAAGATGCACCACTCCTCGTGATAATAGCATTCACATGCTCAAATTTAGTCGTTTCACCTTGAGGAGGTAGTTGCCCCTTTTGTCTTGAAGAGCTTCCCGAAGCAACTTGAGCTATTTGAGTCTCAAGCATCTTCATATGAGCATCTCTTGCTATGTTCTCCCTTTCAAGATGAGCAAAGAACTCTTGTTGGTTTCTTAGCATCTCCATTTGGCTTCTTTGCATTTCTTGGTTGCTCTTTTGCACATCCATCATAGATTTTGGCATGTTGAAATCTCGAGGTGGAGATTGTGGATTGTGCGGAGTATCGGTGATGGCTAGAGGAATACCATAGTCATAAGTAGGAGACCGGCTCCTTTGCTTGCTTTGTTGTTGGGTACCTTGAGTTGCTTGTTGTTGTTGACGGTTCCCTTGGAACCCATGAGAGTTGCCTTGATTAAGGTCTTGAGTGTTACCTTGGTTGTTTTGATATCCTTGATTGTGTTGGTTTCCTTGAAAACCACCTTGATTGAAGTTCCTTGTTGGAACCCTTGATTGTTGTTGAAGTTACCTTGGTTATGTTGCTTGAAATTGTTGAATGGCCTTGGGTTGCCCATATAACCTTGGTAACCTTGGTTGTTGTCCCTTAAGGGAGGTGGCACATATGGACGGTGTTGTAGAGATTGTTGTTGGGAAGCTTGATGGGAAGCTTGGAACATATGAGGATAGGGGGCACCTTGCTTGAACGCTTTAAAGGCGTTCACTTACTCAATACTACCCCGACATTGTATAGGCTCATGTCCAACTATCCCGCAAATATCGCACATCTCATAATAAGGTGTAGGAGACACAACTCCCAAAGCATTAACTTCATGAATCGAGTGTTGGTTGGAGGAACTAGTGCTTTGAACTTGATTGAGGTGGCTTTGGAGCTTCTTGTCAATAGTCTCCATGTGAGTTTTTAATTGAGCTCCAAGATCAATGCTTAGTTGTGTAATGGCATCGACCTCGTGCCTACCTCCTCGATTCGCCTTTTTAGGCCTTGAGTATTGGGAGTTGTGCACCGCCATCTCCTCGATTCTTGCCCAAGTTTGATCGTCATCGACCTCGGTAAACCTACCATTGGAGCCCATATTGAGTATAGCTCTTGAGTCCTCGTATAGACCGTTCCAGAACTGTTGGACTAAGAACCATTGTGAAAGTCCATGGTGGGGGCATGATCTAACCAAATATTTGAACCGTTCCCAAGCTTCATAAAGGCTCTCCTCATCCCGTTGTTGGAAACCGGTGGTGGAGGCCCTTAGCAAATTTGTCTTCTCCGGAGGGTAAATCTTTTGGTGGAACGCCAATGCAAGTTTCTTCCAAGTATCGATATCCACGGTTGCCCTATCAAGACTCTTGATCCATTGCTTCGCTTTTCCAATGAGAGAGAACGGGAAAAGTACCCAACGGATTTGATCTTGAGTAATCCCGGTTTGGGAGATAGCATCGCAATAATCGGATAAGGTCTCCATGTGTTGGTGTGGGTCTTCGGTGGGCAAACCACTAAATTGATTTCTCTCCACAAGTTGGATGAATTGTGTCTTTGCCATGAAATTTCCGGTATATGTATCCGGTAAAGTACTCGGTCCCGGCAAGACATCCTCGGTAAAAGTGGAGTGAGATGAGAACTTCGGCATAATTGGATGTAAGGGAGATGATGGTGTAGACGGTGTTGAAGAAGATGTAGAAGGAGAACTAGGTGAAGAAGTACCGAAGGGATTGATGAAGGTCCCTCCGGTGGTCTCTCGCGGTGTTTCGTCTAAGTTGGATCCTTGAGCTTGTTCTTGATTGGTATTGCTAGCACTCGGTTGAGAGATTCTAACCCGGTCAATCGTCCGTTGGCGAAAGGCTCTAAAGAGTCTTTCCGGCTCTGGATTGAAGAGAAAGAAATCGCCTCTTCTCCTAGGCATACACTACACACTCGAACAAACGTGAGAACACCTAGTGCTTTATTGGGCACTAGGCAAAGACAATAAACGAACACAACGAAAGACAAAGAGAAAAGAAAGAGATAAAAACAAAGAAAAAGCCTAAAATATGCACACGAGATAAGAAGAGCACAAGGAGGTTAACTAAGTCTAGCTATAAGCAAACTAAGTCTAAACAATGCACCGTCCCCGGCAACAGCGCCAAATTGATGGTAAGGATTTGCCGCGTCCCCCACCGGTCAATAATAACCAACTAATCCTAGTGGGTAGCTAGGGTAAGTCGGGTCGTGTCCACGGAGACGGTTATGTAAAGTCTAGACTAAGTTGACCTAAACCGAGACTAGGCTACCAAACAAACACAAAGAAGATGATAATTGATAAACTATGGTGGTTGGAGATGAGGAAAGTGGACTAACAATGAACTAGATGTAGTAAAGGCTAAATGAAACAACTAAAGATTAACTAAACAATGAAACTAGAGAAATAATGGCTATCGAGAAGGATGAATCAAATATGAAAGGGAGTAGGGTTAGGTCGGGTTCATAAATATGGTAGGATGATTGGGTAATCAAGGGTGTAGGTGTCTCTTAATCACTAAGGTCGGTTTGCGCTCTCGCGCCAAAGCCAAAGTCCGCACTCTCGTGTCAAAGACTAGACCCGAATACTCATGCTAGATGCTACTCAAAACACAAGGACTCAGTCACAAACTAGCCACACAATGAGAAGAGGAAGACAAGTACGAGAAGCATTGGCCACTACTACCCACACAAGCAATTCAACAAACACATAGAGTGCCCAATAAGTGACTAGCAACAAAGGAATCACCTTTACCCATAATCAAACCCTAAACACCCATAATCCACATTTAATCCCCCTACTAACCCCATAAAGAATCTACTCACACATTATGAAACTAAATCTAAGAATAACAAGAGAAATCAACATAACAATCAAAACATCCATTATGAACAAACAAGAACAATGAACAATATGTAAAGATTCAAACTTGATAAATAAACAAAGAGCAAGAGAAAAGAGATTATACCAACTACAAGAGGATGAAAACGATGAGAACTTGTATAAATAAGAAACCCAAAATAATCTCCAAGGTTGTCAAGCTTGGATGAGTCTTCAAGAATCTTCTTAATACAAGACTAATTGCTAGACTAAACTAAGATTAACAAAAGTTTTAAAGGAAGATTAAGCTAATGAGAAGAGAACTAAATCTAGGGTTTAAACAATGTAGAGAGGCTTAAGATATCTAGGGTTCTGTAAGATATTTAAACAATACAAGGGGGAAGTATTTATAAGGCTACAAGAATGAAGGAGAAGAAAAGAAGCAAACACGGGCTGCAGCTCTCCCATCCCGACCGGGACGAGATGGTCCCGACCGGGACGGCATGGTCCCGACCGGGACGGACCCAAAACAGACCCAGTTGTTTTTGTGCACCCCTTCCCGGTCGGGAAGGCCACTATCACGCCCGGGAAGGGCCTTGTAGGCCTCCAATATGATCTTTTTGGTCCCTCCTTGCTTCTCATGGGCTTCTCATCGATTCTCGGGGCTCAGGATCGAGTCTAAGGGGCTCGGGATCGGGTCCCAAGGTCTCGGGATCGAATCCAAGGCATCGAGTGATCGCTCCTTCTCTTCGTTGGCTCCAAAAGTGTATGAAACGAGTCGGAATCGTTCCAATTCTTCATGAATGGTCTCGGGAACCTAAAACGAACTAGAAGAAGCATAAGTAGCCCATAAACCGCTCCCAAGGAGAGATTCCACAAGGAAAACGGGAGTAAAACACAACAAATTAGGCACTACAAACTACACTTATCAACACACCCTAAGAAGCTCAATCAAGTTTGGGAAGAAACCCCCAATTTTCGGATTTGGGAAAAAATGGGGATAAAAAACTTGATTTTTCTAGTTTTTGGGGGTTTTAATGGTAAAAAATGGGTCTAGGATAGTTATTAATGTGATGGAAACTGATTTTGGGGGTGTTTAAGAAGTGATTTGATGTGATTTGATGGAGTATTTGAGGATTTATGGTGTGTTGAACGAAGTTGGGGTTTATTTGGTGTTATGGAGGTTGAAGAAGGTTGAAGATGAATTGTGAATGAGTTAGTATGAGGTGCGAATGGGTTGGGTTGGGGTTGGGTATTTGTGTGAGAGGGAAGTGTGGGGCGGGGCGGGCTTATTAAGGAGGGTGGGTTTCGGGCTGCAAGGAAAAAGAACGACCTGCGCATGAAACAGACTCGTCTCGCCCGAGAAGAGACGTCGTCTCGCCCGAGATGAGCTCACAGTAGCTGGGTTTTTGCACCAACCCGTCCCGACCGAGAAGATCTCATCTCGCCCGAGAAGAGACGTCGTCTCACCTGAGAAGAGACGTCGTCTCGCCCGAGAAGAGCTCATCTCGCCCGAGATGAGCTCACAGTAGCTGGGTTTTGCGCCAACCCGTCCCGACCGAGAAGGGTCCGTCTCGCCCGGGAAAAGTTATCTTCCCGTTTGAGAAGCTTTAGACTCGCCCGAGATGGCGATGGTCATGGCCTTGAAGCTTCTCTTCATTAAGAACACACCGAAACTTCCGCCCGATCGACAAATAACACCTCGGGATCCGAAATCCCGTCCCCAAAAGCTTATTCTAAGCTCAAAAACGACCATCTAGTTCCCGTCTTCCCATAAAAATCCTACCGAGCCGACACTTGTAGGAAAAATAGAAGACCGAGCATGTAATACTTGATGCTAATCATGGGAGATAAATGTAGAGCTTCTCTTGATTCGCAAATATACACCCAAGCTATCAAAGCTTCACCAAAGCTCCAAAAATCAATGAAAAGATCGCTCCCAAGATCGCTTCAAGCGTTCACCTCCAAAAAAAACTCAACATAATCACCCATCAAACTACAATCATCCTACACAACTTCACAATAATCATTAGAATCCGCTCCCTCACATCACTCAACAAAATTCCAAATTACAAGAATTCCACAAAACAAAACAAATCCTAGAATCAAACAATCAAATCAGACAAACACAATTACAAAAACTCGAGAGAAGAGAAAAAAAGGAATATACAACATGACGGTTCTTTAGGAACTCCGTCAAACCGAGGATGGTGGACTCTCATTCTTAAACCATAGGCATCAAGGGCTCGGAGGAGGAAGTCAAACGCACGAGCCACATCATAATGAGGGCTCACGCTACCGAGCCAAGCTATCCTCCAAAGCCTCCAAGTCGGAAGCAAGAAGTAGTCACCTAAAGACCCAACGTCATCTTTCATGTTGTCTCCGGGGTCTATCCATCCTACAAGCTTTACCGACCTCTTCCTCCCTAGGCACCGTCTCCAATCACAAGCAAACTTCAAGTCCTTAACACAAGGCACAAAAAGCGGTTTTGGCCTCATTTCCTTGTTGCATATCCTCATTCCTTCCTCAAGTTGTGGTTCCCCATCTTCAAATCCCAGAACAACACTTGTCCCCACATCGTCTTGATGGAGAGAATTGAAACTTCTACCGGCGGTTTCAATCTCTTCCAAACCATTGCTTCGCTTACGTGCAAGGGGCTCTTGATGTTCTTCCACATTTTCGCACAAGGGCAACTTGAGTTCGTCATTTTCACCCAATGACTTCACAAGTTCTACCTGATGGTAGGGATTTGCCGTGGATCCCCACCGATCAATATTAAATAACCAACTATACCTAACACGTAGATAGGGTAAGTCGGGTCGAATCCACGGGGACGGTAAGAGGTGTCTAGACTAGGTCTACCTAAACACGAGACTAGGTCAACGAACTAAGCTAGACTAAAGCGATAAGAAGGGGATGAATCTATGACTATGACTAAGGTAACGAAGAAATCAAATAAGGAAAGGGTAGGGTTAGGTCGGGTTCAACAGTGTAGTAGGATAATTGGGAGATCGAGGGTGTAGGTTTCACCTAGTTACTATGGTCGGTCCGGGCTCTCGCTACGTAGACCAATGTCCGCACTCTCGTGTCAAAGACAAAACCCGAATACTTATGCAAGTTGTCACCCAATACACAAGGATTCAACCACAAATCAATCACACAATGAGAAGAGGAAGACAAGCAAGAGGAGCATTTGCAACTACTACTCTAACAAGCAATTCAACAAACACATAGTGCTCTTAATATGTGACTAGTAACAAAGACTCCACCTTTACCCACAATCAAACCTTAATCATCCATAATCAACACTTAATCCCCCTACTAGCCCCACAACAAGTCTACTCAAACATTATCAAACTAATACTAACATAAACAAGAGGAAACAACACAAACATCCAAACATACATTATGAAACTAACAAGAACAAGAACAAACAATAACAAAGATGAAAACTTGATTAAATAAGAAAGATTAAAGGAAAAGAGAAAGGAAAGATTATACCAAACTAGATGAAAGGAAAAGATGAACACTTGTATAGAAGAAGACCCAAAACATCCACCTATGTTGTCAAGATTTGTAGAATCTCCAAGAATTCCAATATTACAAGAGTAGTCTAACAAGATTAAACTAAGATTAAGGAGTAATTAAGGACTAATCTACACTAATCTAATCTAATCTAACTTAAAGTAGTCTAGGGTTTGTGGGTAATGAAGAACATTTCATAAGATTACAAGAGGAAGGGTATATATAGGGTTACAAGAGTGAAGGAGGATGAATTAAATGAATGCGTGTTGCAGCCCCACGGTCCCGACCGGGACGGACCGGTCCCGACCGGGACGGGCAATAACACAGCCTGGTGTTATTGATAACACAGCGCGGTGTTATGCTTGATCCCGACTGGGACGGGCTGGTCCCGACCGGGACGGACCCAGGTCAGTAGCTTCGCTAAATGCACACCTCATCCCGGACGGGTTGAGGCCATCCCGACCGGGATGGGCCTTGTAGGCCTGAAATAAGCTCTTTTTGGTCCCTCCTTGCTTCTCATGGGTTTCTCATCGATTCTCGGGACTCGGGATCGGGTCTAAGAGGCTCGGGATTGGGTTTCGAGGTCTCGGGGTCGAATCCAAGGCATTGAGTGATCGTTCCTTCACTTCGTTGGCTCCAAAAAGTGTATGTATCGAGTCGGATTTGCTCCAACTCTTCACAATTGGTCTCGGGAACCTGAAACGAACAAAAGGAAGCATAAGTAGCCCATAAACCGCTCCCAAAGAGCGATTCCACAAGGAAAATGGGACCAAACACAGTAAAATAGGCGCTACAATCTACACTTATCAACTCCCCCACACTTGACCCTTACTCGCCCTCGAGTAAGCACATACTAACTACTAAACTAGCCGAGTGGGTATTAGCGCACCCTACGCCCTTTCAACTCACGCGAGTACACTTAGAGGAAAAGTGCACTCCGCAAGGCAAGTAAGGTCTTGCGACAAAACCGTGGATGCAACCGGACACAAAATACATAAACAAACAAACACAAAAACAAACAAATAATCGGTTGCACCCAAAAGAAAACAAATACCGCTTCCCTCAAACAAGCGGTGAAAGAAGCACCGGTTTAGGACTCGAGGCAAGTGACAACGTTCCCAAGCTAATCATACAAATCGAGATGAACTAAATCCTAATAGTATGACGATAAAGCAACAAAAACGTTGGTAACTTACCTAGGTCCTCCTAACTTTCTAAGAACGTACAACGGAACGATCGGCGGAATGGAAAAGGGAAGAACCACGGTGTTAGTCGACACTGTAGGTAAGTGAGACCACGTCCCCTTTAGCGATGAGCCAAGAGGGTCGTCCCATGTCCAAAACCGCTTAACTAGTCCAAGTAAAAAGGTGGAAATATTTGCAAAGTGAGGGAAGACCGACCATCACCGCTATCATCCTTCCTAGGGACTCGGTCCTTTGGTAGGCTCTTCACGGTAATAGTCGGTAAAAGGCTTATTTTTGTGGGGTTGAGATCTTTTTGTGAGATGATTTTCTTTTTAGCATTCTTTCTTTCCCTTGCATTTTTGCTTTGTTTTGCTATGCCATTTCTTTTTCTTCTTTTCTATTTTCTTTTTGGCTTTTTGTGCCTTTTCTTTTTCTTCAATCTTTTCTTTCTTTCATTTTCTTTCTTTGGCCCTTTTTTTGGCTTGATTTGATTGATAGGGATTTCTTTGCAACTAAGAAAGAGAGACTTCAACAAATTGCAATTTATTGCATGGATATGTGTAGGAGGTAGGGTAATGGGAGAGTCGGGGAGCGTCCTTCTCTTCAAACCCACAAAAAGGGGAAAACTTGGACTAATCAAACAATCCCAAACACGGTCACCTAAGGGACGGGACTCGACAACCAAGGCCTTTTCACACCGTGGGTGGTCATAATGGTCAAAATGCAAATCCCGTAGTAAATCCCTAGTAAGCTAGGTGGACTCAAGGTAAAGGACCAACGAAATCATTGATTTAGGGTCATTCTACTAGACTAAAGTCCAAGACTCGATTTACATCACTAGTAAAGGAAAGCAAACACTCGCACCCTAGCTCCTAAACCGGGTTTTCGAAAAACCGTTTACACACATGACACATTACACAACACAAAACAAAGACATGACGAAAACGAGAGAAAAAGAGACAAAAGGCAACAATATAAAACAAAACAAGACAAGCACAAAAGCAAAACAAACACCACCCCGAACTTCCAATCAAGTCACCAAATCAACCACAACTTTACAAAGCTCCACCCGAGCACACCTCATCACAAATCTCCTCCAAACATTGCAAAAGATAAAGAGGAGGAAGGGATAAAAGGGTATTACCGGATGTCTTGAAAGCTTTCCAAAGCTAACGGTAATTAAGCGACCTACAAGGAAAAAGGGAGGCAAACACACACAACACAACAAAGGCACGACATAACGACACAAAGGAAAAAGACATAAAAAGAAAATCTTTTTGATTTTTGTGAAAAAAATTCAAATTTTTAGGGTTTTTTAAAGATTTTTCGAAAAACTATAAAAATAAAACTAACTAAGATAGAATATCGCTCCCCCACACTTAAACCGAGCAATGTCCTCATGCTCGATCGTAGTGTGCGGAGAGACAAAAGGAAAGAAAAGAAACTACGAAAATAAAGCTAAAAATCAAAAATAAAATGGAGAAAAGGGTAGAAGGTGTCCGGCCGGGGTGTAGTCAAGTCACCATGGGCCGAGACAAGAAAAGATATGGAAGGGGGAAGAAATAAAAAGAAGGAAATAAAAGGAAATAGGAGGGAAGGACTAGATGTAATCAAGTCACCTAGCCCTGATTCCGCCCAAATGCGACTAAATCCAACAAAAATAGTGAAAAACTTGTAAAATTTGGATTTTCAAATGACTGTCGATGTAGTCACATCATCGAGAGTCGGGAGCAACCATCACTAAGGCCCCGAGGGTCACCATGACACCAAGACACAAAAGTGTACAAGGGGAAGGGGATAAACAAGGGAAAATAAGCAACAACAAAAACGGAAAAGAAAGGATAGTTGCCATACCCATCGGTTAGCAACTCACTCAATCCATCGTCTCAATGATCAATAATTGCACTTTGCTTGTCGTCATCATCGTCATCCCTCTTCAAGCTTGAAAGTATCACATGGTTGAGGTAGTAGGCTTGCCATAATGCGAGGAGGTGGGATTTGATGTGAATATCGGTGCAAAGTGAAGAGGATATGAAGTGAGGGTATGTAAATGAGGTGCATGGGTCATATGATATGGGCAAGGATAAGAAGGGAGGTTGGGAGGGGGTATATAATAGTTGGGTGGGCTCAAATGTCGAAGAAGAGGCATAAAGAGGAGTAGGGGACCATCCCAGTCGGGATGTGTGGACATGACATAGGTCCACCCCGACACGGCCACGCGCGGGTTTGGGGAGGCGAATGAATGTCCATATGAGAATGGATCGAATTGAAATTTAGGTCTATGTGGAGTCGCCACCGAATTTTATGGTTATTCGGAACCATTCGAGCCCACTCTATGTCGTAGTGGTCCGTATACAAAATACTGCCCATTTCCGATGTCAGAGTTTTTTGGGCTCGTCCCTTTGCATTGCGATACCGATACCGACATTATCGGATATCGTGTATGGAATGACTCTCGTGCGCCAACGGTTTCAGGCATCCGGAAACCGAGGTTCTGAGTAAGGGGTGAGGGTACGTGTTGGGAAGCCCACAAAGGACACCCAACCCCGCCCGCACATTAGCGGCCTCTACTAAGAATTCGAATGACTTACAATACGCGCATTAGTTAAACGGGAAAAAATGCTTGTGCAAACATTGTTTTTCCTAGGCATGTGAATGAAATTGAAAAGGGTTTCTAAGTCAATTTAATGCAACTAAAATTAACGTCGAAGTTGTATTTTAGCATGCGGGTTCATTTAGTAAAATAAACGAACAATAATTAAATTGAAAATAGAAGTAACAAACGCGTTAGTAACGATGTAATAATATAATGAATAATAACGGTTTGTGAAAATGATGAATTGAATTGAATGATGTAAACGAGATGCAAATATGAGATGCATGGTTTGAAAAGATAGTAATACACATGATTGATTAAACACGTGTCGACTAGGTCGTAAAATACTATCGAGTTTGAAAATAGAAGCATGTACGACTCATTTATTTTGGTCGTGATGAGGCTACTCGGTCGAGTGGTCAAGGGACTCGATCGAGTAGACCTGCAAGAAGTGATGCTGTTTTGCGTTATGGACCGTACTCGGCCGAGTTATTGACCAACTCGGTCGAGTACATGGCCACTCGACCGAGTCACTGTGAGACTCGATCGAGTGGTGGTCGTAATTAGCATTCTGACTCGATTTTAGGGTGTCACTCGATCGAGTGACTAAGGCACTCGGTCGAGTGGCACCTATACGAACTTGGTTCGTTTGCAATTTAATTATTGATTTTGAAATTGCTTTTGATTTTTTGGTAATTCGATGGTTTTACCGAATCGGACATAAATATCGCACAATTTATGTTCGACTTGGCTTTTTTATAAATCGTGAATTTTGTTGAACCGAATATAAATATTGTTGAATTTATACTCGATTCTAATTTTAAATACTCGTTGTATCCCATATTCGATTATTTGAATCGATATGGAATATTAGAGTGAAAGAAAGAAAAAATAAATTGATTTTAGTCGTTTTAAATTAATTATCGTGATATGAACAAATCACAATAATTAATTCATACGACTTGATTGTTAAATTCGATATTCAATTATGGAATTGGTATCGAATCTAAAATCGACGCTCTACTTGAATAAAAACTTGATTCCCTCGACTTCTCCGACATCGAAATAAATCCCTAGGGATTGTGATGTCGGATCCGTGTCAACGGGTTTCGACCCTTATTAAAATTGATTTTAAAAATTGATGGATGCAAGATTAATGATGATGATGACGAGAAATAATAACGAATTGTTGTTTAAGTTGATTTATCTCAATAATCAAATAATCGGGGTACCGGGATAAGCGACCGACGACGCGTGTGCAGTACACTTGTATATGCGGTTTTCCTTATCCCGGTATCCTTCTTATTCGACACAAATCGATAAATATTTTAATGTTTTAATATTAAAGGTATTATCGATATTATGAATGCGAAGAACAAAATAAAAAAAAACGAAAAGAAGACGACGAAAAAAAAAAGACGCGGACGACGAAGAGAAGAAGGGAAGGAAAGAGAGGGTTTTGACACCCTCAACCTACATGTTCTTGTCTCGGTGCGGACTCGTAACCGTGGCTTCTACACAAGAGTCTTCGAGGTTTTACGTAGGTTAAGTTATGGTGGCTCGGGATTGATTCCTAAAACTAAGTTTTAGGGTTTTTGCTACTATTGAATTGCTAGGGTTTGATTAGGGTTTGTAAAGACGTAGTGTGTGTAAGTGTAGGGTTGCTCTAGGGTTTGTAAAAGTTTATTAGGGTTGTGAAAAGTTGTCCAAAGTTGTTGCATGAGGGTTGCTTATATAGGCAAGGCTAGGGCACCCGGTTTAGGGTTACTCGACCGAGTAGGTGGCTAACTCGGTCGAGTGGCCCGTTATGCCAGCCGTCGGGCTCGAAATAGGCCCACTCGATCGAGTGGGTGGGTCACTCGATCGAGTGGCCCAGCTGGGTCGCGCAGGTCAGTCTTTTGGACCTTGACTTTGAATGCTTGATGGGTTTTGTGTTTGACTTGGACTTCTTGAGGATTGTATGGCTGTTTTGTGTGTCTCGGAAACGACTTTGACCGGGGTTGACCCAATCGCTAAAAGTCGATTTTTATTCCGGTGTCGGTTTTGGCCCAAATTAGTCTTGATTGACTCGGAATGATCCACTGGGCCTGGATTTGAGGTTGGTTTTGTGAAATTTGTACTCCGCAAGTGTGTCAGCCAACGATTAATGGATTTGAGCCCCTATTCGAGCGCATAGAAACATGTTAGCGTCCGATCATCATCGGGTGTTTTTTTTGGAAACTACCATAGACACCTGGCAGTCAAAATGCGGGTGTCTACAGAGCCCCCACTCTGACTGAGGCTTGGACAAGGCGAAAGTCAGAGTAGCTACCAAGCCCGTTAAGACCTGGTAGACTTCCGGTCGGGTCGTTTATAGTCCGTTAGACTCGCGTGAAGGGCTCGCCAGCCGCAAGACAGAAATCATACCTGAGCTTGATGATTGTACTCCGTGGGGAATTTGGGCTTGTCGCGTAAGCCCTGGGTGTGCCTGTGTGTTGGCCCATCCCGTGATATCCCGGAAAATAATGCCGCTGGGGAGATTTGATGACTTGCATGTCCCTGTTTGAGTCGTACCTGTATAAGTCACATAGAATGCATGCAACACGTAGGTAGTAAAATGACTCGTGCTAGGAAAAATGATTTTTGAATTTTTTTTAAATTTGAAGTTTTGAATTTGAAATTCTGAAAGCAATCACGAGCTAGGTTTTTCAAAACGGAAGGGGGTAGAAAAGAAATTTGCAGTTTAAATAGACCGAAATCTGACCTTGTCGAAAAAGATCTTTTTTCAAATGGCTAAATTTTGTAAATTTCAAAGTGGAATTTGAAGAGAGGGACCTACCGACAGACTCGACTCTAGACACGACAGGACGAGTTGACTGACAGGGACTGTACTCTCTAAGGGTTGGACCGCGACTCGATAGGGGTGTGGGCCGCCTATCAAGACTCTTAAGTCGCGTTATCCCGTAGCCTAGGCGAGTGGCAACACGGTCGCATATCGAAATGGGATAGATATGCTATGGGGGATTGCAGTAGCCTGTAATTAGACTGTTTTAGTCTGGTGCCCGTCTGGATTTCCTATTTTAGGATACTTTTCCAAAGTGGGTATTGCCTCGAGTCCTGACAGATTCTTGTCTTCGACTGAGCCGAGTACTAGGACACACTACAGAAAGGAGGCTAGATTTTTTGTTGGATTCATCTGGATTTTGTGAGTGGATGGAGGTCTTCTGTCTAAGAGAAGCCCCCGGGACAACAAAGCTAGCTATTGAGAACACGATGGTGTCGTGACCGGAATAATGACGCTTTTTGAATGTGTGTCAATGTGGGTGGTTGTGCCTCCGTTGAAAGGCTGCCTACGTATTCACGTGTGGTGAAATCAAACCATGTCGTAGTTCAGTGGATTGAAAGACGTATTATGGTGCCTATTCTTAATAGGACTTCGTGTGTAACTAGCCATAATGACTGAGGCTAGGTGCATTCCCAGTGATGTCTTGATCAAAGGGCTTGAATGGTTAGGATATTAATCCTGTGACTGTGAGCGTTCTCCGGCGTAGCCCCCAGAGGTGGTGTGAACTACTTGGGCATGTTCTATGCCGACCGCAAGTTGAATTCCCGTGCTTGGGGTTGGTAACTGGTTTGGATGAGAAGAATTGGGACGGGATTTTAACAAGTTTTGCTCTCGGGGATTTTCATGAGTTTTGTTCTCGGGGATTTTAACGAGTTTTGCTCTCGGGGATTTTAACGAGTTTTGCTCTCGAGAGTTTTGCTCTCGAGGATTTTGACGAGTTTTGCTCTCGGGGATTTGACGAGTTTTGCTCTCGGGGATTTGACGAGTTTTGCTCTCGGGGATTTGACGAGTTTTGCTCTCGGGGATTTGACGAGTTTTGCTCTCGAGGATTTGTATGGTGATTGTGAATTTTGTTATGTAAAGGGGAAGTCGAGTAAAATGGCTCGAACTTTGATCGGGATAGGTTTTGATAATGCGAGATCTGGTTTCCATGTCTGGCCCTAATGGTTAGGGGTATCCTATGGAGCTTGAATCCTCAAAATTCCGAGCTGTCTCTGGCCTGGGTCTCGGGAAGGTCTTGAGGGTTGTAATGTGGGAAGGCTGAGTGTGGTGTTAGCTGACCAGCTTGATTGTTACTCCCCTATTGGATGGCATGGATAATTTTGAATTTGACCGTACCACGGTCAAAGGATTTTCACTTGAGTTGACCGTTGACCACGGTCATGGGTATTTGATTTTTTTTTATTGACCTCTTAGACGCGGTCATGGGTTTTGATAACTTTGACCGTACCCTGGTTGTGGGGCTTTCACTTGAATTGACCGTTGACCACGGTCATGGGTATTTTGAATTTTTTGATGATGGCCTGCTTTTTTGTTTTGGCCTTTTGCTTTTTTTTTCATTTTTTTTTCATGGACTTTCGATTTTTTTTTTGTCCAGCTTTCTCTTTTTTTTTTTGATGGCCTTTGTTTTGGCCCTTTCTTTTTTCTTTTTTCTTTTTTTTTGACTTTTGATATTTTTTTTTCCAGTGTTCTTTCGTTTTTTTTTTTGCCGGTCAGACTAACACCTAAGGTAGGGACTGGTTAGTCTTGTTGGAGGAGTGTTTTATTGTGGGAAATGGGCTTGCCTCCCGTCTTGAACCCAAACTAGGAGATTACCTAGATTTGTCATAGGATTCGATATGCTCCTGCTAAGGGTAGTTATGTGGCTTTTCTATAGCAGACATGGAATAGGTAAAAGGAAAACACGGGCTCGGTTTCCTGCAGTCATTATAGATGTGCCTATAATAGTCACGTGCATGTGCTCACAGTGTATGATGGTGTTCATTATGTTCTCGGAAACACATAAGGAAAGTATATGTGAGAAAGAATATTGAAAGCTGATTTTATTGAGTTTGAAAAGAGGACAGAATACAGTTGACTCTGACTTTGACTTTGACTTTGGAAGAAATAGCACATCCTAGACTCGGACTCAAACTCGGACTCAAATCAGATCCGGACTCTCGGATAATGTTGTCGTTAGTCGTCGGCTTTTAAGGACTCGAGTTGATGTCCAGTATAGCCTTTAGTAGAAACTTCACCCAGATCTTCATTGTGTCGAAGATCGTCTTCAATCCTAATGCCCATTTCGGTAAGTACGGTAAAGTTTGAAATGCCGGCATACCTAAGATGGACGCGGTAAGAAGGTAGGAGGTTGTTGATGAATGCCTCCACTAGTGTCTTCTCGTTGGGCTTGTTTACCAACTTTACACTCTCGGCCCTCCATCTTTGAAGATATTTAGTGAACCCTTCTTTGGGCTCTTGGGCCATCACTTCCAGAGTACGCATTGTAGTCTGGATTTCGGTATTATCAGCGTAGTTCCAAACGAACTTCGTTCCCACGTCATCCCAAGTCGGGTATTTCTTGGAATCGAGCCTGTAGTACCAGGCTTTGGGGTGCTTCTCGAGGGAGGAAGGGAATAAGTGCTTAAACATGGTGGACTTTACCCCTTGGACCGCCATGAAATCTTTGAAAGCCCGGATGTGATGGACCGGGTCTCCAGTACCCTCAAACATTGGAATTCCCGTAAGGTTGAGGTTGGCAGGTAGCTCGTCATTCAAAGGTGAGTAGGAACGAGCATTTTCAGTGTGGATTGAATTGTTCGTCGACAGATGAACCTGTTCTTCGAGCCTGCGAACAGTGCTGATTAGCTCAGCTATGGGCCCAGGGGGCTCAGATTCCTCAATTGGGGTCGTTTTCTCCACGGTGCTTAGGCGGGTGGATAAAGTTGCTTGGTTAGCCTGGATGGCGGCCAGTTGAGTCTCGATCTTGGCCAAAGCATTTTTCAAATCGTCCATTTTGCGTTGGTATCTGGTTTCGGGTGGCCTGTCTGTAAGAACACCACGTAATCAGAAAAGTTGCTTCGGGACTCCGACTCACCAAGGCATAGGAAATTGCGCAAGAGGAGGGACGGCCCCAGTTTGACTCGGGTAAGACTCCCCTAGTACAAATGTGTAGGGTACGATTCTCGGGGTGACTGTGATTAATCACTCCGTCGGAGAATAGCCCCCAAGTGAGACTAAGGACTTAGATGGTGTGACACCTAAGTGACTCGAAAGTGGAGTACGTGAGACACGTGTAAGACGTGACCCTTAGAGCAACCGTGATTGATCGCTCTGCTAAGGGGTAGCCCCCAGTAGGATTGAAGATTTTGCTAAGACTCGAGTGTGGGACGAGTGACCCTTAGGCGTAAGGACCGTGAACCTTTTGTTATAGGGCTATGCCTTGTAAAAGGTTGACTCGGAAAAGACACCTAGACGGGTGACTTGTGAAAGGTGGGCCTCCCTTAGGATTCGGCTATGTGGGCCGAGTCCTGCTCAAAGGAAGGTCCACGTGAGACATCCCCAGACTTTTAGACTCGAGTGTGTAGACGGGCCTTCCTTTGTAGGAGTATGTCCTACGTAGGTGGGCCATGCCTTAGTCTAATAAGGCGGACTGGGATAGGGAAGAAACTCGTGATGTAAGCTCGACGGAGTTTCGACGCTAAAGACCTTGACAACTTAAGACACGACCCGACACTGCTAAATATGGGAAGTCCTAAGGAGAAGAAGGTTTTCAAAATTGATTGTTTTGAAAATTCCGAGATAACTCGATGGAGAGGCCCGATTTTTCGAGAAAATCGGAAAGTGCATCGGGCCTCGGTTTTGAAAATTCGAAAGTATTTCTGAGTTTTGAATTGGGCAGCATACCGTCTAGAAAATAGGCTATTTTGAGTAAAATCATAAGTCCTAAATTCGGTATGTGTCCCGGGTTTTGAAATTGAATAGTTTGAAAAAGATGCAATCTTTGAAAAAAGACGGTTTTTGAAAACGACTCGGAAACCAAGTAGCACGTAGTCACACAAGCATTATAACGACGCCATGTATGCTCTATACTAAGTCTCGGTCGGTCTGTAAGGGGTCAATACCAGTGTACATAGTCCAGACGTTGATCGGGACGGACTTCCTAAGTCGAGTTGATCTTAGAACATGCCGCGAAACCCACTCGAATCGACTATGGACACCTTTTGACATATCCATATTGGAGTACATCAACGGTATAGTGGGACGTCGGTCACGAGTACCGGCCCGGGAAAATATGGGTTATGCATGAACCGTAAAACTAAAACGCGTATTGT
This sequence comes from Agrostemma githago, assembly GCA_958450325.1. Classification (NCBI taxonomy): domain Eukaryota; kingdom Viridiplantae; phylum Streptophyta; class Magnoliopsida; order Caryophyllales; family Caryophyllaceae; genus Agrostemma; species Agrostemma githago. The sequence continues at coordinate 43,121,120 of OY288252.1, forward strand.
ATTTGTCAAACCATTTCTATTCGAGTCTCGCCCTGAGGATGCCGATGGTAAGTCACGCATCAGTTAATCCCCAGAAGAGTCGCCAAATTGTGGACATGACATAGGTCCAACCCGACGCGGCTACACGCGGGTTTGGGGAGGCGAATAAATCTCCATATGAGAATGGATCGAATTGAAATTTAGGTCTATGTGGAGTCGCCACCGAATTTTATGGTTATTCAGAACCATTCGAGCCCACTCTATGTCGTAGTGGTCCGTATACAAAATACGGCCCATTTCCGATGTCAGAGTTTGTTGGGCTCGTCCCTTTGCATTGCGATACCGATACCGACATTATCAGATATCGTGTATGGAATGACTCTCGTGCGCCAACGGTTTCGGGCATCCGGAAACCGAGGTTCTGAGTAAGGGGTGAGGGTACGTGTTGGGAAGCCCACAAAGGACACCCAACCCCGCCCGCACATTAGCGGCCTCTACTAAGAATTCGAATGACTTACAATACGCGCATTAGTTAAACGGGAAAAAATGCTTATGCAAACATTGTTTTTCCTAGGCATGTGAATGAAATTGAAAAGGGTTTCTAAGTCAATTTAATGCAACTAAAATTAACGTCGAAGTTGTATTTTAGCATGCGGGTTCATTTAGTACAATAAACGAACAATAATTAAATTGACAATAGAAGTAACAAACGCGTTAGTAACGATGTAATAATATAATGAATAATAACGGTTTGTGCAAATGATGAATGGAATTGAATGATGTAAACGAGATGCAAATATGAGATGCATGGTTTGAAAAGATAGTAATACACATGATTGATTAAACACGTGTCGACTAGGTCGTAAAATACTATCGAGTTTGAAAGTAGAAGCATGTACGACTCATTTATTTTGGTCATGATGAGGCTACTCGGTCGAGTGGTCAAGGGACTCGATCGAGTAGACCTGCAAGAAGTGATGCTGTTTTGCGTTATGGACCGTACTCGGCCGAGTTATTGACCAACTCGGTCGAGTACATGGCCACTCGACCGAGTCACTGTGAGACTCGATCGAGTGGTGGTCGTAATTAGCATTCTGACTCGATTTTAGGGTGTCACTCGATCGAGTGACTAAGGCACTCGGTCGAGTAGCACCTATACGAACTTGGTTCGTTTGCAATTTAATTATTGATTTTGAAATTGCTTTTGATTTTTTGGTAATTCGACGGTTTTACCGAATCGGACATAAATATCGCACAATTTATGTTCAACTTGGCTTTTTTATAAATCGTGAATTTTGTTGAACCGAATATAAATATTGTTGAATTTATACTCGATTCTAATTTTGAATACTCGTTGTATCCCATATTCGATTATTTGAATCGATATGGAATATTAGAGTGAAAGAAAGAAAAAATAAATTGATTTTAGTCGTTTTAAATTAATTATCGTGATATGAACAAATCACATTAATTAATTAATATGACTTGATTGTTAGATTCGATATTCAATTATGGAATTGGTATCGAATCTAAAATCGACGCTCTACTTGAATAAAAACTTGATTCCCTCGACTTCTCCGACATCGAAATAAATCCCTAGGGATTGTGATGTCGGATCCGTGTCAACGGGTTTCGACCCTTATTAAAATTGATTTTAAAAATTAATGGATGCAAGATTAATGATGATGATGACGAGAAATAATAACGAATTGTTGTTTAAGTTGATTTATCTCAATAATCAAATAATCGGGGTACCGGGATAAGCGACCGACGACGCGTGTGCAGTACACTTGTATATGCGGTTTTCCTTATCCCGGTATCCTTCTTATTCGACACAAATCGATAAATATTTTAATGTTTTAATATTAAAGGTATTATCGATATTATGAATGCGAAGAACAAAATAAAAAAACGAAAAGAAGACGACGAAAAAAAAAGACGCGGACGACGAAGAGAAGAAGGGAAGGAAAGAGAGGGTTTTGACACCCTCAACCTACATGTTCTTGTCTCGGTGCGGACTCGTAACCGTGGCTTCTACACAAGAGTCTTCGAGGTTTTACGTAGGTTAAGTTATGGTGGCTCGGGATTGATTCCTAAAACTAAGTTTTAGGGTTTTTGCTACTATTGAATTGCTAGGGTTTGATTAGGGTTTGTAAAGACGTAGTGTGTGTAAGTGTAGGGTTGCTCTAGGGTTTGTAAAAGTTGATTAGGGTTGTGAAAAGTTGTCCAAAGTTGTTGCATGAGGGTTGCTTATATAGGCAAGGCTAGGGCACCCGGTTTAGGGTTACTCGACCGAGTAGGTGGCTAACTCGGTCGAGTGGCCCGTTATGCCAGCCGTCGGGCTCGAAATAGGCCCACTCGATCGAGTGGGTGGGTCACTCGATCGAGTGGCCCAGCTGGGATCGCGCAGGTCAGTCTTTTGGACCTTGACTTTGAATGCTTGATGGGTTTTGTGTTTGACTTGGACTTCTTGAGGATTGTATGGCTGTTTTGTGTGTCTCGGAAACGACTTTGACCGGGGTTGACCCAATCGCTAAAAGTCGGTTTTTATTCCGGTGTCGGTTTTGGCCCAAATTAGTCTTGTTTGACTCGGAATGATCCACAAGTGAAAATGCGGGTGTCTACTGGATGGATTTGAGGTTGGTTTTGTGAAATTTGTACTCCGCAAGTGTGTCAGCCAACGATTAATGGATTTGAGACCGTATCCGATCGCATAGAAACATGTTAGCGTCCGATCATCATCGAGTGTTTTTTTTGAAACTGCCATAGACACCTGGCGGTCAAAATGCGGGTGTCTACAGGATGGATGGTCCCGGTCGGGATGACACACCCGTCCCGGTCGGGAATCTCCCTTCCCGGTCGTGACGGTATTCCAGGAAACTCGAAATATGGCACCCTTATCCCGATCGGGATGGCTTCTTCTCGGTCGGGATCGATCTTCTAGCCTTCCAAGACCCCAAAAGCTTATCCAAAGCTTCAAAAACTGACTCCCTAGCTCAAAATCCAAGCTCTATCAATAGCCATTCTTCTCTAGGAATCACCTTCACTTCACACCTATCACATTAAACTCAAATACAACATTAAATTCTCTCCCTCACAACGCTCATCAACAATCCAAATAACAAGAATATCACAAAACAAAGAGTCCTAGAAACAAAATCACAATAAACACAATTACAAACACAAAACTAAAGAGAAGAGAGGTAGAGGAATGTACAACATGACGGTTCTTTAGGAACTCCGTCAAACCGAGGATGGTGGACTCCCATTCTTCAACCATAGCCCTCAAGGGCTTGGAGGAGCAAGTCAAACGCTCGACCGACATCATAAAGACGGCCCAAAGAGTGCTCGAGCCAAGCAATCCTCCACGGCCTCCAAGGGGGAGGCAAGAAGTTGTCACCAAAATACCCGACATCATCTTTCATGTTGTCTCCGGGGTCTATCCACCCTACGAGCTTTACCGACCTCTTCCTCCCTAGGCACTGTCTCCAATCACAAGCAAGCTTCAAGTCTTCATCATGAGGCACAAAAAACGGCTTTGGCCCCATTTCCTTGTTGCACACCCCCACACTTTCCTCAAGTTGTGGTTCCCCATCTTCATCACTTGTCCCCACATCATCTTGGAGAGGAGAATTGAAACTTCTACTGGCGGTTTCAATCTCTTCCAAATCATTGCATGGTTTACTTACAAGGGGCTCTTGATGCTTATCCACATTCTCGGACATGGGCAACTTGGGCTTGTCAATTTCACCCAACAACTTCACAAATTCCACAAACTCATCCAACCCACTAACCTCCTCTAATTCTTCACCAATGTTGCCTTCACCAAGGGTCACATCCTCATTCGTCTCTTTTTGGGTAGACGATTGAGGTTCTTCAAAGCAAATTTCTCTTCCAAAGGGAACTACATCGGCGGCTTCGTGATTAGGTTGCTCCCTTTTCTCAAGTGGGCACCCTTCATCTAATTGTGACGTTCGGGATAAAAACATTACGGTTTGAACCGATAATGCATTTAATCGAGCATCCCTCGCCTCGTTTTCCCTTTGATATTGGGCCATGAATTCATCTTGATCTTTTTGCATTTGAATGGCCATTTCTTGGTTGCTCCTTTGCAATTGAAGAATCGATTGATACAACTCCAAGTTTGACAATTGGTGGTCATTGGGGTCTTGTAACGCTCCTTGAAAATCTTGATGATGCCCAAGGAGTGAGGCATCATATTGTTGATAGTGAGGTTGAGGTGATTGGTAGTATTGTGGGTTATGGGGTTCATATTGTGGTTGGGGTGTAGGGTAATGTTGTGGGTTTTGGGAATATTGGCTTCCATATGGTGAATCATGATGAAACATGGTGGGTTCACAATGGTTTCTCGAGTAATAGCCACCATGGTCATATGATTGATAAGCGTTTACTTGTTGGTAGCCGTTTCCATATCCATGAAGTTCATACCCACTAATGTCTTGATTACCCCAAGAAGCTTGATTATGGTAGGGGGACGTCATGTCATACCCTTGGTTCATAGAGGGAGAGGAGTAGCTCATATCGGCTCCCGAGTGTGGGGAGTTTAGATCAAACCTCATATTATGCTCGAAAATCGTGGCTCGTACCTGGTTGAGGACTTCTCAATCTAGCAACCGTCCGTTAAAGTGGCTCTAAGTTGCAAGAAGAAGATGGTCACCACCTCTAAGCACAAACTGTAGACTAAGAGCAAACGTGAGAAGCCTAGTGCTTTTTGGGCACTAGACAAGAGAGAAATAAACCTCACACACACAAGAAGCAAAGAAACAAAAAGAAAAAGAAAAACACAAAAACAAAAGACAAAGTCAAGTAACTAGGAAAACAAAGTCTAAACTAGCACCGTCCCCGGCAACGGCGCCAAATTGATGGTAGGGATTTGCCGTGGATCCCCACCGTTCAATAATAAATAACCAACTACACCTAACACGTAGATAGGGTAAGTCGGGTCGAATCCACGGGGACGGTAAGAGGTGTCTAGACTAGGTCTACCTAAACACGAGACTAGGTCAACGAACTAAACTAGACTAAGGCGATAAGAAAGGGATGAATCTATGACTATGACTAAGGTAACGAAGAAATCAAATAAGGAAAGGGTAGGGTTAGGTCGGGTTCAACAGTGTAGTAGGATAATTGGGAGATCGAGGGTGTAGGTTTCACCTAGTTACTAAGGTCGGTCCGGGCTCTCGCTACGTAGACCAATGTCCGCACTCTCGTGTCAAAGACAAAACCCGAATACTTATGCAAGTTTTCACCCAATACACAAGGATTCAACCACAAATCAATCACACAATGAGAAGAGGAAGACAAGCAAGAGGAGCATTTGCAACTACTACTCTAACAAGCAATTCAACAAACACATGGTGCTCTTAATATGTGACTAGTAACAAAGACTCCACCTTTACCCACAATCAAACCTTAATCATCCATAATCAACACTTAATCCCCCTACTAGCCCCACAACAAGTCTACTCAAACATTATCAAACTAATACTAACATAAACAAGAGGAAACAACACAAACATCCAAACATACATTATGAAACTAACAAGAACAAGAACAAACAATAACAAAGATGAAAACTTGATTAAATAAGAAAGATTAAAGGAAAAGAGAAAGGAAAGATTATACCAAACAAGATGAAAGGAAAAGATGAACACTTGTATAGAAGAAGACCCAAAACATCCACCTATGTTGTCAAGATTTGTAGAATCTCCAAGAATTCCAGTATTACAAGAGTAGTCTAACAAGATTAAACTAAGATTAAGGAGTAATTAAGGACTAATCTACACTAATCTAATCTAATCTAACTTAAAGTAGTCTAGGGTTTGTGGGTAATGAAGAACATTTCATAAGATTACAAGAGGAAGGGTATATATAGGGTTACAAGAGTGAAGGAGGATGAATTAAATGAATGCGTGTTGCAGCCCCACGGTCCCGACCGGGACGGACCGGTCCCGACCGGGACGGGCAATAACACAGCCTGGTGTTATTGATAACACAGCACGGTGTTATGCTTGATCCCGACCGGGACGGACCCAGGTCAGTAGCTTCGCTAAATGCACACCTCATCCCGGACGGGTTGAGGCCATCCCGACCGGGATGGGCCTTGTAGGCCTGAAATAAGCTCTTTTTGGTCCCTCCTTGCTTCTCATGGGTTTCTCATCGATTCTCGGGACTCGGGATCAGGTCTAAGAGGCTCGGGATTGGGTTTCGAGGTCTCGGGGTCGAATCCAAGGCATTGAGTGATCGTTCCTTCACTTCGTTGGCTCCAAAAAGTGTATGTATCGAGTCGGATTTGCTCCAACTCTTCACAATTGGTCTCGGGAACCTGAAACGAACTAAAGGAAGCATAAGTAGCCCATAAACCACTCCCAAAGAGCGATTCCACAAGGAAAATGGGACCAAACACAGTAAAATAGGCGCTACAATCTACACTTATCAACTCCCCCCCACTTGACCCTTACTCGCCCTCGAGTAAGCACATACTAACTACTAAACTAGCCGAGTGGGTATTAGCGCACTCTACGCCCTTTCAACTCACGCGAGTACACTTAGAGGAAAAGTGCACTCCTCAAGGCAAGTAAGGTCTTGCGACAAAACCGTGGATGCAACCGGACAGAAAATACATAAACAAACAAACACAAAAACAAACAAATAATCGGTTGCACCCAAAAGAAAACAAATACCGCTTCCCTCAAAGAAGCGGTGAAAGAAGCACCGGTTTAGGACTCGAGGCAAGTGACAACGTTCCCAAGCTAATCATACAAATCGAGATGAACTAAATCCTAATAGTATGACGATAAAGCAACAAAAACGTTGGTAACTAACCTAGGTCCTCCTAACTATCTAAGAACGTACTACGGGACGATCGGCGGAATGGAAAAGGGAAGAACCACGGTGTTAGTCGACACTGTAGGTAAGTGAGACCCCGTCCCCTTTAGCGATGAGCCAAGAGGGTCGTCCCATGTCCAAAACCGCTTAACTAGTCCAAGTAAAAAGGTGGAAACATTTGCAAAGTGAGGGAAGACCGACCATCACCGCTATCATCCTTCCTAGGGACTCGGTCCTTTGGTAGGCTCTTCACGGTAATAGTCGGTAAAAGGCTTATTTTTGTGGGGTTGAGATCTTTTTGTGAGATGATTTTCTTTTTAGCATTTTTTCTTTCTTTTGCATTTTTGCTTTGTTTTGCTATGCCATTTCTTTTTCTTCTTTTCTATTTTCTTTTTGGCTTTTTGTGGCTTTTCTTTTTCTTCAATCTTTTCTTTCTTTCATTTTCTTTCTTTGGCCCTTTTTTTGGCTTGATTTGATTGATAGGGATTTCTTTGCAACTAAGAAAGAGAGACTTCAACAAATTGCAATTTATTGTGTGGATGTGTAGGAGGTAGGGTAATGGGAGAGTCGGGGAGCGTCCTTCTCTTCAAACCCACAAAAAGGGGAAAACTTGGACTAATCAAACAATCCCAAACACGGTCACCTAAGGGACGGGACTCGACAACCAAGGCCTTTTCACACCGTGGGTGGTCATAATGGTCAAAATGCAAATCCCGTAGTAAATCCCTAGTAAGCTAGGTGGACTCAAGGTAAAGGACCAACGAAATCATTGATTTAGGGTCATTCTACTAGACTAAAGTCCAAGACTCGATTTACATCACTAGTAAAGGAAAGCAAACACTCGCACCCTAGCTCCTAAACCGGGTTTTCGAAAAACCGTTTACACACATGACACATTACACAACACAAAACAAAGACATGACGAAAACGAGAGAAAAAGAGACAAAAGGCAACAATATAAAACAAAACAAGACAAGCACAAAAGCAAAACAAACACCACCCCGAACTTCCAATCAAGTCACCAAATCAACCACAACTTTACAAAGCTCCACCCGAGCACACCTCATCACAAATCTCCTCCAAACATTGCAAAAGATAAAGAGGAGGAAGGGATAAAAGGGTATTACCGGATGTCTTGAAAGCTTTCCAAAGCTAACGGTAATTAAGCGACCTACAAGGAAAAAGGGAGGCAAACACACACAACACAACAAAGGCACGACATAACGACACAAAGGAAAAAGACACAAAAAGAAAATCTTTTTGATTTTTGTGAAAAAATTTCAAATTTTTAGGGTTTTTTAAAGATTTTTCGAAAAACTATAAAAATAAAACTAACTAAGATAGAATATCGCTCCCCCACACTTAAACCGAGCAATGTCCTCATGCTCGATCGTAGTGTGCGGAGAGACAAAAGGAAAGAAAATAAACTACGAAAATAAAGCTAAAAATCAAAAATAAAATGGAGAAAAGGGTAGAAGGTGTCCGGCCGGGGTGTAGTCAAGTCACCATGGGCCGAGACAAAAAAAGATATGGAAGGGGGAAGAAATAAAAAGAAGGAAATAAAAGGAAATGGGAGGGGAGGACTAGGTGTAATCAAGTCACCTAGCCCTGATTCCGCCCAAATGCGACTAAATCCAACAAAAATAGTGAAAAACTTGTAAAATTTGGATTTTCAAATGACTCTTGATGTAGTCACATCATCGAGATTCGGGAGCAACCATCACTAAGGCCCCGAGGGCCACCATGACACCAAGACACAAAAGTGTACAAGGGGAAGGGGATAAACAAGGGAAAATAAGCAACAACAAAAACGGAAAAGAAAGGATAGTTGCCATACCCATCGGTTAGCAACTCACTCTCTACATCGTCTCAATGATCAATAATTGCTCTTTGCTTGTCGTCATCATCGTCATCCCTCTTCAAGCTAGAAAGTATCGCATGGTTGAGGTAGTAGGCTTGCCATAATGCGAGGAGGTGGGATTTGATGTGAATATCGGTGCAAAGTGAAGAGGATATGAAGTGAGGGTATGTAAATGAGGTGCATGGGTCATATGATATGGGCAAGGATAAGAAGGGAGGTTGGGAGGGGGTATATAATAGTTGGGTGGGCTCAAATGTCGAAGAAGAGGCATAAAGAGGAGTAGGGGACCATCCCAGTCGGGATGTGTGGACATGACATAGGTCCACCCCGACACGGCCACGTGCGGGTTTGGGGAGGCGAATGAATCTACATATGAGAATGGATCGAATTGAAATTTAGGTCTATGTAGAGTCACCACCGAATTTTATGGTTATTCGGAACCATTCGAGCCCACTCTATGTCGTAGTGGTCCGTATACAAAATACGGCCCATTTCCGATCTCAGAGTTTATTTGGCTCGTCCCTTTGCATTGCGATACCGATACCGACATTATCGGATATCGTGTATGGAATGACTCTCGTGCGCCAACGGTTTCAGGCATCCGGAAACCGAGGTTCTGAGTAAGGGGTGAGGGTACGTGTTGGGAAGCCCACAAAGGACACCCAACCCCGCCCGCACATTAGCGGCCTCTACTAAGAATTCGAATGACTTACAATACGCGCATTAGTTAAACGGGAAAAAATGCTTGTGCAAACATTGTTTTTCCTAGGCATGTGAATGAAATTGAAAAGGGTTTCTAAGTCAATTTAATGCAACTAAAATTAACGTCGAAGTTGTATTTTAGCATGCGGGTTCATTTAGTACAATAAACGAACAATAGTTAAATTGACAATAGAAGTAACAAACGCGTTAGTAACGATGTAATAATATAATGAATAATAACGGTTTGTGAAAATGATGAATTGAATTGAATGATGTAAACGAGATGCAAATATGAGATGCATGGTTTGAAAAGATAGTAATACACATGATTGATTAAACACGTGTCGACTAGGTCGTAAAATACTATCGAGTTTGAAAATAGAAGCATGTACGACTCATTTATTTTGGTCGTGATGAGGCTACTCGGTCGAGTGGTCAAGGGACTCGATCGAGTAGACCTGCAAGAAGTGATGCTGTTTTGCGTTATGGACCGTACTCGGCCGAGTTATTGACCAACTCGGTCGAGTACATGGCCACTCGACCGAGTCACTGTGAGACTCGATCGAGTGGTGGTCGTAATTAGCATTCTGACTCGATTTTAGGGTGTCACTCGATCGAGTGACTAAGGCACTCGGTCGAGTGGCACCTGTACGAACTTGGTTCGTTTGCAATTTAATTATTGATTTTGAAATTGCTTTTGATTTTTTGGTAATTCGACGGTTTTACCGAATCGGACATAAATATCGCACAATTTATGTTCGACTTGGCTTTTTTATAAATCGTGAATTTTGTTGAACCGAATATAAATATTGTTGAATTTATACTCGATTCTAATTTTGAATACTCGTTGTATCCCATATTCGATTATTTGAATCGATATGGAATATTAGAGTGAAAGAAAGAAAAAATAAATTGATTTTAGTCGTTTTAAATTAATTATCGTGATATGAACAAATCACATTAATTAATTCATATGACTTGATTGTTAGATTCGATATTCAATTATGGAATTGGTATCGAATCTAAAATCGACGCTCTACTTGAATAAAAACTTGATTCCCTCGACTTCTCCGACATCGAAATAAATCTCTAGGGATTGTGATGTCGGATCCGTGTCAACGGGTTTCGACCCTTATTAAAATTGATTTTAAAAATTGATGGATGCAAGATTAATGATGATGATGACGAGAAATAATAACGAATTGTTGTTTAAGTTGATTTATCTCAATAATCAAATAATCGGGGTACCGGGATAAGCGACCGACGACGCGTGTGCAGTACACTTGTATATGCGGTTTTCCTTATCCCGGTATCCTTCTTATTCGACACAAATCGATAAATATTTTAATGTTTTAATATTAAAGGTATTATCGATATTATGAATGCGAAGAACAAAATAAAAAAAACGAAAAGAAGACGACGAAAAAAAAAGACGCGGACGACGAAGAGAAGAAGGGAAGGAAAGAGAGGGTTTTGACACCCTCAACCTACATGTTCTTGTCTCGGTGCGGACTCGTAACCGTGGCTTCTACACAAGAGTCTTCGAGGTTTTACGTAGGTTAAGTTATGGTGGCTCGGGATTGATTCCTAAAACTAAGTTTTAGGGTTTTTGCTACTATTGAATTGCTAGGGTTTGATTAGGGTTTGTAAAGACGTAGTGTGTGTAAGTGTAGGGTTGCTCTAGGGTTTGTAAAAGTTTATTAGGGTTGTGAAAAGTTGTCCAAAGTTGTTGCATGAGGGTTGCTTATATAGGCAAGGCTAGGGCACCCGGTTTAGGGTTACTCGACCGAGTAGGTGGCTAACTCGGTCGAGTGGCCCGTTATGCCAGCCGTCGGGCTCGAAATAGGCCCACTCGATCGAGTGGGTGGGTCACTCGATCGAGTGGCCCAGCTGGGTCGCGCAGGTCAGTCTTTTGGACCTTGACTTTGAATGCTTGATGGGTTTTGTGTTTGACTTGGACTTTTTGAGGATTGTATGGCTGTTTTGTGTGTCTCGGAAACGACTTTGACCGGGGTTGACCCAATCGCTAAAAGTCGGTTTTTATTCCGGTGTCGGTTTTGGCCCAAATTAGTCTTGATTGACTCGGAATGATCCACTGGGCCTGGATTTGAGGTTGGTTTTGTGAAATTTGTACTCCGCAAGTGTGTCAGCCAACGATTAATGGATTTGAGCCCGTATCCGAGCGCATAGAAACATGTTAGCGCCCGATCATCATCGGGTGTTTTTTTTGGAAACTACCATAGACACCTGGCGGTCAAAATGCGGGTGTCTACAGAGCCCCCACTCTGACTGAGGCTCGGACAAGGCGAAAGTCAGAGTAGCTACCAAGCCTGTTAAGACCTGGTAGACTTCCGGTCGGGTCGTTTATAGTCCATTAGACTCGCGTGAAGGGCTCACCAGCCGCAAGACAGAAATCATACCTGAGCTTGATGATTGTACTCCGTGGGGAATTTGGGCTTGTCGCGTAAGCCCTGGGTGTGCCTGTGTGTTGCCCCATCCCGTGATATCCCGGAAAATAATGCCGCTGGGGAGATTTGATGACTTGCATGTCCCTGTTTGAGTCGTACCTGTATAAGTCACATAGAATGCATGCAACACGTAGGTAGTAAAATGACTCGTGCTGGGAAAAATGATTTTTGAATTTTTTTAAAATTTGAAGTTTTGAATTTGAAATTCTGAAAGCAATCACAAGCTAGGTTTTTCAAAACGGAAGGGGGTAGAAAAGAAATTTGCAGTTTAAACAGACCGAAATCTGACCTTGTCGAAAAAGATTTTTTTTCAAATGGCTAAATTTTGTAAATTTCAAAGTGGAATTTGAAGAGAGGGACATACCGACAGACTCGACTCTAGACACGACAGGACGAGTTGACTGACACGGACTGTACTCTCTAAGGGTTGGACCGCGACTCGATAGGGGTGTGGGCCGCCTAACAAGACTCTTAAGTCACGTTATCCCGTAGCCTAGGCGAGTGGCAACACGGTCGCATATCGAAATGGGATAGATATGCTATGGGGGGATTGCAGTAGCCTGTAATTAGACTGTTTTAGTCTGGCGCCCTTCTGGATTTCCTATTTTAGGATACTTTTCCAAAGTGGGTATTGCCTCGAGTCCTGACAGATTCTTGTCTTCGACTGAGCCGAGTACTAGGACACACTACAGAAAGGAGGCTAGATTTTTTGTTGGATTCATCTGAATTTTGTGAGTGGATGGAGGTCTTCTGTCTAAGAGAAGCCCCCGGGACAACAAAGCTAGCTATTGAGAACACGATGGTGTCGTGACCGGAATAATGACGCTTTTTGAATGTGTGTCAATGTGGGTGGTTGTGCCTCCGTTGAAAGGCTGCCTACGTATTCACGTGTGGTGAAATCAAACCATGTCGTAGTTCAGTGGATTGAAAGACGTATTATGGTGCCCATTCTTAATAGGACTTTGTGTGTAACTAGCCATAATGACTGAGGCTAGGTGCATTCCCAGTGATGTCTTGATCAAAGGGCTTGAATGGTTAGGATATTAATCCTGTGACTGTGAGCGTTCTCCGGGGTAGCCCCCAGAGGTGGTGTGAACTACTTGGGCATGTTCTATGCCGACCGCAAGTTGAATTCCCGTGCTTGGGGTTGGTAACTGGTTTGGATGAGAAGAATTGGGACGGGATTTTAACAAGTTTTGCTCTCGGGGATTTTCACGAGTTTTGTTCTCGGGGATTTTAACGAGTTTTGCTCTCGGGGATTTTAACGAGTTTTGCTCTCGAGGATTTTAACGAGTTTTGCTCTCGGGGATTTTAACGAGTTTTGCTCTCGAGGATTTTGACGAGTTTTGCTCTCGGGGATTTGACGAGTTTTGCTCTTGGGGATTTGACGAGTTTTGCTCTCGGGGATTTGACGAGTTTTGATCTCGGGGATTTGACGAGTTTTGCTCTCGGGGATTTGACGAGTTTCGCTCTCGGGGATTTGTATGGTGATTGTGAATTTTGTTATGTAAAGGGGAAGTCGAGTAAAATGGCTCGAACTTTGATCGGGATAGGTTTTGATAATGCGGGATCTGGTTTCCATGTCTGGCCCTAATGGTTAGGGGTATCCTATGGAGCTTGAATCCTCAAAATTCCGGGCTGTCTCTGGCCTGGGTCTCGGGAAGGTCTTGAGGGTTGTAATGTGGGAAGGCTGAGTGTGGTGTTAGCTGACCAGCTTGATTGTTACTCCCCTATTGGATGGCATGGATAATTTTGAATTTGACCGTACCACGGTCAAAGGATTTTCACTTGAGTTGACCGTTGACCACGGTCATGGGTATTTGATTTTTTTGATTGACCTCTTAGCCGCGGTCATGGGTTTTGATAACTTTGACCGTACCCTGGTCGTGGGGCTTTCACTTGAATTGACCGTTGACCACGGTCATGGGTATTCTGAATTTTTTGATGATGGCCTGCTTTTTTGTTTTGGCCTTTTGCTTTTTTTTTCATTTTTTTTTTCATGGACTTTCGATTTTTTTTTTGTCCAGCTTTCTCTTTTTTTTTTTGATGGCCTTTGTTTTGGCCCTTTCTTTTTTCTTTTTTCTTTTTTTTTGACTTTTGATATTTTTTTTTTCCAGTGTTCTTTCGTTTTTTTTTTGCCGGTCAGACTAACACCTAAGGTAGGGACTGGTTAGTCTTGTTGGAGGAGTGTTTTATTGTGGGAAATGGGCTTGCCTCCTAGGAGATTACCTAGATTTGTCATAGGATTCGATATGCTCCTGATAAGGGTAGTTATGTGGCTTTTCTATACCAGACATGGAATAGGTAAAAGGAAAACACGGGCTCGGTTTCCTACAGTCATTATAGATGTGCCTATAATAGTCACGTGCATGTGCTCACAGTGTATGATGGTGTTCAGTATGTTCTCGGAAACACATAAGGAAAGTATATGTGAGAAAGAATATTGAAAGCTGATTTTATTGAGTTTGAAAAGAGGACAGAATACAGTTGGCTCTGACTTTGACTTTGACTTTGACTTTGGAAGAAATAGCACATCCTAGACTCGGACTCAAACTCGGACTCAAATCAGATCCGGACTCTCGGATAATGTTGTCGTTAGTCGTCGGCTTTTAAGGACTCGAGTTGATGTCCAGTATAGCCTTTAGTAGAAACTTCGCCCAGATCTTCATTGTGTCGAAGATAGTCTTCAATCCTAATGCCCATTTCGGTAAGTACTGTAAAGTTTGAAATGCCGGCATACCTAAGATGGACGCGGTAAGAAGGTAGGAGGTTGTTGATGAATGCCTCCACTAGTGTCTTCTCGTTGGGCTTGTTTACCAACTTTACACTCTCGGCCCTCCATCTTTGAAGATATTTAGTGAACCCTTCTTTGGGCTCTTGGGCCATCACTTCCAGAGTACGCATTGTAGTCTGGATTTCGGTATTATCAGCGTAGTTCCAAGCGAACTCCGTAGCCAAGTCATCCCAAGTCGGGTATTTCTTGGAATCGAGCCTGTAGTACCAGGCTTTGGGGTGCTTCTCGAGGGAGGAAGGGAATAAGTGCTTAAACATGGTGGACTTTACCCCTTGGACCGCCATGAAATCTTTGAAAGCCCGGATGTGATGGACCGGGTCTCCAGTACCCTCAAACATTGGAATTCCCGTAAGGTTGAGGTTGGCAGGTAGCTCGTCATTCAAAGGTGAGTAGGAACGAGCATTTTCAGTGTGGATTGAATTGTTCGTCGACAGATGAACCTGTTCTTCGAGCCTACGAACAGTGCTGATTAGCTCAGCTATGGGCCCAGGGGGCTCAGATTCCTCAATTGGGGTCGTTTTCTCCACGGTGCTTAGGCGGGTGGATAAAGTTGCTTGGTTAGCCTGGATGGCGGCCAGTTGAGTCTCGATCTTGGCCAGAGCATTTTTCAAATCGTCCATTTTGCGTTGGTATCTGGTTTCGGGTGGCCTGTCTGTAAGAACACCACGTAATCAGAAAAGTTGCTTCGGGACTCCGACTCACCAAGGCATAGGAAATTGCGCAAGAGGAGGGACGGCCCCAGTTTGACTCGGGTAAGACTCCCCTAGTACAAATGTGTAGGGTACGATTCTCGGGGTGACTGTGATTAATCACTCCGTCGGAGAATAGCCCCCAAGTGAGACTAAGGACTTAGATGGTGTGACACCTAAGTGACTCGAAAGTGGAGTACATGAGACACGTGTAAGACGTGACCCTTAGAGCAACCGTGATTGATCGCTCTGCTAAGGGGTAGCCCCCAGTAGGATTGAAGATTTTGTTAAGACTCGAGTGTGGGACGAGTGACCCTTAGGCGTAAGGACCGTGAACCTTTTGTTATAGGGCTATGCCTTGTAAAAGGTTGACTCGGAAAAGACACCTAGACGGGTGACTTGTGAAAGGTGGGCCTCCCTTAGGATTCGGCTATGTGGGCCGAGTCCTGCTCGAAGGAAGGTCCATGTGAGACATCCCTAGACTTTTAGACTCGAGTGTGTAGACGGGCCTTCCTTTGTAGGAGTATGTCCTACGTAGGTGGGCCATGCCTTAGTCTAATAAGGCGGACTGGGATAGGGAAGAAACTCGTGATGTAAGCTCGACGGAGTTTCGACGCTAAAGACCTTGACAACTTAAGACACGACCCGACACTGCTAAATATGGGAAGTCCTAAGGAGAAGAAGGTTTTCAAAATTGATTGTTTTGAAAATTCCGAGATAACTCGATGGAGAGGCCCGATTTTTCGAGAAAATCGGAAAGTGCATCGGGCCTCGGTTTTGAAAATTCGAAAGTATTTTTGAGTTTTGAATTGGGCAGCATACCGTCTAGAAAATAGGCTATTTTGAGTAAAATCATAAGTCCTAAATTCGGTATGTGTCCCGGGTTTTGAAATTGAATAGTTTGAAAAAGATGCAATCTTTGAAAAAAGACGGTTTTTGAAAACGACTCGGAAACCAAGTAGCACGTAGTCACACAAGCATTATAACGACGCCATGTATGCTCTATACTAAGTCTCGGTCGGTCTGTAAGGGGTCAATACCAGTGTACATAGTCCAGACGTTGATCGGGACGGACTTCCTAAGTCGAGTTGATCTTAGAACATGCCGCGAAACCCACTCGAATCGACTATGGACACCTTTTGACATATCCATATTGGAGTACATCAACGGTATAGTGGGACGTCGGTCACGAGTACCGGCCCGGAAAAATATGGGTTATGCATGAACCGTAAAACTAAAACGCGTATTGTATTTGTCAAACGATTTCTATTCGAGTCTCGCCCTGAGGATGCCGATGGTAAGTCACGCATCAGTTAATCCCCAGCAGAGTCGCCAATATGTGGACATGACATAGGTCCACCCCGACGCGGCTACACGCGGGTTTGGGGAGGCGAATAAATCTCCATATGAGAATGGATCGAATTGAAATTTAGGTCTATGTGGAGTCGCCACCGAATTTTATGGTTATTCGGAACCATTCGAGCCCACTCTATGTCGTAGTGGTCCGTATATAAAATACGGCCCATTTCCGATGTCAGAGTTTATTGGGCTCGTCCCTTTGCATTGCGATACCGATACCGACATTATCGGATATCGTGTATGGAATGACTCTCGTGCGCCAACTGTTTCGGGCATCCGGAAACCGAGGTTCTGAGTAAGGGGTGAGGGTACGTGTTGGGAAGCCCACAAAGGACACCCAACCCCGCCCGCACATTAGCGGCCTCTACTAAGAATTCGAATGACTTACAATACGCGCATTAGTTAAACGGGAAAAAATGCTTATGCAAACATTGTTTTTCCTAGGCATGTGAATGAAATTGAAAAGGGTTTCTAAGTCAATTTAATGCAACTAAAATTAACGTCGAAGTTGTATTTTAGCATGCGGGTTCATTTAGTACAATAAACGAACAATAATTAAATTGACAATAGAAGTAACAAACGCGTTAGTAACGATGTAATAATATAATGAATAATAACGGTTTGTGCAAATGATAAATTGAATTGAATGATGTAAACGAGATGCAAATATGAGATGCATGGTTTGAAAAGATAGTAATACACATGATTGATTAAACACGTGTCGACTAGGTCGTAAAATACTATCGAGTTTGAAAATAGAAGCATGTACGACTCATTTATTTTGGTCGTGATGAGGCTACTCGGTCGAGTGGTCGAGGGACTCGATCGAGTAGACCTGCAAGAAGTGATGCTGTTTTGCGTTATGGACCGTACTCGGCCGAGTTATTGACCAACTCGGTCGAGTACATGGCCACTCGACCGAGTCACTGTGAGACTCGATCGAGTGGTGGTCGTAATTAGCATTCTGACTCGATTTTAGGGTGTCACTTGATCGAGTGACTAAGGCACTCGGTCGAGTGGCACCTATACGAACTTGGTTCGTTTGCAATTTAATTATTGATTTTGAAATTGCTTTTGATTTTTTGGTAATTCGACGGTTTTACCGAATCGGACATAAATATCGCACAATTTATGTTCGACTTGGCTTTTTTATAAATCGTGAATTTTGTTGAACCGAATATAAATATTGTTGAATTTATACTCGATTCTAATTTTGAATACTCGTTGTATCCCATATTCGATTATTTGAATCGATATGGAATATTAGAGTGAAAGAAAGAAAAAATAAATTGATTTTAGTCGTTTTAAATTAATTATCGTGATATGATCAAATCACATTAATTAATTCATATGACTTGATTGTTAGATTCGATATTCAATTATGGAATTTGTATCGAATCTAAAATCGACGCTCTACTTGAATAAAAACTTGATTCCCTCGACTTCTCCGACATCGAAATAAATCCCTAGGGATTATGATGTCGGATCCGTGTCAACGGGTTTCGACCCTTATTAAAATTGATTTTAAAAATTGATGGATGCAAGATTAATGATGATGATGACGAGAAATAATAACGAATTGTTGTTTAAGTTGATTTATCTCAATAATCAAATAATCGGGGTACCGGGATAAGCGACCAACGACGCGTGTGCAGTACACTTGTATATGCGGTTTTCCTTATCCAGGTATCCTTCTTATTCGACACAAACCGATAAATATTTTAATGTTTTAATATTAAAGGTATTATCGATATTACGAATGCGAAGAACAAAATAAAAAAAAACGAAAAGAAGACGACGAAAAAAAAAGACGCGGACGACGAAGAGAAGAAGGAAAGGAAAGAGAGGGTTTTGACACCCTCAACCTACATGTTCTTGTCTCGGTGCGGACTCGTAACCGTGGCTTCTACACAAGAGTCTTCGAGGTTTTACGTAGGTTAAGTTATGGTGGCTCGGGATTGATTCCTAAAACTAAGTTTTAGGGTTTTTGCTACTATTGAATTGCTAGGGTTTGATTAGGGTTTGTAAAGACGTAGTGTGTGTAAGTGTAGGGTTGCTCTAGGGTTTGTAAAAGTTTATTAGGGTTGTGAAAAGTTGTCCAAAGTTGTTGCATGAGGGTTGCTTATATAGGCAAGGCTAGGGCACCCGGTTTAGGGTTACTCGACCGAGTAGGTGGCTAACTCGGTCGAGTGGCCCGTTATGCCAGCCGTCGGGCTCGAAATAGGCCCACTCGATCGAGTGGGTGGGTCACTCGATCGAGTGGCCCAGCTGGGATCGCGCAGGTCAGTCTTTTGGACCTTGACTTTGAATGCTTGATGGGTTTTGTGTTTGACTTGGACTTCTTGAGGATTGTATGGCTGTTTTGTGTGTCTCGGAAACGACTTTGACCGGGGTTGACCCAATCGCTAAAAGTCGGTTTTTATTCCGGTGTCGGTTTTGGCCCAAATTAGTCTTGTTTGACTCGGAATGATCCACAAGTGAAAATGCGGGTGTCTACTGGATGGATTTGAGGTTACATATAAAAATGGATTCTTTTTTTTTTACCCTGTGAAATTTGTACTCCGCAAGTGTGTCAGCCAACGATTAATGGATTTGAGACCGTATCCGAGCGCATAGAAACATGTTAGCGTCCGATCATCATCGGGTGTTTTTTTTTTTGAAACTGCCATAGACACCTGGCGGTCAAAATGCGGGTGTCTACAGGATGGATGGTCCCGGTCGGGATGACACACCCGTCCCAGTCGGGACGGTATTCCAGGAAACTCGAAATATGGCACCCTTATCCCGATCGGGATGGCTTCTTCCCGGTCGGGATCGATCTTCTAGCCTTCCAAGACCCCAAAAGCTTATCCAAAGCTTCAAAAACCGACTCCCTAGCTCAAAATCCAAGCTCTATCAATAGCCATTCTTCTCTAGGAATCACCTTCACTTCACATCTATCACAATAAACTCAAATACAACATCAAATTCTCTCCCTCACAACACGCTCATCAACAATCCAAATAACAAGAATATCACAAAACAAAGAGTCCTAGAAACAAAATCACAATAAACACAATTACAAACACAAAACTAAAGAGAAGAGAGGTAGAGGAATGTACAACATGACGGTTCTTTAGGAACTCCGTCAAACCGAGGATGGTGGACTCCCATTCTTCAACCATAGCCCTCAAGGGCTTGGAGGAGCAAGTCAAACGCTCGACCGACATCATAAAGACGGCCCAAAGAGTGCTCGAGCCAAGCAATCCTCCACGGCCTCCAAGGGGGAGGCAAGAAGTTGTCACCAAAATACCCGACATCATCTTTCATGTTGTCTCCGGGGTCTATCCACCCTACGAGCTTTACCGACCTCTTCCTCCCTAGGCACTGTCTCCAATCACAAGCAAGCTTCAAGTCTTCATCATGAGGCACAAAAAACGGCTTTGGCCCCATTTCCTTGTTGCACACCCCCACACTTTCCTCAAGTTGTGGTTCCCCATCTTCATCACTTGTCCCCACATCATCTTGGAGAGGAGAATTGAAACTTCTACTGGCGGTTTCAATCTCTTCCAAATCATTGCATGGTTTACTTACAAGGGGCTCTTGATGCTTATCCACATTCTCGGACATGGGCAACTTGGGCTTGTCAATTTCACCCAACAACTTCACAAATTCCACAAACTCATCCAACCCACTAACCTCCTCTAATTCTTCACCAATGTTGCCTTCACCAAGGGTCACATCCTCATTCGTCTCTTTTTGGGTAGACGATTGAGGTTCTTCAAAGCAAATTTCTCTTCCAAAGGGAACTACATCGGCGGCTTCGTGATTAGGTTGCTCCCTTTTCTCAAGTGGGCACCCTTCATCTAATTGTGACGTTCGGGATAAAAACATTACGGTTTGAACCGATAATGCATTTAATCGAGCATCCCTCGCCTCGTTTTCCCTTTGATATTGGGCCATGAATTCATCTTGATCTTTTTGCATTTGAATGGCCATTTCTTGGTTGCTCCTTTGCAATTGAAGAATCGATTGATACAACTCCAAGTTTGACAATTGGTGGTCATTGGGGTCTTGTAACGCTCCTTGAAAATCTTGATGATGCCCAAGGAGTGAGGCATCATATTGTTGATAGTGAGGTTGAGGTGATTGGTAGTATTGTGGGTTATGGGGTTCATATTGTGGTTGGGGTGTAGGGTAATGTTGTGGGTTTTGGGAATATTGGCTTCCATATGGTGAATCATGATGAAACATGGTGGGTTCACAATGGTTTCTCGAGTAATAGCCACCATGGTCATATGATTGATAAGCGTTTACTTGTTGGTAGCCGTTTCCATATCCATGAAGTTCATACCCACTAATGTCTTGATTACCCCAAGAAGCTTGATTATGGTAGGGGGACGTCATGTCATACCCTTGGTTCATAGAGGGAGAGGAGTAGCTCATATCGGCTCCCGAGTGTGGGGAGTTTAGATCAAACCTCATATTATGCTCGAAAATCGTGGCTCGTACCTGGTTGAGGACTTCTCAATCTAGCAACCGTCCGTTAAAGTGGCTCTAAGTTGCAAGAAGAAGATGGTCACCACCTCTAAGCACAAACTGTAGACTAAGAGCAAACGTGAGAAGCCTAGTGCTTTTTGGGCACTAGACAAGAGAGAAATAAACCTCACACACACAAGAAGCAAAGAAACAAAAAGAAAAAGAAAAACACAAAAACAAAAGACAAAGTCAAGTAACTAGGAAAACAAAGTCTAAACTAGCACCGTCCCCGGCAACGGCGCCAAATTGATGGTAGGGATTTGCCGTGGATCCCCACCGTTCAATAATAAATAACCAACTACACCTAACACGTAGATAGGGTAAGTCGGGTCGAATCCACGGGGACGGTAAGAGGTGTCTAGACTAGGTCTACCTAAACACGAGACTAGGTCAACGAACTAAACTAGACTAAGGCGATAAGAAAGGGATGAATCTATGACTATGACTAAGGTAACGAAGAAATCAAATAAGGAAAGGGTAGGGTTAGGTCGGGTTCAACAGTGTAGTAGGATAATTGGGAGATCGAGGGTGTAGGTTTCACCTAGTTACTAAGGTCGGTCCGGGCTCTCGCTACGTAGACCAATGTACGCACTCTCGTGTCAAAGACAAAACCCGAATACTTATGCAAGTTGTCACCCAATACACAAGGATTCAACCACAAATCAATCACACAATGAGAAGAGGAAGACAAGCAAGAGGAGCATTTGCAACTACTACTCTAACAAGCAATTCAACAAACACATGGTGCTCTTAATATGTGACTAGTAACAAAGACTCCACCTTTACCCACAATCAAACCTTAATCATCCATAATCAACACTTAATCCCCCTACTAGCCCCACAACAAGTCTACTCAAACATTATCAAACTAATACTAACATAAACAAGAGGAAACAACACAAACATCCAAACATACATTATGAAACTAACAAGAACAAGTACAAACAATAACAAAGATGAAAACTTGATTAAATAAGAAAGATTAAAGGAAAAGAGAAAGGAAAGATTATACCAAACTAGATGAAAGGAAAATATGAACACTTGTATAGAAGAATACCCAAAACATCCACCAATGTTGTCAAGATTGGTAGAATCTCCACGAATTCCAATATTACAAGAGTAGTCTAACTAGATTAAACTAAGATTAAGGAGTAATTAAGGACTAATCTACACTAATCTAATCTAATCTAACCTAAAGTAGTCTAGGGTTTGTGGGTAATGAAGAACATTTCATAAGATTACAAGAGGAAGGGTATATATAGGGTTACAAGAGTGAAGGAGGATGAATTAAATGAATGCGTGTTGCAGCCCCACGGTCCCGACCGGGACGGGCAATAACACAGCCTGGTGTTATTGATAACACAGCGCGGTGTTATGCTTGATCCCGACTGGGACGGGCTGGTCCCGACCGGGACGGACCCAGGTCAGTAGCTTCGCTAAATGCACACCTCATCCCGGACGGGTTGAGGCCATCCCTACCGGGATGGGCCTTGTAGGCCTCAAATAAGCTCTTTTTGGTCCCTCCTTGCTTCTCATGGGTTTCTCATCGATTCTCGGGACTCGGGATCGGGTCTAAGAGGCTTGGGATTGGGTTTCGAGGTCTCGGGGTCGAATCCAAGGCATCGAGTGATCGTTCCTTCACTTCGTTGGCTCCAAAAAGTGTATGTATCGAGTCGGATTTGCTCCAACTCTTCACAATTGGTCTCGGGAACCTGAAACGAACTAAAGGAAGCATAAGTAGCCCATAAACCGCTCCCAAGGAGCGATTCCACAAGGAAAATGGGACCAAACACAGTAAAATAGGCGCTACAATCTACACTTATCACTACCAACTCATTCAACTCACTAACCTTCTCCAATTCTTCACCGACAATGCCTTCACCACGGGTCATTTCCTCATTCGTCTCTTTTTGGGTAGACGATTGAGGTTCTTCAAAGCAAGCTTCGCTTCCAAAAGGAACTTCATCGGCGGCTTCATGATTAGGTCGCTCCCCTTGCTCAAGTTACCACCCTTCATCTAGTTGTGACGTTCGGGTTAAAAACATTACGGTTTTAACCGCTAACGCATTTAATCGAGCATCCATCGCCTCGTTTTCCTTTTGATATTGGGCCATTAATTCATCTTGTGCTTTTTGCATTTGGATGGCCATTTCTTGTTGGCTCTTTTGCAATTGAAGAATCGATTTATACAACTCCAAGTTTGGCAATTGGTGGTCATTGGGATCTTGTAATGCTCCTTGAAAATCTTGATGATGCCCAAGGAGTGGGGCATCATATTGTTGGTAGTGAGATTGAGATGATTGGTAGTATTGTGGGTTTTGGGGCTCATATTGTGGTTAAGGTGAAGGGTAATGTGGTGGATTTTGGGGAAATTGGCTTCCATGTGAAGAAACATGATGAAACATGGTGGGTTGACAATGATTGCTTGAATAATAGCCACCATGATCATAGGATTGATAAGCATTTACTTGTTGGTAGCCGTTTTGTAGACACCCACATTTTGACCGCCAGGTGTCTATAGCAGTTTCCGACAAACACCCGATGATGATCGGACGCAAACGTTCTTTAATATATTCGAAAACGGGCTCAAAATCATTGGCATTTGGCTTGGGCTTTTTACGGAGTACATATCTCACAAAACCAACCTCAAAATCAGGCCCAGTGGGTCGTTTCGAGTCAAATAAGACTAATTTGGGTCGAAACCGACACCAGGAGTAAAACCGTCTTTTAGCGACCAAGTCAAAACCCGGTCAAAAATATTCTAGAGACACGCAAGTCAGCCGTGACACCTCACGTGGCTGATTCGAGCTCCAATACTACAAAAAATCAGCTACACAAAATATTAAACAAATCCGTTTAAGGATAGAATTCGATCTCAAGTAGGAATTCTATCCGAAAACCGAATCAGATACTCGACCAAGCATAAGCTCAACCGAATCACTCCACCAACCAGCCAAGATTCGTTGCTTCTTCACCAAGCAACGGAATTTATGTTCTTCTCAGCTTCTCATGTTTCCTATCCTAAGCGGTAGTTCTAACCCAAACACTTCTCTTAGCCAAGGTCGGGAATATTCCTATAAATAGGCCCCTTGCACAACACAATTAAGACACTTGAACACACGTACATCAACTCTTCACACATAAAATTCCTTACACTTAGCATCGAGAAACCGATATTACATCTAAAACCGACCCCGATACCCGACACCCTTCACGTCCCAAACCGAGCCACCACAACTCACCGACATCCACTCGACGCTCTTGTGCCCAAGCCACGTTCCAACGAGCTCCGATCCGAGTAAACTAAAACATGTAGGTTGAGGGTGTAACCAAACCCGACTTCTCTATTTTCTCTTATCTCTCTCTCGTTTTCTTCTTTTTTCGTCGTCCGTTTTTTTCCTTTTACGGGTCTTCGATCGTCCTTCTTTTTTTATGGGTCGTTCGTCATTTTCATTATTTCTAATATCGATATTACTAAAAACTATTTTCATATAACAAACATTCTTAAAATACGATATCAACTCTATAGTCGAATGTCGTATTACAAGAATTAAATCAAATCTCGTCGATGCTAAAAAAATCGTTACATCTTTTTTACAAAATACAACGATTTTAAACGCGGAGAGAACTAAAATCTTTTTTTTCTCTTTTTCGTTCAAATTCTTTTTTTTTAAAACAATTTTACGAAACTTTTTCTAAAATTCATTCCGAATATTCGATATCGATTTCATAATCGAATATCGGATACGACGAATAACGAAAATATAAATCGAGTATAAATTAATTCGTATTTGTACGCGATTTATCAAAATTAACAATTTTCGAACAACAAGCGAAACCGGGACAGACCCGCACGCGAGTCGCGCCCCTCCCAGGCTTTCGATGGGAGCCCGAAATCCGTTGCTGGGGCAGTTAAACTAACCATCATAACAGGCCCGATCGAGAAGGAGCTCGAATTCCAAGTGATCGATGTCACCTCATCGTTCAATCTGCTACTTGGAAGGCCCTGGATCCACGCGGTCAAAGCCGTGTCCTCCACTCTCCACAGGAAGGTCAAGTTACCTTTACAAGACGGGGTAATCACCCTCGAAGCTACTCCCATAGCCGTGTCAAGCTGCAACACGGTTGGCTCAACCGACCTACGAGGTTTCAATTTTGTGGGAATGATCGAGGAAGAGTATCTCTTTAGGCCCTATTTCACCACTAGCATCGACATAATGTTGCAGAACTTGGGTTACCTACCGGGGGCTACTTCAAGGCCCGGCCTCCCGGCTGGCAAGATCATCGATGTCTTAAGCAATGAGGAGTCAAAGTTCGGCTTAGGGTATGCCATAACCCCAGAGAACGTGGTCCAGGCCGGTATCCAAAAAGCCTGCAACATTCTCAAGAGTACCTACTTGGGCCCCTACAGCCCAAAACTGACCGATTACTTTGTCTCCCCAGTATTCGAAGCTGTCCAGACGGGCCTCTATCAGCCCATCATAACTTATCCTGAGGTCAATTTCATCCCAGATGATATCTATGCTCTCATCCAGGCCGAATCGAAGGAAGATTCAAGCCATGCCGAGCCCATGTTGGGGCTCTTGTTCGGGGAAAGCAAGATAACCCCGACCCCTAAAGACGAATTGGTAAACCTGATCCTCCATAGCTGCAAGTTCGATCCGACCAGGCTGATCTCTGAAGTCGGTACTAACACCGGAAAGAGGGCTTGGAGGAAGACGATCAAGTGGACCGACAGCGAGGGTCGAGTCTACAAGCTCACTACTAGCGAAGGGGACATGCAAGGCGCCGAGTCTGAGTCCGAGTCTGAGTCTGAGTCAGATTCGGAGTCTGGGTCTAAGTCTAGAGGGTCCAGTACTAGGGTCGAGTCTGTAACCCCTTTTCCTTTGGTCACACCTGTGGGAGTCTCGGAGTCTGTCCCGAGAGCACTCCCCATCCCGCCTCTGACCAACGATCAGATGGCTGCTGTCTTTGAGCTATTTTCAAAATTCTCTATCAATAATAACGATAACCGTTCTGCTTACGACTTGTCTTATTTTCAAAACATTTTCAAAAATTTTATTTGCAATGACATTGAGAAACCCGACGAACAGGTACCACTACCTCCGCATCTAGTCGAGCAACTCGAGCAAAGGGAATCCCGAGATCCGGTCATTGAGGAAACTGACTCCATCAATGTAGGAACCCCTTTAGAGCCTCGGATGCTTAAGTTAGATTTATCCTTAGATCCCGAGGAGAAGCAACAATTCACGGATCTCCTCCATGAATTCAAAGACGTCTTCGCATGGTCCTACAAGGACATGCCGGGAATAGACCGGGAGATAGCCGAACACCGTATACCCATCAAAGACGGGTGTAAGCCGGTAAAGTAACAACTCCGAAGAATGAGGCCCGAATGGTCTCTTAAAGTCAAAGAAGAAGTCGACAAGCAATTCAAAGCGGGCTTTATTCAAGTGTCTGAATATCCAGACTGAGTTACAAATATCGTACCGGTACTCAAGAAAGATGGAAAGGTACGAGTTTGTGTAGATGATTTCCCGTTGCTACACATCGACATACTGGTGGACAACACGGCCGATCATGCCCTTCTATCCTTTATGGACGGGTATGCCGGATACAATCAGATCAAAATGGCGGAAGAAGACATGAGTAAGACCACCTTCACTACGCCTTGGGGGACTTACTGTTACACCGTTATGCCATTTGGGCTTATCAATGCAGGTGCCACTTACCAACGGACCGCCACTACCTTACTACATGACATGATGCATAAGGAAGGCCCATTTTCAAGAAACTGAAGATAGGAGCACGGGTACTGTGGGACGACAAATGTTAAGCAGCTTTCGATAAGATCAAAGAGATTTTGTCATCTCCGCCGGTATTAATGCCTCCTCAACACGGTCTACCTTTGTCGTTATATTTGACAACAACCGAGACAGCCATGGGGGCTATGTTGGCCCAGACAGTCGACTCGGAAGAACGGGCTGTTTACTACATCAGTAAAAAGTTCGTAGAGTACGAGTGAAAATACACGATGCTCGAAAAGACGTGCCTAGCTCTAGTTTGGGCCACTAAAAAGCTCCGACACTACATGCTTAGCCACGAAGTGCACGTGTTGTCTAGAATGGATCCAATCAAGTATCTGTTCGAGAAGCCCATCCTCAATGGCAGGATATCTAGATGGACTTTAATGTTAGCCGAGTTCGACCTCAAGTTCGTGCCGTTAAAAGCCATCAAAGGTCGGGTAGTAGCCGAGTTCCTTGCCGATAGTCCGGTATCTGAAGAAGGACCTACCGATACCTGGGCCTTTCCAGATGAAGATATATTCCATACTGACACGGAGACATGGGATCTATACTTTGACGGAGCATCCAACTTTCGGGGATTTGGTGTCGGAATTTTGCTGATCTCGCCACAAGGAGAACATACCCCGTTGTCCATTAAATTGGATTTTGACGTGACTAACAACGCAGCCGAGTATGAAGCATGCATTCACGGATTGCAAGCCGCCGCGAATTTAGGAGTAACAAACCTCCGGGTTCACAGTGACTCATCATAAGTCATCAATCAAGCCCTCCAGAAATGGAAAACTCGGAACGCAAATCTCGTAGCTTACCAAGCGCGAGTAAGGGTTCTCGAAAGGCAGTTTCAAAAGGTGGAATACATTTATCTACCTCGGGAAGAAAACCAGTTTGCAGATGCGCTATCCAAGTTAGCATCTTTATTGAATATCTCGGAACACATGACCAGCATGCCGATTTGCGTCGAAAAACGATCCGAGCCGGCATAAGTCAATACTATTCAAGATATTGAAATAACTGATCCAGAACCTTGGTACCAGGCTGTTCTAACCTACTTGACGTCGGGAGAATATCCTCCGGGATCTGAAAATCGGGCCAAGAAAGCCCTGCGAAGATGGGCCACTCAGTTCATCCGCACGGACGATGGACAGTTGTACAAAAAGACGGCGCAGGGGGCTCTACTCCTATGCATCGACAAAACGCAGGCCGAAAAGGTCATGGCTGAGGTACACGATGGCGAGAACGGCCCGCATATGAACGCCCATATGCTAGCTCGAAAAATCGCAAGACTCGGATACTACTGGAATAGCATGGAAACCGACTGTCAGTTATATGTCAAACACTGTCATAACTGTCAGATTTTCGGCAACGTCCAGCATATGCCGTCATCCCTATTGTATACCATGACTTCCCCATGGCCATTTTCGACGTGGGGAATTGATATAATTGGGAAGGTGAACCCTTCCGGGACGGGAGGTCACTGCTTTATTCTAGTGGCTATTGACTATTTTACTAAATGGGTTGAAGCTGAATCATATCGTGTCTTGAACGCCAAGCACGTAGCAAAATTTATCCAAGATAAAATTATATGCCGATACGGGATCCCGCACGAATTCATTAGTGATCACGGGACCCATTTTCAAGCCGAAACCGCTACTTTTCTAGCAAAATATAAGATTCAAAGGCATACATCTTCACCTTACCGTCCCCAAACCAATGGAGCGGTAGAGGCAGCAAATAAAACAATTGTCAACATACTTAAAAAGATGGCTGATAATTACCGGGATTGGCCCGATAAAATCCCTTTTGCCTTATGGGGATACCGGACATCAATCTGCACCGCAACCGGAGCAACTCCATACTATCTGACATATGGGATGGAGGCGGTCCAGCCGGTCGAGCTCGAAGTACCACCCCTGAGGATTCTACTCGAAAGTCTGGTGCCTGAAGCAGATTGGGTCCAGGCCCGATATGATTCGTTGATTCTTTTGGACGAACGACGATCCCGAGCCCTTAACAATATCCAGATATACCAAAAAAGGATACAACGAGCTTTCAACAAGAGGTTTAGGCCCAGGAATATCAAAGAGGGCGATCTAGTCCTAAAATCTGTCAGGGCTTTACTACCAGTCGACCCAAGGGGAAAATTCAAACCCAATTGGGCCGGACCGTATCTAGTAAAGAAGGTTTTATCAGGAGGAGCCGTAATGCTGACAGACTTGGACGGGAACGAATTCGTCAATCCAACCAGCTTGGACCAGCTGAAGCGCTACTACCCCTAACCTTGTCTCAATGTCATTTGCTAAAAGTTTATAAAAATTTGTCTTTTTATAAAAATTAAGCAAGTCAATAAGTTAGGAATCTTAGGATTACTTATCCTACTGTTGCACATCTCGAACTAATAGTCTTGATGTATTTCGAAAATTGCAAAAATCTACGTCTGAACTACGGTTGGTTTGATTCCACTAATCGTGGATACGTAGGCAACCCCTCAAAAGGGTACAACCACTGCAATAACGAAAAGACAGGAACGGTTTTCACTAATATGTCTTTTATTATTTCAAAAAATGCCTCACGCAAAAATGAATCACACAAAAATCGCACAAAAATAATAGTAGTACTTAAATAATAAAAATTTAGGAGACTACTGTTCATACATCTTCCGCTTCCCTTTATCTTTTGGGTCACGCGGAGCCCGGGGTCGACGAGGCGGGGGCGAACGTTCCCGTATCACTAAGGGAACCTCTTTAGCCCGAACCCGTTTCTTCGACAACGGATCTTCAGCTATCGTCACTGGCCCAAGCCGAGCCCGTACGTGTTCGGGAAGTCTGTCGCGTGGACCAAGTCGGTCCTTAGCCGCCAGTCTTGGGCCGAGTCTCCTTTCCAAGTCCGTCTGGGGGCTCACTTTCCCCCGTGCACCTTTAATACTGGACCCTTCAGTCTGAGTCCTAATCTTCCCTTTTTGGCCCGACATCAGGCGAACCATGGTAGCCGGGGTGTCGCCATCATCAAAAAAGCCTCGATTATCTTTAGCTTGTTCTCGGCGCAACAAATCGAAAGCCTCATCAGTTTTCAGGGCAGCTCGGGCTTTAGCAGAATCTGCCTTTGTCCATCTTACATAAGAATCAGATACCCAGATCGAATGAGAGGTCTTCGGGATGGGCCAAGTAGCCCGAGTATACCACCTTTGCATCCGGGTATCGCTCATCACATCCGTCAGCTGAGTAGATTCACTCACAACCGCTTCGACTTTCGGGATTCTCTAGGCCCGACCATATTGCCTAAGTATGCGATCGGGGTAAAGATGGATGGTCTGCCTAAAAGATAGAATTAATTGATATCGGGCCCTATCCCTCGATTCTAAACCGGTCCAGACATAAATGGGCCACCAAGGAACGGTCCAACGGATCAATGGGCCTCCATGAAAAGATAGCAGCTCGTCCCATAATTTTTGGGTAGTAAGACGGGAAAAGTCAACAGTCCGTCTTCTCGTCATCACTTGATTTGGGCGATATCGGCTTACGTCAAGAGGAAGGTCCAGGATCGATAGCCTCTCGAATAGCCAAAGCTGAAAAGTCAAAGTCGCGAAAAGTCAAAATCGTGAAAAGTAAAAAAAAAAAAAAAAAAAAAATCGCAAAAATCGGAAAAAACCGGAAAAATCAGAAATTTCGGAAAAATCGGAATTGCGAAAAAAGTCAAAAATTGCGAAAAACGAGGGAAAATCAGCCTACCTGTAGAAGACGGGTACTCCCAGTCAGCCGGATCGTCCCTTTTACGATTATCCAAGCCCTGGATAATCTCCCCTGTAGTCAGCCAAGCTGGGCTGTGCTCTGTCTCCATCAGGTCAGCTACAGTGAGAAGTCGGACATGGCCCATGCAAGATAACAAATCCATATGACCTTCGAAGGCGTAAACGTGGAGCATGCAAAAAGTAAAGGCCCTACGGCTATATACCGGCCTGACCCGGACGTCATCTGGGTTCATAAATTTTTCAGCCAGGTCGATCAAGGAAACGGTATCGTCTTCTGTCATGCGAGATACCTCCATGTGGGAAAGCCCTAAAAATTCTCGTAATTTTCTCCTCGTGTCATGAACTGAAAACGGGACGGCAGGGCGAAGCATGGGATTCCATCCTCCTACAGCAGCAATTTCCTCAGGAATAGGACAAATTTCGCCTCGAGGAAAGCTAAAAACGTGATAAGTATCGTCCCAGTAGGACAGGCAAGCATCCAAAAAGTGGCGGTCCACTTGCATTTGACGGATCGTAAATAACTGGGTGACGCCATTCTGGTTTAGGATAACTCTATCTGCGTCTCTGAAAAGTCGGGACCAATCTTGCAACATGCCAACTAATCGGTCGATACCCATAATGAATTTCTAAAAGGAGGAAATAAGTTTCTCAGGGCTTGTTTTTTTCTTTGAAGAAGAAGGGAATTGTGGGAATTATGAATAAATTATGAGCAAGGGGAGACTATTTATAGCATGAAATTGGATTCTCCTCCCCATCTAAGGATTCCTAATCCAGAAGATTTAGCATACAGGCCTTATCCTAGGATCTAGCTAAGTCATCCTGAGCATTCCTATTCCTTTTCGGAGTCAAAATGCTTTAATCTTGTTCAAAACTTTTCCAAATCCAAAAATCCAAAAATTCAAAAATCTCCTTCAAATTCTATTCCCCAGCGCGAGTCATTTCTCCTAAAAATGTGTTACATGCGAACTTTGCATAAATCATTGTACAGGACGACTCAAGCAAGACCATGCAACCAACTTCCCAGCGGCATTTAACGGGATGGGCCCACATATAGGCACACCCAAGACTTATACGACAAGTCTGGTTCCCCACGGAGTTATCATCATCAGCTCAGGTATGATTTACAACTTATGGCTGGCGAGCCCTTTTACGCGGGTCTAATGGACTTTAAACGACCTGACCGAAAGCTGCCAGGTTTTAATCTTTGATTGACCTGGTAGCTACTCTGACTTTCGCCCTGTCCAAGCCTCAGTCAGAGTGGGGGCTCTGTAGACACCCACATTTTGACCGCCAGGTGTCTATAGCAGTTTCCGACAAACACCCGATGATGATCGGACGCAAACGTGCTTTAATATATTCGGAAACGGGCTCAAAATCATTGGCATTTGGCTTGGGCTTTTTATGGAGTACATATCTCACAAAACCAACCTCAAAATCAGGCCCAGTGGGTCATTTTGAATCAAATAAGACTAATTTGGGTCGAAACCGGCACCAGGGGTAAAACCATCTTTTAGCGACCGAGTCAAAACCCGGTCAAAAATATTCTCGAGACACGCGAGTCTGGCGTGACACCTCACGTGGCTGATTCGAGCTCCAATACTACAAAAAATCAGCTACACAAAATATTAAACAAATCCGTTTAAGGATAGAATTCGATCTCAAGTAGGAATTCTATCCGAAAACCGAATCAGATACTCGACCAAGTATAAGCTCGGCCGAATCACTCCACCAACCAGCCGAGATTCGTTGCTTCTTCACCAAGCAACGGAATTTATGTTCTTCTCAGCTTCTCACGTTTCCTATCCTAAGCGGTAGTTCTAACTCAAACACTTCTCTTAGCCAAGGTCGGGAATATTCCTATAAATAGGCCCCTTGCACAACACAATTAAGACACTTGAACACACTTACATCAACTCTTCACACATAAAATTCCTTACACTTAGCATCGAGAAACCGATATTACATCTAAGACCCGAAGGAAACCGACCCCGATACCCGACACCCTTCACGTCCCAAACCGAGCCACCACAACTCACCGACATCCACTCGACGCTCTTGTGCCCAAGCCACGTTCCAACGAGCTCCGATCCGAGTAAACTAAAACATGTTGGTTGAGGGTGTAACCAAACCTGACTTCTCTATTTTCTCTCTTCTCTCTCTCTCTCGTTTTCTTCTTTTTTCGTCGTCCGTTTTTTTTCCTTTTACGGGTCTTCGGTCGTCCTTCTTTTTTTATGGGTCGTTCGTCGTTTTCATTATTTCTAATATCGATATTACTAAAAACTATTTTCATATAACAAACATTCTTAAAATACGATATCAACTCTATAGTCGAATGTCGTATTACAAGAATTAAATCAAATCTCGTCGATGCTAAAAAAATCGTTACATCTTTTTTACAAAATACAACGATTTTAAACGCGGAGAGAACTAACATCTTTTTTTTCTCTTTTTCGTTCAAATTCTTTTTTTTTTAAAACAATTTTACGAAACTTTTTCTAAAATTCATTCCGAATATTCGATATCGATTTCATAATCAAATATCGGATACAACGAACAACGAAAATATAAATCGAGTATAAATTAATTCGTATTTGTACGCGATTTATCAAAATTAACAATTTTCGAACAACAAGCGAAACCGGGACAGACCCGCACGCGAGTCGCGCCCCTCCCAGGCGACTCGCGTGTGAGTCTGAAACCCGCGCTCTTTTTTATCCTTTTTCGTTCATTTTTTTTTATTCTACGAAACGATTTCTCAAAATTTACATCTTTTCTAAAAACTATTCCGAGTATTTGATATCGATTACATAATCGAACATCGAATATAACGAATATCGAATCGAGTGCAAATTGTGCAATATTTGTACGCGATTTAATAAAAGCTAAAATTTTCCGAAAATCAATATCGAAAACAGGTCGGGATGCGAGTTGCGCGCGTCCCGGGCGAGTCGCCTGGCCGACTGAAACGCGACTCGTCTTTCGCTTTTTTTTTTCTTTTTTCGAACTTCATTTTTTATAAAAAAAAATGGTACTTTTTAGCAATATTTTTCAGATTTCGATTAATATTCTCTCAATCTCGCATATTCGTCATATTTGCTATATTTTATTCACAAATCGATACTAACTCGTTTGTTCATCTTTTGTAGCAAATTCATCTTTTTTCTATCGTTTGTTTTATTATACTAAAACGAATCTCACATGCTAAATTCAACTTTGGCGTTAATTTTCATGCATTAAACCGGCTTAGCAACCCATTCAATTCCTCGCATGTTTAGGAAAACAATGTTTGCATATCATTCATAGTATTACTAACGCGCGTATTAAAAAATCATTCGATATCCTAGTAGAGGCCGCTAATGTGCGGGCGGGGTTGGGTGTTCTTTGTGAACTTCCCAACACGTACCCTCACCCCTTACTCAGAACCTCGGTTTTCGGATGTTCGAAACCATTGGCAACGAGAGTCATTCAATACACGGTATCTGATCAAGTCGGTATCGGTATCAAATGCAAAGGGACGAACCCAATAAACTCTGACATCGGAAATAGGCCGTATTTTGTACACGGCCCACTACGACATAGAGTGGGTTCGAACGGGCCCGAACTCCCACAAAGTTCGGTGGCGACTCCAACTTCGATTTAAATTTCAATTTGACCTTCTCATATGGAGATTCATTCGCCTCCCCAAACCCGCACGTGGCCGCGTCGGGGTGGACCTATGTCATGTCCACACGTTTCCATGTCCTTGAAGCTCATACCCACGAGTGTCTTGATTATCCCAAGAAGCTTGATAGTAGTAGGGAGATGTCATGTCATACCCTTGGTTCATAAAAGAAGAGGAGTAATTCATGGAGGCTTCTATGGGTAGGGAGTTTAGATCAAACCTCATGTTTTGCTCGAAAATCGCGGCTTGTACCCGGTTGAGGACCTCTCAATCTAGCAACCGTCCGTTAAAGCGGCTCTGAGTTGTAAATAAGAGGATGGTCACCACCTCTAGGCAAGAACTGTAGACTAGGAGCAAATGTGAGAAGTCTAGTGCTTTTTGGGCACTAGACAAGAGAGAAATAAACTTCACACACACAAGAAGCAAAAAGAAAACAAAAAAAAACACAAAAACAGAGACAAAGTCAAGTAAATAGGCAAACAAAGTCTAAACTAGCACCGTCCCCGACAACGGCGCCAATTTGATGGGAGGGATTTGCCGTGGATCCCACCACCAAATATTAAACATGGCTAGGTCAACAAGGCTAAACTAACTAAAATAATTAAAAGGGGAGGAGACTGAGACTAGAACTAGGCTAAATGTAACAACTAGAGCTAAATTCAACCAACTAACTAGAGTAATAATGCCTAAGAAGAAGAAGAAAAAAATAAGAAAAGAACTAGGATTAGGTCGGGTTCAAGGGTGATGGAATGATCATGGAAGAGCAAAGGTGAAGGGGCAGTCGGGTTATCTAGGTATAGTCCGGGCTCTCGCTACTTAAACCGACCTAGAGGTTCCTCGCTCTCGCGCAAGAACCCAACTTAGCGACACACAAGACCGCAAGAAGAAGGCAAGAAAAAACAAGCATTTGCAACTACAAGTCATTCAAACATTTCATCAAACATGTTCTATGCATATAACCAAGAAGCAACCAAAACTTCCACCAACATCTTAAACAAACCCTTAATAACCCGCTAAGACACCAAATTCTAAATTCTTTTTATTTAATTATATTTAAGCTCGAATTTCTATTTTGACTCGAAGTTCATTTATTTTAAGTTTCGTCAAAAAGTATATTAAATTTTCTCGAGAAATCAAATTAATTCACTTTATCGGAAACTTATTATTTTTTCGGAAAATACTATTTCATCGTCTAATTATTTATTTATATAAACTTCGTTTTAGTCTCGGATACTTTATTTACTCATTTTATTTGTTGGCCCAATTATTTAATGATTTTATTAACTCGTTTTTATTTCGATCCGTGGGTCAGTCAACTTATCGTTACGGATTTCGTCTCCTACCCGATCCATCTAATTTAATCTGTATGCAACGTATACTTATTGTTTCGGAATCTGTACACTTTTTATTGGTGAGTTGAATTCAACTCCTCATTATAAACGTACACTCCCCTTTACCCTTACTAATATTCCACCGCTTGAACACTTCATTTACCCCCCTTTATCTCTGAATCTCTTCCCCTGCCATCCTCCCTTTCGTCTTCACCTTTCCACCTCCATTTTCACCTTCTTCGCCCTTCTTCTTTATTTCCCATCTCCTCTCCGTCTCCCTCCTTATTCTTTGTCCACCATCTTCATCATCTTCAATCTCCTTCATACCTATATTTTTCTTCACTGTTCGCCTCTGCTCGCACATGTTGTTGCTGCCGTCACTATTAGTCGAGTTCCGCCTCCTCTGTCTTCTGCTGATGCTATTCTGTTTTGTTGCCTGTCCTTTGTTGTTCTCACTGCTGTGTCGATATTGCTGCTGCTACTGTTGTATTGTCGTTGCTGCACTATTATCTCTGTTGCGTTGTTGCTGCTTCTATGCTCTCTGCTAATCGTTTTTTTTCTTTTTGCTCTGTCCGTCCCTTTCTCGTCGGTTTTGTCTCCGACGATCTGACCGACGCCTTCTTCTTCTTCTTCGTCTTCTTCTTCTTCGTCTTCTTCTTTTTCTTCGTCTCTATTGCTGCGTTCTAATGCTGCTGTGGGATTTGTCGTGGGTCCCAACACCAATTAAACAACCAACTAATCCTAGTGGGTAGCTAGGGTAAGTCGGGTCGTGTCCACAGAGACGGTATTGTAAAGTCTAGACTATGTCGACCTAAAAACGAGACTAGGCTACCAAAACAACACAAAGAAAGTGATAATTGACAAACTATGATAGGAGATGAGGTATGAACTAGACTAACCATGAACTAGCTAAAACAAGACTAAATGAAATAACTAGAGACTAACTAAGCAATGAACAAGAGAAATTAAAACTAATAACAAGGATGAATCAATAAGAAAGGGAGTAGGTGTCTCCTAGTTGCTAGAGTCGGTTTGCGCTGTCGCTTCTAAACCAAGGTCAAGGTAGGTTCGCGCTCTCGCGTCTAAACCCAAGTCCGCACTCTCATGTCTACGACTATTCCCAACACAATCACACACTAGACAAACAAGGAGAAGAGGAATACAAGTATGAGAAGCATTGGCCACTACTACCCACACAAGCAATTCAACAAACACATAGAGTGCCCAATATGTGACTAACAACAAAAGATTCACCTTTACCCCTAATCAAACCCTAATCACCCATAATCTACCCTTAATCCCCCTACTAACCCCACAAGAAAACTACTCACTCATTATCAAGATAAAACTAACATAAACAAGAGAAATCAAACTAAACATCCAAACATCCATAATAAACAAACAATAACAATAAACAATATGTAAAGATTCAAACTTGATAAATAAACAAAGAACAAAATTAAAAGGGAGAAGATGATTATACCAAACTAACAAGGATGAAACAGATGAGAACTTGAATTAATAAGAAACCCAAATAAAACTCCAAGGTTGTCAAGCTTGGAATAATCTTCAAGAATCTCCTTAAAACAAGACTAATTACAATGATTAACTAAAGATTAAAGAAAGATTAAACTAATGGGAGGAACACTAATCTAGGGTTTTGAAAGCTTAAGAGAGGCCTAAGAGAGTCTAGGGTAATGTATGATAGTTAAACAATACAAGAAGGAAGTATTTATAAGGTTACAAGAGTGGAGGAGAAGAAGAGAAGTCACGCGGGCTGTATCTGATCCTTCCCGGTCGGGAAGGAATGGTCCCGGTCGGGATGGGCCATCCTTCCCGGTCGGGAAGAGCTCATCACAGCAGCTCTCTCTTTTGTGCACCTCATCCCCGACGGGATGAGGTCCTTCCCGTCGGGGATGAGTCTTGTAGGCCTCCAATATGATCGTTATGGTCCCTCGTTGCCTCTCATGGGTTTCTTATCGATTCTCGGGACTCGGGATCGACCCTAAGGGGCTCGGGAATGGGTCCCACGGTCTCGGGATCGAACCCAAGGCATCGAGTGATCGTTCCTTCATTTCGTTGGCTCCAAAAAGTGTATGTATCGAGTCGGATTCGTTCCAATTCTTCACCAATAGTCCCGGGAACCTAAAACGAACTAGAAGAAGCATAAGTAACCCATAAATCGCTCCCAAGGAGCGATTTCACAAGGAAAACGGGACCAAAACACAGCAAATTAGGCACTAAAAACTACACTTATCAACTCTCCCACACTTAACCCTTACTCGCCCTCGAGTAAGCACATACTAACTACTAAACTAACCGAGCGGGTATTAGCGCACTCTACGCCCTTTCAACTCACGCGAGTACACTTTAGAGGAAAAGTATACTCCGCAAGGCAAGTAAGGTCTTGCGACAAAACTGTGGATGCAACCGGACACAAAACACATAAACAAACAAACATACAAACAAACAAATAATCGGTTGCACCCAAAAGAAAACAAATACCGCTTCTCTCAAACAAGCGGTGAAAGAAGTACCGGTTTAGGACTCGAGGCAAGTGACAACGTTCCCAAGCTAGCAATGCAAACCAAGATGAACTAAACCCTAATAGTATGACGATAAAGCAACAAAAATGTTGGTAACTTACCTAAGTCCTTCTAACTTTCTAAGAACGTACTACGGGACGATCGGCGGGATGGAAAAAGGATGAACCACGGTGTTAGTCGACACTGTAGGTAAATGAGATCCCGCCCCCTTTAGCGAAGAGCCAAGAGGGTCGTCCCATGCCCAAAACCGCTCAACTAGTCCAAGTAAAAAGGTGGAAATATTTGCAAAGTGAGGGAAGACCGACCATTACCGCTATCATCCTTCCTAGGGACTCGGTCCTTTGGTAGGCTCTTCACGGTAATAGTCGGTAAAAGGCTTATTTTTGAGATATGGGGATTCTTTTTGTGAGACGGTTTTCTTTTGGCATTTTTCTTTCTTTTGCACATTTGCTTGGTGTATTGCTATGCCATTTCTTTTTCTTCTTTTCTATTTTCTTTTTGACTTTTTGTGCCTTTTCTTTTTCTTCAATCTTTTCTTTCTTTCATTTTCTTTTCTTTGCCCTTTTGGCTTGATTTGAGTGATAGGCATTTCTTTGCGACTAAGAAAGATGATTTCAACAATTTGCAAATTTATTTGGTGGATATGTGTGGAAGGTATGGGAATGGGTAAGTCGAGACGGCGCTTTCCCTTCAAACCCACTAAAAGGTGGAAAGACTTGGACTAATCAAACAATCCCAAACACGGTCACCTAAGGGACGGGGACTCGGAAACCAAGGCCTTTTCACACCGTGGGTGGTCATAATGGTCAAAATGTAAATCCCGAAGTAAATCCCTAGTAAGCTAGGTGGGCTCAAGGTAAAGGACCAACGAAATCATTGATTTAGGGTCATTCTACTAGATTAAAGTCCAAGACTCGATTTACATTACTAGAAAGGGAAAGTAAGCCCTTGCACACTAGCCTCTAAACCGGGTTTTCGAAAACCTTTTTACACACTAGACACAACTACACACACAAAACAAAGACTCAACGAAAACGAAAGAAAATGAGACAAAAGGCAACGAAATAAAACAAAACAAGACAAGCACATAAACAAAACAAACACCACCCCGAACTTCCAAACAAGTCGCCAAATCAACCAAAAATATGCATCAAGCTCCACCCGAGCACACAACATCACAATCTTCTCCAAACTCCACAAGAGACAAAGGGGAAAAAGGGATAAAAGATGTTACCGGAGGTCTTGAAAGCTCTCCAAAGCTATCGGTGATTTAAGCAACCTATAAGGAAAAAGGGAGGCAAAACACGCACAACACAACAAATATACGACAAAACGACACAAAAGGAAAAACACACAAAATAAAATCTTTTTGATTTTTGTGAAAAATTTACAAATGTTTAGGGTTTTTTAAAGATTTTTCGAGAAACTACGAAAATAAAACTAACTACGATAGAATATCGCTCCCCCACACTTAAACCGAGCAATGTCCTCATGCTCGATCGTAGTGTGTGGAGACACCAAAAAGAAAAGAGAAGCTACGAAAATAAAGCTAGAATTTGAAACGAAAAGCGGAGAAAAAGGGTAGAATGTGTCCGGTCGGGGTGTAATCAAGTCACCATGGGCCGAGACAAGAAAAGATATGAATGGGGGAAGAAATAAAAAAATGAAGGAAATAAAAGGAAATGGGAGGGGAGGACTA
Source organism: Agrostemma githago (assembly GCA_958450325.1). Lineage (NCBI taxonomy): Eukaryota > Viridiplantae > Streptophyta > Magnoliopsida > Caryophyllales > Caryophyllaceae > Agrostemma > Agrostemma githago. The sequence continues at coordinate 43,161,128 of OY288252.1, forward strand.
GGTGTAATCAAGTCACCTAGTCCGGATTCCGCCTAAATCCGACTAAATCCTACAAAAAGGGTGAAAAACTTGTAAATTTGGATTTTGAAATGACTCTCGATGTAGTCACGTCATCGAGAGTCGGGAGCAATAACTACCAGGGCCTCGAAGGCCACCATGACACCATGACACAAAAGTGTAAACGGGGAAGGGGATAAACAAGGGAAAACAAGCTATAAAAGACGGAAAAGAAAGGATAGTTGTCGTACTCATTGGTTAGCAACTCACTCGCTCCATCATCTCAATGATCAATATAGGCACTTTGCTTGTCTTCTTCATTGTTAACCCGCTTCAAACTTGATAATAACGCATGGTTGAGGTAGTAATGGTATGAGAGGGTGGGATTTGATGAGAATCTCGGTATAAAGTGAATAGAATATGAGGTGAGGGTATGTAAATGAGGTATATGGGTTGTATGATATGGGCAAGGATAGGTAGGGAGGTTGGGAGGGGGTATAAAGTGGTAGGGTGGGCTCACATGACGAAGAAGAGGCCAAAAGAGGAGCAGGGGACCATCCCGGTCGGGACGGATGGTCCCGGTCGGGATGCCTCACCCGTCCCGGTCGGGATGGCACTCCAGAAAACTCCATTACTTGCCTCCTCATCCCGATCGAGATGGCTCCTTCCCGGTCGGGATGCCTCGTCCTTCCCGGTCGGGATGCTCTCTTCCCGGCCGGGAAGAGTCTTCTAACTCTCCACAACCCCAAAAGCTTATCCAAAGCTTCAAAAACCGACTCCCTCGCTCACGATTCAAGCTCTATCTACAACCATTCCTCACTTTGGTTCATCTTCTCTTCACACCTATCAAATAGGCTCAAAACATTCATCATAATACCTCCCTCCATCACTCATCAAAAATACCAAATTACAAGAATTCACAAAACTCAAAGAAACTACAAGAAAGAGATATATACAATGAGACGGTTCTTTTGGAAATCCGTCAAACCAAGGATGGTGCATTCTTCAATTCTTTTTCAACAACCTTGTAACCACTTCCATCGCCATCAAGGGCCCGAAGAAACAAATCGAAGGCTCTAGCAAATTCTTCAATCAAGCTTGTGGTATAACCATCCACCCTACAAGGTTCTTCACAACCTTGCCTTGACGTTCCCGGGGCATCCCGATCTACTAAGTTCAATGGTTTGAACTTGTACTTGAGATCCTTCGGTATATACCCGAATGTCCACCTATCTTCATGTGGCCCCAAGGGAGGCTCATCTTTCTCCCTGTCTTGCAACTTGTCTTCAACATCATGATATGGGCATTCATCCGCCCCAAGCTCGGAATCATCATCCTCAAGCTCATAGAAGTCGTTCTTCAAGCTTCGTCCCGACTCATCCCCTAGATCGATGTCTTTCGTGGCGTGGATCATTTTACAAGACTCATCATTAGTAGGCGAGGTGTTGCCTTGGAGGTCAAACACGAGCTTTTCTTCGCCTAACTCAAATGTGATCCTACCATTCTTCACATCGATCATGGCACCGGCGGTATGTAGAAATGGGCGCCCAAGGATAATAGGAGTGATAGCATCTTCCGGCATGTCAAGTACAAGAAAATCGACCGGAACGAAGAACTTCCCGATTCTTATTGGCACATCTTCTAACATCCCCAATGGTCGGTTGAGTGAACTATCGGCCATTCGGAGTGTAACGGAAGTGCACTTGAGCTCCTTCATTCCAAGTCGCTTACAAATAGAGTAGGGAATGATGCTTACACTCGCACCCAAATCACATAATGCTCTCTCAATCTTGAAGTTGCCTATGGTGCATGGGATCGAGAAACTACCCGGATCCTTCAACTTGGGAAGCGTAGAACCTTGAATAAGCTCGCTCACCACCCTTGTGAACGCTATGGTCTCTTCCTTGTCGATGGATCTCTTCCTAGCCAAGATTTCTTTCATAAATCTTCCATATGTCGGGATTTGGGTAAGTAGCTCGGTAAATGGGACACTCACATCCAATTTCTTCACAATGTCTAGGAATTTGTCAAATTAAACATCCACCTTAGTCTTCATTTGCCTTGTTGGGAAAGGCAACTTGATATGAACCTTGTTTTGCTCGATAGGGGTGGACTTCTCAAATGACGCTTTCCCTTTACCCTTGTCTTTTCCTTGAAGTGGGGGAAGCTTGTCTTCATCGGGTTTCTCAATCTCCCATAAGACTTGCTCCTCCATTGGATTTTCCATGCTTGAATTGTCTTGAGAGGGGGTGTAACTTCTTGCATTGGTTCTTGCTCACTAGGGGATAAGGGGGAATCATAACATGTACCACTCCTCGTGGTAATAGCATCTACATGCTCAAATTTCGGTGTTTCACCTTGAGGAGGTAGTTGCCCCTTTTGTCTTGAAGAGCTTCCCGAAGCAACTTGAGATATTTGAGTCTCAAGCACCTTCATATGAGCATCTCTTGCTATGTTATCCCTTTGAACATGAGCAAAGAACTCTTGTTGGTTTCTTGCCATCTCCATTTGGCTTCTTTGCATTTCCATCATAGATTTTTGCATGTTGAAATCTCGAGGTGGAGATTGTGGATTGTGCGGAGTATCGGTGATGGCTAGAGGAATACCATAGTCATAAGTAGGAGACCGGCTCCTTTGCTTGCTTTGTTGTTGTTGACCTTGAGTTGCTTGTTGTTGTTGACAGTTTCCTTGGAACCCATGAGAATTGCCTTGATTAAGGTCTTGAGTGTTACCTTGGTTGTTTTGATATCCTTGATTGTGTTGGTTTCCTTGAAAACCACCTTGATTGAAGTTCCCTTGTTGGAACCCTTGCTTGTTGTTGAAGTTACCTTGGTTATGTTGCTTGAAATTGTTGAATGGTCTTGGATTACCCACATAACCTTGGTTGTTGTCCCTTAAGGGAGGTGGAACATAGGGACGGTGTTGTAGAGATTGTTGATTGGGAACTTGATAGGAAGCTTGGAACATATTAGGATAGGAGGCACCTTGCTTGAATGCTTGAAAGGAGTTCACTTGCTCAATACTTCCTCGATAATGTATAGGCTCATGTCCAACTATCCCGCAAGTATCGCACATCCCATAATAAGGTGTAGGAGACACAACTCCCAAAGCATTAACTTCATGAATCGAGTGTTGGTTGGAGGAACTAGTGCTTTGAACTTGATTGAGGTGGCTTTGGAGCTTCTTGTCAATAGTCTCCATGTGAGTTCTTAATTGAGCTCCAAGGTCAATGCTTAGTTGTGTAATGGCATCGACCTCGTGCCTACCCCCTCGATTTGCCTTCCTAGGCCTTGAGTATTGGGAGTTGTGCACCGCCATCTCCTCGATTCTTGCCCAAGTTTGATCGTCATCGACCTCGGTAAACCTACCATTGGAGCCCATATTGAGTATAGCTCTTGAGTCCTCATATAAACCGTTCCAAAACTGTTGGACTAAGAACCATTGTGAAATTCCATGGTGGGGGCATGATCTAACCAAAGATTTGAACCGTTCCCAAGCTTCATAAAGGCTCTCCTCATCCCGTTGTTGGAAACCGGTGATGGAGGCCCTTAGCAAATTTGTCTTCTCCGGAGGGTAAAACTTTTGGTAGAACGCCAATACAAGTTTCTTCCAAGTATCGATACCCATGGTTGCCCTATCGAGACTCTTTATCCATTGCTTTGCTTTTCCAATAAGAGAGAACGGGAAAAGTACCTAACGGATTTGATCTTGAGTAACCCCGGTTTGGGAGATAGCATCGCAATAATCGGAGAAGGTCTCCATGTGTTGGTGCGGGTCTTCGGTGGGCAAACCACTAAATTGATTTCTCTCCACAAGTTGAATGAATTGTGTCTTTGCCACAAAATTCCCGGTATATGTATCCGGTAAAGCACTCGGTCCCGGCAAGACATCCTCGGTAAAAGTGGAGTGAGATGAGAATTTCGGCATGATTGGATATGCGGGAGATGATGGTGTAGACGGTGTTGATGTAGAACTAGACGGGGAACTAGGACTAGAAGAATGGATAGATGAACCAAGAATTTATGAAGATCCCTTCGGCTGTCTCTCGAGGTGACTCGTTAAAGTCGGATCCTTGAGCTTGCTCTTCAATGGTATTGCTAGTACCCGGTTGAGAGTGTCTAACCCGATCAATCGTCCGTTGGCGGAAGGCTCTAAAGAGTCTCTCCGGCTCTGGATTGAAGAGAAAGAAATCGCCTCTCCTCCTAGGCATACACTACACACTTGAGCAAACGTAAGACCACCTAGTGCTTTTTGGGCACTAGGCAAAGACAATAAACGAACACAACAAAAAACAAAGAGAAAAGAAAGCTAAGAATACAAGAGAAACCTACAAAATATGCACAAGAGATGATAGAAGAGCACAAATAAGGGTAACTAAGTCAAGCTAGAAGTAAACTAAGTCTAAACAATGCACCGTCCCCGGCAACGGCGCCAAATTGATGGTGGGATTTGCCGTGGGTCCCAACACCAATTAAACAACCAACTAATCCTAGTGGGTAGCTAGGGTAAGTCGGGTCGTGTCCACAGAGACGGTATTGTAAAGTCTAGACTATGTCGACCTAAAAACGAGACTAGGCTACCAAAACAACACAAAGAAAGTGATAATTGACAAACTATGATAGGATCGGAGGTATGAACTAGACTAACCATGAACTAGCTAAAACAAGACTAAAAAAAATAACTAGAGACTAACTAAGCAATGAACAAGAGAAATTAAAACTAATAACAAGGATGAATCAATAAGAAAGGGAGTAGGGTTAGGTCAGGTTCTTAAGTGTAGAAGGGTAATTGGGTGATCAAGGGTGTAGGTGTCTCCTAGTTGCTAGAGTCAGTTTGCGCTCTCGCGTCTAAACCTAGGTCAAGGTAGGTTCGCGCTCTCGCGTCTAAATCCAAGTCCGCACTCTCATGTCTACGACTATTCCCAACACAATCACACACTAGACAAACAAGGAGAAGAGGAATACAAGTATGAGAAGCATTGGCCACTACTACCCACACAACCAATTCAACAAACACATAGAGTGCCCAATATGTGACTAACAACAAAAGATTCACCTTTACCCCTAATCACCCATAATCTACCCTTAATCCCCCTACTTACCCCACAAGAAAACTACTCACTCATTATCAAGATAAAACTAACATAAACAAGAGAAATCAAACTAAACATCCAAACATCCATAATAAACAAACAATAACAATAAACAATATGTAAAGATTCAAACTTGATAAATAAACAAAGAACAAAAGTAAAAGGGAGAAGAGGATTATACCAAACTAACAAGGATGAAAAAGATGAGAACTTGAATTAATAAGAAACCCAAATAAAACTCCAAGGTTGTCAAGCTTGGAATAATCTTCAAGAATCTCCTTAATACAAGACTAATTACAATGATTAACTAAAGATTAAAGGAAGATTAAACTAATGGGAGGAACACTAATCTAGGGTTTTGAAAGCTTAAGAAAGGCCTAAGAGAGTCTAGGGTAATGTATGATAGTTAAACAATACAAGAAGGAAGTATTTATAAGGTTACAAGAGTGGAGGAGAAGAAGAGAAGTCACGCGGGCTGTATCTGATCCTTCCCGGTCGGGAAGGAATGGTCCCGGTCGGGATGGGCCATCCTTCCCGGTCGGGAAGAGCTCATCACAGCAGCTCTCTCTTTTGTGCACCTCATCCCCGACGGGATGAGGTCCTTCCCGTCGGGGATGAGTCTTGTAGGCCTCCAATATGATCGTTATGGTCCCTCGTTGCCTCTCATGGGTTTCTTATCGATTCTCGGGACTCGGGATCGAACCTAAGGGGCTCGGGAATGGGTCCCACGGTCTCGGGATCAAACCCAAGGCATCGAGTGATCGTTCCTTCATTTCGTTGGCTCCAAAAAGTGTATGTATCGAGTCGGATTCGTTCCAATTCTTCACCAATAGTCTCGGGAATCTAAAACGAACTAGAAGAAGCATAAGTAACCCATAAATCGCTCCCAAGGAGCGATTCCACAAGGAAAACGGGACCAAAACACAACAAATTAGGCACTACAAACTACACTTATCACGAATCCAATGGAGACCGACGCGGAAAGAGTGTACACGCACGTGGCGTTTGTACAGTTTCAGGAAGAGGTCAAGTTTTTGTTGTACACATGCAGCGTTCGTGGGTATCAGGAGAAGAACAGGATTGAAGAGACAATAGTTATGGACTCCATCCGGGAGCGCAACTACATTGTTGAATACAATCCAAGTAGTCTGATCTTGGCATAGCTTTTAGAAAGTCACTGTCCACGTTGTGTAGTCACACTCGTATAGTCTGAATGTGACTATATAATCTAAACGGTGTGACTCTAAAATGTGATGAGTGTGATTATATAATGTGATGAGTTTGAGTGTACAACGTAATGAGTTATATTCCACAATATAATGAGTGTGACTATGCAAATTAAAGTGTGTGACTCTGCAATGCGGTGTGTGTGATTATACAACGTAATGCAATTGATTCTGCAACATTAAGGATTGTGAATATACAGCATAATGAGTGTGACTATACCACCTAAAGGGTGTGACTATATCCTTTTAGAAAGTCACATTCTCTATGTTATGTAGTCACGGTCTGTATGGTTGAGAGTCGCACTCTTTATGTGCGTAATGTACTTGCAGGTACTTCTGAGGTCATCTGTACTTGCAGGAAGTTCGATCGGTATGAAATTCTCTGCAGGCACGCTATTTGGATATATTCTTCCAAAGAGCGGAATATGATCCCGGAACGGTACGTTGTTGGTAGATGAACAAAGGATGCTCTACGTAACGTTAATGTGTGTCCCCCGACAGAGAGTCGCTTAAGCGATGAGAAGACTGTTACAGTCACGAGAATGTTTGCGGAGTTCTATGAGACCGTTAGTCATGTCAGTAGAACGGGGTAAGGATGACGTTAGTAGCTTAGCTGACATTATTCGCGACTTCAGATTCGATGTGGCGCCCTATGTTGGTCCTTGTAGCAAGACACAAGAACTAGAGGAGATCCTTGGTTGTACGAGCGCAATTGAAATAACGGTATGGCCTCCAAAGAAAGCCAAGAACAAGGGCAGTGGGAAGCCGATGTTGTCTTCTAAGGCGAAGGCCGCTGCAATTGTTGTGAAGCCTAAACGGTTGTGCAACAACTGCAAGAGGATGGGGCACCATGACAAGAGGAACTGCCCCAACCTATTCATCGAGGGGCCACCTATTGCTGACTTGTCTGTCGATGTTGAGGAGGAGGAGAAGGAGGACGTGGTAGGGGTTGCCGAGGATTGTTTGGGAATATCCTATCTGTTGTGGGAGAAATAATTTTTGGAAACATAAAGATTGGCGACGTTTGAAAAGGTCAAGGTCCGTGATATTGTTTTCACCTATCGCGGACCACAATCATTTCTAATATGGTGTAGTCGTAAATCATGGAAAAAATTATTTTTGGTTGATTTGCTGTAAAAATACAAATCAACGTCCTGAAATATCAATCGTTTGAAAAGCGGTCAATAAATTATTTTTGAAATGATATAATTTTATGGTGATTCAACGTCTAGTGTGTATTTGAAATGCGTTGCTCATACGTCCATCTTTGGCTACAAATACAGCTGTGCAAGAACATTATGCCCTTAATCTTAATAAAGAGTGTTAAAGAATGTCATATTTGGTTGACTAATTTCTATAAAGAACATGCCTTTGGCTGAAATTGTCACGAAATAAATGAGTGTGATTGTACAACATAATGAGTGTGATTCTACAATAGGCTGAGTGTGATTCTACAACGGGGGGGCGTGGCTATACTAATTGTATGAGTTTGATTGTACAAGATACTGACTGTGATTCTACAATATACTGAGTGTGATTCTACAAAATTGGGGCGACTACATAAATTGAAGTGTGCGACATTTGAAAGCCAGAAATCTTACACAATGTGATGATTGTGACTATACAATATGTTGAGTGTGACTATACAACTTAATGCGATGCTCATAACATTTTGTATTTGTACATTAGAAAAATAGCGAAATAGCGATGGAAATATTTGTACATTAGAAAAAGTCCATCTTTTACATAACACATAATACTTGAAACATAAAAACATTCTCGACATAGTACTTGAAACATAAAAACATTCTACGACATAATGAGTTGTAACCCATACCAAACAACATATAATATAGTAGTAGCAAAACAGTCATCAAACCTTTAAACACATAAAAACATCCATTACATATCATATTTTTCGGCTACATTTTAACCCATACCTACTTAACCCTCGTATTTTTAAGTATCTTTTTCAAGTTAATCAAATTACGCTGGAACCCTTTCCTAGTGCGGAAATATTCAAGAGACCTTTTCATCAGAAATTGGACGTAGTCGTCCAGTTCGGCCTCCTTCTCTGTATCGCCCATGGATGCCACAAAGTTCCTTGCATCTATGGCAGTGGCGACTAGTTGCATGGCTGTTAATTCATTGCATCTAGTGGTATACAATAAACCATCGTACTCCTCGATCAAACTTCTTATTTCTTCTATTTTGCTGGCCATTTATTGTTTAGGTTGAAGATGAGTTATGGAGTTAAAGAGGTGAAGATGAAGTAGGGGGTAAAAATGGGGTTGGTATTTAAAGGGGGGAGGGAGGAAAGCTGTGAAAATTTAATTGGGGGTAGAAGAGAGGGTTGAAAATTTAAATGACGGATGGTTAGGTAGGGGGGTCTACCTGCCCAAATTAATTGGGGTTAGAAGAGTGAGGTGAACGTTTTGTGTTCTCAATGTGCATTGAGACTCACAAACATCCCTTCAGTCACGTACTCGATGTGTATCGTTTATTTGTCGACGATAGATAATTTTGTGAAATAATCTGGTTGTGAAAAGAATTTACATCTATGTGTGTTTTGTTCTACATAATATCTCCGAGTACAAATCATGGGTTTAATACGTGTGCTCCAAAGACGTAATAAATTTGTTTTGTGTTTCTGGTGTTTAATATTTTTTGCCAATATGTTAATGCGTTTGTATACGAGGCGACTTAAATCGTATTTTTTTTACGAATCATATAAATTGAACGAAATGAATTGTCATATATTTAGAGTTACTTTGTTCAATTAGTCAGTGAATTGTGGTTGTCAGTCATGACTCTGCATGACTTTGACTGCGATTATGAGTTAGAAGTGGCGTGATTGTATCACATCAAGCATGTGACTCTGCCCAAGTAAAATCACTGGCCAAATCATAAATCCAAAAATATTGAGTTGTCATTCATCTGATACTCTAAAGATACTTCAACATGAATCGATACTCCAAAAACTAATTTACTTCAATATGTACACTAGTTGCTACATATTCACGCGTTACGGTCTACTGGCAAACTTTTTTACTAGCTTACGCCTAGCGTCGAGATTTTTCCATATGTTCAGCTTGTCCTCTAAGACACAAGATCTCACGTGTAGTAGGAATTACTTTACTAAACACATTGTGATGCTCGTTCACCAAGTAACCTATAGATCTTATTTCCATAAAGTAGTTTTATTTAGGAAAAAGTTTCTTAAATAAAACAAAATAAAATATTTTCAAAACCTAATGGAATATTATTTCCATAAAACTTATAGAAGATATTTTAGAAAATTACTTTTTAGAAAATATTTTCAAAGCAAATCAAGCGAGCGACACACAATCTTTTTGACACAAATTCTATCACGGAACTTCACGGACTGTTACATCTGTGAACGGGACTGTAACATTCAGAGTCAGACTGTAACATCTTGTTTCAGATTGTAACACTTCCAACTCTGACTGTAACAAGTTCCTAAGTCCTTTCAAGCTTGACTCACCCAATCAACCTTGTTCGTCGTAAACTCGATTCATGACGTCAAGTTAGTGAACTAGATCGATAGGCTACTTGTTCATTCTGCCTTTTCCTTGTCCTTCTAACAATGAAGTGATTATAACTCCATGTTAGGTGTCTTCTCCAACCATGAAGTGATTATAGCTCTATGTTGAGTATCTTCCTCTCCTTCTCCTCTTTTACAAGCTTTCACATCTTCTTCTATGATCATCAAATCTTATTTCTTTCCATGAGTGCTTTCTCATGATTGAATCTTCCATCCCTTTTGATACATGACTCCTTTTCTCTATCCGTATAAACCTATATGACTTGATATATACGAGTAGACAAAAAAACTCGTTACGTGCCACTTGTAATCATCAAAACATAATATGATATTGTTATAAGTAGATATTACTATAAAGAGCATAAAACCAATCTCGAGTCTTCAACTTTAAAACATTTTGAACTTGGATAATTTGTTTTAACAACCAATTGAGCACCCATCCTTTTAACATCAATCCCTTTATATTAGAGTTGATCATGGGTCGGATTGGGTCGGGCCCATGTTTAAAAAAAAATAGTCCAAACAAACGGGCTGGACTGGGTCGGGCCTTTTATACAGGTCTGTTGATCAAGCCCAAGCCCACCTATTTTGGACAATTTCGGGCTTCAGACAAAAATCAGGTTGTTTCGAGCCAACGTGCTATTATGTAGCAGGACACTAGCAGTAGAGTGTAGTAGCCATGAAACAATTGCGAAACAAAATTAAATAAGTCAAATAACAACAAAGAAGATAAATGTCCTACAAAAAGTCAAACCAAGTTAAGAAAATTATTAGCACGTATTATCTCGAGAATCTCTAATATTGGGGCTCGGAAGCTTTCCTATGCGGGGAGACTAACTTTGGTCCAGGCTGTGCTTTCTCAATCGCATAATTACTGGGCTATGGTTTTTATTATCCCTATGTTGCAATTTCCTTTGGGATGGTGGGGTGGAAGGGACTAATCGAGCCTTAGTGAGTTGGGAGAAAATTTGTTGCCCTGAGGAAGAAGGTGGATTAGGATTAAGGGATTTGGAGGTTTGGAATGAGGCAGTTGTGGCAAAACTGGCATTATGGGTGTTTGATCAGCCTGATAGATTGTGGGTTCGGTGGGTTAATAGCGTTTATCTAAATAACACCGATTGGCATGAATATCAGCCTCACGCTGATGTCACGTGGGCATGGAGGAAGATCTGTCAGGCTAAGGAGAAAATTAAGCAAATGTATGTGAATGGGGCTTGGCACGGAACGATGACCTATTATTCGATCTTGAGAGCTTATGAGGAGCTTCGGGTTCAGAGGCCTAGGGTAACGTGGTGGAGGTTTGTTTGGAGTGGCTGGAGCACCCCGAAGCACAGCTTCATATCGTGGCTTGTGTTTAGGGGGGGCTTTGAACACGAGAAAGAAACTCTTGAGGTTTGGGGTTGTTGACTCAAGCCTTTGTTATCTATGTGAAATGCATGAGGAGAGCTTGGACCATCTGTTCTTTGAATGTCGATGGAGCGCGAAGGTAATTGACCTGTTGAATGTTTGGGTGAGGAAGAGAATGCCGAGCGGCAGAGGATTGTCGTGGGCAATAAATATGAGGGGCTCGAAACTACAAAGTAATATCCTTCGAGCATTGACCAATGCGACAATTTATCATATTTGGAGACAAAGAAACTAGTGCAGAATTGAAGGAGCAGTACAGCAACCGCAAAGTACTGTGAAGTTGATTAAGATGGATGTTAAGAATAGAATTTTGTGTAAGATCAAATATCCCATTCATGCTAAAGATGCTAGATGGCTACATAATTTGATGTGGTCATTGCCCCTATAAATTGATTTCACAACTTACCAAAAAAAATGTTAAGAAATCAAAGAAATTGACAATAAAAAGTACTCCAATCAACTAGCCATATTTGAGATTTGGAGGGGTGATGGCGGCCTTATTCTTAGAGCAACCACAATGGACAACCACAAAATGAATATATTTAAAATTTTACTAACAATGGAAGAACTTTATATAAAGTTCTTACTTGAATAAGTTAGATAAAAATAAATAAAATAAATAAATAACAATTGAGCAACTCTTCTTGGATTTAGTAAGAAACTTGGTTCTTATTTTCAAACCAAATTTCTCAAATATAGCACAAACTTTTTCCCACAATGGACAAACTTTATCAAATAAAGTTCTTTTAACAAACTCAAGGGTAAGAACTACCCATTGTGATTGCTCTTAAATCTTTACTTTTGTTTTTGACGAGTCACTACTAACATACTCTCTTCTATCCATTCAATCCTTTACATGGAGGGTTTCACAACTTTTAAGAAAATTGATAAAAGTAAGGGTATTATTGTTAAATCAAATGATTTATGGGTCCACCAAAATTAAAGTAAGGAAGCATTTTGTGTAAATAGAGTAAGGATATGACGGTTATATGGTAAAGTCGTTTACCAAAAAGAAAATGTAAAGAATTGATTGGATTGTCCATTTAGGTAGCGTTTGGCAACCAACATTTCATTTCAAATCGTCATTGTCAAATTAGAAACGTGAAATGATAGAATTTTACAATGGCATGCGTTAAGGTGTCATTTGGAAATGACCATTTTTTGTGAGAGACTTGGATTTGGTTGGATTTGACAAAATCCAAATTCACTTTGTTTCCCAAACAAAGTATTTGTGTCAAATCCAAATTTCAAAATGAAATCTGTGTTCCCGAACGGACCATTATAGTAAATGTAAAGAATTGAATGAATGGGAGAGTACATAGTATTTATTAATGGGTATTACTTAAAGTGTAAACTATTAAGTACATTACTTGATTATGATACTATGAAAATTTAACTTGTGAAATACTCCATATGTAGTTGTACTTACATTGGCAATAGAGTGTATGCATCCCTATAGATTTATATAATATTACGCCGTAGAATATAATCGGTATATACTTACATATTTATCTTTGAAGTAATTTTTTCCTTAATGTCAGGCCAGGTCGGGCCATATTTTGGGCCTTAAGGTTGGCCCGAACTCAACCCTAAATATATCGTGAGCGTAGTTCGCACCGAGCTACATATTTTTTTGGGTAATTTCATGGGAATAATCCCAACTATGCGCGTGCTTCTTAAAATAATCTAAACTATACGTAATCTCATTTTAATATGAACTACGCATTCATTAATCACGCTTTGCTATGTATGAAATTATGACTTGCTATTACTGGTCATAATGACTTGTTGTAACTTTCTAGGTCTGTTGCAGTTATCGTGAAAGACAAAATTATAATAAAAAAAAATTCATAGCTTCTATAAGACTAATTGAAAAAAATGGAAGATGAATTTTCGGAAAATTTAATATTTTTTTATCAATGGCCGAAAATGAACACGAAATGTGAATCAGAAGAAGAGTTAGAGGAAGAGTTTAATAAGGGAGGTTCAACAGGTAGTCGGTCACCCATAGCAAAGCGAGGTTAATGAAGGCGTGGTTCATATTAAAATGAGATTACGTATAGTTTGGATTAATTTAAGAAGAACAAGCATAGTTGGGATTATTCCCATGAAATAACCCTATTTTTTTTGGGACCAATTAAGAGCCAGAGCCTGCTAAAAATTCGGGTTGAATCGTCGGCCGCTCTTCGCCATTCGATTGGCTATACCTTATATATCTCATCAACTAAATCACCATAACTCATCTTTGTACTACCTAAAACAAAACATTGTGACCTTACTCTATACGGTACACATCCATTTTGCTCCAATATTCCTCCATGGCAATGACATATCAAAGGGTAATCAATATTGTCCACTGACTCTCCCTTCCTCTACAAATACCCCACTTTGTAGAGAGGAGAAGGAAGCCAATTCATGTACTACTCCCTCCACTACTTACCCTCATCATATATGAGAGGCGACATACATACATACATACATACATACATACATACATACATACATACATACATACATACATACATACATACATACATACATACACATATTGTATTGACTTGGGCGTTGGATGCTCCGCCCCGGGGCAACCTCTGGGCCGGAGTTCACCTTGCAGGACCACCGCTGACTAGCATCCGGATCGCGAGGAGAGCCAAATCGCCCGAGCTGGGGACCCATGTTCAATCCCCAAACAATTATTATTTATAATAATTATTATGATTAATTATTATTAATATAATTATTATTATTATTATTTATTAGTAATTATTTTTAGGGTTATTTAACGACAAAAATACCAACTATAGGGCGTCTTCCCAAAACAATACCAATTTTAATAAATCTGAGAATAATACGTATTATTGGAGTAGTTAAACAATAGTAGTAAAAGTGACTTTATAACCTACTACATCAGGTCACCTAATTAATATTTAACCTTCTACTTATCCTTCATCCTTCTTCTTAGACCTGGATAACAGATGAACCGTGTCGGGTCAGTTTCAGATCGGGACACTTTTGGGTTATAATAATCTGGTTGTGTAGACACCCAGATTTGGACCTGGTGGCTGCAGAAGTGCCCAACAAACACCCGATGACGATAGGACTGCAACGCAACACGAGTTCGCGATGTTTTAGGTAGTTTTTCTATAGAACGAATCAATTAAATTACTCTGACAAATTAAACTAACATAATGCCAGCCTTAGTCGTGTCGTTACGGTCGCATAGACACTAATTAGAGTCAATTCTGACATCGGAATCCCGAGTCGGTCTTGAAACTCGAACCGAGTCAGCACCGCGCCAAGCGAACCTCGGGACGCACACCCGAGGCCCACTAAACCCACAGCACTAGGTCAAGATAGGGGAGCCTTAGGCTCTAAAATATGAATTATACACCCGCCTCACGGTTTTGGAAAGTATCAAAATCGTATTTTCAAAACTTCAACCGCTCCGCCTCACGCGTCCGAGACTCCCCACGCCTGAACCCAGGCGCCTGAGTCTTCGTGCGCCACAGCTCAGGCGTCCATATAGGCGATGAGGACCGAAAATACCTATAAATACCCCCCACCCCCACCCCCACCTCATTCATTCGACACACAATTTCATCTTCTTCTCTCCTCCCTCTAGTTTCTCGCTAAGGGCTCGCACTCCGACACCCGAGGCAAACGATCCACTCGATCGTAGTTCCGATAAAAAAGCGACATCGACGCTACTCCTCACCTTCGAGCACCCCACTCGATACCGAGGTGCCTGTGTTTGACTAGCTCAAGTCTAGTAACGAAATTCTGCCGGATTAGCCACAGAATCAGTCCATAGTAACGAAGCTCTGCCGAAGTAGCCGCGGGAAGGGTCAACGGTAACGGAGCTCTGTCGGAGTCACTGGTCAAGCTAGGAGGATCCGCCTGTTGAATTCGAGTCGTCACTAGGTTGCCATCTAAACAAAACTTGACATTTTCGCACTTTCCTTTATTATGCACTACGACAACACTAGTTGCGGACACTAGGTCCGCAAGCACCCACTAAAATACGTAACGTCCTAACTTCAACCGCAGACACTAAAACACACTAAATAGACCCGAGTAATTCCGAGATCCGTTCTCAAACTATCTACGCATCGTGTCCCGTTTAGTGTGTACACCGAGGGTGCAACTCCTCACTATGTGATTTACTTACGTTCGCATTTACAATTTTTCGTATGATTTATTGCTTTTATGACCTTATAATCGCATGCTAAATCACCTAACACGAAATTCAAAACGTAAAATAACTAAAATTGAACAAAGCGATGGTCGGGTTCCGTATTACTCCAGATGCTCGCCTTACTAGGTTCGACGCATTTCTATTAATACTGAACCGATGCATCTTAAGCAGAATACCTGGTAAGGTATATCACGAGAACGACTAATATCCGTATTATCGCATTAAAAATGATTTGCTAATACGTATAATACTAGTACTCTCTACCCTCCTACGTGCATCTTTTCATGGCCTGCCTGTCACGTGAAATCGCATGCAAAGAATGTAAACACAACCACTTTGACGACAAAACTTACTTGTCTTTACACAACCGACGTAGCAAAAAGAATAGGGTTAAAACAACGGATGTTACAGTATTTCCACCACAACAAAAGAACTAGGTTATCAGCCCACCGATTTATTAGTAGAGGCCTCTATAGTGCAGGCGGGATTGGGTGTTGACATCTATCGGATGTTGGCTTCCCAATACGTACCCTCACCCCTTACTCAGAATCGACGGTTTCCAGATGTCCGAAACCATTGGCAATGAGAGTCATTCCAGGCATGGAGTGCTTAAGGGTACAAGTCTTTATCTTTAGGTCCCGTACCACTCAACTTTGAGCCGGCAAGGAATCAAAGTTGACTTGAATGGTTTCCGAGTCCCCATAATTGACTCGGTGGCGACTCCACAAATCGGCAACGAATTCAGTTCACTAAAAAGGTCGTCTTACCAAACAAATCGGCCTTTAAACATTTAAAACTACGACTCGATCGATTCCAAACGGAAACACGGGTGCCCGCGCCCGTCTAGTACAAGTTCGGATCGTCATCCGAATCGAGGTTCGACACATCGCCCCGTGCGCGAGATCGGACAGGCCCCCGACCGGGAGGGGGCCGCGTGGGTGGTCGCCGCCACACCTTCAAAAAAACGGGTAGGTCCCGCGCGAGCGCCGGGCGTTGCGGACAGACGTCCACAGGTTGACTTCGGGTCGGGTCAGATAATTTCGGGTTTGGGTCACTCTCGGGTTTGCTGTTTTCAACTTTTTTTTGAGGGATATCGATTCGTTTTCTATAATAATAGTCGGGTCAGTTTCGGGTTAGCTCGGTCAATTCAGATTACGGGTAGGGTTCATTTTGCTTATTTGGGCCGGGTCAGTTTTGTTAAGTCTAGTACTCCTTATTTCTCTCCTTCATCCTCTCTCTGCATTACCCTTCATCCTTCTTAAATTTTTTTCTATACGTTTCGTTTAGATTAACGTGTTGATTTTAGTGTTAGATTGTGTTGTTAGCTAGATTTGGTGAGGTTGAAGACTTGAAAGAAGAGAAAGACGGAGGACATTAATGACGTTTAATGCCCCGTACACTGAGTTAGTGAAAATGAGTGAAGTAATATGAAATAAATTAAAGACGAAAAAAGAAGGTGAACCGGTTTTACCGCTAACTGGTCATCTATACAACTATGGTTTAACTACTCCAAAAATACGTATTATTCTCTGATTTATTAAAATTGGAATTATTTTCGGAAGACGCTCTATAGTTGGTATTATTGTCGTTAAATAAAATTAAAGGTGAAAAAGAAAGGTGGAAGTAGAGCTGGCACTTAGTCGTGTCGGGCCGGGCTTCGTGCCTGGGTGGGTCGGCCCGGTCGTGCCTAGACCCGGGCTCGTGCCGTGCCCGACACGGAGCTCTGGCTGACCTTGCCGCCGAGGTACGGCCCGAGGCCCGGGCCCGGTCGTGCTGTGCTCAGGCCGGGTCTCGTGCTCGGTTGTGCTCGGCCCGTCGTGCTAGTTTTGTGCTCGTGCCCGTGTTTCAGTTTTCGTGTCGGTTTTCGGGTTTCGGGACGTGCCTCAGTCTATTTCATATTTTTTCCAGGAAAAACAAGACGCGTTTGTGTGCGATCCGAATATTTGTAGATAATTATATATTATAATATTTATTGAGATTAGTAGAAGATTAGTAAGAATGGTTTGTGTGAATTGAAGATGGATGAATGTGGGATTGTGGGTATTTATAAGAAAGAAAAGAAAAAAAAAAGGGAAAGAGACGTTGGAGGCAGGCAGGCAGCATGCAACAGTACAGCACAGCGCAGCTGACAGTACACAGCAGGTAGCAGACAGCACAATGCCACAAAATACAAACACTTAATAACATTATAAAAAAAACACTCTTCTATAAATAAAGTTAAAAGACTTCTTTAAACATTTAATTTTTTGCCACGTGGCATGCATTAATGAGTTTTTTTTTTAAAAAAGTGTATTTTATTAAAATTTATTCTTATTAAATTTTGAATTGTTTAGTTACATATGTGTGTACATTTTTATTTTTATTAAGTTCATATTTGATGACATTATTAAGTATCACAAACTTTTCGTTTACCCCATATTTAATAATTTATTATAATAAATAATTCAATTTATAATTGTTATTTTTCAAAACCTTTACATTCATCTTTCATTACAAACAACTATTAAAAATAGTATTTCGTAAATAGTTTAACATCTTTTTTTAAAATAAGAATTTCCATTTTTTATGTTTTTTTTCTTTAACAAAATTAATATTTATTTGTTATTTTATGCCTCTTAAATTTAACATTTATTACATTATAAATTTATTATGTGTTTAGCTATTTTACTTTAATTATTAATAAATTTATTACTACTTACAATTTTTTAATCGCAAAAAAGATTTTGTTATGCATTTAATTTTTGCGCACGGGGCGGATGCTTTCATGTTTTTACAATATAATGTTTTACAAAAAAATTATCTTTTTTTTAATTTTATATTTTCTTATTATATATGTGTTGTAAAATTTTATTTTCATTACCTTCATATATAATTAATCACATTATTAAGGATCACAACAAATTTACATTATTTATAATTTATATTTACTAATTGATCTATATAATATATTCAAAAGACAACTTAAAACATTAAATTTTATTCCACACGTCAAATTTTTTTTTAAAAAGACAATTGAAAAAAACTTAATATTTTACTTAAAGCATAAATTTATTGTTATTAATGAAAATGACTGATTTTTGAAAAAAAAAATTAATCATTTGGAGGTTACACCTTTTCATCTACTTTTGCCTTAATAATCAAATTTAATATTAATAATTATATTATATATTATGAAGAACTTCATTATCATCATTATATAAATAAAAAATCAGTATATTAGAGAGTTTGAAAAAAACTATTTGTATTTTGAGATTTCTTATTCACATTTCATTGGTTCTATTTTATAAATATTCTCTTCAGTTTTGTAATTGTTCTTCGTTGATTCTAATTTTAGTACGTACTAATTTATCTTTTTGCATTTGTTTTTGTTTAGTAAACTTATGCGAAGCCAATAATCAAGTCTGAAATTTCTCATTTTTCAGGTATACTAATTTTTATTTTAACTGATTTTTAATTATATTGATTATTATACAAATACATTTAAAGTTAACTTTAAATCTCATGGATTTTGTGTTCATAAGAGTGTACTTTTATTTATATTCAAAATTGAAGAAATTTACAAAATATGATTGAGAAGAAGTTGCAAATTTAAATGTTAATCAAAGTAGCATATTAAGGATTACAATTATTTAGGTAATGTATTTAATATTTTAGTCCAAAGGTAAATCAACAATAAAAAAAATAGTAAGAAAATGATAAACAAAACTTAATATTTCACTTAAGCATAATGTATTATTCATAAGAAAACGTAATAGTTTTCTAAAAAAAAATAATAGTTTGGTTGTTTCGTCATTTAATCCACTTTCGTCGTAATGATAATCAATCAAATTTAATATGAATAATTAGATTATTTAGTATTAAGAACCTCATACTGAACTAGCTAATTTATATTTTTTATTGCTTTACTATTAAATTTTTTATTACATGCTTTATTTTATTTTTGCATCTATGAAATATAGTTAAAAGGTTTTCTTCCCCCATCAAATTATTTACTGAGTGACTTTTGTCTCTTTCATTAAAATATTAAAAAATATTAATCAAAACTTTTCATTTACCTTTTATTAAAAAAAATATTATTATATTTTTTATTAGATAAATTTATGATATATATATATATATATATATATATATATATATATATATATATATATATATATTAGTAAAACTTTTTTATGCATTTATTTTTTTTTACTTAAATTTATCATTATCAAATTTTGATTTTTTTTATTATAAAAAAAATAACTTAATCATTTGGAGGTTACACATTTTCATCTATTTTTTTTCTTAGTAATCAAATTTTAATATTAAGAAAAAGTTACAATGTGTTAATCAAAGTAGCATACTAAGGAGGACAAGTATTTGAGTCTAAATAAAGGTAAATCATCAATAAAATATATTAGTAAGGAAATGACAAATACAACTTAATATTTCACTTGAGCATAATTTATTATTTTTAAGAAAGCTTGATAGTTTCTAAAAAAATTAAGAAATCACAAACACAACTTTGGTCGTAATGATCAGTCAAAGTTAATATGAATAATTATAATTATTTAGCATCAAAAACTTAATATTATAACTAAAAAAATAATAGGAGTATAAAACAATGAAGGGATACAAATAATTGAGATTTTTTTACATTTCATTCGCTTTATTTTTGAACATTTCCTTTAATTTTGTAAGATACAGAGTATGAATTAACTACTAGCTTTATATGAATTCTGTAAGATCAATCATGACAACTTTTTTTAGCTGAATTATTTGACAACACTTGGTTAAAAATATATTATCAATACGATAAAAAATTTGAAATAGATAATCCCGTGATTTCACGGGCCACATACCTAATTTTTATATTATATATAAAAAAACATTTAGTTACATACTACGAAGACACAAAGAATTTATATAACAAAAGGAAAGAAATATTATTTTTACTGAATAATTATTATACAAACTAAAAATTATAAATAAAATCTTCGTAGAATGTAAAAGAAACTAAAAAATAATTAAAGTCGACTTGTGAAACTGTAATTGAAAAAATAATTATGTCTACGACTCTATGATTCGACACTGCCACTCGAAGGGGTATCGTCGGTGTCGACATCACTATCTCTTGGTTCCTGACCTTGTTTTCGGTCTCTTGCATCAATCCAATCTTTGTAACAGATACACATGCGGAGGCTGTCGCAAGACAAAGACGTACATTTTTCGTCCAACACCCTTTTAGAGGCACTGAAGCAACGTTCGGACGCTACAGATGAAACTTGAATGGCGTAGAAGTCTCGTGCCATTGCTGACATCACCGGAAGACGTAGTTCATGTTCTTGCCACCATGATAGAAGATCAGTGCTTAGTTTATCGAATTCGGAAATATTGTTGAAATAATCATATTGCATGTACATATGAAATTCAGCAAGATCGGACTCCCGTGTTTCTTGAGGAGATGGCATCAATCGAGACATTCGTGACATGGCCTTGCCCAATCCTGTAGCGATCGTCGATCGGCTACTGCTAGCACCTGCACCTGATCGAGAAGTAGTGGTGGGGTTAGTTTGACCATAAATCCGCTCGTATTCACCAAATACTACACCAAAGTCGTGTCTAACCGAGGCCGCATAGGCCTCCCTGTCGAATTCTAGGTTCATTGTTTTTTTATAAGTTTCAACAACGTTGATGGCACCCTCAAATTTCCACCTAGGGTCTAAAATCACTGCAAATACATAGAGAAGAGGAATATCGCCCCAATATTTTAGCCATTTTGCCTCCATGTCGGGTAGAAAAACGTAGTGTAATCAGGTAGGCCTCGATATTTTTGGAAAATAGTGGCAATATTGTAAATGTTAGCAACGAAAAAAGGGGCCGTAGGCTTATATGCATGAGAAAATGCAGTGGTCGCCTCCTCAAAGGCGGGCAACATGTCGATATATATTTCTATTTTCTCCCAATCATCCTCAAATAATTGTTGATCGGGAAAACGAGTGTTCCAAAAAGTAGTTAGCGGATCCTTATATTCTAAACATGACTGCAGCATTGTGTACATTGAATTCCACCTCGTGTTGTTTTCTGCGGGAAATTTTCTGTATTTAATTTTATTTAATTTACAAAAGTGACGTCAATCTTGACGCCTCAACTGACACGTGTTCAAGTGCATAACTATTTTTTTAAACTTGGCGTGATAGTGTCGTAGACCCACTAAACCGTCCTTAACACACAGGTTTAAAATGTGACAACCACATCGAACATGTAACAATTTACCATCTAAAAAAATATTTTGTAAACTGGTCTTCAACATGTTAGCACAATAAGTCATAGACGTTGCATTATCAAAAGTAACAATCAAAATTTTATCTCTAATTTCATAGTCGCATATCGCTCTCACAATAATGTCGTGGATATTAGTAGCGGTATGTGGACTTTCTAATCTTGCAAATTCAATTATTCTTTTTTGTAAAACCCAATTCTCATCTACCTAGTGAGCTGTTAAACATAGGTAAGAGTAATTGATGCGAGAGTCTCAGCCATCGGATGTTAACGATATTTTAGATCTCATATTTTTGAAGCATTCTATAAGCTCCATTTTAGCCTCCATATATTGTTTCTGTTGTGCGAAAGCTAACAAGCACGGCAATAATAAAAGAAAGAGACCAAGATTTAACGTGGTTCACTAACAATTTGTTAGCTACGTCCACAGGCGAGGGAAAAACTTTTACTATGTCGAGAATGCAAATTACAGACTCGTATGAGCTCTCTCTAAGTAATGACTTAAGAGACTCAAATATTTTGGATGGTTTCTAAGGTGGAGGGGAGACTCCTCTATATATATAAAAAGAATCCCCTCACCTTTCTTAATCTTTCGATGTGGGACAAGAATACAATATATATGTTGTACATGAACCACACTTTCCTATTTCCTTAGATGTGGGACAACCACCAAACAAGGAAAATACCAACTTCAAGTCACATATTCTAACAATTCTCCACCTTGACTTGAACGATCGCATCTTTCAACGGTCTTCAGTCAATAGTCGTTTTCTCCCTTCCCTCGGTTGTCTTTTTCACCCAAGACACGGGTTTTGCCTTTTTCACCCAAGGCACGGGTCTTGCCTTTTTCACCCAAGGCACGGGCCTTGCCTTTTTCACCCAAGGCACGGGCTTTGCCTTTTTCACCCAAGGCACGGGCCTGCTCCACCTAGGACTTAATACCCTCCGTGGAGCTGTGCAGCCCCGAAGGGCTTACATATAACTGTCAACATTTAGCAAATCCAAACAATGTTTGAATTTGCTAGGCGGAACCGGCTTAGTGAACATGTCAGCTGGATTATCAGCTGTCCCAACCTTCTTCACCACGATACGCTTCTCACTACGTAGGAAATGATACCTTACATCAATGTGTTTGGTTCTTTCATGATGCACCTGATCCTTAGCCAGACATATAGCACCTAAGCTATCACAGTACACAACTGCTTGATCATGATGTAACCCAAGATCGCTAACTAACCCTTTCAACCAAATACCCTCCTTGACCGCTTCAGTTAAAGCCATGTACTCAGCCTCTGTTGTTGACAAAGTAACAGACGACTGTAGAGTAGCCTTCCAGCTAACAACAGATCCACCAAGAGTGTATACGTAGCCAGTCATCGATCTTCTACCGTCTACATCTGCTGCATAATCAGAATCAGAATAACCCGTCACCAAACACGTTCTATCACACCCATATATGAGACCGACATCTGACGTTCCCCTCAAATAGCGGAATATCCGCTTAACTTGTTGCCAGTGTTCACGGCCAGGTTGAGCCATAAACCTGCTTACAACACTAACAGCATGCGCAATATCAGGCCTCGTGCAAACCATAGCGTACATCAAGCTACCAACTGCACTAGCATAGGGAACACCTGACATGTATGTCTTCTCAGCTTCAGTTTGAGGTGCAAAAGAATTAGATAACCGAACATTCGCGGCCGATGGAGTGTTTATAGGTTTCGCCGCACTCATCCCAAACCTGGACAAAACCTTCAAAATATAACTTTTCTGTGACAAGAAAAGCTTCTTCTGAACCCGATCTCTATAAATCTCCATGCCGAGAATTTTCCTAGCTGCTCCCAAATCTTTCATATCAAACTCGGAACTGAGAAGTACCTTGAGCTTCTGAACATAAGACATCTTCTTCGCAGCTATGAGCATATCATCTACGTATAGGACCAAGTATAAATACGAGCCATCCTCCATTTTGTTATGATAAACACAACAATCATAAGGACTCCTATTGTAGCCATGCCCCACCATAAAGTTGTCAAACTTCTTGTACCACTGTCTCGGTGATTGTTTGAGCCCGTATAAAGACTTCTTTAACTTACAAGCATAGGCCTCTTTTCCCGGAATTTCGAACCCCTCTGGCTGACTCATCAAGATATCTTCCTCTAACTCCCCGTGAAGGAAAGCTGTCTTCACATCCAGTTGTTCTAGTTCTAGATCATAATGAGCGACCATCGCTAAAAGAACTCGAATAGAAGTATGTCGCACTACAGGAGGAAAGATCTCATTGTAGTCAACTCCTTCTTTCTGACTAAAACCTTTCGCGACTAGATGTGCCTTGTATCTGATGCTTTCACCCTCTGTTGTTCCTTCTTTCCGTTTGAATACCCACTTGCAACCAACCACCTTCCTTCCTTGTGGCACCTTAATTAGCTCCCATGTCTTGTTCTTGTGAAGAGACTCTATCTCTTCACTCATAGCAGTGATCCATTGCGCCGAATCACCACTAGAAACTGCTTCTCTATAAGATAGTGGCTCAGATGACTCAATTTCGTCGGCTACTTGTAGTGCATATCCCACCATCTCTTCAGCATAGCAGTTTTGGGAACGAATTCTTCACCCCTCTATCTCTTTGATCAACCTACTAGGCTCTCTTATTGTTCGTCTAGAACGCCCCTCAGGAGCCTCTGGTTCATCAACACTGGACTCTTCTGGTTGACTTTCCTCCCCAGCCGGAGTAGTCTCTAGAGCTTCTTCTGTAACTTGGATCGATGTTCCTGGTAACAACACGGCTGGCGCTACATCTGGCTCCACCTGTTTCTCGAGACTATCATTCTTGTCGTGACTTGTTGAATTATCGGAAGACACAAACATAGAGCTTTCATCGAAAGTGACATCCCTGCTAAGAATGATGCGGTTCTCTGACGGAGACCAAATGCGGTATCCCTTAACTCCATCTCCATATCCCATAAAGCAACCCTTTTTGGCTCGCGGCTCTAGCTTTCCCTCATTTACATGATAATAGGCCAGACAACCAAAAACCTTCAGACATGAATAATCAGCATCTTTACCAGACCATACCTCATAAGGCGTCTTGCAGTCAATCCCCGTATGAGGTGCACGATTTATCAAGTAACATTCCGTCTTCACAGCTTCACCCCAAAACTTCCTAGTCAACCCTGCATTGGAGAGCATGCACCGAACTCTCTCAAGCAACGTCTGATTCATGCGCTCTGCAACACCGTTTTGCTGCGGTGTTCCCCTAATGGTGTGATGCCTAGCAATCCCATTATCCTTGCAAAGCTCATTGAACTCAGACAAACAAAATTCCAGACCATTATCCGTTCGTAGCCTTTTGATCTTCTTTCCCGTTTGATTTTCCACCAATGTCTTCCACTGAATGAAGGTTTTAAGGACCTCGCTCTTGTGCTTCAACAAATAAAGCCACGTGTACCTGGAGAAATCATCTATAAAGGTGACAAAATAGTGAAAACCTCCAATACCTTCTACGCGAGCAGGACCCCAACAATCTGAATGGATATAATCAAGCATTCCCTTGGTAGTGTGCACCCCTTTGCCGAACTTAGCACGATGCTTCTTCCCGAACACACAATGCTCGCAGAAACTAAGATTCTTCATCTTATACCTACCCAGAAGATCCCTCTTGGATAATATCTGCATCCCTCGTTCACCCATGTGACCAAGTCGCATATGCCATAACTTAGTCTCATCTGTGTGACGATCCTCTGACGCTACAGCTGCAGAACCTGTCAACGTCATACCTTGCAATAAATACAAGGTATTTCTCTTGATACCCGTAAGTATCACCTTGGAACCCTGCATAACGTTCAATGTCCCTTCTGAACCCGAAAAAGTGAAACCCTTTTCATCAAGAACACCAAGAGATATCAAATTTTTCTTCAACAAAGGAACATGTCTTACGTCACTTAAAGTACGAATCATACCATCACATGTTTTAATCTTGATTGACCCTTTCCCAGAAACTTTGCAGACAGCATCATTTCCCATAACAACATTACCACCATTAAAGCTCTCATAAGTGGAAAACCAATCACGATGTGGACACATATGATATGAACAACCTGAGTCTAAAACCCATTTGTCGGAAGGATGTTGAACCTTATTGACAGTTAAGCTAAATCATCCTCCGAATCATACTTTTGACCCTGGACAACGGCTGCAGTTGAAGGCTTTTTCTTTGGACAATCAGCCTTCCAATGTCCTGGTTCCTTACAAATGTGGCAAAGGTCATTTGGGCTTGGTCCCTTAGGTTTAGATTTAGACTTATTCTTCTTCTTACCTCCTCGACCCTTCCCCTTGGATGTATTAACTACTAGCCCGACATTATGACTTTCACCCACATCAATTGTCGCCTTTTGACGCAACTCCCTAGTGTGAAGGGCCGACTTCACCTCTTCTAGGGTCAAGGTTTCTTTCCCAACAACAAATGACTCAACGAAATTTTCATACGAGTTAGGCAAAGAAACAAGCAGTATTAAGGCAGCATCCTCATCCTCGACCTTAACATCTATATTACGTAAATCAAGCAATATAGTATTTAATCTATCGAGATGATCTCTAAGGGACATACCATCTTGCATTCGGAGGCTAAACAAGCGTTGCTTCAAAAGCAACTTGTTGGTGAGTGACTTCGTCATAAACAAAGACTCCAACTTTGACCAAAGCCCCAAGGCAGTATCTTCGTCAGCAACTTCGGTGATGACGTCATCCGTCAAGCATAACAAAATGGTGGAGTGAGCTTTCTCCTCCATCACCTCCAATTCGGCAGCTGTGATGCCCCCCTTTGTAGGTTCCGCTCCCTCAGCCGACACTGTAGCCTTAATACCCTTCGTCAAGGGTTTCCAAATACCTTGCTGCTTAAGCAAGGCCTTCATCTTAATTTGCCATAGCCCGAAGCTATTCCTCCCCGTGAACTTCTCAATCTTCATACTCATCGCCGCCATTTCCCGAGATCACAGATACCCGAGATACCTTGAGCTCTGATACCAGTTTATTGTGCGGAAGCTAACAAACACGGCAATAATAAAAGAAAGAGACCAAGATTTAACGTGGTTCACTAACAACTTGTTAGCTACGTCCACAGGCGAGGGAAAAACTTTTACTATGTCGAGAATGCAAATTACAGACTCGTATGAGCTCTCTCTAAGTAATGACTTAAGAGACTCAAATATTTTGGATGGTTTCTAAGGTGGAGGGGAGACTCCTCTATATATATAAA
The DNA here is from genome assembly GCA_958450325.1 of Agrostemma githago. Lineage (NCBI taxonomy): Eukaryota > Viridiplantae > Streptophyta > Magnoliopsida > Caryophyllales > Caryophyllaceae > Agrostemma > Agrostemma githago. The sequence goes on from OY288252.1 coordinate 43,188,125, forward strand.
AAGAATCCCCTCACCTTTCTTAATCTTTCGATGTGGGACAAGAATACAATATATATGTTGTACATGAACCACACTTTCCTATTTTCTTAGATGTGGGACAACCACCAAACAAGGAAAATACCAACTTCAAGTCACATATTCTAACAGTTTCATTGCTTTACTTTTTACAGTTTTACGGCTCGTTAGTAGATGAGCTAGTTGGTTTGCTTTTACGTCACTAGTACAGAAAAGACATTTGGCAAATAGATTACACAACGGTTGTTGTAAATAACCGTAGCGTATTATAAAATGCGACGGTCATTAGGCAGTGACTGATGTGAAATGTTTATACCAAATACAACCGCATCAGTCAAAATATACGACCGATGCGAAATATATATGTAAAACAAAACCGCATCAGTCAAAATATACGACCGATGCGAAATATATATGTAAAACAAAACCGCATCAGTCAAACTTTACGACCGATGCGAAATAGTTTTGTATAACATACACAACGGTCACCATAACGTTGCATAATATAACCGCAAATTTTTAATATTCAATTCAATACAACTTTTTTTATCATTTAATGATAAAATAATCATTAAAATAATTTTTAAAATAGATTTTAATATTTTTAAAATATAAACATTATAATTCAAAACTATATTAATATACTACTACAATTTTGATATTAAAAGACGTCAAAAATAGGATGCTTATATAACGAACCGTCATCAACAGAAACATCCTTTTAATCAAGATGATCAAAAGAAAGATGTCACCAAACCCTCGCCTCATCTCTTCGTCTTCTTCTCTTCTCTCCATCGAAAAATCCAGAAAAAGCTCGAGAAAATCATCGACAATGGCAGATCTAGCAACCAAAGAGAGAGAAGAGGAGGAGAACAACGATAACACTACTGCTGAAGATGAAGATACTGCTCAAATCGCTCCTATTGTTAAACTTGAAGAAGTTGCTGTTACTACTGGTGAAGAAGATGAAGATCCTCTTCTCGATCTGTAAAATTTCTGATTCTTATTCTCGTTTTTTTGTTCTTCGTTGATTTTTGATGAATCTGTTTTTGTTTTTCGATTAGTTTGAAATTTGAAGGTTTTTGTTGATGGTTTTGTGATTTGTGTTAGTTAGGTTGTTGTGAATTGTTGATGAATCTGCTGTTTTCGCGATTTGATAGTTTAGTATCGGATTGCGTGTTGCGAATTAACTTACTTCAATCTTTGATTTTTTATACTTCGATTGATTTTTAATGTTTGATTATTTGATGAATCTGCTATTTTATGCGATTTGATTACTAGTATCGGATTACTTTGTTGCGAATTAATTTGATTTTTGATTCATCTATGCGAATTATATTTATTATTGGCACGATTCATCCTGATTTCTGGTATGATTCCTATTTCCTGAATTCTAATTGATTTGATTTCGTGATCATCTTTCGATTCGATTTCGAGTTTTCTGATGAGAAATTTCGTTTAAAACGTTTGGATTTTGAATCTAATACAATGAATTGCTAGATTGAATGATTTCTTTTACCCTAAATTCCATAAGTTTGATTTTAATTTGTTAATTTGACCTAATTCAAGTTGTTTTTAATCAGTTTTGTGTATGTTAAATTCTTGAATTGATATCAAACTGATCTAACAGTGTGAAATATTTCCGTTTTTTGGTTGCATAGAGTCGCATAGATGAATTGGTAATATATATATATATATATATATATACATAATACTTGTTGTCTCTTCGATTTAGGAGATAAAATTACTTCTAGATTTCTAATATGACTTAGTTTTAATCCTGCAGGCGTGGACCTTTATTCGGTAGTCAGACTCTCGCTTTCAATCATTCTTCTATTACTTGTGTGGTGGGATCAGCAGATGCAACTCATTTCCGTTGACAGTGTTCAAGATCCCACACCGGAAAGAAAGGTATAACTGTATCATTTGTCACTTAACTCATTTCTGTGTAATTAATTTGGGATGTTGAGAGCGAATTCGGTAACCATGGTTTTAATTTGGGGTTTGGAGTAATTACGTTTGAGTGGTCCATCAGATCTTTCCATCTATGATTACTTTTGGGTTTCCTTTGAATTGTATGTACAGATGTTGCAAAGTTGCTGCACATTTAGTGGGGTTTATATTATGATTATTGATCTGATTTTTGTTTGTGCCCCCTTTTCCTAACTAAAAAATGATGAAAATGACCTTTTATTTCTTCCTTTTTTTCTCTTATGTTTGGTTTTGGAGTTCTTATTTCATTAATTGGGATGAATTTATGTTAATCAGAGTTTAATTCGTCGTTTGCCGCAGATATAGAGCTTGTCATTAGGGTTTGATAAGATTATTGGTGCAATGGATGCTGCAGAGCTTGAAGAAAATCTTTTCGCAATCAGCGATGCCAAGGTGAATTTCTTTGCATCTAGTATGAAACTTGATAGAATGGAGATATTCATGTCGAATATAAATGGCAAATTCTAACTTCTGGCCGTAGAAGCTTGTGACGATTCATCCCCGTTTAAATAATGTTAAAAAAAGGGGATTGTGACTTGTGAGATGCCACAAGTTTGTGACTGTCACAAGCACGACTTGCTCAATACTATTAATGAAATCGTTATTTTTATTTTCCATAAGTTTGCATTAGTTTTTTTGTCCAATAATTTATGCTTAGTGTTCAAGATGTTTTTGGTTTGGTTGTGCATGTTGATGAAGGCTCAGACTCTTGGAGACACCACTGTTGTTTTTTTCCACAGTGGTGTGTGATTCATGACCCCAGTTGTTCGGAAAGTATGCTAATAACAAACCAAGCAAGTTAGAGTTCAAGTATGAAACTCACTACTTCACTCAGCACCTTGATCACTTTAGCTTTTCCGATGTTCAAAAATTTAGTGAGTAATACAATTTCTTTTGTTTGAGGCTAATTATAGAAAGTCTTTCAAATGTTACTTTATGACAATTAAGCTAAGTAGGGTAATATTGTTAGTTGAACTATTTGTATTTGGAATGATGCTTGAGGCTTATAATCCATGTAATTTCGGATTAATGCTAAAAAATTTTGTTTTAATGTAATTGAGACTTTGTTGGGTTTATTTGAGCTACTAATGGGGATAACATCGTATATTTTTTTTTATTAAAAAAAGGAAAAGGCAACGGTTGTGAAAAACAACCGTAGCCTAAAGCGTATTTTTAGCAGCGGTTTTAAAAAAGACCGTAGCCTAAGACCCACTTTTCGTGACGGTTAAAAAAGGACCATAGCCTAAGACCCACTTTTTGCAACGGTTAAAAAAAGAGCCGTGGCCTAATACTCACTTTTCGTGACGGCTACACAGAAGTCCGTAGCCTAAAACCTGTTTTTCGCAAAGGTTAAATCTTTTAACCGATGGGAAATGTATTTTACGCTATGGTCAAACAACCGTTGCGAAAAGTATTAGATCTATTGCAACCCCTAGGAATACAACGGTCAACGACCGTTGCGAAATGTGATTTTTAACCGTTGCGATATGCACTTTTTGTACTAGTGACGTATCTGTTAAACGCTAGGTGTTCAGATAAAGCAAAAGGTTTTTCCGTCTGAATTATCATTCTAGATAATTCCTCAGTGCATGTGTTATAATCGTACTTATACTCTTCTTTTGATTCGGGTCGGGTCACAAATTGGTCAAGGGATATTTGACCGACCTCTTTAGGAACACATTTTTTAGCATGTCGTGCTAGGTGACCGGTACCATTTGCACTTTTACCACTAAACACACCTCCACAGTTATTACACTTAGCATGTTTTTTATCTACACTCTTAGTGAAAGATAGCCATACTCTACTTATTCTACCAAATGCACACAATTTAGCCATTTCTTCTTTAGTCTCCCAAACTATACCGTCATCGGACGATTCGCTCGTTCTTGTTTGTACATTTACATTTGTGAATTGTGACACGCTTTGTGCCGATGTGTCGTGTTGTGCAGACTCTGTATACGAATGTGGTCCTTCTGGATCTTGTTGTGTAAATTGTTGACCCGTTTGAGTGAGTTGTTGACCCGTTTGTGTAAAAGAATACGGTGGTAAAGGTGGTCTCCCCGACATTGCCGAGTATGTCGACATATCAAAATTAAATAAGTTGGGTGTCATGTGAAAAGGTTGTTGGGACCCTTGTCCCGTTTGTGCCCCGGTTAAATCGTAACCGTAAGGGGTCGACCCGCTCGGATTGCCAAAGTTCATGAACGAAGGCGTGACACCGGACCATTGATTAAATTGTGGGGTCGTAAATTGACCATGTGCCTCCGATTGTGGTGTTTGTGAACCGGATGGTCGTTCTACGCTACCTTGACGTTGTTGTGATCGACTCCTTTTTGACGCTGACTCGGTGTTGTGTGATTCAGACATGATTTAAATATTTTAACGGATTAGCAATTTAATTATCAAATTAATTAACAATTCAACAAACAAATTTAATAACAATTACCAATTTAGTATTTTAGTTCAATTGACAAGTTAATATGTAAAAAATTATTTAGAAGGTAACTTAATTATAATAAATTAATAAGTGAAGATTATTATTAACTAATTAAGTAATAAACAACAAGAATTAACAAGAATTCTCATGGTGGGAAGTAAGAGGGTCATGGCAAGGTGGACACCTGAGGCGGCGGAAGCTAAGGCAGCTGGGTTTGGGCTCCTCAAAACTATTGCGGGGGGTTTCTCGGATGTGATTCTCGAGTCCGATTCTCTTGAGACTATTAAGAAATTGGGAAGCAGTTGTGTTTGGAGGAGTCCAGTAGGAGTTTGCATCAAGGATATCCGCACTTAACTTGAGTCTTTTTCATTTGTCCAATATTTACATACGAAACGTGGTGGGAACACTGTTGCCCATTGGATGGCCCGTTACTGTACTTCCGTGGGTAACGAGATTGTACTTGAGTCGAACTTTCCGCAATCTATTTCTGATTTGGCGGAAATTGATTTAATATAATGGCCACGTTTTTCCTCAAAAAAAAAAGTAAAAAAGATTAAGTTAGAAAATGCAAACAAAGCTTGTAGATCCGGAGAAGCGGTCGAATATCGAGAATCGACAGACTATAATAAAAAAAACCCGTAAACCCGATACGATCAATTCTTCAATATAGTAGATTAGCACCAAAAACGCAACCAAAACCTTCAATTCTTCAAATTTCAAGATTAATATATAATACTCCCTCCCCTTCTATATGATGTTCCACATTTGATTGTGGGAATAAATTAAGAAAAGGGATATATGTGGAGGAAAATGAAGATAGATAAAAGGAAGTGGGGTCACAAATAATAAGAACCACAAAATATTTACTAAAAAGAAAAGTGGAACATCTCAGTGAAGTTTCCTAAAAAGGAAATATGGAAGATCTTAGTGAAGGGGAGGGAGTACTTATTATATTAAGATTATAATATTTTGTATATATTATTTATAAGATTAGTAATAATTTTTATATATATTAGTAATAATTTTATAAGATTAGACGATTAGTAATAACTTTTAATAATTTATATTATTTATATATATATATATATATATATATATATATATATATATATATTAGAATTTAGAAATGTAGACTTATAGAGTATTAGAAGATTAATAAGAATGATTATAAGATTAGAAGAAGAATAGAATGATTTGTGAAATGAAGATGGATAAAAGTGGGCATTTTATAGGAAAAGAAATGAAAAAAAAAAAAACAATCAAACAAGTAAAAGAGACGTTGGGTTTGTCTTGGGGATAGAGGTGTGCAGGTGACGGTTGGACTTGGGTCTCCTGGGAATATGAGATTATGGGAACTTGGGAGTTGGGTAGCATTGAAGACAGCAGCAACAACCATCAGAGTAGACAGCACAACAGCAGCACTCAGCACACGCAGCGCAGGGGACCATAGAGGTCGTGCCGGGCCGAGCCGTGCCGTGCCTGGTCGGGCCAGCCCGCGTGCCTGTCAGCGGGCCGTGTTGGATCGGGCCCCGTCGTGCCCGTGCCTGGCACGGGATTTTCAGCCACTTCTTCGCCGAGGCCGGTCGTGCCAAATTTCATGCTGGCTCTGGCCGGCGACGGCGGCCCGACCCTAACTGCTAGCTCTAGGTGGAAGGGTTCTACAGGTAACCGGTTACATATACTATTCTGGTTTAACTACTTCAATAATATGTATTATTTTTAGATTTATTAAAATTGATATTATTTATGGAAGACAACCTATAATTGGTATTATTGTGGTTAAATAACCCTAATTTTTATTATTTATTATTTTTATTATTAGTTATTACGAGTATTATTTTTAATTTTATTATCATTTTTATTATCTATATGTTCGTCAACTTTCAACAAAGTGGACGAACATATAGATCAAAGTGTACGAACATATAGATACGGAGGCGTATTTTTTTATCATTAATAATATATTATTAATGATAAATAATACTCTCTCCGTATCTATATGTTCGTCCACTTTCAATATAACACTTCACTCATATATTAAATAAAATGGACGAATATATAGATACAGAGGGAGCAATATTTATTATTATTACAATAATAATAACAATTATTATTGTTAATTATTATTATGTTTATTACTCCCTCCGTATCTATTTATTTCTAATACTCCACCCATATAATATTTTTTTTGATTGTTACAAATTTACAATAATAATAACAGTAGTACTCCCTCCCCTCCACAATGATGTTCCCATTTGTAAATGGCACACGGAATAAAGAATGAGTAATGAAAGGTGGTAAATTGTTTGGTGGAATTCAAGATGTCAAATCAGAAAAAGTAGCCAATAGGAAGAGAGTAAGATGGATTAATAAGGAAAGTTTTGAAATGGGAAAATCTTAGTGGAGTTTTCTTTTAGGAAAAGGGGGAAAATCTTAGTGGAGGGGAGGGAGTATTATTTATTTTTTCAGTTAGGTTAAGTTAAGTTCAGACTTATTCAGTTCAGTTTAGTCCAGATCATTCAAATCAGATAAGTTCAGTTAAGTTCATTTCAGTTCAGACTCATTTAGTTCAGTTCAAAAACTTTAATTAGTTTCAGTTCAAAAGAATCGGACCTAACACAATAAGTACCGCGTACATCATGCACGATCAAGCAACTAGTTAACTAAAAAAATCATCGTATAAATATCGTGTATGGTTGCACGTGTTCTATACTAGTTTGGGTTAATTGTGTTACACTTCCCGTAAATAATCCGTATTTATTACCGGAGCTCAGTAGCCAGTAGGGGAGAGGAGACCGTCTGCAAAGGAAGAGAGAGAGAGAGAGAGAGTGAGTGTGTGCATGTGTTGACCTGTGAAATGCAAGCACATTGTCGATTTTCCAATCATCTACTGACTCTTCAATTTAATCTATAGTCATTCATTCATTCAATTCAATTCAATCCCAAACTTGTGAACTTTTCAATTCACTGTTTCATCTTCGATCGATCACAATTGCTTGCGGTGATTTTACATGGAGTCAAGAATGGATCATTACGAAATAATGGAGCAAATTGGGCGTGGTGCTTTTGGTGCTGCCATCCTTGTCAATCATAAAGTCGAGAAGAAGAAGTATTTCTTCATCTTCCACTCATTTTTCTTTTGAATTACTCCTAATTAATAGCTTTATATGTTGTTAATCTGATTTTGATTTTGAATTTGGATTCGCATTGTGTGCAGATATGTGTTAAAGAAGATTAGGCTTGCTCGACAGACGGAACGGTGTCGTCGATCCGCTCATCAGGAGGTACTTCTCTAATCTACATTCATTTTACTCGATTTTACTTGGTGCTATACAGCTCTTGCAATTAGGGTTTAAAAAAAATTCATGTCATGCCCATTTTATTATTATTATTATTATTATTTTTTTTTATAAAACAGAACTTTTATTATTATTATTATTATTATTAATTTTTTTTTTTAAAAAAAAAACCAGAACTTGTATTAAGATCGAAACAAATTACAAGAAGTTAGTGGGTAGTCGAGATACTATCTGGGCACCCACTCCCTTAGCAATAGAAAAACTAAGACGAGTAAAAATAAAAGCAGCTGCCCGAGCTCCCGCGTCCTGAGAGATAGAGAATTTCTGAATCCGCTTGAGTAAAGCAGCGGCCTCCGCGTCGAGCTCCCCTAGAGAAGAGAAGGAGAAAGGTAGGAACCCATGCCCAGTCTTGGTGCACAAATCTCCATACTTGCGCACTTGCGCTAAGCGGCATCAACGACTGCGCGACCAGGCAGAAAATCAGACATTGCGGACTGAGTCAAAGGGGACGACCCCGTCAAATCGACACACACATCACGGCCCCTATCCCAGGAATAAAGAAGCAAATCCGCCGGGCATAGGCGTCTGTCGTGCCCATCAATCAAACCGACATCTACCTCCTTACCGGCCGAAATACCAGATCGGAAGCAGATATCCAAAAGGGTGTCGCGAACCAAGTTATGTCTATGCTTAATACCAACGATACCAGCACACGACACAGCATGATCTCCAAAAATGTCCCCCTCAAAAACTCGGGAACAAGCAAAACAGGGCTTGGGTACCGGGAACAAAGGGACACCCAAACGATAGCTAAGGACAGAGCGATAAGTCCTCCCATTCATGGTCTGTCCCAACCCGGAGATAGGTACCGCGCGCAACCAGTCAGACGTGTGAGCACCCTGCAGAGACTTCCACAAAGCCACCTGTCGTCGAGTCAAGGAGAAAACCGATTCTAAAGAAGCAGCAACCTTCGTGAAATATATATCTGCCAATTTCTTCATGAGTTTGGGGGCAGCGACTTCACTAGGATTACGGAAAAGGTCGGAACCGGTGGTCTCGCTAAACAGAGCCAAGGCCGCATCGAAGGTCGGCCCGGGAGTAGAGACAGCCGAAGGCCGAAGGAGCGTAGCCTGCAACTCAGAGGTCTGAAGACGAGAAGCCAAAAAGGCATAGTGCAGGACATCCCCGACGCTGTACACACCCAACCCTCCGAAATTAAAGGGCAGTGTGGAAAGTGATTAACAACGAGTATATATATATATATATATATATATATATATATATATAGGATACAAGGGGAATATGGTTAGGATTAATGACCTTTATGAGCCTTAACACTCCTACATGGATATCCATATAATGATATATAACACTCCCCTTGGATTGTCCATTACTAGAGGGATTGCCTCATTAAAATCTTAGTAGATAAAACCAAGTGGGATAAAAATCTAATGAGGAAAAAAAGAGTATAATAATCTCCATGATACACAAAAAAATGTTGCCTCGTTAAAAACCTTGCCTGAGAACCCAGTGGGACAAAACCATGGCGAGGGAAAAGGAGTGCAACGTGTATTTGCTCACCCTGATTAAAACATTGCTTGATGTCCTTAAGACGACGTAAACCGAGTCTAGTGATTAATTTCTCCAAAATCTTGCTTGGTTGTGCCTTCGTAAAAACATCCGCAAGATTATCACAAGAAGAGATTTGTTGAACGGTTATAGAACCATCTTTCTGAAGCTCATGCGTGAAAAAGAACTTTGACAAGATATGCTTCGTTCTATCTCCTTTGATAAATCCTGCTTTGAGCTGGGCGATACAAGCTGTATTGTCTTCGTGCAGGATAGTAGATGCCTTAGTTTCAAGAGATATACCGCAAGATCCTACAATAATCATACACACTCTCGGCTTGCTTCATGAATCGCCAACAATTCTGCGTGGTTAGAAGAGGTGGCAGCTATTGTTTGCTTTACGGTGCGCCATGAGATTGGAGTATCACCACACGTGAATACATAACCGGTTTGTGAACGACCATTATGAGGATCAGATAAATAACCAACATCTGCAAAACCAATCAAATCTGTTTTGGATTTGTTAGAATAATATAAACCCATATCTGACGTACCTCTGAGATATCGAAGTAAATGCTTTACTCCATTCCAGTGTCTTTGAGTGGGACATGAGCTTTGAGTGGGACATGAGCTGTATCTTGCTAATAAGTTGATAGAAAAGGATATGTTCGGTCTTGTATGACTAGCGAGGTACTTCAAGGCTCCAATTGCACTTAAGTATGATACTTCAGGGCCGAGAAACTTTTCGTTCTCTTCTCGGGGTCGAAATGGATCAGTCTTTACGTCAAGTGGTCTTACTACCATTGGAGTATTTATAGAATGTGACTTGTCCACGTTGAACTGTTTTAGCACTTTATCAATATACGTTCCTTGGTGTAAGGGAATCCCATTTTCAAGATGCTCAATTTGTAGGCGAAGACAAAATTTCGTCTTTTCTAGATCTTTCATCTCAAATTCTTTCTTTAAATATTCAACGGTAATCTCTTCAGAAGTAGCAATAATATTCAAATCGTCAACATAATAAACAACAAGAATCACAAATCCAGGTCCGGATTTCTTTATGAATAGGTAAGGGTAAATAAGATCATTTTTGAATCCTTCTGCAAATAAATACTCCCTCCCCATCCATTCAATTCTTTACACTTACTATAAATGGACAATCCAATCAATTCTTTACATTCTCTTTTTGGCAAAACACTTTACCTTATAGTCCTTATATCCTTACTCTATTTACACAAAATGCCACTACTTTTTCCTTACTTTAAGTTTGGTGGACCCATAAAACCATTTGATTTACCAATAATACCCTTACTTTTACCACTTTTCTTAAAACTTGTGAAACCCCCCATGTCAAGCATTGAATGGATGGGAGGGAGTATTCACTAAGGCGATTATACCAAATCTTCGCGTAATGCTTCAAGCCATATAATGATCTGTTTAGTTTGATTGAATATCGCTCACGAGGACTTGATTTCATCTTTTCAGGTAGCTTAAGACCCTCAGGAAGTTTCATGTATATCTCATTATCAAGTGAGCCATATAAATAGGCCGTAACAATGTCCATGAGGCGTAAATCAAGTCCCTCCCTCGTAGCGAGGCTTATCAGATAATGAAATGTAGTTGCATCCATTACCGGAGAGTATGTCTCCTCATAGTCAATGTCAGGTCTTTGTGAAAAGCCTTGTGCAACCAATTGAGCTTTATATCTGACTATTTTTCCGTTTCTTTTTCTCACAAACACCCATCTATAACCCACGGGTTTTACTCCGTCGGGTGTACGAATTACAGGTCCAAAGACATCACGTTTGGCCAATGATTTTAATTCCGCCTCAATGGCATCTTTCCAATTTGGCCAGTCAATTCTGCGTTTGCACTGATCATTTTCATGCATGATATCTAGCGCTACATTAAATACAAAAACACCATCATCGACGTCGATTGTATTCAAACTAATAAAATAAATACGAGGACTAAAGTCCGAAATATAAAGTGCTTAATAACAATAGTATAATAATACTAATAATAGTAATAATTAATCTTGTGGCTCGAAACTTTCGTCACCAATTGGGTGATCAATTCTTCCTTCAGGGTCTGAAAAGGAATCCTAGACATTCAAATGATCACCAATATTATAATCATCTCTATCAGCAAAATTTGTCTCAACATCTTTCTCAGCAACAAAATTTGCTTCAATTTTCTTCCCTTTATGTTTAAGGGACTGATGGTAAAGATTCACAAGATGTTTAGACGTACGACATGTATGAGCCCAATTGCTATTTTCGCCACAACGGTGGCATGAACTACCGACCGGGATATTCTTTTCACGTGGACCGTCGTTTTCTTCTCGTTTATGGCGAAGAAATGAGTTTTTAAATTTACCACCTCTAGCACCTTGATAATTATTTCTTCCTCGTCCACGTCCACGGTCACGGCCTCTGCCGTGACTTCTATTATTATAATTATTATCATATTTCGCCGCATTCACTTCCGGGAATGGATGGATTAGTGCTTTTTCAACAGAATTTCATTATTCCGTTCAGCCACAAGCAAGCAAGAAATCAACTCAGAGTATTTTTTAAAGCCTTTCTGACGGTATTGCTGCGATAAAACCAATTGTGAACCATGAAAGGTCTGATATATTTTTTCCAATATATCTACCTCAGATATTTTTTCGCCACATAAATTTAGTTGTGAGGTAATTCTGAACATGACTGAATTATAATCACTAATGGATTTAAAATCCTGTAATCTTAGGTGGATCCACTCATGTCGAGTTCTAGGTAAAATTATCAGTTTCAGGTGGTCATATCTTTCTTTCGGATTTGCCCATAGGACCAAAGAGTCTTTCACAGTCAAATAATCAATTTTCTGTGAAATAATCAATTTTCAGCCCTTCACATAGATGATGATGAATAAAAATCATAGCTTTGACCTTGTTCTGGGAAGATGAATTATTCCCCACTTTGATAGAATCACCAAGATCATTAGCATTCAGGTGCATTTCTGCATCTAATGCTCATTCTATATAATTCTTGCTAGAGATATCGACGACATTAAATTCAAGTTTGGCGAAATTTGGTATGATAGCTGTAAAAAAATAAATAAAAGGAAATCAATTAGTAATGTTAAACTTAGATCAATAATTATGATATTAAATATATAAACAAAAAAAAACATAAAGTGTGTGATTAATCAATTTGTATTGTATAACATATCTAAAATAATGATATGTATAATGATTAATCATGTACGAATATAATGAATCACGGCACTAATAAGTCGGTTATCATAATTTACTACAATAATGAATCACCGCACCAATAAGTCGGCTATCATAATTTATACGAACTAATTATAAACCGTACTAATCAAACGGGCATACGAGTAATATGATATGGAATAATCATATACGGAGTAATACCCATGTGATGCAATCATTAAAAACTTCTTATCCATATACTAAAAGCAGATGAGATGGATGTAAAAATAAAAAAAATGAAAAAAGGAGTACATAAAATAATAAATAAATAATCATCGTGCTGATAACGTGTTATGAAAGTGATTAATAAGAGAGAAGAGAGGAAGAGATGTGTGTTTATTGATTAACAAGGAGTACATATATATAGGATACAAGAGGAATAAGGTTTAGGGTTAATGACCTGCACGAGCCTAAACACTCCTACATGGATATCCATATAATAATACATAACATTATTATTATTACTACTGCTACTTATTTATTATCAAATGGGAGAATTTTATTGATGAATCAAAATGTAGTTTACAAAAATTGGTGGGTAGCCGAGATACAATCTGGGCCTCCACCCCCTTAGCTATAGCAAAACTAAGCCGAGAAAAAATAAAAGGAGCCGCGCGTGCTCTGGCATCCTGTGCTATCGAGAATTTTTGAATCCTTTTGAGTAAGCTGATAGCATCCGCCTCCAATTCCTCTAAAGAAGAAAAAGAAAAAGGCAAGAACCCATATCCTAGTCCCGCGCACAGACCCCGATACTTGTTATTGTTAGTGTTATTTTGTTCTCCATTTGATTAGTGAATTGTTGTTAAGAAGGCAGTAATCCTGTTCATTGAACAGTAAATGTGGTTTTTGCCATTGTCGGAACCCCGTGCCTGTGCATTGAAAATCTAGAATTTGCAGTCCATTTTTCAGTTAATCTAATTTACCATTCATATTCATATTCATATTCATATTCATATTCTATTCGGTTAGTAAAACTCGCCACCCCAATGGTAAAATGTGAAACTTAGCCTCCGAGTAGGTACCGAGACATTTCCGGCCCCTACAAGGTTAACCCAGCTGAAACTTACCAATTATTGGGAATAAGGCTCTGAAGAAGAAGAATTGTATTTCTGGCCTCCTAAAATTTTTGTGCTCCCTAATTAGAAATTCCCATTCTGCCACTGGGTTTTCATGTGTAAAGCTAAAAACTTTATTGTTTCAGATTTCTATTAATTATCTAGCAACTTACTACGATGTAGATGGCATTAATTGCGCGTATTCAACACCCTTACATTGTGGAGTTTAAAGAAGCATGGGTTGAGAAGGTGATGATTTTTTTTCTTATTTTTTTTGTTGTTTTAAGCGCTTTTTCGTGTTGATGGAGATGAATGCTGTCGTTTTTGTGAAATGCAGGGATGTTATGTTTGCATCGTCACGGGTTACTGCGAAGGCGGAGATATGTGAGTACATTGCAATTTTGAATATTTGTAATGTTAGTTTAAGTTATCAATTTGTCATTTGAGGTGCATGAACGTTGTTCACGAATCATGAGGGACTGAGGGTGTTTTAATTCTTTACAGGGCCGAGTTAATGAAAAAACTAAATGGTACATATTTTCCTGAAGAGGTAATGCTTTGGTTTTCTACTTGTTGGGATGATTGAGATTCCTAATATTTAAAGATAATTGTTTTTTTTTTATAGTTTTCCTGTTGGTTTTGTATGTGCAGAAACTTTGCAAATGGTTCACGCAGATACTATTGGCTGTTGAATATTTGCATTCAAAATTTGTCCTTCATCGAGACCTTAAAGTATGTGATAACTCCTTTCAGTTTCATTGTATTTTGTCTTCTCCAAATTTTTTATGATTATTGTTTTGGCTTTTGACATGTTGCAGTGTTCAAACATTTTTCTAACAAAAGACCAGGATATACGCCTTGGTGAGTGCTCGGAAATTTTAACATAACTTCCCTTGCAATCAAGTTTATGCTTAGTTTTCTTAAGTTATTGATAAATATTATATGGTTATTTATTTCAGGGGATTTTGGGCTTGCTAAAACTCTTAAAGCAGATGATTTAGCTTCTTCAGTAAGCAGATCTGCTCCATACAGCTTTTCTATTTTCTGTACTTTTTCCAAGTTTAATGGAGAATTCGTTAGTTAACAGAAGTAATCTACTTGCATTTCAAAATGGGGATTTGTCAAATAATTCTTTATCATGCTCTCTCTCTCTCTCTGAGTTGGCATTTAGGACCTCTTTATCCTCAAAAAGCAAGATAAAACATCAAGTAATGAACATCTTGACCTGTACTTTAGGTGGTTGGAACCCCGAACTACATGTGTCCTGAGCTGCTGGCTGACATACCTTATGGCTTCAAATCAGATATTTGGTCTTTAGGTATGCAATGCATTTTTCTGTAGGATTAATTTGTGGGATTTAGATCTGTGCTGCATATGGCTGACTGTGTCTGTTTTGATCAGGTTGCTGTGTCTATGAAATGGCAGCACATAGGCCTGCATTTAAAGCCTTTGTGAGTCTCTTGACCTTTTTTTTCTAACTTATCAAGCTGAACCATTCTGTAACATTATGAGAAAATATTTCATAGATGATTTTGATTTAAAGTTGTAGACATAGGCATAATCGCCTGTAGTTTTGCACCAGTGGAACATTGTAATGTTTGTCCTCGTCCTACTTCCTTCATGCTGTCAGGAAGGCAGGAAGCTCATCATTTCAATCCCATTTCAAGTAGATGCCCTATTATTGTGTAGAATTGACTAATTTTGGCTGGGGGGAATAGTCTAATATGATTTCTACCATGAATGAGACTAATTCTAGTGATATCTCTCTTATTCGATCGTTAACTGGTAGGCTGGGGCCCTAGTCTCTGTCAGTGGTGAGGCTGCCATTAAGTTGAGCTCTGGAACCCCTGGAGGATGTTTGAGGGAATAAAAATGAAAAAAACACTAGGGAGTTAAAGACATACTCATAACTTCGGATATTTTATTCACTATAGTTCCGGGCTCATTCTCTTTTTCCACGTGTGGATTTTGTATGTTGGTTGTATTGATTAGTTGACCTAGCAATACTGAATATTGTATGTGTATCTTATACTCTCATGTACCTTATTTTTTGGAATAACTTGCACTTGTGCAACTAGAAGTCTTGTTGACTTGTTTTTCTTTCCTCATCCCTCTATTTCCCATTTACTTGTCTCATTTTGTGTCACTGAAAACTCGCCATTCAGGATATGGCAGGTTTGATTAGCAAGATAAATCGATCATCCATGGGTCCCTTGCCGTCCTGTTACTCTCCCTCATTGTAAGTGCGGGTGATTTTGTGCTTGTGTTAATGTATTGGCTAGATATTGCTGTTTCTTTCCATACACCAGTTTCCTTTTTATTTTATTTTAATTTTCTATTTTTGATTTACACTGCTGAATGTGAGGGTAGAAAACCAAGTTGTTGGTGAAGGTTCAAACCGTTTCCTCTATTGAACATTAGAATTAGTTCGCTGTACAGGGAGGTCCCTCAATGAAGCACTATTTGCTACTGCTGTTATCAAGTGCGTTTTTCGGGGGGGTTCTTCTCTTCCGAGGGCGCCAATCTAAGAAATAATGTTTTATAGTATCAATATTATAGAGTTGTTTGAGTGGTTAGCTGATGGCATATAGGTAGGAGATTATGGGTTCTATCATCTCAATAAGCATTTTTACATCTCATTTTTTTTGTGTATGTGAATACAAAATGGGCTATCTTATAATCCAAAATCATAATTATGTTTTATCTAAACAAAAAATGGGTCATATTTCAAAATACTCCCTCTATCTCTGTAGAAGAGTCACCGTTTCCTTTTTAGATCGTCTCTCTAAATGAGTCACCTTTTAGTTTATTTTTCTTTTGTCTAATTTATGTGGTTCCCATTGATTGTGAACCCACATTTTTTCTCATCTTTCATTTTCCACCACACATTTCTACCCACCTTAATTCTCACTAAAAGAGAGAGGTGACTCTCTTAGTGAGACGGAGAGAGTAGTTTTTTTGGTTTATGTTAATAAAAATGGGTCGTCTTATAACCCATGATCATATTTTTTTTTTTATGTTCATCTCAAGACAAAATGGGTCTTATTTCAAAGCAAAATGACAAGGTTCCCAATTATTTTACATATTAATAAACATGGTAGGGTTATGTTTTGATGTCAGAGTTTTTTTGTAAATATTATCTTGTATTTTACAAAAATATGGTTTTATTCACTTGTATCCATATATTAATGGATAAGTTTATTATTTTTAAAAAAGCAAAGAAATATACTCGTATTTCCTTATTGTAAACGATTATTTTTACCTGAGTACTCCGTAACTTTTAGTAGTTAGTCATCTCATCCTACTTACAGCAAATTTTTATCGCTTTAAATGATCGAGAAGAAATAAATAAATTTAGGTGGTAATTAAACTTTAGCGTACAAAAATTAATTTTGGTTTAAATTTGAGTAAGAGGTAAAAATTAGAATTCCGCTGATCTAGTTCTAGTGTCACTTGACGTGTTTATTTTCCGCACCCCCGTGAACATCCTGGCACCTGCCTGTTATTCAGTTAGGTTCAAAATGTGGTTTCTCTCCGTATACTTGCCACCAACAAGGCGACAAGTGGTTGACAATAGCTTACTACCTGTGTGGTGTTTCATGTTCATAAGCAAGTTTTAGTAGTGATATTCATCCTTTTTCAACTTGTTGGAGCGAATAATTATATTGGATTTTCGGACCTGTTTACCACATTAGTCAGTCCGTATTATATCATTTGTGTCTATATAATCATAGAATGTCAGACACAGTTATTACAAACACGATGAATAATATAGCCAAACATTTTTTACAGACAATGAACCAATATCCTTGTATATATGAATTTTACCATTTGAGGAAATCCTTGATATATACTACTAGTATTATATATCATGAAAGTATGAAAGGCACTACATTTTTTATTTGTCTTTATGTATCCCTGCCTGGAAATCTAAAATGATATGCTCAGTTGGACTTGGAGAAAGAGTTCCTTCATAGTGAGAATATTGATGGTTTTTACTCTTTTTACATATCATCGATGTTTTGAAAAGAAGATTCATCTGAGGCGTCAGTCGACCCCGCATCATTTTAGGATTAAGGCACTATTGTTGTCGTTCCAGCATATTTGCTGGTTTGTTATTCCTTGTTCACATTCATTATCACAAACTTGCTGTATTATGCAGCAACAATGTCTTATCTAATCTTTATTATTGCAGGAAGACAGTTATAAAGGGTATGCTGAGGAAAAATCCTGAGCATCGGCCAAGTGTATGTTGTTCTTTTCTCAGTTTGTTACTTGGTATATTATGCTCTAGATCTTGTTCTGACCAATTCTGTTTATATGAACAGGCAACAGAAATTTTGAAGCATCCGTACTTACAGCCTTATGTGAATATATTCCGGCCTTCCAGTTCTCCATCTCCTGAGAAACCTATATCTAAAGCTCGTGAAACAAGGAAAACCATGGTTGAAAGCCAAAACAGTAGCAGTTCTTGCAGTGATAAAGATAGCTCAATATTGACAGAGAAAAACATCCAAGTCTTGGTTTATTCTGAGAACAAGGCCACTGAGACTGATATCTTTTCTGATGATGAATTTGATTATGAAGATCCATCTCGAAACAATGAACAGCCCTGCGTTTTTGAGTACGTAACTGACATGCATGAACAGGTCATGAAACCTTTCTCTGAGGAGCCAAAACCCAGTACTGAAGGGAAGCAACCAAGAACTGTAAAAAACATTTTCATGACTCTTAGGGAAGGTAAAACTAGAGAAAATAGTTCTCCAATGAGAAATAATGGAGCAAGAGTTATCCAAAGATCTAATGCTGAAGCTTCACCTAAAGTTCCCAAGCCCACTATAGTTCCTCCCACTGTCAAACCTGCTGGCGATTTTCAACCCATTGTTCCGTCAAAGACAAGTCCTGACTTTGTCAAAAGAGCTCATGGAGCACCTTCTTTGAAGCATCAGGTGTGCATAATATTTTTTTCCCTATGTTAATGGATATTTAGATCTGATGGGGAATATTCTTCCGCTTCGGAATACGATGGAATAAAGTAAAATGACTTTCTAATCTCTGTACTTTGTTTGTCGTGAAGTAGTAGAGTGTTGTTGTACTCTATGATGTGATTGACATTTGGGTTGGTTATCCAGAAACATCCTTTTTGTGTTTTTGACGTTTGGCCAGGGCATCTCATAACAAACCAATCCCCCCATATAGAAGCATTGAGACAATGGGGGTGATGTTTTCATAATTTCTTTCTAGTGGTTTTTTGCCCTTTCCCAATAAGCCATATTCATGCTGTCTTGGAATAAAGCAAAAATGATTTGTGAAACTGTTTGAGCTTCTTATATAGTGATAGATATGCTACATAAATTGTAGGTCGTATACTCTTATGATTTTCGGCCTAGCTTTTACTATTGAATGATAAATTCATCTGTAGGTAGGGATGTCAATGGATCGGGTTCGGGTCGGGTGAAGGCTCACCCGCATCCATCCATTACATTAAATATATCATCCGTCATCCATCTATCCATCATCCACGGATGAAACGGATGGATCGGGTGATAAACGGATGACGACTTACTTATCTTTAAAAGCTAAAAATTAGTATTAAAGGTTATTCATCCTAAAATTATAAGGCCAACTTGTATTATATTAATAATACTTACTAAATCTAGTAACTTAATCTTTATTTGACATTATAAAAAGTATATGAAGTAATAATTTACTAATTCGTATCTTAAATTTTATATAAATGTATATTTTTTTTTTTTGCAAAATAGAAATAATATCGGGTGACGGATGGATAACGGGTGGATTTAGCTTCATCCGTCATCCATCCATCATCCGTTAATTTTGGGTTTTCGTCCATCTATTTAAATCGGTGGATAGATATTTAGCGGTTTCGGGTGAAATTGACATCCCTATCTGTAAGCATCTTTTGTGAGTGGATATGAATCTGGGTTGTGTTCCTTGGAGATTGCAGTCCGTTACCTTGTCATATGCAATAGCCTTGTAGGCTACCACCTAGTGTTGCTGTATTAAATTTTGTTTGCTCAGTAGTATATATACCTCGTACAATAAAGCACTTTATATATAGAATAGAATTTTACTATAATTCACGGTACATACAAGTATATTATTTCATTTGTTAGTATACTTCTTGTCGAGTTTAAACATGTAACTCGCTAATGTTTCACAATTCTTATTTTCATTACGATGAAAAAATTTGAAGTTTCAGAATTAAGCAAGATAATTGAGTACTGTCAAGAAATGCATATTGTAATGCAAATAATTAGTACTCCGTAGAAATTAGTAGAATGTATATATTTCGTGACATATATAGACGTATAAGATTCACATGTTATGTTAGGTCCAATATATGCAAATAGAATAACCTCAAATATTGGGCTCAATTTGTAGGTTAGAGTAGTTTTTACACGAAATTTCTAGTTTCTCTTGATCTTTTTGTATGCAAGGGTTTTTCACCTCTGAAATTTGATTAATAATGTTTTTGCAGTTAACTGTCATTGAATCCTCTCCTAAGACTAGACCCAGACATGATGTCATTCTCTCTCCAACAAATACCAAACAAGTTCCTGACGATGGAATTGCTGCAAAGTCAAGGCAAAAAACTCCACCTTCCAACCTGGTAAGACGGTCTTCATTTCCAGGGAGAATAAGGCAAACAGGATCTGATGCTCCTGCTCCGACAAATGATTCGTGTAAGGTTGGTCATGGTGAGACGGCTCAAGAGACCGAGAACTTTTCATTGACGAGTAAGAGTCCTCCAATCCATGTTTCTTGTGAAGCAAAGCAAGAAACATCTAAAGCTTCACGGGTCCCACCACGACCAACACGGGCTGATAGTAGCAATTCTGCATCGTCATCCATGTCTTTGCAAGCTTTTGAACTATGCGATGACGCAACAACTCCTCTCCGAAACCTGTCTGAAAAGGCTAGTCGTGGGTTTGATCCAGTGAGCCACTTCAAACAGTGTGACCCTAAGATACCTGAAAATAGTTCAAGCAAAGTTTATCATTATCATGATACAAGCACCCATGATAAACTCTTGGAATCGCCACGGCAAAGCAGTGCTGCTTCTTATGTTTACCCTGAGATCCCTGAAAATAGCCCGGGTAAGAATATTACTGAGCATGGATTAAAATCGAATCGGCCTAGCAGTTCATCGTCTTCTCACTCCTACAACGAAATGCCTGAAAACGTCATTGGTAAATTTCACACTCATGGTGAGACATTTTCATTTACTTGCGGTTCCCATTCTATGATACTCAAAGATCTGCCCAGCGATAGCCCTTCTGTGGTCGGGCCCTCCTCAGAGTTGGAGGTTACCCTTGAATGTCAGAGTGTTGGTTCTACATCTGCTACCGAAAATATGAATATGGATCCTCATTCTTTGTCGAAACTGCCATTTAGGGTTTCCGAGGAAAGATCTATATGTAAAGGTTACTCTTCTGCCAGCAGATCTAATCGTAAATCAGATATTTTCCCTTGCTTGAATACTGTCTCTCCATCTGGCGATGAAGACAAGTTCACTGTTAAAGAATTCTTGTCAACAGAAAGCGAAAAAGTGGGTCCACATGTTTCTGAATCTTCTTCTAGAAAGAGTGTTCAGGCAGAGAATTCACTTCTCTTGCAGAATACACCAGTTAGAAAAGCGGTCTCACCTAGTGCTGCTCTGGTGTTTGATGATGTTGTGCATGTCAGTGAGCATAGTATTTTACATTCCAGAACAGAGCAACCTTTGACTGAAACTGTTGAGAGAAACATGGATGTCGGTGCTGTTGTCAGAGATAATACTGAAGAAATCTGCTTGACTGCTCTAGCCTCTGTGATGTCATCAAATGACATTTCCGAGAGTGGTGAACCTAAAAGGGCTGTTGTCAGGAGCACGGGACCCACCTTGGATAATGTGGTACAAGTGGGACCTCAGCCGTCATCGAAAGAAGGAGACAATACATTTATGGAAGTCATGGATGTGAAGTCGTTTCGACAGAGGGCAGAGGCACTTGAGGGACTCCTAGAGTTGTCAGCTGAGTTATTGGAGCAAGATAGACTGGGAGAGCTTGCAGTTGTGTTAAAACCCTTTGGCAAAAATAAGGTTTCTCCAAGAGAGACCGCCATTTGGCTTGCCAGGAGTCTGAAAGGTATGATGTTTGAGGATTCTTCTCGCGCATCATGAGTTTTGCCTGATAGTCCTGTTGGGAACTTCATAGCTTCCATTCACGTTTTATTTTAGTAAATTCGTAGCGTATTCATGTTTCTTTACTGCTGAAATTTTGGGCTGAAGAGGAGGCCGACTTTTTTAGCATTCTTTGGATACAGAATGCTGTACAGAGTGGTGGATTGATGGCAAGTACTGTATACAATAACCGTATGTTTTGGCATATGGACAATTGTGCCAACATATGCTGTAATTTGTAGCAGCACATTAATTTTCAAATAAATATTCTTTACGGATCCTGATCTCCCTAAGCTTATACACAGCCTGTGCCTGCTCCCCAATGGCAACATAATCCTCCCATATCACCTTGCCATTTTTTTCCCTCAAAAAATATACTTATTATTACATATGGAAACAAATAATTAAACAATCATGAGTAATAAATATACAACTTATTAAATTTCAAATATGAAAAAAAATCATCAAAAGCAATCCGAGAAATTTTTTTATGGAGTAATCATTAGTTTTATATTGAAAAAAAAAGTATATTCACTCATTTTTCTAAATGACATTTTTATTTTAGGATGCAATCCCTAACTTTAATTTTACAAACAAACTATAATTAATTAGTTCATTATGGAATAGTGAACTACAAAATTTCTTGTAAAATTATCAATGAGTATTCACTTTTTAATATTAGTTCATATAGTGTTAAGAGAAAATTAAGTTTTTCGAAACGTGAAAATAAAATATGCGGAGTACGAAATATTAATAATATGTAGACATTTTAAAAAGGGTTTTTCTGCATTGTACCCTCATTTCATTCATTTCCCCCATTTTCCCCCTTTTATAAATAAACTTCTTATTCTTTTTATCTTATTAATTTTCCTCCACTTTTTCCCCAGCTTATTCTTTTGCTTAAAATAATGATATTTTACTGATTTCTAACGAAATTAATTGAATCACCTCAACAAACCAAGCATTAATGTTGCACGATGAATTTTAAAGACAAATAAAAAAGAAGAGCCAAATAATTATGATAAAACGACGAAAAAAAATCAGAACTTTTGCCTCGAAGTTAGAATTGGAGAGAACATATGAGACGAAGATGGAGAATAATTAGGGTTCTTGAGTAGGATAATTGTGATTAAGTCATGTTTAATGAAATTAATCATTATAGGGTTATAAGTGGGGTTTAGAAAATAGGGGGTACATAGTTAAAAAAAAGGGTTATTTCATTACAATAATACCAACTATGGGAGTGTTTCTTATATTAATACCAACTATACGTAATCCCATTTTAATACGAACTATCCCCACATTAATCTCTTTTTAGAACAAGTTACCGGCTACCTGATGAGCCGATTCCCTTTTCCTTTTAATTTCTTTTTGAATTAAAGTCCCCCTCCCACCATACTCGGTACACTTCCTCTCTCGTTACTACGTACTCTTCTCTCGCCATTGTTGAACTCGACATCTCCTCTCGCCATTGCTTTTCTTAAATTTTTTGAAATTGTGGTAAATAAATTAGAGCATCTGACGTTTGCAAAAAAAAAAATCTGACATTTGAAGGATACGAATTAGAGGAGGATTCAGATGAATAACCACATCTCATTGTATCAATGAGGGTTTTGAAGGTTGATAATGGAGGGTGACTTTTAATTTGATGAATATAAAGGGGAAGAAGAAGAAGAGGCGCACCAAAAAACCTAGCAGGTCACAATTACCGGTTTTACAGGTAAAAAAAGGCATTGGTTATAAAGAGAGCTTAATGAGAGGATAGTTCATATTAAAACGGGATTACGTATAGTTAGTATTAATATAAGAAGTACCCCCATAGTTGGTATTATTGTTATGAAATAACCCAAAAAAAAAGGAAAAACAGGAGGGTAGAGCGTAGAAAACCCTTTTAAAAAATTGGGACGTGCTATTTATACACGAGTTTTACTTCATTGTACATGCAATTTCCGGATTCACCCTCCCATTTGAGGGTGAAAACCAAAAAAAACCATTCCCAACATCCTATCCAATTTTCCATTAAAGCCCAGACCCAAAAAGAATCATGTACGATAAATAGTGAGATCTATAATTCCAAAAAGTAATACGATAATTCGAAAAAGTATAAATTCTAAAAAAAAAGCTACAATCAAATTATATAAAATATAAATTATAATAAGGGTTATTTCATGGGAATAATATCAACTATGTGTGTGCTTCTTAAAATAATCCAAACTATACGTAATCTCATTTTAATATGAACTACGCATTCAGTAATCTCGTTTTGTTATGTATGAAATTATGACTTGCTATTACAGGTCATAGTGACTTGTTGTAACTTTCTAGGGTTTTATTAGGTCCGTTGCAGTCATCGTGAAAGTCAAAATAACAATAAAAACATTTTTTTCATAGCTTCTACTATAAGACTAAATGAAAAAGAAATGGAAGATGAATTTTTGGAAAATTTAATTTGTTTTTTTTTCAATGGTCGAAAATGAACACGAAATGTAAATCAGAAGAAGAAGAGTTAGAGAAATAGTTGAATAAGGGAGGTTCAACAGGTAGCCGGTCACTCATAGCAAGGCGAGGTTAATGAATACATAGTTCGTCTTAAAATGAGATTACGTATAGTTTGTATTAATTCAAGAAGCAAACGCATAGATGATATTATTCTCATGAAGTAACCCATTATAATAATATGAGAAAAAGAAATAAAAAAACAAAGAAAAAAAACGTATTCCCCTGACAAAACCCCGACCCCAAACCCCAACCCTACCCTGCCGTACAACCGTGAACCACCGTCCCCAACACCATCCTCACCCACAACCACCCACACAGCCTACTTCGACCCACCTACCCACCGAGCCGTCAGCTGCGCACCCAGCGAAATGACGTTAATTGAAATATCGTAATCGTTAAACCCTAAATTAAGGAGATAATTAATGATACAATTAAACTATTAATGAGATATTAACGAGATAATTAACAATATAATTAACAAGATCTACATTACTTGTTCCATGTCAAATAACTTTCGATAATCGTGAAGTGGTTGATTAATTTGTCTAGGTTTAATGAAAGTTTTTTAAAAGAGAAGGGTGAACACGGGAAAAGAATGACAAAATGTGTATGACACTCCGTCCACAGTTCGTCATTTTTTTGTTTTTGTTTTTTTTTATACGACGGCTCGCAACTCGATTCTTCATTTTGTCCGGAGCGCTCTTTCGGGTTGTCACTCCATCCTCGGCTCGTCATTATTATTTAGTGTGCTTCGTCATTGAAATCACTCGTTAATCGGAGCGTGGGATAGTTCTGGTTTGCATATGAATCGAGTAATCGATTTTATTAGTTTTAGTTGTACCCGCGGGGGGTTGCCTACGTATCCGTGTTTAGACGGAATCAAACCATGTTCGTAGTTTGTAAAACGTAAGTGGTTTGCTTTAGACTCGTTATGCCAATTATCGATGTGAGATGTTTAGAGTGTATTGCATGGATTTTCACCCTAGTTTAATAAGAACTAAGGTGAAGTGATCAGGGCGACCCCTTGAAAGTAATAATTACTGAGATACCGCGTTTAGATTAGGGTGACTGGTTCGGATTGTTCTGGAATGTGGAGCTAGGTAGTAAGTGGTTTTGAGGAATCAAAATATGGAGTTTTATTTTTGTGGAGTTAAAGCTATGGGCTAAGGTTTCGTAATGTGGTAGGAAAGGGGAAGCTGAGTAAAAATGACTCAGACTTCAATCGGGTGGGACGTAAATTACACGGGATCTGATTTTCATGTCTGGCCCTAATGGTTGGGATTATTCTATTGAGCATGAATCCTCAAAATTCCGTACTATCTCCTATCAAGTGTCTCGAGAAGGTCTTAAGGGTTATAATGCAGAAAGGCTAATATTTGGTGCTAGCTGACCGGTCTGTTCATTTTTATTCTTTGTTCAGACTTGTACTTGAAATCCAATTGGATGATTAGGATCTTATTTTGACAATTGAGTTTGGTCTTGATCATTGAATTGTGTCGGTTTAACTTGGTCTCATTTTGATCATTGGATGGTTGGGATTTTTTTTCCAGACTAGCACCTATGGTAGGAATTGGTCGGTCTTTGTTTGAGGGATGTTTACTGTGGGAAATAGGTTTGCCTTCTGTCTTTGATCACAAGCTAAGAGACTATCTAGAATCGTCATAGGATTAAGTGATGTTCGTTCTAAGGGATAATTATGTGGCTTTCTATACGAGACAAGGAATAGGTAAAAGAGAACACGGGATCTCGATTCTTGTAGTTCCTCATTGTTTTGAGGAGTCGATAGTTGTGTGGCATGTTGTTTAAATGTAACGAGTCGTAAGCATAATGTTATTTAAATCAAGCATGTCGAGGCTCATAATGGAAAAGAAAGACTTGTATTTATTGATAGACCCCGAAAGGAGTAATGATTAGATGGGACTAGGGAGGTTGGGACATGTTCCCCGTACCTCAGACTCAACATAACGATGACGCTAGAAGGGAAATAACAATAGTACAACTTGACCCTTCTATGACATTGACCTAAGCTCCGGGCCTTCTTCTTAGGCTTAAATCCTTATGAAATCTAATGGAGATGTGACACGTGATGAATGTTCTGAACTTGTTTTGATTGATGGACTGTCGAAGGGTTTGAAATAATTTGTGACAACCACTGATGTCACTATCTCTCCCTCGGTGTTCCTAAAGGTGAAATCTGCCTTCTGTTATTTTTAGGGAGGGAATGTTCCTTCCTCGATCATGTTTTGGATCGCGTGCTTTAGTGCAAAGCATGCTTCGGTATCGTGTCCGTTACCTTGGTGATATAGGCAATAGACATTAAGAGTCCATTTTTTGCCTTGTCTGCTGATTGGTGGGTCCGGAGTGGGATCCATGGACAAGATTAACCCTTGATCGACCAGATGCTTGAGAGCGTCGGAGTAGGATGAATTGATTGGGGTGAACTCCCTTAGTGACATCTCTACTTTGTTGGATATGACTTTATGAGGTTTTCCATATGTTAATTTTTGGAAGGTTTGATTGTGAGGAGTATTCGGACGACCTTCTTAGAGTAAGCCCCCAGATGTTATAATCGACCGAATTTGCATTTGCCTCGCTTTCTGTGTCTCTACTCTCAAGGTAATCGAGGCGGCTATCGATATGGCGAACGAAGGAGGTCAAACGGGTTACCGAAGCATGAACATTGTGAATCAATTCGATTAGGGTATTGAAAACGTTGTTGATGCTTTCGATGGCGTTTCAATCTACAGACATGTTGGGGAGTGATTCTACGGCAAAGGATCGAAAGTTCAGAACATATCCACTGGATGACGTAAGAGACTCGAGGAATGCTCATAGGCGAGTGACATGGAAATGAGACCTTGATTCGCACGTGTTTGCGATCATCGGATTACGGACTCGGGTGTTTTAGATCAATTGGTGTATTCGGCGAAACGCCTAATAGACTCGAGTCTCTAGAATGAGAAGATTTGATACGAATCTCGGGGTGAGATTTCAAGAGGACTCTCGAGACGAGATGACCCAAAATGTAGGACGTCGAACGTAAGTGACCATAACTAATACAAACAATTAATCACACGGTTGTACGATGTAAGGAATTGATCTCGATCTCGCCTCAGAATCAAAGAGTTTTGGTGTTTTCGAAAATGGATGGGTTTGAAAGCAGATTTTTTGAAAATTGTCTTTGCATCACGATGGTTTAGTAGCATTGCTTGTGGCGTGTCGGAAAGTGTTGGTATATGGGTGTCAAGGGTTTGACGATAGCAAAAGCGTGAATTTGTGATTTTGTAAAACCGTTTTTTTTTCAAAATTGTGATGTCACGTTATTATCGAAACTACTATTAGTTAGGAGTTCGAAATTTGCGGTGTAAAGTGTGTTTCGTGAGAAAACACGGTGTATGTGGTGATGCTTTCGAAAATGTCACCAAGTTCTTGTTACAGAACTTGGGGGGGTGATAATGTTTTTAGAAAATTTTGAAAAACATGTGACTGCATTCGTCTATCCACTTGATTGGAATTTCAATGATGGTGACGGCGTGTGTGAAATGTTTCGTGAAACCGTGTTAGATTCCTTGATTTCATTAATTGAAATTTTGGTAATGTTAACGGCATGTGTGAAAAGAGTTTTGAAAAATCAATGTAACTGTTTTGCATGCCTTGATCCCATTGGTCGAGAATTTGGCAATAGTAACGGTATGTGCGGGAATGTTTTTTTTTGAAGACAAAATGTGACCGTATGAGGTGCCTCGATCCCATTGGTTGAGATTTTGGCAATAATAACGGTATGTCGTCTTTTTTTGAAAATGGTGAGTTTTATTTTGGCCAAAGTAATGGCGCTAAAGATGATTTTTGAAAGCAATGGGTGTGAAATTGGCCAGGGTGATGGCACTAAGGTGTCTTTTGAAAATATGTTTAATTTTGGCCGGAGTAGAGGCGTTTAAAAGGTGGTTTTGAAAAGAAGATGTCCTTTTTCGAAAACGGAGTTTGGGTGCAGTTGAATATGTTGTCGTGGTTGAATCCGGATTTTAATATTTTATTCGGGTTGTCACACACGCTACAGATAACTAGGAATGCATACACTCATGCATGATTAGACACGGGTAGGTTAGGGTAGGCGGTCCGTCCACGAATAATCTTTGCTTAGGTGACGACAGGCCACCGGGGGAGGTGAGTATCATCCTGTTCGCTTAGTGCCACTCGCTTGGCATATCCACGGACTATGTAGCTACCTTAGCCGGTCGGAATGTCAATCAAGGGTACCCTTAAGCATTCCATGCCTAGAATGACTCTCATTGCCAATGGTTTCGGACATCCATAAACCGTAGATTCTGAGTAAGGGGTGAGGGTACGTATTGGGAAGCCAATGTTGTAACAACCCTGATTTTTAAAAACTTTAAATAATGTAATTAGTATAAATAATAGGGTCAAAAGTGGCGGAAACACCCGACTAAATCTGAATCATTACTATCTCCACGTTCAAACTAATACACTATTCAAAACTGTTCGAACTAAAAAACTTAAATAAAAGGTCTCTCTCCACAAGTCTTCCCCAATATCAAAGCATTCAACAACATCCTGACAGAGAAAAAAGGGGGGTCCACAGTCAGTGGGGAGCAACTAGATGTTCTCCCAATCGTGGTTATAACAAGTTGAACATGAATAGCAATAATAATAAAAGATAACATAATTAAATGACATGTGAAGACATCAGTACACATGACTAACATGTTGTTCGACACGATCATATAATTTATTACTGATGGGGGTCGGTAGCCTGCCACGGGTCACCCGCCATCCGGGCCCCGAGGAAGCCCGGCCCGAAATTGAAGAATGACCTGCTTGGCAGGCCATCAAAGCAGAAACCTGCCGAGAAGCCTCCTAAAGGTGACCTCAGCTGGTGTTAAGCTCCAGGCAGACTCCTCCCCTGCCTGTCAGGGTCATACCGCACGCTGGCTGAGCCAATTGAGTCCCCCTGCCTACCAGTCCTCAGAGCATTCCCACCCTTGGCAGGGTTAGGGGGGAGAAGTCAGAACCCCTCCGTCCAAGCGTAAGGAAAGGGGGAATGAGTGGAAGAATGAACCCACGTGTCACCTTCCCGTCCACTCATTCCTCCTCTTTCCCTCTCCTTTTTCCTCCCTCCTGAGGGGAATGTATAAATACTTTGCCATTTCCCACATACAAACGGTTGGATTTTCTCTCTCTAGACTCTTACTCTAAAACCGCCACCTTACTCCTCACGAGTGAGGTTCATCAAGGTATTTTCACGGACTGACTTAGGCATCGGAGAGGGTTCCCCCGGACACCTCCTGGGCCCTGTGCGCTCTGTGTGCAGGTAACAGGCCACCTCCGCCGGGAAGGTCAGATCGCCGGAGTAAGAGGAAGGAGAGTGTCGTAAAGTAAGACGATCATCAAAGCAACATCGAAATCGAGGAACCTGAATCCGCTTCGGATCGATTGTTTCCATGACCGGAACAATTTGGCGCCGTCTGTGGGGACAATTCGGTTGTGCTCACGAGTTACCCACAAAAATCAACCACAATAAAAAACATGCCTGAGATTATTGAAGCCAGCTCTGGGGCGGGTCCGACGGTACCACCGGTGATCCCCCTGTACGGCATGCCCCTGCCGGAGATAACGCCCACTGCCACGATCCCAGGATTAGGGCGGGTTAGTCTCCAAGAGGCGCCCAACAAGAAGACTGCAGTTGCAGCTGGGCAGATTGGTCATCAGAGGCCAAGCTTGAACCTCACCCCTGCCCAGGTTGCTCAGACTGCAGCCTTCTTCTCAGCCATGCTCAATCAGGATTTCACTCCGGAGGACCTGGTGGGCAGGATCGCTACGACCCCCAAGCACCTTCACTTCGAAAGTGCGGAAGGGGCTGGGGGCACGAAGCGGACCGCTGCCAGGAATATCCAAAGGAAGGCGAGAAAGACCGCTCAGGGGTATGTGTAGGCCCAGAAACCCATCACCGCAGGCAACCAAGAACAGCCTGCTCAGCAACAAGCATTTTCCATACATACCACTGAGTCCACATCAGCTATCGAAAAGAGAGGCTTGTCCCAAGACCTCCAGGAACGGATGAGGCCCAAGGAGCCTGCTTCGAAGCGTCTGGGGGAAAAACAGGGCAGGGTCTTTTCCAGGCTAACACCGGCTAAGTCACAGCGAGCTCCAGGGTTGTTCCCAAGCCTACAATCAAGGCTTAACCATGGACAGCCGCTGGGATCAATGCACCGCCAAAGTGATAACCTCGAGCCGCCCCAGAAAAAACGATCCATACACCATTCCCCTGCGAGGGAGGATGAAGCTATGAGTAGGCAACCTCCCAGGCATCGCTTCCCCAGTGTTGGAAAACCGACCCCTGGCAAATGGGACGGTTACGGTTACCACTCTGTTTGGAGCAGGTCAAAAATGGTGGGCAGACCTACCAAGACCCCACTTCACCCTGAAGTGCAGGGGCATCCCATCCCTAAGATCAAAATGCTTTCTGTCAAGTTTGATGAAACTATCGACCCGGAGGATCACCTGGTAGCCTATGAAAGTCACATGGGGATGTACGACGCCGACGATGCAGTCTGGTGCAAGATTTTCCCTATTACCCTGGTGGGTCTAGCTCAAGGATGGTTCAGGGACCTGTCGCAGGGGTCAATCAGTTACTTTATATAACTGGCCGAGGCTTTCTTGGACCAATATGCAGGGAACAAGAGGCGTCGTTAACCCGCTTTGATCTAATGACCCTCAGACAGAAGAAGGGCGAGACTGTCAGGGACTATCTGAAGAGATTCGACCTGGCCTTCCAACAGATCAGGGAGATCGATGATCCCACAACAGCATATGCTTTGACCAACTCATTACTCCCAGGAGAGATGAAGAATAAGATGATTAGAGCCCAGCCAGAAACTCTGGCCAAAGCTCGAAAAGTTGCCGAGGGCTTCATGCTGCAGGAGGAGTTCCACTGCCTGCCGGATACCCCCATAGGACCTTCCAGGCCACAGGGGGGACCGCAGGGTGGGCGCAGCAGAGGTGAAGCAGGGAAACAGAGAGCTGAGAGGGCGGCACCCCGAGAAAGGGGCGTGTGGCCTACCAGCCAAGGTTTGACAGCTACACGACCCTCAACAAGTCAAGAGCTGAAATTTTTGAGCTGGAAAAAGAAACGGCCAAGTGGAACCGCCCAAGTAAGCCGCGCAGCCCAAAGGGTGATCCGAAGAAGTTTTGTACATTTCATGATTGCATTGGGCATACCACTGAGGAATGTCGCCACCTAAAAGATGAGATTAAGAAACTCATCAGGAATGGCTGGTTGAGTAACTATGCAGCAAGAAACAAGAGTCAGAAGGAGGCGGCGGACAAGCCTGAAGGCTCAGTGCAAAACCGCCTGATAATTCATGTGGTGTCAGGAGACGCGGAAGGCCAGACAAGCAAAAGAAGCCAAAAAAGACAAATCCGGGAGCTGCGAAACCAGATATGCTATGCTGAGAGGGCAGGAAGCGCAAAGGGCGTAACCCTGAGCATCACTCCTCAGGATGCAGAGCGGGTAATATACCCTCATAGCGACCCCCTGGTATTGTCTCTTGTCATCAGCAATCACATAGTAAGAAGGTGTATGGTGGATAGAGGAGCCTACACCAACCTGCTATACAAGGACGCATTTGACAAAATGAATCTAGAGAAAAGGCACCTCAAGCCTGCCCCCGGGTCACTATACGGATTCAGCGGAGCAGGCGTGTTCCCGATGGGGATCATCGATCTTCCGGTGACGTTTGGAGAGGGAGCCTCAGCCAGGAACATTAGAGCATTGTTTGTTGTTGTGGACGCAAAATCTGTGTATAATGCCCTGATAGGCGGGGCTACCCTTGATGAGATTGAGTCTGCCATATCAATCAGAGCCCTTACCATAGCCTACGTTACAGATTTTAGTATGGAGGGGAAGGTGCACGGTGACCAGGAGTCGGCCACGCAGTGCTACTCCGTGGCCCTACGCACCCATGAAACAGAGCGAAAGGGTAAGTGAAAAGTAGACAGTTCCCCAGCAGGGAAGGGGAGATTCCAGCTGGCCAGCAGACAGCTGACCACCTTGAACCTGGGGAGGGAAAGCATGCTGGTGGACCTGGAGCCAGAGAGGCAGGTCCTCATAGGGGCTGACCTGGAAGGGTTCTACCGCGAAGAATTGATCAGGGTCCTGAGAGACAACAGGGATGTATTCGCCTACTCGGCAGACGAAATGCCGGGGGTCGATCCGGCTCATATTGTTCACAAGCTGAACGTAAGTCCGGAAGCCCGCCCTGTGAAGCAGAAGAAGAGGAACATGTCTGCGGAAAAGGATCAGGCTATCAAAGAAGAAATCGAAAAACTTTTGAAAGCCGATTTCATAGAAAGTTGTGATTACCCCGAGTGGTTGGCTAATGTGGTGATGGTGAAGAAGTCCTCAGGAGCATGGAGGATGTGTGTAGACTTCACCAATCTTAACAAAGTCTGCCCTAAAGACTGCTATCCCCTCCCAAGGATCGATCAACTAGTAGACGCCACCAGTGGGTACTCCACACTTAGTTTCTTGGATGCCTTTTCAGGCTATCACCAAGTATACCTCTGGCAGCCTGACAGGGTGAAATGCGCTTTCATCACCAGTTTTGGTACATACATGTAAAAGATGATGCCGTTCGGGCTCAAGAATGCAGGCGCCACTTACTAGCGATTGGTCGACAAGGTTTTTGAGAATCAGAAGGGTAGAAATCTGGAGGCCTATGTGGACGACGCAATTGTAAAGAGTAAGGGGGACGCAGAGCACCTGAAAGATTTGCAGGAGACCATCTCCTCCCTGCGCGCATACTAGATGAAACTAAACCCCAAGAAGTGCACTTTTGGGGTCCGCTCAGGAAAGTTTCTGGGTTTCCTGGTCAGCGCCAGAGGGATTGACGCGAACCCCGAGAAAGTTCAGGCCGTCCTAGACCTCCCAGAATCAAGGACGATAAGGGATATCCAGCACCTAACCGGCAGGATGGCTGCCCTGGCACGGTTCATTGCCAGGTCGACCGACAAATCGACACCTTTAAAATATTGAAAGGAAACAAACAATTTAAATGGAAAGCTGAACAGAAGGAAGCCTTCGAGCAACTGAAAAACACATGAAGAAGCTGCCCACCCTGGCAAGGCCAGTCGCAGGGGAGAAGCTTTTCCTTTACATTGCCGTAACAAACTCAATAGTGAGCGCGATAATTTTAAGGGAGGAGGCAGGTTCCCAGCAGCCGATCTATTTTGTGAGCCATGCCCTGGGGGCAGCAGAGAAGAATTATCCAGTGGTCAAAAAAGCAGCCTATGCAGTCGTCATTGCAGCCAGGAAGCTCATGCCTTACTTCGACACCCATCCCCTCGTCGTACTGACAGACCAACCCCTAGAAAAAGTTCTAGAAAAATTTGAGAAGTCTGGGAGATTGCTGAAATGGGCCATAGAGCTAAGCGGGTTAGGAATATCATACCAGTCCAGGACTGCCATCAAGGCGCAGGCCTTGGCAGATTTCCTGGCAGAATGTTCTCATTCAGAGGAGGACGATCCACCAGTTGGAGAATGGGTAGTATACACTGACGAATCCTCTACAGCCAACGATGCGGTGGCAGGGATCGTGCTTACCAGCCTTGAGGGAACGGACTTTGAGCATGCACTCAGGTTCACCTTCCGTGCATCAAATAACGAGGCCGAATACGAAGCCGTACTGGCGGGCATTAACCTGGCAAAAGCCGCAGGGGCAGAGAGGCTCGTCCTGGCAACAGACTCCCAGCTCATTGCTAACCAGATTAATGGAGAGTACGAGGCTAGAGACCAGACTATGACCGCATACCTGGAAAAGGTAAAACAAGAGTTATTTGGGTTAAAGTCTTATGAAGTCAAGCAAATCCCCCGGTCCCAGAACAACCGGGCAGATGCCCTGTCAAAGCTAGCCAGCTCCAACCTGCAGGATATAAGAAGATCAGTGTGGGTAGATGTAATACAAGAAAAATCCACCACACCCTACAAATTGGTCAGCGTCATTGAAGAGGCAGAATCTGAAGACTGGATGACCCCAATCCTCCAATTCAAAAAGTATGGAACCCTGCCACAGGATCCAACCCAGAGAAGAAAAATGCTGGCCAGGGCTGCCTGGTTCATACTAATTGGCGAAGAGTTATATCGTAAATCATTCTCATCTCCCTGCTCAAGTGTCTGAGGGCAGAGCAGGCTGCAGAAGTACTAGATGACATACACTCAGGAATCTGCGGCCATCACATAGGAGGAAGGTCACTGGCACACAAGGCCCTGAGGGCAAGCTACTACTGGCCGACCCTGGTTGCTGATGCCAGGGACCTAACCCAGAAATGCAGAAAGTGTCAGCTCTTTGCCCCATCAATACACGCCCCTGCCCAAGATCTCAGACCTATTTTGTCTCCCATCCCTTTCGCCCAATGGGGGATGGATATCCTAGGACCATTCACTACAAGAATAGATCCCCCGGGCATTCATCCAGTGGCCTCTGTCAGTGGACGCTATACGCGGACGGGCGTTCGCAAACAGACGCCAGAAAGCGGAAGCCACGACCAGTCGCCCATTTTTAAAACGGGTGTCCACTATTGGACGCCAAGAAAATGGGCGTCTGACAGCGGACGCCATGGGTGGTGTCTGACTGTGGACGCCAGGTATCCCTGGATGGCGTCCACAGTCGGACGCCATAAGCTTAACGTTGGCGTCCGACTGTGGACGCCATCCAGGGATACCTGACGTCCATAGTCAGACG
This sequence comes from Agrostemma githago, assembly GCA_958450325.1. Taxonomy (NCBI): domain Eukaryota; kingdom Viridiplantae; phylum Streptophyta; class Magnoliopsida; order Caryophyllales; family Caryophyllaceae; genus Agrostemma; species Agrostemma githago. Next base: position 43,223,192 of record OY288252.1, read on the forward strand.
CCATGTCCCCCGAATAACTGCGAATTTTGGTCGATTTTAGCGTCCTCTGGCGTCTGGCATGGCGTCCATTATTGGACGCCATTTATGCTGGTGCATTGCCGTAAATATGCGTTCAATGTCTAGCCAAAACCTGCAAAATAAACCACATCCACAACTCTCAACCAACCACAACTGTCGACCATCCACAATACCTCAACCTCATTCATTCTCAATCAACCAAAACACTTCATCTCTCGACACATTTATGCTGAAAAAACATTCATATAAAAAAGTTTTAACATACGGTTTGAAGGTACATAAATCTAAACTAGTTCAAAGATACATAATCCATAAATCCAGTTACAACAACAACAACAAAAAACAATCAGCTAACTGTGAAGCTAGCTGAAGCACCAGAGTTACCACCATCCCCGTTAAAGGGGTCTCTGTCGTCTGGAGGGGAAGGGGGACGACCTTGGTTGCATTTGTTGAACATGGCCTGAAACATGGCCATCTGTTCCTGCATTTTCCTTATGTGCTCCGCGTGCTCCTTCAGTTGCTGCTGCTGCTGCTGCTGTTGTGTCACCTGCTCCTTTATTTCCTCCTTTTCCGGATCGGGCTGCTGAGATCCGGCCGGCGTGTACTCCATCAGTGAAGAGGTGCCGAGATGTGCTGGGGGAGGTGTGAAGTACATACCGTGTGCATTTCCAACACCATACACACTTCCTTTCTTGTACCCCGAGACAGTCTTGAAAAAAATCTGATTTGGATCGACGTCGGTAGCATCAGGAGCATTCTCGAGGTTCGTTAGCTCTTCTTGGTAGGCATCCTGCGTACACAACAACGATTTCAATTCAAGTTATTATTAGATGAAATCATTAAAGATAGTTATTAACGACTTGCAACGAATTCAATTCAAGTATAGACAAAGTTGATTTATTTGAAATAGTTAGTAATCACCCAGATTGCCTGATCTTTCCTCGTCTTAAGAGTATGCCCTTTATCACCGCTCTTCCCGTGCATGTTGAAGAATACCTCCGGGGCGGCTGGCGTCCTCCCGAGTTCAGCTGCTAGCTATTAAATGAGTACGAACGTTAGTCGAATATATATTATGTGAACATGGTTTATGATTATTCAAGTAAGAGTACAATATTAGTAGAAATCATACCCTCTTGGCACGAAGAAGCGATGACTGAGAACCCCGATGATGTGTTGGGTCTGCCTTCCCCTTGATAAGTGTCATTTGTAGTGCCTATTTCGTAGTATTTTGGTCCCATTTTCCTTGTAGAATCGCTCCTTGGGAGCGGTTTAGGGGCTTCTTATGCTTCCTTTAGTTCGTTTCAGGTTCCCGAGATCGAATTGGAAGAGTTGGAGCGATTCCGACTCGATACATACACATTTTGGAGCCAACGAAGCTAAGGAACGATGACTCGATGCCTTGGAATCGATCCCGAGACCTTGGGACCCAATCCCGAGCCTCCGAGATCCGATCCCGAGTCCCGAGAATCGATGGGAAGCCCATGAGAACCAAGGAGGGGCCAAAAAGTTCATATTGGAGGCCTACAAGACTCATCCCGGACGGGTATGGCCTCATCCCGTCCGGGATGAAGGAGGAACGAAGAGCAGCTACTGGAGGGTGTTCCGGATCGGGAACAGGAAATCCCGATCGGGAATCCCCACAATCCCGATCGGGAATTACCTTCCCGACCGGGAAATGCCCCAGCTCACCCGCCTTCAATTCCTTTCTTCTCCTTTCATTCTTAAACCCTATATATACCCTTCCTCTTGTAATAAGACATTATGTTATGTTATCTTAGGTTATATCCACTAAACCCTAGACTACTTTAGGTTAGATTAGATTAGATTAGTGTAGATTAGTCGATAATTAGTAGTTAATCTTAGTTTAAGCTTGTAATATTGGATCTCTTGAAGAATCCATCCAAGATTGACAACCTTGGTGGAATTATTTGGGTTTTCTTATATACAAGTGTTCTCCTTTTCCATTTCCTTTGTAGTATGGTATAATCTTCTCATCTTTTTACTCTTAATCTTGTTTGTTCATTAAAGTTTGCATCTTTTGTTCTTAGTTCATCATTTTCACTAGTTTGTTCATGTTTGTTTTGATTATTATGTTGTTTCATGTTGTTAGTGTTAGTTTTCCTTTAGATATGTTAGAGTAATGTCTTTCTAGGGTTAGTAAGGCGATAGGATGCTAATTGGGTGATTAAGGGGTTGGTTAGAGATGTTGGTGGAAGATTTGGGTTTCCTCTTGTTTGATGCACATCACATGTTTGTTGAATTGCTTGAATGACTAAGTATGTGCGAATGCTTGTTTTCTTGCCTTTCTTTGTGGGTGTTAGTTTGTTGTGGGTTCGGTCCCCTCACTAAGTTGCGAGAGCCCGGTGAGGACGACCCCTAGGCCTTTCTAAGTAGCGAGAGCCCGGATTCGACCTAGGACCATAGCGCGCTAGAACCCCGAGTGTGTTGAGTATCGCCGAGATGGGTTCTAGGTGGAACCTCTAGGTGAGTCTAAGATGCGAGAGCCCGGACCAACCTAGATCACCCTACTACCTCCTTCACTCTAGTCCTCCCTTTGCCATTCCGTTACCCCTTTGACCCCGACCTAATCCTAGCCCGTTTTCCTTAGTTGTTACCTTAGTCATAGTCTAGCCTCCTCCCTTCTCATTATTCTTTAGCTTAGCTCGTTGACTTAGTCTCGGATTTGGGCCGACCTAGTCTAGACGCCTCTTACCGTCCCCGTGGATTCGACCCGACTTGCCCTATCTACCGTAGGTTTAGCCGGTTATATTATTGACGGTTGGGACTCCACGACAAATCCCTCCCATCAATTTGGCGCCGTTGCCGGGGACGGTGCTAGTTTGGACTTTGTTTTCCTATTTGCTTGACTAAGTCTTTGTGTTTGTGTTTTCTTTTTTTTCTTTTGGTTACTTTGCTTCTTGTGTGTGTGCGGTTTATTTCTCTCTTGTCTAGTGCCCAAAAAGCACTAGACTTCTCACGTTTGTTCTTAGTCTACAGTTTGTGCTTAGAGGCGGTAATTATCTTCTTCTTGCAACTCAGAGCCGCTTAAACGGACGGTTGCTAGAATGAGTGGTTTCCAACCGGGTATGGACTACGATTTTCGAGCAAGCATGGGGTTTGATCTAAACTCCACACACTCGCGAGCCGATATGAGCTACCACTCTTCTTCCATGAACCAAGGGTATGACATGACGTCCCCCTACCACTATCAAGCTTCTTGGGGTAATCAAGATGGGTATGATCCTCAAGATTATGAAAACGGCTACCAACAAGTGGACGATTATAACTCCTACGATCATGGTGGCTATTACTCAAGCTATGATTGTGAACCCACCATGTTCAATCAAGATCCACCTTATGGAAGCCAATACCCTCAAGACCCACAATATTACCCTCCACCCCAACCACAATATGAACCCTATGACCCACAATACTACCAACCACCCCAACCTTGCTACCAACAATATGATGCCCCACCCCATGGGTATCATCAAGATTTTCAAGGAGCTTTACAAGACTCCAATGACCACCAATCGCTAAACTTGGAGTTGCATCAATCGATTCTTCAAATGCAAAAAGACCGACAAGAAATGGCCATCCAAACGAAAAAGAATTATGAACTCTTGGCCAAGCTCCAAAGGGAAATTGAAGAAGTTCAATCGTCTACCCAAAAAGAGACGAATGAGGATGTGACTCTTGGTGAAGGCAACATTGGTGAAGAATTGGAGGAGGATAGTGAGTGGGATGGTTTGGTGGAGTTTGTAGAGTTGTTGGGTGAAATTGTGAACCTCGAGTTGCCCTTGTCCGAGAATGTGGATAAGCATCAAGAGCCCCTAGAAAGTGAGCCAAGCAATGACTTGGAGGAGATTGAAATAGCCGGTAGAAGTTTCGATCCTATCCTCCAAGATGATGTGGGGCCGAGTGATGAAGATGGGGAGCCACAACTTGAGGAAAGTGTGGGGGTGTGCAATGAAGAGATGGGGCCAAAAACGCTTTTTGTGCCTTGTTTCTTGGAGATGAAGCTTGCTTGTGATTGGAGGCAATGCTTAGGGAAGAAGAGATCGGTTGAGCTCGTAGGATGGAGAGACCCCGGAGACTACTATGAAGATGATGTCGGGTCTTGGGATTCCTACTTCTTGCCTCCTCCTTGGAGGCCGTGGAGGTCGGTTAAGCTCGAGCGCTTCTTGGGCCTTCACTATGATGTCGGTAGCGCGTTCGACTTGCTCCTCCATGCCCTTGAGGGCTACGGTTGAAGAAGAATCCACCATCCTAGGTTTGACGGAGTTCCTAAAAGAACCGTCATGTTGTATATTCCCCTCCTCTTCTTCTTTAGAATACTTGTCCTTGTATTTGTGTGTTTTCTTCTCTTGATTTTTGTTTGTTTTTGTGAAGCTCTTGTAATTGATTTGGTATTTTGATGAGCGATGTGAGGGAGTGAATTTGATGTGTAGTTTGAGTTTATTGTGATAGGTGCAATGAAGATGACTCCTTGAGAGGATTGGTTATCGATATAGCTCTCATATCATGCCACCCATGCACCTCATTTTCATACCTTCATCTCATTCCTCCATACTTTAGACCGATATTCACATCAAATACCACCCCCCTTCACACCTTTACCACCTCTATCATGCGGTATTATCGAGAATGAAGAGGAATAGCAATGAAGAAGACAAGCTTTGTGCCAATTTTGAATCATGAGGTGATGGAGCGAGTGAGTTGCTAACCGATCGGTATAGCAACTATCCTTTCTTTTCCATCTTTTATAGCTTGTCTCCCTTTTCATATCCCCCTTCCCCTTATATTTGTGTCATGGTAGCCCTCGGGGCCTAGGTATTGGTTGCTCTTGACTCTCGATGAGCAAGTATGGGGAGTATGGCCACTACTACTCACACAAGCATCGAGAGTCGTTTCAAAACCCAAATTTTATAAGTTTTTCACTCTTTTTTTTTTTGAGGATTTAGTCGGATTTAGGCGGAATCCGGGCTAGGTGACTTGATTACACCTAGCCCTCCCTCCCATTTCCTTTTATTTCCTTCTTTTTATTTCTTCCCCATCCATATCTTTTTCTTGTCTCGGCCCATGGTGACTTGACTACACCCCGGCCGGACACCTTCTACCCTTTTCTTCGCTTTATTTTTGTTTTTTTAGTTTTATTTTCGTAGTTTCTTTTGTTTTTCTTTTGTCTCTCCGCACACTACGATCGAGCATGAGGACATGGCTCGATTTAAGTGTGGGGGAGCGATATTCTAGTATAGTTAGTTTTATTTTCGTAGTTTTTCCGAAAAAAATCTTAAAAACCATAAAAATTTGAAAATTTTTCATAAAAATCAAAAAGATTTTTCTTTTGTGTGTTTTCATTTTGTTTGTTTGTGTGCGTGTTTTGCCTCCCTTTGTCCTTATAGGTTACTTTAATCGCCAATGACTTTGGAAAGCTCTAAAGACTTCCGGTAACATCTTATCCCTTTTTCTTCTTTATCTCTTATGGAGTTTGGAGGAGATTGTGATGTTGTGTGCTCGGGTGGAGCTTTGTGCATATTGGTGGGTGATTTGGTGACTTGTTTGGATGATCGGGGTGGTGTTTGTGTTGCGTTTGTTATATGTTGTTTTGTTATGTTTTGTTTTTGTTGCCTTTGTTTCTTTTTCTTTCGTTCGTTTTCGTCTTGTCTTTGTTTTGTGTGTATTTGTGTCTTGCATGTAAATGGTTTTCGAAAACCCGGTTTAGAGGCTAGTGTGTAAGTAGCTACTTTCCCTTCCTAGTAGTATAAATCGAGTCTTGGACTTTTATCTAGTAGAATGACCCTAAATCAATGAGTTCGTTGGTCCTTTATCTCGAGTCCACCTAGCTTACTAGGAATTTACTACGGGATTTGCACTTTTGACCATTATGACCACCCACGGTGTGAAAAGGCCTTGGTTACCGAGTCTCGTCCCCTAGGTGACCGTGTTTAGGATTGTTTGATTAGTCCAAGTTATCCACTTTTTGTGGGTTTGAAGAGGGATCGCGACCCTCGACTCACTCATTTCCCTACCTCCTACACATATCCACACAATAAAATGCAAATTGTTGATTCTCCCTTTCTTGTTATTCAATGAAAATGCCAAAAATGTCAAATCTTGCCAAAAGGGCAAAGAAAAAAAAAAGAAAAGAAAGAAAAAAATGAAAGAAAGAAAAGAATGAAGAAAAAGAAAAGGCACAAATGCCAAAAAGAAAATAGAAAAGAAGAAAAAAAGAAATGGCATGGCAAAACAAAGCAAAAACGTCAAAAGGAAAGAAAATGCCAAAAGAAAACTCGTCTCACAAAAAGATATCCTCTCAAAATAAGCCTTTTTCTGACTTTTGCCGTGAAGAGCCTACCAAAGGACCGAGTCCCTAGGAAGGATGATAGCGGCATTAGTCGGTCTTCCCTCATTTTGCATGTTTTCCACCTTTTTACTTGGACTAGTTAGGCGGTTTTAGACATGGGACGACCCTCTTGGCTCACGCTAAAGGGGGCGGGGCCTCACTTACCTACAGTGTCGACTAACACCGTGGTTCCTCACTTTTCCACTCCGCCGATCGTCCCGTAGTACGTTTTTAGAAAGTTAGGAGGACCTAGGTAAGTTACCAACGTTTTTGTTGCTTTATCGTCATACTATTAGAGTTTAGTTCACCTTGGTTTGTATGTCTAGCTTGGGAACGTTGGCACTTGCCTCGAATCCTAAATCGGTGCCTCTTTCACCGCTTTTAGGGGGAAGCGGTATTTCTTTTGTTTTGGGTGCAACCGATTATGTGTTTGTGTGTGTGTTTGTTTGTTTATGTGTTTTGTGTCCGGTTGCATCCACAGTTTTGTCGCAAGACCCAACTTGCCTTGCGGAGTGCACTTGTCCTCTAAGTGCACTCGCGTGAGTTGAAGGGGCGTAGGGTGCGCTAATACCCACTCGGATAGTTTAGTAGTAGTATGTGCTTACTCGAGGGCGAGTAAGGGTTAAGTGTGGGGGAGTTGATAAGTGTCATTTGTAGTGCCAATTTCGTAGTGTTTTGGTCCCATTTTCCTTGTAGAATCGCTCCTTGGGAGCGGTTTAGGGGCTTCTTATGCTTCCTTTAGTTCGTTTCAGGTTCCCGAGACCGAATTGGAAGAGTTGGAGCGATTCCGACTCGATACATACACATTTTGGAGCCAACGAAGCTAAGGAACGATGACTCGATGCCTTGGAATCGATCCCGAGACCTTGGGACCCAATCCCGAGCCTCCGAGATCCGATCCCGAGTCCCGAGAATCGATGGGAAGCCCATGAGAACCAAGGAGGGGCCAAAAAGTTCATATTGGAGGCCTACAAGACTCATCCCGGACGGGTATGGCCTCATCCCGTCCGGGATGAAGGAGGAACGAAGAGCAGCTACTGGAGGGTGTTCCGGATCGGGAACAGGAAATCCCGATCGGGAATCCCCACAATCCCGATCGGGAATTACCTTCCCGATCGGGAAATGCCCCAGCTCACCCGCCTTCAATTCCTTTCTTCTCCTTTCATTCTTAAACCCTATATATACCCTTCCTCTTGTAATAAGACATTATGTTATGTTATCTTAGGTTATATCCACTAAACCCTAGACTACTTTAGGTTAGATTAGATTAGATTAGTGTAGATTAGTCGATAATTAGTAGTTAATCTTAGTTTAAGCTTGTAATATTGGATCTCTTGAAGAATCCATCCAAGATTGACAACCTTGGTGGAATTATTTGGGTTTTCTTATATACAAGTGTTCTCCTTTTCCATTTCCTTTGTAGTATGGTATAATCTTCTCATCTTTTTACTCTTAATCTTGTTTGTTCATTAAAGTTTGCATCTTTTGTTCTTAGTTCATCATTTTCACTAGTTTGTTCATGTTTGTTTTGATTATTATGTTGTTTCATGTTGTTAGTGTTAGTTTTCCTTTAGATATGTTAGAGTAATGTCTTGCTAGGGTTAGTAAGGCGATAGGATGCTAATTGGGTGATTAAGGGGTTGGTTAGAGATGTTGGTGGAAGATTTGGGTTTCCTCTTGTTTGATGCACATCACATGTTTGTTGAATTGCTTGAATGACTAAGTATGTGCGAATGCTTGTTTTCTTGCCTTTCTTTGTGGGTGTTAGTTTGTTGTGGGTTCGGTCCCCTCACTAAGTTGCGAGAGCCCGGTGAGGACGACCCCTAGGCCTTTCTAAGTAGCGAGAGCCCGGATTTGACCTAGGACCATAGCGCGCTAGAACCCCGAGTGTGTTGAGTATCGCCGAGATGGGTTCTAGGTGGAACCTCTAGGTGAGTCTAAGATGCGAGAGCCCGGACCAACCTAGATCACCCTACTACCTCCTTCACTCTAGTCCTCCCTTGGCCATTCCGTTACCCCTTTGACCCCGACCTAATCCTAGCCCGTTTTCCTTAGTTGTTACCTTAGTCATAGTCTAGCCTCCTCCCTTCTCATTATTCTTTAGCTTAGCTCGTTGACTTAGTCTCGGATTTGGGCCGACCTAGTCTAGACGCCTCTTACCGTCCCCGTGGATTCGACCCGACTTGCCCTATCTACCGTAGGTTTAGCCGGTTATATTATTGACGGTTGGGACTCCACGACAAATCCCTCCCATCACCCTTCAAGCTCACAGTTCTTCATTTTGTTTCTCTGAGCCCTCTCCGACCTGACCTTGAAGTCCTTGTCGTCGTGGTACTTAACCCAACTCTCCAAATCTTCCCCTGAAATATGACGACACTAATACATTAGTTAATACAGTAAAAGATTGAAGTTAGATTGTTTGTTAAAATTGATTAATATAAAAAACTACACCTTTAAGGTCATTCACCGCAGTCCCCTGGGTGTGGCGTTTGTTCATTACGTCAGCGAAGCGGCGTGTGCAAGTCTCGTTGTACTGCTCCCACACCCTTCCTTCTAACTCCTTCTTCCAAGAGAACTTCAACTACACAATCAAGGCGGATTAGTAATTAGTAGCAAAAACATTTACAAAGTCTACATTATAAATTCAAAACTCGGTACCCAAAATAATCCACGTACCCGAAAGTAGTTGAACCACCACTCCCGTACGTCCATTGGCACCTGAGTCCAGCAGGCATACCCCCGCCCTTTGTCGGCCATGTAGCTGGCATTACAGCCTTTGGTGACCACCCCATGCAGAAACCTGCACCGAGAAGAGAAGCACATATATGTACGAAATATTACAAGATGTATGTAGTCCAAAAATTCATATGTTACAAAAGAATGGACATGTTAGATTATATTACCATACGCGACCAGGGTCGATAATCACCCGACCGTTCTCGTCCTTCTGTATCTCCTCCTCTTGCCCCTGCTGCTGGTCCTCTTGCTGCTCCTCATCGTTCTGCTCCGGTCCCATTTCGGGGACCCGTTCCTCCTCATCCTGCTGCGAGGTGGATGTGTGCACAGACCTACTTCCTCCGCCACGTCTCCTAGTCGATCTACCGCCTGCCATTATCTTAACCTTGCAACAAATTAGCAACAATTAGCAATTACAATCTAACTTGATTGAAATAATGTACAAAATAAGTAACACAATGATCAATATGATTAACCTACTACAACAAATCTAGTAGCCATCTTCGCTGTCGTTATTGTCTTCAGCCTCATCATCCTCTGTCTGATCCTCCTCCTCCATCTCCTCGCCCTCCACTTGATTGTCCTCCAAATTCTCTTCATCGTGTCCATCATCCTCCTCAAGGATCTTCGGAACATCCCTAACCATGTAATCTCCTTCTCCATCATCATCATCATCCTCAAAATCTTCCTCTGCCCCTTCATTCTGATCATCTTCGGAGAATATGGTCTCTTCACTAGGAGATAAGCGTGTACCACTTGAAGCCGCATCTTCCTGGAACAGAGAACTGTCTATTTGCCCCCGTGGTTTAGTCGTAAAGACTGCCCACCACTGACTCTGATTTCTGTCATTTTTCGTGTAAGGAAAAGGAGCAAAGTAGACTTGCTTCGCCTGATGCGCGAATATGAACGGATCGTACGTAGGATATTTCCTGGTGTGGTTAACTTCCACAATCTTGTAGCGTTCATGCACTCGGGTCCCGTTCACGGAGCTGTCTTTCCACTAACATTTGAATATCACAGCTCTATACCCCCGTTCTCTGCCAGCATAACACAACTCGAAAATATCCTCCAAAATACCTTAGTACTCATCACCATCAAGAGACAACACACTCACACCAAAATTGCATCTAGCCTAGTTATTCCCGTAGTTGAATGTGTGAAAATTGAACCCATTCACCGAGTATCGGTTCCAATATTTAACCACTCTCACCGGACCATATGCCAAACTTCTAACCAAATCATCACGTATGTCTAAAGCAACTACGTGATCCTTGAGCCACTTAGGAAAATGTTCGTCATGCTTACTCCAAACGTCATTGTGGTTCACATCAGGGTTTGCAGTGACATATTCAATTACAAATTGCTTCTCATAAGGCTCTAAGATCTCACAATTAGAGAGTACGTAAAGGTGCGCTCGGTTGTACTCTTTCTCATCTAGCGTCCTAGAACCCTCAAAGGATGAAGTTCCTTCACCGTCCTTCTTTTGGAAAAACTCGGGTATAGTAGGATCAATGGGCACCGAATGTTCTAGGTTCAGGTTCTTTGTTTTTGTTTGGACATCTTTCTCGAAGTAGTGGGAGCAGAAGTTTGCAATCTCTTCTGTCAAATATGCATTACAAATAGAACCCTCCACCCTAGCCTTGTTACCAATTTTCTTCTTCAAATGATTGAGGAACCTAAGTACACAAGTTATGTTTTTCAATTAATAAAAATTAGCTAAGTGTAAATTAAATTTGTAATTGAAGTTACTAAAATTTATGTACCTTTCAAATGGGTACATCCATCTATACTGGACAGGTCCTCCAACCTTAGCCTCATAGGGCAAGTGGACAGGTAAATGCTCCATGGAATTAAAGAACGACGGTGGGAAGATCATCTCAAGTTTGCATAGTATCTGTGGAATTTGATCTTCCAGCCGAGTCATGTCCTCAATTGATACAGTAGAAGAACACAAATCTCGGAAAAATTGAGATATCTTAGTTATAGAATTCCACACCGTCGGTGGCAGAAGTTGCTTAAGTGCAACTGGAAGTAACCTCTCCATGAAGACATGACAGTCATGACTCTTTAACCCTTGCAGCTTTAGGTTCTTAAGATCAACACAACGTTTGAAGTTGGAGGCGTACCCATCGGGGAACTTCAACTTCTCCACCCACTCCTACAACGCCTTCCTCTGAGCTTTGTCAAGGGTGAACAAGGCTCTCGGTTTGGATCCATCCCTTTTTATGTGCAGTTGAGGAGGGTCACAAAAATGCTTTACATCTCGCCGGGAGCCTGTAGTGTCACAACTCTTCCCCTCCACATCCATGACAGTGTGAATCAACTGCTCGAAGAAGTTCTTCTCTATGTGACGAAGTAACAAAGTCCTCCAATATGGTAGGTCAAAAAATATGCTACGTTTAAACCAACCATTTTTCAACTTTTTGAGGTCTTTGAACTCCTGCTCGGTTCCGTTCCGTCGACAGTGGACGGGTAATCGGAAATCAACTCCCATATTTCATCTCCTGGGAGTCGATCAGGTGCGTCGTCAAGCACAACCTCACCCTTCTTGAACGCCTTCTTATTCTTTCTATATGGGTGACCTTCTGGTAGGAAATGGCTATGACAGTCAAACCAACTTATCTTACTAGAATTTGGAAGATAAAAAGCTTTGCTCTCATCCATACAACACGGACATGCTTTCTGACCCGAAGTAGACCACCCCGAGAGCATACCGTACGCAGGAAAGTAATTTATAGTCCACAACAGAGCTGCTTTCAACTGAAAGTTTTGTCTCAGGGAGACATCATAAGTTTCCACCCCTACCTCCCACAGTTGTTTCAATTCCTCAATAACAGGTTGCAAGTAAACATCCAAATGATTTTTCGGGTTTTTGGGTCCAGGCACAATAAGAGATAGGAAAATGAAAGGCTGCTTCAAACACAACCAAGGAGGTAGGTTATAAGGTGTGATCATCACAGGCCAGCAAGTAAGAGTACGACTTCCCAAATTGGCCGAAAGATGCAAATCCATCAGTACACAACCCAAGCCTTTCATTTCGGGGTTCTAACGCAAAGTGGGGATGTAGTCTATCGAAATGCTGCCACTCCTCACCGTCACTCGAATGACACATCTTCCCTGGTACCCTAGTGTCCTCCTTGTGCCACCTCATTTGCTCCACTATCATTTTTGTGGCATACAATTTTTGAAGCCTAGGTGCAATAGGGAAGTACGTAAGCTGACTTATTGGGATATGTTTCTTACCTCTAACACCGCTTTTCCTTTTTCTACCCCTCAAAACAATGTCCCCCTCAACCGTCTTATACCTACCCTTACCACATCTCCTACATTCATCGAGCATCGCATCGTCCTTCCAAAATAACATGCATCCATCTGGACAAGCATCAATCTTTTCACGCGGGAGTTGAAGGCCCTTTACAACCTTTTTGGTTGTGTAGAAAGTTCGGGTCATGATATTGTCTTTTGGGATAACTCTCTCGAGCAAGGATGCAATACCATCGACACAAGCAAAGGGTAGGTTGAACTCACATTTAAGGCTAACTATCATAGATGCGACTTCTAACAAAGTCACATCGCACCCTCCGTATAACGGTTTCTTCGAAGCGTTCAACATGTCAAAAATCGCCTTTGCTCGTGGGTTAGGCTCTTGTGGGTTAGGTGAGTCTTGTGGGTTGGGTGAGTCTCGTGGGTTCTCGTTGTTAAACAAGTTGCACTCCACAACGTCAACTATCATACCTCTCAACCCCCCCCCCCTCATTTTGATGGTTTTCGGGTTCCTCAGACTGAGATGGCTCACCATGACAAATCCAATTATAATAATCGGGTGAGAAACCATTATAGATGACATGTTCCTTAACGGTAAGGACATCAAACCATCAACCTCCCCCCTCGATGCATAGTCTAATGACTTTTTAGCGACCTCGACAAATGACTCAACACCCCTCAAAAATTCGACGGTGGGACGTCTCTTCTTATCAAGTCTTCCCTCATACATCCATTTCCGTTCAATTCTCTTCATTTTCTATGTTCTAAAAATATATATAACAAATGAAAGTTTAATTTCCCTAACTTAATTTAGAACTTACTAAACGCAAATGTAATCGCCATTTAACTTAAACTTAATTTCTGTAACATAATTTCCATAACTGAGTTTCCTCAATTTAATCACTACTACGTCAATGTAAACCCAAATGTCTTAATAATTTTGAAATGACCTTACGAAAATTAGTTAGCGAATTTAATCACAAATGTAATCATAATTTAATCCCAATTTACGAAAACCCTACGTAATTTATCAATTTAATCCCAATTTAACCGAACAAATCACAAAATTTCATGGCTTAGGTCACACAGAAACAACTTTTTTTTTGGGTGCAATGTAAGTATGTATATTAATTGGGTAAAAATTTCCTCGGCACCAATACAGAGACCTTCTACTCCCTCCTATGTGCGTTAAACTACATTAATCTATCGATATGTCTTTGGTATTTGCTAATTACAATTTCTCTCATTCCTTTAATTCTAATGGCAATTTCATGTTTGACAGTAGCAATAACAATCTCGGGTCTCTCCACTTTCTGATACAGCCTACTTTGATTCCTGTTCCTCCAAATATGATACCAAACAGCCACAATGGCCGCTGCTATAATGTGCTTGAGCATAAGGGATTTCTGGCGCATTGTCCTCCACCAATTAGCTGTGTCATCGCTCGGGATATGACACATTAACCAATTTGACAGCAACATAAAGCACCGCTGTGCATAATCACACCGTGAGAACAAGTGTTCATGGTCTTCATCATGTATGCCGCATAAAAAACAGCCTTTATCCACCACCATGCTCATCTTGGCACACAGAAACAGGTCAAATAAGGTCAAATTTTCGGATACAGATATCAAAACTCCGAAAGCACCGATAACACCTATTCACCACCCCGATCATGATAGAAGTGGTTTCGGGAAAATCCGACATTATTACGACACATTTTGATCCGTCCTAGTCACACAAAACCTCACGGATGGCCCTAGAGATCATTCTAGCTCAATTCAACCAAATTCATCAAACCCTAATCAAAATTATGATGGGCAAAACTAATCTACCTAATCGAATTTGGGCTAAACTAATCAACCTAATCAAAATTTAGACCTAAACAATATTAACTAGAAAACTATCAATAAATAACGATAACAATCAGAAATAAGAACTAATTATAATGAATAAGAACTAATTAAGAAAAAGTATGAAAAATGGAGGAGAGGAAGGGAGAATGGGCTCGGCGAGGAGAGGAAGAGAGGGTTTAGAGAGTGTTTTCTTTTAGAGAGTGAAGGGGGAGGGGGGGGGGGGTATTTGACGCCACATTCAACCCGGCGGGCGTCCACTATCGGATGCCACATCCAGCCAAACTGGTGTCCGACTGTGGACGCCATATCTCCCTAGATGGCGTCTGATAGTGGACGCCATTTAGGGAATATGGCGTCCGCTTGTGGACTCCCGTCCAGCCTGAATTTCGTCCCCCCAGGTTCAGTCGGACGCCAAGTTTGGCGTCTGACTGTGGACGCCCATTTGTATTTTCAGACGCCATATAGGCGTTCATATGCTCAGGACGCCCGCCAAGTGGACGCCCGGGACTGTTTTTCTTTTAGTGATTCGTTGCTGCGACTGGGGGCAGAAAATTTTGATAGTGGGAATTGATTATTTTAGTAAGTGGATCGAGGCTGAGGCTGTCCCGAACATAACAAAGTCGGCGGTCAAAAAGGTGATATGGAGAAATATCATAACAAGGTATGATCTGCCGAAGGTGTTGGTCTTCGATCATGGAAGGCAGTTTGACAATGACCCCTTGAGGGCTTGGCTGGAAAGCCATGGCATAACCGTCGCCTACTCAGCCGTCTGTCACCCCCAGACTAATGGGCAGGCTGAGGCAGCAAATAAGCAAATACTGAACGGGCTGAAAAGGATGGTGGATGAGCTCAAAGGCAGGTGGGCAGACGAGCTGCCAAGTGTGTTATGGTCAATCAGGACCACCAGAAAGGAGTCCACAGGACAGACTCCATTTGGTCTGGTCTACGGGGCCGGGGCTCTGCTACCCATAGAAGCACGAATTCCCACCCTCCGATCCCAGCAGTATGATCAGGCAAGTAATGAGGCTGCAATGACAGAGGCTCTTGACCTAGTCGGAGAAGTAAGGCAAGAGGCCTGCGCCAACATTGCTGCCTACCAACAGCGAATGAGAAAAGCTTACAACAAAAAAGTAAGTACAAGAAGCTTCCAAGTTGGGGACCTAGTCCTAAGAAAGAGACAGGCTGTGGGAAGATCGAGAGAGCACGGCAAGTTAAGCGCCAATTGGGAGGGCCCATATGAAGTCACCCAGATTATGGGGCCAGGAACCTACAGAATTGCCAACCCTGAAGGCCAGGAGCTGGCTGCTCACTAGAATTCTGACACTTTGAAGAAGTACTACGTTTGAAGTTCAAAATTTTGTTTTTAGTTTCTCTTTTTCCTAAGAAAAAACGGCGGAGGACGGTCAAGATACAATGTCGACGGCTCCGACCACTAGTGTTTAAGATTTATCAAGAAATGAAAAGAGTTCTTGAACTTATACTCGTTGTCTGTTCAGATTAGCACTTCACACACAAACGAGTCGGGGGCAATAGGGGGAGGGCTTCCCCCTGTTGCGAAACCCAAAGAAAATAGACCCCCCAACAAAAAACCTAAGTCCCCCTACCTACCTCTGGGCAGGCAGGGGGCAGGCCCCCTGGACTTCGGCAAAGAAGCCAGGGTCAGGCCGTGCCCCATGTGCCGAATGAACAAGGACTGAGGGCACCCCCAACCTTGTATAAAAAACGCAAAGTCCCCCTACCTACCTCTGGGCAGGCAGGGGGCAGGCCCCCTGGACTTCGGCAAAGAAGCCAGGGTCAAGCCGGGCCCCACGCGCTGAAAGGAACAAGGACTGGGGGCACCCCCAACCTTGTATAAAAAACGCTAAGTCCCCCACCTGCCTCTGGGCTGGTAGGGGGTAGGCCCCCTGGACTTCGGCAAGAAGCCAGGGTCAGACCCGGCCTCACGTTCCAGAAAGAACAAGGACTGGGAAAACCCCAACCTTGTATAAAAAGCGCAGCCCCCCCCCCCCCCCCCCCCCCCCCCCCCCGCCTGCTTCTTGGCAGGCAGGGGCCCGGACTTCAGTAAGAAGCCAGGGTCAGGCCGAAACTGAAAGAAACAATAATATAAACAACCAAAAGGAATGCAGTTATAAAAGATAAAACACATCCAAAGAGTTTTACAGAACATGCAATAAAAATCCTAATACAAGAAAGTTAAGGGGTTACATTAGCCGGCAGCCGGCCACATCAAGGCCCGGCGTGCAAAAGATTAAAAATTTAGCAAGAAAGCAGAGGCGCAAAAGGGTAGCGGCAGGAGCCCTCAGAGGACGACTGCCCTGCATGTTACGCAGTGGGGGCATCCTGGTCAAGACCAGGGGCCTTCTCAGGCGATCTGTTGGCTCTAGCGTCATTCTTGGTAGTATAAAGGGCCTGGAAGGCATCCTTGTCGAAATTTGGAAGCATCTCCCTGATGACCTCCATAACAAACTTCAGGGAGGAAGAAGCTCCAACATTAAAGTTCTCCTCCACCGCTAAGTCAGCCTCCTGAATGATGTCGTTCTTCTCCTTTTGAAGGTCCGAATCAGCCTTGGTCAGACGGTCCTCTAGCTCAGCAACCCTTTTCTTGGACTTTTCCAGCTCGCCAACCGCCTTCCTGGCCTGCTCCAGCTCAAACGTAGAACAATGTAACTGATTATTCTAGAGGAACGAATACAAAATTAATCAAAAAACGATAACTTAGTGAAGTTATAGCACAACTGACTATAACCTTCAAAAAGTGATAGAGGTAAGGTCTAACGGACTATAATCCTGAACATTTAACGTGTATATAACGTCAACCAAAAGGTGGTGTCAAGGTCAAGGTGAGACTACATTAACCTTGTCTACTAAAGTGAAGTTATGTATATAACGTCAACCCAAAGGTGGTGTCATAGTATAATCACTATAACGTCAACTTCAAGTTAAGATTACATTAACCTCGACTATAATCTTGTGAGGTTACATTAACCTCAAAGAGATTATAGCTTCGTAACGGTGTTACGTAATCCTCAAGTGAAGGGTATCGTAACTTCTCATTGAAGTTACTTGACTTCAATTAAAGTTACATTAACCTTGTCATAACCTCGTGAGGTTACGTTAACCTCCGTGAGATCATAACACGCAATAAGGTTACATTAACCTCGTGTGAAGTTGTATAGTAACTTTCCAATAAAGTTACGTAAACCTCAACTAAGGTTACATTAACCTTGATCATAACCTCGTGGAGTCACTTAAATTAAGCCTGAACGAGACTATAACCCCGAATTGAAGTTACCTTAACCTTAAGTGAAGTTGTATAGTAACTTTTCAATAAAGTTACATGATGTTCACACAAGGTTAGATTAACCTCAACCCTAACCTCAACATCGGGTGATAATAGGTCGAGTCATCTAATACTTAGGGTTGGATCGCTAAAGCCATTGATGAAACAACCCTAGCATCTCCCAAACGGAGAGGCCAAGGGGCTCACGTACGAATTGTAGATGTTACAACGGATTAGATCTAACAATTCTAATATAAGCGAAAACGATAATAATAGATCTAATGAAATAATAAATCTTTCAATTAAAAAAAAAATTAATTAAACTCTTTAAAGCATGAATAAAAATACAACACAAATTAATTAAATCATGTTACAAATCATTAAAATCACACAACACATTCAAAATTGCATAAACACGAAAAGAATCACATCTAGTTACCAATTTGCGATTTAATCAACGATCTTTTCTTCAACGATATAAACGTCTTCCCCCGGGCACATCTCCTTGTCTATACCATCATCAATCACGTGCCAACACCAAACTAATTAAACACTACTAAAAACAATTACGAAAAACTAGCGCGAAAGGAAGCAAAACTTTCGAAACGATGTGAACAATTGCGCTAGGATCGAAGAGACTTGATGTGGACATGACATACCACCACGACGCGGCCACGCGCGGGTTTGGGGAGGCGAATGAATCTCCATATGAGATGGTCAAATTGAAATTTAAATCGAAGTAGGAGTCGCCACCGATTTTTGTGGTAGTTCGGGCCCGTTCGAACCCACTTTATGTCGTAGTGGGCCGTGTGCAGAATACGGCCCATTTCCGATGTCAGAGTTTATTGGGTTCGTCCCTTTGCATTACGATACCGATACCGACATTATCGGATATCGTATATTGAATGACTCTCGTTGCCAATGGATTCGGACATCCGGAAACCATGGTTCTGAGTAAGGGGTGAGGGTACGTGTTGGGAAGTTCACTGAGAACACCCAACCCCGCCCGCACTTAGCGGCCTTTCCTAAGATATCGTTCGTTTTTGGTGTACACGTGTTAGTTCGACGGTTGAATGATATGCAAACATTATTTTCTCTAAGCATGTGAGAAAAATTAAATGGGTTGCTAAGTCGTTTATGGCATATTAAACTAATAACGTCAAAGTTATTTTAGCATGTGAAGTTCGTTTTAGTCTAATAAAAGAAAGATGAAAATAAATCACTACAAACACGAGAAAACAAGTTAGTAACGATTGAATAAATTAAATAAAGATGTAAATACGATGATATGCATGATTTTGAAAAAGATTTTATGACACGTGATGGATTAGCACGTGTTGACCGAGGTCAAAAAAAGTATTTATCGAAATATGAAAATATGTCGCGAAAGTCGCTGTTTTATGTAAGAAACGAAAAGAATAGAAAAGCGAGAAAACGAGAAAAAAGGGGCTCGGCCATCCAGGCTTCCGCGCGAGTCGCCTGGAAGGCGCGCGACTCGCGCGGGAGTCTGTCCCGCTTTTTTATTTTTCGAAAATCGTCAGTTTTTATAAATCGCGTACAAATATTTAAACTCGATTTATGTTTTCGATATTCGTCGTATTCGATATTCGATTATGAAATCGATATCAAATAGTTGGAATGATTTTTAGAAAAGGTTTAAAAAAAAGTTTGTTTTTGAACGAAAAGAGAAAAAAAGGAATTTGAACATAAAGAAGAAAAAAAAAATGTTAATTCTCTCCGCGTAAAAAATTGTCGAATTTGTTTTAAAAAAGGATGTAACGATTTTTTAGCATCAACGAGATTTAATTTAGTTCTTGTTAGATACTGTTCCGGTTACGGAATCAATAAACCCGACTATGAATTCGGGTTCTTAGTATTCGGATATTGCTCGCTCGACTTCCTTTGATCTCTCCTTTCTCCTCTCCTATGATCGGACCTTCCCGGCGGATCGAGCCTGCTCCCCGCACAAGTAACGCACAGGGCCCCGGAGGTTGTCCGAGGGAACCCTCTCCGATGCCTAAGTCAGTCCGTGAATGCGTTAATGAACCTAGCTCGTGAGGAACTAGGTGGCATTTTTAGGAGTAAGAGTCTAGAGAGAGAAAATCCAACCCCCTCTAAGTGGGAAATGAGTGGGTATTTATACCTTCCCACAAGAGAGAGAGAGGAGGAGAGGGAAAAGAGCGGGAGAATGGGTGGACGTGAGGACGACACGTGGCTTCTCCTCATCCACCCACTTTCCATTACCTGAGGCGAAATGACGGACGGACCCTCGGGTTCCCCTGCTCGCACTGGGGGTTTGGGCACCCTGAAAACCAGCACGTTGGGGGACTTGGAGGCCCTGCTCGGCTGGCAGCGGGGCCCTGCCCGTCAGGCGCAAGCCTTTCGGAGTTCTCTCCGTAGTCCTTCACAGGGAGGCCTGACGGGTGATTCTAGATTCACCCTGGGGGCGAACCATTCCGGGGCCCTGCAGGCAGACGACCCGTGGTACTTGGTCAACTCCCATCAATTGGCCCACGCCGGCCAGGGGGAGACGGGGTCTTCCTCTTGGCAGGCGTCTCTTGAGATGGGGTGCAGTTGACTCTTGAACTCTTGCATTTAATGCGCTGCTTGTTCCCGAGGTTGGAATGTTCTTTTAGTGATGATTGCTCTCTATTCCCAGCGGATTTTTGGGCAGTGTGCGGGTGCGCTGATTGGCCGTGCCCCCTGTCGAAGTAGTTGGGGCGCCATTTAATGTTTTGGCCACCCTTTTCGTATAAATTGCGGTTTCTTTGCCAGTTTTGCAACCCATCTTCAACCTTCTCTTCTTCTTCCTTTAGAGAAAATGTCGTGGATTACCAAAGTGCTTTTCTGCCATGGGGCTCGTGTAGTGAGCCGTCGCTTTACGGGGCGCTGGAAGCTAAGGTACCCCCGGGCGTCTTTTCTCATTCTGCGCCGTAGCCGGCGGCCCCGCGCTCAACGTCCCCGAAAGCTCAGGAGGGCTCTTATCAAAGCGGGCAAGCGTCCTCGAAGGGCTTCTCCAGCCGCTCCAAAGTTCAGGCGCTGCCCCCAGGGTGGGGGTTGTTTCGACAGGGGATGCCATGAGTGTTTTCATGGCTACACCCTAAGCAGTTCGACCCTGACTGCTCAGAGCTGTCCTCCTCTCCTGAGTCGGGCCCTTCTTCTCCCCTGAGGAAGAAAGTGGGCTTCGACTCCTGTGACGATACCGAGACAGTCCCTTATGGTAGGGACTGGTATGTCAGCAGCCGGGATTCCGGCAACAGTGACGGCCAGGGTTACTCCTCTGGTCGTGGGGATGATGACGACTCGGCGGATCCCTTCAAAGACTCTGATGATTGGGAGTGGGGATCTGATGTTGGGGGGTGCAACAGCCCTGGGGATCACTCCCCAGGCTTGGATGATGATTAGGCCTGCCCGCAGGGTGCAGGCATAGTGAGCCAGAAACAGGGGCTCTTTTTGTATTCCTGGCTTGCATGCCATGTAACTTGCCCGTTTCTCGGGCTTCCTCTAATCTAATGAAAAAGAATCAGGCAGCTTTGTTTACACGTGGCATTTTTATTATTTGTTATTATTTGCTTTTGTTTTTGTTATTATTATCCGAATGGAGGGAAAGTGACGTCATTGAGAGAATAAATGTTCCTGGCGTCTATTTGCCTTCTCGAGGCTTTCTTGGGATGAGGAGGTTGGTTGTTAGAGGTGTGACACGTGGGGGGTGATTTACGGGGAGAGTTTTGCAGAGAGAGGTGACCCTTCGACTGCCCAGACCTATATAAGCCCATTTTCTTCCCCTAATTCCCTTTTTAGCATTTTCAAAACTCGAACCTTCGCTTCTTCCTCACTCTCTTTGCTGCTGAGAACTTCTTCCAAGATTTCGAGGGGCGCCTAACTTTGGACTTTTTCGGCGACGGTCATCTTTCTAGGTTAGAATCTTGATTCCAACTCTTTGTTTTTCTTCCTTTTTCTCATACTCCTTCGCGAAGTAGAAGGTCTCGCGCTCGCGCTCTTACTTTTAGTCCGTCGTCTGGAGGGACGGAGGATAGGAGAGGGGGGAGATCCGACTTAGCCTCTTCCTCAGGGGTCAGACCCGGCGGGGGAAATCGTCCCGAGGAAGATGGGGGTGCCAACTCACCCGAACCCGCTCCTTTTGACGTCGTCGACTCCGACGACGGTGCATTGGAGATTGACCCTTCTACCATTGCCGGCCTTGCTCCCAGGGAAAAAGGGAGAAGGTACTTCTTGGATAAACACAAATACCTGGTTCCTTTGAGAACCTACCCTGAGACCAAGAATCGAGACCTGATTCTGGAGAGTAATGCTGCCGGGGAGATTGAGAAATTCTACCACTTTGGGGAGGGGTACACTGTTATAATTCCCGGGGAGAGAGATACGGTGTGTTGCCCTCCTGACGGCTGTGTGGCTGTTTACCACAAAAGCCTGGAATTCGGCCTACGATTCCCTCTTCACCCCTTCTTGGAGGAGGTTTTTAGGAGGATGAACGTGGCCATTGCCCAGCTGACTGCCTCAACGATCAGGACCCTGGTGGCTTATACCCGGACCTGCCTCTTCCATGGGGAGGAGCCCTCTATTGATGCCCTGCGTGCCATGACTTGGCTGCAAATGGTGTCTTCATCAAGGGGGGATGACTCCCCTGGGTACTGGTCCATCCTGAAGTCGAAAATATACGCTCTGGTCTGGCCGGCTTTAAACAGCCTGAA
Organism: Agrostemma githago; assembly: GCA_958450325.1. Classification (NCBI taxonomy): domain Eukaryota; kingdom Viridiplantae; phylum Streptophyta; class Magnoliopsida; order Caryophyllales; family Caryophyllaceae; genus Agrostemma; species Agrostemma githago. Next base: position 43,245,404 of record OY288252.1, read on the forward strand.
AGACTGGAAAGGCAATTTTCTGTATGTCCATAGTGCCTCAGGGTGGCGGATCCCTAGGCATTTTAGAAATCACGTGCATACTCGCATGGAGACCCGTGAGGAATATCATCCGGGTGTCGGGGGAAAAGACCTGAAGGTGAAGCTGAGTTAGGCAGACGAAGACTTGATTGAGAAGTTTAAGGTTACTGAGGGGGCTCCCCCCAACGTGCCTGCTTTCTGGCTTCCTCACGCGGATCTTATCAGCACGGATGAATATCTGACCCCGCTGGGCCTGATTCCCGGCCTTGAAGGTAGTTTAGGGGCTTCAATTGGCCTGGTGATTTTTCTCGAGGTTTCCATCCCTGTTTCCTTAACTGGCTTTTTACTCGTCTTGCAGGTGCTGCTTCTCGCCTTTGGACAAGGAAGCAGGTGAGGAGGCTTGGCCTGTCTGAGGAATTTGTTGTTGTTCAAAAGGTCCCCTCTCTTCCCTCCAATTCAAGAAGGGAGAGAAGAACTTAATGAGGTTTGTGAAGGAACTCGCCTCTGGCCGACGACTCCCCTTCCCTCCCCGGCTAAAGCCGGCGGCTCATTCTCCCAATGCTCAGGGTGGGGAGGCCGAAGTTACCTCCGTGGCGACCCCCTCCCATGCTCACCGGCAGGATGCCTCCCCTGCTGGGACTCACGTTTCCCCGGGGTCTCACCCTGCGGACTCTGAGCAGACTGGAGAGAGTGCTCCCTTGGTCCGTAGAAAAAGGAATAGGGAGACTCCAGGGACTGTGCCTATGGTTGACTTAGAGACAATAGTGTCTGGTGCATAACATAGTTTCCTGTATACTTGGACGATCTTGAGAGATAGACAACAGCTACAAAAAACGGCAACAAAATGCAAACTCCAACGATCCAAAGCAACAATATCCCTCCAGACGACCCATCAATATTTAATAAAAACTGAGGAAGAGCTATTCCCATTTGAATGTTTATCCTTTATTTCTGCTTTCTTTGTTCTCCAGAGTATGGTCTGCCCCTACCCGCCCAGGGGTAAGTAGGGTGACTTGTTTTTTATACAAGGTTGGGGGGCTTGCCCCCAGTTCTTGTTTATTTGGCCTGTCCCTGGCTCATGGTCAGAGTCCAGGGGGCCTGCCCCCTGCCTGCCCAGGGGTAAGCAGGGAGGCTGCGTTTTTTATACAAGGTTGGGGGGCTTGCCCCCAGTCCTTGTTTGTTCGGCCTGTCCCTGGCTCTTGGTCAGAGTCCAGGGGGCCTGCCCCCTGCCTGCTCAGGGGTAAGCAGGGTGGCTGCGTTTTTTATACAAGGTTGGGGGGCCTGCCCCCAGTCCTTGTTCGTTTGGCCTGTTCCTGGCTCTTGGTCAGAGTCCAGGGGGCCTGCCCCCTGCCTGCCCAGAGGCTGGCGGGGTGGCATTATGTGTTTTTTATACAAGGTTGGGGGGCCTGCCCCCAGTCCTTGTTCGTTTGACCTGTTCCTGGCTCTTGGTCAGAGTCCAGGGGGCCTGCCCCCTGCCTGCAGGGAGGCGTTTGAATTTTTGTTGGGGGGCTGTTTTCCTTATTTCTGGCAATAGGGGGGGCCTCCCCCTATTGCCCCCTGCTCGTTTGTGTGTGAAAACGCGAGTTTGAACAGGCAACGAGTATAGACTTTGAGGATCTTTTCATTTCTTCGTAAAAATCTATCACAAGGGTGGTCGGAGCCGTCGACATTCTTTGACCGTTCTCCGCCAATTTTAAAGAAACGAAGACTACTTTAGGATTCTGCTTAAACATAATATTTCTTCAGGGTGTCTGCGTTCCAGTGAGCACTCAACTCTTGGCCCTCTAGATTGACGATTCTATATGTGCCTGGCCCTAAGACTTGAGTTACCTGGTATGGACCCTCCCAATTAGCGCTAAGTTTTCCGTGCTCTCTCAATCTTCCGACGGCCTGTGTCTTTCTGAGGACCAGATCACCCATCTGAAAATTTCGCTGATGCACTCTCTTATTGTATGCCTTCCTCATTCGTTGCTGGTAGGCGGCGATATTGGTACTGGCTTTCTCCCTCACCTCACTGACTAGATCTAAGGCTTCTGCCATCGCTACTTCATTTTCAGCCTGGTCATATTGTAAGGAGCGCAGGGAGGGGATCCTGGCCTCAATTGGTAGTAGAGCCTCTGCGCCATATACCAGGCCGAATGGGGTTTGGCCCGTAGATTCCTTCCGGGTGGTTCGGATTGACCAGAGTATGCTGGGGAGCTCGTCGGCCCACCTGCCCTTGAGGTCATCCACCATTTTCTTTAGGCCATTCAAAATCTGCTTGTTGGCTGCCTCTGCCTGCCCGTTGGTTTGAGGGTGGCAGACGGCAGAATAAGCAACCGCAACGCCGTGACCTTCCAGCCATAATCTCAGGGGGTCATTATCGAATTGTCTTCCATGGTCAAACACCAGCATTTTTGGAAGGCCGAACCTGGTGATAATGTTCCGCCAAATCACCTTCCTGACCGCAGGCTCAGTGATGTTAGGCACTGCCTCAGCTTCCACCCATTTGGTAAAGTAGTCGATAGCTACGATCAAGAACTTTCTTCCCCCGGTGGCTACCGCGAAGGGGCCCAATATGTCCATCCCTCACTGAGCGAAGGGGATGGGAGACAGGATCGGCCTGAGCTCCTGGGCTGGGGCATGGATGGATGGGGCGAAGAACTGGCATTTTCTGCACTTTTGGGTTAAGTCTTTCGCGTCGGCCAGTAGTATCCGGCTCTCAAGGCCTTGTGTGCTAGTGACTTTCCTCCTATGTGATGGCCACATATCCCGGAGTGGATGTCATCCAACACCTCCGCCGCCTGCTCTGCCCCCAGGCACCTAAGCAGAGGGGACGAGAAAGATTTTTTGTACAAGTCTTCCCCTATTATGATGAACCATGCAGCCCTTGCTGGCATTTTTCTTTTCTGTACGGGGTCGGTCGGCAGGACTCCGTGTTTCTTGAACAGGATGATGGGGGTCCTCCAATCCTCAGGCCCTGCTTCTTCCACCGCCCCTACGGTTTGACAGGGGACGATAGATTTCTCTTGGACGACGTCCACCCACACCGATCTCCTTATATCCTGCAGGCTGGAGCTAGCCAGCTTTGACAGGGCATCCGCCCTGTTATTCTGGGATCGGGGGATCTGTCTGATTTCATATGATTTTAAGCCTGATAATTCTCTTTTTACCATTTCCAGGTATGCGGCCATTGTTTGGTCCCTAGCCTCATATTCTCCATTGATTTGGTTGGCGATGAGCTGGGAATCTGTGGCCAGAACGACCCGCTCTGCGCCTGCAGCTTTGGCTAGGTTGATGCCTGCGAGTACTGCTTCATACTCGGCTTCGTTATTCGAGGCGGGGAAGACAAATCTGAGCGCATGCTCAAAATCAGTCCCCTCTGGACTGGTCAACACTACCCCTGCCCCTGCTCCGTTGGCCGTGGAGGACCCGTCGGTGTATACGATCCACTCGCCGAGGGTTGGGCTATCCTCCTCAGAGTGGGAACATTCTGCTAGGAAGTCGGCCAGGGCTTGGGCCTTGATGGCTGTTCTTGACTGATATGTTATCCCTAGTCCGCTCAGCTCGATTGCCCACTTTAGCAGTCTGCCCGACTTCTCAAATTTCTCTAGCACCTTCTCTAGGGGCTGGTCTGTCAGCACTACGACGGGGTGTGCGTCGAAGTATGGCCTCAACTTTCTGGCCGCTATAACAACCGCGTAGGCTGCCTTTTCAACCATGGGATAATTCTTCTCTGCTGTTCCCAGGGCGTGGCTTACAAAATATATGGGCTGTTGAGCGCCTGCTTCTTCTCTTAAGATGACCGCGCTGACTGTCACGTTGGTTACAGCGATGTAAAGGAAGAGCCTTTCTCCCGCTACTGGTCTTGCCAGGGTGGGGAGTTTCTTTAAATGCTCTTTCAATTGCCCGAACGCTTCTTTTTGCTCGTCTTCCCATTTGAACTGCTTGTTGCCTTTCAGTACCTTGAAGAATGGGGTCGACTTGTCTGCTGACCTGGCGATGAACCGTGCTAGGGCGGCCATGCGGCCCGTCAGGCGTTGGATGTCCCTGATGGTCTTTGGCTCAGGAAGGTCCAGAACAGCCTGAACTTTCTCGGGATTAGCGTCTATCCCTCGAGAGCTGACCAAAAAACCCAAGAACTTTCCAGAGCGCACCCCAAATGTACACTTCTTCGGATTGAGTTTCATTTTGTAGGCGCGCAGGGAGGAGAAAGTCTCCCGCAGGTCTGCCAAGTGCTCTTTGTCCCCCTTACTCTTCACAATGGCGTCGTCGACATAGGCTTCTATGTTCCTGCCTTTCTGGCTTTCGAACACTTTGTCGACCAGGCGCTGGTACGTAGCTCCTGCATTTTTCAGTCCAAATGGCATCATCTTGTACATGTAGGTGCCTGAACTAGTGATGAACGCGCACTTAACTCTGTCTGGCTGCCATAAGTACACCTGATGGTACCCTGAGAAGGCATCCAGAAAGCTCAGCATAGTGTATCCGCTGGTGGCGTCCACCAATTGATCGATTCTGGGGAGCGGGTAACAGTCTTTCGGGCAGGCTTTGTTGAGGTTCGTAAAGTCTACGCACATCCTCCATGCGCCTGACGACTTTTTGACCATGACCACATTTGCTAACCATTCAGGGTAGTCACAGACCTCTATGAAGTCTGCCTTCAAAAGTTTTTCAATTTCTTCCTTGATTGCCAAGTCTTTTTCTGCGGACATGTTCCGCTTTTTCTGCTTCACAGGGCGGGCCTCCGCGCTTACGTTCAGCCTGTGAACGATGCACGTTGGATCGACCCCTGGCATCTCATCCGCCGAGTAGGCGAATACGTCCTTGTTCTCTTTCTGTAGCTCGACCAGTTCAGCCTGGTAGGACTCCTCCAGGTCAGCCCCTACAAGGACTTGCCTCCCTGGCTCCAGGTCCACCAGCATGCTTTCTCCCCCGGGTTCCAGGTGGTTTGTTGCCTTACTACCGGCTGGAATCTCGCCTTCCGTGCTGGGGGAACTGTCGGCTTTTCGTTTCCCTTTTCTTTCGTTTTCGTGAGTCTGCAGGGCCACGGAGTAGCACTGTCTGGCCGACTCCTGGTCTCTGCGTACTTTCCCTTCTAGGCCGAAATCAGTAACATAGGCTATAGTGAGAGCCCTGATTGATATGGCCGCTTCAATTTCGTCCAGGGTGACTCTGCCGATCAGGGCGTTGTAAGCAGACTTTGCATCTACTACAACGAACGATGCCCTGACATTTCTGGCAGCAGCTCCCTCCCCAAATGTTACAGGTAGGTCTATGATCCCTACGGGTAATACGCCTGCTCCGCTGAACCCATACAACGACCCAGGGGCAGGTCGTAAGTGCCTTTTCTCCAGACCCATTTTGTCGAAAGCGTCCTTGTACAGCAAATTCGTGTAGGCACCGATGTCCACCATGCACCTCCGAATAATATGGTTGCTGATTACCAAGGATAGCACCAGGGGATCGCTGTGGGGGTACACCACCCGCCCTGCATCCTCGGGGGTGATGCTCAGCATTACTCCTTTTGAGCTTCCTGCTCTTTCAGCGTAGCAGATTTGGTTTCTCAGCTCACGAATTTGCCTTTTCTGCTCTCTTCGGCTGATTGGACCTTCTGCATCCCCTGATATCACATGGATTACCAGGCGATTCTGTACCGAGCCTCCGGGCTTTTCAGGCGTCTCCTTCTGAGTTTTGTTCCTGGCTGCGTAGTTGGCCAGCCAGCCGTTCCTGATCAACTTCTCAATCTCGTCTTTAAGGTGGCGACATTCTTCGGTGGTGTGGCCTACGCAGTCGTGGAAAGTGCAGAATTTCTTGGGATCCCCTCTTGGACTGCGCGGCTTGCTCGGGCGATTCCACTTAGCGGTTTCCTTTTCCAGCTCGAAGATTTCTGCCCTGGATTTGTTAAGGGCTGTATAACTGTCGAATCTGGGCTGGTAGACAGTGCGCTCCTTTTTAGGGGTATCCCCTTCCTCAGTTCTATGCCTTCAGGATTCGTTTCTCCCGCGTCCACTCTGCGGTCCCCCCTGCTGCCTTGCAGGGCCGGCGGGGGTCTCCGGCAGGCTTTGGAACTCTTCCTGCAGCATAAACCCCTCTGCGATCTTTCTGGCTTTGGCCAGGGTCTCAGGCTGGGCCCTGATCATTTGGTTTTTCATTTCGCCGGGTAGCAGGGAGTTGGTTAGTGCATATGCTGCTGTTGGATCATCAATTTCTTTCACCTGCTGGAACGATAAGTCGAACCTCTTCAGATATTCCCTGACAGTTTCGCCCTTCTTTTGCCTGAGAGTCATCAGGTCAAAGTGGGTGAGACGTCGTCGTTTGTTTTCAGCATACTGGTCCAAGAACATCTCTGCCAGCTCGATGAAGAAAGAGATTGACCCCTGCGGGAGGTCCCTGAACCAACCCTGGGCTAGGCCTACCAGGGTGGTGGGGAAGATTTTACATCAGACTGCGTCGTCGGCGTCGTACATGCCCATGTGGCTTTCGTACGCAGCCAGGTGGTCTTCCGGGTCTGTAGTTCCGTCGAACTTTACAGTTGGCATCTTAATCTTCGGGATAGGATACGCCTGAACCTCAGGGTGAAGCGGGGTCTTAGTTGGCCTGCCCACCATTTTTGACCTGCTCGCGTCTGAGTAGCGACCGTAGTCGTCCCTTCTGTCAGGGGTCGGTCGCCGGCTCTCAGGGGAGCGGTGCCTTGGTGGGGGCCTCGGCCTGCTTATCGCCTCATCGCCCTGGGAAGGGGAGTGGTACCGCGAGCGCTTCTTCTGGGCGGACTCGAGGTTATCACCCTGACGGTGCCTGGGCCTCATGGGCTGGCCGTTGTTGAGCCTGGATTGCAGGCCCTGGGACAGCCCAGGGGCTGGCCGCAATCCCTCAACCGGTGTCAGCCTGGAGAATACATCTTGTTTCTCTCCCAAACGCTTGGATACTGGCTCTTTGTGCTTCATGCGATCCCTCAGGTCCTGGGACAGGCCTCTTCTTTCACGAGCGGCCGTGGACTCTGTAGTATGGATGGAGAATGCGCCCTCAGGACCAGCTACCTCCTGCCGTGCAGGGGGCTCCTGACGGGCCTCTGAAATTTGCCTTTGTACTTGTGCGTATGCCTGAGCCGTCTTCCTAGCTTTTCTCTGGACGTTTCTGACGGCGGTTCGCTTTGTGCCCCCGGTTCCTTCTCCACTTTCAAAGTGGAGCAACCTGGCGGTCGTAGCGACCCTGCCTATCAGATCGTCAGGGGTGAACTCCTGGTCCAGCATGGCTGAGAAGAAAGCCGCAGTCTGTACCATCTGGGCAGGGGTGAGGTTCAGGATTGGCCTCGACTGACTCCCCTGCCCAGCCATGGCAGCTGCTCCTTGGCCCGGTGCCCCTTGCAGGCTTGCTCGCCCCACACCTGGAATCGTGGCGGCAGGTGTCATTTCGGGCGGCATGCCATACTGGGGGCTTTGGGCGGGTTTGCCACTGAGCTGGTGTCGAAAATTTCCGGCATGTTCGATTGTGGTTAATTGTATTTTGGAATGGTTGATTTTGTGGGTAATCTCGTGAGCACAACCTAGATGATCCCCACAGACGGCGCCAAATTGTTCCGGTTACGGAATCAATAAACCCGACTATGAATTCGGGTTCTTAGTATTCGGATATTGCTCGCTCGACTTCCTTTGATCTCTCCTTTCTCCTCTCCTATGATCGGACCTTCCCGGCGGATCGAGCCTGCTCCCTGCACAAGTAACGCACAGGGCCCCGGAGGTTGTCCGAGGGAACCCTCTTCGATGCCTAAGTCAGTCCGTGAATGCCTTAATGAACCTAGCTCGTGAGGAACTAGGTGGCATTTTTAGGAGTAAGAGTCTAGAGAGAGAAAATCCAACCCCCTCTAAGTGGGAAATGAGTGGGTATTTATACCTTCCCACAAGAGAGAGAGAGGAGGAGAGGGAAAAGAGCGGGAGAATGGGTGGACGTGAGGACGACACGTGGCTTCTCCTCATCCACCCACTTTCCATTACCTGAGGCGAAATGACGGACGGACTCTCGGGTTCCCCTGCTCGCACTGGGGGTTTGGGCACCCTGAAAACCAGCACGTTGGGGGACTTGGAGGCCCTGCTCGGCTGGCAGCGGGGCCCTGCCCGTCAGGCGCAAGCCTTTCGGAGTTCTCTCCGTAGTCCTTCACAGGGAGGCCTGACGGGTGATTCTAGATTCACCCTGGGGGCGAACCATTCCGGGGCCCTGCAGGCGGGCGACCCGTGGTACTTGGTCAACTCCCATCAATTGGCCCACGCCGGCCAGGGGGAGACGGGGTCTTCCTCTTGGCAGGTGTCTCTTGAGATGGGGTGTAGTTGACTCTTGAACTCTTGCATTTAATGCGCTGCTTGTTCCCGAGGTTGGAATGTTCTTTTAGTGATGATTGCTCTCTATTCCCAGCGGATTTTTGGGCAGTGTGCGGGTGCGCTGATTGGCCGTGCCCCCTGTCGAAGTAGTTGGGGCGCCATTTAATGTTTTGGCCACCCTTTTCGTATAAATTGCGGTTTCTTTGCCAGTTTTGCAACCCATCTTCAACCTTCTCTTCTTCTTCCTTTAGAGAAAATGTCGTGGATTACCAAAGTGCTTTTCTGCCATGGGGCTCGTGTAGTGAGCCGTCGCTTTACGGGGCACTGGAAGCTAAGGTACCCCCGGGCGTGTTTTCTCATTCTGCGCCGTAGCCGGCGGCCCCGCGCTCAACGTCCCCGAAAGCTCTGGAGGGCTCTTATCAAAGCGGGCAAGCGTCCTCGGAGGGCTTCTCCAGCCGCTCCAAAGTTCAGGCGCTGCCCCCAGGGTGGGGGTTGTTTCGACAGGGGATGCCATGAGTGTTTTCATGGCTACACCCTGAGCAGTTCGACCCTGACTGCTCAGAGCTGTCCTCCTCTCCTGAGTCGGGCCCTTCTTCTCCCCTGAGGAAGAAAGTGGGCTGCGGCTCCTGTGACGATACCGAGACAGTCCCTTATGGTAGGGACTGGGATGTCAGCAGCCGGGATTCCGACGACAGTGACGGCCAGGGTTACTCCTCTGGTCGTGGGGATGATGACGACTCGGCGGATCCCTTCAAAGACTCTGATGATTGGGAGTGGGGATCTGATGTTGGGGGGTGCAACAGCCCTGGGGATCACTCCCCAGGCTTGGATGATGATTAGGCCTGCCCGCAGGGTGCAGGCATAGTGAGCCAGAAACAGAGGCTCTTTTTGTATTCCTGGCTTGCATGCCATGTAACTTGCCCGTTTCTCGGGCTTCCTCTAATCTAATGAAAAAGAATCAGGCAGCTTTGTTTACACGTGGCATTTTTATTATTTGTTATTATTTGCTTTTGTTTTTGTTATTATTATCCGAATGGAGGGAAAGTGACGTCATTGAGAGAATAAATGTTCCTGGCGTCTATTTGCCTTCTCGAGGCTTTCTTGGATGAGGAGGTTGGTTGTTAGAGGTGTGACACGTGGGGGGTGATTTACGGGGAGAGTTTTGCAGAGAGAGGTGACCCTTCGACTGCCTAGACCTATATAAGCCCATTTTCTTCCCCTAATTCCCTTTTTAGCATTTTCAAAACTCGAACCTTCGCTTCTTCCTCACTCTCTTTGCTGCTGAGAACTTCTTTCAAGATTTCGAGGGGCGCCTAACTTCGGACTTTCTCGGCGACGGTCATCTTTCTACGTTAGAATCTTGATTCCAACTCTTTGTTTTTCTTCCTTTTTCTCATACTCCTTCGCGAAGTAGAATGTCTCGCGCTCGCGCTCTTACTTTTAGTCCGTCGTCTGGAGGGACGGAGGATAGGAGAGGGGGGAGATCCGACTTAGCCTCTTCCTCAGGGGTCAGACCCGGCGGGGGAAATCGTTCCGAGGAAGATGGGGGTGCCAACTCACCCGAACCCGCTCCTTTTGACGTCGTCGACTCCGACGACGGTGCATTGGAGATTGACCCTTCTACCATTGCCGACCTTGCTCCCAGGGAAAAAGGGAGAAGGTACTTCTTGGATAAACACAAATACCTGGTTCCTTTGAGAACCTACCCTGAGACCAAGAATCGAGACCTGATTCTGGAGAGTAATGCTGCCGGGGAGATAGAGAAATTCTACCACTTTGGGGAGGGGTACACTGTTATAATTCCCGGGGAGAGAGATACGGTGTGTTGCCCTTCTGACGGCTGTGTGGCTGTTTACCACAAAAGCCTGGAATTCGGCCTACGATTCCCTCTTCACCCCTTCTTGGAGGAGGTTTTTAGGAGGATGAACGTGGCCATTGCCCAGCTGACTGCCTCAGCGATCAGGACCCTGGTGGCTTATACCTGGACCTGCCTCTTCCATGGGGAGGGGCCCTCTATTGATGCCCTGCGTGCCATGACTTGGCTGCAAATGGTGTCTTCATCAAGGGGGGATGACTCCCCTGGGTACTGGTCCATCCTGAAGTCGAAAAAATACGCTCTGGTCTGGCCGGCTTTAAACAGCCTGGAAGACTGGAAAGACAATTTTCTGTATGTCCATAGTGCCTCAGGGTGGCGGATCCCTAGGCATTTTAGAAATCACGTGCATACTCGCATGGAGACCCGTGAGGAATATCATCCGGGTGTCGGGGGAAAAGACCTGAAGGTGAAGCTGAGTCAGGCAGACGAAGACTTGATTGAGAAGTTTAAGGTCACTGAGGGGGTTCCCCCCAACGTGCCTGCTTTCTGGCTTCCTCACGCGGATCTTATCACCACGGATGAATATCTGACCCCGCTGGGCCTGATTCCCGGCCTTGAAGGTAGTTTAGGGGCTTCAATTGGCCTGGTGATTTTTCTCGAGGTTTCCATCCCTGTTTCCTTAACTGGCTTTTTACTCGTCTTGTAGGTGCTGCTTCTCGCCTTTGGACAAGGAAGCAGGTGAGGAGGCTTGGCCTGTCTGAGGAATTTGTTGTTGTTCAAAAGGTCCCCTCTCTTCCCTCCAACTTCAAGAAGGCAGGGAAGAACTTGATGAGGTTTGTGAAGGAACTCGCCTCTGGCCGACGACTCCCCTTCCCTCCCCGGCTAAAGCCGGCGGCTCCTTCTCCCAATGCTCAGGGTGGGGAGGCCGAAGTTACCTCCGTGGCGACCCCCTCCCGTGCTCACCGGCAGGATGCCTCCCCTGCTGGGACTCACGTTTCCCCGGGGTCTCACCCTGCGGACTCTGAGCAGACTGGAGAGAGTGCTCCCTTGGTCCGTAGAAAAAGGAATAGGGAGACTCCAGGGACTGTGCCTATGGTTGACTTAGAGACAATAGTGTCTGGTGCATAACATAGTTTCCTGTATACTTGGACGATCTTGAGAGATAGACAACAGCTACAACCAACGGCAACAAAATGCAAACTCCAACGATCCAAAGCAACAATATCCCTCCAGACGACCCATCAATATTTAATAAAAACTGAGGAAGAGCTATTCCCATTTGAAATCCTCTGGCCAACTACGCAGCCAGGAACAAAACTCAGAAGGAGACTTGGTCAACTCCCATCAGATACGATATTCGATTAGAGAATCGATATCATATTTTAAGAACGTTTGTTTTATGAAAATATTTTTGTAATATCGATACTAGAAATATAAAAAATATGTGACGAACGACCCGTAAAAAAACGATGAACGACGCAAGAGAAAAACGAAAAAAGACGTAGAGAAAGGAAGAGAAAGGAGGAAAAGTTGGGTTTGATTTTACACCCTCAACCTACATGCTTTGTTTTCTCGGAATAGAGCTCGTCGGAAAGTGGCTTAAACACGGGAGCGTCGAGATGATGTGGGATGGTTAAGGTGTCGTGTAGGGTGACGGATTTCGGCCGGTTTGTGGGATTGGATTCGTCGGGTCGAGGTTGCTCGGGAATTGTTTAGCGTAACGAGGTTGTATGCGGGAATAATCGATATGTAGTTGTTGTTGTGAATTTACGATGTATGAATGTATGTTGTATCTATGATTCGTTGACGGGAGGGTCCTATTTATAGGAGAGGAGGTAGCCTTGCTTGTACGACAAGAAATACCGATAGGATAGGAATCGTAAGAGTTTGAAAGGGAACGAGAGTCTCGTTTCTTGGTGAAGAAGTCGAGTATCTCGGCTGAAAGTGGAGTTGGCCGAGTATTTTGATGCTCGGTCGGTGAATTGTTTTGGTTTTTGGATAGAAATCCTACTCGAGATCGAATTCTATCCTTGAATGGATTTATTTAATATTTTCGAGGCTGATTTTTTGTAGTATTTGAATCCAAACCGGACGTGTGGTGTCACGGCTGGTTCGTGTGACTCGGGAAAAAATATCTTTGACCGGGTTTGACCCGGTCGCTAAAAGACGGTTTTGCCCCTGGTGTCGGATTCGACCCAAATTAGTCTTATTTGACTCGAAACGACCCATTGGGCCTGGATTTGAGGTTGGTTTAGTAAGATTTGTACTCCGTAATAAGCCAAAGCCAAATGTCCATGATTTCGAGCTCATATCCGTGTCCATTAAAGCATGTTTGCGTCCGATCATCATCGGGTGTTTGGTGGAAACTACTATAGACACCTGGCGGTCAAAATGTGGGTGTCTACACTTGAATAGGATGATTAATAATGCATAATAGTGATGGTGGAGGCACGAAAATATAGGTATGGAGGGAGTATAGGCGTGGCTAAGAGGAGAAGAAGAGAGGAGAGAAAGAAAACCTAGTTCTAGGTTTTGCAAATGAAGAATAGAGGTGGAACTCTCACCTAATGACATATATATATATATAGGCAAGATCATGGACAAACCTTAATTGGGCCCAAGTCCCAATGCTTTCTCATCAATTCACATGTGGGAAGCAAGGAGAGGTTAGCCTTGACCCAACATTCAAGCTAAATCGACAATAGATTACAAGGATGCAATTTTCGGACAATTGAACAAGAAAAGAGAATATCCGAATAGAAAAATGATAGGAATTAAATTAGATAAATAATTTCGGATATTAGAATATATGAAATGGAATAAATAATTATGTCCGAAAATTCGGGGTGTTACAATCCACCCCCCTAAAAAGAAGTTCGATCCTCGAAACTTGAAGTTCAAAGACAAGATCAAAAGAATATAAGAATTACAAGTGATGATCACCACAAGTCATCTCGGAATCCAAACCGTTGCGCACTCTGATCCTTATAAACATTCAAACTACAAAAGTGTATCTTAAGTCCTCAATGTTAAATAATCATTATCCATTCTAAAACCTCAATCACATTAATCCCAAATAATCACAACCTAAAATAATCGCTAAATCAATGCCGTCTTCCAAATAGTCGTCTATTTTATCGCGATATGACCTTATCGAGTAAAACTGGTCAAAATTTCCACACTAGCATCACTTTAAGCATGTGGTTATCTCTCATAAATACCATTACATCTCATATCCCATAATATCAATGATTGCCTTACGTTCACCAAGTATTGTGAATACCCTTAAGTAATACTCATCGATGTAGAAAATCTTATCTCATGAATTACCAACTTCTACTCCATTTATTTCAAACATTATCCACAAATATCAGTCATCATGTAATCGCCTAGAAAATCTAACGCAATACAGTGGCGGAAACACTGTAGATTTGGGATTAAAACACACTGACAAACTATATCTTATTAAAAGAAATGGTAAGTCTATACAAAGGCGTCCTTTTACACAAGGGCTAAAAAGGAAATTCTCCAAACGGGTTATACAAATCCATAAATTACATGAATAAAGAAAGAGTAGGATCCACGCTACTCGCTAGCTCACACCCAAAACCCAGCAGCAAATACCTGTCATGTTATAAACATAACAGCCACGTCAGTGGGGAGTAACTCGGACGTTCTCCCAGCCATATTATATCATATGGAAAAAATAATAGTATTATTATATCAAAATAGTTAAAATGAGAAAACATTGAAATGATATAATAAAAATAAGCTTTCGGAGAAAACTTAAAATATTGGAACAATAAAATCAGAACAAGTTTTCAGAAGAAAACTTCAAATATTTGTCAACCTGCAAATCAAAATGTATCGATAATAATAAAAATATTCAAAATGGTATTATGGAAATATTCAGTGTAGAAGGTCAGACTTTCACTAGGAGAATACTAAAAACTAGCTTCGAAAACCTAGTTCAAACAAATCAAACTTCAGTCTCTAACTAGGCTACTCAACCATAATAGGACGGTGACTTATAAATGTGTGGCCCTAGTTTAAGACAATCCACACCCCTCCTGGGATTACCTGTCACCCAGTTCAACTTATGACGGCGACTTACTGCGAGACCTAAGCTTAAGGTGAAAATGTACACAACTCCCGGGATACCTGTCACCCGGTTCAACAACTAATGTACCGATTCCTGATATACTAGCCTTATAGTTGATGGCAAAACCATCAACCCCAGATTATATTACTCTAACCCCACACTTGTCTATATTCCATAACTCCAAAACAAGTCATTATTGATATTCAAAAATAAATATAATCATCGTAATTAATATGAAGATAAAAGGAACAAACATTTTATATAAATGAGGAAAATTTCTATAAATAGAAACTTACTAATTTTAGAAACTTACTTAAAATAGAAATATTGTTATAGAAAATACCTAAGCGATTAAAATAAGTAAAATGTATAAAAATAGCATTTCTAACGAAATTAACATTTTATTATTATCGTCGTTATCGTAACTTTAATATATTTCTAAATTCGTTATTCAAAATATAAATAAAATATAACAAGTCAATATATAGTATTTTATAAATAATTAGGGAATCGAGTTAAAATTATAAATTTTAGAAAAGAGATGTTTTAAGAAAATAATATTAAAATTAATTAAGTCAACGAGTTTTATAAATGAGACGAGATTTTACAAAACTTTCAAATTAGTCTTTTTAGCAAATAGATTTTATTAATAAATAATACGAATTCTACTAAAAATAGTCAATCGGAAACAAATCGAAATTATTAGTGAAAATAGTCTCGACTAAAAATATTTTTAAAACAAAATCGACTATTTTCTCATTTATTAGTATAAATCGTAAAACGCAAAATAAATTTATTAAACAAGTATACAAATCTTGATTACGATATAAAAATACGATTTTGAGTTTAAATTATAAATTAACGAAATATGAAGAAAATATGAAATCGTCATTATTTAGTTACTAGTGTCACGATAACCAACAAAATATAATAACGAGCGTAAATAATTAAATTACTAACGATTTATAAAATGGTATCGAAAACTTGTAAAACATTTATAAAGCAAGCGATTTAAAAGAATAATTTTAGCAATTAATAAATAGCTAAAATATTAGAAAACCGAAGTAAAAATATTTACTACATACTACAACTCAAACATACGATATAAAATCGAGTAACGTCCTAAAGTTACCTTAGGTCGACGGCGAATCGATCACGTACTTGTCCTTCCATCTAACTGACCAAGCTTTGATCCTTCCGACCCTTGTTCCACCAGAAGCTTGAGGCTCTAACGGCTTTGAAACACGTAGACACGAAAACAAAGGAGTCGGGATAAGAGAAAGTAGGAAAAATTAGAGATGACATGGAAACATGACAAGGGAAAACAAAGAGGAAGAAGAGATCTATATCAAAACCAGGCATAAAAGGATCCGAAACTGAGACCGATATCGAGACCGATGATAGGCTGGCAAAAAAATGATAACAGAAGGAGAAGAAGAACGTAAACAGGCACCATCAACACAAATGCAAACAAAAGCCACGAAACACATGACGACACCGCAAAAGATATCGGAACCGAGCAAAACAGCAGCAACCACGACAGTAACAACAACACCGATCAACAACCGCACCAACAAAATAGTGTAAGAAGAAGAAAAGAAGAAAATAATAAGAAGAGGGATAGAGGAACGAACGATATCGAACATCGAAAACAAACAACGACGATGACACGATAAGAATAGCAACAATTGAAGGGTTTCAACCCTTAAACCCAAGGATCTGTTATAAGTATTAACCGAAAAGACAAACAATAGAGGGATAACGAATATACCTTATTGGCAGCGGAAGAGCGTATTAATAAGAATAATAAGAAATATAATAACCCCGAAGTATATATAATTCCCTACGGACAGAATAAAGCAACCCAAATGTGATGCCTCCGTTGATATCCACACAGGTACGGAACTGCGGTGTATATGCTAGTATAAGGGTTTTGTGAGACGGTCTCACAAAATTCTCTCTCTAATAATATATGGAATAATACTCTGAATTGTATATTTGGTTCATCATATGAACCTTCTTATATAGGAGAGCTAGAGAGCTAGGTTACTTAACCTAGAAGTTATTCCATAACTCAAATTGGTATAATGAGATTATCACAATAACTCTAGTTACCATAACTAGATTATTACTATAACTCTAATTACCATAACCCGACAACACAGCTGAGTCGTAGTACTACTGACTCGATATATTAATATACCGATATATTAATAATATCCCGTACACATTGTGTGTGACCCAATGGGCCCACTTAAGACTACCAGACATATAACTCATTTATATGTCAACCCGACATCGACCTCTAGCAAGGCATATCGGATACATAGACTTAAGCGGGTAAATCCGTAGGACAGTGGACACAACTCCTTCAGTCTCCCACTTGTACATGTCCTCTCAAGAACGGCGTTAAGTCTCTTTGCTACTACTGTCTCCAATTGAGAATGAGGTAAGAAAAAGTGTCATCCTCGCATGTCTCAATCTTTTGCTCGAATATCTGAGTTGACTTGTTAGAAGAGTAGATAGATGACAATCATCCTATCTGAGCGCGGCCACGCATTTGCACAAGTCACACTCTTCGAGTGGCCAAGAAACAATAAATTCCTTTCAATAAAGGAAGAGCAAATCTCATCTTGTCTAACCACATCCTATCACATGATCCATGCATGCCCAATAACCATCCATAGCCCCCTTTCACAGCTGACGAGGAATAGTATCAAAGCATACACATCACATGTACAGAATAGTCAAAGACTCAGGTCTAAAGACCATACAAGTTCATAACTTGCAAAGAACTTTACTGACACTAAGCGAAATCTTAGTAAAATCCTTTTCGGCGGGTCTGTCTAATACATGTTCTTAACATATATTCGTGTGCCTGGTTTAGTATCTCGATACCTATGACTCAAGGAACTTAGTCATCAACCAACCCACACACTAGTCATTTAAGGATATTCAAATGTCCCAACACAATACCCTGACTAGAGACAAAATAATTACATCATCCAAATAGAGTTCCAAGACTAAGTCACGTACTTAGTGGTCTATTTCATCAATGTATACTATTTAGGGACAAACAATCCATACAAGAATTGAATAAAAATTGCACTTTATTAAATAAAAGCAATAGTAAAAATTACAAAGTCCAGCATAAAATTATTACTCCCACTAAAACAAGGATCTCCTAAATAGGACTCAAGACCATTCGCTCATGCGTCTAATGCCTATCGTAGCTCTATGACTCTCATGCTTAGGCTGCGGGAGGGGCTTTGTCAAGGGATCAGCAACATTTGCTTCTGATGGTACTCTGCATATCTTGACATCACCTCCCTCAATGAACTCTCTGATTAGGTGAAATCTTCTAAGTATGTGTTTGGATTTCTGATGAGACCTAGGTTCCTTAGCTTGCGCTATGGCACCATTATTATCACAATAAAGGTCCACGGGGCTTGAAATGCTAGGGACGACTCCCAGCTCCTCGATGAACTGCCTAATCCAAACAGCTTCTTTTGATGCTTCCGAAGCAGCAATATACTCAGCTTCTGTTGCAGAATCTGCCACTGTGCTCTGTTTGGAACTTTTCCAACTTACAGCACCACCGTTCAAACGAAAGACAAAACCGGACTGTGATTTGGAATCATCCCTGTCTGTCTGGAAGCTAGCATCGGTGTAACCATTTACAACGAGCTGCTCTTCACCTCCATATACCAAGAATAAGTCTTTAGTCCTTCTTAAGTACTTTAGAATATTCTTGGCTGCTATCCAGTGACTTTCACCCGGATTCGACTGGTATCTACTCGTCATGCTTAGAGCACAAGCTACATCAGGACGAGTACACAACATGGCATACATGATGGATCCTATGGCCGAGGCATAGGGAACCTTACTCATGCGCTCTAGCTCATCAGGTGTAGAGGGACACTGACTCTTTCTTAGACTGACACCATGTGACATTGGTAAGAACCCTCTTTTGGAATCCGTCATATTGAACCGTTTAAGAATCTTATCAATATAAGTTCCTTGATTAAGTCCAATAAACCTCTTTAATCTATCTCTATAGATTCTTATTCCTAAGATGTAGGCTGCTTCACCCATGTCTTTCATGGAAAAACAACTTCCAAGCCAACCTTTTACGGATTGCAACAATGGAACGTTATTTTCAATTAGGAGTATGTCATCGACATATAGAACCAAAATTGCTATTGCACTCCCACTAACTTTCTTATACACACAAGGCTCAACTTCGTTTTTACAGAAGCCAAAGGCTTTAACTGCCTCATCAAAACGAAGATTCCAACTCCGAGATGCTTGCTTCAGTCCATAAATGGAACGCTGAAGTTTGCATATTTTCTTAGCATGCTTTGATATGAAACCCTCGGGTTGTGTCATGTACACATCCTCTTGCAGATTCCCGTTAAGGAAAGCTGTTTTCACATCCATTTGCCAAATTTCATAATCATGAAAAGCTGCAATTGCTAAGAGAATCCTAATGGATTTAAGCATCGCTACTGGTGAGTAAGTTTCATCATAGTCAATACCATGAGTTTGCTTGAAACCTTTAGCCACCAAGCGAGCTTTATAGACATCTACATGTCCTTCCATGTCAATCTTCTTCTTAAAGACCCATTTGCACTCGATGGTTTTGACACCTTCGGGTGCGTCTATCAAAGTCCATACTTTGTTATGGTACATGGAATCCATTTCGGACTTCATGGCCTCAAGCCATTTTTCAGAGTCTGGTCCCATCACTGCCTCTTTGTAGGTTTCAGGTTCATCATTTTCTATCAAATATAAATCATGACGATACCTGGCCGGAGTTTGCCCAATGTTAGATCTTACAGATTTACGAGGGACAAAATCATTAGAAATAGGCGTAGGTTCTTCTTCAAGTGGTGGGAACGCAACATCTTGCACATTCCCCTCCTCATCCTCAACTTCCTCATTAGGAATTGTGGATGCCTGAATATCCCGAATTTCTTCAAGATCAACCTTACTCCCACTACTTCTTTTGGAAATGAACTCCTTTTCCAAGAAGACTCCATTCCGAGCAACAAACACTTTGTTCTCAGTAGGATTGTAGAAGTAATAGCCTCTAGTTTCCTTTGGATAACCAACAAAAACGCATTTGTCAGATTTAGGTCCTAGCTTTTCAGGAATCAATTTCCTAACATAAGCTTCGCAACCCCAAATTTTCATGAAAGACAAACTAGGAACCTTTCCTGTCCGCATCTCATGTGGTGTCTTTTCAACTGACTTAGATGGACATCTATTTAGTGTAAAAGCAGAAGTTTCGAGCGCATAGCCCCAGAAGTAAATAGGAAGGTCTGCATGACTCATCATAGATCGAACCATATCTAGTAAGGTTCGATTTCTCCTATCAGACACACCATTCCATTGTGGTGTTCTAGGTGGAGTGAGTTGTGAAACAATTCCACAACTCCTAAGATGATCATTGAAATCTTGACTCAAATATTCACCACCTCGATCCGATCGAAGGGCTTTAATTGTCTTGCCCAGTTAATTCTGTACTTCATTTTGGAATTCTTTGAACTTTTCAAATGATTCCGATTTGTGTCTCATCAGGTACACATAACCATATCTACTGAAATCATCAGTAAATGTAATGAAGTATGAAAATCCTCCCCTAGCTGTGGTACTCATTGGACCACATACATCCGAATGTATTAGTCCCAATAAGTCAGACGCCCTTTCATTGTATCCAGTGAAAGGTGTCTTAGTCATCTTGCCAAGTAAACAAGATTCGCATATATCATATGATTCATAATCAAAATGATCTAAAACTCCATCCTTATGGAGCTTTTGTATGCGTTTCTCGTTTATATGACCCAAACGACAATGCCACAAGTAAGTAGGATTAGAATCTTTAGATTTCAACCGCTTTGCATTATTAATATTATATAGCTGCTTAGGTGAATCAAGAACATATAAGCCATCAAAAATGAATGCTTGACAATACACAATACCATTACGCGAAATGGAACAACATTTGTTCTTTATTGAAATATCGAAACCTTTCATGTCCAAACAAGAAACGGAAATAATATTCCTGCTAATGGCAGGTACATGATAACAATTATCTAGTTCTAAAATTAAGCCACTTGGCAACTCTAAATGAAATATTCCTACAGCTAAAGCAGCAACTCTTGCTCCATTGCCTACGCGCAGGTCCACTTCACCTTTTGCCAGAGCCCTCACGTCTCTTAATCCCTGTACATTACAGCAAATATGAGAACCACATCCAGTATCAGATACCCATGATGTAGAGCAGCTAGTAGTAACATTTACTAATATAACATTAGTACCTGTAGAGGTAGAAGCAACATTCCCATTCTTCTTATCTTCTAGGTATTTTGGACAGTTCCTCTTCCAATGCCCCTTTTCACTACAGTAGTGACAAAGGTCCTCATCTGATTTCTTAGGCGAATTCTTAGACTTCGGTTTGGCTTTAGCAACATTTGCCTTAGCCGCCTTTCCTTTGTTTTTGCCTTTGAAACCCTTTCCCTTTTGTACCATGAGCACTTCAGGGGTTAGACCCTTCCTGACGTTTGGTTCAGCCGTCTTAAGCATTCCGTGCAACTCTTGCATCGATCTCTTTAGATCATGCATGTTAAAGTTCAGCACAAAATCTTTCCAGATGGATGATAAGGATTGAAGTAAAATATCTGTCTGCATCTGGTATGCAAACCCCGCACCAAGACGATCAAGGTTATCAAAATAACCCATCATTTTCATCACATGCGGGCTGACCGGGTCTTTGTCACCCATTTTGCAGTTAAATAGTGCAACCACAGTATTATACCTCTCGGTCCTAGCCTGCTCCTGAAACATTGATTTCAGGTTCTCTATAATCTCATATGCCGACTCAGTGTTTTCGTATTGCTTCTGAAGCTCAGAATTCATAGTCGCAAGCATGAGACAACAGACGTCAGTATTGTCTTTCTCATGAGTTAGGTATGATATCTTTATATCATCCGCAGCATCAGAATCTGGTTCTAAAGGAAGTTCCTTCTCAAGGACATATTCCTTTCTCTCCTGTTTGAGAACAATTCTCAAAGAGCGATACCATTCCAGAAAATTTGAACCTTTCAATTTTTCTTTCTCAAGCATTGAACGGAGCGAAAAATTGTTTGACGACGACATATCTACAATAAATAAATAAATGCAGACTAATTAATATGCTGAAGAATCCAATAAAATCTTAAACAATTTTAAGACAAATTTTGAAAATTACCCTCAAATTCACATAATATTCCAAGATCCTAAACCTTTTGTCGCTTAAGTGAACTTGGGCTCACTGCTCAAACTCTAAAAGTAAAGGTAGACAACTACTTGTCGATTACACACCATGTAATTCTTGGTTTGTCGGTATAAGTCATCATATGAAACCAACTATTTGCCTCAAAGCCCAAGTCCGACTTGATAGCGATGTTTAAGAAAACCAAACTAAACCTGTGGGTAACCGTTACCCACCTACTCAGTCCACACACATCGACAAAGCACCGCTTAGGCAGTCACTTCAACCAATGATATGAAATTATTGTAGCGGTTAGTTATGGAAAGGCAATACATAAATATTTGCAAGGGAATAATTGCATTATGGGTCCTAACCATGTTTCTAGGTCATCTAACAAGGCGACCTATTAGTTCTAAACACACAAGTCTCATAAAATAAACATTCATGCATCATATGACATAATATTCAATTATTATCATGTATAGAACAAGGTTTTATAAGGAGTCCGAATGAAATTAATATACAACATGTAAAAGTGACCAAATTCCATAAATCCGTCCGTTTTACAAAAATCGAGTCTTGTCCTAATCATATTAGGATTCATCGTTTAAAGGGAATTCTAGTAATTTTAATTTCTCAATTTCAATCGAATCTTGACCAATCTTATTAGCCTCATCATCAACAAGGAAATCGAGTATTATGATGGGTCAATAAATTAAAACATAATCTATATTATATCTTAAAATTAGGGATTAATTTCATAATTTAACAATTTAAATTCATAAATTAAGATACCTTAAACATAATTGGTAATTACTAGATGAGTTGTATAGTGGTAAATCAAACTCAATGTATTATAATCAATTACAATGATTATCAGAATAACCATGAATGTAAAACATATACGAAGGATGAGGAGAATGAAAACGGCAACTTATAACATGCAATCAAGGTATTATATCTCATATAATCATGCATCATGTAATAATAAGTCTCATGCAAAGCAACGAATTGCACACACTAAGTGATAGGCATTACTAAGTTGTCAGATCAGTAATAATTACAACCAAAAGCAATTATGTGAGCAATAGATAAGAACCATTCTTTACGAAACATACACAGACTTATTACGTACATCGAATAAAATCAAATTAATACGCGGATTGAATCCCTCATAACCAATTATGAGCCATGAATTCAAGTCGATTTGATTAATACTAATAACAGAGGCTCTGATACCACTGAAGGGTTTCAACCCTTAAACCCAAGGATCTGTTATAAGTATTAACCGAAAAGACAAACAATAGAGGGATAACGAATATACCTTATTGGCAGCGGAAGAGCGTATTAATAAGAATAATAAGAAATATAATAACCCCGAAGTATATATAATTCCCCACGGACATAATAAAGCAACCCAAATGTGATGCCTCCGTTGATATCCACACAGGTACGGAACTGCGGTGTATATGCTAGTATAATGGTTTTGTGAGACGGTCTCACAAAATTCTCTCTCTAATAATATATGGAATAATACTCTGAATTGTATATTTGGTTCATCATATGAACCTCCTTATATAGGAGAGCTAGAGAGCTAGGTTACTTAACCTAGAAGTTATTCCATAACTCAAATTGGTATAATTAGATTATCACAATAACTCTAGTTACCATAACTAGATTATTACTATAACTCTAATTACCATAACCCGACAACACAGCTGAGTCGTAGTACTACTGACTCGATATATTAATATACCGATATATTAATAATATCCCGTACACATTGTGTGTGACCCAATGGGCCCACTTAAGACTACCAGACATATAACTCATTTATATGTCAACCCGACATCGACCTCTAGCAAGGCATATCGGATACATAGACTTAAGCGGGTAAATCCGTAGGACAGTGGACACAACTCCTTCAACAATAACAGTAACGAGCAGCAGCAGTGATGACACAAATACAATGAGAGAACGAACGAAATCAGAGCAAGAAGTCGATGCTGAAACAGAGACGTGTAGAGATGATAGAAGATGCGGACAAAAAGGATAAGTGGACCAAAATAGAATCAATAAACGCACAAAATAAACATCAAAGACGACAACATACAGCCGCAGTAGAACGCAGAAGAAAGAAGCAGCAACACGCGAAGAAGAAAGAACAGAACAAACAGCAGCAATACGCACAACCCCAGAAAAGTAAACGCAGCAACAACAGTTGAGAAAGAAGAACGAAAAGGAAGAAGAAAAGAAGGAGGAGGAGAAGAAACAACGCACCCTGACGAAAACACGCAAGAGAGAAAACAATAGCAGCAGCGGCAACGAGACAATACCAGCAACAATACATGAAGATAGCAGCAGCAAACGAGCAGTCTCACAGTAACAAAACAGACAGCAAAGTCAGGACAAAGCAGAAGAAAAAGGAGAAGTGGCAGTAGAAAGAGGAGAAAAAAAATGAAGAAGAAGGGGAGGTGGATCGGATTGTGGTGCTGATAGCAAGGAGAAAAGAAGGAGAACAAAACCGAAGAGGGGAACGAAGAGTTGAGAAGTAAAGAGGATGAGTGAAGTGGGAAAAAGAAGCGGTGGAACTAAATGAAATAAGGAAGAGGAGGGGAAGGATCTGGTGTGTGTTAAAACAAGGAGTGCAAGGGGACACGTACCACAAAGAAATCGGGAAAGGGGATGAATCATCCCAATTAAATGAATCGGTTTAGAAAAACGAATTAAACGAATGCCGTAACGATAAGCTGACTGACCCAAGAATCGAACTAAAACAAGTTAATAAAATTAAATAAATAATCAGGCCGTCAAATAAAATGAGTAAATAAAGTATTCGAGACGAAAACGAAGCTTATAAATAATTAGACGATGAAATAGTATTTCCCGATAAAAAAATAATTAAATTTTCGATAAAGTGAATTAAATTGATTTCTCGAGGAAAGGTAATAAATTTTTTTACGAAACTTTACAATAAATGAGTTTCGAGCCGAAAATAGAAATTCGAGCTTAAATATAAATAAATAAAAAGAATTTAGAATTTAAATCGTCGAAATAAATTTTCGATAAGAATTAAATTAAATGTATAAAATGAATCGAAATAAAAATCTAAATATGTTTTAAATATAAGAAGAGTTTCCGAGACAAATAGAATTTTAGGATTTGAAACGATTAAACGATAAATTCGTTTTATAATAATTTTAGAAGTTACGAGTTAATTCGAAAAAAAAAAATACGAACATAACTTAAATTAATTTTATTTATAAAATCAGGGGTGTTACACATCATTCCAAAATATATATGCCCTCTCATCATCTGTACGAACTTATTACTATACACACAACAAAAGATGAATCGACCAGAGCTCCATATAGATAATATTTAAACAAAGAATATATTCTGACCTTGAAAAATCTTTTATTTACTAGTTCCATTAGAACTATCACTACTTGAATATCTTCAAAGTAAGTAGTGATTACTATCATCCACAACTCTAATGCTAAAAATCCTTTAATATAATATCACAAATCTTCTCAATATATGTAGTATCCAAAGCCACCATTTTCATACCTCAATCTAATTATAACTATCACAAATTCAATGCAACCTCAATCTCATGTCATAATTATTAGTCACACACACAAAATCCAATCACTTCCTTTGAACACATCTGATCACGCTATTTCTAGGCACCCAAAGAATCATACACCTTTAGTTAAGCTAGTACTCAATGTATCACAACATACTAATCCATTGATAATGTAATTCCATAAAAGCATTGAATAATAATATCACCATACAAATCTCATCATCAATATAACGACCAAACTTATAACCTCAATTTTTAATTACAATTTACTATCCATAAATAAATATTTTAACCTTAAAAGTCCATCAAAGGAATGCATAAATCTATGTCCTTCAATAAATGACTCATGCATTTAAATAAAACACCTTATCTCCAAAGTTTTCTATATAACTTTTGAAGGAATAAACTACATCCACGTGCCCTTAATGTAATAACATCCTCAAACTTTCTATGCTCGGTATAAGACCTTAAATACAACACCTCCAAAACACCATATATTACCCCAATTCATACTCATATACTATGTTCTATGCTCTCAACTTCAACTAACCCAAGCTCAAACTCGAAGTATAAACATTTCGCCAAAGGATCCGAACTTCCACTATGAGATGATCACAAGTAGTTATGAAGAAGGAATCAAAAGTTTTCACATTAACATAAAAGAGCATAAAGCATGCGAGATAAAAAGGAAATATTTTTGAGCAACACCACAAGGTAAGAGTTTGAGAAGTTGCAGCACAAGGTGAGATCAAGGTGAAAGAAAAATTACAAAAAGTTGAAGAAAGAGAAAGCTAGAGTTGAAATAATGATCAAATAGAGGATCAAAAACTTTTGGTTGGTATGAAAATATGAGAGGCACGGTTGATACGATCAAGGAGACAAGGATAGACGACTTAAAACAATTTTATCTACCCAAAGACGACACCTTAATAATATAAGTAAAGCACAAAAAAACCAGGGTCTTACGATTCTCGTACAATCATCGCTCAAGGTATCTCTGTCTCTTAACATCCTTTAATCACATTACCATACTACCTTAAGACAGACAAATCTCTATGTAATTGTCCCTTTATAATCATCATGTTCCTCATATAATCAACTCTCAAGACCTTTCATCTAATCATATATAATGGATAAAACCATAGAATCCTCTGCATCCTTAAAAAACGAATACCACGTTTCATTATCTCCATCTTCAGTATGGTAGTTTATGAAATCAACGATCTGATCTAAACATTAATACGTCATAAGTTCATAACTCATATTATTCCCTTTCACTCGATCCTTAAAAGGTATGATCATTAAATAACTCAATAGATTAATCATAAATTCTTTTCATCACACACTGTTTGCCATTAATGTTTCTTACTCCTCGAATATGATATTCTCATTAAAGACAAGCATAGTTCCCAAAATTCTCATCCTTTTAATCTTAAATCCACAATAACATTCAATTATGTACCATCCTGTATTCTTAATCCATAACTTACTTATTTCCTTAAGACAGAATTCAAGAATTCTATTAATTACAGGCATACGTCGCAATACTCCCAAATAATATACCATAAGATATATCTATTCATCATGTGTCTCACTCCTTGTAAAATCCTGAAAGCATAGTCGTACATCTTACACCATACACAAAAACTCAATATCATCAATACAAATTTCCTCAAGAATAAAAGGAATTTACACTCATAATCCCAAAGTAAACATCGTCATAACAACCTCTATTCCCAAAGTAAACTTCATCTCAACGATCTCTAACCCCAAAGGAAACATCATGTCACAACCTTTAATCCCAAATTAGACTTCTTCGCGACCAAACTCTTGATAATAATTGTTCTTTTCTCTCATACTTGAAAATATCCAAATACAATCAATTCTAACTTATTAACTCAAGACTAAATCACAACAGGGAAACTCTCAAAGTTACCTTAACAAGAGACGGCACCACCAAGTGATCCAAAAGGATAACAGTACGAGAAGAGTAAAGATCGGGTTATCAAGGATTACGAGTTTTGACAAACATATAACTAAAAACACGATGTGTATGTAACATTAGAGAGACATTTTTCCAAAAAGAACCGTGTTTTAAATCAACAAAGCATGCTTGAAAATCTCTTTACACGAACCATGCACTTAATGCAATTAATAACGATAGACATTAAGGCATGAACAATCAAAAACACGAACAACACATGTAATACAATTAATAATGAGACGAAAGGTTAAAACATAAACAAGCAAGTAAATGATCAACACTTGTAATACAATTAATAACGATATGAAACACTAAGGCATAAACAAATAAATCCTTAATTGTTTCTACCCCCATTTACTCTCACTCAATTACTAAGTCAAGTTATTCTTTTAATGATTAAGCGAGAGTTGGGAGCGTGTTCGCTCTGATAGCAACTGTTACAAACTTTAAATAATGTAATTAGTATGAATAATAGGGTCAAAGGTGGCGGAAACACCCGACCAAACTCGAATCATTACTATCTCCACGTTCAAACTAATACACTATTCAAAACTGTTCGAACTAAAAAAACTTAAATAAAAGATCTCTCTCCACAAGTCTTCCCCAACATCAAAGCATTCAACAACATCTTGAAAGAGGAAAAAGGGGGGTCCACAGTCAGTGGGGAGCAACTAGATGTTCTCTCAGTCATGGTTATAACAAGTTGAACATGAATAGCAATAATAATGAAAGATAACATAATTAAATGACATGTGAAGACATCAGTACACATGACCAACATGTTATTCGACACGATCATATAATTTATTACAATCCACAATCAACTTGTGACTTAACGGACACGACATATTCATATCAAATCATCCATGATGTTATTATTAAACATAACGATCAAGATAGGTACTACGTATCCATCCATACATGTCGGAGTAAGCAACAACAGACTTCATACAAAGACGTATAATATAGAATGAACACCGGCTAGAGTATGTAACTGATACTCTAACTAGTCAAAGCGTGTAACTGACCCTCTGACACGGAGCGTGTAACTGACCCTCCATTTTGTGAAGTATGTAACTGATACTCCACGGTACTATGTATAGCATGTAACTGACGACTATATGTCTAAGAATTGGCCAGAGCTCTCGACGCAATAACTGTACGTCGAACGACACACGGGAATCCAGAACATGTAACTAACGAATCTGGACCCACTGAACATAGACCAATTAAACCTCTTGCGAGCAGTATTGGTTCATTCCGATAGTATGTAACTGATACTACCGTTATCTATATCACTAGTCATCATGTACGTTGCACAGTGTAACTGACTGCCAACTGCGTGAGCAACCTCACCACTTCTACATAGTATAGTGTAACTGACTGCACGATGTAGTAATCAGTCCTAATATAGTGTCACTGACTATACCAGGGAAGATCAAGCCCTAGATAGTGTAACTGACTATACAAAGTATTAATCATCCGTGATAAACATCACGACTCAAACGTAAAACAATGTAACTGATTGTTCTAGAGGAACGAGTATAGGATTAATCAAACAAAGATAACATAGTGAAGTTATAGCACAACTGACTATAACTTTCAAATAGTGAGAGAGGTAAGGTCTAATGGACTATAACCCTGAACATTTAATGTGCATATAACGTCAACCCAAAGGTGGTGTCAAGGTCAAGGTGAGACTACATTAACCTTGTCTACTAAAGTGAAGTTATGTATATAACGTCAAACCAAAGGTGGTGTCATAGTATAATCACTATAACGTCAACTTCAAGTTAAGATTACATTAACCTCGACTATAACCTTGTGAGATTACATTAACCTCAGAGAGATTATAGCTTTGTAACGGTGTTACATAATCCTCAAGTGAAGGATATCGTAACTTCTCATTGAAGTTACCTGACTTCAAGTAAGGTTATATTAACCTTGTCATAACCTCGTGAGGTTACGTTAACCTTCGTGAGATCATAACACACATTAAGGTTACATTAACCTCGTGTGAAGTTATATAGTAACTTTCCAATAAAGTTACGTAAACCTCAACTAAGGTTACATTAACCTTGATCATAACCTCGTGGAGTCACTTAAATTAAGCCCGAACGAGACTATAACCCCGCATTGAAGTTACCTTAACCTTAAGTGAAGTTGTATAGTAACTTTCCAATAAAGTTACATGATGTTCACACAAGGTTAGTTTAACCTCAACCCTAACCTCAACATCGGGTGATGATAGGTCAAGTCATCTAATACTTAGGGTTGGATCCCTAAATCCATTGATGAAACAACCCTAGCATCTCCCAAACGAAGAGGCCAAGCGGCTCACGTACGAATTTTAGATGTTACAACGGATTAGATCTAACAATTCTAATATAAGCGAAAACGATAATAATAGATCTAATGAAATAATAAATCGTTTAATTAACAGACAAATTAATTAAACTCCTTAAATCATTAATAAAATCACAACACAAATCAATTAAATCATGTTACAAATCATTAAAATCACACAACACATCCAAAATTGCATAAACACGAAAAGAATCACATCTAGTTATCAATTTGCGATTTAATCAACGATCTTTCTTCAACGATATAAACGTCTTCCCCCGGGAACATCTCCTTATCTATACCATCATCAATCACGTGCCAACACCAAACAAAACCCTAATTAAACACTACTAAAAACAATTACGAAAAACTAGCGCGAAAGGAAGCAAAACTTTCGAAACGATGTGAACAATTGCGCTAGGATCGAAGAGACTTGAATAGGATGATTAATAATGCATAATAGTGATGGTGGAGGGACGAAAATATAGGTATGGAGGGAGTATAGGCGTGGCTAAGAGGAGAGGAACAGAGGAGAGAAAGAAAACCTAATTCTAGGGTTTGCAAATGAAGAAAAGAGGTGGAACCTCACCCTAATGACACATATATATAGGCAAGATCATGGGCAAATCTTAATTGGGCCCAAGTCTCAATGTTTTCTCATCAATCCACGTCTGTGAAGCAAGGAGAGGTTAGCCTTGACCCAACATTCAAGTTAAACCGACAATAGATTACAAGGATACGATTTTCGGACAATTGAACAAGAAAAGGGAATATCCGAATAGAAAAATGATAGCAATTAAATTAGATAATAAATAATTTCAGATATTAGAATATATGAAATGGAATAAATAATTATGTCCGAAAATTCGAGGTGTTACAAATGTTCGATAGACATCAACATCCAATCTCGCCCGCACATAGCGGCCTCTACTAATCAATCGGTGGGCTGATAACTTCGTTCCTTAATTGTGGCGGAAATACGATAACATCCGTTGTTTTAAACCTTATGTCTTTGCTAAGTCGGTTGTTTAAGGACAAGTAAGCTTTTGTCGTCGAAGTAGTTGCGTTCACATTCTTTGCATGCGATTTCACGTGACAGGCAGGCCATGAAAAGATGCACGTAGGAGAGTAGAGTGTACTAGATATTATACGTATTAGCAAATTAGTTTTAACGTGATAATACGGATATTAGACATTGTCGTGTTATACCTTACCTGGTATTCGACTTAAGATGTGTCGGTTTGGTATTAATAGGGATGCGTCGAACCACATGTGATGGGTGAGCATCGGGATTAATATGGAACCGGACCATCACTTTGTTCAGTTTTAGTTAGCTTAGTTTTGAATTCCATGTTAGGTGATTTAGTATGCTATTATAGTCATAAAGGCGGTAAATCATACGAAAGCGGTAAATGTGAAACGTAAGTAAATCAAATTGTGAGGAGTTGCACCCTCAGAGTGTACACTAAACAAAACACGATGCGTAGATGATTGAGAACGGATCTCGGAAGTACTCGGGTTTAGTTTAGGGTGTTTTAGTGCTTATGGTTGAAGTTGTGGACATTACGTATGTTTACGACGTGCCATGGATCTAGTGTCCATATGAGTCGGACTCGACATTATCGAAGTGCATAATAAAGAGGACGGAATGTAAAGTTGTGTTTAGATGACAACCTAGTGACGATACGACTTCTTAGGCGGATCCTCCTAGTTTCCTGCGGCAAATCCGGCAGAGCTTCGCTACGATGTTGTGAAGTGGCTAGTCGAATACAGGTGCCCCTTTTCGTTTGGGTCGAGCCAAGGACTCGAGGAACTACGAGGAGTAGTGTCGATTCGCGTATAGGGAACAAAATATTGAGTGGATCGTACTTAGAGTCGGAGTGCGACGCTGAGTTTAGAAGAGGCTCGTAAAGAGGAGGAGGGCGATTGAGAAATGTGAGATGTGTGTGTTCGAATGAGCTGAGGAATGGGGTATTTATAGTTGTGTGCGTAGCACATTTCAAGATCTCGGGCGCCCGGTGGCTAGCAGCCTAGAATTGGGACGCCCGGCATGAGGCGGCTTAGTTCTCAAACGCCTGCGCCCCCGCGATTGAAATCTTGAAGATTCGATTTCAAAACTTTCCAAAACAGAGATTATGCGTATCTTAGGCTTGCTTGGGAGTTAAGGCTTCCTTCTTGACCTAGCGCGTCAAGCGTCGGGTGGGCCTCGGGCACGCATCTCGAGGTTCGCTTGGCCTGATGCGCTTACTCGGGTTTGACTTTGTGTGTTTCGGGACTGAGTTGGAGCCCCGGTGTCGGAATTGACTCTATTTAGTGTCGATGCGACCGTAATGACACGACTTAGATCGTTTTGATGTTGAATTACTTTTTCCGAGTAATTATTTAATCCGTTCTATAGAAAAACCATCTAAAACATCCTAAAAACGTGTCCTGTTGCAGTCCGATCATCATCGGGGCGGGTACTCCTGCAGCCACCAGGTCAGAATCTGGGTATCTACATTAACAAATTAAATTATAAGAAATCATAGGCAATAACATAAACAAGAAATGTAATCAAATTGAAGAACTAGTAAAGTATTTTGGTGAACGATAATAAATATAATCCGAAAGTCATGGCCAAACACATAGCCACGTCTAACTACATAACTAGAGGTGAAATAAAAATCTTTTAATTTTTCAATAAACAAATTATTGAAAAAAGATCACACGTGCACTCCACGTGCGTAGAGAATAATGTCATACATCAAAGCAGACTCATCGACAAACGATGGATTAAACTCATCGACAAACGATGGATAAAAAATAATTTCGAATAGGAAAAATCTTCCCTCCATTATTTTTAAATCCACATAGGCGTAAAAAAATAAAATGCTAGAAATTCTCCCTCCATTTTTTTAAATCCACATAGGACGTAAATAAAATAATTCAAAAAATTTGGAGATATGATTTTGCTGGAGACTAACCCGAGTCGAATTAATGTTATCTTAACATTATAGTGATCGAATCACTGTACATTACTCTCTCGTCGACACTTAGTCCAACGTTTTATTTTAAAGGGTTATTTCATAACAATAATACCAATATGAGGGTGCTTCTTATATTAATACCAACTATACGTAATCCCATTTTAATATGAACTATCCGCACATTAATCTCTCTTTAGAACAAGTTACCGGCTACCTGATGAGCCGGTTCCCTTTTCCTTTTAATATCTTTTTGAATTAAAGTCCCCCTCCCGCCATACTCGGTACACTTCCTCTCTCGTTACTACGTACTCTTCTCTCGCCATTATTGAACTCGACATCTCCTCTCGCCATTGCTTTTCTTAAATTTTTTGAAATTGTGGTAAATAAATTAGAGCATCTGACGTTTGCAAAAAAAAAAATCTGACATTTGAAGGATACGAATTAGAGGAGGATCCAGATGAATAACCACATCTCATTGTATCAATGAGGGTTTTGAAGGTTGATAGTGGAGAGTGACTTTTAATTTGATGAATATAAGGGGGAAGAAGAAGAAGAGGCGCACCAAAAAACCTAGCAGGTCACAATTACCGGTTTTACAGGTAAAAAAAGGCATTAATTATAAAGAGAGATTAATGAGAGGATAGTTCATATTAAAACGGGATTACGTATAGTTTGTATTAATATAAGAAGCACCCCCATAGTTGGTATTATTGTTATGAAATAACCCTATTTTAAAATAACCACATAGTATTCCATAAACAGTAAGGAATAATGTGCCCCATTAATTATCTTATCGGAAGGCATTAGTGCCAAGAGCACTCTTCTTCGGTTAAGATACATTTGAGACCTTTACTAAGCATTTCTGTGATAATTTAGGAATTTTATATTTCTCTTGATCCTAGAATCAAATAGCAAACGTATCACCATGAGAAAATAATTCCTCAAATCAACCACATCTGGACTTTACAAGGCTTACATTATGTCACATAAGACATAAAAATAAAATGACATAACAAACTTTTTATTTTGGTCAAAACACAAAGTCTTGTACCGTGCTGTGTCAAAATGAAATTGACTTTCACTTATTCTCACACTACACAAGTTGTTAGCCATTTCTGAAAATATTAAATGGGTCATCTATGCATAAACATTAATCTTACATTTTTTTTAAACAAATATAGGTAAAAATAAAATAAAATATGATTCTTATTATAATCTTACTCACTAGTAAGATATGCAACCTCGACTATATTAGTTAACACGGTTTCTCAAACTCATGATACTAATAAGATACTTGATCTTATCTGTTTATTTATTATCAAAGTTGAAATCACCTTACTTACTAACGGTGAACAAATCGCCCTTAAAAAATATTGTTAAAACACAAGTATACAAAATACTTGATTAAGGCACGATTCCAAATTAAATTACTAAAACCCTTAATTTATATTGTTCGTTCGAAAATTTTGCTAAGCTAATAATCATCACAAACGCCTTAAACGAAAAAATATAAAATAGTTTTAATTTACTCTTCACATTAAATGAAACAAAATTATTTAAATCTTATAAAATGGCTAAACAAATTAGCAATACCCTTATAAATAATCGGCTAAACAAATTAGCACGAATAAATAATATCCCTCTGATATTAGATAAATACTATGTAGAACAAATTTGCACCACCTTTTTTTAAAAAAAAATTAATAAAAAATTGATCAGAAAATATATAATCATTGTATTGAATTATTAATACAAAATTAATACGATTATTTAACAAGAATAATCTCAACTTAGGGTGATATTCTTATAATAAACAGAACTTTATTTAATCTGGGAATAAACTTAAGTATTGGACATATCTTACATTAATGAAATTAGTTTAAAATGACCTGATACACTAGGTTACTGTGGGTCCCATCTTTTTATAAGTAAACTATTTCTTCTTCCTTTCATTGGACTCGATAAAGATTTTCTGATTTAAAACACAACAATTTTTTCTACAAATTTTTTGAGATCTAAAATGTCGAAAGATGTTTTCTGCAAACAAAATATGCGAGTGTATTTTAAACAAACAAATTCGGAGCAAGCAAATCCCAGAAAAATCTATTTAGGGAAAACAAAAAATAATTAGTTAAAGAAGAGGAGGACGTGATGAGGATTATTTTGTAAAGTTTTGGTTAACTTTTCAAAGAGCCGTGTTTTGTTCCCAAATTATCGATACGGTATGATACAAAAAAATTTGAAAATAAAAATGGTTAATGTGATTAAAAAGTGGAAGGGTTTAGCAGGTAGCTGGTTACCCAATTTCATTAATATAAGATATGTCCAATACTTGAGTTTATTCTCAAATTAAATAAAGTTCGGCTTATTTATAGAGACCACCAAAAGTTGGGATTATTCTTGTTAAATAACCTAAATTAATATTATTCAATTTACATGATCATAACATATATAATCATAATCACGAATTATTAATACACAACTAATATGTATTCAATTCACTTGATCATAACATATATAATTATTATTATGAATTAATAATACACAACTAATATGTAATCAATTCACAATTTTCTCAATTGAAAAATATTTGACCATAACATATATGATCATTATATTGAATTATTAATACACAATTAATATGAATCGTTATTACGAATTACTAATACACAACCAATCTCTCTCTCTCTTCTACTAAGAGAATAGAGGTGACTAGGAACATGGTGAGGTGTCAAACTCATGTGAAATTTTTTCCCTCCAAAACACTCTTATCTCAATATGGAAACAATGTGAATGATTAATTAACTTCATATAATCATAAAATCTAAATTGAAAGCAACCTAAATAATTATGGAGAATTAGACCAAAAATACTTTAATAAAAAAACAACTAGGTAAGAGACTATTAGAAAAATAGATATTTATGATACATAATTCTTCT
The DNA here is from genome assembly GCA_958450325.1 of Agrostemma githago. NCBI lineage: Eukaryota > Viridiplantae > Streptophyta > Magnoliopsida > Caryophyllales > Caryophyllaceae > Agrostemma > Agrostemma githago. Next base: position 43,280,714 of record OY288252.1, read on the forward strand.
CTAATAAAATATAAGTGTCATGATTTATAAAGTAAGTGCATACTTTTACACTTATTTATAATGGGAAAAAGCGTGAGACCTAAAAAGTATATAAAATACTTTGAAATTTTGATTTAAAATTATATAGAAAATACATTTTTTTTAATGTAATAAAATATTTTTTAAACTACAGAGTAAAATATTATGGAGTAAAGTTATGTACTCCGTATTTTGCGAGTATTGATTTCGTGATATAAAAAACCTTTTTATTTAAATATCATGGAAAAATTTAGGAAAAATATAATAAGCTTTGTAGCAAAAATTACTCAATTATCTCGATTAAAAATATGAAAAATAAATAGATTATCAATTAGATACGTAGTACGGAGTATTATTTATAAACAATGCACTAAAATTAAAACTTACAATTACCGTGCATTATTACACGAAATCTATAATAGTATGTATTTAATTCATAACTTCTCAATTGAATCTCCCATCCCTCATGTAAAAACTAAATTTACATGAACCATTATTATATCACTAAGACATAAATCATTTTTATAAAACTATTACATAACTAATATATCAGTAAGATATATGACTCATATGTAGATCTTAAAATCGCACGAATAATAGTATCACTAAGATAATTGACTTTTGGTGTAATACAAAATTACATCACTTTAATAGACGAAATATACGAAAGTAATCCGCATGTAAGAATATGTCGAGAATATTCTGTGTATTGTTGTTAGTTTTATGGAGATACTGATACGTAGAATAATATCAATACCATAGATAGAAGATGATTTGTATATCCTTACTTGTATTAGAAGATAGTTTGAGGTTGAGTTATGTATATAAGGATGTATAATATGATTGATAATAATAAGAAAAATACGAAGGATTTTCACCTTCTCGCAAACTCCTGATTTTATTATGGTATCCGAGCAAAACCAATAACAAAAAAAAAGAGAGGCAGAAGAAACAAATCACGAGAATGGCTGGTGGAATAGAGAAGCCAAAAGAGAATAGTCCAAAGACTATTCCTATGAGTTCACCTCTTTATTTGCATCCTTCAGATAATCCAAACTTAAACGTTACCCAGATAATATTTAATGGGAATAATTATGATATGTGGGCGGACGCGGTCAAAAACGGGTTGGACGCCAAAAATAAATTGGCCTTTATCGAAGGAAAGGTGAAGCAACCCGAGACCAACGGAGATGAGGGTAGCCTCAAATTGGTAGCATGGCGTCAGTGCAACGCAATGTTGAGGGCGTGGCTTCGGAATGTGATCGATCCGAAGTTACACCCAAGTATCACCTTTTCACAACCCATCAAAGAAATATGGGGTGAGTTACGGGAAAGGTATTCGGAAGGAAACGCTCCTCGCATACACCAACTTAAAAACGAGTGGAACGAATGTAAGCAAGGGCGAGAAAGTGTGGTGGAATACTACACGAGACTAAAGACAATTTGGGATGAATTGTCTAACTACAGCAAGATCAAAACTTGCACTTGTGGCGCGGCAACCTCGATTGCCAAAGAAGGAGAGGAAGAAAAGGTCCATCAATTCTTAATGGGCTTGAACTGGACCTTGTATGCGAATGTCAGAACAAATTTGATGATGGAAGAGCCAATTGCCACACTAACCCAGGCATACTCGGTAATTCTGTGAGAAGAACGACATGCTTCCATGATGAAGAACAGGGAAGAAAGCCAAGATGCAGCTATGTCGGTTCGCGTTCATGGAGGAAAAGGCAGAGGAATTACTGGGAGAATAACAGGGGAAGAAGATGGAACACCCTACTGTACTCACTGTGGCAAGTTCTGTCACACCGAGGAAAACTGTTATGACAAACATGGTTATGAAGAAGTGAAGGCTCGAGAAAGGGGGCGAGGCCGTCGTGGTGGTGGAGGAGAACGCGGAACCCGTGGTAGGGGACGAGGCCGTGGTCAAGGAGGTCACCATGCCAATGCAGTGACGGGTAAGGTTGCAGGATCGAGCAGTGGACAAAACGTACCATTCACCGATGAAGAAATTGATCGTCTTCGGAGCCTGTTAGGGCCTATCCCGACGGGAACGAAAAACTACAAGGTATGAAATCCACCCTAAACATTAAGTGGTTAATTGACAGCGGAGCAACCCATCACATGACGGGAAAGCGAGAGATCCTGCAAAGTGTATGGGAAACCGCGCCTTCTAGCGTTGGGTTACCTAATGAACGAAAAGTTGAAGCATTTGTCCATGGCGAAGTAAAATTAAGCGACAATTTTGTCCTGAAGGACGTTCTCTTCGTCCCAACACTTACTTGTGACCTCATTTCCGTTCAACAGTTAATATATGAAAACAGTTGCGTGATAACCTTTTACCATGATTACTGTGTAATGCAGGACCAGACTTCGAGGATGCAGATTGGACAGGGTGAGCAAAATCAGGGGGTATATTACTACAAGTCGAGCAGAAATGAAGTGGCAAGCCGCATGACCGTATCGAAGGAGAGTCAGTTGTGGCATAACCGACTTGGTCACCCGTCTAAAAGTATTTTTCCTCCTTTTAATTCTCTAGTTGGATGCAATTTGAATTGGGTAGCAGAAAACGCTTGTGATTCTTGTTGTAGAGCCAAACAAACTCAGACTCCGTTTCAGCTTAATAATAAAAGGAGTGATATTTTATTTGGTCTTATACACTGTGATATATGGGGTCCATACCGGATAGCTAGCCTAACCCGAGCACATTATTTTTTAACCATTGTTGGCGATCATAGTCGGGGGGTATGGGTCTATCTAATGAAGGAAAAGAGTGAAGCGGGGGATTTACTTAAAACTTTCTGTCAAATGACCAAAACTCAATTTGAGAAAAGAGTCAAAATAATTCAAAGCGATAATGGAACGGAGTTGTTAAGTAATGATATGCAAAACTATTATGCTGAGTAAGGAATATTATTTCAGACTAGTAATGTTGACACGCCTCAACAAAACGGTAGAGTCGAAAGGAAACATCGTCATATCCTTGAAAAGGCGAGAGTCTTGCGATTTCAAGGAGGGTTGCCGATACATTTTTGGGGAGAGCGTGTGTTAACTGCAGCCTATTTAATAAATCGAACACCTACACCTTTACTAGATGGAAAAACGCCCTATGAAATTTTACATCGAACACCACCCAAATTAGAACACTTGAGAGTCTTAGGTTGTTTATGTTATGCCCACAATAAGGGAAAACCGAAAGACAAATTTGGGGAGCGAGGAACGAGATGTATTTTCATTGGGTACCCTCATAGCAAGAAAGGGTGGAAGGTATATGACTTAAAGGAAAAACGGGTTTGTGTGTCAAGAGATGTTCAATTTTTCGAACACACCTATCTGTTGTCAGCCCCAGAAAGCCAATCACAACAAGGGTCAATACATACACACGTGGATACCTATGATTATAATGAACACATAGACTTGGTCATTGTTGTAAAGGGGAGTACAGAAGTCAACACAACTGGGGGAGAAGTAGACATAGCAGGGGAAGAAATTAATGAAAATAAAGATGAATTGACCGAAGGTTCGACAGAGGAGACGGTTGATGCAGAGGTAACTCCAGTTGAGGCTAGCATAGTCGATGGAGAGATAGGGAAAGTCGGACCAAGCACAGCGACAGGGCAATCATTCGCGGTTGCGGAACCACGAGATAACGAGAGAATGAGACGAGGTGCGAGGAGTAAATTTGAGCCGACTTGGAAGAAAGACTACTATTGTAAATCGACCCAAGTAATTACCCCAAAAGACAGCGCTCACCAAGTTCAGTCTCAATCCTCACGGTCAGGTACTCGTTACCCTTTAATTAACTATGTTATCACCGATTGCTTTTCTCCATCTCACAGGGCATTCATGGCTAAGATCGATAAAGACTACGAACCGAGTCATTATCACGAGGCAGCCAAGAGCAGAAAATGGCAAGAAGCGATGAAGAAGGAGATTGATGCATTGGAAAGAAACGCTACATGGAAAATAGTGACCTTGCCAAAAGGAAAGAAACCCATTGGTTGCAAATGGGTATACAAGATCAAGTATAAAGTAGATGGGACGGTAGAACGTTATAAGGCAAGGCTCATAGCACAAGGTTTCACCCAGGTAGAAGGGATAGATTATCACGAAACCTATGCACCCGTGGCAAAGATGACTAGTGTGAGGTGCATGTTGGTCGTAGCGGTTCAGAATGGTTGGTTCGTCGAACAGCTAGATGTTAACAATGCCTTCTTACATGGAGATCTTGATGAAGAGGTATATATGAAAATCCCACAAGGCTTTGACAAAGGTCGAGATGGCAAGGTATGCAAATTACTTAAGTCCATTTATGGCTTGAAACAGGCTTCCCGGAATTGGTTTGCTAAATTGACCATATCTATGAAAAAGTACGGTTTTGTGCAATCTTTAGCAGACTATTCATTGTTCACATTCAATCGAGTCAGAGTGTTTATTGGAGTGTTGGTGTATGTGGATGATATGATAGTTGTAAGCAATAATCATGAAGCTTGCGAAAATTTTAAGACATTCCTAGATAAGACCTTTGGAATTAAAAATTTGGAGAAAATTAAGTATTTCTTGGGGATAGAAGTAGCACATAAACAAAATGGGCTATTTCTGAACCAAAGGAAGTACGCTTTAGGAATTGTCGAAGAAATCGGAATGAAAGATGCAAGACCGGCGTATACTCCAATACAAACCGGACACAAGTTGGCTTTGGCAAACGGTTATGTGCTAAAGGATGTTATTAAGTACCGAAGGTTAATAGGACGACTCGTATATCTGACCATCACGAGGCCGGACTTAGTCTATGCGGTACATATTTTATCTCAATTTGTGAACGAGCCTAGAAAGGAGCACTGGGAAGCGGCACCAAGAGTGGTGCGTTATATTAAACAAAACCCGAGTAAAGGGATAACTTTTCAGAAAGATGGAGATTTATGGTTACGAGGGTACTGTGATTCAGATCATGCTAGATGTCCTATAACTCATAAGTCGTTGAGCGGATAATTTGTCTCGATAGGAAAATCACCTGTATCGTAGAGGTCAAAGAAACAGGTAACGGTGTCAAAATCCTCGGCGGAAGCAGAATATAGAGCAATAGGTTTAGCGACTAGCGAATTACTATGGTTCAAATCTTTTCTTGCCTCGTTGGGAATATTTCATAAGGAACCGATGGATCTATATTGTGACAATGAAGCGGCCATACATATAGCGAGAAATCCGGTATTTCATGACAGGACGAAACACATTGAGGTCGATTGTCATTTTGTGCGTCAACATTTAAGTGAAAAAACAATCAGATTGACACATGTACGAAGCATAGATCAAATTGCCGATTTGTTTACAAAAGCATTGGGAGGCGAGCTTCTCGATCATCTTTTGTTCAAGTTGGGACTCGGTATACCAAGTACGCCAACTTGAGGGGGAGTGTAAGAATATGTCGAGAATATTCTGTGTATTGTTGCTAGTTTTATGGAGATACTGATACGTAGAATAATATCAATACCATAGATAGAAGATGATTTATATATCCTTACTTGTATTAGAAGATAGTTTGAGGTTGAGTTATGTATATAAGGATGTATAATATGATTGAGAATAATAAGAAAAATACGAAGGATTTTCACCTTCTCGCAAACCCCTGATTTTATTACCGCAAATTATAATCTACATCGTGCAAGTTTTATTAAACTTACGAGTAGCCTATACTAACATTTTGATACTCATCAAATATGGTATTTCTTTATACTCATTAAGTTGCCGAACAATAGCCTAAAACTAAATATCACTAAGATAATTGTTAATAGAAAATCACATATTTCATTCGATAATAAAATAAACAAAACTAATTCGTAAATCTAATTCTCGAAGTTCAAGTTCCTAACATGCACACAATCATGACTACCATATACTAATCATATTAGTATTTCTCATACCCATAATTTTTAGACAAATACCCCATAAATAAATGTCACTAAAACATCTACGGAGTATTATGAGACATACTCATAAAATTTAGGATATATAACATGAATTTATTAACATTTACATACGAAAAAACAAATTTTATATGAAATATTATATATAACCCAAATATTTACCATTTACTACAAATGATATTTTATGAAACATATTCATAAGGTATTATTACAATCACTAAGATGTTTAATAATTATCGTTCAAGAAAAACACTTCATGCGACTTAAAAATATAGGGTTATTTAACGACAATAATACCAATTATAGGGCGTCTTCCCAAAGTAATATCAATTTTAATAAATCTGAGAATAATACGTATTATCAATTTTAATAAACCAGAGTAGTATAGGTGACCGGTTACCTGTAGAACCCATTCACCTTCCTTTTTCACCTTTAATTTTATTTAACGACAATAATACCAACTATAGAGCGTCTTCTGAAAATAATCAATTTTAATAAATTTGAGAATAATATGTATTTTTGGAGTAGTTAAACAAGAGTAGTATAGGTGACCAGCTACTGGAAGAACCCGTTCACCTTTCTTTTTCGCTTTTAATTTATTTCATATTACTTCACTCTTTTAATTTTCCCTTACTCAGTGTACAGAGCATTAATGTTCTATGCCTTCCTCTTCCTTCAAGCTCGCCAAATCTAGCTAATAACACAATCATACACCAAAATCAACACGTTAACCCAAACGAAACGTATAAAAAAAATGAAAAAGGATGAAGGTGATGGAGAGATAGGATGAAGGAGAGAAGTAAGGGGGAGTACACATGACAAAACTAACCCGACCCGAATAAGTCAAACTGAACCCGACCCGACACCCGAACTGAAAACCTGATTTTGACCCGTAATCCGAATTGACCCGAGCTAACCCAAAACTGACCCGACTATTATTATAGAAAATGAGTCGATATCTTTTTAAAAAAAAATTGAAAACAGCAAACTCGAGAATGACCTGAACCCGAAATTATCCGAACGACCCGAAGTCAACCCGATTATTATAACACGACAGTGGCCCGACCTGAAGTTGACCCGACCTAAACCCGACTCGATTGACCCGTTATGCAGGTCTAAGGAGGAGGATGGAGGATAAGTAGCAGGCTAAATACTAATTAAGTGACCTGATGTAGCAGGTTATAAAGTTACTTATACTACTCTGGTTTAACTTCTCCAATAATACGTATTAATCTCAGATTTATTGAAATTAGTATTATTTTGAGAAAATGCTCTATAGTTGGGGTTATTGTCGTTAAATAACCCAAAAAATACTGCTCATATATTTTTCATAAGTCATAACACCTAACATAAAACTTACAAAACATATTCGTAAAAAAATTAGGGACTTATTAAAATCACATAGACCTTTAATAATCTATACAAAACATATTTATAAAGTCCACATACAAACCACATATGAAACTTATTAATATAAAACACAATTTGCATGACAGTGTTTTATACGTCTAGACTAAACTAATTAGCATAATGATTAATGTCACAAAAACATTAAAATAAATTTAAAACTCATTTTCATGAAATAACAAATAATCCGCATTATGAGTTTAAAAATATATTCGATAAGACAAATTTAATTCGCCAAATACAAATGTTTAAGATAAATAGACATGGACTACACAAATTCATCTCTATCCCTTATGTAACCAATTCATAGCCTGCACAAAATTGTTCAATAACATTGTGCTTCACATGAAATAATTTATCCTAAAACAATTTGCAAAACACGAATTAAAACAAAACATGGGTGCTCACGATATTTGTAGAGACAATAGCAAAACACATTTGCTCTGATACCACTGTTGGAAAATAAGGACAAATCTTTATGCGGAAGCGATTAGATCGTTGTGCTCGCTAATTGTCTACTACCATGTAATCGTATCTCCGGTGGCTACTAGAGTCCCCGAATATGTTCACACCTCAAATTCCAAGTCCCAATTGATGGTGGACTTCCTTTAGAGTTTGTATATTTTATATGTGTGGTATTATTCTCATATGTCCATTAGACTTACTAATCTCATATGACTCATATTATAGTCTCACAAAAGAGACCATTGAATATGAGAATTAAGAATCAATTTAATTCACAATTAAATCGACTAATCAAATAGAAATATAAATATATATTAACTCTCATATTTATGTGGCTGTTATAAATAAAATTCAATAGTGTACAACGTAGTAAAACCCGTGTATGAAATAGCAACTAGGTACGTCATCCGTGAAATTCACGGGATTATCCGCTTAAAAATAGTGTGCGTTGGTTTTTGTAAATCATCCACCAAGTCGTTTGGTGAATGTATATACGGAGTAATTGTCTGAAATTACATGTGGATCGGTGTCGTATTTAACAGAATTGGACGTAGTTGAAATGTAGCTTCGATTGCAATAATTGGATAATGGAAATAGTTCAAAAAGTGGCTGGTTACAAGCAAAAGTTCAATTTATTTAAATAGTTCATCGGCAATATTAAAATTAACAATAAGTGTGGCGGTGTTCCTTTTTCTTTGCCGGTGTTTTGATAGTTGTCGGGCTTCTAGGGCGCTTTCCTCCATCGCTTTTGCTCTCGTGTCATGTTCAAATTTGTTAGTTGCTTAGTTTTTTTTGGTGTTAAAAGAAACTTTATTTACTTACTCGTCTAGTCTGATTGACTCCTGATAAGTGTAGTTTGTAGTGCCTTTTTCACTATGTTTTGGTCCCATTTCCTTGTGGAATCGCTCCTTGGGAGCGATTTATGGGCTTCTTATGCTTCCTTTAGTTCGTTTCAGGTTCCCGAGACCGATTTGGAAGAGTTGGAGCGATTCCGACTCGATACATACACATTTTGGAGCCAACGAGATAAAGGAACGATGACTCGAGGCCTTGGAATCGACCCCGAGACCTTGGGACCCAATCCCGAGCCTCCGAGACCCGATCCCGAGTCCCGAGAATTGAGGAGAAACCCATGAGAGGCAAGGAAGGACCAAAAAGCTCTTAAGGGAGGCCTACAGGACCCATCCCGGTCGGGAAGGCCTCATCCCGTCCGGGATGGGGTGAACATTTAGAGATGCTACTGTAAGGAGCCCGTCCCGGACGAGAAGGACTCGTCCCGGTCGGGACCATCTCGTCCCGGGCGGGAAGGAGCAGAGGCAGCCGCGCATCACTTTCTTTCTTCTCCTTCATTCTTGTACCCATATATATACTTCTCTCTTGTATTGTTAACATATCTTATCATACCCTAAACTCTTTTAAGCCTCCATTAAGCATATAAACCCTAGATTTAGTGTTCCTTCATTAGATTAATCTTCCTTTAATCTTTGTTAATCCTTAGTTTAATCAAGTTGTAATTAGTTTTTGTATTAAGAAGTTCTTGAAGAATTCTCCAAGCTTGACATCCTTGGGGTTTATTTGGGTTCTTATTTATACAAGATTGCATCTTTTCATCATCTTAGTGTTGGTATAATCTTCTCTACTCTTATTCTTTGTTATTTATTCAAGTTTCAACCTTTAATTAGTGTGATTGTTATTGTTTGTTTATAATGGATGTTTGGATGTTTGTCTTGTCTTGTCTTTTTATTTTTAGTTTGTTCTTGATAATGAGTGAGTAGTCTCCTTGTGGGGTTAGTAGGGGGATTAGGGGTAGATTATGGGTGATTGGGGTTTGATTAGGGGTAAAGGTTACATCTTTGTTGTTAGACACATAATGGGCACTCTATGTGTTTGTTGATATGCTTGTGTGAGTTGTAGTGGCCATGCTTCCCATACTTGTGTTCATCTTCTCATTGCTTGTCTATTATGTGAGCATGTTGAGAATAGTTGTAGTCACGAGAGTGCGGACTAGGGTCTACGTAGCGAGAGCCCGGACCCACCTTGACATCGGTCTACGTAGCGAGAGCCCGGACCGACTCTAGCAACTAGGAGACACCTATACTCTTGATCACCCCAATTATCCTATTACACCTAAGAACCCGACCTACCCCACTTCCTTTCATATTTAAGTTCATCCTCTTAGTTAGTCATCATTCCATTAGTTTCATTGTTTAGTTTGTTTCTAGTTATTTCTCTTAATCTTGTTTTATCTAGTTCATCATTAGTCTAGTTCTTACTTCTCCTCCACCATAGTTTTCCAATTATCGCTTTCTTTGTGTTTGTTTGGTGATTTAGTCTCGTTTTAGGCCGACCTAGTCTAGACCTTACTTTACCGTCCCCGTGGATATCGACCCTACTTTCCCTAGCTACCCACTAGGAATAGTCGGTTTATTATTGACGGTTAGGACCCACGACAAATCCTACCATCAATTTGGCGCCGTTGCCGGGGACGGTGCATTGTTTAGACTTAGTTTGCTTATTTCTAGACTTAGTTACCCTTCTTTGTGCCCTTCTACTCTCTCTTGTGCATATTCTCTAGATTTTTCTTTTTCATCTCTTCCTTTTCTCTTTGTCTCTAGTTGTGCTTGTTTATTGTCGTTGCCTAGTGCCCATAAAGCACTAGGTGTTCTCACGCTTGTTCTAGTGTGTAGTGTATGCCTAGGAGGGGAGGCGAATTCTTTCTCTTTAATCCAGAGCCGGAGAGACTCTTTCGAGCCTTTCGCCAACGGACGATTAATTGGGTTAGGATCTCTCAACCAAGTGCAAGCAATACTCATCAAGGGCAAGCTCAAGGAGCCGACTTTAGCGAGTCACCTCGAGAGACGGCCGGAGGGACCTTCATCAATCCCTTCGGTAATTCTTCTCCTAGTTCCCCCTCTTCATCAACATCAACACCGTCTACACCACCATCTTCTCCATTATATCCAATCATGCCGAAGTTTTCATCTCACTCCACTTTTACCGAGGATGTCTTACCGGGACCGAGTGCATTACCGGAAGCCTATACCGGGAATTTTGTGGCAAAGACTCAATTTATCCAACTTGTGGAGAGTAGCCCATTTAGTGGTTTGCCCACCGAAGACCCGCACCAACACATGGAGACCTTCTCCGATTATTGTGACGCTATATCTCAAACCGGGGTTACTCAAGATCAAATTCGTTGGGTACTTTTCCCGTTCTCTCTTATTGGAAAAGCGAAGCAATGGATCAAGAGTCTCGATAGAGCAACCATGGGTATCGACACTTGGAAGAAGCTTGCCTTGGCGTTCTACCAAAAGTTTTACCCTCCGGAGAAGACCAATTTGCTTAGGGCCTCCATCACCGGTTTCCAACAACGGGATGAAGAGAGCCTTTATGAAGCTTGGGAGCGGTTTAAATCTTTGATGAGATCGTGCCCCCATCATTGACTCTCACAATGGTTCTTGGTTCAACAATTTTGGAATGGTCTTTATGAGGACTCGAGAGCTATACTTAATATGGGCTCCAATGGTAGGTTTACCGAGGTCGATGACGACCAAACTTGGGCGAGAATCGAAGAGATGGCGGTGCATAATTCGCAATACTCTAGGCCTAGGAAGGCACATCGAGGAGGTATGAATGAGGTCGATGCTATCACCAAATTAAGCATTGACCTTGGAGCTCAATTGAAAACACACATGGAGACTATTGACAAGAAGCTCCAAAGCCACCTCAACCAAGTCCAAGGCACTAGTTCCTCCCACCATCAACCGATTCAAGAAGTGAATGCTTTGGGATTTGCACCTCATATGCCTTATTTTGGGATGTGTGATACTTGTGGAATCGTTGGTCATGATCCTATTCATTGTCGGGGAAGTATTGAGCAAGTGAACGCATTTCAAGCGTTCAAGCAAGGTGCCTCCTACTCTAATCAATACCAAGCTTCCAATCAAGTCCTTCAACATCAACAACAACATCGTCCCTATGTTCCACCTCCCTTAAGGGACAACAATCAAGGTTATCAAGGTTATGTGGGTAATACAAGACCCTTCAACAACTTCAAGCAAAATAACCAAGGTACCTTCCACAACAACAATCAAGGGTTCCAACAAGGGAACTTCAATCAAGGCAGTTTCCAAGGAAACCAAAACTTTCGAAGACAACAAAACCACAACCAAGGCCTTAATCAAGGCAATTCTCATGGGTTCCAAGGGAACCATCAACAACAACAAGCAATTCAAGCTAACCGTCAAGAAAACAAGCCAAGGAGCCGGTCTCCTACTCATGATTATGGCATTCCTCTCGCCATCACCGATACTCCGCATAATCCATCATCTCCACCTCGGGAATTCGACATTCAAAAATCTATGATGGAAATGCAAAAGAGTCAAATGGACATGTCAAGAAACCATCAAGAGCTCTTTGCTTATATTCAAGGGGAAAACGCGTCAAGAGATGCCCGTATGAAGATGCTTGAAACTCAAGTATCTCAACTTGCTTCGGGGAGCTCCTCAAGACAAAAGGGGCAACTACCTTCTCAAGGTGAAACACCGACATTTGAGCATGTAACTGCTATCACCACAAGAAGAGGTACATCTTATAACTCCCCTTCATTCCCTAGTGAACAAGAGCCAATGCAAGAACCAACAAAGAAAATGGCATCTCCAAATCAAGAAAGCTCAAGCTTTGATAATCCAATGGAGGAGCAAGTCCTTTGGGAGGTCGAAAAACCCCAAGAAGACAACCCTCCCCCACTTCAAGCACAAGAAAAAGGTAAAGGGAAAGCGTCAAGTGAGGAGTCCACCCATAGTGAGCAAAACAAGGTTCAAATCAAGTTGCCTTTCCCATCAAGGCAAATGAAGACTAAGGTGGATGTCCAATTTGAAAAGTTTCTTATTATTGTGAAGAAATTGGATGTTAATGTCTCATTCACCGAGTTACTTACCCAAGTCCCGGCATATGGGAAATTCATGCGGGATATCCTAGCTAGGAAGAGATCTATCGACAAGGAAGAGACGATAGCGTTCACGAGGGTGGTGAGCGAGCTTATTCAAGGTTCCACGCTTCCAAATTTGAAGGATCCGGGTAGTTTCTCTATCCCATGCACCATAGGCAATTACAAGATCGAAAGAGCTATGTGTGATTTGGGCGCGAGTGTGAGCATCATTCCCTATACCATTTGTTGCCGACTCGGGATGAAGGAGTTGAAATGTACATCCATTACACTCCAAATGGCCGATAAATCATTCAATCGACCATTAGGGATGCTAGAGGATGTGCCGGTAAGAATTGGGAAGTTCTTCATTCCGGTCGACTTCATTGTGCTCGATATGCCGGAAGATGCCAACACTCCCATCATCCTTGGGCGCCCATTTCTACACACCGCCGGTGCTATGATCGACGTGAAGAACGGTAGGATCACTTTCGAGTTGGGGGAAGAAAGGTTAGTGTTTGACCTCCAAGGCAACACTTCGCCCACCAATGATGAGTCTTGTAATATGATCCAAGCCACGAAAGACATCGATCTTGGGAGCGAGCCGGGACAAAGCTTGAAGAAGTACTCTTATGTACTTGAGGATGATGACTCCGATTTGGAGGAAGATGAGTGCCCATATCATGGGCTTGATGACAAGTTGAAAAGCAAGGAGCAAGATGAGCCTCCCTTGCGGCCGCATGAGGACAAGTGGACGTTTGGGTATATCCCGAAAGATCAAAAGTACAAGTTCAAGGCATTGAACTTGGAAGATCAGGATGCCCCTGGAACGTCAAGGCAAGGCCATGAAGAGCCTTGGTATGTGGACGGTTATATCTCGAGCTTGATTGAAGACTTTGCTAGAGCCTTCGACTTGTTCCTTCGTGCCCTAGATGGGGATGGAATCGGTTATTGTTGTTGAAAAAGAATGAGGAAAGCACCATCCTTGGTTTGACGGAGTTCCACAAGAACTGTCTCATTGTATATATCTCTTTAATGTTATTCCTTTGGATTTTTGTGAACTCTTGTGATATTGGATTATTGATGAGCGATGCGAGGGAGAGAGTTTGATGTTGAGTTTGAGTTTGTTTGATAGGTATGAAGTGAAGACGATTCCTAGAGAGGAATGGCTATGTTAGAGCTTGGATAGTAAGCATGAGGATCGGGTTTTTGAAGCTTGGAGTAAACTTTTGGGATTGTGGATGGTCAAGAAGACCCATCCCGACTGGGAAGGGTGCGGCATCCCGACCGGGAAGGAGCCATCCCGATCGGGATGAGGGCGCACATTATCGAGCTTCCTGGAGTGCCATCCCGATCGGGATGAAGGCGTCCTGACCGGGACGAGTGAGACATCCCGACCGGGACCATCCATCCCGACCGGGATGGTCCCCTGCTCCCTTTTGTGCCTTTTCTTCGACGTTTGAGTCCACCCAACCGTTGTATACCCCCTCCCAACCTCCCTAACTATCCTTGCCTTATCATATGCCCCATGTACTTCATTTTCTTACCCTCACTTCATTTCCTATCCACTTTACACCGACTCTCACATCAAATCCTAATACTACTTACCATTACTACCTCTACCGTGAGTTCTTCTCAAGCTTGAAGAAGGATGACAGTGAAGACAACAAGCAAGCGCCTATATTGATCATTGAGACGATGGAGCGAGTGAGTTACTAGCCGATTGGTTTGGGTAACTATCCTCACTTTTCCGTTTTGTATTGCTTGTTTTTCCGCTTGTCTATGCCCTTCCCCTTGTACACTTATGTGTCTTGGTGTCTTAGTGGCCTTTGAGGCCTTAGTATGGTTGCTCCCGACTCCCGATGACGTGATTACGTCGAGAGTCGATCGATTAATCCAATTGTGCAAGATTTCACCCCTTTTTAGTAATTAGTCGGATTTGGACGGAATCCGGGCTAGGTGACTTGATTACACCTAGCCTTCCCCTCCTATTTCCTTTCTTTTATTTCTTTTCATTTTTTCCCTCATCCATATCTTTTCTTGTCTCGGCCCATGGTGACTTGACTACACCCCGGCCGGACCCATTCTACCCCTTTCTTCACTTTTCTTTTAGATTTTTAGCTTTATTTTCGTAGTTTCTTTTCTTTTTCTTTTGTCTCTCCGTACGCTACGATCGAGCATGAGGACATTGCTCGGTTTAAGTGTGGGGGGAGCGATATTCTATCTTAGTTAGTTTTATTTTCGTTGATTTTCGAAAAATCCTTAAAAATCCCTAAAAATTTGAATTTTTTTCACAAAAATCAAAAAGATTCTCTTTTATGTGTTTTCCTTTTATGTTTTTGTGTCGTATATTTGTGGTATTGTGTGTGTTTTTGCCTCCTCTTTCCTTATAGGTTGCTTAAATTACTAATAGCTTTGGAGAGCTTTCAAGACTTCCGGTAACATCTTATCCCATTCTCTTCTTTATCTCTCGCGGAGTTTGGAGGAGATTGTGATGTTGTGTGCTCGGGTGGAGCCTTGTAAAGTTTGTGGGTGATTTGGTGATTTGTTTGGATGCTAGGGGTGGTGTTTGTATTGTTTATGTGTTCATTTTGTTTTCGTTTTTGTTTTGTTGCTTTTGCTTCTTTTTCTTTCATTTTTTCTGATTGAGTCTTTGTTTTATGTGTGTATTTGTGTCATGTGTGTAAACCATTTTCAAAAACCCGGTTTAGAGGCTAGTGTGCGAGTGTTTACTTTCCCTTCCTAGTAGTATAAATCGAGTCTTGGACTTTACTCTAGTAGAATGACCCTAAATCGATGATTTCGTTGGTCCTTTACCTTGAGTCCACCTAGCTTACTAGGGATTTACTGCGGGATTTGCACCTTTGACCATTATAACCACCCACGGTGTGAAAAGGCCTTGGTTACCGAGTCTCGTCCCTTAGGTGACCGTGTTTAGGATCGTTTGATTAGTCCAAGTTTTTCCCCTTTTTGTGGGTTAGAAGGGAAGGGCCCGTCCCGACTCACCCATTCCCCTACCTCCTACACATATCCACACAATAAATCGCAATTTGTTGAATTCTCTCTTTCTTGTTACACAAAGAAATGCCAAAAAGCCAAATAAAGCCAAAAGGGCAAAGAAAAGAAAATGAAAGAAAATGAAAGAAAGAAAAGAATGAAGAAAAAGAAAAGGCACAAAAGCCAAAAAGAAAATAGAAAAGAAGAAAAAGAAATGGCATGGCAACAAACAAAGTAAAAATGCAAAGAAAAGAGAAAATGCCAAAAAGAAAACCCGTATCACAAAAAGAAATCCCCACAAAAATAAGCCTTTTTCCGACTTTTGCCGTGAAGAGCCTACCAAAGGACCGACTCCCTAGGAAGGATGATAGCGGCAAGGGTCGGTCTTCCCTCACTTTGCATATATTTCCACCTTTTTACTTGGACTAGTTAGGCGGTTTTTAGACATGAGATGACCCTCTTGGCTCATCGCTAAAGGGGGCGGGGTCTCACTTACCTACAGTGTCGACTAACACCGTGGTTCATCAATTTCCACTCCGCCGATCGTCCCGTAGAACGTTCTTAGAAAGTTAGGAGGAATCTAGGTAAGTTACCAACGTTTTTGTTGCTTTGTCTTCATACTATTAGGGTTTGGTTCACCTTGGTTTGTATTGCTAGATTGGGAACGTTGTCACTTGCCTTGAGTCCTAAACCGGAGTCTTTTCATCGCTTTGTTGAGGGAAGCGGTATTTGTTTTCTTTTGGGTGCAACCGTTTATTTGTTTGTTTGTGTGCTTGTTTGTCTTTGTGTCTTGTGTCCGGTTGCATCCACAATTTTGTCGCAAGACCCCACTTGCCTTGCGGAGTGCACTTGTCCTCTAAGTGTGCTCGCGTGAGTTGAAAGGGCGTAGGGTGCGCTAATACCCGCTCGGCTAGTTTAGTAGTTAGTATGTGCTTACTCGAGGGCGAGTAAGGGTTAAGTGTGGGGGAGTTGATAAGTGTAGTTTGTAGTGCCTTTTTCACTATGTTTTGGTCCCATTTCCTTGTGGAATCGCTCCTTGGGAGCGATTTATGGGCTTCTTATGCTTCCTTTAGTTCATTTCAGGTTCCCGAGACCGATTTGGAAGAGTTGGAGCGATTCCGACTCGATACATACACATTTTGGAACCAACGAGATAAAGAAACGATGACTCGAGGCCTTGGAATCGATCCCGAGACCTTGGGACCCAATCCCGAGCCTCCGAGACCCGATCCCGAGTCCCGAGAATTGAGGAGAAACCCATGAGAGGCAAGGAAGGACCAAAAAGCTCTTAAGGGAGGCCTACAGGACCCATCCCGGTCGGGAAGGCCTCATCCCGTCCGGGATGGGATGCGCATTTAGAGATGCTACAGTGAGGAGCCCGTCCCGGCCGAGAAGGACTCGTCCCGGTCGGGACCATCTCGTCCCGGGCGAGACCATCTCGTCCCGGGCGGGAAGGAGCAGAGGCAGCCGCGCATCACTTTCTTTCTTCTCCTTCATTCTTGTACCCATATATATACTTCTCTCTTGTATTGTTAACATATCTTATCATACCCTAAACTCTTTTAAGCCTCCATTAAGCATATAAACCCTAGATTTAGTGTTCCTTCATTAGATTAATCTTCCTTTAATCTTTGTTAATCCTTAGTTTAATCAAGTTGTAATTAGTTCTTGTATTAAGAAGTTCTTGAAGAATTCTCCAAGCTTGACATCCTTGGGGTTTATTTGGGTTCTTATTTATACAAGATTGCATCTTTTCATCATCTTAGTGTTGGTATAATCTTCTCTACTCTTGTTCTTTGTTATTTATTCAAGTTTCAACCTTTAATTAGTGTGATTGTTATTGTTTGTTTATAATGGATGTTTGGATGTTTGTCTTGTCTTGTCTTTTTATTTTTAGTTTGTTCTTGATAATGAGTGAGTAGTCTCCTTGTGGGGTTAGTAGGGGGATTAGGGGTAGATTATGGGTGATTGGGGTTTGATTAGGGGTAAAGGTTACATCTTTGTTGTTAGACACATAATGGGCACTCTATGTGTTTGTTGATATGCTTGTGTGAGTTGTAGTGGCCATGCTTCCCATACTTGTGTTCATCTTCTCATTGCTTGTCTATTATGTGAGCATGTTGAGAATAGTCGTAGTCACGAGAGTGCGGACTAGGGTCTACGTAGCGAGAGCCCGGACCCACCTTGACATCGGTCTACGTAGCGAGAGCCCGGACCGACTCTAGCAACTAGGAGACACCTATACTCTTGATCACCCCAATTATCCTATTACACCTAAGAACCCGACCTACCCCACTTCCTTTCATATTTGAGTTCATCCTCTTAGTTAGTCATCATTCCATTAGTTTCATTGTTTAGTTTGTTTCTAGTTATTTCTCTTAATCTTGTTTTATCTAGTTCATCATTAGTCTAGTTCTTACTTCTCCTCCACCATAGTTTTCCAATTATCGCTTTCTTTGTGTTTGTTTGGTGATTTAGTCTCGTTTTAGGCCGACCTAGTCTAGACCTTACTTTACCGTCCCCGTGGATATCGACCCTACTTTCCCTAGCTACCCACTAGGAATAGTCGGTTTATTATTGACGGTTAGGACCCACGACAAATCCTACCATCAACTCCTCTTCATTTTGCGTGGGTATTCCATCTGGGGTTCTTCATTTTTTTTTGAGGTTGTTTCCTTTGGTCCATCTCCAAAAGCCTGATTCCAAATATATTTTCAAAAGTGTTAAATGTAAAATGTACGATCTTCACCAAATTTTATTCAGTTTGGTACCTTTTTCGTCTGTTGTTGAGTCGCGCTTACTTCTTCTAATATATTGTTGGCGATGTAAGTTCTCAGCACCTTTAATTCTCTATCTTGGCCGTAGTTGTTTGTTCTTACCGCCACCTTAAATGTGAAAAACTTGCCAATACAACTCTGTAGTATGTCGTATACTCTTTGTTTTCCGTCGTCCTGCAATTTTTTAGTGTGGTTGAGTTGTCATAATTTGTTGAAAAATTAGTATCATTGGTGTATAAGTTGACTGGGAGAAATGTTGGGGCAAGTGTACATGTACCTTCTCGTAAATGTCCAATAATTTGTTTATCGGTTGCCCAATTATTTTTTCCGCCTCTTTATCAAAAACGACGATACTTGCTTCACTGTCCCCGCCTGATAACGTTTCGATGATTCTGTACCTGTAGTTTTTCATTTGGTAGTATATTTTTTTTTTAAAATGTTACATTCGCAGCATAAAGATGCCCTTTTAATTTTGCTTTAGTATTATTTGGTACCTTTGAGTTGGGTATTGTATCTGCTGTCGGCATTTGTGACAATAGTTGTCGGTTCCGAGTCCCTTCCTACATGTCGGATCGGACATGAGATGTATCTCAATTCATTGTCCGTCCTAATTTCATTATTTGTCCGTGGCACGTGTAGGTTGCTTTCTGTGCGTTGAATTGCGGTTGAACACAAGTTTCGTTATATTTCGATTGAGTTTCTCTCAATTTTTTTATAGTTATTGTAAATGTTATCTTACTATGTCCATGATCTTCATCTCCTTGAGTTTCTTAATTGATTTTCGATTGGCTGACATTGTGTCCTCAATTTATTGTTGTATGTTGTTCTGGAGGTGTTCAACAGATTTTGGATATGTAACCCTGTATTATTTGTAAAAATAAATAGTTATACCAAATTTGTCGTATTGCTTATAGAGTACGGAGTAGCAAATGATTTGTGTGTAGGGTTACCTTTCCAATAATTATCTTGTTTCAAGTATGTCCATGTCTATATACACTTTTGTTCCGTAAGTGCTCTGTAGTTGGTATTCGTCTGCATTGAAAGTAAGCAGGTTTAGTAACATATACGGAGTAGAAAATAAAATTTTTGTAATTACTTCTTACCGTTGTATAGGACAACTCTTGTTGAGATAATGATAATTGTGTTAGGCTTGCCGGATTCTGTTGTGAAGCTTCCATCAACGTATTTGGTTGCTTTTCCCCATAATGTTACCCTAATTTTACTGTCCCTGTACATAGAACATTGTAGGCTGAAATATCAATGCATAAATATTTTCAAAACTCTAACTATGACAATTCAAGAGACAAATCTCAGAACATTGGAATCCGTTTCTCATTTTCTGGTGAGTGGAGGACGGAAGTGAATGGTGTGAACTTAATAATGTTTTCATTTGTATTGAGGGGACAATATCCTCTTTTATTTTTTTCAACGTCAAAGTGTGTTAGCTTGTATACTTGACCTTCTTGAATTAGTTCCTTGAAGCTGTGCATCCATTTTCTATTGATAGTTGCTTGTATATGATCTCCTTGTTAATTGATGTTTTTGATGGGAGGAATTCGTCACGTCCCAACCGATCAATAATACAACCGGCTAAACCTAACGGTAGTTAGGGTAAGTCGGGTCGTGTCCACGGAGACGGTGTTGCGAAGTTTAGACTAGGTCTACCTAAAACGAGACTAAATTACCAACAAACACGAAGAAGCGACAAATGGAAAACTATTAAGGAGGAGGAATAAGAACTAGACTAACAATGCTAAACAATGCAAATGATCGATCTAACTAATAAACTAGAGTAAACGATGTCTAACTAGAAGATGAACTCAAATATGGAAAGAAGTGGGGTAGGTCGGGTTCATAGAGGTAGAAGGGTAATTGGGGTGATCAAGGGTAAAGGTGTCTCCTAATCGCTAGAGTCGGTCCGGGCTCTCGCAACTTAGACCGATGTCAAGGTGAGTCCGGGCTCTCGCAACTTAGACCCTAGTCGGCACTCTCGTGACTATGACTATTCTCAACATTTCCACAAAATAAGCAATCAATGAGAAGATGAACACAAGCATGGGAAGCATGGCCACTACAACTCACACAAGCATATCAACAAACACATAGAGTGCCTACAATGTGACTAACAACAAAGATACAACCTTTTCCCCTTAATCAACCCTAATCATCCATAATCTACCCCTAATCCCCCTACTAACCCCACAAGAAGACTACTCACTCATTATCAATGAGAAACTAACATTCACAAGAGAAAACAAACTCATAAACCAAACATCCATTATGAACAAGGAGAACAATGATACTAACAATATGAAAAGATTCAAACAAGATTAAATAAACAAGATTAAGAGTAAGAAAGGTTATACCAACACTAAGGAGATGAAAAGATGAAATCTTGTATAAATAAGAACCCAAATAAAACCCAAGGTTGTCAATCTTGGAGAATTCTTCAAGTATCCTCTTAATACAAGAACTAATTACAATAATTAACTAAGGATTAACTAAGATTAAGAGAAGATTAAAGCTAATGAGTGAGAGTAAATCTAGGGTTTTGGAGGCTTAAACTAATGTAGGGTATCATAAGATGTCTTAAAATTACAAGAAGGGAGTATATATATGGGTACAAGAATGAAGGAGAAGAAAAGAAGAAGCCCGTGCTGCCTCTGTAGCTTCCCGACCGGGACGGATCATCCCGATCGGGACGGCTCTGTCATCCCGACCGGGACGGGATGGTCCCGACCGGGATGGGCTCACAGCAGCCATCTCAAAGTAGCACCCCATCCCGAACGGGATGGGTCTTGTATGCCTTCCTTAAACACTCTTTGGTCCTTCCTTGCCTCTCATGGGTTTCCCACCGATTCTCGGGACTCGGGATCGGGTCTCGGAGGCTCGGGATTGGGTCCCAAGGTCTCGGGTCATCGTTCCTTTATCTCGTTGGCTCCAAAATGTGTATGTATTGAGTTGGAATCGCTCCAACTCTTCCAATTCGGCCTCGGGAACCTGAAACGAACTAAAGGAGGCATAAGAAGCCCATGAATCGTTCCAAATGAGCGATTCCACAAGGAAAAATGGGACCAAAACACAACAAATAGGCACTACAAACTACACTTATCAACTCCCCCACACTTAACCCTTACTCGCCCTAGAGTAAGCACACACTAACTACTAAACTAGCCGAATGGGTATTAGCGCACCCCACGCCCCTTCAACTCACGCGAGTGCACTTAGAGGACAAGTGCACTCCGCAAGGCAAGTTGGGTCTTGCGACAAAACTGTGGATGCAACCGGACACAAAACACATAAACAAACAAACACACAAACAAACACATAAACGGTTGCACCCAAAACAAAACAAATACCGCTTCCCTAAAAAAGCGGTGAATGAAACACCGGTTTAGGACTCGAGGTAAGTGACAACGTTCCCAAGCTAGCAATACAAACCAAGGTGGACTAAACCCTAATAGTATGACGATAAAGCAACAAAAACGTTGGTAACTTACCTAGGTCCTCCTAACTTTCTAAAAACCTACTACGGGACGATCGACGGAGTGGTAAAGTGAGGAACCACGTTGTTAGTCGACACTGTAGGTAAGTGAGACCCCGCCCCCTTTAGCGTGAGCCAAGAGGGTCGTGCCGTGTCCAAGACCGCCTAACTAGTCCAAGTAAAAAGGTGGAAATATGCAAAATGAGGGAAGACCGACTAATGCCGCTATCATCCTTCCTTGGGACTCGGTCCTTTGGTAGGCTCTTCACGGCAAAAGTCAGAAAAAGGCTTATTTTTGTGGGGATTTCTTTTTGTGAGACGGGTTTTCTTTTGGCATTTTCTTTCTTTTTGACATATTTGCTTTGTTTTGCCATGCCATTCTTTTTCTTCTTTTCTATTTTCTTTTTGGCTTTTGTGCCTTTTCTTTTTCTTCATTCTTTTCTTTCTTTCATTTTTTTCTTTCTTTTTCTTTTCTTTGCCCGTTTTGGCAAGATTTGGCATTTTTGGCATTTCATTGACAATTAAGAAAGAGAGAATCAACAATTTGCATTTTATTTGTGAGGGTATGTGTAAGAGGTAGGTGAATGGGTAAGTCGGGACGGGCCCTTCCCTTCTAACCCACAAAAAGTGGAGAACTTGGACTAATCGAACAATCCTAAACACGGTCACCTAGGGGACGAGACTCGGTAACCAAGGCCTTTTCACGCCGTGGGTGGTCATAATGGTCAAAAGTGCAAATCCCGTAGTAAATTCCTAGTAAGCTAGGTGGACTCAAGGTAAAGGACCAACAAATTCATTGATTTAGGGTCATTCTACTAGGCTAAGGTCCAAGACTTGATTTACATTACTAGGAAGGGAAAGTAGACACTCACACACTAGCCTCTAAACCGGGTTTTCGAAAACGTTTACACACATGACACACAACAAAACACAAAACAAAGACACAACGAAAGCGAAAGAAAAAGAGATAAAACAAAACAAAGAGAAACAACACAAAAACACAACAAACACCACCCCTATCTTCAAACAAGTCTCCAAATCCGCCACAATCTTTACAAAGCTCCTCCCGAGCACACATCATCACAATCTCCTCCAAACTCCACAAGGAATAAAGAAGAAAAGGGGTGAAGAGATGTTACCGGAGGTCTTGAAAGCTTTCCAAAGCATTTGGTGAATTAAGCAACCTATAAAGAAAGAGGGGGGCAAAACACGCACAACAAAACAAATATACGACACAATGACACAAAAGGAAAACACACAAAAGAAAAATCTTTTTGATTTTTGTGAAATTTTTTCAAAGTTTTAGGGATTTTTAAGATTTTTTTTCGAAAAACTACGAAAATAAACTAAACTATACTAGAATATCGCTCCCCCACACTTAAATCGAGCCATGTCCTCATGCTCGATCGTAGGGTGCGGAGAGACAAAAGAAAAAGAAAAGAAACTACGAAAATAAAGCTAAAAATAAAAAATAAAGTGAAGAAAAGGGTAGAAGGTGTCCGGCCGGGGTGTAGTCAAGTCACCATGGGCCGAGATGAGAAAAAGATATGGAAGGGGGAAGAAAAATAAAAAGAAAGAAATAAAAAGGAAATGGGAGGGGAGGGCTAGGTGTAATCAAGTCACCTAGCCCGGATTCCGTCCAAATCCGACTAACTCCTAAAAAGGGGTGAAAATCTTGTAAAATGGACTAATCGATTGACTCTCGACGTAATCACGTCGTCGGGAGTCGGGAGCAACCATACTACGGCCTCGAAGGCCACTAAGATCCCATGACTCAAGGAAAGGGCGGGGCAAACAATGAAAAACAAGCGATAAAAAGACGGAAAAGTAAGGATAGTTACCAAATCGAGCGGTTAGTAACTCACTTGCTCCATCGTCTCGATGATCATTGAAGGCTCGTCGCTCGTCTTCTTGGTTGCCATCTCGCTTCACACTCAAGAAGGCCTCATGGTCGGGGTAGTAATGGTAGAGGGTGGGATTTGATGTGAATGTTGGTGTAAAGTGGATAGGAAATGGAGTGAGGGCGTGACAATGAAGTACACGGGGCATATGATAAGTCTAGGGTAGCTAGGGAGGTTGGGAGGGGGCATAAAATGGTTGGGTGGACTCGATTTGCGAAGAAGAATCACAAAAAGGGAGTAGAGGACCATCCCGGTCGGGAAGGTTGATCCCGATCGGGTCCCCTCACCCGTCCCGGTCGGGACGCCTTCATCCCGGTCGGGACGGACTCACAGTAAGCTCAAATCTTGGTACACCCATCCCGATCGGGAAGTCACTCTTCCCGGTCGGGAAGCCTTACCCTTCCCGGTCGGGACGCCTCATCCCGGCCGGGATGGGCCTTCTTCAACGTCCACGATCCCAAAAGCTTGCTCAACGGTTCAAAAACCCGATCCTCGTGCCTACAACTCAAGGTATATCATCGCCAATCCTCTCTAGGAGCGTTCTCACTCCACCTATCAATCAATACTCAAACACATATCAAACTCTCTCCCTCACAACGCTCATCAATCAATCCAAATGACAAGAATTCACAAAAATCCAACTAACTACAAGAAAAAGATATATACAATGAGACGGTTCTTGTGGAACTCCGTCAAGCCAAGGTGGTGCTCTCTTCAATCTTTTTCAACAACCTTGAACACTTCCATCTCCATCAAGGGCACGTAAGAACAAGTCGAAGGCCCTTGAGAAGTCTTCAATCAAGCTCGTAATGTAACCGGCCACATCCCAAGGCTCCTCATGGCCTTGCCTTGACGTTCCCGGGGCATCCCGCTCTTCCAAGTTCAAAGACTTGAACTTGTACTTTTGGTCCTTGGGGATATACCCAAACGTCCACCGGTCCTCATGCGGCCCCAAGGGAGGCTCATCTTCTTCCTTGTCATTGCATTTCAACTTGTCATCAAGCCCATGAATTGGGCACTCATCTTCCTCCATATCGGAGTCGTCATCCTCAAGTACATAAGAGTACTTCTTCAAGCTTTGTTCCGGTCCACCCCCTAGATCGATATCTTTCTTGGCTTGGATCATGTTACATGATTCATCCTTAGTAGGCGCAGTGTTGCCTTGGAGGTTGAACACTATCTTTTCCTCTCCTAACTCAAATGTGATCCTACCATTCTTAACATCGATCATGGCACCCGCGGTGTGTAGAAATGGGCGCCCAAGAATAATGGGAGTGTTGGCATCCTCCGGCATGTCGAGCACAATGAAGTCGACCGGAATGAAGTATTTCCCCACTCGTACTGGTACGTCCTCTAACATTCCTAATGGTCGATTGAATGATTTATCGGCCATTTGGAGGGTGAGGGACGTACATTTCAACTCCTTCATGCCTATGGTGCAAGGGATCGAAAAACTATCCGGATCCTTCAACTTCGGAAGCGTGGAGCCTTGTATGAGCTCGCTCACCACCCTTGTGAATGCTACGGTCTCTTCCTTGTCAACGGATCTCTTCCTAGCTAGGATTTCTCTCATAAATCTCCCATATGCCGGGATTTGGGTAAGTAGTTCGGTGAACGGGACACTAACATCCAATTTCTTCACAATACTAAGGAACTTGTCGTAATGAGTGTCCACCTTAGTCTTCATTTGCCTCGATGGGTAAGGCAACTTGACTTGGTACTTGTTTTGATCATTAAGGGTGGACTCTTCAAAGGACCCTTTCCTTTTTCCCTTGTCTTTCTCTTGAAGAGGAGGAGGGTTGTCTTCTTGGGGTTTCTCGGCCTCCCTTGAGACTTGCTTCTCAATTGGAATGTCAAAGCTTGACTCTTCTTGATTTGGAGATGTCATTTGCATTGTCGGTTCTTGCATTGGCTCATTAGGATATGGGGGGGAGTCATAAGAGGTACCTCTCCTTGTGGTGATGGCATTTACATGATCAAATGTCGGTGTTTCACCTTGAGAAGGTAATTGCTCCTTTTGTCTTGATGAGCTCCCCGAAGCTAGTTGGGATATTTGATTTTCAAGTATCTTCATGCGGGTATCTCTCATTGCGTTTTCCCCTTGAATATAAGTGAAGAGCTCATGATGATTCCTTGACATGTCCACTTGACTTTGTTCCAAATCTCGATTACTCCTTTGTATTTCCATCAAAGTCTTTTGAATGTCAAAATCCCGAGGTGGGGACGATGGATTATGTGGAGTGTCGGTGATGGCGAGGGGAATGCCATAATCATGAGTAGGAGACCGGCTCCTAGACTTGCTTTGTTGTTGTTGATTTTGAGTTGCTTGTTGACGGTTCCCTTGGAACCCATGAGAATTACCTTGTTGATGGCCTTGATTGTTGCCATGATTGCGGTTTTGATACCCTTGAAAATTTTGGTTTCCTTGGAAACCACCTTGATTGAAGTTCCCTTGTTGGAACCCTTGCTTGTTGTTGAAGTTGCCTTGGTTATTTTGCTTGAAGTTGTTGAAGGGTCTTTGGTTACCTACATAACCTTGGTAACTTTCATTGTTGTCCCGTAAGGGAGGTGGAACATAGGGACGATATTGTTGTTGATGTTGAAGTGTTTGTTGTTGAGGGACTTGATTGGAAGCTTGGTATTGATTAGAGAAGGAAGCACCCTGCTTGAACGCTTGAAAGACGTTCACTTGCTCAATACTCCCTCTACAATTCATAGGGTCATGACCAACGATTCCACAAGTGTCGCACATCCCAAAGTAAGGTGTAGGAGGTGCGAACCCCAAAGCATTCACTTCTTGAATCGGTTGACGGTGGGAGGAACTAGAGCCTTGGACTTGGTTGAGGTGGCTTTGGAGCTTCTTGTCAATAGTCTCCATGTGTATTTTAAGTTGAGCTCCAAGGTCAATGTTTAATTTGGTGATAGCATCGACCTCATGTATGCCTCCTCGATGTGCCTTCCTAGGCCTAGAGTATTGCGAATTATGCACCGCCATCTCTTCGATTCTCGCCCATGTTTGGTCGTCATCGACCTCGGTGAACCTACCGTTGGAGCCCATGTTAAGAATAGCTCTCGAGTCCTCATAAAGTCCATTCCAAAATTGTTGCACCAAGAACCATTGTGAGAGTCCATGATGAGGGCACGATCTTACCAAAGACTTAAACCGCTCCCAAGCTTCATATAGGCTCTCTTCATCCCTTTGTTGGAACCCGGTGATGGAGGCCCTAAGCAAGTTCGTCTTTTCCGGAGGGTAAAACTTTTGGTAGAACGCCAAGGCAAGCTTTTTCCAAGTATCGATCCCCATGGTTGCCCTATCGAGACTCTTGATCCATTGCTTCGCCTTTCCAATAAGAGAAAACGGGAAGAGTACCCAACGAATTTGATCTTGAGTAACCCCGGTTTGAGATATAGCGTCACAATAATCGGAGAAAGTCTCCATATGTTGGTGCGGGTCTTCGGTGGGCAAACCACTAAATGGGCTCCTCTCCACAAGTTGGATAAATTGAGTCTTTGCCACAAAATTCCCGGTATAGGCTTCCGGTAATGCACTCGGTCCCGGCAAGACATCTTCCGTGAAGGTGGAGTGAGAGGAAAACTTAGGCATTCTTGGATGTAAGGGAGAAGATGGTGGTGTAGAGAGTGTTGATGTAGATGAAGATGGAGAACTAGGAGAAGAATCACCGAAGGGATTGATGAAGGTCCCTCCGGCCGTCTCTCGAGGTGAAATGTTCAAGTCGGCTCCTTGGGCTTGCCCTTGATGAGTATTGCTTGCACTCGGTTGAGAGATCCTAACCCGATTAATCGTCCGTTGGCGAAAGGCTCGAAAGAGTCTCTCCGGCTCTGGATTAAAGAGAAAGAATTCGCCTCCCCTCCTAGGCATACACTACACACTAGAACAAACGTAAGAACACCTAGTGCTTTATGGGCACTAGGCAACGACAATAACAAACACAACTAGAGACAAAGAGAAAAGAAAGCTAAGGAAAGAAGAGAAACTAGAAAATATTCACAAGAGAAGATGGGAGAGCACAAAGAAGGGTAACTAAGTCTAGAAATAAGCAAACTAAGTCTAAACAATGCACCGTCCCCGGCAACGGCGCCAAATTGATGGGAGGAATTCGTCACGTCCCAACCGATCAATAATACAACCGGCTAAACCTAACGGTAGTTAGGGTAAGTCGGGTCGTGTCCACGGAGACGGTGTTGCGAAGTTTAGACTAGGTCTACCTAAAACGAGACTAAATGACCAACAAACACGAAGAAGCGATAAATGGAAAACTATTAAGGAGGAGGAATAAGAACTAGACTAACAATGCTAAACAATGCCAATGATCGATCTAACTAATAAACTAGAGTAAACGATGTCTAACTAGAAGATGAACTTAAATATGGAAAGAAGTGGGGTAGGTCGGGTTCATAGAGGTAGAAGGGTAATTGGGGTGATCAAGGGTATATCGAAAAAATAATATTGCATAAACTTAATGTATGATCGTAAACATAAAGTCTATTAAATGTGGGGTAAACAAAAAGGTAGAAACCGCCGGTTTTAATTCTATTGACATCAAATGTTTTGATTGTAGATAAATTTATTTTCTTAATGTATGATTGTAGACAAAAGTTATTGACAAAACAATTATTAATTTAATTAATAAACCAATTAATAATATGTTATTTAATAATAAAGGCAAATGAAAAGTTTTTGATGAAATAATGAATTATTTAATTAATAAAAATTTTAACAATTAATTAAATAAATAAGAGTAACCGAAAAGGTTTGGATCGAATGCTCATATAATTAACTCCAAATTTAATAGATAGAATACTTAAGACCACATATAATAATACAACAAATTATTAAATAAAAGTAACTTGGGTTTGTTATTCGTGACACATTCACACATATACGTATATAACGTGGTATATAGAGCCAAAAAAATGCGACCTGGAACAGTGATAGACGTACATACATGCAAATTTCACGGGACACTTTAAAGTCGAGATGATGTTGCTAATCTCAGAAGTTGATGATGGTTGCCAACAATGATGTGTTTAAAGTTGTAATTATAGGAGACAATAGTTACCTAGGAGAAATGAATCATCTTTGTTGTAAAGTATTTGTCATTTCTTATCAATGAATATTAAGTTTGTATTGATTGTTATAACAAATAATAAAATAAGGGCGAACGAAAAGGTTTCGATCAATTAATAATAAAATTAATATGGAATCTAATAAAAGCATAAATTAATACCACATACTAATAACATAACAAATTAGTCCTTACGGAGTATTAGATATAAGTCGTAAAAAAATCTGTGACTAAAAAAATTTAAGCAAGAATAAATGTATTACGGAGTAATAAAATGAACCATATTTGTCGAGAAGCAAAAAAAAAGGTAAGAAATGGATTAACTTAATGATAAGTGTAGTTTGTAGTGCCTATTTTGTTGTATTTTGGTCCCATTTTCCTTGTGGAATCGCTCCTTGGGAGCGGTTTATGGGCTACTCATGCTTTCTCTAGTTCGTTTCAGGTTCCCGAGACCATTCAAGAAGAATTGGAACGATTCCGACTCGTTTCATACACTTTTGGAGCCAACGAAGAGAAGGAACGATCACTCGTTGCCTTGGATTCGACCCCGAGACCTTGGGACCCAATCCCGAGTCTCTTAGACTCGACCCCGAGACCCGAGAATCGGTGAGAAGCCCATGAGAACCAAGGAGGGACCAAAAAGATCATAATGGAGGCCTACAAGGTCCTTCCCGGGCGGGATAATGCCTTCCCGACCGGGAAGGAGTGCACAAAAGGAGAGGCTAATGTCTTGAGCCCGTCCCGGCCGAGAAGGACTTCGTCCCGGTCGGGACCATCTCGTCCCGGGCGAGACCATTCCGTCCCGGGCGGGACGAAGCACTGGCAGCCCGCTTTTGTTTCTTTTCTTCTCCTTACTCATTGTAACCCTATATATACCCTTCCTCTTGTAATCTTATCTTATGTTCTTCACTTTCCACTAAACCCTAGACTACTTTAGGTTAGATTAACTTAGATTAGAGTAGATTAGTTGGTAATTAGTCGGTAATCTTAGTTTAGTACTTGTATTAAGGGAATTCTTCAAGATCCATCCAAGATTGACAACCTTCGTTGATTGTTTTGAGTTTTTCTTATTAATGCATGTTTCAATCTTCCTTTCATCTTGTTAGTAGGTATAATCTTCTTTTCCCTTCTCTTAATCTTGTTTATTCATCCAAGTTTTAATCTTTGTTCATTGTATTGTTCATAGTTAATTGTTTTCACTAGTTTCTTTATGTATGTTTTGTTGTTTGAGTTAGTTTATCTTGTTCTTGTTAGTTTTTCCTTTAGATATGTTTGAATAGATTCTTTCTAGGGTTAGTAGGGTGATTTGGGTGTTTAATGGGTGATTAAGGGTTTGTTGGAGATGTTGGTGGAAGTTTTGGGTTTCCTCTTGGTTTGATGCATGGTACATGTTTGTTGAAATGCTTGAATGACATGTAGATGCATATGCTTATTTTTCTTGCCTTTTCTCTTGTGGGTGATAGTTTGCTTGTGGGTTTGGTTCCCTCACTACGTAGCGAGAGCCCGGTGAGGACGACCCCTAGGTCGGTTTACGTAGCAAGAGCCCGGATGTGACCTAGGCTACGATAGCACGCTAGTAACCCCGTTTGTGATGTGTGTCGCTAAGGTGGGTTCTAGGAGGAACCTCTAGGTCGGTCTACGTGGCGAGAGCCCGGACCACACCTAGATTACCCGACTACCCCCTTCACTTTAGCTCTTCCTCGACCATTCCATCACCCCTTGAACCCGACCTAATCCTAGCCTTTTTCTTTATTAGTTTCCTCCGTCACCTTAGTCATAGTCTTAGCCTTCTCCCCTCCTTATCATCCTAGTTTAGCCTAGTTAGTTGACATAGTCTCGTATTTGGGTGATCTTAGTCTAGACGCCTCTTACCGTCCCCGTGGATTCGACCCGACTTACCCTATCTATGTGTTAGGATTAGCCGGTTATTGTTTGATCGGTGGGGATCCACGACAAATCCCTA
The DNA here is from genome assembly GCA_958450325.1 of Agrostemma githago. Taxonomy (NCBI): domain Eukaryota; kingdom Viridiplantae; phylum Streptophyta; class Magnoliopsida; order Caryophyllales; family Caryophyllaceae; genus Agrostemma; species Agrostemma githago. The sequence goes on from OY288252.1 coordinate 43,311,661, forward strand.
CCATCACTTAAACGCAACGAAATTTGAAATCTTCCATTCTTTACGAATAAATATTAATTTTCTATTTGATTATTATAACAATTAATTAATTAAATAAGGGTAACCGAAAAGGTTTGGATCAAGTGCTCATATAATTAACACCAAATTTAATAAATAGAATACTTAACCTCACATATAATAATAAAAAATTCGGTACTATATTATTAAAAATATTTAGTACTATATTATTGCAAATTTCAGTACTATATTATTCAGTACTATATTATTGCAAATTATTAAAAATTCAGTACTATATATAACCAATTACCAAGGCCAACAGAGAAGTATGCGACGCTCACTAATGTGATTATCTATAAGTTTAATAATAAAGCGAAAACTTTATAACATATCTATAATTATGAAAAAAACAATAGATATATATAAGCAACAAAACAAAATGCAATAAGAACAAATTAGAGCCGAATGCAAGAAATTTTAAAAATACAAACAGTTGTAACTTCTTCTTAATCATATTTTGTAAATTTCTTCAAGTTTGAATATAAATAAAAGTACACTCTTATGAACACAAAATCCATGACATTTAAAGTTAACTTGAAATATATTTATATAAATAATCAATTAAAATAAAATTATTATACCTGAAAAATGAGAAATTTCATACTTGATTATTGGCTTCGCATAAGTTCACTAAACAAAAACAAATGGAAAAAGATTAAATTAGCACTAAAATTAAAATCAACGAAGAACAATTATACAACTGAAGAGAATATTTTAAAAATAGAACGGAAACATATCTATAATTATGAAAAAACAATACATATATAAGCAACAAAACAAAATGCAATAAGAATAAATTAGAGCCGAATGCAAGAAATTGAAACACAAAAACAGTTCTAACTTAGCTTCTTCTTAATCATACGGAGTATTTTGTAATTTTATTCAAGCTTGAATAAAAATAAAAATACACTCTTATGAACACAAAATCCATGATATTTAAAGTTAACGTGAAATATATCTATATAAATAATCAATTAAAATAAAATTATTATACCTGAAAAGTGAGAAATTTCAGACTTAATTATTGGCTTCGCATAAGTTCACTAAACAAAAACAAATGCAAAAAGATAAAATTAGCACTAAAATTAGAATCAACGATGAACAATTATACAACTGAAGAGAATATTTTAAAAACAGAACGGGAAATTTTTAAATAAGACAAAATTTGTCATTATATAAAGCCAAAACTTGATGACACATATATATGAGAGAAAAATTTAATAAGACTAAATTGACAAAAGGGAAGAAATATATGTATCCATATATAAGACTAATAAGACTAAAATTTTTAAGGGTTGTTTGAGCATTTAATATCTGCCACGTGGCAAAAAATTAAATACTCAAATAACCCTTTTAACTTTATATATAGATATAGATTACGAAAAAAATTATTTATCGGTTAGTTATGTCTATTAACTTATCATTCCTCTATTTATTTCCTCTATTTATTAAGAGAATAGTTCACCCTCACTCAATTGGGTCTCTTCTTACAAAGGTTTATTCTGCAAAAGTGGTGATTGAGCCCATTAAGTTTGTTCGATTGTGAAATAAGGTCGCTTCTTGTGTTTTATTTGTAACAAACGACTCCCCATAACTTTAATCAAAAGTGAAATTGAGCCCCATTTTTTAATTCATAGATATATTTCACAAAAAAGCATCTTATAATCCAATTAATTATAATTAAAATTGAACTTTTACAAATTTGTAATTTTATACAAAGTACTTTGGAGTATATATGTTAAAAAGTAAGAATATATTTATTAAAATTTTATAATTAGATAATTGATCCTACACATAAGAATATTTCATCAATAATGTATGCAAATAAATAATGTGGAAATTAATTAAAAAAAATGTGTTCAAATAAGTTTTGTGTTATACAAAAAATGAATATTTGCTTAAATTTAAGTGAAAAATATAAGTACGGTTGAATTTCACTTTTGTTTGAATTTGTGAGGTTCGATTGCTACATACTCTCTCCATTCCATCCATTTGTATATGGTTACTTTATGCAAGTACGTTGATACTCGTTTTCTTTTGTCTATATTTTTAGTTACATGTTACTTAAATTATAAAAATTTGATATTCATAATGAATTTTATTAGACGATTTAAACAAGATCCCACATGACTATCTTTTATCTTATACATTAGAAGTTATATATTGAAGATTTTCATCACTTATAAATAGTATTAAAGAACATATGTGTACAAATGAATGGAGCAGAGGGAGTATAAAACTTAAGGGGTCTAATTTCACCATTGAACAAAGTTAAGGAGGTTAATCACCATATTCGCGAATTTTATTCTATATATATTGTAGCCTTGGACCTAATTACATGTTACGGAAAAATCATCTCTTTGTTATGAATTTTACTTAGAAAAATTTGACCTAATTTTTTGGTTGAACATTTATGAAATAATTGAATCGATATACGAGTAATTGTTTTTGGAAATTTTCTCTTGTACCTCTCAAGTTTTCAGTTTTCTCAGTTATACCATGCTTATTATAAAACAATACTTGTACCCCTAAACTCCATTAACCTATCCTAAAGTGTGATTATTCTTAGGAAAACCGTCAATTTTGACATTAATTGCCAACTTGGCCTTTCTTACTTCATGACATGGAATTAACACATACAAACTTAATATAACACCACTAACCCTCTCTCTAAAACATAAGCTCTCACTTCTCTCTTCCCAAAGAACAAAACCTTAACCCTAATACTTGTCGTCGCCCCCACTACCTTTTAGCGTCCTCGATCCCCTTGCCTGAGCGAAAATATGGCCGTCTTCTTGGCCTATCTCCGGCCGGCTGATGTGACCACTCTTCTCCTTCTCCGTTCCATTTATGCTTCCCCATCCTCACTTTCTGTCTAGTTGGTGGTGGTCACCATTCGATCTCTCTTGTCTAGTAGGTCTCTTTTTTGTTTTCTTTGGTTGTTTCTTGGAGATGGCCAACCCTCTCCTTGCCTGATCATCGTCGCCGACTTGATCCATCGCTGACTCGATTCGTTGCCAACTTGACCCCATTGTGCGTCCTGGGCGTCTCGCCTGTCTTGTGCCGGCGTTCTCCTGGGGCGTTCCCCCCTCCCCCGCCCTCCGGCGACCGGCTCCCCCTTCACTCGTGTTGATGTCTAGGTTGTTTGGTCGGCCCCCTCCTCGTCATTGGCTTCTGCTGGTGGGTGTTTCCCCCTGCCCTCCCTCCTCCCCCACCCTCCATTTTTTGTCGGTGTCGAGGTGATAGGTGTCATTTATATACATATTTCCATCCCCTAATTGTTAGTTTTATCTCGGCTCAGCTCGTTGATAATGATGCTATATACTTTGAATGTCGATACTTTCGTATTTGTGTGTATCTTGTAGATTTGGATGCATTTGGAGCCAATTGGAGCATGACGGAATCGATAATTGGATAATTTACACCTAAGCATAGAATCAAAGGAAGAAGATGCAGAATACAAGAAGAAGCGAAGAACAAAGAAGGAAAGGGACGCGAAACGAGAAGAAAGAAGGATCACTTTCACAAGTACCAATTTCAAACGTTCATATCATGAGTTCTAAAACTTCAATGAGGGTGATTAAGGTGGCGTTGGAAAGATCTTTCTCTTAATTTTCCAACGGTATATCGCATGCCCAATTTGAATAAGTAACGAAGAAATGGTAGGCAGTTGAATCCGAGTGCACGATGTTGTGACTTACAACGTGTCTCGGTCGAGTCATTGTCAATTCTGGGCAAGAGCGTCTCGTCAGAGGACTCGATCGAGTCATTTACTGGACTCGATCAAGTGGCAGTATTTTTGGGCCGCTAATCTTATTTCGTCTACGCTTCTTTTGGGCCCAGTTTTTTTTTTTATCTTATTAAGTTTGTATTAAGACGAGATTAACAATACCTTTTCATTATTCAATTTTCTTAGTTTAGTCTTAGACCTAGATGGAGAGATTTCTTAGTTTCTTTTTACGTACTTTCAAGATCAAATCCTTTGCCACTTTCTTAATCATTTGGTATTCAATTTCAATTCATCGTCGCTTGTTATAAAAACAGGTACAAAACAAAGTTGTCATTTAAGGGTACGAATATGACATAGAGTGGTACTGAAGAGTGGTCTCTCAATAAGTTATTGAGAGACCGTCTCTCCCAAGAATTTGTGCTTTTATTTATCGTTCTTTTGTTATTGCTTTCAATTGATTGTTCTTTAATTCTTGTTCGTTTATTATTAGTATTTAATTTATTCACTTTATTCCTTAATATGGTTAGATCCGATTTATTTCTTTCTTGCCTGATTAGTTTTATTATGCGTAACTAATTTCTCATCTAGGGTTAAAGGGGAATCTATGCATGTTAGGAGGGGTTATAATTGATTGATTAATCATTAATCACATGAACTATTGCTTGATCGTCTTAAATCTGATTGATTGATTGCTGCAAAATTCAATTAATTAGTATAACAATTAGGGCTTTTCACCGACCGAGTTAAGAACTAATTAGACCACAATAATTCGAGTAGACTGACATAATGCTAGCGACCACAAGTTAAGTTTAGATCTAAAGGTTATAGTGCACCGATCGGACCTGCACCTAAGGTTGTTCGATTAATGATTAGTTAGTTAGTTCCCTGACCCCGACTAATATTCATAGTGTACCCACAATCCTAGACCTTTACCTTATTATTATCTTGTCTTAGTTTATTCATTATAAAACCCATAAAAATTGTAACCCATAATCTAGAATCTAATTCTTAGGAATAAAGGATTAAATCCTTTCTCCCTGTGGTTCGACTCCCGACTTCACTATCTGCGTTTAGTTGGTGGCCTTAGGGTACTTTTGATTAGGGATACGACTTAACCCTATCACTAGGTTGTTTGGTTGACTGTCTGAATGTGTTCTTTTTTAGGACTTTGTTTGCAACTTGTTCATTTGGATTGGTCAGGTTGTTTTTGGTTTGGTTCATGTCTTATCAACTTGGTTTGGTTTCCGATGAATCTTGTTGGCTTGTTCGGTCTTAGGTCAAGTGTTGTAAGGTACATGATGTCCTTTCTTCTTTGTTTTTTTTTTCTCTTTGGTCTTACTGGACAATGGTCTTGGTGGCGTGTCTCCTGCCTTGATGGATGTGGGTTGGTAAGTGTGGGTCGTCCGCTTTATTGGACAGTTTAGGGTTCGGACGTCTTTTCAAGGTGGATATGGGTGTCTGTTGTGTTGTTGGGTTCCCGGTGACTTTCTTCAACAATGCCCTCTCGTGTAGCTGCTATTTTTAATAATTTCTTAATTAATTATAAGCTCACGTATCACGTTTCTTAAGAATAAAGGCCTCCCTTTGGCGGCTTGTTTGCATTTCGTGTGAGTTGACTTGACGATAGATTAGTCTTGGATTGGTTCTTCTGTTAAGGGTTTGGTTATTGGGAGGTCCTTATCCTCTACTCTTTGCATGTTGTTCGGTTCGTTGTCTCATTTGCCTTATGACTGTAGGGTTCGATTATCAAGATGTAGGAGTTTTCACTCCATTAGAGGCAGGCTTTATCGCTTTGCTCTCACTCCGTTTCTTTCTACGCCTTCTTCGTAAGTGCATAAGTGCATCTTGGTCTCGTCACTGTACATTGCATTTGTGTGGATGGTAGGGTTCGATTATCAAGATGTGGGAGTTTTCACTCCATTAGAGGCATGCTTTATCGCTTTGCTCTCACTCCGTTTCTTTCTACGCCTTCTTCGTAAGTGCATAAGTGCATCTTGGTCTCGTCATTGTACATTGCATTTGTGTTGATGGTATCTGGGAATCTGCAGCTGTGCTGATTATGTGGATGAAGACGCTCATATCCAAGCATCGGTGCACGAACAACTCACTACGACCACCCGGCGCCTTTTCTTCATCGTTATTGTATTGGTTTTACTTTGTGTTGTTTTTATGTTTATTAAGGGATGTAATATGGGTTCCGAGAGCCTAAACAACACGTAATTCGATGTTATTTCTTCATTGGCAAAAATAAAAACAAGGAATTAACTTTTTTTTTTGATAAAATTGATACTTTATACCTACTAACTTGTTCAAAATTTATACCTAAGATAATACTCCCTCCGTATCTATATGTTCGTCCACTTTGTTTATTATATGGGTGAATTATTATATTGAAAGTGGACGAACGTATAGATATACAGATGGAGTATTTTTTTCTCATGTTTTCTATATTATATACCCTATCTTAACAATTGACCATTTCATCCTATTATTTTTACCCATTAACCCCATTAATTCATCCTTACCTCATTAATTGCCTATTAACATCCATTAATCTGCACCATTTCCACCCTCCACACAATTACACCACTACACCACCATTGTTGTACTCAATTTCAACCACCACCGCTCCTCAACCCAGCGAGCCAACACCACATGAGTTTCTACGATTCCACTCCTAATGTTTACCCCTATTTGGACCTGTATTACTATTAAAACAGATATTATCCGAAAGGATTCGAGAAAAAGAAGTAATGAAACTTGATTTGAGTCATCAATCATCATCCCTTTATGCAGTCATCATCATAGTGATGAAGCGGGACACGGGTTTGTTATTTGTCCAACATAGGAAACAATCTCAATCATCATTTAGTTAGGAATAAGAATCACATTGTATCTCTACATATCTCTCCTTTATTAATTTACATCTAATCTCCCCCATTCCCATTAATTCTTGTACCGCATGCAGTTCTTCAATTCCCAATACCTATATTTGTAATTCCCAATTCACTTTGAACAAACAAAATTTGGATACTCTGTAGTATAGTTACAGTATGATAGTGAGGATTGAGGATGCAGGAGACGATGACTCTATTTCACCCACACACCCAGTTTTTTCCTATTATGTTACTGGACATGGTTTTGGTCACACTACTCGTGCCGTTGAGGCCCCCCAATTCATCTTCATCTTCATCTTTCCTTTTTTTTTTCTTTTATGGGTTTATGTTGATTCAATTTTCATGATTTTTCTTTGATTTTTTATTTTTGCATTTTGTGGAGAAAAGTAGTACATTGTTTATGGACTGGTGTGGTGGTGGCTCGCTAGGTTGAGGAGTATTAGTGGTTGAAATTGAGTACAACAACGGTGGTGTAATGTGTGGAGGGTCGAATTGGTGGAGATTGATGGGTAATTAGTGAGGTAAAGATGAATGAATGGGATTAATGGGTAAATAATATAGAATATAGGGTATAGAATATAGGATAGATGAGAAACTTAGGTACGAAATATAAATTTTGAAAAAAATTATTATCTTATTAGGTATAAAATTTTACAATGTGAGTTACAATAGGTACTTCATCTATCTCTGTAGAAGAGTCACTCTTTTCTTTTTGGACCGTTTCTCTAAAAGAGTCACCTTTTGCTTTATTCCTCTTTTGTCTGATTTATGTGGTTCCCATTAGTTGTGACCTTACCTATTTTCTTATATTTCATTTCCACCACACATTTTTACCAATCTTAACTCTCACTAAAAGAGTGGGGTGACTCTTTTAGTGAGATGAAGGGAGTATAAATTATCAATTTTCCTTTTTTTTTGTAAAAAAATTGTTTATGTTTCATTAACTTCCAATTTTTCTTTTGTTTCCCTCCAATTCTCAATTTTTTTTATTTCCTATTTATTCTCATCTATGTACACTTACTGTAGACACCCAGATTTGGGCTTGGTGGCTACTGGAGCGTCCGACAAATACCCGATGATGATTAGACTGCACCACGACACAATTTTATGATGTTTTACATGATTTTTCTATAGAACGGATCTAATAATTACTCGGAGAAATTAATTCAACATCAAGACGGTCTTAGCCGTGTCATTACAGTCGCGTCAACACTAAGTAGAGTCAATTTCGATTCAGGGGGCTCCGAATCGGTCCCGAACATGCAAAGTCGAATCCGAGTCAACGTGCCAGACCGAGTCGAACCTTAGGATGCGCACCCAAGGCCCATCGGCGTGCGCTAGGGCGGAGTTTAGAAGCCTTGGTAAGCAAGTAATAACAAGCTTACGTATATTTCCGTTCTGGAAACTTTTCCAAATTACATCTTCAAAATCTCGGGCGCATGATGGGTCGCGCCTGAGAATCGGGTTGCCTGAGGCCAGGCGCCTCAGTTCTGGGTCGCACGACGTGTTGCGCTCGAAATCTCGGATTAAACTACGAGAAAAACGATATATACCCTCCCTCCTCCGCTCATAATTCTCTCCTCTCAAGACCTCCAAACAACCTGCAACTCTTTCATTAGCGTCGCACTCCACGATATTAGGAACGATCCACTCAATCGTTATCTCCTCGATTCGCATTCCACGAATCAACGCTACTCTTCGTAGTTCCTCGATTTCCTAACTCGTAAGGACAAAAAAGGGCACATGTGTTGATCCGTCGACTTGCCCTCCACAGTAGCAAAGCTGTGCCAAAATCATCGCAGGACCTAAAAGAGTTCATCCGTCTAAGTCGATTTCGTCACTAGGTTGTCACCTTAACCAAACTTTACATATCGCGCTTTAATTATTCATTTTAATGTCGTCAAGTCCGACCTATGTGGATACTAATCCCACGATGCATCCACCATTTGCACTCCAAATGGTGTACAAGCCTTACTCCTGTTTGGCTCAGTTAAGACCAAATCGTCTAAAATACGTAACGTCCACAACTTGAACCCCAATTACTAAAAAACCTAAATCGAATCCGAGTAGTCATTATAAGATCCGTTTTTTGTCGTCTACACATCGTACTTCGTTTAGTGTACATTCTGAGAGTGCAACTTGTCATACAACATGATTTAAAAATGTTTCGCATTTTGCCGCTTTCGTATGATTTGTCGTTATTATGACCATAATCGCATGCTAAATCACCTAACACGAAATCAAAACGTAAACAACTAATGCTAATCGAAATGAGCCGTGGTCTAGTCCCGTATTAATCTAGATGCTCACACCTCATGCGTGGTTCGACGCATCTCTATTAATGCCGTACAGACGCACTTTAGGCAAAATACCGGGTAAGGTATATCACGAGAATGACTAATATCCGTATTATCACGTTAAAACCGATTTGTTAATACAAATACTTGTAGACACCAAGATTTGGACCTGGTGGCTGCAGGAGTGCTCAACAAACAACCGATGACGATCGGACTGAAACGCGACGCGGGTTCGCGATGTTTTAGATAGTTTTACTATAGAACGGATCAAATAATTACTCGCACTACAACAAATACCTTATTATCTCGACGCTTTGAGGCCGACGCATTTATAAGAGTCAAGCTTTTTTATTGCATTATCAGCCTAACTCACTAAAAGATACGAGGTAGCGCCTTTTTATTTTTAATATTTTCAGTATTGTGCTTTTTTGAAAGTAAACCGCCCTCCATCTAAATGAATGAAAAACCTAATCTCAATTCACCCTACCGCCCTACCTCCATCTCTTCATCATTCATTATGACGCTCAAAATTTTCATCCTTTTCTCATCTACTCGGATTTCGATTTCCTTTGAATTTCCTATTTCCTCATCATTTCACGCCCTTCATCGGATACCCCACCTTGACGCCGCCCCTTATCAGTTATGAAAATTAAGGTAAATTCTTATAACCCTAATTCTTTCTAATCGATCTATTATTTGGGGAGCGGTCATCTTTCTCGCATTAACAATGACATCTGTTCTCAACAAACCACCAAAGTAAAGAAGAGAGTTGAAGCTGATACTCTTGACTCATCTTTTACTAGCTGGTAACGGTTACTAGCTGGTAACGGTCATCTTTGACTGCTTGATGAATCGTTTCAGTTATCATTTTTTTAGTTGTAATTGTTCGATTTATTGTTTTTAACTTGTCTTATTTTCCGTTTCATTCTTTTTTTTGAGATCGATTGGTTTTTTTTGTTCATTTATCCGTGATGAATTGATTATGTTGCTTTTCATAGACTGTAATGGTTCGATTTATGTTGTTTTTACACATATTATTCTGCGTTTTATACACTTGTTTATGCGATCGTTCGTGCTTTCGCCCGATTATCACTTGATGAATGATTCTATTTATCATTTTTGTAGGTTGTAATTTTTCGCTATATGTTGTTTGTGCTTATATCATTCTGCGTTTCATTAATTGGTTTTCGAAATCGTTCGTGTTTTTGTTTGTATATCGCTTGATGAATTGATTCTTTTAACAATTTGTAGGTTGTAGTTGTTCAATTTATGAATTTTGTTCGCATTGTTTTGGTTCTAAACTACATAAATAACTCTAAATTTTAAAAAAACAGTGAGAGATATATGGATAGAAAAAATAGTAATTAGCAATGTTGACTCAGTTAATTACCATTGATTAGACATTTTTGGACCTTACATACTAATTCTGTTTTTTTGCCTAATTTTTTTACTGTTCAAACTGCCGTTGATACATTCGTGTGCTTTGATTTGTAGGTTACATTGATACAGTATCATGAACAGCTTGCATTACGTATCGATTCTTCTCTTTAAAGAGCATTTTACACTATATTAGCCTGAGAAACGGGCTATTTATATCAGTAACCATGCATCAATCATCGACTTGTTTCTTACAATGTGGTTGATCCCGACGGTAACTGTTTCCATCGCAAATAAAGGAGTTTTGAGTGCGATCAACCTTGTGCTTCTTCTGCTTATCGTGATTTGGCTGACGTTTTTGCCATCTACAGCTGATTAATTTCATTTGTCGAAACACCGAAATTTTTAAGTCCTGAAATCTGTTGACTTTCTTACAGATCGTTTGGTATCCGTTCATCGGACAACTCTACTTTCTGGCAAACCATCATCGGATTGATCGCTCAAATCCTCAAGATGCCATTAATTCCATGAAAGAGGTATGTACAAAAGCTGTGTTTTAATTAAGAGAAAAAAAACAATGGTCTCAACTCTTGTCTTTCAGCTACTTATCACTGATCCATCGTTTTTTCCTATTTCAGGCGTGTCGTGCAGTTATGTGTAACGATCTACATTTATCATATTTCCCAAAGATCCAAAAATGGGAGACTTCTTCCATTTAGGAAGGTATGTTTAACATCATCTTTCTCAGTGCGTTTATCACTTAAGATTGCATTATAGTTTCGATTCCTTGTGACCTTTTGTCCATTTAGCCCTACAAACGCGACTTCGTTTAGTTCTGATTGTATTGACTGGCATACACAAATCCTGAAGCATTTTGTGGGTGTTATGTTGTTAATTACTCTTCAATACTTCTATTATGTTGTTGAATCGGTTATGAGCTTTTGTTTAGAGTTTAGGGGCTTAATGCTCGTGGTTCACGACAACCTCATTGAGGCTGGTTTTGTTTTGTGTGTCTTGTGTTCCTGCAACCATTATTTAGAGCCAAAGTTCTCTCTTTGGATTACTTATGTACATTTTGATTGCTCGAGGGATTTCTTATATGGAGAAGGAGGAGGTTCACATTCTTTTAAGGCAGGTGAGTGGTTAGTAGCACATTGACTATTTGTTGCTCGAACCATCTTCTAAATGTTTCTGCTATGTACTTTTTTAAAACAAACAAATTGAGTATATCCTTTATGTTCCAGAACATATGGAATATGCTAGTCCCTCCGTTTCTATGATATCTTCCACTTTAAAAGTGGCACATTTCTTAAGAAAAACAATAAAATAAGTAAAAGTAGAGAGGGAGTAAAGTAAGTGGGCCACCTAGGTAAGAGAGAAGTGTGATGGAAAAAAGGAAAGTGGAAGAAATCAAAGAAATGGTTGAAAAAGGAAATGTGGAAGATATCAAAGAAACAGAGGGAGTACTTTCCATCATTGTATCTGATGTAGGCTTATACCTGTGTTGCTTGTTCATGTATCATGGAATCTTCTACTTTCCGTCATTATATCTATTGTAGGCTTGTAGTTGTGTTGCTTGTTCATGTATCTTTTATCCGTGTTCTTTGTTAATCTAGTATGCCACTCTCTTATGAGTTGTGATGTAATGTATGTAGGACCCAAAATTCTTGACATACAGACCATTATCTGAACTTATGATACGAGCAGCAGTTGACAATGTTCGTTTTCTGCTATATATCTATCACAAATGATGGACAAGCATACTTCCCAGTCCTTGTAGCATCTTGCAGTTCGTGGTGCTCTGTATTGTCGCTGCTTCTGTATCAATGACAACCATTTCGCTGATTGGCCGATATTACCTCCTATTCCAGGTTTTGTCGAGATACCATCATATTTTAGCTTCACGCATGCTTATGCGAGCCTGTTTCGTATAATAACCGATATCAAAAGTGCATGCTATCTCTGCACGAAAGCTCTTATTAGTGTTGTTTCATAGCATTATATGGGTATTTGGGTGAACATGTAATTTGACAATAAGGTGTTTTTGTTTCAGTTTTTAGACAAATGGCGTCTAGTTCCCAGTCGATAATAATGTGTCTTTTGCACCAAGCTATAATATATTTGAGTTTTGACAATGAACAGGAAGAGAAGAATAAGAGAGACCCAAGTGAATTGGAGATTGTAGACACCCGCATTTTGACTGCCACGTGTCTATGGTAGTCTCCGAAAAACACCCGATGATGATTGGACGTCAACGTGACTAGTATACTCGGACTTGGACTCGAAATTCATAATATCCGACATGGACTTTTAGCGGAGTAAAAATCCCACAAAACAGACCTCAAATTCAGGCCCAGCGGATCGTTCCGAGTCAAATAAGACTAATTTGGGCCAAAATCGACACCAAAAATATTTCCCGTCTTTTCCCGACCGGGTCAAAGCCCGGTCAAAGGCAAAACCGTCTCAAAAACCAGCTGAGTTCAAGTGAGCGCACAAATTCGAATTCAAAAATCAAGTCAAAACAAGCAAGATTTTCTTGCCTTATTTATCTCAACCACGTTGATCCACTCGATCGAGTGGATTGCCCACTCGGTCGAGTGGAGCGTCTTTCGCTGGATCATGACCCGCCCAAATAGGCACTCGATCGAGTGCACTAGGGCCACTCGATCGAGTGCCCCTAGGTCGTGGCAAAATGCCTATAAATACCGACATCCCCCATGCATTTTCACAACTTTTACAACTCTTTTTCCAGCACAATTACATCAACTTTGCAGCCATTTTTATCCTACACTACATACATTACAAACCCTAGAAAAACCTAGGCCAAAACACCATCAAAACCGAGTTTTAGTCCCTCGATAAACCGACACATACACATACACACACCTACACACCATAACTCGCGCGCATTCCTCGATACTCCTACGCTTTGTCGCTGTTCACGAGTCCGTTTCCGAGGTCTATACTAGCATGTACGTTGAGGGTGTTCCAAACTCCTTTTTAATCTCTTTTTAATATCGTTTTTTTATGCACATTTTTATATTGTTGCATCGTAGTAACACGTGCACTAACACTAACTCTTACACTAACACTTTTCATAATTTTTGCATCATTACTAACATTATCAATAATACCGTATATACATAACATTAATATCAAAAAACCGGTTTTAAAACGTTGAACTACAAGGATCACTTTTGGTCCGTCTAATCCCTTTACGAGCAACGACGGAGGTGGAGCCCTTTCGAGGAGCCCCGCCCCAATGTACTCAAGGGCGTGACGCGATCGTGACTCGTTGTAGTTGAACGATTTAATCCCCTTTCATAATTGGTACGAGACCCGTTGACACGAATACCGACATCACATAACCCGAAAGGGTTAGTTTCGATGTCGTGACGTAGAGGGACGCATCTCGTTACTAATTCAAAGTTTCATAATCTAACACAAGCGTTTTCATAAAAACTCCGGTGACGGTATTATAATCGTTCATACACGATTATAGTACTGGAGGCCGAGTCGAATACAAATCGCGCGATATTTGTATTTGACTTGGCCGATCATCGATTTCAAGTCATAAAATCGAGCAAATCACTACTCGTACAGGGGGCACTCGACCGAGTGCCATAGGCCGCTCGATCGAGTTGCACCCCAAAAACAGGGCAGTAGCCCCATTAATGATGCACTCGACCGAGTGCCATAAGGCACTCGATCGAGTAACCCCCCAAAATATGGGCAGTAGCCACGTTAATGGCGCACTCGGTCGAGTCAATCAATGACTCGGTCGAGTGGGTCTAGCAACTCAGAAACCCGAGGGCTAGGATACATATTCCAAGCCCCGTTCTTATCGACTTTAGACCATGGACCGACCCTTCACCTTTTTTTCAAAACGCTACACATGACACAACATGTAGAACGACTTTGACCACTTTACGTGATAAGTCGGGACAAGACTACGGAATGTGAGACTAGGCTAGCAATACGCCGCAATCTCATATTTCCGTCCTTCGCTTAATACGTAACATAATACATATTTAAGCGGGGTAGTCTATCTACAAATTTAGCGGTCTAGCTTTCATACGGGTCCGTTTTTATCTTTACGTTATTTTACGCAATGTTGTATTGTGAATTCCGGGTTGTATTTCCGCCCGTGTAACTTGTACGCTTTTATTTATTTCCTTTCGAGCTTTATTTATTATTTGCTTTTACGCTTTATAAATGAACCTCGCATGCTAACGCAACTCGACCATAATTAGATGCATTAAATGACGTAGTTAACGCAAAATTCGCATGTTTAGACAAAACGTTGTTTGCATATCATTTCATTATTTTACTAGCGCGCGTATCATGAACACGAACGATGTCTTAGTAGAGGCCGCCATGTGCGGGCGGGGTTGGGTGTCCTTAGTGGGCTTCCCAACACGTACCCTCACCCCTTACTCAGAACCTTAGGTTTCCGGATGTCCGAAACCCTTGGCGAACGAGAGTCATTCTTTACACGATTACCGGTGTAGATGGTATCGGTATCGCAATGCAAAGGGACGAGCCCCATAAACTCTGAAATCGGAGTGGGCTTACTTTGTGTATAGCCCATGACGACATAGAGTGGGCTCGTATGGTTCCGAATAACCACAAAATTCGGTGGCGACTCCATTTTGACTTAAATTTCGAACCCGAGAACAATCTCACCACGAGATTCATTCGCCTACCCAAACCCGCGCTTCGCCGCGTCGGGGTGGACCTACGTCATGTCCACAATTTGGCGACTCCGCTGGGGATACCTGATGTACCACATGTCATCGGGGTTCCTAGGGTGAGACTCGAAGAGAAATCGTTCGTAGATTAGTGTGCGCGCGTTAGTCTAATGATTCATGCATAACCCATTTTTGCCCGGGCCGGTTACTTGTGACCGACGTCCCACTATACCGCGGTGCATTCCTACATGGGTGCGCTAAAAACATCGATGGTGGAACTCGTCTCGGTTTTGCGGCATGTCCTAAGACCAACTCGGCTTAGGGAGTCCGTCCATCACATGAGAAAGCCATCGTTGTTGGTATAGACCCTATTTTGACCGACCGAGACTTAGTGTAAAGCATACATAAGCGTCGTTATAATGCTTGTTTGACTACGTGCTACTTGGTTTCCGTGTCAATTTTTTTCAAAAACCGTCATTTCAAAATTGCATCTTTCCAAAAATACCCACCTTTTTCGAAAAACCCCGAAATACTGTCCATTTCGGGACCCGTCATTCTAAAACGCCCAATTTCGAAAAAACCCGAAATGCTGCCCATTTCGGGACTCACCTTTTCAAAATACCCAATTTTCAAAACTCGGAATGCCGCCGAAATTTAGGATCAACGATTTGACTCAAATTATCCTTTTCTGTAGTCGGCATGCTGTCCGTTTTAATTCTCGAATTTTCACCCCCACCTTGATTTTCGGAATTTTCCTTTTCAAAATTCTAATCTCGGTTTTCGAAATTCCGTTTTCAGTTTTCAAAACTTTCGGAAATTCATTCATTTTTGCATTCAAACCTCAACTTTCAACATTCCTAAATAAACCTTCCTTATTATAGGACCTACCGTCTATCCGTGTGTCGGGTCTTTGCATAGAACGTAGAGGGTTTATAGCGTCGAAACTCCGTCGATCTTATATCGCGAGTTTCCCCCCTTTCCCAAGTCCGCCTTATCTGTCAAGGCACGACCAACCCGCGTAGGGCATACCCCTACAAAGGAAGTCCGTCCATACACTCGAGTCAAAAGTCTGGGGAGTAATCTCACGTGGACCTTCCTTCGAACGGGACTAGGCCCACAAAGCCGAAATCCTAAGGAAGTCATACCACCCACGAGTCATCCGTCTAGATGTCTTTCTCGAGTCTTTTCCACTCAGTCCTTTCCTTTTGGGTCGCTCGGGATGTGCTGTTTCCTTTGATTCCAAGACTGGGTTCGGTTTCTGATTACGTGGTGTTCTTACAGACAGGCCACCATCAACCAGACACACTCGCAGGATGGAAACTGCCTTAGTTGAACCGAAAGCCTCCGTTGGTTCCATGATCGAGAAGCAGGCCGACATAGATGCCCAACTGAATGAAATGAGGGCTGGGCAAGTTGCTATCGTCACTCGATTGGCCTCGGTGGAGCACATGACTCCTACTACCGGGACTACCGGACCTTTAGCTGAACTGGTTAGCTCGGTCCGCCGACTGGAAGAACAAGTGCATTTAACTGGGAATAACAACATTCACCGGGAAAATAGTCGAGAGTATAACCCGCTAAGTGACAGGCTACCTGCAAACCTGAAGCTTACCGGTTTGCCTATGTTCGAAGGGACTAAAGACCCGTTACTACATGTACGGGCCTTCAAGGAGTTCATGGCCATCAAAGGGGTGGACTCCACCATGTTCAAGAACCTCTTTGCTGCGTCTCTTGAAAAGCACCCTCGGGCCTGGTACTACAGGCTAAACCCGAAGAAATACCCTACATGGGATGATGTGGCCACCGAGTTCGCTCGGAATTATGCTGACAACACTGAGATCCAAACCACAATGAGATCTCTGGAAGTTATGGCCCAAGAGCCGAAAGAAGGTTTTACCAAATACCTTCAACGCTGGAGGGCTGAGAGCGTGAAACTGGTCGACAAGCCCAGTGAGAAAACTTTAGTGGAGGCTTTTGTTAAGAACCTCCTCCCATCTTACCGGGTTCACCTCCGATATGCCGTCATACCCAATTTCACTACCCTTACTGAAATGGGTATGAGGATTGAAGAGGATCTGAGACTGGAAGGCCTCACTAAGGCCGCTGCTAAGGGTTACCAAGGGGCTTCTTCCTCCACAACCAAGCCTCAAGCTGCAACCCGCAGCATTTTCGACGCGGTTAATCTACTAGATGCCCCGTCCAAGAGAAACACCCCACCTCGGGTTTTCACTGACATAGGTACGACCTATACTTATGCCTTACAAAGGCTATCCTCAAAAGGCCTAATCCAACCGATAGGCCCAACTCCTTAAGTTCCGATCGAGCGACGCTCCAAGAACTATAATGCTCAAGCTTATTGCCAATACCACCGAGGCAATGGGCATGATACCAAGAAGTGCTGGAAGCTGAAGCACTTGATTCAGGACCTGATTGAAAGCGGTAAAATCCCGCTGCCCGGAGATAAGCCCAGTAATAAGGAAAATCCTTTCAGCTCCCACGCCATCTTTACCGGGGAGGTGATCGATTGCTCTCACCTTATCTCCCCATTTATCCCGCAAGTGAACGGGATCTGGTTCGACGACGAGGAAGACGTCTACCTCGCCAAAGGGGAAGCTGTCCCCATTACCGCCGAGGAGATTCGAAAGACTAAATCTCGAGTCTTAACCAGTAACCACCTTGGTCGTCCCTTTCAAGCCACTAGCTCTAGGGACACCCCTATCCCGACAACCGTCATTACGGAAGTCGCCTCTGAAGAGCCAACTGCTGAAACGGCTCTTGTGAAACAATTGAAGAAGACCCGAGTTGACCTCACTATATGGCAACTTCTGGTTAGTTCTCAAGAACATCGGGAAGCACTTACAAAGGCTCTCGATCAAATCAAGGTTGACTCTTTGGTTACCCCCGCTGAGATGGTAGCCACGATTTTGCCCCACCTGAAGGGCAAAGCTAAGGAAGAAGGACCGGTAATCACTTTCTCCGAGGCCGACCTACCACCATTCGGGGCCGCCCATAACCTGGCCCTCTACATCACGGTGGTCTGCCGAGGAAAATACCTTCCCATGACCCTAGTTGATGACGGGTCTGCTGTAAACGTCCTTCCTCTAAGGACCGCAAAAGCCCTCGGCATTACCGAGGCCGACTATGTTCCGACTGCTCAGACCATCCAAGCTTTCGATGGGAGCCCGAAGTCGGTAGCTGGGGCCGTGAAACTAACCATTATCACTGGCCCGATAGAGAAGGAGCTCGAGTTTCAGGTGATCGATGTCACCTCATCGTTCAACTTGCTCCTGGGTAGGCCTTGGATCCACGCAGTCAAGGCGGTGTCCTCCACCCTTCACCGAAAGATCAAGATGCCTCTGCTTAACGATGTCATCACTTTAGAGGCAACACCAATGACTATGGCTAGCTGTAACGCCACAGGACGCACGGACCTCTGGGGGTTCGATTTCGTGGGGATGATCGAGGAAGAGTACCTCTTTAGGCCTTACTTCACTACGAGTATCGACATGATGCTCCAAAACTTAGGGTACTTTCCGGGGGCTACCTCTCGACCCGATCTTCCAGCTGGGAAGATCATCGAGGTTCTCAAAGACGAAGAATCTCACTTTGGTCTCGGTTATGACATCACCCCCGACAATGTTGTCCGAGCAGGGATCGAAAAGGCCTGCAACATCCTTAAGGGTATCTACTTGAGCCCTTATAGCCCACGGTTGGCTGACTACTTCGTCACACCGGTGTTCGGGGCTATCCAGGTTGGTCTATACCAACCCAATGCTATGCAGCTCGGGACCCACTTGGCCCGGGACTGCAACTACATTCCGGATGATGTGTTCGCCCTCATCCAGTCCAATGGAGCCGAAGATGCTGAGCCCGCACTAGGGCTACTATTTGGGGAAGACACCGTAGCCCCAACTCCAAAGGAAGACCTGGTCAACCTGATTCTCCGCAGCAACAGGTTTGACCCGACCAAGCTGATCTCGGATGTTGGTTCCGAGACGGGAAGCAGGGCCTGGAGGAAGACTGTCAAGTGGACTGACGGTCAGGGAAGGATCTACAAGATGGTCACCGGAGAGGGAGACATGCCTGAGTCCGAGTCCGAGTCTGAGTCGGAGTCTGAGTCAGAGTCTGAGGTCGAGTCTAGGGAAGTCGGTACTAGAGTCACTCCTGTAACCCCTCTCCCTTTTGTTATTCCTGCTGCTGGCACTTCGGGGTCTGTCCCTAGTGCCCTACCTATCCCGCCACTGACCAATGATCAGATGGCTGCTCTCTTTGAGCTGTTCTCCAAATTTTCAATCAATAATAACAATCGTTCTGCTTACGACTTGTCTCTTTCAAATTCTGCTTTTAAAAATGTTTTATGCTATGACATTGAGAAATCAGACGAACAGGTACCCTTACCTCCGCATTTGATCGAGCAACTAGAGCAAAGGGAGTCCCGGAACCCGGTAATCGAAGAAACCGAGTCCATAAATGTGGGAACAACCTTAGAGCCTCAGACACTTAAGATAGGGTTATCCTTAAATCCCGAGGAGAAACAACAGTTCATAAGCCTCCTCCAAGAGTTCAAAGATGTCTTCGCATGGTCCTACAAGGACATGCCGGGGATAGACCGGGAAATAGCCGAGCACCACATACCAATCAAAGATGGGTGCAAGCCGGTCAAACAAAAGCTTCGTCGGATGAGGCCCGAGTGGTCTCTCAAGGTAAAAGAAGAAGTCGACAAACAATTCAAAGCCGGCTTCATACAAGTGTCCGAGTATCCGGACTGGGTGGCAAACATCGTGCCGGTTCCTAAAAAGGACGGTAAGGTGCGGGTATGCGTAGATTTTCGGGATCTTAACAAGGCGAGCCCGAAAGATGATTTTCCGTTACCACACATCGACATACTGGTGGATAACACGGCCGATCATGCTCTTCTATCATTCATGGACGGGTATGCCGGGTATAATCAAATCAAGATGGCGAAAGACGACATGAGTAAGACCACCTTCACCACACCTTGGGGTACCTACTGCTATACCGTCATGCCTTTCGGTCTCATTAATGCCGGGGCCACATATCAAAGGACTGCTACCACTTTACTACACGACATGATACATAAAGAGGTAGAAGTTTACGTAGACGACATGATCGTCAAATCCAAAGAACGGGACGGTCACATCACCGCCCTAAGAAAATTCTTCACCCGATTGCGCAGATACAACATGAGGTTAAACCCTCAAAAGTGCAGCTTCGGGGTAACATCAGGCAAATTACTGGGTCATATCGTTAGCCAACGAGGTATCGAAGTCGATCCAGCTAAAATCAAAGCCATTACCGAGATGCAACCTCCTAAAACCGAAAAAGAAATAAGGGGATTCCTCGGGAAAGTCCAGTACATCAGTCGGTTCATTTCCAAATTAACCATGGTGTGTGAACCAATTTTCAAGAAACTGAAAGTGGGAGAACGGGTACTATGGGATGACAAGTGCCAAACTGCTTTCGACAAGATCAAGGAAATTCTGTCTGCTCCGCCAGTCTTAATGCCACCTCAACCAGGTTTGCCTCTGTCGTTATACCTAACGACGACCGAGACAGCCATGGGGGCTATGCTGGCTCAGACAGTTGACTCCGAAGAAAGAGCCATTTACTACAGCAGCAAAAAGTTTTTAGAGTATGAGTGCAAATATACCATGCTCGAAAAGACGTGTTTGGCTCTAGTCTGGGCTACCAAGAAACTCCGACATTATATACTCAGTTACGAGGTCCATGTGCTATCCAAGATGGACCCCATCAAATACATCTTCGAAAAGCCCGTTCTCAACGGCCGAATCTCTAGATGGACTCTAATGCTGGCAGAGTTCGACTTAAAGTTTGTACCGTTAAAGGCTATTAAAGGTCGAGTAGCAGCTGAATTTCTCGCCGATAGCCCGATAACCGAAGAAGGATACACCGACACTTGGTCCTTCCCAGATGAAGATATTTTCCATACTGATACGGAAACTTGGGATTTATACTTCGATGGTGCATCTAATTTTCGAGGGTTCGGAGTCGGGATCCTCCTAATTTCACCAAAAGGGGAACATACTCCCGTCTCCATCAAACTGGACTTTGATGTTACTAATAATGCAGCCGAGTACGAAGCATGCATTTACGGGCTACAAGCCGCCGCCAATCTGGGGATTACAAATCTCCGGGTACATGGTGATTCATCCTTGGTCATTAACCAAGCACTTCAAAAGTGGAAAACTCGAAATGCTAATCTCGTGGCCTACCAGGCACGAGTACGCGATCTCGAGAAACAATTCCTAAAGGTAGAATATATATACCTACCCCGGGAAGAAAATCAGTTCGCAGATGCACTCACAAAATTGGCATCTTTACTGAATATTCCCGACCACGTGACTAGTATGCCGATTTGCGCCGAAAGACGGTCTGAGCCGGCATACATTTGTGATATTGAAGACATCGAAATAACCGATCCCGAACCGTGGTACCAAGCCGTGTTAACATACCTAACGAACGGAGGATATCTTCCCGGGACGGAAGGTCGAGCCAAGAAAGCCTTACGGAGGCTAGCCACCCAGTTCATCCGCACCGACGACGGACAACTGTACAAAAAGACGGCACAGGGGGCTCTTCTCCTTTGTGTTGCAAATACAAGGCTGAAAAGGTTATGGCCGAAGTACATGACGGTGAAAACGGCCCACATATGAATGCCCACATGCTGGTCCGGAAAATCATGAGGCTCGGTTATTATTGGAATACCATGGAAGCCGATTGCCGGTCGTATGTCAAACATTGTCATAACTGTCAAATCTTTGGCAATGTGCAACATATGCCGTCATCGCTACTCTATACCATGACGTCACCATGGCCATTCTCGACATGGGGTATCGACATAATCGGGAAAATAAATCCCTCGGGTACCGGTGGGCATTGCTTCATTTTGGTAGCTATCGACTATTTCACCAAATGGGTCGAAGCTGAATCATATCGCATCCTCACTGCCAAGCATGTCGCCAAGTTTATCCAAAACAAGATAATATGTCGATATGGGATTCCCGCTGAATTTATCAGTGATCACGGGACTCATTTTCAAGCCGAGACTGCGGCCCTACTGACCAAGTATAAAATCCAAAGGCATACTTCCTCGCCTTACCGTCCCCAAACCAATGGAGCAGTAGAGGCGGCTAATAAAACAATTGTCACCATACTCAAAAAGATGGCTGACAATTACCGGGACTGGCCCGACAAAATACGTTTTGCTCTATGGGGATATCGAACGTCAATTTGCACCGCAACCGGGGCAACGCCATATTACTTAACCTACGGGATGGAGGCAGTCCAACCAGTCGAGCTGGAGGTACCGTCCCTCAGAATTCTGTTAGAAAGTCAAGTACCCGAAGCTGACTGGGTTCGAGCACGATATGACTCACTGGTTCTACTAGACGAACGACGGTCTCGTGCCCTTAATAATATCCAAATCTACCAGAAGAGGATCCAACGGGCCTTCAACAAGAAAGTAAGGCCCAGACACATCAGGGAGGGCGATCTAGTCCTTAAGTCTATTCGGGCTCTACTACCGGTTGACCCAAGGGGAAAATTCAAACCCAATTGGGCTGGGCCATACCTGGTGAAGAAAATCCTATCAGGGGGAGCAGTGATGCTGACGGACCTGGACGGGAACGAGTTTGTCAACCCAACCAACCTGGACCAGCTGAAGCGCTACTACCCTTAGCCATTTCTCAATGTCATTAGCAAATTTTATCAAAATCATTTTTTTTACAAAAAGCAAGTTAATGAGCTAGGATTACTTATTCTACTGTCATAAACATCTTGAACCAATAGTCTTGGTGTAATTCGAGATTGCAAATTTCCTAAGCCTGAACTATGTTTGGTTTGATTCTGCTAATCGCGGATACGTAGGCAACCCCTCAAAAGGGTACAACCAATGCAATCAAGAAAAGACAGGAACGGTTTAATAATAAACTTCTTTATTAATTAAAAAAAAAAAATCCCGATGAACTCGGAAATTACAAAGTGCAGGAATTCAAAAAAAAAATATAAATACAAAAAATCACACAAAAATAATAATAATATTTAAATAATAATAAAGCTAAAAGACTCGGCCTTCAGGGCATCTTGCCCTTCCCCTTGTCTTTAGCATCCCTAGCCGTCCACTGACGACGACGCGGAGGAGAACGCTCCCTAATCACTACGGGAACTTCTCTAGCTCGGGCTCGATTGTGTGAGCCCGAATCCTCCATCACCTCGATAGGCCCAAGTCGGGCCCTAACGGGCTCGGGGAGCCGGTCGCGCGGGCCTAGTCGGTCCCGGGCCGCCAGCCTTGGCCCAAGTCGTCGCTCTAAGTCGGTCTGCCCCCGAGTACTGCTAGAACCGACTTCTTTATATCTAGTCTTAGTATGTGACTTATGACCCGATCCTCCCCGGACTATGGTCTCAGGACTGTGTTCCCCGGTGAAGAAGTCTCTGTTGTCCTTCGCCGACTCACGCTGAACCAATTCAATGGCCTCGTCAACTTTTAAGGCCTTTCGAGCTTCCTCGGACTCTTCAGTAGTCCACTTCTGATAAGCCCGTGATACCCAAGCGGATTGGCAAGGGCTAGGTACCGTCCATGTGGGACGAGTGAACCATCGTTGCAACCAAGTGTCGCACATAGCGTCCGTCAATTGGAGCGGGACGCTAATAATGGCTTCCTTCTCAGGGATGCGCTGAGATGAACCGAACTGCCTTAGGAGGCGGTCCGGGTAAATATGAACCGTCCAGTCTAGGGACAAGATCGTCAGATATCGGGCTTGGTCCCTCTTCGCCAGTCCGGTCAATTTCGAAAGGAACCACCAAGCGACGGTCCACCTGATCAAAGGACCCCCGTGAAACACCAACTCCTCGTCCCAGTAAGCTCGATCAATTCGATGACTCGAGCTTATCTTCCGTCTTCGGGAGCTAATTTGGCTGCTCCAGTAATTGGGAATGCTTGGAGGGGTCTCTATGATCGATAACCGCTCGGACAGCCATATCTGAAAAGCATATACAAGCTTAATAAGCAACGGAGCAATTCGCTACAGCCCACTCGATCGAGTGCAAAAGCTGACTCGATCGAGTAAGCCTGTCAAAAACAGGCAGTAGCACCGTACGAGTGTCACTCGGTCGAGTGACAGGTCCACTCGATCGAGTGACTTACGTGAATCGGAAAATTCGCGCGAAACGTGAAAAAAAAATTAAAATAAAAAAAAAAAAAAATCGAGGTGCATACTTGAAGAAAACGGGTACTCCCCGTCAGCGGTCGAGTTGGGTCGAGCCGTCTAGCATCCAGACCCGTAATAATCTCCCCAGTGGCCAGCCAAGCAGGGCTATGACCAGTCTCCATCTGGTCAACCACTCCGATCAGCCTGATCTGACCCATGCACAAGTCAAGGTCCATCAGCCCTTCGAACACGTAGCAGTGCAGCATGCAAAAGGCAAATGCCCTACGCCTATGAGCAGGGGTAGCCCTTACATCTCGAGGGTTCACGAACTTATCGGCAAGGTCGAATAGGGAGACGTTATCTCCCTGCACCATTCGGTTCGTCTCAGCATGAGACAGACCCAAAAACTCCCTTAACCGCCTCCTTGGATCCGGGTAGAACGGAGGGATAGCTGGCTGGGCAGTAAGGCTCCAACCACCAATAGCAGTAATCTCCTCGGGCAAAGGGCATATCTCTCCCCGCGGGAACACGAATACGTGACGGGTAGTATCCCAGAGCGACAAGCAGGCATCCAGGAAGTGCGAGTCGACCACCAGACGCTGAAAAGGGAATAAATTGACTATCCCCATCTGGGTCAGCCGAACCTTATCCTCGTCCCGGAAGTATTGGGACCAGGCGAGCAGCATGGCGGTCAAATGGTTGATGCCCATGATGAAAATTTCTAAATTTTCTCGAAAGTCTACAAGATTTTGAGAAGGGAGAAGGAGAACTTGAGTTGTGATGCAGAAACTGAAGCAGGGATCTCCCATATTTATAATGGAGAAACCTAACAGAAACCTAACTGCTACTGCCTCCTCATCCAACTGGGCCCTATGCGCGCGCAGGTCTGATTTCAAAACTTGAACCCAGAATAGGAATCAAGCTGTCCCGAGCTTTCCTAAAGATTTTCTAAAAATTTCTTCGCGTCGAAACTTTTGTCTTTCTAAAATTCAATCTTTTCCTCCCCAGCGAGTCAGCATTTTGCCTATGTGTTACATACAAATTGTCATGTGTCAGCATACCGGTACACTCCAGGCTTCAGGGGCAAGTCCCCGCGGAACTATCCAGAATTCCCCAACGGAGTTAGCATTTTCCCAGTATGCTACATCCAAGATATGATGTGTCGGCGTACGGGTACACCTACTCCCCGAAAGAAGCAACCTTCACTCCTCACGGAGCATTTTTTTTTCAGCTCAAGTACGGTTCAAGGCTTCGAAAGCAAGCTCGTACAAGCTCACATATTTCCCCAGCGGAACGCCCGAGGCGGCACTCTCCACGTGCAAGCACGCCCCAGGACTTATGCCTGGCACAGGTATGACTTCTATCTCATGGCTGGCGAGCCCTTCACGCGAGTCTACTGGACTATAAACGACCCGACCGGAAGTCTACCAGGTCTTAACGGGCTTGGTAGCTACTCTGACTTTCGCCTCGTCCAAGCCTCAGTCAAAGTGGGGGCTCTGTAGACACCCGCATTTTGACTGCCACGTGTCTATGGTAGTCTCCGAAAAACACCCGATGATGATTGGACGTCAACGTGACTAGTATACTCGGACTTGGACTCGAAATTCATAATATCCGACATGGACTTTTAGCGGAGTAAAAATCCCACAAAACAGACCTCAAATTCAGGCCCAGCGGATCGTTCCGAGTCAAATAAGACTAATTTGGGCCAAAACCGACACCAAAAATATTTCCCGTCTTTTCCCGACCGGGTCAAAGCCCGGTCAAAGGCAAAACCGTCTCAAAAACCAGCTGAGTTCAAGTGAGCGCACAAATTCGAATTCAAAAATCAAGTCAAAACAAGCAAGATTTTCTTGCCTTATTTATCTCAACCACGTTGATCCACTCGATCGAGTGGATTGCCCACTCGGTCGAGTGGAGCGTCTTTCGGTGGATCATGACCCGCCCAAATAGGCACTCGATCGAGTGCACTAGGGCCACTCGATCGAGTGCCCCTAGGTCGTGGCAAAATGCCTATAAATACCGACATCCCCCATGCATTTTCACAACTTTTACAACTCTTTTTCCAGCACAATTACATCAACTTTGCAGCCATTTTTATCCTACACTACATACATTACAAACCCTAGAAAAACCTAGGCCAAAACACCATCAAAACCGAGTTTTAGTCCCTCGATAAACCGACACATACACATACACACACCTACACACCATAACTCGCGCGCATTCCTCGATACTCCTACGCTTTGTCGCTGTTCACGAGTCCGTTTCCGAGGTCTATACTAGCATGTACGTTGAGGGTGTTCCAAACTCCTTTTTAATCTCTTTTTAATATCGTTTTTTTATGCACATTTTTATATTGTTGCATCGTAGTAACACGTGCACTAACACTAACTCTTACACTAACACTTTTCATAATTTTTGCATCATTACTAACATTATCAATAATACCGTATATACATAACATTAATATCAAAAAACCGGTTTTAAAACGTTGAACTACAAGGATCACTTTTGGTCCGTCTAATCCCTTTACGAGCAACGACGGAGGTGGAGCCCTTTCGAGGAGCCCCGCCCCAATGTACTCAAGGGCGTGACGCGATCGTGACTCGTTGTAGTTGAACGATTTAATCCCCTTTCATAATTGGTACGAGACCCGTTGACACGAATACCGACATCACATAACCCGAAAGGGTTAGTTTCGATGTCGTGACGTAGAGGGACGCATCTCGTTACTAATTCAAAGTTTCATAATCTAACACAAGCGTTTTCATAAAAACTCCGGTGACGGTATTATAATCGTTCATACACGATTATAGTACTGGAGGCCGAGTCGAATACAAATCGCGCGATATTTGTATTTGACTTGGCCGATCATCGATTTCAAGTCATAAAATCGAGCAAATCACTACTCGTACAGGGGGCACTCGACCGAGTGCCATAGGCCACTCGATCGAGTTGCACCCCAAAAACAGGGCAGTAGCCCCATTAATGATGCACTCGACCGAGTGCCATAAGGCACTCGATCGAGTAACCCCCCAAAATATGGGCAGTAGCCACGTTAATGGCGCACTCGGTCGAGTCAATCAATGACTCGGTCGAGTGGGTCTAGCAACTCAGAAACCCGAGGGCTAGGATACATATTCCGAGCCCCGTTCTTATCGACTTTAGACCATGGACCGACCCTTCACCTTTTTTTCAAAACGCTACACATGACACAACATGTAGAACGACTTTGACCACTTTACGTGATAAGTCGGGACAAGACTACGGAATGTGAGACTAGGCTAGCAATACGCCGCAATCTCATATTTCCGTCCTTCGCTTAATACGTAACATAATACGTATTTAAGCGGGGTAGTCTATATACAAATTTAGCGGTCTAGCTTTCATACGGGTCCGTTTTTATCTTTACGTTATTTTACGCAATGTTGTATTGTGAATTCCGGGTTGTATTTCCGCCCGTGTAACTTGTACGCTTTTATTTATTTCCTTTCGAGCTTTATTTATTATTTGCTTTTACGCTTTATAAATGAACCTCGCATGCTAACGCAACTCGACCATAATTAGATGCATTAAATGACGTAGTTAACGCAAAATTCGCATGTTTAGACAAAACGTTGTTTGCATATCATTTCATTATTTTACTAGCGCGCGTATCATGAACACGAACGATGTCTTAGTAGAGGCCGCCATGTGCGGGCGGGGTTGGGTGTCCTTAGTGGGCTTCCCAACACGTACCCTCACCCCTTACTCAGAACCTTAGGTTTCCGGATGTCCGAAACCCTTGGCGAACGAGAGTCATTCTTTACACGATTACCGGTGTAGATGGTATCGGTATCGCAATGCAAAGGGACGAGCCCCATAAACTCTGAAATCGGAGTGGGCTTACTTTGTGTATAGCCCATGACGACATAGAGTGGGCTCGTATGGTTCCGAATAACCACAAAATTCGGTGGCGACTCCATTTTGACTTAAATTTCGAACCCGAGAACAATCTCACCACGAGATTCATTTGCCTACCCAAACCCGCGCTTCGCCGCGTCGGGGTGGACCTACGTCATGTCCACAGAGATATTTAAGCAAACTCATACAAGGAAAGATGAAACCTTTGTAGTATCTTAAGAAAAGAGAGATTTAAGTACAGTGAAAAAGATACTTCAATTTTTTGGGATGTGCAAAAGGTTGTGGATAAGTTGACAGAGGAGAATAAGGGAATGAAGAAGAAAAATGAAGAGCTACAATTGAAGTATGCTGAGACTAATTCGTTACTAATTTTTTTAAATGTAATGAGTAGTGGGTGAACATCAGATGAGAGTGCAAATATGCAAAGACTGCACGACATTGCTAATCCTGAGGTAATTTATTTCTCTAATATGCATTTATATTTGCTACCTAATTATGGTTCATTATATGGTCTATTCAGTTTTTCTTATTATATTTTTTTTACCACTATAGAACGTTCAACACAAAAAGGGAGATGATGACGGAATTGATTGATGACAAAATCGACTCACTGTTTTTCAACTTGGACATTAAATTCAATGTTTTTTCGGAGGAAAATACGTACCTTTTTAAACAATACTGTAGTTTTTTAGTAATCTTATTTATTTTACTTAGGATTGTAAAATATATGATTGGATGGAGATTATTCTAGGTATCGTCTCCTGAAACTCTATTTATTTGCGAGATATATATATATATGATTGGAGATTATTCTAATTAAGTGTTTGTTTTCTGAACGACGAACTCATTCAGTAAATATGGAGTCGCGCTTTTTAGACAACATAAATATGTAATAGCAAGCAATAGTCAGGTGTTGCAAATATATAATAATAATTATTATTATATTTTTTGTGAAAAGATTTTCGACGCTTTTACGATATTAAAGTGTCGATAACTGAATTTTATATTATTATTTCTCGACGCTTTTAAGTATTAGAAAGTCTCGCGCTTTGAAAAAAATTGGTCGGTAAAAAATCGTGACATAGAAAAGCGTCGAGGTTGTATATTTTACTGTACAACGTAGTGACGCAAAAAAGCGTCTTGAATAAAATATTCAACGTTTTAATGCGTCGAGAATGGCGACATAAAAATCCGTCGAGAATTCCCGACGCCCAAAATCTCCACGCTTTCTAGAAACGTCGAGAATTAAATTTGTGACACTTTAAAACGTCGAGAACCCACCTTAAAAACGTCAAGAAACCAAGGGTTTTGTAGTAGTGTCGGAAAAATTAAAATAACATCAAGGCAGCCTTAGTTGTGTCATTCCGGTCGCATAGAAACTAATTAGAGTCAATTCCGACACCGGGACTCCGAATCGGTCCCGAAACACGAACCATGTCAGCACCGCGCCAAGCAAACCTCGGGACGCGCGCCCGAGGCCCACTAGGCGCAACGACGCTAGGTCAAGGCGGAGAAGACTTAATCCCCAAGACTTGTATAATACGCGCACCTCTCGGTTTTTGGAAAGTATCAAAATCGTATCTTCAAAATCCCGAGCGCCTCAGCTTGCGCTCCTCAGGTTTCATCCGCCTATTCCCAAGCGCCTGAAATCTGGTGGGCCTGGACTGAGGCGTCCATCCGGGTGACGAGAGCCGAAAACACCTATAAATACCCCCTTCCACCCCCTTCATTTCTACAAAACTTCTCAATTTCCCTTCTCTCTTTGACTCGTTAAGAGTATCTCGCTTGGGCTCGCACTCCGACACCCATAGCAAACGATCCACTCGATCGTAGTCCCGAAAGTAAAATCGACGCTACTCCTCAACTTAGAGCACTCCACTCGATACCGAGGTGCCTGTGATCGACTAGCTACTCCGAGTCTAACGGAGTTCTTCCGGATTAGCCGCAGAACTAGCAAGTAATAGCGGAGCTCTGCCTGATTAGCCGCAGGAAGGGCCAACGGTAACGGAACTCTGCCAAAATCACCAGGCAAGTTAGGAGGATCCGCCTTTTGAAGTCGAATCGTCACTAGGTTGTCGTCTAAACAAAACTTTACATTTTCGCACCTTTATTATTATGCACTACGATAATATCAAATGTGGACGCTAGGTGCACAACACTTACTAAAATACGTAACGTCCCAACTTCAATCATAAACACTAATACAGTCTAAATAGACCCGAGTAGTCCCGAAATCCGTTCTCAACTATCTATGCATCGAGTCCCATTTAGCGTATACTCCGAGGGTGCAACTCCTCACTATGTGATTTACTTACATTCGCAATTATAGTTTTTCGTATGATTTACTGCTTTTATGACCTTATAATCGCATGCTAAATCATCTAACACGGAATTCAAAACGCAAATAAGCTAAAACTGAATAAAGCGATGGTCGGGTTACGTATTAGTCCTGGTGCTCACCTTATAAGGTTTGATGCATCCCTATTATTGACAGACCGACGCATCTTAAGCAGAATACCAGGTAAGGTATACCACGAGAACGACTAATATCCGTATTATCACGTTAAAACTGACTTGCTAATACCTATAATATTAGTACCCTCCACTCTCCTACGTGCATCTTTTCATGACCTGCTTGTCACGTGAAATTGCATGCAAAGAATGTAAACACAATTACTTCGACGACAAAATTTATTTGTCCTTAAAGAATCGACATAACAAAAAGTATAAGGTTAAAACAATGGATGTTATAGTACTTCCGCCACAACTAGAAAACGAAGTTATCAACCCACCGATTTATTAGTAGACGCCGCTATAGTGCGGGCGGGATTGGGAGTCGATGTGTATCGGATGTTGGCTTCCCAATACGTACCCTCACCCCTTATTCAGAATCGACAATTTCCGGATGTCCGAAACCATTGGCAATGAGAGTCATTCCAGGCATGGAGTGCTTAAGGGTACAAGTCTTTATCTTTAGGTCCCGTGCCCCTCAGCTTTAAGCCTGCTAAGGATCAAAGTTGACTTGAACGGTTTCCGAGTCCCCATAATTGTCTCGGTGGCGACCCCACAAATCGGCAACGAATTCAGTTCACTAAAAAGGCCGCCTTACCAAACATATTGGCCTTTAAACATTTACAACCACGACTCGATCGATTCCAACGGAAACACGGGCGCTAGCGCCCGTCTAGTACAAGTCCAAATCATCATCCGAATCGAGGTCCGACACATCGCCCCGAACGCGAGATCGGACAGGCCCCCGACAGAGAGTGAGCTGCGTGGGTGGCCGCCGTGATTGAAAACCGGGTCGGTCCCGCGTGGGTGCGTGCGGGGCGCCGGGCGGTGCGGACGAACGTCCATTGTTTGGCGACTCCCCCAGGGATTTGGAAACATGTTTCTAGTGGTGGTGTAACTTGAACGAGGTCGGTGAAGCTCATTTCCTAGTTTCCTGTTATGGTCACTACAGGTTTTGGCACTAAAAAACCCACCCTAACCGATATTAGGACCAATCAACCTCTTCGCGGTAAGATCCTTATGGACACGCGGGGAGATCCTCAGTTGACGCTCCGGCCGCCTAACGCGCATCCCGCGGATAAACTAAGCGAATGGTCTGAACAGACGGTACGATACTCACCTCCCCGGGTGACTTGTCGCTACCTAAGCAAAGAGCTATTCGTGGGTGGTAGCCTACCCTAACCTACCCGTGTCTGCATCCTGCATGAGTGTTTGCATTCCTAGTTATGTGTAGCGTGTTTGAACAACCCAAATAAAATACTAAAATCAGGATTCATCCACGACAACATATTCAACCGCACCCAACTCCGTTTTCAAAGAAATCAATCATCTCTCTTTTCAAAGAAAACAAACGATGTTCCGGCCAATCTAAAATAATTTTTGAAACTTTTCTTTTAAAAAAAAATGTCATCACGACAGATCTTTCAAAAGGCCCTTTTACAAGCATCATCACCTTTGCCAAAATAACACCCGCCAACAACAAATACCGTTAATACCACCAAATCTCCCAATCAATGGGATCGAGTTACCTTGAACGGTTAAATTTTATTTTCAAAAAAGAAAAAATGTTTTCTTGCACATACCGTTGACACAACCGAAACTTCAATCAATGAAGTCGAGGAACCCAAAACGGTTACACCCCCAAAACACTTTTCATAATACATCACCCCCACCGTCAAAACGCTAGTTAATGCAACCGACGAGCGCGGGTCACTTGTTTTAAAAGTTTTTGTAAAAACACATATTCACAACCTAAATTCTATATGAGGATTTAGTCACACCTTCCAAAGCACCGTCACAGACGTCACATTCTGTCACGAACACCATATACACCACGAATGTCGAACTGACTAATTAATAGTAGTTCCGATAAAAGTACAATGTCATCATTTTCAAAACCGGTTCTGTTAGAACCGCATCCTTTTGCAAAACCACCCTGAACGCTTTTTCTGTCATCGAGTCCCCGACAAACGCATAGCAACACATACCATGAACGATGCCTCTAAGCCATCGTAGCACCGATTTTGCAAACTCTCATTTTCAAAAGAAGTTTTTTTTTTTTCAAAAACTATTCGTTTCAAAAAAAAAATCCAAACTCGCTGATCCTGAGCCGGGATCGCGATCAATTTATTACGTCGTACAACCGTGTGATTAACTGTCTGTGTTAGTTACTAGGGTCACCTCTACTTGAGGTCTTACATTTTGGGGTCGTCTCGTTTAGAGAAAGTCCTCTTTAAATCTCACCCCAAGATTTTTGTTAGATCGTCTCGTTTTAGAGACATAGATTCATTAGGCGCTCTGCTGAATACACCAAGAGTCTAAAGCACATGAGTCCCTAAATAATGACCGCAAACACGCGCAAGTCAAGGGTCTCATTTCCGTGTCGCTCAAATATGAGCATTCCTCGAGTCTATGGGCCACCTAACGGACCCAATCTCATTTTCAGTCATGCCTCGCAGGTCTAAAAATGTCCTCCAACAACAATCTCGAACCACTCAACACCATGCTGGGGCTTGTCAGAGAACTCCAAAACAATATGGCCCAAATGACCGCCGTCCATGACAACATCCTACTCCAACTCGGCAAACTCGAGGGTGCTGCCCACGAAACACAAAACCTCCCCCCAAGAGGAGGTAGACGAAAAAACCTTCATCCCTAGGAACAAGATGAGGCTCGGATTGGCTAGGTTCGTCCCACTCCTAAGGGGACTCCCATTTAGGAGCCTGACAGATCTGGGGATGACCTACTATTGTGTGCTAAATTTAGACCATTTTCCCCTCATTTAGACTCACTTTTCCCTCATTTTGCGAGATTAGAGTGCGATTATCACTTTATTTTGAGTATTTCTCGCATTAGCGTCCCTCTTGTGCGTTTTACGTATTTTTGGTAGTTTTTCTATCACTTTTGATAGGATTTGACACCGAAAGCATGATCGAGCTTCCACGAGCACAAGAGAAGGGAGTACTGTCCAAAAAGCAAAGCACACAACTTAAAGTTCAAAGCCATCCAATCATGACGAAGAATGAGACAAGAAAAGAGGCTGGAGAAATGACCGGTTGAAATTTCACCCGATGAGAATCCACCGGGCGAAGTTTCGCCCGACAGTAATTTGCCTCCCCGAAGATTTTCTTAGAGCTTCTCCACCGGGCGAAATTCCGACCACCGGGTGAAATTTCGCCCGACGGTAAAGGCGTCCAAAAATTGCAAAACTGGAAGAATTCCACCGGGTGAAGTTTCACCCGGCGGTATTAGTCCGTGCATGATAGGGTGAAGTTCCACCTCATTAAGATTAAAGGGTAATTGTCTCACTAATGGAGCAAAAAGTTGGATTTGGGCTTTAGGTTAAGAAACCCATTAAGGAATTACTATATATATGTTTACCCTAGTTTGTTGCTCAAGTCATATTCCATTACACCATCTTCCATCACATTACCATCCTTTTAGTAGAATACTCTAGTAGTAATTTAGTAGTATTCTAGTAGTAATTCTCTATAATTCTAGTAGTTTACATAGTAATTTAGTAGTAGATCTTCATAGTTTTCATCAACAATTCTCTAGATTTTTATTCAATTCAAGTTTGTAGAAGATTATTATTTCAAGTTTTTATTTGAAGATTTTTGGGGTTTATCAAGGGATTAGTGACAAATCTCTTCATTCTCCTCACAAAGATTCAACCTTTATTTATGCAATCTTCTTATTTATTGTTAATCTCCATAGTTGGTACATTTCTCTTCCACTCTCTAATCTCTAGTTAGATTTAATCTTGTTCTTTCAATATTGTCTTGTTTTGATCATCTTTGTTTATGTTGTTTTAGATTGTTTTATGTTTTAGTTTTGTTGATTGTTATTTTGATCATCTTTGTGTTGTTAGTTTCTCTAGATTTTACTTATGTTGCTCTAGATTATCTTCTAGTTTATTTTGATAGATTGCAATTTGTTTCATAGTTTAGTGGTTAAATTGTTAGATCGTAATTTCCTTATCGTTTTGTTGTTATTTTCTTTAGATTTAGTTATTATGCATGTTTTAGTCAATTTCTCCTTTGTTAATGTTTTGTTGTTTTTCATTATTAGTAGTGAGAAGATTTCTTGTTGGAGGTTTAGGGACGAGGATCTTGGATTATTTGAATTAAGGAGTTCATGGTTGGTTGGTAGCTTGTTGGTTTATCATGTTTAGGGTTGTTGTGTCATTGTTATTTTAGTCCGGTCAACTAGACCGACCTTGACTCATTTCTACCAATATGGGGAAACTCGGGATAGAAATTACCTTAACTTGAGACTTACCCTTCTTCGCCGCGAAAGCGGGTTTTTAGGTGGGTTGGATGAAGAAACCGAAAGGTGGCATTCTTCCTTTACCAACGTTGTGACCAACCCGATTCCGATTTTCTTAGACCCCAATTTCCGAATCCCGACTTCCCTCTAACACCTTTTCCTAGATTGATCATCTCTAGTTATTTCTATTGTTTTTTCTATAGTTGTTTAATTTCCGTATTTTACCGCATTTCTAGTGTAGACTCGACCTTTAGAACCCCCTCTAGATTCCAAACACGTCGCTTTTAACTCGATACTACGTTCCGTCCCTGTGGACCGACCTCGACTTACCACGATTACTCTAGTAGTTTTTGTGTTTATGCGAGTCTATAAATATTGTTTGACCTACCATCCTTCGCTAAATGACCGATCCGATTTGGGAAGCCGTCACCTAAGCCGAGGCTCTTAGGATTGTCAACGATGACTGGCAGTTGTCGCAACTCATCCCTACTCCGGACCCACCTCGTGAAGCCCGCGGTGCAGACTGGGACCCCAGTGCCTACTGCCTATATCATCACGGTAGAGGGCACGATACAGAGGATTGCGACCGCCTCAAACACGACATCGAAGACCTGGTGGATGCCGGAACCTTTGCCCCTGCGAAGGCACAGACAGCGCAACTCGCCGTCGGGGAAACTAGTGATAAGGCGGCCGCATCTGTGGTGGTGAGGACAAGCGGCACTATCAAGGTGCTCTTTCCTGGGGGAAGCCTCGATATATGCTTAGAGGCGTAATCGGTCTTAGTCAAAGTCTAATACGTCTATAGGCCCAGGCTTGAATAGTAATAAACGTTTTCTCTATCGAGTCAGGGAGGCGCGAAGGGACATGTCCTCCAGCTCCTCCATCAAACAAAATCACGGGCATCTAGCCGTCTACTACTTTATTAATAAAACAAATCTTTACTTTTACAAACACACCTCGACAATCGCTTAATTTTCTTTTAATATCTTACTTTGTCGCTTGAAACTCGATACTATGCCATTTATCGATAACAATTAACTAAAAGCATAAAGGCCACAACAAACGGCCCACCATAACTTCACCCTAAGAAGAAATCAGGAAACAACTACTCTCGGTCTAACCCACAACTGAACCCTCTAACCAAGCGATAACACGCCCATAACCGGTAGGTAACCACATACCCATATCAGTCAAATTAGACATCCCCGTTACCAACAACGCAGCCGAATACGAAGCTTGCTTAATAGGGTTAAAAGCCACCATAACTCTAGGAGTTAAGAACCTTAAAGTACATATGGAGATTCATCCCTAGTAATCAACCAAGCCACGAGCACCTGGAAAGTTTCAGCGAAAGCCTACCCCGTACCAAACCAAAATAGAAACCATATCCTGAGAGTTCACAGAAATTGACTTCATACACATACCCCGCGAAGAAAATCAATTCGCCGACGCTTTGTCCAACCTAGCCTCACAAATAAACATGCCCTACCATATTTTATCTATGCCTATCGGCGTAGAGAGAAGCGAACAACCAGCCTACATCCGTAACCTCGAAACCGACGATACCTCCGAGGAACCCTGGTATAAAGCAATCCTGGACTTTAAAACCAACGGATCATACCCACCCAACACAAACACCAAAAACAAAAGAGCCTTAAGAATACAAGCCACCCATTACGTCCTGAACCAAGGACTACTCTACAAACGAACCCCACAAGGAGTCCTCCTTAGGTGCGTAAGTAAAATCCAATCCGAGAGAGTCATGAAAGAAATACATAACGGGGAGTGCAGACCCCACATGAGCGCTCACCTGTTAGCCCGAAAAAAAAATGATACTAGGCTACTACTGAATTACCCTAGAGGCAGACTGTCGATGTCATGTCCGTCACTGCCACAATTGCCAAATATTCGCCAACATCCAAACCTACCGCCCTATCCTCTCCACTCCGTAATCACACCCTGACCCTTCTCTACTTGGGGAATTGACATCATAGGAAAAGTACACTCATCCGGGGCCGGCGGACACTGCTTTATACTAGTGGCCGTCGATTACTTCACCAAGTGGGTAGAAGCCGCTTCTTACACCGTACTGACCTCCAAACAAGTAGTCAAATTCCTACAAAACAACATCATCTGCCACTACGGTATACCTCATGAAATAATAAGTGATCAAGTGGCTCATTTCAGGGCCGACACCCAAAAGCTCCTTGACAAATACAAAATCCAAAGATACAAATCCTCGCCCTATAGACCTCAGACAAACTAGGCCGTGGAGGCAGCGAACAAAACCATCACCACAATCCTTAAGAAAATGATAGACAACAATCGGGATTGGCCAAGCAAAATACCCTTCGCATTATGGGGATACCGAACATCCTACCGAACACCCACCGGAGCCACACCATATTACCTAAACTACGACTCTGAAGCCGTGCAACCCGTAGAGCTTGAAATACCTTCACTAAGGATACTAGCCGAAAGCGGCATCCCCGAAGAAGAATGGAACCAAAAATGATATGATGAGCTAGTACTCCTAGTTGAGCGTAGGATACACACACTAACCAACGTACAAGCCTACCAAAATCGTATACAACAGGCCTTTAACAAACGAGTGAAATCCCGAAACATACATGAGGGAAACCTGGTAGTCAAATCCATTAGAGCACCCCTTCTCGTCGACCCTAGAAGGAAATTCAAACCAAACTGGGCAGGGCCCTACCTTGTCAAGAAAATACTCTCGGGAGGCGCTGTAATCCTCACCGACCTAGACGGTCAAGAGTTCTCAACCCCAACCAACATGGATCAACTCAAACGATACTACCCATGAACATCCCAACAAACTCATCCTGATCTCTAAAGTAGGGTGGAAACCCGCGCAAAACAAAAAAAATCGTATCGATAATTGGCATAGCGAGTCTAAAGCGACATCACTCACATTTAAAAGAACTAAGAACATGATTTGATTTCATCGAAACGCGGATACGTAGGCAGCCGTCCTTCGGGTACAACCAACCAAATAACAAAATCGATTACTCGATTCACGTGCAAACAGGAACCTTTTTCCGCGCACCGTTTAACGAGTGATTCAAATACGAAGCAAAAGCGACGAGTCGAGGACGAAGTGAAAACCCAAAAGGGCGCTCCGGGCAAAATGAAAAAACGAGTCGCGAGCCGTTGTTAAAAAAACAAATAAAAATAAAATAAAATAAATGACGAGCCGAGGACAGTGTGAAAACCCGAAAAGGCGCTCCGGGCAAAATGAAGAAAGAGTTGCGAGCCATCAAATAAAATATGGTGAGCCGAGGACGGAGTGAAAACCCGAAAGGACGCTCCGGGCAAAATGAAGAATCGAGTTGCGAGTCACCACTAAAAAAAATGTGCTTCTCATTAACAATAATCGATTAAATCGAGCCTTTGTCGAGGCCTTTACATCGAACATCGGAAACCCGGCTATTATGGAAAAGGACAACGTGTCAAAACTCCACACGAACAAGTAATAATACGCCACATAATACAAATTAATAGAACATAATATGAAACGGTTGAGCTCTACCGGTCCAACTTTTTTACATCGCCCCCTCTAAATACAAGCTTCCACCGCCCTAGCTAAACGCGAGCTCAACCGACCATGTTTCCTCTCATCACTAGCACCTTCAGTACGAGTCTCATCAGTCTTGGCCTGTGTAGATGAACTGATGGCACTGGGATCGGTAACGTTGTCTTTGGTCAGGCGCTTAGGGACGCCTTCTTGAATATCCTCTTCATCCTCTAGCACCGAGGTCCTCCTAATCTTCGACTTGCTCTGTCCTGACGAGTGATCATAAACCCCCTGCCGGAAGGACGTAGTGTCGGACAGTCGAGCACCTTCTTTAACGATGGGACCTGAAAATTTATGTTCCCAAGACACCCTAAACTCCCTAAGAGAATTCTCCGTCCACGAATTGAACATAGAAACACCCTTAGTAGCATCTGAAGTGATGGGCCTCACCCCCATTTGATTCGACAACTCACCTGGATAAACATAAACTGGGTCTCGTAAAGATAATATTAGCATAGCATGAGTCGAGGACGAAAAAGAAAACCCGGCTTGCCAACTAATCTGTCACCATAAAACCGTCCATCTAATGGCCACTTGCCCCTCGACCAAATAAGAATGCCATTTCTTTTCGGTATGGCCGGCGTTCCACGCATCCACCATCTTGCGACCCGTGAAGCCCTTATAGCTATAGCCCTTAACAGACCGAGGAGGGTCCACCAAGCCAAGTCTCTTCTGTAGCCAAATCTGCATCAATGCCAACACAATGTTGCAACTTCAAACTATAGTGAGTTTCAAACAAAACAACCACAAAGAAAAACAAAAAAAAAAGTAGTACCTTACAATACC
Source organism: Agrostemma githago (assembly GCA_958450325.1). Classification (NCBI taxonomy): domain Eukaryota; kingdom Viridiplantae; phylum Streptophyta; class Magnoliopsida; order Caryophyllales; family Caryophyllaceae; genus Agrostemma; species Agrostemma githago. The sequence goes on from OY288252.1 coordinate 43,350,968, forward strand.
TGCAAGATCATTTTAGAACCCCTAAAAGAAGTCCCACGTAGACGGACACGAGCATCAAGACCTAGAACAAGCTCACCCGAAATAAACAGAGAGGGCGATCGTCCATGTTCCATCCCCATCATAACGTCCAAAACCCAGGGATAACCCCAACCATCATGCACTAGCGCATCATCGAAAAGATGGTAGCAAGCCACTGCAATATTGAATGTCCGTCTACAAACTAGAGGTGAAATGTCATAGGGACCCATCAGTGAAAATGTCCTAAATAGAAACTTTAGATCAATATCGTCCCTCTCGAGGAAAACACTAGCTTCCTCTAACGAGGAAATGTCCAAAAAATGACGAAACCGTTCCACAAAAGCGTCATCTCCCAAAGGCACGCAAGGCCGAACCGAAGATGCACCAAGGGCATCATCTTCCTCTGGAAGAGGACAAACCCGACCCCCGGGAAAAGCAAAAACATGTCTTCTCACGTCCCAAAATTCAGTACATGCCAACAAAAAGTTATCCTGCACCTTAACCTGCCTTAAGGCATTGACCACAGAAAAAACCGTCACTTGAACTAACCTCGAAATTACATTTCTTAAAACAACTCGCCCACTCGGTCAAAAGATTTCCGAAACCCGACATGACCCCATATATGGATATTCTAGACACTGTGGATATTCTAGCATGTCTAAAACAAGCACCCCTAACCCGTATATATAGCCCTAATCCCACCATAATTAGGAAATCACGAAAATTTCCATAAAAAGGGCCTGGACCGCCCGAGCCCAGGCGCCCAAATCTCCAGCCGCCCGAACCCAAGCGACCCGGAACCCCATAGCCTTAGTCAAGGCGTCTGTCCCTAAGCAGACAGCCTCTCAAGCAACCCAGAAATCGAGACATCGATCCTGCGTTGTCACCACAACTACCACCTGACATCTCAGACGTCGGGAACAACCTCCCAAAGTGACTAAAACCCTCTCCGGAGTTGGTGTCTGAGTTCTGGAAGCTAGTTTTTAGTATATCCCTAGTGAAAGTCTAGCCATGTGTACACTAATTCTGTCCATAACGCCATTTTAATATTTTATTATTATCGATATAATTTGGTTTGCGGGTTGGCAAATGTTTTATGTTTTCTTCGGAAAACTTGTTTTTATTATATTGTTTCGATACGTGAAGTTTTTCACTAAGAACTTATTATATGTTTTCCGTTTTATTACTATTTTTCTATAATAGTAATTATAGTTTTAAAATCCTGTTATACAGCTGGGAGAACGTTGACGTTGCTCCCCACTGATTGTGGCTGTTATGTTTTTAACATGGCAGGTATACGTGTTTATACCGGGTGTGGGCTAGCGAGCCGTGTGGATCCTGCTTGTTTATTTTAATAATTCTGTCATAAGGATCGTTCAAAACCATTTATGGATTGTTATAAATTTTGGCCATTTTTATTTATGGCCCATTGTTTGACTTTACCATTTTTATTTTACTAAGACATAGTTACAGTGTGATTTAATCCCGACTCTACAGTGTTTCCGCCACTATATCCCGTTAGAATTTCTAGGGGATTACACTATTCCTAAACTTTGCATATTGTATTCTTTGGAATAGATTCTTGTCTGTTCCTGGACTTTGCATTCTGGCGAGTGGTTAGGCTCATGGGCCTGGGCTGTTTGATCACCTCTAGTCGACGAGTCAACATAGGTGCCATTTTTCGTTCTTGTCGAGTTAAAAACTCGAGGAACTTCGAAGAGTAGTGCTTATTCGTAGAATGCGAATCGAGAAGATAATGATCGAGTGGATTGTGCATAATATCGTGGAGTGCGATGCTAGAGAAGAGCTGCAAGTTATGTAGAGGTTGTAGAGAGAAGAAATGATTTCGGTGTGTCGATTATGAGCGGAGGAGGGGGGGTATTTATAGTTTTTCTCGTAGTTCAATCCGAGATTTCATACGCTGCACGTCCTGGGACCTAGAGTTTGGACGCCTAGCTTTAGGCTATGGGAAATTCATGCGCCAGCAGTGAGGCGGTTGAGATTTTTAAGATCAGATTTGAAAAGTTTCTAAAGCGGAGATTATACGTGAGCTTTGCATTGCTTGGATGTTAAGACTTCAGCTCTTGCCCTAGCGCATGCGGGCCTTGGGAGCGCGTCCTAAGGCTCAACTTGGCCTGACGCGTTGACTCGGGTTTGACTTTGCGTGTTTCGGGACCGATTCGGAGTCCCGGAGTCGGAATTGACTCTAATTAGTGTCGACGCGACCGTAATGACACAAATACGACCGTCTTGATGTTGATTATTATTTTGTAATCCCCTAGAAAATCTAACGCAATATAGTGGCGAACATACTGTAGAGTGGGATTAAAACACACTGACAAACTATATCTTATTAAAAGAAATTGTATGTCAATACAAAGGCCTCTTTTTACAAAAGGGCTAAAAAGAAAAATTCTTCAAACAGGTTTATACAAATCCATAAATCATGAATGAAGAAAGAGTAGGATCCATGCTACTCGCTAGCTCACACCCAAAATCCAGCAGCAAATATCTGTAATGTTATAAACATAACAGCCACGTCGGTGGGGAGTAACTCGGACGTTCTCCCAGCCATATTATATCATATTGAAAATAATAGTATTATTATACCAAAATACTTAAATGAGAAAACATTAAAACGATATAATAAAAATAAGCTTTCAGCGAAACTTAAAGCACTTGTCAACCTGCAAGTCAAAAATCAATCGATAATAATAATATATTCAAAATGGCGTTATGGATAGGATTAGCGTAGACGGTTAGACTTTCACTAGGAGAATACTAAAACTAGCTTCGAGAACTTAGTTCAAACAAATCAAACTTCGGTCTCTAACTATGCTACTCAACCATAATAGGGCGGCGACTTATAAATGTGTGACCCTAGTTTAAGACAATGCACACCCCTCCTGGGACTACCTGTCACCCAGTTCAACTTATGACGGTGACTTACTGCGAGGCCCAAGCTTAAGGTCAAAATGTACACAATTCTCGGGATACCTGTCACCCGGTTCAACAACTAATGTACCGATTCCTGATACACTACCCTTATAGTTGATGGCACAAACATAAAACCCAGAATATATTACTGTAAACCTCACACTTGTCTTTATTCCATAACTCCACAACAAAGCCATTATCGATATAAACAAAAGATATAATCATTATAAATAATATGAGGATAAAAGAAATAAATATTTTATATTAAAAGGGAAACTTTCTTTAAATAGAAAATTATTAATTTTAGAAACTTAGTTAAAATAAAAACATTGTTATTGAAAATACGTAAGTGATTAAAATAAGTGAAACGTATAAAAATAGCATTGCTAACGAAATTAACATTTTATTATTATCGTCGTTATCGTAACTTTAATATATTTCTAAATTCGTTACTCAAAATATAAATAAAATATAAAAAGTCAATATAGAGTATTTTATAAATAATTAGGGAATCGAGTTAAAACTATAATTTTTTTAGAAAAGAGAAGTTTTAAGAAAAATGATATCAAAATTAATTGAGTCGACGACTTTTATAAATTAAACGAGATTTTATAAAGCTTTCAAATTAGTTTTAGCAAATAGATTTTATCAATAAATAATACTGATTTTACAAAAAATAATCAATCGTAGACAAATGAGTAATTATTAGGGAAAATAGTCTCGACTAAAAATGTATTTAAAACAAAATCGACTACTTTCTCATTTATTAATATAAGTCATAAAACGAAATTAATTTATTGAACAAGTATACAAATCTCGATTATAATATAAAAATACGATTTTGAGTTAAAATTATAAATTAACAAAATATGACGGAAATATGAAATCGATATTATTTAGTTACTAGTGTCACGATAACCAACAAAATATTATAACGATCGTAAATAATTAAATTACTAAAGATTTATAAAACGATATCGAAAACTTGTAAAATATTTATAAGGTAACAATTTAAAATAATATTTTTAGCAAATAATAAATAGCTAAAATTGGAAAACCGAAGTTAAAACATATTTACTACATACTACTAATCAAATATATGATGTAAAATAGAGTAACGTCCTAAAGTTACCTTGAGACGATGTGAACCCAATCACGTATTAGCCTCTCTTAAAAGTCCTAGCTCAAATCTTCGAATCTGAAGGTCGCCAGACATTTGTTCTTCAATAAGGCTGAATCGGATCGAAAATACGAAGAGACGGGAAAGTACGAATCAGAATCGAACAAAGGAAAGAAGAATAAGGAAAGCATGATGTCTCGAAAATTGGGAAGAAGAAATCGGGGAACAAAAGGAACAAAATTGGAGGAAAAATAAACAGCACAAAACAGCAGCAACAACGTAACATGATGTGAGACGAAAACCGAAACCCGAGCAAAACAACGTACACCAGTAGCCCAAAACTGGACGACAAAGACAACTGTAACGATCCGAACTAAAATGAATAGCAGCAGGAAGATGACCGAACCACGATAACAAGTGAAGTGCAATAGATTAGAATAATAAATAGCAGCAAATCTTCAACAGAAATGAGAAGAGGAGAAGTAAGAAGAGCATAACGAAGAAGAATAAGGAAAAAAGACACAAACGCAGCAACTACGGGCAGGGATCGGAAAACAAATACGAGCAGAACAATAGTAAGAAGAACAGAAGACGGAAATGAATTTGTTGTAAAAGAAACGAGAGAAAATTGGAGCAACAAAAGAGAGAAGAGTCGACCCAAAAGTAACAACATCATCAACCTTCAACAACAGTACGAATATCAAACAACAATCGAAATCAGAAGAAGAAGAAAAGAAGGGTATGGAAAACAAACATCGGACAACAGCAATAACGACGGGAACAGCAGTAGCAGCGCATAACAGGACAGCAACGATGATAGAACGAAAGATGCGAAGAAGAAGAAGAAGAAGAAGAAAACCAGCAGCACAGAAACGAGAACAGCGACACAGTACCAGAATCAATAGCGACAACAGCAGTACCAGCATAAAAATCGAGAGGAAAAGAAGAAGAAAGAGAAGGAGACAGAGGAAACGGAGATTACCTCTCATTGAGACAGGGACCAAAATGGAGCAGCAGTGATGGGTGAACAAAAACCCGAACATCGGGTCAAAAAATGGCGACCTAGGTGGTGTTGATTGATGACGTCAAAGACAGAAGAAGCAACAGTGGGGATAAAGGAAAAAGGAAACGAGGTTCCTGCATTTGATCGATGTAGATCAAGTAGAGCAGCAGCAAAATAATGATGAACAATGATGATGAAAAAAAATATGGAGATGGTGAAAGGGGAAGATGAACGTAAAAGCAAGGAGTAAGGAGGATGAATGAGAGGGTGGCAGGGGAGGTGAACAACAAGCGGTGGAACAAAAAGAGGAAAAGGAGAAAGAACGTAAGTGGGGGGATGAATCATTCAATTAAAGAGAGTAAGAAATACGAATTAATTAAATGAATCGGGTAGGAGATGAATTCTGTAACGATAAGTTGATTGACCCACGAAAATTAATTAAAATCGAATTAATAAAAATAATTGGGCCGACTAATAAATTTATTAAAATAAACATTTCTCGAGATATAAATAACTATTCGAGATGAAAATGAAGTTTATAGAAATAAATAATTAGACGATGAAATAGCATTTCCCGATAAATAATAAATCTTCGATAAAGTGAATTAAATAGATTTCTCAAGAAAAGTAATAGATGTTTTGACGAAACTTAAAATAAATGAGCTTCGAGCCGAAAATAGAAATTCGTGTTTAAATATAAATAAATAAAACAAATTTAGAATTTAAACCGCCGAAATAGACTTTTGATAATAATTAAAATAAATGTATAAAATAAATCGAAACAGAAATAAAAATATGTTTTAATATAAGAAGAGTTTCCGAGACAAATAACATTTTAAGAGTTTGAAACGATTAACGATAAATTCGTTTTATAATAATTTAAGATTTACGAATTAAATCATAAATAGAACAAAAGTTAAATAAAATTTAATTTATAAAAATCAGGGGTGTTACATACTTTTTCGAGTAATTATTTGATCAGTTCAATAGAAAACCCGTCTGAAACATCGTAAAATCGTGTCGCGTTGCAGTTTGATCATCATCGGGTGTTTGTTGGGAACTCCTGCAGCCACCAGGTCCAAATCTGGGTGTCTACAGAATCCGCCACTTTGACTGAGGCTTGGACAAGGCGAAAGTCAAAGTATAGCCGCCAAGGTCAATCGAGGATTACGACCTGGTGGCTTTTAGCTTGGGTCATTTTAAGTGCGTTGGACTACATACTAAGGCTCATCAACAAAGGTTTAGAAATCATACCAGACCTCCTTGCCTGCAGTTGCTTGTTGAAGTTTTGATTCAGATTTGCTTACTTTGATTTGGGTTTAATGGGCTAGTGTAGTTCATTAGTATATTGGTCTTCGGAATAGACCCCGTTCTTGAGTCTGTCCCTGGCCTTGGTATTTTTATTCTTTGGAATAGGTTTCATCTACTCCTGGAATTTTGCATATTTTTATGGGAAAAGTCCCATGGTACCCTCGAACTATGTCACATTACACATGGTACCCCTGCTTTTAAGTTTGTTCCCATGGTAACCTTGAGTTTTATAATTTAGTTCCCGATTTGACCTTACCCAAATTTCTGTCATGACGCCGTTAAATTATGACCAAAATTAATTATAGTTGTTCCCATGGTACCCTTAAGTTTTCATAGTTGTTCTCATGGTACCCTTAAGTTTTTCATAGTTGTTCCCATGGTACCCTGAAAGGAAAGCAACGACTCATTGAAGCAAAACAACGACTAGTTTACTGAACTAGCCGTTACACAAGTGCTTATAAATTCACTTTCCTTTCTATTTTGGCAGAAAAAGAACAAACAATCCACACTTTTTCACTCAATCTTGTCACCTCTTTCTTCACCTGTACAAAAAAATGGAAAAGATTGATGTTTCCGGATGATCGAGCATCAAGGTTATGGTGATGAAGTTTTTCCATTTTTTTGTACAAGTGAAGAAGGAGGTGAAAAGGTTGAGTGAGTAAGTGTAGATTGTTTGATCTTCTTCTGCCAAAATAAAAAGGGGACTGAATATAAGCATTTGTGTAACAGCTAGTTCAATAAACTAATCGTTGCCTTTCTTCAATGAGTCGTTGCTTTTCTTGCAGGGGTACCATGAGAACAACTATGAAAACTTAAGGGTATCATGGAAAAAACTAAGAAAACTTAAGGGTACCATGGGAACAACTATGAAAAATTAGGGGTACCATGAGAACACCTCTCTTTTTGAAGAAAAGTAGTTGTTAATTTTGGTCATAATTTAACGGCGTCATGACAGAAATTTAGGTAAGGTCAAATCGGGAACTAAATTCTCGGGACTTGGGATCGGGTCTCGGAGGCTCGGGATTGGGTCCCAAGGTCTCGGGGTCGATTCCAAGGCATCGAATCATCGTTCCTTTACTCCGTTGGCTCCAAAATGTGTATGTATCGAGTCGGAATCGCTCCAACTCTTCCAAATCGGTCTCGGGAACCTGAAACGAACTAAAGGAAGCATAAGTAGCCCCTTAACCGCTCCCAAGGAGCGATTTCACAAAGAAATGGGACCAAAACACTACAAAATAGGCACTACAAATGACACTTATCAACTCCCCTACACTTAACCCTTACTCGCCCTCGAGTAAGCACATACTACTACTAAACTAACCGAGTGGGTATTAGCGCACCCTACGCCCCTTCAAATCACGCGAGTGCACTTAGAGGACAAGTGCACTCCGCAAGGCAAGTTGGGTCTTGCGACAAAACCGCGGATGCAACCGGACACAAAACACACAAACAAACAAACACACAAACAAACACTTAGATGGTTGCATCCAAAACAAAAGAAATATCGCTTCCCTCTAAAAGCGGTGAAAGAAGCACCGGTTTAGGACTCGAGGTAAGTGACAACGTTCCCAAGCTAGCAATACAAACCAAGGTGGACTAAACCCTAATAGTATGACGATAAAGCAACAAAAACGTTGGTAACTTACCTAGGTGCTCCTAACTTTCTAAAAACGTACTACGGGACGATCGGCGGAGTGGAAAAGTGAAGAACCACGGTGTTAGTTGACACTGTAGGTAAGTGAGACCCCGCCCCCTTTAGCGTGAGCCAAGAGGGTCGTCACATGTCCAAAACCGCCTAACTAGTCCAAGTAAAAAATGGAAATATGCAAAATGAGGGAAGACCGACTAATGCCGCTATCATCCTTCTTAGGGACTCGGTCCTTTGGTAGGCTCTCCACGACAAAAGTAGGAAAAAGGCTTATTTTGAGAGGTAGGGGTTATTTTTGTGAGTCGGGTTTTCTTTTTGGCATTTTCTCTTTTCTTTTGCATTTTGATTTGTTTGTTGCCATGCCATTTCTTTTTCTTCTTTTGTATTTTCTTTTTGGCTTTTGTGCCTTTTCTTTCTCTTCATTCTTTTCTTTCTTTCATTTCTTTCTCTTTTCTTTTCTTTGCCCTTTTTTGGCAAGATTTGGCTTTTTGGCATTTCTCGACAATCAAGAAAGAGAGAATCAACAAATTGCATTTTATTGTGTGTGTATGTGAGGAAGGTAGGGTAATGGGTAAGTCGGGGGTCGCGATTTCCCTTCAAACCCACAAAAAGTGGAGAACTTGGACTAATCAAGCAATCCTAAACACGGTCACCTAGGGGACGAGACTCGGTAACCAAGGCCTTTTCACACCGTGGGTGGTCGTAATGGTCAAAGGTGCAAATCCCGCAGTAAATTCCTAGTAAGCTAGGTGGACTCAAGGTAAAGGACCAACGAACTCATTGATTTAGGGTCATTCTACTAGATTAAAGTCCAAAACTCGATTTATACAACTAGGAAGGGAAAATAGACACTCACACTCTAACCTCTAAACCGGGTTTTCGAAAACGGTTTACGCACAAGACACACAACACAACACAAAACAAAGACACGACGAAAACGAACGAAAGAAAAAGAAGCAAAAGCAACAAAACAAAAACAAGATGAAACAAACACATGAACAAACAAACACCACCCCAAATTTCAAAACAAGCCACCAAATCAATCACAAGTATGTACAAGCTCCACCCGAGCACACCACATCACAATCTCCTCCAAACTCCGCAAGAGACAAAGAAGGAAAAGGGATAGAAGATGTTACCGGACATCATGAAAGCTCTCCAAAATTAGCGGTGATTCAAGCAACCTATAAGGAAAAGAGGGCAAACACACAACAAAACAAACAACACGACACAAAGACACAAAGGGAAAACACACAAAAGAAAAAACTTTTTGATTTTTGTGAAATTTTTTCAAATTTTTAGGGATTTTTAAGATTTTTCAAAAAACTAAGAAAATAAAACTAACTATACTATAATATCGCTCCCCCACACTTAAATCGAGCCATGTCCCCATGCTCGATCGTAGGGTGCGGAGAGACAAAAGAAAAAGAAAAGAAACTACGAAAATAAAGCTAAAAATCAAAAATAAAGTGAAGAAAAGGGTAGAAGGTGTCCGGCTGGGGTGTAGTCAAGTCACCATGGGCCGAGACGAGAAAAAGATATGGATGGGGGAAGAAATAAAAAGAAGGAAATAAAAGGAAATGGGAGGGGAGGGCTAGGTGTAATCAAGTCACCTAGCCCGGATTCCGCCTAAATCCGACTAAATCCTCAAAAAAGAAAGAGTGAAAAAACTTGTAAAAATTTGATTTTGAAATGACTCTCGATGTAGTCACATCATCGAGAGTCGGGAGCAACAATTACCAAGGCCTCGAAGGCCACTAAGATACCATGACTCAAGGGAAAGGGAATAAACAAAGGAAAACAAGCAATAAAAGACGGAAAAGTAAGGATAGTTACCCAAACCAATCGGCTAGTAACTCACTCGCTCCATCGTCTCATAGATCAATGTAGGCACGTTGCTTGTCGTCTTTGTTGTTATCCCGCTTCAAGCTTGATAAAACCGCATGGTAGAGGTAGTAATGGTGCGAGGGGGGTGGGATTTGATGTGGATCTCGGTGTAAAGTGAGGTGTATGGGTCATATGATAGGAACAAGGAGGAGTAGGGAGGTTGGGAGGGGGTGTAATGGATGGGTGGAGTCAAGCGCCTAAGAAAAGGCTCAAAAGGGAGAAAGGGGACCATCCCGGTCGGGATGGATGTTCCCGATCGGGTTGATAAACCCTTCCCGATCGGGAAGCTCTCGTCCCGGTCGGGAAAGCACTCCAGTGAGTCCGAATTTTTGCACCTTCATCCCGATCGGGATGGCTCCTTCCCGGTCGGGATTCCTCATCCTTCCCGATCGGGAAGTTCTCTTCCCGGTCGGGATGAGTCTTCTTTGCTTCCCCAAGCCCAAAAGCTTATCATAAGCTTCAAAAACCGACTTCCTCGCTCGCAAACCAAACTCCATCATCAACCATTCCTTTTTAGGAATCACCTTCACTTCACCTATCACAATAAACTCAAAGTACACATCAAATTCGCTCCCTCACATCGCTCATCAAAATACCAAAACAATTACAAGAATTCCACAAAAACAAAAGAGTCCAAGAAACAAAAACTACACAAATACAAACACAAGTATTCTAAAGAAGAGAGGAGAGGGGAATATACAACATGACGGTTCTTTTAGGAACTCCGTCAAACCTAGGATGGTGGACTCTTCTTCAACCGTAGCCCTCAAGGGCATGGAGGAGCAAGTCGAACGCGCTACCGACATCATAGTGAAGGCCCAAGAAGCGCTCGAGCTTAACCGACCTCCACGGCCTCCAAGGAGGAGGCAAGAAGTAGGAATCCCAAGACCCAAAATCGTCTTCAAAATTGTCTCCGGGGTCTATCCATCCTACGAGCTTCACCGATCTCTTCCTCCCTAAGCATCGCCTCCATTCACAAGCAAGCTTCATCCCCAAGAAACGAGGCACAAAAAGCGGTTTTGGCCTCATCTCCTCAATGCACACCCCCACACTTTCCTCAAGTTGTGGTTCCCCATCTTCATCACTCGGCCCCACATCATCTTGGAGGAGAGGATCGAAACTTCTACCGGCGGTTTCAATCTCTTCCAAACCATCTCTCGGTGTACTAGCAAGGGGCTCTTGATGCTTATCCTCATTATCGGACATGGGCAACTCGAGGCTATCAATCTCACCTAACAACCTCACGAATTCTACCAACCCATCCAACTCACTATCGTCCTCCAATTCTTCACCAACTATGCCTTCACCAAGAGCCATATCCTCATTCGTCTCCTTTTGGGTAGACGATTGAGGTTCTTCAAAGCAAGTCTCGCTCCTCATAGGGAATTCATTAACGGCCTCGTCATTGGGTTGTTCCCCTTCCCCGAATGAACATCCCTCATCAAGTTGTGAAGATCGAGTTAAGAGCATTAGGGTTTGAGCCGTTAAGGCATTCAATTTGGCTTTAGATTTCTCCTTTTCCCTAAGGATTTCGGCCAAGAGTTCATTATTCTTTTGCGATTGGATGGTCATCTCTTGTTGCATTTGAAGCATCGATTGATGAAACTCCAAGCTCGGCATTTGGTGGTCATTGGGGTCTTGTAAAGTTCCTTGATAATCTTGATAATGCTCAAGGGGTGGGGCATCATATTGTTGGTAGTGGTGATTGGTAGTATTGTGGGTCATGGGGTTCATATTGTGGTTGGGGTGGAGGGTAATATGGTGGGTTTTGGGAATATTGGCTTCCATATGGTGAATCTTGATTGAACATGGTGGGTTCACAATCATAACTCGAGTAATAACCACCATGATCGTAGGATTGATAGTCATTCACTTGTTGGTAGCCGTTTTCATAACCTTGAAGTTCATACCCACTAGAGTCACCCCAAGAAGCTTGATAGTGGTAGGGGGACGTCATGTCATACCCTTGGTTCATGGAAGAAGAGGAGTAGTTCATATCGGCTCCCGAGTATGTGGAGTTTAGATCAAACCCCATGCTTGCTCGAAAATCGTAGTCCATACCCGGTTGGAAACCTCTCACTCTAGCAACCGTCCGTTAAAGCGGCTCTAAGTTGCAAGAAGAAGATAGTCACCACCTCTAAGCACAAACTGTAGACTAAGAACAAACGTGAGAAGCCTAGTGCTTTTTGGGCACTAGACAAGAGAGAAATAAACCACACACACACAAGAAGCAAAGTAACAAAAAGAAAAAAGAAAAACACAAACACAAAGACTAAGTCGAGCAAATAGGAAAACAAAGTCCAAACTAGCACCGTCCCCGGCAACGGCGCCAAATTGATGGTAAGGATTTGTCGTGGAATCCCAACCGTCAATAAAATAACCGGCTATTCCTACGGTAGATAGGGCAAGTCGGGTCGAATCCACGGGGACGGTAATGTATAGCCTAGACTAGGTCGGCCCAAATACTAGACTAAGTCAACGAGCTAAACTAGAGAATGATAAGGAGGGGAGAAAGCTAAACTATGACTAAGGTGACGAAGAAAACAAATAAGGAAAACGGGCTAGGATTAGGTCGGGGTCAAAGGGGCAACGGAATGGTAAAGGGAGAACTAGAGCGAAGGAGGTAGTAGGGTAATCTAGGTATAGTCCGGGCTCTCGCAACTTAGACCGACCTAGAGGTTTCACCTAAAACCCATCTCGGCGATACACATGACAAACGGGGTTCTAACGTGCTATAGTGGCCTAGGTCGCATCCGGGCTCTTGCTACTTAGACCGACCTAGGGGTCGTCCTCACCGGGCTCTCGCAACTTAATGAGGGAACCGAACCCACAAACAAACTATCACCCGCAAGAGAAAGGCAAGAAGAACAAGCATATGCATCTACTAGTCATTCAAGCATTTCAACAAACATGTGATGTGCACCAAACCAAGAGGAAACCCAAATCTTCCACCAACATCTCTAACAAACCCTTAATCACCCAATCAACACCCTAATCACCCTACTAACCCTAGCAAGAACACTACTCTAAAATATCTAACCTAAAACTAACACTGACAAGAAGAATCAAAACAAACAACAAAACTATCATAATGGAACTAGTGAAACAATGAACAATCAATAAAACAAACAACAAAGATGCAAACTTTAATGAACAAACAAGATTAAGAGTAAAAGGAAGGAAGGATTATACCATACTAGTGAAGAATGAAAAGAAGAACACTTGTATAGAAGAAAACCCAAATAATTCCACCAAGGTTGTCAATCTTGGATGGATTCTTCAAGAGATCCAATAATACAAGAGTAAACTAGGATTAAGGACTAATTACCGACTAATCTACACTAATCAATCTAATCTAACCTAAAGTAGTCTAGGGTTTAATGTCTAATGAAGTGCCTAAGCTTTACATAACAAGGGAAGGATATATATAGGGTTTAAGAATGAAAGAAGAAGAAAAGAAAGGAAGGCGTGCAGCAGCAGGCCCGTCCCGGCCGAGACGGGGTTGTCCCGGTCGGGACGAGGTCGGTCCCGGTCGGGACGCCATGGTCCCGGTCGGGATGGACCCTCAGTAGGCTCATCTTCGTTTCCTCCTTCATCCCGGACGGGATGAGGCCATACCCGTTCGGGATGAGCCTTGTAGGCCTCCAATATGAACTTTTTGGTCCCTCCTTGCTTCTCATGGGCTTCCCATCGATTCTCGGGACTCGGGATTGGGTCTCGGAGGCTCGGGATTGGGTCCCAAGATCTCGGGGTCGATTCCAAGGCATCGAATCATCGTTCCTTTACTCCGTTGGCTCCAAAATGTGTATGTATCGAGTCGAAATCGCTTCAACTCTTGCAAATCGGTCTCGAGAACCTGAAACGAACTAAAGGAAGCATAAGTAGCCCCTAAACCGCTCCCAAGGAGCGATTTCACAAGGAAATAGGACCAAAACACTACAAACTAGGCACTACAATTGACACTTATCAGATGGCTACCGTGGATATGTTGGCTAGTCTTGGTCGTTCATCAGATGACGGGACTGGGTCTTCTATTTTCGAATTGGAGGATCTAGGCTTAGATGATAACATAGGTGAGCTTGTTTTGGTTGTAGCGGCCTCTAGGGGTCTTCCCTAGTTTGTAAACTTGGTTTTGTATCAGATTTGTACATTTATATATTTGACCAAACTTTTCCTTGATCAGCTTGCTTTCAATCCCTGAAATGTTAGCTTAGGTAACAACTAATCAAGTAAGCCCAAAGCAAAGATGGGAACAAATGGGACACGGTATCCGATAGCCGTAAGACGCACCTTCCTATATTAAACAAAATAAGCAACAACGGGAATGGTTGATTTGTTTATGGTTGATCTGCGATTTAAGGTGTTTTAAATGCGTTAGGATTGAACGAGAGGGCGAAATTATTTTAAAGGATGCTTAAAATTTGCTTAGTTTGAGCCGAGAATTAGATAAAGTAGAACGTCGATTAAAACATTTGACCGAGTGTGTGTGTGCAAAACATGTATAAAACATTTTATGATTAAACGTTTTGACCGAGTGTGTGTGTGCAATGTTGTAGATGTGTATAGTTGTGTTTGGACGATGACGCTTGTGTACAAAGCGGAATAATAATAATAATAAGTTGGACCACTTTTTATGCTTTATTGACAATGTCGCGTAGGGCTACAACATGCCTAGATGGGGTAGCTTATCCCCCAATGAGAAGATTAAAAAACCGTCTTAGTCTGGTGGATCGGTGGGACGGAAATGAGTCGTCCGTCGCTGATAAAGGGGAGTCCTGTTCTTGCATTGTACGTGTATTGTGCTTTTGAGCTTTGGAAAAGAAGGTGACTGATTTAGGAAGCTATTTTTATCGCTCAAAGTTGTCGAACAGTAGCGGGATGAGGCGATGCGCGTCGGGCAGCCTGAAACTCAGGCGTTGGTCCTCTGGTGTCCCGGTGTTCAGGCGCATGGTTCCGGGCGGCCCATCCCTCAGGCGCATGACCTGGGGCAACCAGATTCTCGATTATGGAAATTTTCATAATTTCCTAATTACGATGCCATTGTAGCTATATATATATATATATATATATATATATATATATATATAGAGTAAAGATCAAGTGAGTCCCTTTTTCTTTTTTGAGTCCATGAGTCCTATTCTTAGCCATTGATCTAAAGAGGATGAATGGTTGAGATTGCATATAGTAATTAAGGTAGTAACTACCATATTTTGGAAATAATATGAGAAAATCCTCTCTCCTCCCTAGATTACCGCCAACTGCTATCTTCTTCTCTCTCATCTCATTCATTTTTTTCATTCAAACACCCGCCTAACAAAAACCCTTCACCTTCATCATCTCTCATCTCATTCAATTTTTTCGCTCAACTCAAGCACACTCGAGCACTCAATCGCTCAACTCAACTCAATCACTCACCTTCAACTCGAGCAAGGTTATATTGAAGCAGCTTTCTAACTTTAGCAAACATAATCATCAAGCTAATTCGCAAATACTAGATTGTTTTACTGAAGAACTAGGTTTAGTTTACATCTTTGTCTGATTTCATTAATTTTTTCACTAATTATTGATTGATTAACTTTGCTGTGTTTGTGCCCTATAATTAATTGTTTTCACTAAAGACTGTTGTGGTATCTGGGTTTTCACTTTGCTGTGTTTCGCTTCTTATGTTTCGTATAATTGAATTCCACTGCAGAGGAACATATTTCGAATGTTACTTTAATGCCCATACGCTGTTACCGTAATAAACTTGAGGTGTTACTGTGTCACATGTATGGGGTTATTTCAAAGTCGACCATGTGTTACTATAATGCAGAAGACGTGTTACTCTAACTCTCATCTTCGTGATACTTTGAATCCTTGTAAACTGGTACACTCAATTTGTTTATTTGTTACTCTAATTCGCTTCTTATTTTACTCTAACACTTTATTTGTGTTACTTTAATGCTTACCAGCTGTGTTGTATTTTATGGTGTTAATGTAACACTTATGGTGTTACTTTGAAGAATGAATTGTGTTACTGTAATCCAGAAGACTTGTTACTTTAATTTGTTACTCTCTGTTCTATATTTATGTTACTTTAACACGTATTAGCCGTACGTTTACTTTACATACAAGGTTATTGTGCATACCAGCCACTTAATTATTGTACTTTTCAGATGGCAGAAGGAGGAGACAAATCCAGAAACACTCGTGCCACAGGTGGCAAAAGGAGGAGACAAAGCAAGAGGCAGGTCAGTTGCAGGCCTGTGAGCCTTAGCATTGTTGATGTTTATCTCTTACCTGGTGCATACTTAGCTCTAAAAACAGTTGAACATACTAATTATTCTCATACTTGTCCCTTTTCAGATGGGAGAAGAAGGGGAACAAGAAGCTGTTGATAAGAAGATCCAGTTCAGGTGTAGACCACAGAACCTCGTTGAGTTAATGTCCAAATTTAATGATAGGCAGCGGGAGGCTGTCATCAGCATCGGTTTTGGCGGCCTACTACAAATGCGGTCAAAAGTTTCCCCGGTAAGTATGCACCCGATTTCATGAAGCTTTTTGCGGATGACACTCTGATTTTCAGACTGCCAAGGAAAAGCGATCAATTCTTGGTAACGAAGCATGATGTCCACAACTGCTTCCTCCTACCATACGGTCCGAACCCCGTTGACCTTCTCCCAATGGGCCGGTCGAAGGAAGCACTGGCGGAGGATGTCGTCAGTCTGAAACAAGGATGGAGGGACCGGTTCCATGTTCCTACTGGAAGCGACACGATCTCTCTGACTCTGTTGCTGGAAGAACTATAGAAGGACGTTGATGGTGGGGACGACTTTTGCAGGCTATTTGTTCTGTACAGCATGTCTATTTTTCTTAATCCAACGTCGAATTATACTGTTGACCTGAGTCTGTTGAGGTGCGTGGAGAATGTATAGTAGATCAAAAACTATGATTGGTGCACGCTTGTATTGGATGGGCTTGCTGCAGCCTGTCAAGACTCTGCTCTTCGAAAACGGACATACCTGCTCGGTTGTCTGCCATTTTTTATGATCATATACTTTCAGCGTTTCCAATACCGTGATCATCGTTGTCCGCACGATCTGCCGCTTATTAAGCACTGGGATCGCGAGCGGATGCTAGATAGGTTATTTGGTGAATTTGTTGGGGGTGGGCTTGGTCGTCTCACCAAGTCAAAGGTGAAATACCCTCGTTGTCTACTTGAGGAGGGGGTGGACGAGGAGGTGGTGGATGACGTGGTGCCGCTGAGGATAACAAATGCCCCAACATCATCCACGCACAAAGCTGCGAAGTCCATAAAAATTGAGCTAGCAGATGGCGTCGAGGACGACGCTGATCTAAAAGCTAAGGCGGTTGACGTAAGTAATAAAAAATTTCATCAATAAATTGCCTGTTATATGTCTTTGTGTTCATTGAATACGCGTTGTTCGCAAGAAAACAAATTTGTTGTAGCTGCTTTTGCCTAATTATGTTACTTTAAGTATCATATCCTATTACTCTAATGCGCATTATGTGTTACTTTAAGGTATTCAGTTACTTTTTAAGCGTGAAGATGTGTGAATCTGAGCATGAATATGTGTTACTTTAATGTTGATCACATGTTACTTTAATGACACAGATGTGTTACTTTAATATGAATCATAAGTTACAGCCTCCCGTCCAAAGTAACACTTTCTGTTTACTCTTGATGCAGGAGGTACATGAATTGTACCTCATGATGGCAAGGAATGCCGTTGCATTCCATGATTGGTGGATCTCATCCGCTTCCAAACTTAGGAGAATAACATCCAACAAACCACTGATTGATGACCCCGTTCTGTCACAGGCCTCGCAAGACTTCTGGAGTGGAGAAGAACTCCACCGGACGGTCGATGAAGTGTGGGAGGCGTACGCACGTGCGAAGAACGCAGCGACCCAAGGCCCTGCATTCACAGGCCAGCCCACACAACCAGCAGGTGTGAGCATGCGTACAAATGTGACGGGGGATGAGGATGTTGTGACTGGGGATGAGAATCGAGGTTGTTCTGACTTCGAACTGTACACGACGGCGGAGATGGTTGAGGCTGTTAACGGTGGTTCGGAGGACAGGGATCACCGAATTGATGAAGCGAATGTTATTGAGAATTTGTGTGTGGAAGTTGATGGAAGGAAGGTCTTCCATCCTTACTTTATCCACTCTGAAAAAATTTTGGATTGCATGCAAGTTGTCGATGAGAAGCTTGGATGCTCTTATGACTGTGGAACCCCCGATCCAGACCAACTAATAGTATCGGAATTTCTGGTAAGAAACAATAGGTTGTTCAGGTCGGTTTTGAGTGTTCTCGGAAAAACGTAATGGATTACGTCTTTTATAACAATGAAAAGTACAGTGCGGAGTATGTTTTCAATAGTGATCAATGTTCTTTACCTGATTCTATTTATCTATGTTATTTTTTATCAATTGTCTTATAATTCATTCAAATTTTGTTAGCGAGATGCTGGTGAGGGTTGACGACTTCTTCAACGTACCTCGTGATGAGCTGTCGACACTCCAGCCGGGCCAGCAGCTGTCGAACACTGTTATCGATAGCTAGTGTATACTTCTTAACAGTCTGGACGCGAGTCAGACTGCGCCACGTCCTACATCAAGCTGCTTCTTTGGCGTTAGCCACAGCGTAAGCTTGTCTCTATTATTTTTATCATACCAGCACAATCAACAACTAGTGTCACTAACATATCTTGTCACTAATCATCATTCATAATAAATGTATTCTTTTCGTATTAGGAATGAACATTCATAATGAATATCCTGTTTTGTACCAATCTTCATGCCCTTCCACAACTTCATTACTATTAATGTTATTTTAATACACCAACTGGTGTTACTGTATGGTGTGTATACTGTTACTTTTAATAAGTACTCCCTCCGTTTCTATGATTTCTTCCACCTTAAAAGTGGCACATTTCTTAAGAAAAACAATAAAATAAGTAAAAGTAGAGAGGGAGTAAAGTAAGTGGGCCACCTAGGTAAGAGAGAAGTGTGATAGAAAAAAGGAAAGTGTAAGAAATCAAAGAAATGGTTGAAAAAGGAAATGTGGAAGATATCAAAGAAACAGAGGGAGTATGTCACTAATGATGATATCCATAACTAGTGTTACTCCTAGACATTAATACTGTTACTCTAACACAATAACAGGCGTTATAGTAAGGCTTTCATATTGTTACTTTAATTAGTAACGAGTGTTACTCTGTCTTATTGTCACGATCATGAATTGTTACTTCAACATGTGTCATGCAGAAGACAGTAATGAAGCTGTGGAAGGGCGTAAAGAGTGGTGCAAAAGTCGACATTGGCGATGACTTGTTCAACTTCTGGGACATTTGGACCAAAGTGATTATAGACATCATACACCTAGACTCTGAGTTGGTATGTCTATATGAAACACTCACACGGGTGATCCTTTACTACAGCTCCTTAACAATAATCGCCAATCACTTTATTACCAAATAACAGGTCTTCGTCCCGGTGCTTTCCGACGATAACGACCACTACAGCTGTGCATGTATAAACTTCCTGTCAAAGCAGATTGAGTACCTCTATAACAGGAGTTACGAAGAACAGGAATTCGAAAGCCTGCCATATGTCGGGATGGCAAAAATCGCAGTAAGTGTATTTATGTTATATATAATCTGACATCATTTTACCTTCCGTCTTATTTTTTTTTTATTTTTTTTTGTATGATCAAGGCTGTGGTAATGGGAAAATACATGGTCAAAAAAGGTATCACGAGGGGTTCGGCTGTCGCGGGTTTCCCTGTTGTCAACGTCCCATTCGCATGGCAGGGTGGAGGTTTCTCGGCAAACGACTGCGGTGTCTACCTCATGATACACATGATGTTGTACGCGGGGGAAGTGTTCGACTGTTGCCTAGGCACAATGGAGGCGAACAACCTCTATAGAGCGGAGATTGCAGTGACCCTGGTCCTGTGTGACATCAATAAGGACAGAGATGATGTTATAGCGAGGGTGAGAGAGTTTCTAAACGATAAAGCGAATATCGCCATCGAGAGAACAATATCCGTTGTTTCGGGGTCTACCGGGGGGACCGTCAAGATGGCAGGCGAGGCAGAACACGAGGAACGACCGTTGAAGAAGAGCCGACTGTCGACACCTGACCCTACAACCCCGGTCGCAGAAACGGTGCTTGACTCTGAGTTATCAACGCAGACAAGATCCGTCCTGAAGATCCGAAACCGTGGTGAGGGTGACGGACTTGGCTGCTCAATTGACTGTGGCGACGAAGATGCAAACTCTCCCATGTTGTCACCGTTTCTAGTGAACAACAGGACGTTGTTAAGTAAGATCCCCATCCGTCGCAAAAACATCGTGGACTACTGCCTTGTGGAGCTTACAACTATAGAAAATTGGTATCCATTTACTGTGACATTAATGGGTGAATATTAAAACAGATTTTTTGACGAGGTATTTTTTGTTTTCCTTTAGCGAGGAGGTTGCAAAATATTCACTCCTGGCTTCAATAGAGCGGGATGACATACGTACAATGTTACCGGGTCAGAAAATGAGGTCGTGCATCATCGAATGTTGGTCGATGCTGTTGAACAGGCTTCCATCTCCCGCCACTGATTCGGTCGAGACACCTACGACGGCATACTTTGGTATACGACAGACGGTACGAATTACTGTTGCATTTGTGTACATATATATAATTATCACCATGGTTCCAGGAGAATACATGTACCTCATACAAATTGTTGATAATGCATCAACATATGTATGGTGTTATTTTAGAGATGAAAGTGCGTTACTGTAATGTTGGAGACGTGTTACTCTAATTCACATCTTTTGTTACTCTAACACTTTCTTTGTGGTGGTTATCTGACATATGGTGTTACATAAATATGGTGTTACTTTGAAGCTTTTTTGGTGTTACTGTAATCCAGAAGACGTGTTACTTTAATCTGCATCTTTGTTCTATATGAATGCTAGTAGTCTGATACGTAGTGAATGTGTTACTTCAACATGCTCTGATTAGAAGACTTCTATACAGTTGAACCCAATCTGAGACACATTGAATATATTTGTAGGACTGCCTTTATGGGATGCTAGAGTATGAAGATGGCCCATCCACGCGGGCAGTGGACATCTTGATGTCCCATCTCGATCTTTTTAAAAGGAAGTGTGGTCGTTCTCTTAACTTGTAAGCTGATCTCATCTTTGTCCCGATCAACATCGATGAGTACTACTCATGCGTGTGCATTAACCGTAAAAATAGGACAATAGATTTCCTTGACCACCAACGTTACACGAACGTGAAAGAAACATACTTGTACAAGGCCGCAATGATAATGGTTAGTATATATATATATATATATATATATATATATATATATATATATATATATATATATATATATATATATATATATATTAGTAGTTATTATTGCATACCGCTATCTGTTTCTTTTCTAATAACGTCGCTGTGATACACACAGGTGTCAACAATTAGCGATTACCTCGAGAAGCTCAAAGTCCCTGATGCAGCTGATCTCGTTACTTTCGAGTTTAAAGAGGTGAAGTTTAAGTGGCAGAAACCAGGCGTAACCTGGGACGAGTCGGGAATTTTCCTTATGATGCACATGTTGATGTACGAGGGCCGTACATTCC
Source organism: Agrostemma githago (assembly GCA_958450325.1). Taxonomy (NCBI): domain Eukaryota; kingdom Viridiplantae; phylum Streptophyta; class Magnoliopsida; order Caryophyllales; family Caryophyllaceae; genus Agrostemma; species Agrostemma githago. The sequence continues at coordinate 43,372,553 of OY288252.1, forward strand.
ACCACATAGACCTCGAGAGGAAGGTCAACAGATGATATCTGGTGGTCCAACTTGCAGCCACACTTCTATTGGCAGACAAGAACAAGGTGCGATCGCGATTGTTGGAAATCGTAGACAAGTATGCGGACGCTAGACAAAAGATCATCGACGCTCCCAAGAGCAAGCCAACAAAGGGCCGAAAAAAAGAACGTGTTTACTGAATCATGTCATCTCTTTTCTAACTAAGAATTAATGGTTTGTAGTCTTTAGTTACCTGTCTAATTACATTGGTATTTTGACTATCACCAATGCATTGAAGCTTTTAAACTTTGTTACACTGACAAGCTGTACCTGTTACTCTAATTTACTGCTGGTGTTACTATGGAGATTAATGAAGTTAACCCAATTTTCTTTGGTCTCACAATCTGTGTGTTACACCGCACTGTAAATGTTACTTTAATGAACAATTTATGTTACTTTAAGTTATTAATGGTGTTTGTACAGTGATATTGCAATCAATTCCTCTGAGGCATTATATATTGTTTTTTGAAGAACAAATGTTGGTACTTTGTCAATGAATGGAACCAATCCAAGTTATCCCCAGTTACTTTGGCAATGATTTGGTCTAAACAACGCCGTTGTCCTCAGTTACTTCAATGCATTGTTTCTGTTACTGAAACAGACGAATAGTGTTACTCTGACACACATGAGATGTTACTCTAACCAAAAACACATGTATTAAATAAATATAGTGTTAAATGCACCGTAACACAGCGTTATGTGTAATTTTTTTTTTTTACAAAATTAGTTTTTCGTGTAAACCAGAAAAAAATAAAAAATTCTTATAATGACAAAAAAACACGAGTATTCTCAAAAAACTTGTTCATCCTCCTCGTCTTCCTCGGTGTCTTCTTCATTTTCCTTTCCTTCGATGTCTTCATCTACTTCATCCTCGTCATCCTCATCATTGGTTGGCTTAGTAGGCTTAGGGGGTCGTGCTGCGTACGGATTTTGACAGTTTCGTTTGTCATGGTGCGCCATTTGTTTGCAGTTATTGCACATGTGTTTCGGATTTCTAGAAAGTGCGACCCTCTTTTCCTTGCTCGATAACATCCGCTTTCCACTGCCCTTTGTCTTAGAAATCTTTGGAGGGAGTATCGTGGTATTGTCAGAGGTCATACACCCAAGAAACTGGCTGCCTCTACAACCTGAACTCCCGAATTAATCCGCACAAGCTTTCCACATCTGCCTTGTCTCCAGCCCTTAGATGTCCCATTGTCTCATGGATTTCCGACCACAATTTCGACATCTCTATCTGTTTTCCGTCGATGATGTCAGTGTTTTCGCCGTCTAATCCTTCATCACTGATACGAGCAGTGCGAACAACCTCTTTTGTCCACCTTTTGGTTACCATGTTTTCGGGTATAGTGGTCAGCCTTTTCGACGAATATATCCAGATTACGTGTCTACACACTATCCCTCGTAAATTAAACAACTGACATGTACAGCTTGATTCAGACTTACCTGGACAGATGATGATGGGAGGATTTTGCCGTCAATCCTACCAAACAATTAAAACCAACTATTCCTAACTGGGTAGATAGGGCAAGTCGGGTCGAATCCACAGGGACGGGGTGTCGGACTAAGGTGTGCTACAGTCAAAGACTAGGTTCGAGACAAGCTAAACTAGAGATAGACTAAGGTCGACTAAGGACTAAGCTAATGTCTAAAATATGAACTAACAAGGCTAAACAAGTAACTAATGACAAAAGGAAACAAATAAATCAATAAGAAGAAACTAGGGCTAGGTCGGGTTCATGGGTGCCAAGGAGATAAAAAGAAGGAAACGGGGATCTCTAGCATGCTTTCGTAGCCTAGGTTCCGATCGGGCTCTCGCTACTTAAACGGCCTAGGGGTCATCCTCACCACGCTCTCGCTACTAATGAGGGAACCAAACCAACCAACCAAACAAACACATACAAGAGAAGAGGCAAGAAAAACAAGGATTGATCGTCTCTAGTCTCACAAGCATTTCATCAAACATGTGGAGTGCAAGGTAAATGGGAAACAACAAAGACAATATCTAGTACCAGCCATCTCACCCTACTCATCCTTAATCAACACCCAATCCCCCTACTAACCCTAGCAAGAGAATCTACTCACTCATATTCAAAATGACAACCACAACATACATCACAAAACAAGCATAGCAATGGAGGTTCATGATATGAGATTGAGTATTATCAAACAAGAACACAAACAAGAGAAAACTAAAGTAAGGAAGATTAAAGAGAAGAGAAATTATACCAAACACAAATGAAAGGCAAAAGATTGAATCTTGTATAAAATCAACCCAAGAAGTATCTTCAATGTTGTCAATAGAGAAGAATTCTTCAGTAGATCTTCAATTACACAAGAGCTAACTAGGATTAAACTAAGATTAAGGACTAATCTACACTAATCTAAGCTAATCTAACCTAAAATAGTCTAGGGTTTTGTGGGTAATGTCTAACATAACATAAGATTAAAAGAAGGGGGGTATATATAGGTTACAATGAATAAGGAGAAGAAAAGAACTGACGCGGGGCAACAGGTGCTCAATCTCGGGCGAGAGGAGGGCATCTCGGCCGAGATGATGTGGTCTCGACCGAGATGGTGAATAACACCGGGCGGTGTTATGCATAACACCGGGCGGTGTTAAACTCTTCTCGGTCGAGATGGGACCCATCTCGGGCGAAAAGAGATGATCTCGGTCGAGATTGCTGGTTAGTGGCCTGTCTTCGCTTGTACTCTTCATCTCGGCCGAGATGGCCCTTATTTCGGCCGGGATTGGTCTTGTAGGCCTCATATATGATCTCAAAGGTCCCTACGTACTTCTCATGGGCTTCTCATCGATTCTCGGTGCTCGGGATCGAGTCTAAGGGGCTCGGGAATGGGTCCAAAGGTCTCGGGATCGAATCTAAGCCACCGAGTGATCGTCGCTTCTCTTCGTTGGCTCCAAATGTGTATGAAACGAGTCGAATCGTTCCATTTCTCCAATATTGATCTTAGGAACCTAAAACAAGCTAGAAGAAGCATAAGTAGCCTAGAAACCGCACCTAAGAGCGATTTCACAAGAGAAACCGGGACCAAACACAAGGAAAATAACACTACAAAACACACTTATCAACTCCCCCACACTTAACCCTTACTCGCCCTCGAGTAGGCACAAACTAACTAATAACTAAAAGAACTAGACTACTAACTGAGCGGGTATTAGCGCACCCTACACCCTTTCAACTCACGCGACAACACTTAGAGGAAAAGTGCCCTCTGCAAGGCAAGTGAGGTCTTGCGATAAAACTGTGGATGCAACCGGACACGGAAACACACAAACATGCAAACATACAAACAAACAAACAATCGGTTGCATCCAAGAAGAAATAAATATCGCTTCCCTCAACAAAGCGGTGAAAGAAACACCATTTAAGGACTCAAGGCAAGTGACAACGTTCCCAAACTAGTAATACAAACCAAAATGGACAAAACCCTAATAGTATGACGACAAAGCAATAAAAACGTTGGTAACTTACCTAGGTTCCTCCTAACCTTCTAAGAACGTACCACGGGACGATAGGCGGGATGGAAAAAGGATGAACCTTGGAGTTAGTCGACACTGTAGGTAAGTGAGACCCCGCCCCCTTTAGCGATAAGCCAAGAGGGTCATCCCATGTCCAAAATCGCCCAACTAGTCCAAGTAAAAAGGTGGATAAGGTTGCAAAGTGAGGGAAGACAGATCATTACCACTATCATCCTTCCTAGGGACTCGGTCCTTTGGTAGGCTCTTCACGGTAACGATCGGAAAAAGGCTTATTTTTGAGAGGGTGAGAATCTTTTTGTGAGATGGTTTTCTTTTGGCACTTTTCCTTCTTTTTTTTTTTTTTTTTTTTTTGGTAAAAGATAAGTATTATATATAATAACGATCATTTCCTTGTACATACCATGACTCACAATTTGACAAACACACCTACCATAGCACCATCATACTCGCTAATACAAGACTCGACTCAATAGTCTATTCTCAAGGATTGTTGGTACTCTCATCTTGTATCTCATAACTCGATCTCTCACCTCATTCTTGATCTGTTGCACAACATAACTCGGGTGATGCACATAATTCAGCAGCCTACAAGTGTTTCACTCGTGCCAAATACGGTAAATCAAAGCGACCAAACACATATAGACCACTTGCTTCCATAAGAACGACCAATGCCTCCACTTTCGACACCACCTAATCATATGCCCATTTATCTCCCCAATACCCAGCCAGTTCTGTATCAACTCCAAACATAATCTGCTGAACTTGCAAGAGAAGAAGAGATGTATATGACTTTCATCACCTTCCCCACAAAGCACGCACACTGGGTCCGCAATACACCCAAATCTGATCATCCTATCCGTGGTAAGTAACCTTTGTTGAACATATAGCCACGCAATGAAGGACTGTTTCTGAATATTCATTCTATTCCACACAAAGAAAGACCATTCGACCTTATATTGATCCCCATGAATCCATTTGTAGGCCCTTTTCTTTTTCATTTTGGCTTTTGTGTTGCCATGCCATTTCTTTTTCTTCTTTTGTATTTTGTTTTTGACTTGTTGTGCCTTTTCTTTTTCTTCTTTCTTTTCTTTCTTTCTTTTTCTCTTTTTCTTTCTTTTTCTTTCTTTTTCTTGGTTTGCCCTTTTGGCCAAATTTTTGTTTTGTAGGCATTCATCGCAACCAAGTAAGAAGTTTGACAATTTGCAACTTATTTATGGAAATGTGTAGGAGGTAGGGAAATGGGTGAGTCGGGACGACGTCTTCTCTTCAAACCCACAAAAAGGGGGAAACTTGGACTAATCAAAGCAATTTCGAACACGGTCACCTCAGGGGCGGGACTCGGCAGCCAAGACCTTTTCACTCCGTGGGTGGTCATAGTGGTCAAAATGCAAATCCCGTAGTAAATCCCTAGTAGCCTAGGTGGACTCAAGGTAAAGGACCAATGAAACTATTGATTTAGGGTCATTCTACTAGACTAAAGTCCAAGACTCAATTCACATCACTAGAAAGGGAAAGTAAACACTTGCGTATTAGCCTCAAAACCGGGTTTTCAAAAACCCTTTTTACACAAGACACAAACTAAACAAGACACAACAAGGACGAAATAAAATGAGACACACAACAAAACAAAACAAAATAAGAGAAAAGAAAACAAACATACAACCAAAACAAACACCACCCCGAAACATCCAAATAAGCAACCAATCAACAACGAATTTAAAAAAGCTCCACCCGAGCATACACCATCACAAAACATCCTCCAAACTCCACAAAAAGGGAAAAGGAGAAAGAAATGAAGTGATATTATCGGATGTCTTGAGCTTCCCGAAACTTATCGACGATCACGCAACCTACAAGGAAAATCAGGGGAACAAAACACACACAACACAACAAATATACGACACAAAGACTCAAAAGAAAAGGACACAAAAGAAAAACTTTTTGGTTTTTTATGAAAATTTTCAAATTTTTAGGAATTTTTAAGATTTTTTCAAAAAAACTACGAAAATAAAACTAAACTAGACTAGGATATCGCTCCCCTACACTTAAACCGAGCAATGTCCTCATGCTCGATCGGTAGTGTGTAGAAGACACTAAAAAAAATGAAAATAAAACTAAAAGTCAAAATTGAAATTGAAGAAAGGGTTGAATGTGTCCGACCGGGGTGTAATCAAGTCACCAAGGGCCGAGACAAGAGAAGATATGGATGGGGGATGAAATAAAAAGAAGAAAATCAAAGGAAATGGGAGGGAAGGGCTAGGTATAATCAAGTCACCTAGCCCGGATTCCACCTAAATCCGACTAAATTCTACCAAAAGCAAATGAAAAAGAAAAGGTGGAAAGACTTGTAAGTTTGGATTTTTCAAAGAACTCTCGATGTAGTCACGTCATCGAGAATCGGGAGCAATTACCACATGGGCTCCGAGGGCCACCACGACACCAAAATGATAAAGGGAAGGGGAACAAACGAAGGAAGACTAAGCAACAAAAGACGGAAAAGAAGGAGAGTCGCCTTACCAAAAAGTTACCAACTCAATCAACTCCAGCGTCTCAATGATTGTTATCGGCACCTTGCTAGTCTTCATCATCATTATTCCTCTTCCTCAATGTAGTCTCAAGTATCGGGCTTGCATATGTGTAATGAAGTTGGGATTTTGGGAAAACTCGGTGTAAAGGGTTTAGAAGATGAGATGAAGGTGTATAATTGAAGTGTAAGGGTCAAATGATAGAGGCTAAGGTGAGTAGGGAGGTTGGGTGGGGGTATAAAGTGGTTGGGTGGAGCTTAAATGAAGAAACAAAGGCAAATGACGATTGCAGAAGACCATCCCGGTCGAGATGGCTCCATCTTGGTCGGGAAGTGTCCTTCCCGGTCGGAAAGCTCTTCTTCTCGGTCGGGTTGGCACATCAGAAGCTCCTGTTTTCATGCCTACTTCATCCCGGTCGTGATGACACCCATCTCGGTCGGGATGGCACCTTTCTCGAGCCTTGAAGCCTTCTTTCAATACTAGTTCCACCCACAAGACAAATACAACCTCGGGATCCAAAGTCCCGTCCCCAAAAGCTTGTACCAAGCTCAAAAACCGACTTCTCCACCAAGCCTTGAAGCTTCTATCATCAATACCACTCTCTAATTCTTCATCTTCACTTCAAATCTATCATGTAAGCTCAATAAACACATCAAAGATCCCTTCCTCACATCGCTCAAGAAAATTCCAAATTACAAGAATTCCACAAAGAACTAACAAGGCCTAGAAACCAAACTATCCAATCAAACATATACAAAGACAAAAGCTAAAAAGAAAAGGAAAAGATATTTACAATAAGATACTCTCACCATCTACGCCTCCATAGCCATCAAGAGCTCGGAGGAGTAAGTCAAATGCCCTAGCAACATCTTCATTAATGCTCATGTGGCCGATCCTTGCCATCAACAAGAGTTTCCAAGTCGGAGTCAAGAAGCAATCATCTAATCCATTACGCTCGGGTTTCTTGTTATCTTCCGGGTCATCCGAACCAACATAGCAACGACCCTTATGACCATTCGGTAGATATAGTGGTCTAGAGTCAATATTGGCGTTATGAGTTGGGAGATCACACCCTAAGGGGGTTGCTTCTTCTACGGGGTCGAGAGTGGAACTCTTTTCCGCCGCCCGACAAGGATCCGCTTCATCAATCGTCTCACAAGACAAGGGACTAGAAATCGAGTGCGATAGAGGAGGAGAAGGCATCAAGTTTTCTTCATTGGAGGCAATTGGCTCCTCCAATTTCCCATTCAAGGCAAGTTCCAAGGCATCTACCTCTTTCTCCCAAGTATTACGTTCCTTTTCACTCACCTTGTCTAATGGTCCTAGAGGAGTCTTGTCTTCACTTGGCTTTGGATTGTCAAGATCCGGTTCATCACGAAGAAAATCATACAAATCCAATTTGATAGCCAATACATTGGCTCCCCAAGAGTTACCTTGAGAATCATGTTTAATTCCCTCCTCATTGTTGACCCTTGAAGCTTCAACTTCCTCTATTCTTCCCATATCTTCACCATCCAAGCAACACTCAACAATGATCTCTTGATTGAACCTCTCTTCTTCATACGTGGCTTCATGATCGGGTTGACTTTCTTGTGGAGACACCCCCGACCTTCTTGCCCAAATGAACCTTCCTCAACAAGTTGTGGAGCTCGAGTGGCCGACATCGTGATACGAGCCATGAGTGCATTGATTCGAGTATCTTGCACCTCTATTTGGGCCTTGAGGTCCTCTTTATCCCTTTGCATTTTGATCATCATCTCTTGTTGACTCTTGTGCAATTGAATCATCATCTCTTGTTGCCTCTTTTGCATTTGAATCATCATTTGATAAAGCTCAAAGTTGGGGATTTTTGGTTGTGGGTTATGTGAGGGTATTTGGTAGTTGTTAGGATGTTGGAATGATCCTTGACAACTTTCATGGTAGTCATATGAAGAGGGTTCATAAGATTGTTGATGAGATTGGTATGGTTGGTAAAGTTGTGGGTCTTTGCAATTTGCCCCATGATTGTCCCATGACGGTTGATGTTAGCTCGGATGCATAACGTTGCCTTGATTCATTGAATGCACTAGAAGCACTTGAGCAAACGTTAGTAGCCTAGTGCTTTTGAGGCACTAGGAAGAGAGATAAGCACACAAGAAGTAGAACGGAGATACACAAGGAGAAAAAAACACAAAAATGAAGAACAAAGTCTAAAACTAAGCACACAAAAGTCTAAACTACGCCGTCCCCGTCAACGGCGTCAATTTGATGGGAGGATTTTGCCTTCAATCCTACCAAACAAGTAAAACCAACTATTCCTAACTGGGTAAATAGGGCAAGTCGGGTCGAATCCACAGGGACGGGGTGTCGGACTAAGGTTTGCTACGGTCAAAGACTAGGTTCGAGATAAGCTAAACTAGAGATAGACTAAGGTCGAGTAAGGACTAAGCTAATGTCTAAAACACGAACTAACAAGGCTAAACAAGTAACTAATGACAAAAGGAAACAAATAAATCAATAAGAAGAAACTAGGGCTAGGTCGGGTTCATGGGTGCCAAGGAGATAAAAAGAAGGAAACGGGGGTCTCTAGCATGCTTTCGTAGCCTAGGTTCCGATCGGGCTCTCGCTACTTAAACGGCCTAGGGGTCATCCTCACCACGCTCTCGCTACTAATGAGGGAACCAAACCAACCAACCAAACAAACACATACAAGAGAAGAGGCAAGAAAAACAACGATTGATCGTCTCTAGTCTCACAAGCATTTCATCAAACATGTGGAGTGCAAGGTAAATGGGAAACAACAAAGACAACATCTACTACCACCCATCTCACCCTAATCATCCCTAATCAACACCCAATCCCCCTACTAACCCTAGCAAGAGAATCTACTCACTCATATTCAAAATGACAACCACAACATACATCACAAAACAAGCATAACAATGGAGGTTCATGATATGAGATTGAGTATTATCAAACAAGAACACAAACAAGAGAAAACTAAAGTAAGGAAGATTAAAGAGAAGAGAAATTATACCAAACACAAATGGAAGGAAAAAGATTGAATCTTGTATAAAATCAACCCAAGAAGTATCTTCAATGTTGTCAATAGAGAAGAATTCTTCAATAGATCTTCAATTACACAAGAGCTAACTAGGATTAAACTAAGATTAAGGACTAATCTACACTAATCTAAGCTAATCTAACCTAAAATAGTCTAGGGTTTTGTGGGTAATGTCTAACATAACATAAGATTACAAGAAGGGGGGTATATATAGGGTTACAATGAATAAGGAGAAGAAAAGAACTGACGCGGGGCATCAGGTGCTCAATCTCGGGCGAGAGGAGGGCATCTCGGCCGAGATGATGTGGTCTCGACCGAGATGGTGAATAACACCGGGCGGTGTTAAACTCTTCTCGGTCGAGATGGGACCCATCTCGGCCGAAAAGAGATGATCTCGGTCGAGATTGCTGGTCAGTGGCCTGTCTTCGCTTGTACTCTTCATCTCGGCCGAGATGGCCCTTATCTCGGCCGGGATGGGTCTTGTATGCCTCAAATATGATCTCAAAGGTCCCTACTTGCTGCTCATGGGCTTCTCATCAATTCTCGGTGCTCGGGATCGAGTCTAAGGGGCTCGGGAATGGGTCCCAAGGTCTCGGGATCGAATCTAAGCCACCGAGTGATCGTCGCTTCTCTTCGTTGGCTCCAAATATGTATGAAACGAGTCGAAATCGTTCCATTTCTCCAATATTGATCTTAGGAGCCTAAAAAAAGCTAGAAGAAGCATAAGTAGCCTAGAAACCGCTCCTAAGAGCGATTTCACAAGAGAAACCAAGATCAAACACAAGGAAAATAACACTACGAAACACGCTTATCAGATGACGACATATTAATGTGACATTGCTAATGGATATATTATCCATTTTTTCAATCAGCAGAGACAACAATTATAATGGATATATTGGTGTGCAAAATGTAATGGAGTGTAGAATGAGTTACTTTTAAGAATATGAGGTGTTACTGTAATCCATGGTCGGTGTTACTTTTAAGCATTGACAACACAGATGTCCAAATGCTGTCCTCAGTTACTCTAACGCATTGTATATGTTACTGTAAGGAACGACTGGTGTTACTTTATTAAATACTCTTCTATCACATGAACGACTGGTGAGTTTAAGGAGTACCTGATATATACTGGACCGTAAACTCTTTATCTCGTGTAGCATCCCTCACCAATGTCTCCTCAATCCCGTCCTTCTCAAGGAAGCCCCTCACGCTGCAAGTACCCAAAGAAAATTTCACCTCCTCCTGGAATTCTTCAAATGCGGCGTGGGTGTAAATTTTCGCAGCGTGATGTTCAATTGGCAGGTGGGTTGTTGTTTTTGGAGAAGCTTGTGCATTGTCATTGTCGAGTTTTTTCTGTGTATACCGTTGCTGGTCCAGGGCGCTCTCGAATTGCATCCAGAATTCGACCAACGTCCCATATTTTTGTTCGAATCTTTTGAACAAACTGTTCTCACTCTCCGACCTTTCCGTGGTTCGCATTAAGCCGCCAATCTTTAAATCCCTGCAATGTGCCATCACCCACTGCCCCCTAATGGAGAATGTAGTTGAAAACCACTCGACATCACCGCCATGGTACTCCTCCATTATGTCACGCCATTCCGCGTCGAACTCGTCTCCGTCAATCTCCATATCCCATACTATAGCATTCAGTCTCTTCAAAAAATCCTGGTAGTTACTCCGCGCTGCACCGTATTTGGTAGGAACCTTTTTCAAGATATGCCACATACAGAAACGGTGTAGCGCCATCTTAAACATTTTCTTCACGGCTGGTATAATACCCGGATATTGGTCGGTAATAATATACCCCGGCTCCTTACCTCCCATTGCAGTCAGAAATCTCTCAAACACCCAGACGAACGATTCATAATCCTCGTGCGCTATCAGAGCGCCAGCAAAGGTTACCGATCGTTTGTGATGATCAACACCTGTGAACGGCATGAATATCATCTTATATTTGTTCGTCCCGTAAGTCGGGTCGAACGAAACTGCATCCCCAAATAACTGGTAGTTTCGCCGCGCCTCACCGTCAGCCCAGAAAACCTTGCTCACTCTCCCATCTTCATCCAAGTCGTAGTCAAAATAAAAACCCTTCCTATTCTTAGCCATGTCTTTGAAACGATTGATGAATAGCTGACCGTCCCTCTCATGTAGGAAGCACTTTTTATATCTTCCCCAGTTTTTGAAGTCAACCAAGCTCGCACCCACGTTTGCGAATCCCTCTACCTGCTCCTTGCACATGTTGTATGTTCGTGTTGTGCCGATCTTCAGCTGAAAATAAGAATCAAGCGTTGCCACAATTTAACATTAATACACCAGTTGTGTTAGTCTTATACTTAAGTACTGTTACTCTATAAAATCACTGGTGTTACTCTAGCAAAAGTAATCAGATTATGCACACATTGGTCTAATCCGGCTGGTCTAATCCAGTTGTTACTCTTATGCTTAAGTATTGTTACTATATAGAATCACTGGTGTTACTCTAGCAAAAGTAATTAGATTATGCACACATTGGTCTAATCCAGCTGTTACTACCCAAAAAAATGGTGTTACACCTACCCTACTCACATGTTATTCTATAAAAAATATTGTGTTACTCCATACCCGCGAATTATTCAAGATCATTTGCTTGTGGTACTTTGTTAGGTTCTTCGAAAGCTTTTGGAATTCTCTGTCTTTTGTTGAGATAAGTTTGTGGTTGTGGCCGATGTGGAACCTATCAATCTTGAGAATGCCTCCTTTATTGAACAGCCTGATCCTTGCCTTGCACCCGCATCGACGGACTTTCGTCTTCTTTTTAAGCACGTCCACAACAACTCCTTCCCCAGCTGCATCGTTAACAACTTTCACAACTGCAGGTGTACTGTTAACAGCTTTAACAGATTTCGCAAAACCATGTCTGTTGCAGACTAGAAGTTTCGACTTTATCTCACCACCGTGCCATCGCTTTTTTGTATACTTTCTCACATCAAATCCGCAAGCCAGCGCGTATATTATGTAAAATTCCACTGCCTCATCAATTGTTCCAAAGACTTGCTCCATGTACGGAGTGAAAACCTCACCCACATCTCTGCACCATTCCTGTGCATTCAGTTCTTTGCCAATGCTTCCTGCAAGAAATTAAAAAACGTCACGCCCATGGACATAAGTGTTACTTCAACTCATAAGTTGTGTTACTTTAACCCTTAAAGGATGTTACTCCAACGTCAGCGCCAAAAACCCTTTTCAGTGTTACGTGTTTGTGTTACTCTAATTAGAATTAGATATTACTGTAATTCATAACTTGTGTTATTTCAATGCCATGACTGCTTCAACATAAAGCAAACCAATAATATCAGTGAAACAATAATATCAATGAACCATTGTTATTAATCCATGATTAATCAAATGAATCAAATTCTACCTTTTCCAGTGTTGTCATGTGCGTTCGCATCTTTGGCAAAACCACCTGCACAAAATCAAAACAGCGTTACACCCATGCAAATAATGTGTTACTACAATTCCTAAGTGGTGTTACTCTAACGTGTACAATACGTTACTCTAACATCATCATCAAAACCCTTTTTCTGAACGTTCATTTGTGTTACTGTAATTGCAAGTAAGTGTTACTTTAAAGCAGAAGGCATGTTACTTCAACGACGTTTATTCGTTAATTGAAATCAAAACAATAGGATCAATGGATATCATGGAAAATCTGAATAAAAAGCATAAAGCCCTATAATCTATAAAGATCGAGAGAGCAAATAACCATTGATACGAAACTGTGATATCAAAACGCAATGACATAAAAAAAAACGCAAATTGATACGAAATGACAATGAAAACCCTATAAACATGAAAATCGACGTAAAAAAAACGCAATTTGACCCGATAAACCATTGATATTAAAACGCACATTGAAAGTGTTCCGGTCACGGAAACGAGTAACCCGACTATGAATTCGGATTCTTAGTGTTCGAATATTGCACGATCGGGTTTACAGTTCCCTCCTTCTCCTTACTCCACAGGTCGGACTTTCCCCGAAGGATTGAGCCTGCACCCTGCACAAGTAGCGCACAGGGCCTCGGAGGTTGTCCGAGGGAACCCTCTCCGATGCCTAAGTCAGTCCGTAATGCCTTGATGAACCTAGTTCGTGAGGAGCTAGGTGGCGTTTTTAGAGTAAGAGTCTAGAGAGAGAAAATCCAACCCCCTCTAAGTGGGAAATGGTTGGATATTTATACCTTCCCACAAGAGAAAGAGGAGGAGAGGGAAAAAAGCGGGAGAATGGGTGGACATGAGGACGACACGTGGCCTCGCCTCATCCATCCACTTCCCCTTACCTGAGGCGGAATGACGAATGGGCCCTCGGTTTCCCCTGCTCGTACTGGGGGTTAGGGGACCCTGAGGACCAGCACGCAGGGGGGGCTTGGTCGCCCGGCTCGACTGGCGACAGGGCCCTGCCAAGCAGGCGCAAGCCTTGGAGTTCTTTCACGCTTTTTGCGGGTCGACCTAGCTGGGCAACCCTTCCTTCGCCCTGGGGGCGAGTTATTCTCGGGTGACATGGGCGGGCGGCCCATGGCACTTAGTTAACTCCCATCAATTGGCCCACGTCGGCCAGGGGGGAGCAGGGTCTCCCTCTTGGCAGGCGTCTCTACAGGATGGGTGGCAGTTGACTCTTGGGCTTCCTCGTATTAAATGCGTTGCTTGTTCCCGAGGTGGGATGTCCAGGCGCATTGGCTATAACGAGGAAGGTTAGCATGTTCCTCTAGTAATGATTACTTCTTGCAAAGTGTATTCTCGGGTAATGCGCAGATCTTATGATTGGTCGTTTCTCTTTACAAGGGTGGTTGGAGTGCCATTAATACACCGCCTTAGCTCCTTGTATAAATTTCGCTCCTTTTGCCATTCCTCATAATTCATTCTTAGCTTTCTTATTCCCCAAAGAAAACATGTCATGGATTACAAAAATTCTCTTCCATCGCGGGGCCCGGGTGGTGACCCGCCGCTGGAAGGGATGTTGGAGACTAAGGTATCACAGGGTGTCCTTCCTTGCCCTTCGCCGTAGCCGGCAATTCGGCACCCAACTTCGTAGGAAACTCAAGAGGAAGGCGCGTGTCAGGGCAGGTAAGCGTCCCAAGAGGGCTTCGCCGGCTGCTTCTAAGTTCAAGCGTTGCCCCCACGGAGGGGGCTGCTTTGACAGGGGATGCCATGAATGCTTCCCCTGGCTGCATCCTGAGCAGTTTGACCCCAACTGCTCAAACCTAACTTCTTCTCCGGAATCGGGCCCTTCCTCTCCCTTAATGAAGGTCGGCTGTGGTTCCTGCGATAATGCTCGGACAGTCCCCTATGGCAGGGACTGGGATGTTAGCAGTTGTGACTCCGGAGAAAGCGACGGCCAGGGCTACTCTTCTGGCTGGAATGAGGACGACGAGTCTGCGGACCCCTTTAAAGACTCAGATGACTGGAATTGGGACTCCAACGCAGGGGGGGGATAATAGCCCTGGGGATTATTCCCCAGGTTTTGACGATGACTAGGCTTGCCTTTGTCAGGCAGGCAGGTTGAGCCAGGTTCCCTGGCTCTTTTTGTAATTCGGCCAAGCTTTGTAACTTGCCCATTTTTGGGCTTTTTCTAATGAAAAAAGATCAGGCGGCTTATTATTATCGTTTGTTTTTTTTTTTTTTGAAAGGGAGTGACGTCATTGGGGGGTGTTAGCCCTCTGATGCCTTTTGTCTTCTCGAGGCTTTTCTTGGGAAGAGGGGGTTGGTTGTTAGAAACGTGACACGTGGGGGGCAATTTGCGAGGAAAGCTTTGCAAAGAAAGAAAGGTGACCCTTCAGTTGCCCAGACCTATATAAGCCCATTCTCCTCCCCCTAATTCCCTTTTTAACATTTTCGAAACTCAAACCTTTGCTACTTCCTCACTCTCCTTGCTGCTAAGAATCTTTCCAAGACTTCAAGGAGCGCCTACTTTCGGATTTTCCCGGCGACGGTCATCACTCTAGGTTAGAATCTTAATTCCAACTCTTCGTTTTTCTTCCTTTTCCTCATACTTCTTCACGAAATAGTATGTCTCGCGCTCGCGCTCTTTCTTTTAGTCTGTCGTCCGGAGGGACGGAGGGTAGGAGAGGGGGGAGATCTGACTTAGCCTCTTCCTCCGGGGTTAGACCCGACGGGGGAAACCGCCTTGAGGAAGATGGGGGTGCCAACTCACCCGAACCCACTCCCTTTGACGTTGTCGACTCCGACGACGATGCATTGGAGATAGACCCTTCTACAATTGCTGGCCCCCTTATTCCCAGGGAGAGGGGGAAAACGTATTTCTTGGATAAAAATAAATACTTGATCCCCTTGAAAACCTACCCCGAAATCAAGAATCGAGACCTAATTTTGGAGAGTAATGCTGTTAAGGAAATCGAGAAGTTTTAAAACTTCGGGGAGGGATATACAGTTATAGTTCCCGGGGAGAAAGATACGGTATGCTGTCCTCCTGATGGCTGTGTGGCGGTTTACCACAAGAGCCTGGAATTCGGCCTGCGATTCCCTCTACACCCCTTCTTGGAGGAGGCCTTTAAGAGGATGAATGTGGCCATAGCTCAGTTAACGGCCTCGGCGATCAGGTCGCTGGTGGCCTATACCTGGACTTGCCTTTTTCGTGGGGAAGGACCTTCTATCGATGCCTTGCGTGCCATGACCTGGCTGCAAATGGTGTCCTCAACAAGGGGAGACAGCTCCCCTAGGTATTGGTCTCTTACCAGGCTGAAGAAATACGCTCTGGTCTGGCCGGCTTTAAACAGCCTGAAAGACTGGAAAAACAACTCTCTGTATGTACATAGTGCCTCAGGGTGGCGGATCCCTAGGCATTTTAGGAACCATGTGCATACCCGTATGGAGACTCGTGAAGAGTACCATCCGGGCGTCGGGGGGAAAGATTTGAAGGTGAAATTGAGCAAGGCAGACGAGAGTTTAGTTGAGAAGTTCGAGGTTACTGATGAGCCTGGCGCAAATGGCCCTGCTTTCTGGCTCCCTCACGCAGAGCTTATTGCTACAGATGAATATTTGCTCCCATTGGGCCTGGTCCCTGGTCTTAAAGGTAACTTAGGGGCTTTAACCGGCCTGATTTTTCTCTAGATTCTCGTCCCATTATGTTTTCTCAACTGACTGACTACTCGCCCCGCAGGCTCTGCTTCTCGTCTTTGGACCAGGAAGCAGGTGAGGAGGCTTGGCCTGTCCGAGGAATTCGTTGTCGTTTCGAAGCGTCCCTCTGTTCCCCCCAACTTCAAGAAGGGAGAGAAGAACCTGATGAGGTTTGTGAAGGATCTCTCCTCTGGCCGGCGGCTCCCTTTCCCACCACGGCTGAAGCCGGCGATCCCTCCTAGTCCCCAGGGTGGGGAGGCCGAGGTTTCATCAGAGGCCACCCCTTCTGCTCGCAGGCAGGGCGGCTCCCCTGCTAGGACTCACATTTCCCGGGGGCCTCCCCCTGCTGACTCTGAAGGGACGGGTGAAAGTGCTCCCCTGGTGCGTAGGAGGAAAAGGGACAGGGAAACTTCCGAGGTCGTTCCTATGGTTGACCTGGAAGCTGATGTGGAGACTCCTGAGGCCAAGCGCCCTGCCCGCGATGTTCCAGGCACGCTTTTCTCGGAGGAGAATACTGAGTTCCACTATGCTGCAGGTGATAGTGTGGATGTGTCGGGCCTGCTCTCTGACTCTGGCGCAGTTCTGGCGGATCGTCTCACCAAATCTATAGCCTCTACTTCCAACCATGTGATCCAATACATCCAACGCACCTCCAAGGTTTTGCAAGCTTCTGCCTAGCTGGCGGCTATCAGCCGCCTGAGTGATGAGGAGTTGACTGCCACTCCTGGGGCTTCCCTTCCTGGCCGCCTGGCTATGGTCGAGAGGGACGTTATTCTGATCAATAATTTGAAGGATAAGCTGGCAAAGCAGGAGAACGAGCTGGAGGAGGTGAAAGGGCAGGCCAATCAGTGGAAACTCCAAGGGGAGAAGGCTGTAAGGGAGGCGTCCAAGTTGGAGGTGGAACTGAAGGAGGGCCGCCTGGCGATGGAGCGCGCCACAGAGTCCCTGGCTGAGATGGAGAGTTTCAAGAAAAAAGCAGCTGATTTGGAGGAGAACCTGTCCAAGGCCAACTCAGATCTCAAGCAGGCTCAGACTGGGTGGCAAAATGAGAAAGATGCCATCCTGAAGGAAGCTGAAGCTGCCGCGGACTTGAGTTTTGAGAATGGGGCTAATTCCTCTCTGGAGCTTGTTATGGAGGTGATCAGGGACATGTTTCCTGTCTTTGACGAGGATGCTTTCCGGAACCTTTATGCTGCCAAGAATGAAGCTCGGGCCGCCGGAGCCCCTAAGAAGACTGCTGGTCCCAGCCAGGATGCGCCTAATGCTTAGGCCTTTTCTTTGATGATAACTCTAACTCTTGTGCTGAGCCTTAGTATGGCCAGCTTGCCTGTAATGCTCTGGCTTCTTTGGATCTTTATTTTGGGTGTTGTTCAAACAATGTTACTTTTTCCTGAATCGGTTTATGAATATTTGTCCTTTATTTCTGCTTGCTTTGTTTTCCATATAAGGTATGGCCTGCCCCCTGCTTGCCCAGAGGTAGGCAGGGAGGTTTTTGCGCGTTTTTTATACAAGGTTGGGGAGCCTGCCCCCAGTCCTTGTCCTCTTGGCCTGTCCCTGGCTTTTGACCAAAGTCTAGGGGGCCCGCCCCCTGCCCGCCCAGAGGTAAGCAGGGAGGCTCTTTGTGTTTTTTATACAAGGCTGGGGAGCCTGCCCCCAGTCCTTGTTGATTTGGCCTGTCCCTGGCTTTTGATCAAAGTCCAGGGGGCCTGCCCCCTGCCTGCCCAGAGGTAAGCAGGGAGGCTCTTAATTTTCGTTGGGGGGGCCATTTTCCTTAGTTCTGGCAACAGAGGGGCCTCCCCCTATTGCCCCCCGTTCGTTTGTGTGTGAAAACGCAAGTTTGAACAGGGAACGAGTATAGACTTGAAGTTCTTTCATTTCTTTGTAAAAATTTAACACAAGGGTGGTCGGAGCCGTTGACATTCTTTGACCGTTCTCCACCAATTTTCCAGGAAACGAAAACTATCTTAAGATTTTGCTAGACATAATACTTCTTCAGGGTGTCTGCGTTCCAGTGAGCACTCAACTCTTGGCTCTCAAGATTGGCGATTCTATACGTGCCTGGCCCTAAGATTTGAGTTACTTGGTATGGGCCTTCCCAGTTAGCGCTTAGTTTGCCGTGCTCTTTTGATTTTCCCACAGCCTGTGTTTTTTTGAGAACTAGATAACCCATCTGAAAATTTCTCTGATGTACTCTCTTATTGTACGCCTTCCTCATTCGTTGCTGGTAGGCGACGATATTGGCACTGGCTTCCTCTCTCACCTCACTGACCAGATCTAAGGCATCAGCCATTGCTACTTCATTCTCAGCCTGGTCGTATTGTAGGGAACGCAGGGAAGGGATTCTGGCCTCGATTGGTAATAGAGCCTCTGCACCATATACCAGGCCAAACGGGGTCTGGCCTGTTGATTCCTTTCGGGTGGTCCGGATTGACCAGAGTATGCTGGGGAGCTCGTCGGCCCATCTGCCCTTGAGGTCATCTACCATCTTCTTAAGGCCATTCAGGATCTGTTTGTTGGCTGCTTCTGCCTGTCCGTTTGTTTGAGGGTGGCAGACGGCAGAGTAGGCAACTGCGACGCCATGGCCTTCCAAACAGACCCTCAGGGGGTCGTTATCAAACTGCCTCCCATTATCAAATACTAACATTTTTGGTAGGCCGAATCTAGTGATGATATTCCGCCATATCACCTTCCTGACTGCGGGCTCAGTAATATTAAGCACTGCCTCAGCCTCCACCCACTTGGTGAAGTAGTCGATAGCTACGATCAGGAACTTTCTGCCCCCGGTGGCCACCGCAAAAGGTCCTAGTATGTCCATCCCCCATTGAGCGAAGGGGATGGGGGATAGGATTGGCCTGAGTTCTTGGGGCGGGGCATGGATGGATGGGGCAAAAAGATGACATTTCCTGCACTTTCGAGTCAAGTCTTTTGCGTCAGCCAGCAGGGTCGCCCAGTAGTACCCTACTCTCAAGGCCTTGTGTGCCAGCGACTTTCCTCCTATGTGATGGCCACACATTCCAGAGTAGATGTCATCCAATACCTCCGCCGCCTGCTCTGCCCCCAGGCACCTGAGCAGGGGGGACGAGAAAGATTTCTTGTACAAATCTTCTCCCATTAAGATAAACCATGCAGCTCTTGTCGGCATTTTTCTTTTTTGTACAGGGTCAGACGGTAAAATTCCGTGTTTCTTGAACAGGATGATGGGGGTCCTCCAATCCCCAGGCCCTGCCTCCTCCACAGCGCCGATGGTTTGGCAGGGGACGGTATATTTTTCCTGGATGACGTTTACCCATACCGACCTCCTTATATCCTGCAGGCTGGAACTAGCCAGTTTTGACAGGGCGTCTGCCCGATTGTTCTGGGACCGAGGGATCTGTCTGATTTCATACGATTTCAGGCCTGACAGTTCCCTTTTCACCATTTCCAGGTACGCGGCCATCGTTTGGTCCCTGGCCTCATATTCTCCATTGATTTGGTTGGCGATGATCTGGGAGTCTGTTGCCAGGATAATCCGCTCTGCGCCTGCGGCTTTGGCTAGGTTGACGCCTGCGAGCACTGCTTCGTACTCAACTTCATTGTTTGATGCGGGGAAGACGAATCTAAGTGCATGTTCAAAGTCAGTCCCTTCTGGGCTAGTCAACACGACTCCGGCCCCTGCACCATTAGCTGTGGAGGACCCGTCGGTGTATACCACCCATTCACCGGCAGCTGGGCTATCCTCCTCAGAGTGGGAGCATTCTGCTAGAAAGTCGGCCAGGGCTTGGGCTTTGATGGCTGTTCTGGATTGGTATGTTATCCCTAGTCCACTCAACTCAATAGCCCATTTTAGCAGCCTGCCTGACTTTTCAAATTTTTCCAGTACTTTCTCTAAGGGCTGGTCTCTCAATACTACGACCGGGTGTGCGTCGAAGTATGGCCTCAATTTTCTGGCTGCTATAACAACCGCATAAGCTGCTTTTTCGACCATAGGATAATTCTTTTCTGCTGCCCCCAGGGCATGACTTACAAAATATACGGGCTCCTGAGCGCCTGCCTCTTCCCTCAAGATGACCGCGCTGACTGTCACATTGGTTACAGCGATGTAGAGGAAGAGTTTTTCCCCTGCCACTGGCCTCGCCAGGGTGGGGAGCTTCTTTAAATATTCCTTCAACTATTCGAAGGCTTCCTTTTGCTCGTCCTCCCACTTGAATTGCTTGTTGCCTTTCAGTATTTTGAAGAATGGGGTTGACTTGTCTGCTGACCTGGCGATGAATCGTGCCAGGGCGGCCATGAGGCCTGTCAGACGTTGGATGTCCCTGATGGTCCTGGGTTCAGGGAGGTCCAGAACAGCCTGAACCTTCTCGGGGTTAGCGTCTATCCCTCGAGAGCTGACCAAAAAACCCAAGAACTTTCCAGAACGAACCCCAAATGTACACTTCTTTGGATTGAGTTTCATTTTGTAGGCGCGCAGGGAGGAGAAGGTCTCCCGCAGATCTGTCAGGTGTTCATTGTCTCCTTTGCTCTTTACAATGGCGTCATCGACATAGGCTTCTATGTTCCTGCCTTTTTGACCTTCGAACACCTTGTCGACCAGGCGTTGGTATGTGGCCCCTGCGTTCTTAAGCCCGAATGGCATCATTTTGTACATGTAGGTGCCTGAACTGGTGATGAATGCGCATTTCACCCTGTCCGGCTGCCATAAGTACACTTGATGATACCCTGAGAAGGCATCCAGGAAGCTCAGCATAGTATATCCACTGGTAGCATCTACCAGTTGGTCAATCCTGGGGAGTGGGTAGCAGTCTTTCGGGCAGGCCTTGTTGAGGTTTGTAAAGTCCACGCACATTCTCCATGCGCCTGATGATTTCTTAACCATGACTACATTCGCTAGCCACTCTAGGTAGTCACAAACCTCAATAAAATCTGCCTTCAGAAGTTTTTCAATTTCCTCCTTGATTGCCATGTCTTTCTCTGCGGATATATTCCGCTTCTGCTTCACAGGGCGGGCGTCCGCGCTTACGTTCAGCCTGTGAACGATACACGTTGGATCGACCCCTGGCATTTCGTCCGCCGAGTAGGCGAATACATCCTTGTTATCTTTTAACATCTTGACCAGTTCAGCCTGGTAGGATTCTTCCAGGTCGGCCCCTATAAGGACCTGCCTCCCTGGCTCCAGGTCCACCAGCATGCTTTCTCCCCCAGGTTCTAGGTGGTCTGACGCCTGATTACCGGCTGGAATCTCGACCTCCCTGCTGGGGGAACTGTCAGCTTTTCTGTTTCCTTTTCTTTCACTTTCGTGAGTTTGTAGAGCCACGGAGTAGCACTGCCTGGCCGACTCCTGGTCTCCGTGCACTTTTCCTTCTAGGCCAAAATCAGTAACATAGGCTATAGTGAGGGCCCTAATTGATATGGCCGCCTCAATCTCGTCCAGGGTGGCCCTGCCGATTAGGGCGTTGTAAGCAGACCTCGCATCCACTACAACGAATGATGCCCTGATATTTCTGGCGGTAGCCCCCTCCCCAAATGTTACAGGTAGGTCTATGATCCCCATGGGCAGTACGCCTGCTCCGCTGAACCCGTATAATGATCCAGGGGCAGGTCGTAGGTGCCTTTTCTCCAGGCCCATTTTTTCGAAGGCGTCTTTGTATAGTAGTTTCGTGTACGCACCGGTATCCACCATGCACCTCCGCACAATGTGGTTGCTGATTTCCAAGGATAGCACCAAGGGATCGCTGTGAGGGTACACCACCCGCCCTGCATCCTCAGGGGTGATGCTCAGCGTCACTCCCTTCGGGCTTCCTGCTCTTTCAGCATAGCAGATCTGGTTCCTTAGTTCACGAATTTGCCTTTTCTGACCTCTTTGGCTGATCTGGCCCTCTGCATCCCCTGATATCACATGGATTACCAGGCGGTTCTGTACTGAGCCCTCGGGCTTTTCAGGAGCTTCTTTCTGAGATTTATTCCTGGCTGCGTAGTTGGCCAACCAGCCATTCCTGATCAGCTTCTCAATTTCGTCCTTCAGGTGGTTACACTCTTCGGTGGTGTGGCCTACACAGTCGTGGAAAGTGCAAAATTTCTTGGGGTCCCCCTTTGGGCTGCGCGGTTTGCTCGGGCGATTCCATTTAGCAGTCTCCTTTTCTAGTTCGAAGATCTCTTCCCTGGATTTGTTGAGGGCTGTGTAACTGTCGAACCTGGGCTGGTAGACAGTGCGCTCTTTCTTGGGGGTATCCCCTTCCTCGGCTTTCTGCCTTCCGGGCTCAATCCTTCCACGTCCACCCTGCGGTCCCCCCTGCTGCCTGGTGGGGCCTGCGGGGGTATCCGGCAGGCTATGGAACTCCTCCTGCAGCATAAACCCTTCAGCGATTTTCCTGGCTTTGGCCAGAGTTTCTGGCTGAGCCCTGATCAATTAGTTCTTCATCTCTCCAGGGAGCAGTGAGTTGGTCAGTGCGTAGGTCCTTGTAGCATCGTCTATTTCCTTGACCTGCTGGAAGGACAGGTCGAACCTCTTCAGGTACTCTCTGACAGACTCACCCTTCTTTTGCCTGAGAGTCATTAGGTCGAACCGAGTAAGACGGCGCCTCTTGTTTCCTGCATACTGGTCAAGGAAAGCCTCTGCCAGCTCTATGAAGAAACATATCGACTCTTGCGGCAAATCCCTGAACCAGCCCTGGGCCAGACCCACCAGGGTGGTTGGAAAAATTTTGCACCAGACCGCGTCATCGGCGTCGTACATGCCCATATGACTCTCGTATGCCGCCAGATGATCCTCTGGGTCAGTCGTGCCGTCAAAATTAACAGAGGGCATTTTAATCTTTGGGATTGGATATGCCTGAACCTCTGGATGAAGCGGGATCTTGGTTGGACTGCCCACCATTCTCGACCTGCTCGTGCCTGAATAGTGACCGTGGTCATCCCTTCTGTCAGGGGTTGGTCTCCTACTCTCAGGGGAGCGGTACCTAGGTGGGCGCCTGCTTATCGCCTCGTCATCCTTTGGAGGGGAGTGATGCCGTGAGCGCTTCTTCTGAGCAGGCTCGAGGTTATCACCCTGACGGTGCCTGGACCTCAGAGGCTGACCATTGTTAAGCCTTGACTGCAGGCTCTGGGACAGTCCTGGCGCAGGCGGTAATTCTTCAACCGGTGTCAGCCTGGAGAACACATCACCCTGTTTCTCCCCCAGGCGCTTGGACACTGGCTCCTTGTGCCTCATGCGATTTCTCAAGTCTTGGGATAAACCTCTTCTTTCACGAGCGGCCGTGGATTCTGTAGTATGAATGGAGAATGCTTCTTCATGACCTGCAACCCCTTGCTGTGCAGGCGGCTCCTGACGGGCTTCTGTGACTCGTCTTTGCACCTGCGCATACGCCTGGGCTGTCTTCCTGGCCTTTCTCTGAACATTTATGACGGTGGTCCGCTTTGTACCCCCGGTTCCTTCTCCACTTTCAAAGTGGAGCAACCTGGGGGTCGTGGCGACCCTGCCTACCAGATCGTCCGGAGTAAATTCCTGATTCAACATCGCTGAGAAGAATGCCGCGGTCTGCGCCATCTGGGCAGGGGTGAGGTTTAGAGTCTGCCTCGCATGTGCCCCCTGCCCCGCCATGGCGACTACTCCTTGACCCGGTGCTCCCTGAAGACTGGCTCGCCCCACGCCTGGAATCGTGGCGGCGGGGGTTACTTCCAGCGGCATGCCATAACGGGGAGCATTGGGCGGGTTTGCCACAGAGCTAGTGTCGAAAATTTCAGGCATGTTTGATTGTAATTGGTTAATTTGTTAATTTCGCGTTTTAGAATAGTTGATTTTGTGGGTAATTTCGTGGGTACAACCTACTCTTCCCCACAGACGGCGCCAAATTGTTCCGGTCACGGAAATAAGTAACCCGACTATGAATTCGGATTCTTAGTGTTCGAATATTGCACGATCTGGTTTACAGTTCCCTCCTTCTCCTTACTCCACAGGTCGGACTTTCCCCGGCGGATTGAGCCTGCACCCTGCACAAGTAGCGCACAGGGCCTCGGAGGTTGTCCGAGGGAACCCTCTCCGATGCCTAAGTCAATCCGTGAATGCCTTTATGAACCTAGTTCGTGAGGAGCTAGGTGGCGTTTTTAGAGTAAGAGTCTAGAGAGAGAATATCCAACCCCCTCTAAGTGGGAAATGGTTGGATATTTATACCTTCCCACAAGAGAGAGAGGAGGAGAGGGAAAAGAGCGGGAGAATGGGTGGACATGAGGACGACACGTGGCCTCGCCTCATCCATCCACTTCCCCTTACCTGAGGCGGAATGACGGATGGGCCCTCAGTTTCCCCTGCTCGTACTGGGGGTTAGGGGACCCTGGGGACCAGCACGCAGGGGGGACTTGGTCGCCCGGCGACAGGGCCCTGCCAAGGAGGCGCAAGCCTTGGAGTTCTTTCACGCTTTTTGCGGGTCGACCCAGCTAGGCAACCCTTCCTTCGCCCTGGGGGCGAGTTATTCTCGGGTGACATGGGCGGGCGGCCCATGGCACTTAGTCAACTCCCATCAAAAAGCAATATGACCATCGAAATCCATGAATAAAAATTGAATCAAAACGTGAATGAAATACTGAAACTCACCATTGTTATACTCGATCAGTTGCTTATCAACCGTTGAAGACGATGACGCGGTCATTGAATCCATTGTAACAGAATTTCGAGTACAAAATCGATGACTGAACCGTGAATGAAGAAAGGTTTTTTTTTTGGTGTTTGAATGAACGTGAAATGATGAATGAACGTGAATGATGAATGAACGTGATTTGGAGTTATTGTTTCCTAATTCATGAGAGCTATTTTATGAACGTAAATCTTCTTTTTTTTAATGGATGCATCTTGTCCATCCATCCTCATCCCATCCAATGGATGGGATGAGGACTTAGGGACTCACAAAGAGTAAATGACTCATAAGAGCCTTACTCTATATATAAGAGGGACCAGGTGAGTCCACTTATAAAATTTGAGTACGTGAGTCCTCATCTTAACCCTTGATTTAATGATAGATTAATGGTTAAGATTTGTTTTCATAATTAAGGAAATAACTAACAAATCTGGGTAAATATATTATTTCTCTCTCTCTCCACCTTAATTATCTCAATGCTCTCTCTTATCAATCTTTTAACATTCTCTTTCTCTCACACAACAAGTTTCTTCAAAATTAAGTTTTTTTCATCTTCACCAAAAAATCATTATTTTCCTACTGTCATTCTACGTATGTTACTATGTTACTGCCATAATCCATAAACTATGTTTTTTTTGGTGAAATGTAAGTATATCATTCATCAAAAAAATATACAGAGAGGTTCATATACTATACATGGGGTATAAAAGATAGCGACAAAAGATCAATCCCAACTAATTAACAAGTATAGCCTATAGATCGGAGTTGGGAGATATCCTCATTCGTTAATTCATCCTTCTGGTTAATTCTGACTCAGTTTCGAACCTCCATTATGATCTGATTAGCTATCAATCCGGGTCGAAGGAGACTATTCTCAAGCCTCGCCCTATTCCTTTGGTTCCAAATGTAGTAATAAGTAGCTGCTAGAATGGCAGCCTGCAGCCTCCATCTAACCGTGTTCTCACGGTTATCTATAAGACTCGCCATGCTGGGACTGTGACCTGTAATCTGTTTCAGCTTCTTCATAATCTCAATACTGTAAGAACACTCAGTAAACAGGTGATTAATATTCTCCTCACCCATCTGACAAACGCAGCAATTTTTATTGTCAACACAACCGAGATTGTATAATTTCTCCTTCGCGTTAATCCCTCGTTGTGTGATAAGCCATAGCATCAAGCTGTGTTTTTGTACATTCCAAACATTCCATACAATGTTGGTCCAAGGAGGCAAGGTCGGAGAGGGGTTCAACCATTTATAGGCTCCTTTAATCGAATATCCTTTGGGATAAATAAACCATTTACCGTCAACATAACCAGTCTTCATAACTTCTTTAACCTTGCAAATATATTTCCATGCCCACGGAGTATCACTCGGAGACCGATAATCATGCCATTCGGTATTTTCGAGATAGATAGTGGATATCCATTTGATCCATAAGCAATCTCGTTTCTCATAAACACAATTTACGAATTTCTCGATAGCTGCAATATTAACATCACTCGGCTTTTTGATACCTAATCCTCCTGCATCTTTTGGCCACGTTACTGTGTCCCAAGCAACAAGGGGGACCCGTCTATATTCCGCACTTCCATCCCACAAATAATTTCTACAAATCGCCTCAATTCTTTTGATGATGTATTTGGGTAGAAGGAAAATGCTAGACCAATAATTGTAAAGAGTATTGAGGACAGAATTGATCAACGTTACCCGACCGGCATAGGAAAGTTTACGAGCCCCTAAGCTTCTGATACGAGCCACTATCTTTTCAAATAGGATGTCGCATTCTCTTCTTTTGATTTTACCTGTTTGTATCGGAACCCCAAGATAACGGAAGGGGAGCGAACCTTCCTTAATACGGGTGACTTGATAAATGTCATTCTTTTGCTGCTCCTTGACCCCAGAATAATACACATCCGATTTCTCTTTCTTCATATTAAGACCAGTAGTATGAGAGAAAGTCGAGAAGGCCCTCATGAGAAGCATGATAGAGGGCACTTCTCCCTTGCAGAATAACAGCATGTCATCTGCAAAAATAAGATGGGAAAGTCGCAACTCCTTACATTTGGGATGAAATTTGAAAGGCCAAGTTGTAGTTGCATAGGAAATAATTCTCGTGAGATATTCCATACAAAGGGTGAAAATGAGAGGGGACATGGGGTCACCTTGACGGAGGCCTCGTTTCCCTTTAAAAAATCCGAAGGAATTCCTATTCAGAACAATTGAATAAGTGGGAGTCGAGATACATTGCATGATCATCGTGACAAACCTGGAAGGGAAACCCATCTTCGTTAGTAAATCCTCCACAAAATTCCACTCAATAGTATCATACGCCTTTTGGATATCTAGCTTGAAAATACACCTTCGAGACGCATTCGAACTTGAATACATCTTCACAAGGTCCTGACAGACCAACACATTCTCAATGATCGACCTTCCCTTAATGAAAGCACCTTGATTTTGCTTGACAATATGGGGAAGAATCATCGCCAGCCTGTTGCAAATTAGTTTAGAATTCACCTTGTAAATCATATTACAACAGGCAATCGGTCAGAATTGAGTAACTGACTCAGGACGGTCGCATTTAGGGATGAGTGTGATATTTGTGGCATTCAATTGTTTAAGAAGCTTTCCTGTCACAAAAAAATCCTTGATAGCATCACACAATTCCATCCCCACCATATCCCAGGCATCATTGAAGAAATATCTAGTGTACCCATCAGGCCCGGGTGCTCTATCACTCGGCACAGATTTGAAGGCATACTCAATCTCCTTGTTAGTCACAGGAGCAAGAAGGATAGATTTATGATTATGCGTACAAATCGGCCCCTGTGCAATTACGATGTCTTGAACTGATTGTACCTCTTTATTAGTACCAAGAAGCTCCTGGTAGTACTCAACAAATGCTTGTTGAATACTGCTAGTGTCATTGCATTGGACCCCATGAACGTTCCTGACTTGCATCACTTTATTTCTAATCAATTTTTGTTTGATAGCTTGATGGAAAAATTTAGTGTTGGAGTCCCCCTCCTCAAGCCATTTGATTTTTGCCTTTTGATTTAAGAAACTATCTCTCACTTTGGTAAGTAGCTGCAAATCTTGTCCAACCCGTCGTTCCTTAGTAATTAATGCATCAGTCGGACCATTAGCAGCAATCTATTTCTGCAGGGTGTTAAGAGCTTCAGTCGCAGCATGTACTTTAGCCTCGATATCGGAGAATCGCTCTTTATTGAGAGCTCGCAGCTCTTTCTTCAGCCCTTTCAGTTTGCAAACAACGCGGTAGATAGGTGTACCCTGTACTGATTGGTCCCATCCATTCTTCACAATACTTTTGAAGCCGGATGCTAAACTCCACATGTGGAAATATTTGAAACTATTCTTCCTTATCTCCTCTTGCTCCCACCTGCTGACAGTACATGGAGAGTGATCAAAGAGGCCCTCCGGATGGAAGTGCGCGTGAGAGTCAGGAAACACATCCCCCCATTCCTCATGATAAGAAACCTGTCAAGTCGACTGTATTTCCTCATACCAACATCTTGCTTATTAGTCCATGTGTACCAGACACCTGAGGCCTTAATATCACAAAGTCCACATAGACTTACACAGTCAACAAATTCATCCATATCTGATTGCTTTGTTTGTCCTCCTAATAGCTCATCCGGAGATATCACGGTGTTGAAGTCACCCCCTACTGCCCAGGGGCTGTGAGTGTTCAATGCTATCGATTCCAAGTTCCTCCAAAGTTCCCTCCTATCCACACCCTCATTGAAGGCGTAAACCATAGTTAAATGAGACACATACTCAGACGAAATATGTTTCACTCTTCCATGAATGAATTGAGGGTTATAAATCAGTGGAATAAAATCGTGTAAAGAAGGTTGCTATATCAGCCAGACTCTACCCCCCGGGTGAGTATGAGTATTGGTAGTGACACATCAACCATCAAGCATGGAAATCATGACCTTATTGTTATTATTTGCCTTTATTTTGGTTTCAAGTAGGCCAAATAAACCCACTCCTTTATTTTGAATGAAATACTTCACCTCTCTTTGTTTATTTACATTGTTGAGGCCCCTAACATTTCAGAATCCGACATTCATTGGATAACAGTAAGATTGGGTTACCTATATTCATACCAGCTCCGTCACAATTTCCTTCATTAACAGGTTGATCCCTTGCAATTGTAGCAGATTCAGGAATACTGTCTACAACCTCAGCATAGGATGGGCCATTTCCCCTACCAGAAATCATAGAGGTCTGTTGTATCTGTTGCTGTACCACTGGTTGAGACAGTGGTCGCTGAGTAGTATTAATCTTCGATCTCCATATTTGGGCCTTCCCAGCGACAGGTGTAGGTCTACTTTTCCGACAGTTCACTACATCATGGCCTAAAGACTTGCATTTAGAACATAGAATGGGTTTCCATTCATATTCAATCTTTATGGTTTCAACATCACCTTTCGGATTTTTGAACTGAATGCTATTGTCAAATTTATGTCCAACTGAGACTTCCACCAAGGCTCTGACAAAGCCAAGGCGGGTTTTTTCTGTTGTTGCATTGTCAAGTTGTAATAATTTACCTTCTAGTCCCGCTATCTTAGGAAGACATACCCCCCAATATTTGAGAGGGAGGTCATACAACCTAACCCAAGTAGGAACTGTCTTAACATCCTCCTTCTGTAGATCAATATCGGGTTTCCAAGCTTTGACAATAGTTGGTTTGTTATCGAACATGTGAACCCCAGCCTGTAGTACTGTATTCGTCGCATCAGCTTGCTTGAAGCGAAACAGAAATATCCCATTGGGGAGGAAAGAGACCTTATCAATCCCGTGTTTACCCCAAACCCATTGAGCATAACCCTTGACTACCTCCCATGGGGGGTTAGCCCCAAGGATATAGCAAAAAATTGAGTTCTCCCAATAGGCCTCCTCTTCTTTGGTTTCCTCCTGAGAAATCTGTAGCATAGCATTATCGTCTGCCAGGCTATCCATCACGGTCTCTTTTGTCCCACAAGCATTGGATTTCTTTCGTCCTCATTGCGTTATCCATATGACATCTGCTGTTTCGCTTCCATTCCCACTTTGGTCATCATCTCCAAAGTCTAGGCCTGGAATTTATTGTACTTCATCCATAGGTCTCGTTTTTGTAACAATATCAACATCAGGTCCCCTGTTTTGCAATGACCCTTGCTTTTCTGCTTCCTTATGTGGACTTGATATTTCCTTAGAATTATTAGTAACAATCCCTGATGTCTTCTTTTTCATTTTAGAGGCAGAGTTCCTTGCCATCGTGACGCCGCAAAACTCCCCTGAAACCGCCCTAGTAATCGCCGTTAATCGCCTTGTTGTCCATTAGGGTTTTTTGTTAGTTTCTTTGTTACTTTTTTTTAGTCCATAAACTATGTTACTTTAACTCAAATAATGTGTTACTTTAATTCATGAACTGTGTTACTTTAACTCATAAAATTTGTTACGTTGTATAATATTTTCTTGCAAAAACTATTACTCTAACTCATACAATGTGTTAGTCTAATTCATGAACTGTGTTACTTTAACTCATAAAATCTATTATGTTGCATAATAATCTTTTGCAAAAACAGGACTTTCAATCAACCAAAAGAATAATGTATGTTTCTATTAAGGATACTCCAAAACAAAAATTATAAAACTTCATTATAATTCCAATGTTTCACACCTTTAACTATAAGAACTGGATATTTGAAATCAAATTATAATCATAAATTGTGTTACTGTAACTCATTAAAAGATGGACCCGAAGGCAAGAGAAAGAAAAAGATGGACCTTCATTTTGCTCGGAGCGCCCTTTCGGGTTTTCACTTCGTCCTCGGCTCACCTTTTTGCTTCTTTTTTGTGTTTTTTTATTTTTATTTTTATTTTTTGCTCTTTTTTTTTACGGCTCGCAACTCGATTCTTCATTTTTCCTGGAGCGCCCTTTTGGGTTTTCACTCCGTCATCGGCTCGTCATTTTTTTCGACGACTCGCAACTCAATTCTTCATTTTGCTCGGAGCACCCTTTCAGGTTCTTACTCTGTCCTCGGCTCGTCGTTTAGTGTGTTTCGTAATTGCAGTCACTTGCTAATCGGAGCGTATGATGGGGTTTGATTTGTGCACGAATCGTTTGTCGTCGATTCTGTTAGTTTTGTTGTACCCTCGTGAAGGCTGCCTACGTATCCGTGGTTAGACGGAATCAAACCGTGTTCGTAAAGTGCGAGTGGTTTTTGGTGCCTTAGACTCGTTGTGCTAGTTATCGATACAGTTTAGAGTGTTTTGCATGGGTTTTCACCCTAGTTTAAAGATCAAGAGAGGATGTGAGGAGGCTAAGGGTAATAGCGTTTAAGTTGGTCCATGTTGGTAGGCGTTGAGAACTCTTGTCCGTCTAAATCAGTGATTAACGCGGCGTCTCCCGTGAGTATTTTCTTAACAAGGTAAGGACCCGCCCAGTTAGGTTTGAACTTTCCCCTAGGATCGATGGGAAGTGGGGCTCTACTGGACTTAGCCACTAAATCTGCCTCGTGTATGTTTTGAGACTTAACTCGTTTATTAAAGGCACGTTGTATTCTTTGTTGGTAGGCTTTCCCATTGGATAGTGCGTGTATTCTATGCCCATCTAAAAGAACTAGCTCGTTATAACATTTTTGGTTTCATTCCCCTTCAGGAATGCCGCTCCCGGCTAGTATCCTTTGAGAGTGTCTTTCTAACTCTATTGGTTGCACTGCTTCTGAACCGTAGGTTAGATAGTATGGTGTGGCTCCGGTGGGAGTTCAGTAGGATGTTCGGTATCTCCATAATGCGAATGATATTTTGTTGGGTCAATCCCGATTATTGTCTATCATCTTCTTAAGGATGGTGATGATGGTTTTGTGTGCTGCCTCTATAGCTCCGTTTGTTTGAGGCCTATAGGCCGAAGAATTGTGCCGTTGGATTTCGTATTTGTTTAAGAGCACTTGGGTATCAGCCCTAAAATGAGCCTTCTGATCATTGACGATCTCCTGTGGTATGTCATAGCGGCAAATGGTATTGTTTTGTAGGATTTTGACTACTTGTTTGGAGGTTAATATGGTATAGGGTGCTGCTTCTACCCATTTGGTAAAGTAATCGAGGCTACTAGTATGAAACAATGTACGCCGATTCCGGATACGTTTACTTTTCCTATTATGTCTATTCCCCAGGTGGAGAATGGCCAGGGTGTGGTTGTAGTGTGGAGTGGGTAAGGTGGAATATGTTGGATGTTGGCAAATATTTGGCAGTTGTGACAGTGGCGGAAATTATGTCAGCAGTTTGCTTCTATGGTTATCATGTAGTATCCTAGCCTCATTATCTTACGGGCTAGTGTTTTCGCACTTAAGTGGGTTGTAAACACCCAGATATGGACCTGGTGGCTGTAGGAGTGCCCAATAAACACCCGATGATGATCGGACTGCAACACGACACGATTTTACGATGTGTTAGATGGTTTTCTATAGAAAGGATCAACTAATTACTAGGAAAAATTAATTCAACATCAAGACGATCTTAGTCGTGTCTTTACGGTCGCATCAACACTAATTAGAGTCAATTCCGACACCGGGACTCCGAATCGGTCCCGAAACACACAAAGTCAAACTCGAGTCAGTGCGTTAGGTTAAGGGTCAAAACCTTAGCATCCAAGCAATTCAAAGATCATGTATATCACCGCTTTGGAAACTTTTTAAATGGGATCTTCAAAATCCCAATCGCCTCCTCCCTGGCGCCTCAAACTTGCATCACCTCACCTCAGGTGCCCCCAACACTGGGTTGCATGGTTCCTGGCATCCGAAATCTAGATTTGAACTACGAGAAAAACTATAAACCCCTCCCCCCCCCCCCTCTCCACTCACTCAAGACACAATTCAATTCGCAATCCTCTCTCTCCTTCTACGAGCTCCATAGCCCTTCTTTAGCGTCGAACTCCGACATTAGGCACGATCCACTACTTGATCGTTTTTTCTTCGATTTTCATCCTACGAATCAACACTACTCTTCGTAGTTCCTCGAGTTATTGACTCGATAAGAATGAAAAAGGGCATCCATGTTGATTAGTTGATAGTCTCGGAATACGGGCTCGTAGAGTGTCGTTGTAGGCACTAGAGCGGTTTGAGTATGTAAGGTGAGTTAGGGTGCGTGATTAGGGATATGGTATTCTCGGTTTTTGGAAGGCTAGGTCTCGGGAATGGTTATGTGTGTATAGGGGTGTAAATGAGCCGAGACGGCTCGCGAGCAGCTCGAGATCGGCTCGGCTCATTTATGAGTCGAGCCAAGTAAGACATGGCTCGGCTCGAATAGCTCGCGAGCGGCTCGATATTATTTTAAAACTACAATTTCCTTTCCGCTACCTAAATCAAATATACCTTAAAAAAGAAAGTAAATCGTATATTGTTCAAGAAAAATAAAGTAAATCGTAATTTACTCATATTACCTTAAATATTTGCGTGTATATTGTTAGTTGTTACCATAATTTACTCATATTACTAAACCAAGTTAACCCTAAAGGCCTAAATCTTTGCTCGTATATTGTTAGTTGTTTCATTAGTCAAAAACTCAAATAAGTTGAGCACTTAAGCTCCAGCCCAACCCATCATGCGAGTCGAGCTCAACACGAGCCCGCGAGTCGAGCTCAACTCGAGCCCGCGAGTCGAGCTCAACTCGAGCCCGGAGTCGAGCCTTTTCCCGAGCCACGAGTCGAGTTAACAAGCTCGAGCTCGAGCCTTTGTTTTTGAAGCTCAACGAGCTTGAGCTCGAGCCGAGACTTCTCGTTTAGTTTTCGAGCTCGAGCCGAGCAGCCCCAGGCTCGCGCTCAACTCGGCTCGTTTACACCCCTATGTGTGTATGAGTGTATGAGAGACTCTTTGAGAATGCCAAAAGTGTGAAGGAAGAAGGTGGAAAAGGGTGAAAAAAAGGTTGAAAAGGCTCCCTTGAAATGGTAAAGTGAGGGGGTATTTATAGATTTTACCCCCGGCTTTGGGGTCACTCGATCGAGTGCCCTTTGCTGGACTCGATCGAGTGCCTTACTAAAAGGTGTCCTGGTCGATTTTTGGGGTGGTCACTCGATCGAGTGGCCCTTAGGCATTCGATCGAGAGCCGTTAGGCGGGTGAGCCAAATGAGGAAGGTTGAGATTTTGTTTTGACTTAGGATTTCGACTTGGTTCATTTTGTATTTGGACGCAACGTGAGGCTGGTTTCATTCTCGGGTTTTGACTTTGACCAGGTTTTGACTCGGTCGCAATAGACGGTTTTGCCCCCGATGGTGCTTTTGGCTCAAATTAGCTTTATTTTATTGGAAATGACCCACTGAGTCTAAATTTGAGGTCGGTTTTGGGAGATTTGTACTCCGCTAAGTGCCCACGTTGGATACTATTGATTCCGAGTCCCGTATTCGAGCGTATTAATGCATTATAATGTCTAGACCTGTCAAACGGGTCGGGCGGTCGGGTTTTGGGTTCGGTCCTTTCGGGTTCGGGTAAAATACGGGTCGGATGTATTTCGGGTTTGAAAAATACGTGTTTTATACGGGTTTCAGGTCGGGTTTCGAGTCAAATACGGGTTTTTAACGCACTTTGAAAACATTAATTTTCTTTACTTTTTTTTATCATAAATACACTTTTATTCTTAATTTTCTTAATCATCTCATTTAATATATTATATTAGTGTGAATAAACATGTTTTAATTAATATTTTTTTTAATATACATTGTTATTTTATTTCTATAGGAAGAACGAATATACACTACTACAAATGAGCACTTGGGCCACGGCTGAATTCGTGGCAAAAGTGCTAAATTTTCGTGGCTAAAGTACTTTGCCACGGAAAAACCATATGTGGCGCAAATGGCCATGGCAAACAAATAGCCAGGGAAAAAAAACCGTGGTAAGTATTGATTTTATTGCCACAGAGTCTCCCGTGGCTAGAATTAACTTTTTGCCACGGGTTATCTCGTGGCTAATTACACTTGTGACGAAACATTTATACCGGTGAAAATATATGATAAATTAATTAATAACCGTAAGAATTCTCTACCTCTAGAGTAGTCTCGGCTACCAGCTTTATAGCTGGGTCATTTCAATATCATTTAATTTCACCAGTCGCACGCATTGAAGAGCCTTCCCAGGAGGTCACCCATTTTATATTAACACTACTCTCACTCAAGCACGCTTAACTGTGGAGTTCTTATGGCCAGCTACCAGAAATGAATTTGAACTTTGTTGACATAATCATTGTGTGAATTCCTTTAAAATGTTTTTTTTCCACAAACTAAATTTACTTTTGAATAATTAATTGTTTTTTCCCCAATGATTTACTAATTATGATTAAAAAAATTGTTCCGGAAAAAAAGAGTCAAGTTTCGAAATTGACACTCGAACTCATGATTTCATTAATTTATCGATATTTGTATTTTAATTTCTAATTTTCACGTTCTTTTATTCCTAGATTTTTCGTTATGTTTTCTCTTTTCGTTATTGGCTTAATTAGATATTTTATTTACTTTGAACTATCAGTCGTTATTTTATTTCATCAGTTTTTATCATCATCGAGTTTCCTCTTGTCTACTTGAAGTTTTACCCGAATTTTATTTTTCATTAAATTAATTCTATTTTATTTTCATCTTTTAAGATATCTTCCAAATAATATTACAGAATAGTTATTGAATTAGACAGTTGACGATAAATTAATTTTTTATTTTCTCATTAGTAGTCCTTAATTATAAAACTTTCTTACATGTGTAGACACCCACATTTTGCTGCCAGATGTCTAAAGCAGTTTCCGACAAACACCCGATGATGATAGGACGCAAACGTGCTTTAATATACTCGAAAACGGGCTCAAAATCATTGGCATTTGGCTTGGGCTTTTTACGGAGTACAAATCTCACAAAACCAACCTCAAAATCAGGCCCAGTGGGTCGTTTCGAGTCAAATAAGACTAATTTTGGTTGAATCCGACGCCAGGGGCAAAACTTTCTTTTAGCGACCGAGTCAAAACCCGGTCAAAGATATTTTAGAGATTCACGAGTCAGACGTGTCACCCCACGTGACTGATTCGAGCTCAAACGCTACAAAAAATCAGCTAAACAAAATATTAAACAAATCCGTTTAAGGATAGAATTCGATCTCAAGTAGGAATTCTATCCGAATACCAAATCAAACACTCGACCGAGCATGGGATACTCGACTGAGCAGCCTATTTTCTGCCGAGATTCCTTTCTTCTTCACCAAGTAACAGAATTCTCGTTCCTTTCAAATTCCTACATTTCCTATCCTAATCGGTATTTCTTATCACCTAAACGAGATACTTATTCTAGCATCCATCGAGGACCTCTCCTATAAATAGGACCCTCACGACACATTAAAAATCATTCGAAAATCATCAACTTTTTATCACACATCTACAATTCAGAAATATACACTTAGCATCGACAAACCGATAGCATATCCGAGACCCGACGAAACCGTCCACCTCTTACTCTTTACACGTCCAAACCAAAAAAAAACCCACCATAACTCACCGACATTAACTCGACGCTCCCGTGTCCTAGCCACATTCCGACGAGCCCGATCCGAGTAAAGAAAAGCATGTAGGTTGAGGGTGTAAAATCAAACCCGACTTCTCCTTTCTCTCTTCCTTTCCTTCTCGTCTTTTCCTTGTCCTAGCGTCGTCGTCGGTCGTTTTTTTTACGGGTCGTTCGTCGCATTTTTTTATTTATTTCTAATATTAATATTACAAAACTATTTTCATATATAACGAAACGTTCTTAGAAATACGATATCGATTCTCTAATCAAATATCGTACTAAAAAAAGAACTAAATTAATCTTGTTGAAGCTAAAAATCGTTACATGGTTTTCTTAAAACAAAATACAACGATTTTAACGCGGAGAGAATCAAACATCAATTTTTTTAGTTCGATTTGTTTCAAACGATTTACAAAAAAACCTTTTTTTTATCGTTTCTAAAAAAAAGCTATTCCGAATATTCGATATCGATTTCATAATCGAATATCGAATATAACGAATACCGCTAAATTAAGTCGAGTACGAATTATGCAATATTTGTACGCGGTTTAATAAAATTATCGATTTTCAAAAAAATCGATTCTGAGGCAGCCCGTCACGCGACCCGCCGGCATCCCGGGCGAGTCGCGCGGCCGTCTGGAAACGCGGCACAATTTCATTTTTTTATATTCTTCGAACATCGTTTTTTAGACAAAACAGCGGGTTTTTCCTTCACCTCGGTCAACACGTGTTAATCCATCACGTGTCGTAAACTTTTCAAAATCATGCATATTATCGTATTTATATTTTTTATTCAATCGTTACTAACACGTTTGTTCATCTTTTTATCAACTTCTTTTTATCTCTTGTTTTATTATGCTAAAACGAATTTCACATGCTAAAATACAACTTTGACGTTAATTTTAGTTGCAGTAAATCGTCTTAGCAACCCGTTTAATTTCTCACATGCTTAGGGAAAATAACGTTTTCATATCATTTAATCGAACTACTAACGCGCGTATTAGAAAGTCATTCGATATCCTAGTAGAGGCCGCTAATGTGCGGGCGGGGTTGGGTGTTCTTTGTGAACTTCCCAACACGTACCCTCACCCCTTACTCAGAACCGTGGTTTCCGGATGTCCGAAACCATTGGCAACGAGAGTCATTCAATACACGATATCCGATAACGTCGGTATCGGTATCAAATGCAAAGGGACGAACCCAATAAACTCTGACATCGAAAATGGACCGTATTTTGTACACGGCCCACTACGACATAGAGTGGGTTCGAACGGGCCCGAACTCCCACAATGTTCGGTGGCGACTCCACTTCGATTTAAATTTCAATTCGATCCATTCTCATATGGAGATTCATTCGCCTCCCCAAACCCGCGCGTGGCCGCGTCGGGGTGGGCCTATGTCATGTCCACAATTTGGTGACTCCACTGGGGATTAACTGATGCGTGACTGACCATCGGCATCCTCAGGGTGAGACTCGAATAGAAATTGTTTGACTAGTACAATACGCGTTTTATTTTTACGGTTCATGCATAACCCCATCTTTTCCCGGCCCGGTACTGGTGACCGACGTCCCACTATACTATTGATGTAGTCCAAATTGGATATGTCAAAGGTGTCCATAGCCGATTAGTATGGGTTTTACGGCATGTTCTAAGCTCAACTTCGACTTAGGAAGTCCGCCCCGATTCTCGATAGGCTATGTACACTGGTATAGACCCTTACAGACTAACCGAGACTTAGAATAGAGCATACATGGCGTCGTTATACTGTTTCCATGACTACGTGCTACCTGATTTACAAGTTGTCTTTCAAAAACCGTCATTTTCAAAATTGCATCCTTTTCAAAATATCCAATTTCAAAACCCGGGACATATACCGAATTTAGGATTTACGATTTTACTCAAAATAGCCTATTTTTAGCCGGTATTATGCCCATTTTAAAACTCGAAAATATTTTCGAAACTTTTCAAACCCGTCACCCGACCCACCTTTTCCGTTTTTTTTTCAAAAAAGGCCGGGTTTCTCTCCCGAATTTTTTTCGGGCTTTCAAAAATCATATTTCAAAACCTTCCTCTTCTTAGGACTTCCCGTATTTAACAGTGTCGGGTCGTGTCATAAGTCATCAAGGTCTTTTAGCGTCGAAACTCCGTCGATCTTATATCACGGATTTCCTCCCTATTCCAGTCCGCTTTATTTGACTAAGGCAAAGCCCACCTACGTAGGACATACTCCTACAAGGGTTGGCCCATCTACACAATCGAGTCCAAAGTCTGGGGAATGTCTCACGTGAACCTCCTTTCGAACAGGGCCCAGCCCACCCAGCTGGATCCTAAAGGAGGCCCACCTTTCATGAGTCACCCATCTAACTGTCTTTTCCGAGTCGTTTCTTTCCTAGCCTTCTTTTCCCTTGCTCGGGATGTACTTTTGTTCTAGGATTTGGGTTAGTTGCTGATTACGCGATATTCATACAGACAGGCCGCCCTTCACCCGAACCATGACGAAAGAAGCCATTGATGAGTTGACAGCATCGTTGGCCAAGCTACAAGAACAATTGACACAGATGAGACAGGACCAGATCGCCATCCTTACTCGGGTAAGCGCCGTGGAACAGGGACTCCTAACGGAGGAATTGAGGATGACGGGCCATTAGCTGAACTGGCCAGCGCGGTCCATAAACTGCAAGAACAGGTCCACACGACCACCAGCAACACCATCCACACGGAGAACGCTCGGGCTTATTCGCCCCTGACTGATGAGTTGCCCGCTAATCTCAACTTGACGGGCCTACCCATGTTCGATGGGACTGAAGACCCGGTACTCCATATCCGGGCTTTCAAGGAGTTTATGGCAGTTAAGGGGGTCAAATCGACTATGTTCAAGCATCTCTTTGCTTCATCCTTGGACAAGCACCCGAGAGCCTGGTACTACAGGCTTGATTCCAAGAAATATAAAACTTGGAACGATATCGCAACGGAGTTCGCCCGAAACTATGCGGATAACACCGAGATCCAGACTACCATGCGTACTCTGTAGGTCATGGCCCAAGAGTCTAAGGAAGGTTTCACCAAATACCTTCAGAGGTGGAGGGTAGAAAGTGTGAAGCTGGTGGACAAGCCCAGCGAAAAAGTCTTGGTTGGAGGCCTTCGTCAAAAACCTCCTCCCTTCATACCGGATCCACCTCCGGTACGCCATCATACCCAATTTCGCCACCTTAACCGAAATGGGTACCAGAATCGAAGACGATTTGAGGTTAAAGAGCCTTACTAAGGCCTCTACTAAGGGATATCAAGGAGCCAGTTCGTCCTCCGGCAAGCCCGCAACTACAATTGCGGCCCGTAGCATCTTTGACGAGGTCAATCTACTAGACACCTCGACCAAAAAGAATACTCCAACCCGAGTATTCACTGACATAGGGACTACTTATGCTCACGCCTTACAAAGGCTATCTTCTAAGGGCCTGATCCAGCCGATAGGCCCGATTCCGGAAGTTCCCGTTGAAAAACGGTCCAAGAGCTACAACGTCCAGGCCTATTACCACTATCACCGAGGCAACGGGCACGACACCGAAAAATGCTGGAAGTTGAAGCATCTCATTCAAGATCTAATCGAAAGTGGGTAGATACCACTACCCAGTGATAAGCCGAGTAACAAAAATAATCCTTTTGGTACTCACGCCATTTTTACTGGAGAAGTAGTCGACTGTACTCATCTCATTTTCCCTTTCATCCCCCAAATCAACGGGATATGGAATGACGATGAAGCTGACGTTTACCAGGTTAAGGGGGAAGCTGTCCCCATCACCATCGAAGAATTCCGGAAGGCTAAACCCAAGGCCCTGGCTGGCACACACGTCATCACAGCCGGACCTTCAGCCCCGGGGACCGTCACTGAACCTACCAGGGCGGAACCTACACCTGAAGAACCAAACGCTGACACGGCCCTAGTCAAACACCTAAAGAGGGTCCGAACCGATCTTACTATATGGCAGCTTTTGGTTAGTTCTCAAGAGCATCGGGCAACACTTACTAAGGCTCCCGATGAAATCAAAGTTGACTCATGGTTACCCCACCGAAATGGTAGCCACTATTTTGCCTCATCTTAAACGCAAGTACAAGGGAGAAGGCCCACTTATCACCTTCTCCGAGTCCGACCTTCCACCGTTTGGGGCCGCCCATAACTTGGCCTTATATATCACGGTGATCTGCCGAGGCAAGTATCTACCCATGACCCTAATTGATGACAGGTCCGCTGTTGTGGACATGACGTAGGTCCACCCCGACGCGGCCACGCGCGGGTTTGGGTAGGCTAATGCACCTACATATGAGAATGGATCAAATTGAAATTTAAGTCGAAATGGAGTCGCCACCGAATTTTATGGTTATTCGGAACCGTTCGAGCTCACTCTATATCGCTATGGACCATACACAAAGTATGGCCCATTTTGATTTTAGAGTTTATTAGGCTCGTCCCTTTGCATTGCGATACCGATACCATCTATACCGGTAATCGTGTAAAGAATGACTCTCGTGCGCCAACGGTTTCGGGCATCCGGAAACCGAGGTTCTGAGTAAGGGGTGAGGGTACATGTTGGGAAGCCCACTAAGGACACCCAACCCCGCCCGCACATAGCGGCCTCTACTAAGACATCGTTTGACTTTCTAATACGCGCGCTAGTAATCCGGTGAAATGATATGCAAACAATGTTTTATCTAAGCATGCGAATTACATGTGAGCTACGTCATTTTAATGCATCTAATTTATTGTCGAAGTGATTTAGCAGGCGAGGGTTCATTTATAAACGGTAAAACGTAAATAAATTAAGCAAAGCAATAATAAATCGGTTACAAATTACACGGGCAGAATACAACCCGGAATTCACAATACAATGAGCAATAATATAGAATAATCGAAATATATATAGCCAAAATGATAAGCAATAGTTAGAAAAGGATCCGTGTATAAACTAGACCGTGAATCGTGTAAATGGACTAACTTCAATTAAATACATATTATTTTATGTATTAATCGAAGGACGGGGATATAGGACCTAGGCGTGGTGCTAGCCCGATCCCGAATCCCGATGCCTTGTCCCAAATTATCACATCGATAAATTGGAGTCTAAATTAATCATACGTCGAATACGACTAGGGAGTCGTCAACGCAAATATAATAGTGAGACCGTCGATCAAAGTTGTTTATGTGCGACGATATGCATGTATTTTGAAAAGAAGATCACGTGATTGACTTTACACGTGTCGACTAAGTCGCTTTTTTAAAAGACGAGGCTCGGTTGATAAAAAGAGCTCTCGGTTTTCTGGGCTACAGGACCCACTCGATCGAGTCATGGTCTGAATCGGTCGAGTGTGTCCTTCGAAGAGGCTACTGCCCATGATTTAGGGTGCTACTCGATCGAGTATCCTATGTACTTGGTCGAGTGGCACCTGTAAGAGGTATAACTCGTCTCGTTTTATGTGTTTTAAATCGACGGTTGGCCGAGTTAAATGAAAATATTGTATGAATTAAATTTAACCCGGTTTTTCGGTATTATAGTCATGTCTTATATGACTATAATACTGTTATCGGAATTTTATAAAAAAATGTTGTCGTTAGATTAAAATTTTGATTGGTGACAGAATTGCGTCCCTCTACGTCACGACATCGATATTAATCCTTACGGATTATGTGATGTCGGTTTTCGTGTCAACGGGTTCCATACCGATCTTAGAAATGGATCTATACGCGTTCAACTACGAATGATCGTGATCGCGTTATTAAACGGATCCTAAAAAAAATGACCATCCTAGTCAAACGTGTTTGGATCCGAGTTTTGAAATTATTATATAGAGATACATATATACATACGCGGCATACGATATTATGATAAAATGAAAATAACGATAATTGAATGCAAAAAGTAAAATGTTAGTGTTAGTGTGGGTTTTTTACGAGTTTGTGCTCTCGGAAAATATGTGTAAGTGTGATGATGCCTAAGGGTTGAACTATGGCTGGAATGTGGTGTAAATTGAGTGCAAAGTTGGCTGAAATTGATAGGGAAAAAGTTGTTAAAATGTTGAGGATTGAAGGGGTTTATATAGAAAAACCCACGACATTGGGTCACTCGACCGAGTGGCCCTAGTGCACTCGGTCGAGTGCCCTGGCAAATGAACCTGGTCCGGTTTTCTGAGGCTCCACTCGATCGAGTGGGTCGATCCACTCGACCGAGTGGATCAATTAGGATGAGCTATTTTTGGGACGATTGACCTTGATTGCTCTTTGATTGATTTTGATTGATTTGGATTTTTTGAATTTGGGCGCCACTTTTGGGGATGTACCAGGTCGTTTTTTGTGTGTCGAGTTCGTCTTGACCGGGTTTTGACCCGGTCGCTAAAAGACGGGAATTATTTTTGGTGTCGGTTTTGGCCCAAATTAGTCTTATTTTGCTCGGAACGACCCACTGGGCCTGGTTTTGGGGTTGGTTTTTTGAGATTTGTATCCCGTTAAAAGCCCATGCCGGACATTACTGATTTCGAGCCCGTATCCGAGCGCGTTAGAGCACGTTAGCGTCCGATCATCATCGGGTGTTTTTTGGAAACTACCATACACACCTGGCAGTCAAAATGCGGGTGTTTACAGCTGTAAACGTCCTTCCCTTAAGGACTGCTAAGGCTCTCGGCATTACCGAGGCTGACTACCTTCCCACTGCACAAACTATTCAGGCTTTCGATGGAAGCCCAAAATCAGTTGCTGGGGCCGTTAAACTAACCATCATAACAGGCCCGATCAAGAAAGAGCCAGAATTCCAGGTGATCGATGTCACCTCATCTTTCAATCTGCTACTTGGAAGGCCCTGGATCCACGCGGTCAAAGCCTTGTCTTCCACTCTCCACGGGAAGGTCAAGTTACCTTTACAAGACGGGGTCATCACTCTCAAAGCTACCCCCATAGCCGTGTCAAGCTGCAACACGGCAGGCCAAACCAGCCCGCGAGGTTTCAATTTCGGGGGATGATCGAGGAAGAATATCTTTTTCAACCTTACTTCACTACTAGCATCGACACGATGCTGCAAAATTTGGGCTACCTACCAGGGGCCACTTCGAGGCCCAATCTCCCGGCTGGCAAGATCGTCGAGGTCCTGAATGACGGAGAATCTCGGTTCGGTTTGGGCTACACCATGACCCAGGGAGATATCAGCCGAACAAACGCAATCAGCCGAACAGCGAGGGTCGAGTCTACAAGCTTACTACTGGTGAAGGGGACATGTGGGACGCGGAGTCCGAGTCTGAGTCAGAGTCAGAGTCGGAGTCTGAGTCCAAGTCTAGAGGGTCCAATACTAGAATCCAGTCTGTAACCCCCCTTCCTTTAGTCACACCTATGGGAGTCTCGGAGTCTGTCCCGAGAGCACTCCCCATCCCGCCTCTGACCAACGATCAGATGGCCGCTATCTTTGAGCTGTTTTCAAAATTCTCTATCAATAATAACGATAACCGTTCTGCTTACGACTTGTCTTATTTTCAAAACATTTTCAAAAATTTTACTTGCAATGACATTGAGAAACCCGACGAACAGGTACCACTACCTCCGCATCTAGTCGAGCAACTCGAACAAAGGGAATCCCGAGATCCGGTAATTGAGGGAAACTGACTTCATCAATGTAGGAACCCCTTTAGAGCCTCAGATGCTTAAGTTAGGTTTATCCTTAGATACCGAGGAGAAACAACAATTCAAGAATCTCCTCCATTAATTCAAAGACGTCTTCGCATGGTCCTACAAGGACATGCCGGGAATAGACCGGGAGATAGCCGAACACCGTATACCCATCAAAGACGGGTGTAAGCCGGTAAAGCAAAAACTCCGAAGAATGAGGCCTGAATGGTCTCTCAAAGTCAAAGAAGAAGTTGACAAACAATTCAAAGCGGGCTTTATTTAAGTGTCGGAATATCCAGACTGGGTTGCAAACATCGTACCAGTACCCAAGAAAGACGGAAAGGTACGGGTTTGTGTAGATTTCCGGGACCTTAATAAGGCCAGCCCGAAAGACGATTTCCAGTTGCCACACATCGATATACTGGTGGACAACACGGCCGATCATGCCCTTCTATCATTCATGGACGGGTATGCCGGATACAATCAAATCAAAATGGCGAAGGAAGACATGAGTAAGACCACCTTCATTACACCCTGGGGGACTTATTGTTACACCGTTATGCCGTTTGGGCTTATCAATGCCGTTTGGGCTTTAAAGGTTGCTTCTCGTCGCTTTAAAGTGTCATAAATTAAATTCTCGACGCTTTTAGAAAGCGTGGAGATTTTGGGCGTCAGGAATTCTCGTCGCATTTTTGTGTAGTCAATCTCTACGCATTAAAACGTTCAATATTTTATTCATGACGCTTTTCTACGTCACCACATGTACACACTAAAATATGCAACCTCGACGCTTTTCTATGTCGCAGTATTTATTTCCCGACCAAATTTTTTCTGAGTGCAGGAATTTCTACAATTAAAAG
Organism: Agrostemma githago; assembly: GCA_958450325.1. Taxonomy (NCBI): domain Eukaryota; kingdom Viridiplantae; phylum Streptophyta; class Magnoliopsida; order Caryophyllales; family Caryophyllaceae; genus Agrostemma; species Agrostemma githago. The sequence continues at coordinate 43,417,445 of OY288252.1, forward strand.
TGTCGAGAAATAATAATATAAAATTTTGTTATCAACACTTTAACATCATAAAAGCGTAGAGAATCTGATCAAAAAGAATATATTAATAATATTTTTTTATCCAACCCCTACCAATAATACACAACATCGACTTAGCCTTATAGTTAGTAATTATAACAAGAGCCACACGCAAATTAATAAAGGTTAATAAATCAAACACTCAATTAGAATAAAGCTTCGTAAGACAAGCGCCTAGAATAATCTCCAATCATATACGGAGTATTTCGCAATCCAAAGTAGCATTAAAAAAAATCCTAAACAATTATTATTGAAAAAGATATGTGTGTCTTCCTCCCAAAAAAATCTATTTAGTTCAAAAATTTGAACCGTTTTTGTCAGCCATCGATTGTGTCATCCATCAATTCCGTCATCTCCCTTTTTGTGTTTTAGAACGTCCTGCAATGAGGAAAAAAGTATGATAAGGAAAAATGAATAGACCATATAATGAACCATAGATAAGATGGGAATAATATAAGAAAGGAATATTTAGAGAAATAAAATACTTGCGGATCAGCATAATATCTGTGAAGTAGGAAATTGTGTGACTACTAACTAAAAGATTACAAGTAGTTTCTATATGGATTCTCCAACTTGATTAGCGTAAATGAATATAGAGGGCATACTCCCTGTCAACTCCTTTTAAGTTTGACAAAGTTTGAAAAGAGAAACGAAATATAACTTACATTTCTCAGTAATCCTATTAGTATTCGCATAAGACGATCTCGTCAATAGACGTATCTTCGTCGTCCAAATGAACCTAAAAAAAGAGTACATTTCCGAGATCTTGAAAACATAAGGCAAACAAACACACAAGAACTAGTATATAACGGTGATAAAAATCTACGAAATATAATTTACATTTCTCAGTAATCCTATTAGTATTCGTATAAGACAATCTCGTTAATACACGTTTTCTTCGTCGTCTAAATGAACCTAAAAAAAGAGTACATTTTTGGGATCTTGAAAAAATAGGGCAAACAAACACACAAGAACGCAGTATATAACGGTGATAAAAACCTACACCAAATTAAACAAACACTCCACTTCATTCCTTACAAGCGATATAAACAAATATAGTCATGAAGTCCTTTAAATAAACCATAAAATTGAAGTAATTGGACAAAATATTAACATGTTTGGTAAACATAAAGTGGATTACTTACAGCGTTGTTGATGGCTTTAAGCCTTCTGGACAGATGATTGACCAAAACAAACCACTGCAAGGAAATCAACACAGAGAATAAAAAAGGCGTAAGAGTACAGAAATAATTGCAACTTTACCCAACTGCCTTAAGGGCTCTAGCCTATGGCATTCTCCCGGAAACTAGTGTTTTATTATTTATTATATGATTTATCATTTTTATGACAGGGCATATAACCTGCTCAATGAAATGTTTAAGAGCATTAGAAGTTATGGATTAATCAACTGCAAACTAGCTGAGGCAGCTTCCACAATAACTACCAGACTACCAGTACATAATAGTTCACACACCCGAGGTCTAGGAATCTGAAGCAATTCCATAAGAGGAAGCAAGACATGCTAAGTGATAAACATGCCTTTTCTGGATATTGATTAAAAAATACGAAGAGCTAGACACAAGAGTGGACAAGCATATAATCTGGTTTCTCTTGTCTCAAAGGCCCAACCAAATAGCTTAATTCAACAACCTAGTGATCATATTAGTTAATAATTAAATCAATTATTCAATTAGTTAAAGAGAAAGTGTTACGTGGGTATAATAAGATTTTGAATCACATTGACATAAACATCCAATGGATGACATAAATGATCTTTCTTCTTTAGAGGGCGATGGAGCTACCGTCCCCTCTACATCAACTTCAAAACTAAATTAGTGATGGAGAAACATAAAGGAAAGGATGAAGAAAAATAAGTATGTACTAGGCTTGTTAAGAGGCACCAACTGACCTGCATCTTTCACCGTTGCACATGTTAGCCCGTCGTACTCCACTAGCCTTCATTCCCTTTACCAGCAAGCGTCACCAATTCACTATCTCGCATTGCTTCCTGTACAGTTACTTCCCCGTGCTTCAGGCATTTTCACCTTAATTAATACGGAGTATATCAAGAAAATCAAAGTTGGGAGCTTTTAGGTAATAAGAGAAGGATGTTAACCTCGAACTCAGTCTAGTATAGTAAGAACAAAAAACTGATTGCAAAGTAAAAAAACATTTACTCCGTACTTCTTATAACACTAAAACATGATTAAAGTGAAAAATTACACAAGAAACAACAGCTTCACTTCAAAAAAAAGAATATTGTAACAAATTCAACTCGGAAGAATGATAAAATTTAATAAAAGTACATGGTATAATTCCAGAAATCACAAAACTCCCGTAGTAAAATTTAGAATTTACAGAGCCGATTACGAAAAATAAAAAGACGAACCTCCAATTGCGATCAGGTAGTGATGCAAGTTGATCAAGTAGTGTTCCAATATTCGACAAGTTGAGTCGATGCAGGGGAAAATATCTCAACGTGTGTGGCTTCATCTTTTTGAGAAGAAAAAAAGATTGTTCGTTGCTAGATACAAAGGCGGCAAGCGGACGAGTTTGTCCACGTCAACCTGAAATATAACTAAAGAGCATCTCTGTCAGTATTCAAAGAAGTAAATTGTAGAGAAACATAGTATTGGTATCAATAAATTGTACAGAAATGAATAAACTATTATCATTGGTGATTCACACAAAGAAGGGTGGATGTGAATCACTAGTATAAACACGACAAATAAAGTTAACCATCTTTGAAAGCCTGTGTGATGGTTGTTTTGTTACATTGCAAATTTAAAACATCTGTTCCTGTTAGATTTCAGCTATTGGAATTCTAATAAGCTAATTGACAGGTGTCTGCAATGCAATACTGATATTGCAGCTAAGATTAACAGTCGGTTTCTAGCAATAGAAATAATAGAAAGCGAATACCCTGGAATTTGTTGATGTCGTTGTAGAGAATATCAACAGCCCTGAGCCACCCTCTAAAGTAGGTTAACACAGGTTACCTATTTGGAAGGTCCGCTTCTAACAGGTTCGGTCTCTAGGCTGGGATCCTCCGGTTCGATACGGTTTTTGTCAGGTCCCTGGCATGTCCTATCAAATCTTATGTATTTGACTCCATTTTATCTTTCTTGTGAATAATAAGTTTGTTTGCCTTCACTTCCAACTCCATTATCGTCATCTTCGAGTGTCCGACCACCTGATAACATTCTCAATAGATAGAGTCCAAAATAATATCGTGACATGTGTGATTCCTTCCTTCGCAAACCAACACCTGAAATTCTAAAGGTCTTGTAAAGAATATACTCCAAAGAAAAAAAATAACCCAACTTCCAGGAACGGCGTCAGGCTCCAAACAATTACCTGACAATTTGATAAAAGTAGTGAATCCCAATGATACATGACATACTCTGGAATAGATCCTTACACCAAGAACATAAAAAAAAACACTAAAGTTCTAATTACTTTATGGAATTACCAGAGTTAAGGTTATAAATAATGAAAAATCAACTTCCAGCACCGATTCCATGACTATCTTAGCAAGTGATATATAAATTTAACCCTCGAGATCTAAAAACCAAACAAAAACAATTTTTTTTACCATACCAGGTATTAATCCGTGTAAGAGATGAGCCACTCGACATTTAAATCCGACGAAAAGCTTAATCTGACACAGGTGAGAGAGGGAGAGAAGACGATGAAGATTACGTTTGGAGAATAGTCGGAAATGAGACTGTGGTATGACGGAATACATGGGCACACACTTGAACAGTTAGGGTTATGTTGGGAGGGAAATGAAAAAAAAAATTAATTGAGCGGTTTTATCGCAAAAATGATTTGGGGCGGTTCCTTCACCAATATAGGTTAAAAAGGGACGACGCTTATAGAAGTGTAGAGCTTAAAGCGTCAAGGAAGTAAGGGATTTGTAGTAGTGATATTTTGATGGGGCATCCAACTTTCGAGGATTTGGGGTCGGGATTTTGCTAATCTCACCACAAGGGGAGCACACCCCATTATCCATTAAGTTAGACTTCGACGTGACTAACAACGCAGCCGAATATGAAGCATGCATTCACGGGTTGCAAGTCGCCGCTGATTTAGGAGTAACAAACCTCCGGGTCCACGGTGACTCGTCTTTAGTCATCAATCAAGCTCTCCAAAAATGGAAAACTCGGAACGCCAATCTCGTAGCTTACCAAGCGCGAGTAAGGGTTCTCGAAAAGCAGTTTCAAAAGGTAGAATACATCTACCTACCCCGGGAAGAAAACCAGTTTGCGGATGCACTTTCCAAATTGGCATCTTTACTGAATATCCCGGAACACCTGACCAGCATGCCGATTTGTGTCGAAAGACGGTCCGAGTCGGCATATATCAACGTTATCCAAGACATCGAAATAATTGATCCGGAATCTTGGTACCAGGCTGTTATGACCTACTTAACGTCGGGAAAATATCCTCCGGGATCTGAAAACCGGGCCAAGAAAGCCCTGCGAAGGTGGGCCACTCAGTTCATCCGCACGTGTGGACATGACATAGGTCCACCCCGACGCGGCCACGCGCGGGTTTGGGTAGGCGAATGAATCTCCATATGAGAATGGATCGAATTGAAATTTAGGTCGATGTGGAGTCGCCACCGAATTTTGTGGTTATTCGGAACCATTCGAGCCCACTCTATGCCGTAGTGGTCCGTATACAAAATACGACCCATTTCCGATGTCAGAGTTTATTAGGCTCGTCCCTTTGCATTTGATATCGATACCGACATTATCAGATATCGTGTATTGAATGACTCTCGTGCGCCAACGGTTTCGGGCATCCGGAAACCAAGGTTCTGAGTAAGTGGAATTTAGCATGTGGGTTCATTTAGTATAATAAACGAACAATAATTAAATTGACAAAAGAAATAACAAACGCGTTAGTAACGATGTAATAATATAACAAATAATAACGGTTTGTGCAAATATGAGATGCGATGAAAAGGTGCAAATATGAGAGGCATGGTTTGAAAAGATAGTAATACACATGATTGATTAAACACGTGTTGACATAAATCACAAATTACTACCGAGTTTTGAAAATAGAATAATGTACGATTTATTGTGTTAATCGTTATGGGTCACTCGATCGAGTGGTCGATGGACTCGATCGAGTGGACCTGTAAAAAACGATTCTGTTTCGCGCTACAGACCGTACTCGGCCGAGTTATTGACCAACTCGGTCGAGTACATGGCCACTCGATCGAGTCACTGTGAGACTCGACCGAGTGGTGGTCGTGACATGCATTCTGACTCGATTTTGTGATGTTACTCGATCGAGTGACAAAGGCACTCGGTCGAGTGGCATCAGTACGAATTGTAATTCGCTTGCAATTTTATATTGATTTTCGAAATTGCTTTATATTTTTGATGAATCGACGGTTTTACCGAATTGGGCATAAGTATTGCATGACCTATGCTCGATTCGGGTTTTTTATAAATCGTTGATTTTGCTAAACCGAATATAAATATTGTTGAATTTATACGCGATTCTAAATTGAAATACCCATCGTATCCCATATTCGATTATTGAATCGATATGGGATGTTAAAGTGAAATAAAAAAGATAAATTAATTTTAGTCGCTTTAAATTAATTATCGTGATATGAACAAATCACGTTAATTAATTCATATGACTTGATTGTTAGATTCGATATCCAATTATGGAATTGGTATCGAATCTAAAATCGACGCTTTACTTGAATAAAAAAAGAACTTGATTCCCTCGACTTTTCCGACATCGAAATAAATCCCTAGAGATTGTGATGTCGGATCCGTGTCAACGGGTTTCGACCCTTATTAAAATTGATTTGAAAATTGATGGATGCAAGATTAATGATGATGATGACGAGAAATAATAACGAATTGTTGTTTAAGTTAATTTATCTCAATAATCAAATAGTCGAGGTACCGGGATAAGCGACCGACGACGCGTGTGCAGTACACTTGTATATGCGATTTTCCTTATCCCGGTATCCTTCTTATTCGACACAAATCGATAAATATTTTAATGCTTTGATATTAGTAGTATTATCGATATTATGGTGCAATGAATGAAATAATAAAAAAACGAAAAAAAAGAGGATGAGAGGGAGATGAAGACGACGTGAAGAAGAGAAGGAGAAAAGAGAGGGTTTTGACACCCTCAACCTACATGTTCTTGTCTCGGCGCGGACTTCTAACCGTGGCTTTAACACAAGAGTCTTCGAGGTTTATGGAGGTTGAGTTATGGTGGCTCGGGGTTGATTACTAAAACTAGGTTTAGGGTTTTGTTAGTGTCGGATTACTAGGGTTTGATTAGGGTTTGTAAAAAGATGTAGTATGTGTGTGTAGGGTTGCTCTAGGGTTTCTTGAGGTTGCAAAAAGATGTAAAAAGTTGTGTAATTGTGTTGCATGGGGGTTGCTTATATAGGCATGGCTAGGGCACCGGTTTAGGGTTACTCGACCGAGTATGGGGCTAACTTGGTCGAGTGGCCCGTGAAGCCTGCCGCCGGGCTCAAAAGAAGCTCACTCGATCGGGTGGGTGGGTCACTCGATCGAGTGGCCCGGTCGGGTTGCACGGGTCCATTGTTTTGGACCTTGACCTTGGGTGTTTAATGGGTTTTGTGTTTGATTTGGACTTTTGAGGATTGTATGGCTGTTCTGTGTGTCTCGGAAACGACTTTGACCGGGGTTGACCCAATCGCAAAAAGTCGGTTTTATTTCCGGTGTCGGTTTCGGCCCAAATTAGTCTTGTTTGACTCGGAATGATCCACTAGGCCTGGATTTGATGTCCGTTTGGTGAGATTTGTACTCCGTAAGTGTGTTAGCCAGCGATTAATGGATTTGAGCCCGTATCCGAGCGCGTAGAAACATGTTAGCGTCCGATCATCATCGGGTGTTTTTTGGAAACTGCCATAGACACTTGGCGGTCAAAATGCGGGTATCTACAGCACGGACGATGGACAGTTATATAAAAAGACGGCACAGGGGGCTTTACTCCTATGCATTGACAAAACGCGAGTCGAAAGGGTCATGGCCGAAGTACACAATGGTGAGAACGGTCCGCATATGAACGCCCATATGCTAGCTCGAAAAATCGCGAGACTCGGGTACTATTGGAATAGCATGGAAACCGACTGCCAGTTATATGTCAAACACTGTCATAACTGTCAGATTTTCGCCAATGTCCAGCATATGCCGTCATCCCTATTATATACTATGACATCACCATGGCCATTCTCGACATGGGGAATTGATATAATCGGGAAGGTGAACCCTTCCGGGACGGGGGGTCACTGTTTCATTCTACTGGCTATTGACTATTTTACCAAATGGGTCGAAGCCGAGTCATATCGTGTCTTGAATGCCAAGCACGTGGCCAAATTTATCCAAAACAAAATTATATGCCGATACGGGACCCCGCACGAGTTCATCAGTGATCACGGGACCCATTTCCAAGCCGAAACTGCTACTTTGCTAGCAAAATATAAGATTCAAAGGCATACAACTTCGCCTTATCCTCCCCAAACAAATGGAGGGGTAGAGGCAGCTAATAAAACAATTGTCACCATACTTAAAAAGATGACTGAGAATTACCGGGACTGGCCCGACAAAATTCTTTTTGCCCTTTGGGGGTACCTGTAACACCTCGTGTTTTCATAATTCGACAAACATATATAAACTCTTTTAAATCCATCCCCATTATCCATTAATCCATCCATCCCTTGTATGCTTGGAATTAATATTTCAAGTTTCCACCTTTCACACTTTTGTTTATACTCTTAAACTCTTATGTTTGGATGGACTAATAAACTAAGGCAATATGTTTTCTCATTTTACTTCATGTTAGAGACGTATTTTGCTCTTGATGAAAGCATAAAAGTTTTAGATATTTCTCTTATCTTTCTAACGCCACCTTAATCGTCTTAATCGGAGTTATGTAGAGAAAGTTAGGCTCGAAATACAACAGGCTGTCACCGTAACCCGCGGACCAAATCTATTCCGTCCTTATCTCAATTTCACCCACACTTCACTTATTTTGTTATTGTTTTTGTCACATGCTTGCAACTTGCCAACTTGCACTTCCTTTGAGCCCAAGGTCTATGAGCATAGATTTATAGTCCATGCATGCCTATGGTTAATCACCTACCTAAACTACCTAGCCTTAGTCATCTCATCATCTTGTCCATAAATTCATGTGCTTCACTCTTTACTCTACATTCTTCCTCCATGTTGTCGTAAACATCATCTTAATTCCTCTTAACTTTCCTCTTCACCTTTTCAACTCACATCATCCCCATTTCTCACCATTTTCTTTTCCATATCCTCTTCTCACATCATTCCTAATTACTAGTAAGTATAGATTATTTATCCATTAGTTTTATTTTTTTTTAGTCAAATTGTGTATTGTTTTCTTGATAAATTTTATTAATTTAAACTAGGTGGAGAAGAGACCTTGGTGGAAGGAAACCACTTGGATTAATATCATTCATATCCTACCTATTAGTAATAGTAATTTCTCTCAAGGTAACTAGGTTACTCCTTTTCTTGATTATGAAATTCTAACATTTTTATGAATTTATAATAAGATTGAGGATATATATGAAGTTTAAAAATTATGATAATATATGAACTTCATGGTATAAATTGTATATATTTTTGTGATGAATATATGATTGGTTTTATTGCTTATTATTTAATCATGCTTGTAATTTATTTATCATGTAATAAATATATAAATTATATGAATCATTAAAATAATATGTTCTTAATTATATTCCTACTTTTTTTTATGTTGATGATGTTGCATGTAGATTTTTAAGTTTTTAGATTTGATTTTCGGATCATTATTCTATTTTTCCATGTTATCACATTTTTTTATGAATATTCATTCATGCATGCATAAATATCCACAATATGTAAATAATCATGAAAAAAAATATTTTTTTTGTGATGATATGACTTTTTAGTATGTAATAAATTTTGCATGGTGGTTATATAATTTATATACTTATTTTTGGAGTTAAATGGGTAATTAGGCAATAAAACCCTCAAGTTATAATAAATATGAGATAAATTCATATTGTATTTTATATAAATATATTCTGATTTTTTTGGTTAAAATTAATTTATAAGTATCATAAAATATTTTTATTTATTTATTTAATTAATTATTCATGAAATTTCCTATCAAAAATGTTATTATAAATTGTAAGTATAAAGACTTGTTAAATAATTAATATGACATTATTTTAATTGAATTTAAAACTTAATTTTATATTAATAAATTTTCATTGACAGTATGTATTCAAATTTAATCATTTATAATATGTAGTTAAGCATATCCATGATAGTATAATAATTAAAAAATATAAGTTTTCGTCACCCTAAATAACACTGTTTGTTTACAATTAAGTAAAATTTAATTCTAGAAAGTAATAGAATAATAGTTGTGCTGTAGTTGTTAGACATAATGCCCATTTACTTGAAAACCAGGGTTCGAACCCCATTGCCATCATCTTTTTGTACTTCCTTATATTATCTCCTACATCTTCTTTTAAAATTTAAGTTCATAGTTACTATTTAATGACTTATTACACTTTTTGTACTTCTTTATATTCCCTCTTGCATCTTGTTTAAAAATCTAATTTTAGAATTACCGTTTCTTGCATCTTGTTTTAAAATTTAATTTTATAATTACTATTTAATGATTTATTCACTACGTGAATAAATTTCATGTTATGATGTAAAACATAGACATGCTTATTTTAAGAACTAGATATATTATTTTTACAAATATCAATTATTTAATGCTTTTCAACTTTTATTATGTATCATAAATAATAATTTGATCATTTATTTAATAAATGAATTTATATTCATGTGTAAGAGAAATATAAAATCTTGTAATTAATTTGTTGTACATGTCATATGATCTAATACTATTTTCTTAATCATATGGTTAACATGAAATTTATTTAATCTTTATGATCGAATAATATACCTTTGATAAATGGTTGTTTTAAGCGACATTGATTTTTGATGGGTAGGATTTGTCGTGAATCCCAACCGTCAAATAAAACCGGCTAAACCTAACTAGGGTAGCTAGGGTAAGTCGGGTCGAATCCACAGGGACGGGAGGTCGGACTAAGGTATGCTACGGTCTAGGACTATGTTCGAGACAAGCTATTCTAAGGAGGGGGAGACTAAGGCTAAGCTAGGTCCAAAGCAAGAGAACTATCAAAGGAAACGGGCTAGGATTAGGTCGGGGTCAAAGGGGTAACGGAATGGTCGAGGAAAGGCTAGAGGTGAAGGAGGTAGTAGGGTAATCTAGGTAATGCCCGGGCTCTCGCAACTTAGACTCACCTAAAGGTTCCACCTAAAACCCAACTCTGCGATACACAACACAATCGGGGTTACTAGCACGCTATAGGCCTAGGTCGAATCCTGGCTCTCGCAACTTAGACCGACCTAGGGGTCGTCCTCACCGGGCTCTCGCAACTTAATGAGGGGACCGAACCCACAAACAACTATCATGCACAAGAGAAAAGCAAGGAAAACAAGCATTCATAACTACTTAGTCATTCAAGCATTTCTACAAACATGTGATGTGCACCAAACCAAGAGGAAACCCAAATCATCCACCAACATCTCCAACAATCCCTTAATCATCCAATTAACACCCTAATCACCTTACTAACCCTAGCAAGAATCTACTCTAACATATCTAATCTAAAACTAACACTACCAAGAGAAATCAAAGCAAACATGTAGAAACTAACAAGAACTATGAACTATGAACAATCCAAACAACAAACATTCAAACTTTAAATGAAAGAACAAGATTAAGAGAAAGGAAAAGAAGATTATACCATACTAGAAAGGATGAAGAGAAGAAAACTTGCATAAATGTAAGAAAACCCAAAACAAACATCCAAGTTTGTCAAGCTTGGTGGAGATCTTGAGGAATTCCCAAATTACAAGCATTAATCTACGATTAACGATAATCTAAAGACTAATCTACACTAATCTATGCTAAACTATCTAGGGTTTTGCCTCTAATGAAGTGCATAAGCTTAACATAACAAGGGAAGAGTATATATAGGGTTACAAATGGAAGGGAGAAGAAAAGAATAGAAGGCGGGCTGCAGCACCCCCGTCCCGGCCGAGACGAGGTGGTCCCGGTCGGGATGGGTTCGGTCCCGGCCGAGACGAGATGCTCCCGGTCGGGACGAGCCACAGACAGCAGCTCCTTCAATTGCTCCTTCATCCCGGACGGGATGAGGCCATACCCGTCCGGGATGAGCCTTGTAGGCCTCCAATATGAACTTTTTGGTCCCTCCTTGCTTCTCATGGGCTTCCCATCGATTCTCGGGACTCGGGATCGGGTCTTGGAGGCTCGGGATTGGGTCCCAAGGTCTCGGGGTCGATTCCAAGGCATCGAGGCATCGTTCCTTTACTCCGTTGGCTCCAAAATGTGTATGTATCGAGTCGGAATCGCTCCAACTCTTCCAAATCGGTCTCGGGAACCTGAAATGAACTAAAGGAAGCATAAGAAGCCCATAAATTGCTCCCAAGGAGCGATTCCACAAGGAAAATGGGACCAAAACACTACAAAATAGGCACTACAAACGACACTTATCAACTCCCCCACACTTAACCCTTACTCGCCCTCGAGTAAGCACAAACTAACTACTATACTAGCGGAATGGGTATTAGCGCACCCTACGCCCCTTCAACTCACGCGAGTGCACTTAAAGGAAAAGTGCACTCCGCAAGGCAAGTCGGGTCTTGCGACAAAACTGTGGATGCAACCGGACACAAGACACAAAAAACAAACAAACACACGAACAAACACATAATCGGTTGCACCCAAAACAAAAGAAATACCTCTTCCCTCAAAAAGCGGTGACTGAAACACCGGTTTAGGACTCGAGGTAAGTGACAACGTTTCCAAGCTAATCATACAAATCGAGATGAACTAAACCCTAATAGTATGACGATAAAGCAACAAAAACGTTGGTAACTTACCTAGGTCCTCCTAACTTTCTAAGAACGTACTACGGGACGATCGGCGGAGTGGAAAAGTGAAGAACCACGGTGTTAATCGACACTGTAGGTAAGTGAGACCCCGCCCCCTTTAGCGTGAGCCAAGAGGATCGTCCCGTGTCCAAAACCGCCTAACTAGTCCAAGTAAAAAGATGGAAATATGCAAAATGAGGGAAGACCGACTAATGCCGCTATCATCCTTCCTCAGGACTCGGTCCTTTGGTAGGCTCTTCACGGCAAAAGTCGGAAAAAGGCTTATTTTGAGAGGTAGGGGTTATTTTTGTGAGTCGGGTTTTCTTTTTGGCATTTTCTCTTTTCTTTTGCATTTTGATTTGTTTGTTGCCATGCCATTTCTTTTTCTTCTTTTGTATTTTCTTTTTGGCTTTTGTGCCTTTTGTGCCTTTTCTTTCTCTTCATTCTTTTCTTTCTTTCATTTCTTTCTCTTTTCTTTTCTTTGCCCTTTTTTGGCAAGATTTGGCTTTTTGGCATTTCTCGACAATCAAGAAAGAGAGAATCAACAAATTGCATTTTATTGTGTGTGTATGTGAGGAAGGTAGGGTAATGGGTAAGTCGGGGGTCGCGATTTCCCTTCAAACCCACAAAAACTGGAGAACTTGGACTAATCAAACAATCCTAAACACGGTCACCTAGGGGACCAGACTCGGTAACCAAGGCCTTTTCACACCGTGGGTGGTCATAATGGTCAAAAGTGCAAATCCCGTAGTAAATCCCTAGTAAGCTAGGTGGACTCAAGGTAAAGGACCAACGAACTCATTGATTTAGGGTTATTCTACTAGATTAAAGTCCAAAACTCGATTTATACAACTAGGAAGGGAAAATAGACACTCACACTCTAGCCTCTAAACCGGGTTTTCGAAAACGGTTTACGCACAAGACACACAACACAACACAAAACAAAGACACGACGAAAACGAACGAAAGAAAAAAAAGCAAAAGCAACAAAACAAAAACAAGATGAAACAAACACATGAACAAACAAACACCACCCCAAATTTCCAAACAAGCCACCAAATCAACCACAAGTATGTACAAGCTCCACCCGAGCACACCACATCACAATCTTCTCCAAACTCCGCAAGAGACAAAGAAGGAAAAGGGATAGAAGATGTTACCGGACATCATGAAAGCTCTCCAAAATTAGCGGTGATTCAAGCAACCTAAAAGGAAAAGAGGGCAAACACACAACAAAACAAACAACACGACACAAAGACACAAAGGGAAAACACACAAAAGAAAAATCTTTTTGATTTTTGTGAAAAAATTTCAAATTTTTAGGGATTTTTAAGATTTTTTCGAAAAACTAAGAAAATAAAACTAACTATACTAGAATATCGCTCCCCCACACTTAAATCGAGCCATGTCTTCATGCTCGATCGTAGGGTGCGGAGAGACAAAAGAAAGAAAATAAAACTAAGAAAATAAAACTAAAAATCAAAAATAAAGTGAAGAAAAGGTAGAAGGTGTCCGGCCGGGGTGTAGTCAAATCACCATGGGCCGAGACAAGAAAAGACATGGAAGGGGGAAGAAAAATAAAAAGAAGGAAATAAAAGGAAATGGGAGGGGAGGGCTAGGTGTAATCAAGTCACCTAGCCCGGATTCCGCCTAAATCCGACTAAATCCTCAAAAAAGAAAGTGAAAAACTTGTAAAATTTGGATTTTGAAAATGACTCTCGATGTAGTCACATCATCGAGAGTCGGGAGCAACATATACCAAGGCCCCGAGGGCCACCATGACACCATGACACAAAAGTGTACAAGGGGAAGGGGAGTAAACAAAGGAAAACAAGCAATAAAAGACGGAAAAGAAAGGATAGTTGCCGTACCATAGGTTAGCAACTCACTCTCACCATCGTCTCATAGATCAATATAGGCACTTGCTTGTCTTCATCATCGCTATCCCGCTTCAAGCTCGATAGGTATGCATGGGAGAGGTAGTAATGGTGTGAGGGGAGTGGGACTCGATGTGAATATCGGTCTAAAGTGAGGAGGAAATGAGGTGAAGGTATGGAAATGAAGTATGTGGGTGGTATGATATGAGCAAGGAAGGTAGGGAGGTTGGGTGGGGGTATACAATGGTTGGGTGGGCTTAAATGTCGAAGAAGAGGTACCAAAAAGGAGTAGGAGACCATCCCGGTCGGGATGGATGATCCCGATCGGGATGATAAACCCTTCCCGATCGGGAAGCCTCCTTCCCGGTCGGGAAGCCACTCCAGAAATCTCGAAATATGGCACCATCATCCCGATCGGGACGGCTCCTTCCCGGTCGGGATGGCATATCCTTCCCGATCGGGAAGCTCCCTTCCCGCCCGGGATGGGTCTTCTTGACCTCCAAAACCCCAAAAGCTTTACCGAAGCTTCAAAAACCGACTTCCATACTCTTGATCCAAGCTCTATCATTAACCATTCCTCTCTAGGAATCATCTTCACTTCACACCTATGACAATAAGCTCAAATACAACATCAAATTCCCTCCCTCACATCGCTCATCATCAATCCAAATAAACAAGAATTCCACAAAAGCTAACAAATACTAGAAACCAAACTATACAAACAAACATAAACACAAATACAAGCACAAAAGAACAGAAAAAGAGATATTTACAATAAGATACTCTCCCCAACTACACCTCCATAGCCATCAAGAGCTCGAAGGAGTAAGTCAAATGCTCTAGCAACATCTTCATTTAAGCTCACATGGCCGAGCCTAGCCACTCCCAAAAGTTTCCAAGTCGGAGGGAAGAAGCGATCATCTTCATTATGCTCGGGGCTCTCGTGATCTTCCGGGTCTTCTAAACCAACATAGCTACGACTCTTATGACCATCCGGTAGGTATAGTGGTCTAGAGTCGTGCTCGGTGTCATGATGTGGGAGATCACACCCTAGGGGTGTCGCTTCTTCTACGAGGTCGAGAGTGGAACTCTTTTCCACCGCCCGACAAGGATCCTCTTCACCAACCGTCTCACCCAAGACAAAGGGCTAGACATCGAGTGCGGTAGAGGAGGAGAAAGCATCAAGTTTTCTTCATTGGAGGCTTTAGGTTCCTCCAATTTCCCGTTCAAGGCAAGTTCCAAGGCATCTACTTCTTTTTCCCAAGTATTGCGCTCCTTTTCACTCACCTTGTCAATATGGCCTAGAGGAGGTATGTCTTCACTCGGCTTTGGATTGTCCATATCCGGATCATCACGAAGAAAATCGAACAAATCCAATTTGATAGCCAATACATCGGCTCCCCAAGAATTATCCCGAGAATCATGTTCACTCCCCTCCTCATTGTGGGCCCTTGAAGCCTCAACTTCCTCTACTCTTCCCTCATCTTCACCGCCCAAGCAACACTCAACAATGACCTCTTGATCGACCCTCTCTTCTTCATTTGTAGCTTCACAATCGGGTTGAGACACCCGACCTTCATGCCCAAATGAACCTTCCTCAACATGTAGCGGAGCTCGAGTGGCCGACATCGTGATATGAGCCATGAATGCATTGATGCGCGCATCTTGCACTCCTATTAGGGCCTTGAGCTCCCTTTCAATCCCTTGTATTTGATTCAACATCAATTGTTGACCCTTTTGCAATAACATCATCATCTCATGTTGGCTCCCTTGTGTTTGGGCCAACATTTGACAAGTCTCAAGGATATTTGGCGGTTGTGGGTTATGTGAGGGTGTTTGGTAGTTTTTAGGATGTTGGAATGATCCTTGACAACTTTCTTGATAACCATAAGAAGAGGGTTCATAAGATTTTTGATGAGGTTGATATGGTTGGTAAAGTTGTGGGTTTTGGTAATTCGCCCCATAGTTGTCCCGTGATGATTGATGGTAGCTTGGACGAGCCATGTCCATAACGTCGCTTTGGTACCTAGGATGAGCTAGAAGCACTTGAGCAAACGTTAGTAGCCTAGTGCTTGTGAGGCACTAGGAAGGTGGAGTAGCACACAAGAAATAGAACGGAGATACACAAGGAGAAGGGAACACAAAAGTCAAGAACAAAGTCCACAACTAAGCAAACAAAAGCCTAAACTACGCCATCCCCGGCAACGGCGCCAATTTGATGGGTAGGATTTGTCGTGAATCCCAACCGTCAAATAAAATCGGCTAAACCTAACTAGGGTAGCTAGGGTAAGTCGGGTCGAATCCACAGGGACGGGAGGTCGGGCAAAGGTATGCTACGGTCTAGGACTATGTTCGACACAAGCTATTCTAAGGAGGGGGAGACTAAGGCTAAGCTGGGTCTAAAGCAAGAGAACTATCAAAGGAAACGGGCTAGGATTAGGTCGGGGTCAAAGGGGTAACGGAATGGTCGAGGAAGGACTAGAGGTGAAGGAGGTAGTAGGGTAATCTAGGTAATGCCCGGGCTCTCGCAACTTAGACTCACCTAGAGGTTCCACCTAAAACCCAACTCGGCGATACACAACACAATCGGGGTTACTAGCACGCTATAGGCCTAGGTCGAATCCGGGCTCTCGCAACTTAGACCGACCTAGGGGTCGTCCTCACCGGGCTCTCGCAACTTAATGAGGGGACCGAACCCATCCCGACCGGGACCACCTCGTCTCGGCCGGGACGGGGGTGCTGCAGCCCGCCTTCTATTCTTTTCTTCTCCCTTCCATTTGTAACCCTATATATACTCTTCCCTTGTGATGTTAAGCGGATGCACTTCATTAGACACAAAACCCTAGATAGATTATCATAGATTAGTGTAGATTAGTCTTTAAATTATCGTTAATCCTAGATTAATGCTTGAAAATTGGGAATTCTTCAAGATCTTCACCAAGCTTGACAAACTTGGATGTTTGTTTTGGGTTCTTCCATTTATGCAAGTTTCTTTCTTCTTTTCATCTTCTAGTTTGGTACAATCTCTTTTCCTTTCTCTTGTTCCTTATTTTATCATTCAAGTTTGTATCTTTGTTGATGTTATTGATTGTAGTTTATAGTTCTTGTTAGTTCCTTCATGTTTGTTTTGATTGCTTTGTTGATTCATCTTATAAGTGTTAGTTTTAGTATAGATATGTTAGAGTAGTATCTTGCTAGGGTTAGTAAGGTGATTAGGGTGTTAATTGGATGATTAAGGGATTGTTGGAGATGTTGGTGGAAGATTTGGGTTTCCCCTTGGTTTGGTGCACATCACATGTTTGTTGAAATGCTTGAATGACTAAGTATGTGCGAATGCTTGTTTTTCTTGCCTTTCTCTTATGGGTGACAGTTGTTTGTGGGTTCGGTCCCCTCTCTAAGTTGCGAGAGCCCGGTGAGGACGACCCCTAGGTCGGTCTAAGTTGCGAGAGCCCGGATTCGACCTAGGCCTATAGCGTGCTAGTAACCCCGATTGTGTTGTGTATCGCCGAGTTGGGTTTTAGGTGGAACCTCTAGGTGAGTCTAAGTTGCGAGAGCCCGGGCATTACCTAGATTACCCTACTACCTCCTTCACCTCTAGCTCTTCCTCGACCATTCCGTTACCCCTTTGACCCCGACCTAATCCTAGCCCGTTTCCTTTGGTAGTTCTCTTGCTTTAGACCTAGCTTAGCCTTAGTCTCCCCCTCCTTAGAATAGCTTGTCTCGAACTTAGTCCTAGACCGTAGCATACCTTAGTCCGACCTCCCGTCCCTGTGGATTCGACCCAACTTACCCTAGCTACCCTAGTTAGGTTTTGCCGGTTTTATTTGACGGTTGGGATTCACGACAAATCCTTCCCATCAAATTTGATGGGTAGGATTTGATGGGTAGGATTTGTCGTGAATCCCAACCGTCAAATAAAACCGGCTAAACCTAACTAGGGTAGCTAGGGTAAGTCGGGTCGAATCCACAGGGACGGGAGGTCGGACTAAGGTATGCTACGGTCTAGGACTATGTTCGAGACAAGCTATTCTAAGGAGGGGGAGACTAAGGCTAAGCTAGGTCTAAAGCAAGAGAACTATCAAAGGAAACGGGCTAGGATTAGGTCAGGGTCAAATGGGTAACGGAATGGTCGAGGAAAGGCTAGAGGTGAAGGAGGTAGTAGGGTAATCTAGGTAATGCCCGGGCTCTCGCAACTTAGACTCACCTAGAGGTTCCACCTAAAACCCAACTCGGCGATACACAACACAATCGGGGTTACTAGCACGCTATAGGCCTAGGTCGAATCCGGGCTCTCGCAACTTAAACCGACCTAAGGGTCGTCCTCACCGGGCTCTCACAACTTAATGAGGGGACCGAACCCACAAACAACTATCACCCACAAGAGAAAAGCAAGGAAAACAAGCATTCATAACTACTTAGTCATTCAAGCATTTCTACAAACATGTGATGTGCACCAAACCAAGAGGAAACCCAAATCATCCACCAACATCTCCAACAATCCCTTAATCATCCAATTAACACCCTAATCACCTTACTAACCCTAGCAAGAATCTACTCTAACATATCTAATCTAAAACTAACACTACCAAGAGAAATCAAAGCAAACATGTAGAAACTAACAAGAACTATGAACTATGAACAATCCAAACAACAAAGATTCAAACTTTAAATGAAAGAACAAGATTAAGAGAAAGGAAAAGAAGATTATACCATACTAGAAAGGATGAAGAGAAGAAAACTTGCATAAATGGAAGAAAACCCAAAACAAACATCCAAGTTTGTCAAGCTTGGTGGAGATCTTGAGGAATTCCCAAATTACAAGAATTAATCTACGATTAACGATAATCTAAAGACTAATCTACACTAATCTATGCTAAACTATCTAGGGTTTTGCCTCTAATGAAGTGCATAAGCTTAACATAACAAGGGAAGAGTATATATAGGGTTACAAATGAAAGGGAGAAGAAAAGAATAGAAGGCGGGCTGCAGCACCCCCGTCCCGGCCGAGACGAGGTGGTCCCGGTTGGGATGGGTTCGGTCCCGGCCGAGACGAGATGCTCCCGGTCGGGACGAGCCACAGACAGCAGCTCCTTCAATTGCTCCTTCATCCCGGACGAGATGAGGCCATACCCGTCCGGGATGAGCCTTGTAGGCCTCCAATATGAACTTTTTGGTCCCTCCTTGCTTCTCATGGGCTTCCCATTGATTCTCTGGACTCTGGATCGGGTATCGGAGGCTCGGGATTGGGTCCCAAGGTCTCGGGGTCGATTCCAAGGCATCGAGGCATCGTTCCTTTACTCCGTTGGCTCCAAAATGTGTATGTATCGAGTCGGAATCGCTCCAACTCTTCCAAATCGGTCTCGGGAACCTGAAACGAACTAAAGGAAGCATAAGAAGCCCATAAATCGCTCCCAAGGAGCGATGCCACAAGGAAAATGGGACCAAAACACTAAAAAATAGGCACTACAAACGACACTTATCAATTTTTATGGTGGAAATTTATCTTATACTCTAGCAATTTTATTATACTTTATTTTTATTGATGCTACTAAAATTGATTGCTCGGTTATGAGCGTTTGGCATGTTAACATGGGGTTATCCATGGTGCCCAAATATTATCTTTTGGACCTTGTTCCATTTTATATATGGTATGGCTAGAGTATAAGATATCGAGTAGATTTTAGGTTATTGGTCTACTCGAGAAGAGCAATACCAAACTGGGTAGGTTTCAGGTTATTGGCCTACCTAGTACCCTGGCATGGTTTTAGGTTATTGGCCTGCTAAGGGTTGACAGTTCCTTATGGAATACTCTTATGAGTCTATGGATATGTCGTTTGGGGGTCAAGGGTCCGCACTTTTACGCCTTAACTAGACATTTTTGTCCCTCGAAAGTCTGGCCAGTCTTAGACACGAGTTCACGGTTATGTGTCCCACCATAGGGTTATTTTGGTGTCAGGTTATTGGCATCGAAGTATAGGGTTTCAGGTTATTGGCCCTGGACGGTGCTCGTTCTTAGCTTGTGTTATTCTATATATTTTTGGTTCGAGTTTTGGAAGGGTGCATCAGCTTTGCATTATATTTATTTGTATATTTATTTTATTTATTTATTTATCTGTGACTGATTATTATTCACGTTATCATATTTTACTTGCTACTAATATATGTGATTTTCTTTCCTTGTCACCTTTGATGAACTTTATATGTTATCATGTTTTTAAATGTAGTATATGTTATCTCTTATTATATTCTCGTAATTTTGATTAGATTTTCATCAGGCACGACTGGGAGGACTCCTAGTTACTCCCCACTGACGGTGTACTTTTATTTTTTTCAGGTTAATGTGCTACTTGGTCGTGACTGGGGTTGACTTGAGAGAGAATTAATATTGAATAATATGTTTAATAATCGAACATTGTAGTTTTATTTTGATTGGGTTTCAATTCCGAGAGTAGTTGTATGTGTTAAGACATATTAATTATCTATGTTGGTAACACTCGGATTTAGTTAACCATGGTGTTTCTGCCACCATGGTATATTATTAATATAAGACGCTATAATTATCTATCTTATCCCTTTTGTTTAAATCCGGGGAGTTATAGTTGGTATCAGAGCCAGAACGCTCCCAACACTCTCGGATTGAAATAAGACTTAAACAAATATTAGTTTGACTAAAAGAGAGTGGGGTAGAAACAAGTAGGGACTTGATTGTTGTTTATATTATGGGTCTTTTACTTGTGGACAAGACATTTTTTTGTGTCTTACCTGTGGATAAGATATTTTTGTTACTGATTCCTTATGGCTGAGTAGTTGCATGTAAGTGGTAGCATAGGATCTCTACCACTTGAATCACTTGTTATCTTTGGATGCAGATGAATACCCGCCAAGGAAACGGGCACGCCAATGCTGAGAATGAAAGGGTTCGTATGATCGAGACGGCTTTACTAAAACTACTGGAGAAAGAGAACAATGCTCCACAAGTTGATCGTGAATGATCCGTCTTTGAGCGTTTCAATTGCCACAAGCCCCCAGAATTCATGGGAGTCACGGACCCTATCATCCTTGAGAATTGGATCCACCAAATGGAAAAGTTGTTTATCGTGACCCAGATGCCTGAAAATATGAAGATCGATTTGGCTAGCTTTTACTTCCGCGATGAAGCAGATCGTTGGTGGGACCTTATGAAAGACTCGCTAAGGGCTCAACCTGGGTTTGCCTGGTCCTAGTTCAAAGAGAGTGTGAAAGCTCGTTTTTATCCCTAGGCTCTTCGTTGGAGGAAGCAACAAGAATTCATGGATCTGGAGCAAGGTGATATGACTGTTGAGGAATACACAAGAAAGTTCATAGAACTTGCTCGATTTGCATCCATGGTAATTCCGACTGATACGGAGAAAATTCGTCGCTATGAATTGAGGTTAGCTCCAAAGGTTCGTACTGCAATTGCGGCTCTCCCCTCGCAGACTTTTCAAGAAGCTTATAATCGTGCCCTTGGCGTTTATGATGCGGTTCTGAGTCAAGAAGCTCTTGAGCGTCGATCGGGAAAGAGAACATCTGCTCCATTGCCAGCTATCCAAGGACCTGCGAAAAAGATGAAGTATAACAACACTTCTGGGACAACTCCCCCTAACACCACTCACCAGAGCGATCGTCAATGTGTTCGTTGCAAGAAAGCTTATCACCCTGGGAAGAATTGCAATGGGACTGATATTACATGCTACAATTGCCAGGGTATTGGTCACACTGCAAATCGTTGCCCTCAAAGAGTGTCTCAAGGTTCGGGGGGTGGTAGTGAGAACAATAGACCTCAACAGGTGCCCAACCAGAGTCGTATATATGTGATGAACCGTGCGGAGGCAGAGACTAATCCGGATGTCATTACTGGTACGTTTCTTGCTAACTCTATTCCTGCATTCATATTATTTGATACTGGTGCTTCATTATCCTTTATCTCCACATCATTTGTTCTTAAGGCTCAACTCATTCCTAGTGCCCCCACTAAAACCACCATATCTCTCCCCACTGGAGAGATTGTCTCTTGTTCCATGATCTTTCGTGACATTTCCATATCCATTGCAGGAACTGACTTCCCAGCTGATCTTATAAGTTTTAAACTCTCGAAATTCGACATTATACTCGGGATGGATTGGTTAGCTAGGTTTGATGCAAAGTTCGTGTGTCGAGATCAAAAGATCATTCTGAAAAGTCCTTTAGGTACAAGGATTTCGTATAAGGGTATCTCAGTTAAACCAGGAATTAAATGGGTGTCTGCCCTAAAGATTAGGGAATTGAGGAGAAAGTGATATCAGGTGTATTTATGTAGTGTACAAGATGTCACTACAGAAGCTAAGATTGAGGATATTCCTATTGTTTGGGAGTTCGACGATGTGTTTCCCAATGAGCTTCCAGGTGTCCCTCCAGAGCGAGATGTCGAGTTTAACATCGACCTCCTACCCGGTACTGGCCCTATTTCAAAAGCGCCCTACCGTATGGCTCCTGCCGAAATGCAAGAGTTGAAGAAACAACTGAAGGAATTGATAGATAAGGGCTTTATTCGCCCAAGTGTGTCACCTTGGGGTGCCCCCGTACTATTTGTGAGGAAGAAGGATGGAAGCATGAGATTATGCATCGACTATAGAGAATTGAACAAGGTAACGATCAAGAACCGTTACCCACTCCCAAGAATCGAGGATTTATTCGATCAACTTAAGAAAGCAAGTACTTTCTCAAAGATTGACTTGAGGTCGAGTTATCATCAAATCCCAGTAAGGAAAGAGGATATCCCTAAAACCGCTTTTCGATCAAGGTATGGGCACTATGAGTTTGTAGTGATGCCTTTTGGTCTAACCAATGCACCAGCAGTGTTTATGGATCAGATGAATAGGACCTTCCATGAGTATTTGGACAAATGTGTAGTGGTGTTCATCGATGATATTCTCATTTATTCAAAGAATGAAGAGGAACATGCTAAACATCTGAGACCGATATTGGAGACGTTGAGAAAGCAAAAGTGGTTTGCAAAGTTCTCCAAATGCGAATTCTGGCTTAAGAAGGTCGCATTTTTAGGGCATGTTGTTTCTGGTGAAGGCATTAGCGTTGACCCAGCTAAGGTTCAAGCTATAGTGAATTGGGAAAGTCCAAAGAATGTGAGGGAAGTACGTAGCTTCTTGGGTCTGGCAGGATACTACCGAAGGTTCGTCAAGGACTTCTCAAAGGTAGCAAAGCCAATGACTTCTTTATTGAAGAAGGAGTCAAAATTTGTGTGGTCTAGTGCATGCGAAGAGGCGTTTGAAGAGTTAAAGAAAAGATTAACGTCAGCACCAATCTTGACTTTACCCGAAGAAGGAGGGAGCTTTGATGTTTACAGCGATGCATCAAAGAACGGCCTCGGCTGTGTATTGATACAAAATGGAAAAGTTGTAGCCTATGCCTCAAGACAACTAAAGGAATGCGAGAAAAACTATCCGACTCATGATCTCGAGTTGGCAGCAGTAGTCTTTGCTCTTAAGATTTGGAGGCACTATCTTTATGGAGTATCATGCAACTTTTACACCGATCACAAAAGCTTAAAGTACATTTTTACCCAAAGAGATCTAAACGCAAGGCAAAGGAGGTGGATAGAATTGATTAATGACTACGACCTCCAACTCCAATACCATGAAGGAAAGGCCAATGTGGTGGCTGATGCATTAAGTAGAAAAGAAAACACACAATGAATGTCGTCATGGTGTTGCCCGATGACCTTTGTCATGAATTTCGAAAGTTGAATTTAGAGGTAGTTCAGCACGGAAATATCGCTCTGAATGCTATTAGTGCTGAACCTGAGATCTACCACGAAATTCGAATAAAACAACAAGAGGATCCAGTGCTTGAAGGCCTACGTGCCAAGGTCAGTGAAGCAAATGATTTTGAAGTCTGGGCGGATGGGAGTTTAAGATTTCAAGGTAGGTGGTGCATCCCTGACTGTGATGATCTTAAAATGAAGATTATGCAGAAAGCTCATAGTACACCATACTCTATTCATCCTGGTGGGGATAAGATGTATAAGGATTTGAAGAAATTCTTTTGGTGGCCTAACATGAAAAGAGAAATTGCGAATTTTGTGGCCAGATGTCTTACCTGTCAAAAAGTAAAGTTCGAACATCGAAGACCTGGTGGTCTCTTGCAGCCCTTAGAAATTCCCGTGTGGAAATGGGATTCCATCTCCATGGACTTTGTAACTGGGTTACCAAGGTCGCCCACGGGAAAGAATGCCATTTGGGTAGTGGTGGACCGTTTAACTAAAGTAGCTCACTTCATTCCAATGAAAGATACTTGGAGTTTGGATGAGATGGCGGTGGCATACCAAAGAGAAGTTATTAGATTTCATGGAGTTCCTAAAGATATAGTTTCTAATCGTGACCCACGATTTTGTTCGCATTTTCGGAGAAAGCTCCAGGAGGCATTAGGTAGTAAGTTAAAGTTGAGTACAGCTTTTCACGCTGCTATAAATGGCCAAACCGAACGCACTATTCAAACTTTAGAGGATATGCTCCGAGCGTGCGTGCTAGAATTCCAAACAGGATGGGAGAAGAGTCTTCCCTTAGTAGAGTTCTCGTACAATAACAGTTATCATGCTAGTATCAAGATGGCTCCATTCCAGGCATTGTATGGGAGGAAATGTCGAAGTCCTTTGTGTTGGGATGATATTAGTGAGGTTGCAGTTGTTGGCCCTTAAATGATCCAAGAGTCCATTGAGCAGGTTAAGTTGATCCGGGAAAAGATGAAAGCGGCTCAAGATCGGCAAAAGTCATATGCTGACTTGCGTCGAAGGCCAATAGAGTTTGATGTTGGGGACAAGGTCTTTCTTAAGGTGTCACCCATGAGAGGGGTGAAGAGATTTGGACTTAAGGGAAAATTGAGCCCTAAGTTTGTAGGACCATATGAAGTACTTGAACGAATTGGTGAAGTAGCTTATAAGTTAGCTTTACCCCCTAATCTGTCTAAGGTACATATTGTCTTTCATGTATCTCAATTGAGAAGATATCGGAGCGATACATCTCATGTACTTCAGTCGGACACAGTCGAGGTGGAACCAAATTTGACTTATGAGGAGCAACCCGTCCAAATCTTAGATAGGAAGGACAAAACCTTAAGGAATAAGGTCGTACCATTAGTAAAGGTTTTGTGGCGTAGCCAAAGGTTTGAAGAAGCAACATGGGAGACAGAGGCGTCCATGCCAGCAAAATACCCTCACTTGTTTGATAGAGGTACACACTCCCTCTAGTTTCGAGGACGAAACTTTTCTTAAGGGGGGAGGGTTGTAACACCCCGTGTTTTCATAATTCGATAAACATATATAAACTCTTTTAAATCCATCCCAATTATCCATTAATCCATCCATCCCTTGTATGCTTGGAATTAATATTTCAAGTTCCCACCCTTCCCACTTTTGTTTATACTCTTAAACTCTTATGTTCGGATGGACTAATAAACTAAGGCAATATGTTTGCTCATTTTACGTCATGTTAGAGACGTATTTGGCTCTTGATTAAACAATAAAAGTTTTAGATATTTATCTTAGCTTTCCAACGCCACCTTAATCGTCTTAATCGGAGTTCTGTAGGGAAAGTTAGGCTCGAAATACGACAGGCTGTCACCGTAACCCGCGGACCCAATCTATTCCGTCCTTATCTCTATTTCACCCACACTTCACTTATTTTGTTTTTGTTTTTGTCACATGCTTGCAACTTGCCAACTTGCCAACTTGCACTTCCTTTGAGCCCAAGGTCTATGAGCATAGATTTATAGTCCATGCATGGCTATGGCTAATCACCTACCTAAACTACCTAGCCTTAGTCATCTCATCATCTTGTCCATAAATTCATGTGCTTCACTCTTTACTCTCCATTCTTCGTCCATGTTGTCGTAAACATCATCTCAATTCCTCACAACTTTCCTCTTCACCTTTTCAACTCACATCATCCCCATTTCTCACCATTTTCTTTTCCATATCCTCTTCTCACATCATTCCTTATTACTAGTAAGTATAGATTATTTATCCACTAGTTTTATTTATTTCTAGTTAAATTGTGTATTGTTTTCTTGATAAATTTTATTAATTTAAACTAGGTGGAGAAGAGACCTTGGTGGAAGGAAACCACTTGGGTTAATATCATTCATATCCTACCTATTAGTAATACTAATTTCTCTCAAGGTAACTAGGTTACTCCTTTTCTTGATTATGAAGTTCTAACATTTTTATGAATTTATAATAAGATTGAGGATATATATGAAGTTTAAAAATTATGATAATATATGAACTTCATGGTATAAATTGTATATATTTTTGTGATGAATATATGATTGGTTTTATTGCTTATTATTTAATCATGCTTGTAATTTATTTATCATGCAATAAATATATAAATTATATGAATCATTAAAATAATATGTTCTTAATTATATTCCTACTTTTTTTTATGTTGATGATGTTGCATGTAGATTTTTAAGTTTTTAGATTTGATTTTCGGATCATTATTCTATTTTTCCATGTTATCACATTTTTTTATGAATATTCATTCATGCATGCATAAGTATCCACAATATGTAAATAATCATGAAAAAAAAAAATTGTGATGATATGACTTTTTAGTATGTAATAAATTTTGCATGGTGGTTATATAATTTATATACTTATTTTTGGAGTTAAATGGGTAATTAGGCAATAAAACCCTCAAGTTATAATAAATATGAGATAAATTCATATTGTATTTTATATAAATATATTCTGATTTTTTTGGTTAAAATTAATTTATAAGTATCATAAAATATTTTATTTATTTAATTAATTAATTATTCATGAAATTTCCTATTAAAAATGCTATTATAAATTGTAAGTATAAAGACTTGTTAAATAATTAATATGACATTATTTTAATTGAATTTAATACTAATTTTATATTAATAAATTTTCATTGACAGTATGTATTCAAATTTAATCATTTATAATATGTAGTTAAGCATATCCATGATTGTATAATAATTAAAAAATATAAGTTTTCGTCACCCTAAATAACACTGTTTGTTTACAATTAAGTAAAATTTAATTCTAGAAAGGAACAGAATAGTAGTTGTACTGTAGTGGTTAGATATATTGCCCATTTACTTGACAATCAAGGTTTGAACCCCACTGTCATTATCTTTTTGTACTTCCTTATATTATCAATTTAATGACTTATTACACTTTTTGTACTTCTTTATATTTCCTCTTGCATCTTGTTTAAAAATCTAATTTTAGAATTACCGTTTCTTGCATCTTGTTTTAAAATTTAATTTTATAATTACTATTTAATGATTTATTACACTATGTGAATAAATTTCATGTTATGATGTAAAACATAGACATGCTTATTTTAAGAACTAGATCTATTATTTTTACAAATATCAATTATTTAATGCTTTTCAACTTTTATTATGTATCATAAATAATAATTTGATCATTTATTTAATAAATGAATTTATATTCATGTGTAAGAGAAATATAAAATCTTGTAATTAATTTGTTGTACATGTCATATGATCTAATACTATTTTCTTAATCATATGGTTAACATGAAATTTATTTAGTCTTTATGATCGAATAATATACCTTTGATAAATGGTTGTTTTAAGCGACATTGATTTTTATGGTGGAAATTTATCTTATACTCTAGCAATTTTGTTATACTTTATTTTTATTGATGCTATTAAAATTGATTGCTCGGTTATGAGCGTTTGGCATGTTAACATGGGGTTATCCATGGTGCCCAAATATTATCTTTTGGACCTTGTTCCATTTTATATATGGTATGGCTAGAGTATAAGATATCGAGTAGATTTCAGGTTATTGGTCTACTCGAGAAGAGCAATACCAAACTGGGTAGGTTTCAGGTTATTGGCCTACCTAGTACCCTGGCATGGTTTTAGGTTATTGGCCTGCTAAGGGTTGACCGTTCCTTTATGGAATACTCTTATGAGTCTATGGATATGTCGTTTGGGGGTCAAGGGTCCGCACTTTTACGCCTTGACTAGTTAAGGGTCCGCACTTTTACGCCTTAACTAGACATTTTTGTCCCTCGAAAGTCTGGCCAGTCTTAGACACGAGTTCACGGTTATGTGTCCCACCATAGGGTTATTTTGGTGTCAGGTTATTGGCATCGAAGTTTAGGGTTTCAGGTTATTGGCCCTGGACGGTGCTCGTTCTTAGCTCGTGTTATTCTATATATTTTTGGTTCGAGTTCTGGAAGGGTGCATCAGCTTTGCATTATATTTATTTATATATTTTATTTTATTTATTTATTTATCCGTGACTGAGTATTATTGACGTTATCATATTTTTCTTGCTACTAATATATGTGATTTTCTTTCCTTATCACCTTTGATGAACTTTATATGTTATCGTGTTTTTAAATGTAGTATTGTAGACACCCACATTTTGACCGCCAGGTGTCTATAGTAGTTCCCGCCAAACACCCGATGATGATTGGACGCAAACATGCTTTAATGGACTCGGATATGGGCTCGAAATCATGGACATTTGGCTTGGGCTTATTAGGGAGTACAAATCTTACTAAACCAACCTCAAATCTAGGCCCAGTGGGTCGTTTCGAGTCAAATAAGACTAATTTGGGTCGATTCCGACACCAGGGGTAAAACCGTCTTTTAGCGACCGAGTCAAAACCCGGTCAAAAATATTCCCAAGACACACGAGTCAGCCATGACACCTCACGTGGCTGATTCGGCCTCCAACTGCTACAAAAATCAGCTTCAAAAAATATTAAACAAATCCGTTTAAGGATAGAATTCGATCTCAAGTAGGAATTCTATCCGGAAACCGAATCAGACACCGACCGAGCTCCAAATACTCGGCCAAAACCCCCCAACCAGCCGAGATCCTTGCTTCGCCACCAAGCAACGGACTCCTCATTCCTTTCAACTTCTCGCATTTCCTATCCAAACCGGTATTTCTTGTTGTTCAAGCAAGATACCTCTCCTAAACCTCCACTCCTATAAATAGGACCCTCCATTCAACACAAAAACAACATCAATAATCCCGACACATTCACACACAATTCATAGACCCCGAAATACATTCATACATCTAACATACGTGCATCCTCGATATCTAGTAAAAATAGTTCAAAGCAAATCCCGACGTATTCCCGAAGAAGCCTCGAAATACCGACGAAATCCGGCCGAAACCCGTCCCATCACACGTCCAAAAAACCGACACCTTAACTCATCCGCATCATCTCGACACTCCCGTGCTTAAGCCACCGTCCGACGAGCCTTATACCGAGAACACGAAGCATGTAGGTTGAGGGTGTAAATCAAACCTGACTCTTCCCTTTTCTCTCCCTCTTTCTCACGTCTTTTTTTTTTTTTCGTTGTATCGTCGGTCGTTTCATATTTTAATATGGGTCGTTCGTCACATATTTTTATTTCTAATAATCGATACTATAAAACTATTTTTCATATAACGTTCTTAAAATACGATACCGATTCTCTAATCGAATATCGTATCTAACAAGAACTAAATTAATTAATTCTCGTTGATGCTAATAAAATCGTTACATCTTTTTTTTAACAAAATTCGACGATTTTATACGCGGAGAGAATTAACATCTTTTTCGTTCAAATCATTTTTTTCCTTTTTTTTCGTTCAAAACAAGTTTTTTTTTAAAACCTTTTCTAAAATCATTCCGACTATTCAATATCGATTTCATAATCGAATATCGAATACGACGAATATCGAAAATATAAACCGAGTATAAATTAATCCATATTTGTACGCGATTTATAAAAATTAATGATTTTCGACAAATAAAAAAACCGGACAGACCGCCACGCGAGTTGCGCGCCTGTCAGGCGACTCGCGCGGTGGCCTGGTTCGCCGGGTCTCTTTTTTTCGTTTCCTCGCTTTTCTATTTTTTATTCTTTTCGAACCTTACATTAAAAAGTGACTTTCGCGACATATTTCAATAAATACTTTTTTTGACCTCGGTCAACACGTGTTAATCCATCACGTGTCGTTAAATCTTTTCTAAAATCATGCATATTATTTATTCATGTCTTTATTCAATTTATTCAATCGTTACTAACTCGTTTTCTCGTGTTTGTAGCAATTTATTTGTTTTTATCGTTTTATTAGACTAAAACGAACTCACATGCTAAAATAACTTTGACGTTATTAGTTTAACATGCATTTAACGACTTAGCAACCCATTTATTTATTTTTCTCACATGCTTAGGAAAATAATGTTTGCATATCATTCAACCGTCGAACTAACCCGTGTACACCAAAAACGAACGATATCCTAGTAAAGGCCGCTAAGTGCGGGCGGGGTTGGGTGTTCTTAGTGAACTTCCCAACACGTACCCTCACCCCTTACTCAGAACCGTGGTTTCCAGATGTCCGAATCCATTGGCAACGAGAGTCATTCAATACACGGTATCCGATAATGTCGGTATCGGTATCGTAATGCAAAGGGACGAGCCCAATAAGCTCTGACATTGGAAATGGGCCGTATTTTGTATACGGCCCACTACGACATAGAGTGGGCTCGAATGGTTCCGAATAACCACAAAATTCGGTGGCGACTCCTACTTCGATTTAAATTTCAATTTGACCATCTCATATGGAGATTCATTCGCCTCCCCAAACCCGCGCGTGGCCGCGTCGGGGTGGACCTATGTCATGTCCACAATTTGGCGACTCCGCTGGGGATCAACTGATAAGTCACTTACCATCGGCATCCCTAGGGTGAGACTCGAAAAGAAATCGTTCGAATAGTAATGTACACGTTTTAGTTCAATGGGTCATGCATAACCCAATCTTTCCCGGGCCGGTTACTTGTGACCGACGTCCCACTATACCGCGGTGCGTTCCTAAACGGGCGCACTAAAGACTTCGTTGGCGGAACTCGCATGGGTTTTACGGCAGGTTCTAAGACCAACTCGGCTTAGGAAGACCGTCCTGATTTACGAGAAAGCTATCGTCGTTGGTATAGACCCTCTTTCGACCGACCGAGACTTAGAATTAGAGCATACATGGCGTCGTTATACTGTTTCCATGACTACGTGCTACCTGATTTACAAGTCGTCTTTCAAAAAACCGTCATTTTCAAAATTACATCCTTTTCAAAATATCCAATTTCAAAACCCGGGACATATACCGAATTTAGGATCCACGATTTTACTCAAAATAGCCTATTTTTAGCCGGTATTATGCCCATTTCAAAACTCGAAAATATTTTCGAACTTTCAAAACCGTTCCCCCGGTCCGCCTTTCCGTTTTCTTTCACGGAAAAAGGGCCGGTTCTCCCCGATTCTTTCGGGCTTTTCAAAAAATCATATTTCAAAACCTTCCTCTTCTTAGGACTTCCCGTATTTAGCAGTGTCGGGTCATGTCGTAGGTCGTCGAGGTCTCTAGCGTCGAAACTCCGTCGATCTTATATCACGAGTTTTCTCCCTATCCCAAGTCCGCCTTATTTGTCAAGGCACGGCCCACCTACGTAGGACAAACTCCTACAAAGGGAAGCCCACTTACACAATCGAGTCCAAAGTCTAGGGAGTATCTCACGTGGACCTTCCTTCGAGCGGGACTCGGCCCACATAGCTGAATCCTAAGGGAGGCCTACCTTTCACAAGTCACCCATCTAAGCGTCTTTTCCGAGTCAACCTTTTACAAGGCGTATCCTTATAACAAAAGGTTCGTGATCCTTACATCTAAGGGTCATTCGTCCGACACTCGAGTCTTAACAAAGTCTTCAGTCCCACTCGGGGGCTACCCTTCAGCAGAGCAATCAATCACGGTTGCTCTAAGGGTCTTGTCTTACACGTGTCTCACGTATCCCACTTTCGAGCAACTTAGATGTCACACCATCTGAGTCTTACCAGAGTCTTTAGTCTCACTCGGGGGCTGTCCTCCACCCGAGCAGTCAACCATGGTCACCCTAGGGAGTACCCCACGTCCATCCTACACCGGCGTCCTTATGATGCCTTCTTCGAGTCGTACCTATGCTAAGAACACTCGAGTCACCTAGGGTTAGGTCACCACGGTAGGGCCGAACACGCGACACGGTCAAACACGGTCGCCCCCATTTTTGGACTCACCCTTCCGCATCTCGAGTCCAAGTCGCGGTCGTTACTTTGTCTAGGTCAACGTTCGAGTATCCCAGTCCAAGAGTCTTAGTTATTCCTGTCACCCCGGGCCATGTCTAGTTTGACTCCCTCTCTTGCATTTGCGCAAAGCCGAGTTTAGGCGAGTCGTGGCACCTGTCGAAAACCTTACCAAAAAAGAACAACCAACCGAGCATCCGAGTCCGGATCTGATTCGAGTCTAAGTCTGAGTCCGAGTCTAGGATACCCTACATCCTCATTTCCAAATCAGAGTCAGAGTCATTTGCATTCTGTCCTCTTTTCAAATTCAATAAAATTAGCTTTTCTATTCCTCATATATACTTTCCTTATGTGTTTCCGAGAACATGATGAACACCATCATACACTGTGAGCACATGCACTTGACTATTACAGGCACATCTATAATGACTACAGGAAACCGAACCCGTGTTTTCCTTTACCTATTCCATGTCTGACATAGAAAGACACATAATTACCTTTAGCAGGAACGGTTTCAAATCCTATGACAAATCTAGGTAGTCTCCTAGTTTGGGTTCAAGACGGGAGGCAAGCCCATTTCTCACCATAAACACCCATCCAATAAGACTAACCAATCCCTACCTTATGTGCTAGTCTGACCGACAAAAAAAAATCAAAAGTCCAAGGAAAAAGCGAAAGGCCAAAACAAAAAAGCTGGCCATGATCAAAAAAAGAATTATCAACATCCCTCGACCAAACTCGGTCAACTCAAATGAAGAATCCCATGACCGGGGCTAAGAGGTCAACCCAAAGAATTCAAAAACCCATGACCGTAATTAACGATCAACTCAAGTGAAACGGTCAATTCAAAATTATCAAAACCCATACCATCAAATAGGGGAGAAACAATCAAGCTGGTCAGCTAGCACCACATCTAGCCTTCCCACATTACAACCCTCAAGACCTTCCCGAGACCTAGGCTAGAGACAACTCGGATATTTGAGGATTTAAGCTCCATAGGATACCCTAACCATTAGGGCCAGACATGGAAATTAGATTCCGCATTATCAAACCTACCCCGATCGAAGTTCGAGTCATTATTACTCGACTTCCCCCTTTCCTACCACATTACAATACCTTACCCTCGAAGCCTTAGCTCCACAAAATCGAGCTCCAGATTTCGAATCATCAAAGCTACTTACTTCCTAGCACCACATTTCCAAAAACATCTAAACCAGTTACCAGCCCAAACACGGGAATTCAACTTGCAGTCGGCATAGAACATGTCCAAATAGTTCACACCACCTCTGGGGGCTACCCCGGAGAACGCTCACAGTCACAGGATCAACATCCTAACCATTCTAGCTCTTTGATCAAGACATTATTGGGAATGCACCTAGCCTACACCATTGCTATGGCTAGTTACACACAAAGCCCTAATAAACTAGGCACCATAATACATTTTTCAACACTGAACTACAGCTTGGTTTGATTTCACTACACATGAATACGTAGGCAGCCTTTCAAAAGAGGCACAACCACCCACATTGACACAAATTCAAAAAAGCATCATCATTCCGGTCACGACACTGTCATGTTCTTAGTAGCTAGCCTTGTCATCCTGGGAGCTTCTCCTAGGCAGAAGTTCTCCATCCACTCACATAATCCAAAGACCTTCAAAATCTAGCCTCCTTTCTATAGTATGTCCTAGTACTCGGCACAGTCGAAGATGAGAATCTGTCAGGACTCGAAGCAATACCTACTTTGGGGAATATGCCCCGAAACCAAAAAAAATTCAAAAGAACACCAGTCTACGGCGTTGCTACCACAAAGGCCTGTCGTACGGAAACAGTCTCATAACATATCTTTCCCGTTCCGAGGATTCGACCATGTTGCCACTCGCCTAGGCTACGGAATAGCGCAACTTAAGAGTCTTGTCATCTTAGGTGGCCCATCCCCTACCGAGTCACGGTCCAACCATTAGAGAGTCCAGTCGTGTCTGCCAACTCGTCCGATCACGTCCAGAGTCGAGTCTGTCGGCATGTCTCTTTCCAAATTCTCATTTTAAAATTTGCAAAACTTAGCCATTTGAGAAAATCCCTTTCCTAGTCACCACGGGAATAGGAATTTTTATCACACTTCATCTAGGCATACAGGCCTAACCAGAGGATTTTAGAAGTCCGTGTCAGAATCTGATCGGGAATCAAGTCATCCCAAGCATTCTAATTTCCAAAAAATTCAAAAAATTTAAGCGTTTCCAAAAATTTTCAAATATTTTCAGCATTTTCTTTCCAAAAATCATTTCTTCCCCAGCGTGAGTTGGTGTTTTGCCTAAATATTACATGCAGTTTGTTATGTACAGACAGGTGCATCCAAGACTCCCAAGGAATTCTCAAAATTTTTCCAGTGGAACAGCACAGGCGACATTTTTCGGATGTATCTGTAAACAGGTACACTCGTAGCCTCCAATGCAGACTCCAGCGCAATTCTAAGGTGGGACGTGTCTGTAAACAGGTACACCCATAGCCTCCAATGAAGGCACCCACGCAATTCTAAGATGGGACGTGTCTGTAAAAGGTACACCCATAGCCTCCAATGAAGGCACCAGCGTAATTCTAAGATGGGACGTGTCTGTAAACAGACACAACCATAGCCTCCAAGGCAAGCTCCCGCGCAATTCCAAGATGGGATTGTCTGTAAACAGACATACCCAAGACTTTTTAAGAAAAGTCCCCGCGACATTATTGACATCTATCCAGGTATGATTTCTATCTTATGGCTGGCGAGCCCTTCACGCAAGTCTAATGGACTCTAAACGACCCGATCGGAAGTCTGCCAGGTTTTAATCCTCGATTGGCATGGTAGCTACTCTGACTTTCGCCTTGTCCAAGCCTCAGTCAGAGTGGGGGCTCTGTAGACACCCACATTTTGACTGCCAGGTGTCTATAATAGTTCCCGCCAAACACCCGATGATAATTGGATGCAAACATGCTTTAATGGACTCGGATATGGGCTCGAAATCATGGACATTTGGCTTGGGCTTATTAGGGAGTACAAATCTTACTAAACCAACCTCAAATCTAGATCCAGTGGGTCGTTTCGAGTCAAATAAGACTAATTTGGGTCGATTCCGACACCAGGGGTAAAACCGTCTTTTAGCGACCGAGTCAAAACCCGGTCAAAAATATTCCCAAGACACACGAGTCAGCCATGACACCTCACGTGGCTGATTCGGCCTCCAACTGCTACAAAAATCAGCTTCAAAAAATATTAAACAAATCCGTTTAAGGATAGAATTCGATCTCAAGTAGGAATTCTATCCGGAAACCGAATCAGACACCGACCGAGCTCCAAATACTCGGCCAAAACCCCCCAACCAGCCGAGATCCTTGCTTCCCCACCAAGCAACAGACTCCTCATTCCTTTCAACTTCTCGCATTTCCTATCCAAACCGGTATTTCTTGTTGTTCAAGCAAGATACCTCTCCTAAACCTCCACTCCTATAAATAGGACCCTCCATTCAACACAAAAACAACATCAATAATCCCGACACATTCACACACAATTCATAGACCCCAAAATACATTCATACATCTAACATACGTGCATCCTCGATATCTAGTAAAAATAGTTCAAAGCAAATCCCGACGTATTCCCGAAGAAGCCTCGAAATACCGACGAAATCCGGCCGAAACCCGTCCCATCACACGCCCAAAAAACCGACACCTTAACTCATCCGCATCATCTCGACGCTCCCGTGCTTAAGCCACCGTCCGACGAGCCTTATACCGAGAACACGAAGCATGTAGGTTGAGGGTGTAAATCAAACCTGACTCTTCCCTTTTCTCTCCCTCTTTCTCACGTCTTTTTTTTCTTTTTTTCGTTGTATCGTCGGTCGTTTCATATTTTAATATGGGTCGTTCGTCACATATTTTTATTTCTAATAATCGATTCTATAAAACTATTTTTC
Source organism: Agrostemma githago (assembly GCA_958450325.1). NCBI lineage: Eukaryota > Viridiplantae > Streptophyta > Magnoliopsida > Caryophyllales > Caryophyllaceae > Agrostemma > Agrostemma githago. Next base: position 43,453,495 of record OY288252.1, read on the forward strand.
ATACAACGTTCTTAAAATACGATACCGATTCTCTAATCGAATATTGTATCTAACAAGAACTAAATTAATTAATTCTCGTTGATGCTAATAAAATCGTTACATCTTTTTTTTAACGAAATTCGACGATTTTATACGCGGAGAGAATTAACATCTTTTTCGTTCAAATCTTTTTTTTCCTTTTTTTTCGTTCAAAACAAGTTTTTTTTTAAAACCTTTTCTAAAATCATTCCGACTATTCGATATCGATTTCATAATCGAATATCGAATACGACGAATATCGAAAATATAAACCGAGTATAAATTAATCCATATTTGTACGCGATTTTTAAAAATTAACGATTTTCGACAAATAAAAAAAACCGGACAGACTGCCACGCGAGTCGCGCGCCTGTCAGGCGACTTGCGTGGTGGCCTGGTTCGCCGGGTCTCTTTTTTTCGTTTCCTCGCTTTTCTATTTTTTATTCTTTTCGAACCTTACATTAAAAAGCGACTTTCGCGACATATTTCAATAAATACTTTTTTTGACCTCGGTCAACATGTGTTAATCCATCACGTGTCGTTAAATCTTTTCTAAAATCATGCGTATTATTTATTCATGTCTTTATTCAATTTATTCAATCGTTACTAACTCGTTTTCTCGTGTTTGTAGCAATTTATTTGTTTTTATCGTTTTATTAGACTAAAACGAACTCACATGCTAAAATAACTTTGACGTTATTAGTTTAACATGCATTAAACGACTTAGCAACCCATTTATTTATTTTTCTCACATGCTTAGGAAAATAATGTTTGCATATCATTCAACCGTCGAACTAACCCGTGTACACCAAAAACGAACGATATCCTAGTAAAGGCCGCTAAGTGCGGGCGGGGTTTGGTGTTCTTAGTGAACTTCCCAACACGTACCCTCACCCCTTACTCAGAACCGTGGTTTCCGGATGTCCGAATCCATTGGCAACGAGAGTCATTCAATGCACGGTATCCGATAATGTCGGTATCGGTATCGTAATGCAAAGGGACGAGCCCAATAAACTCTGACATCGGAAATGGGCCGTATTTTGTATACGGCCCACTACGACATAGAGTGGGCTCGAATGGTTCCGAATAACCACAAAATTCGGTGGCGACTCCTACTTCGATTTAAATTTCAATTTGACCATCTCATATGGAGATTCATTCGCCTCCCCAAACCCGCGCGTGGCCGCGTCGGGGTGGACCTATGTCATGTCCACAAGTATATGTTATCTCTTATTATATTCCCGTAATTATGATTAGATTTTCATCAGTCTCGACTGGGAGGACTCCTAGTTACTCCCCACTAACGGTGGACTTTTATTTTTTTCAGGTTAATGTGCTACTTGGTCGTGAATGGGGTTGACTTGAGAGAGAATTAATATTGAATAATATGTTTAATAATCGAACCTTGTAGTTTTATTTTGATTGGGTTTCAATTCTGAGAGTAGTTGTATGCGTTAAGACATATTAATTATCTATGTTGGTAACACTCGGATTTAGTTAACCATGGTGTTTCCGCCACCATGGTATATATTATTAGTATAAGACGCTATAATTATCTATCTTATCCCTTTTGTTTAAATCCGGGGAGTTACAGTACCGGACATCAATTCGCACCGCAACCGAAGCAACTCCGTATTATCTAACATATGGAATGGAAGCAGTCCAACCAGTCGAGTTAGAAGTACCATCCCTCAGGATTTTACTTGAAAGCCAAGTGCCTGAAGCAGATTGGGTCCAAGCCCGATACGATTCGTTGATTCTTTTGGACGAACGACGATCCCGGGCCCTTAACAATATCCAGATATACCAAAAAAGGATACGACGGGCTTTCAAACAAAGAGTTAGGCCCAGAAATATCAAAGAAGGGGATCTAGTCCTAAAATCTGTCCGGGCTTTGCTACCAGCCGACCCAAGAGGAAAATTCAAACCCAATTGGGCTGGACCGTATCTAGTAAAGAAGGTTTTATCAGGAGGAGCAGTAATGCTAACGGACTTGGACGGGAACGAATTCGTCAACCCAACCAACTTGGACCGGCTGAAACGATACTACCCCTAAACCTTATCTCAATGTCATTTGCTAAAAGTTTATAAAAATGTCTTTTTATAGATTTTCAAAAATTAAGAAAGTCAATAAGTTAGGATTACTTATCCTACTGTCGCACATCTCGAACTAATAGTCTTGATGTATTTCGAAAAATTGCAAAAAAATCTATGTCTGAACTACGGTTGGTTTGATTCCACTAATCGTGGATACGTAGGCAACCCCTCAAAAGGGTACAACCACTGCAATAACGAAAATACAGGAACGGTTTGTTACTAATATGTCTTTTATTATTATTTAAAAAAAAGGCATCACGCAAAAAGCAACAACAAAAAAATCACACCACAAAAATAATAGTAGTACTTAAATAATAAAATCTAGGAGACTACTGCTCATACATTTTCCGCTTCCCTTTATCTTTTGGGTCGCGCGGAGCCCGAGGTCGACGGGGCGGGGGCGAACGTTCCCGGATCACGAGTGGAACTTCTTTAGCTCGAACCCGTTTCTTCGACAGTGGATCTTCTGCTATTGTCACCGGTCCAAGCCGAGCCCGTACATGCTCTGGTAGACTGTCTCGTGGACCAAGTCGGTCCTGCACCGCCAGTCTTGGGCCGAGTCTCCTTTCCAAGTCCATCTTGGGGCTCACTTTCTCCCGTGCACCTTTAGTACTGGACCCTTCAGTTTGAGTCCTAGTCTCCCCTTTCTGGCCTGACATCAGACGAACCATGGTAGCCGGGGTATCGCCATCATCAGAGAAGCCTCAATTATCTTTAGCTTGTGCTCGGCGCAGCAAGTCAAAGGCTTCGTCAGTCTTCAAGGCAGCACGGGCTTTAGCAGAGTCTGCTTTTGTCCACTTCACATAAGAATCCGATACCCAGATCGAATGAAGAGTCTTGGAAACGGGCCAAGTAGCCCGAGTATACCACCTTTGCATCCAGGTGTCACACATCACGTCTGTCAACTGAGTAGATTCACTCACGAACGCCTCGATTTCCGGGATTCTTTGGGCCCGACCATATTGCCTAAGTATACAATCGGGGTAAAGGTGAATTGTCTGCCTAAAAGATAGGATCAATTGATATCGGGCCCTATCTCTCGATTCCAAACCGGTCCAGACATAAATGGGCCACCACGGTACGGTCCAGCGAATCAATGGGCCTCCATGGAAACATAGCATTTCGTCCCAGTATTTCTGAGTATTGAGGCGAGAAAAGTCAACGGTTCGTCTCCTCGTCATCACTTGATTCGGGCGATATCAGCTTACGTCATGAGGAGGATCCACGATCGATAGCCTCTCAAATAGCCAAAGCTGAGAAAAATAAAAAAATCGGAAAAAAATAAAAATCGCGAAAAGTAAAAAAAACGCAAAAATTGAGGAAAATCGGAAATTTCGGAAAAATCGGGAATGGGGAAAAAAATCGAAATTGCGAAAAAATCAAGGCACCTGTAGAAGACGGGTACTCCCAGTCAGCCGGATCGACGAATCCCTTTTACGGTTATCGAAACCCTGGATAATCTCTCCTGTGATCAGCCAAGCCGGGCTGTGCTCCGTTTCCATTAAATCAACCACTGTGAAGAGTCAGACATGGCCCATACAAGATAGCGGATCCATATGGCCTTCGAAGGCGTAAACATGGAGCATACAAAAAGCAAAGGCCCTACGGCTATGGACCGGCCTGACCCGGACGTCATGTGGGTTCATGAATTTTTCAGCTAAATCGATCAAAGAAACCGTATCTCCTTCCAGCATGCGAGATACCTCCATGTGAGAAAGTCCTAAAAATTCCCGTAATTTTCTCCTCGGGTCATGAACCGAAAACGGGATAGCAGGGCGAAGTATGGGATTCCACCCTCCTACGGCAGCAATTTCTTCGGGAATAGGGCAGATTTCGCCTCGGGGAAAGCCGAAAACATGATAAGTATCTTCCCAATAGGACAAGCAAGCATCCAAAAAGTGACGGTCTACTTGCATCTGGCGGATCGTGAATAACTGGGTGACACCATTCTGGTTCAGAATAACTTTATCTGCGTCTCTGAAGTATCGGTACCAATCTTGCAGCATTCCAATTAATCGGTCGATTCCCATAATTGGATTTCTAAAAGAAAATAAGTTTCTCAAGGCTTGTTTTTCTTTGAAGGAAGAAAGGGAATTGTGGGAATTATGAAGAAATTATGAGCAAGGAGGGGTATTTATAGCATAAAACCCGGGCTTTCCTCCTCACTCTAGGATTCCTAATCCCAGAGGATTTAGCATACAGGCCTTATCCAAGGATTTTGCTAAGTCATCCCGAGCATTCCTATTTCTTTTCAGAGTAAAAAAAATACTCTAGTTTTCAAAACTCTTTCAAATTCAAAAATTCAAAATCCTCTTCAAAATTTTATTCCCCAGCGCGAGTCATTTCTCCTACAAATGTTACATGCAATTTTTTTTTGCATAAATCATGTACAAGATGATTCAAGCAAAAACCATACAACTAACTCCCCAGCGGCATTTAACGGGATGGGCCCACATATAGGCGCAACCAAGACTTATACGACAAGTCTGATTCCCCACGGAGTTATCATCATCAGCTCAGGTATGATTTCCAAATTATGGATGGCGAGCCCTTTTACGCAAGTCTACTGGACTATAAACGACCCAACCGGAAGTCTGCCAGGTCTTAATCTTTGATTGGCCTGGAAGCTACTCTGACTTTCGCCCTGTCCAAGCCTCAGTCAGAGTGGGGGCTCTGTAGACACCCACATTTTGCTGCCAGGTGTCTATAGCAGTTTCCGACAAACACCCGATGATGATAGGACGCAAACGTGCTTTAATATATTCGAAAACGGGCTCAAAATCATTGGCATTTGGCTTGGGCTTTTTACGGAGTACAAATCTCACAAAACCAACCTCAAAATCAGGCCCAGTGGGTCGTTTCGAGTCAAATAAGACTAATTTGGGTCCAATCCGACACCAGGGGCAAAACTATCTTTTAGCTACCGAGTCAAAACCCGGTCAACGATATTTTAGAGACTCACGAGTCAGCCGTGTCACCCCACGTGACTGATTCGAGCTCAAACGCTACAAAAAATCAGCTGCACAAAATATTAAACAAATTCGTTTAAGGATAGAATTCGATCTCAAGTAGGAATTCTATCCGAATACCGAATGAAACACTCGACCGATCATGGGATACTCGGCCGAGCAGCCTATTTTCAGCCGAGATTCCTTTCTTCTTCACCAAGTAACGGAATTCTCGTTCCTTTCAAATTCTTACATTTCCTATCCTAATTGGTATTTCTTATCACCTAAACGAGATACCTATTCTAGCATCCATCGAGGACCTCTCCTATAAATAGGACCCTCACGACACATTAAAATTCATTCGAAAATCATCAACTTTTATCACACATCTACAATTCAGAAATATACACTTAGCATCGAGAAACCGATAGTATATCCGAGACCCGACGAAACCGGCCACCTCTTACCCTTTACACGTCCAAACCAAAAAAAAACCACCATGACTCACTAACATTAACTCGACGCTCCCGTGTCCTAGCCACATTCCGACGAGCCCCGATTCGAGTAAACAAAAGCATGTAGGTTGAGGGTGTAAAATCAAACCCGACTTCTCCTTTCTCTCTTCCTTTCCTTCTCGTCTTTTCCTCGTCCTAGCGTCGTCGTCGGTCGTTTTTTTTACGGGTCGTTCGTCGCATTTTTTTTATTTATTTCTAATATCGATATTACAAAACTATTTTCATATATAACGAAACGTTCTTAAAAATACGATATCGATTCTCTAATCAAATATCGTACTAAAAAAAGAACTAAATTAATCTTGTTGATGCTAAAAATCGTTACATGGTTTTCTTAAAACAAAATACAACGATTTTAACGCGGAGAGAATCAAACATCATTTTTTTTAGTTCGATTTATTTCAAACGATTTACAAAAAAACCTTTTTTTATCGTTTCTAAAAAAAAGCTATTCCGAATATTCGATATCGATTTCATAATCGAATATCGAATATAACGAATATCGCTAAATTAAGTCGAGTACGAATTATGCAATATTTGTACGTGGTTTAATAAAATTATCGATTTTCAAAAAAATCGATTCTTAGGCAGCCTGTCACGCGACCCGCCGGCATCCCGAGCGAGTCGCGCGGTTGTCTGGAAATGCGGCACAATTTCTTTTTTTTATATTCTTCGAACATCGTTTTTTAGACAAAACAACGGGTTTTCGGGCATATATCATATCTCGATATATTTTTCCTTAACCTCGGTCAACACGTGTTAATCCATCACGTGTCGTAAACTTTTCAAAATCATTCATATTATCGTATTTATATTTTTCATTCAATCGTTACTAACACGTTTGTTCATCTTTTTAGCAACTTCTTTTTATCTCTTGTTTTATTATACTAAAACGAATTTCACATGCTAAAATACAACTTTGACGTTAATTTTAGTTGCATTAAATCGACTTAGAAACCCGTTTAATTTCTCACATGCTTAGGGAAAACAACGTTTGCATATCATTTAACCGAACTACTAACGCCCGTATTAGAAAGTCATTCGATATCCTAGTAGAGGCCGCTAATGTGCGAGCGGGGTTGGGTGTTCTTTGTGAACTTCCCAACACGTACCCTCACCCCTTACTCAGAACCGTGGTTTCCGGATGTCCGAAACCATTGGCAACGAGAATAATTCAATACACGATATCCGATAACGTCGGTATCGGTATCAAATGCAAAGGGACGAACCCAATAAACTCTGACATCGGAAATGGGCCGTATTTTGTACACGACCCACTACGATATAGAGAGGGTTCGAACGGGCCCGAACTCCCACAAAGTTCGGTGGTGACTCCACTTCGATTTAAATTTCAATTCGATCCATTTTCATATGGAGATTCATTCGCCTCCCGAAACCCGCGCGTGGCCGCGTCGGGGTGGACCTATGTCATGTCCACAACATGTATTTCTTAATTATTTGTTTTTCTCAATTATACCTCTCTTTTTTTGAAAATTAATTTTGACTGATTATTAAACTTAGGTACGACTTTTCAAACATTAATCTTTCTTCCAAACCAAACAACTTGAAAATAATTAATTTACAAAAATAATCATTATTTTCGCAGTCAAAGATAATTCCATAAAAAAAATATTGGTCGATTGGAATTCTTAAATACGAGTTAAAATAATGATTTTTTTTCACACTGAAAATATTGTAAGAAAATAAATCAATAATTGAAAAAGTTGCGGTTACGAGTCATGCTCGGTCACTTTCTTTTTAAGTTTTTTTTGTCTTTAAAAGATGTTTAATACATGTGAAAAAATTAATTAATTAATTAAGCGATAAAACTAAAAGATTCTCAAATAATATTAGACATGTCAAAGATAGATAATAAATCTCATACTTATTTTTACTTGATATGCTATGTACGCCGCATATTAGCTAGCATATATTACACTATTTAAATGGCATCCATTCTTTCAAAAGTCGTACTTAAGATTGTAAAATTTTAATTAAACATATTGTCAAATTAAGAGAAATCAATGACTTCAAAAATTATGATTAATTGAAAATAAACAAATTAGACAACCAATATTTTCTTTATTTGTATTTTGTTTTACAAAAAAATCATTTTTTTAAAATTTAAATAAAAAAATAACAATTGTTTTGAGTAATAAAATATTTTCAAATTTAATATTTTTATTTACTTTCATATTATCAATAACTTCGAATTTTAATGAATTTTTTAAGACCAAAATTTGTCATTTGGCTTAACTTGAAAGCAATTTATTAAAGTTTGAAGAATCACATTAGCCACATGCCTTTATTACATCAGTGGCTAAAAATAATTTCGCCATGGAAGTTACTTACATCGTGGCTAAAAAATATTTGCCACAGAACAAATTCGTGGCTAAATATATTTTTGCCACGGGTGTGGCAACTTTCGTGGCAAGAGTGATTACTGGCCACGACATTAATAAAATTCGTTGCGCAAGTGAATTTTAGTCACGGGAAAAAAAATTCCGTGACATTTTTTTTTCTTAGGTAGTGAATCAAAATTTTTTCGTGGCTAGGTAAAATTTAGCCACGAATAACAAATTACCGTGGCATAATTCGTGGCGCAAGTGGTAATTTGTTGTAGTGATATATGACGAAGTTTGACTCGATTTATTTTTTCTCATTATAATAATCATGTAATAAAAATATGATTTTAAAGATATATATAAATATTATTTCTTAAAATTTTGAAAATAAGAAAAAAAATTCTTAGTGTTTTTGAGAAATTTTAGTGTATGATAGCAATATTTTTTTTAATTTATCTATTTTCGGGCGGGTAATGGGTTCGGGCGGGTATTGACCCAATATATTTGGGTTATTATCGGGTCGGGTCACTTTCGGGCGGGTTTTCCCGGGTTTTTTTTCGGGCGGTTTCGGGTCGTGTTTTCGGGTCGGGTCAGTTTTTGAGAGGTCTATTAACGTCGAATCATCATCGGGTGCTTTGTTGGAGACTACTATGGACACAAGCAGTCAAAATGCAGGTGGCTACACCAATTTTTTTTATTTAGTAATAAAATATTTTAAAATTTAAAATTTTATTTACTTTCATATTACCTATAATTTTGAATTTTAATAAATTTTTTAAGACCAATATTTGACACTCAGCTTAACTTAAAAGTAATTTGATTAAAGTCTGAAGAACCATTAGTCACATGCGTTTACTAAATCCGTGGCTAAAAAATAATTTCACCATTGTAACACCCTGTGTTTTTCAAATGTGTGGACATGACATAGGTCCACCCCGACGCGGCCACGCGCGGGTTTGGGTAGGCGAATGAATCTCCATATGAGAATGGATCGAATTGAAATTTAGGTCGAAGTGGAGTCGCCACCGAATTTTGTGGTTAATCGGAACCATTCGAGCCCACTCTATGTCGTAGTGGGCCGTATACAAAATACGGTCCATTTTCGATGTAAGAGTTTATTGGGCTCGTCCCTTTGCATTTGATACCGATACCGACGTTATCGGATATCGTGTATTGAATGACTCTCGTGCGCCAACGGTTTCGGGCATCCGGAAACCGAGGTTCTGAGTAAGGGGTGAGGGTACGTGTTGGGAAGCCCACAAAGGACACCCAACCCCGCCCGCACTTAGCGGCCTCTACTAAGATCTCGAATGACTTTCTAATACGCGCGTTAGTTGAACGGGAAAATGATATGCAAAGATTATTTTCCCTAAGCATGTGAATGAAATTGAAAAAGGGTTTCTATGTCAATTTAATGCAACTAAAATTAACGTCAAAGTTGTATTTTAGCATGCGGGTTCATTTTAGTACAATAAAATAATCAAGAATTAAATTGACAAAAGAACAAACGGTTAGTAACGAGATGATGATAATAACGGTTTGTAAATTATTGAATAAAATCGAATTATGTAGCGAGATGATGCATGGTTTGAAAAGATAGTAGTACACGTGATTAATTAGGCACGTGTTGACCTAAGTCATAAAATACTATCGAATTTAGAAAGAAGAATGTACGACTCATGGTATTGGTCGTGATGAGGCCACTCGATCGAGTGTTCGATGGACTCGGTCGAGTGGACCTCTAAAAAAGGTTTCTGTTTCGTATTTTAGACCTTACTCGGTCGAGTTATTGGCCAACTCGATCGAGTACGTAGCCACTCGACCGAGTCACTGTGAGATTCGACCGAGTGGAGGTCATGAAAACATAATGACTCGATTTTTTGGGGTGCCACTCGACCGAGTGGGCTAGGCACTCGGTCGAGTGCCCCCTGTACGAACATGGGGTTCGTTCGCAATTTTGTATCGGTTTTGAAATTGCTTTTGATTTTTGATAATTTGATGAATTTGTTGAATCGGGCATAAATATTGTGTAATTTATACTCGAAACTTGTCCTCGATACTCGTCATATCCCATATTCGATTATTGAATCGATATGGAATACTAGAGTGAAAATAAAAGACAAAAATTGCTTTGAGTCGTTTTAGATTAACTATCGCGATATGAATAGATTTTCTCCGCGTTTAACAATGTCGTGATTCTAGCGAATCGTATGACAATTATTTTGGCATCAACGAAAAAATCGCATTAGTTAATTAAATTGACTAGATCGTTAGATTCGACATCCAATTATGGAATTGGTATCAAATCTAACGGATCGACACTTTAGACGAATTGAAAGGACTTGATTCCCTCGGCTTCTCCGCCATCGAAATAAATCCCCAAGGATTGCGAGATGTCGGATTCGCGTCAACGGGTTTCGACCCTTATTGAATAAAATACTTGTTTTGAAAATTGATGCAAACGAAAATAAACGGATTATTATTTAAGTTGACTTGTTTCAATAATCAAGTAGTCGGGGTGTCGGAATAAGCGACCGGCAACGTTGTGTGCAGTACACTTGTATATTCGGGTTTCCTTATTCCGACATCTCTCATACTCGACACAAATCGACAAGTAATTTAATGTCTTTTAATATTAGTTATATTATTGATATTAGGACGCGATAATAACGATAAGAAAAGACAACAACGACGCATGACACGAAAGAAAGAGAAGAGAGAAAAGACGGGGTTTCGGCACCCTCAACCTACATGTTCCTTATGCTCGGACGGGGACTCGTATTGGCGGCTTGCACGGGAGTTTCGAGTATGTAGGCTAAGTTGTGGTGGTTAGGGTTTCGATTCCTAAAGCTAGGTTTAGGGTTTGAATTAGGGTTTGAGTTTGATCTAGATGAGGGTTGAAAAGTTGAATTAGGGTTGAATTTGATGGGTTGAAAGTTGATGTTGATTAGGGTTTGATTTGATGTTGATTAGGGTTGTAAAGTTGTGTAAAAGTTGTGAAATTGTGTGTGCATGGGGTTGCTTATATAGGCAAAGGCAAGGGAACCCGGTTAGGGTTACTCGACCGAGTAGCCAGCTGACTCGGTCGAGTGACCCGTTATGCCTGCAGTCGGGCTTGAATATGGGCCCACTCAATCGAGTGGGTGGGGCACTCGATCGAGTGGCCTAGCTGGATCGCGCGGGTCCATTGCTTTGGACCGTGACTTGGGTTTTTGATGGGTTTTGTGTTTGACTTGGACTTTTGATGTTTGAATGACTGTTTTGTATGTCTCGGAAATGACTTTGACCAGGGTTGACCCAATCACAAAAAAGTCGGTTTTATTTCTGGTGTCGGTTTCGACCCAAATTAGTCTTGTTTGACTCGGAATGATCCACTGGGCCTGGATTCGAGGTTGATTTGGTGAGATTTGTACTCCGTAAGTGCGTTAACCAGCAACTAATGGATTTGAGCCCGTATCTGAGCGCGTAGAAACACGTTAGCGTCCGATCATCATCGGGTGTTTTTTTGGAAACTACCATAGACACCTGGCAGTCAAAATGCGGGTGTCTACAAAATGACGTTAAAATTTTAAACATTTATTTAAACCAAGTTTAACGCTTGAAAAATTATTTTCGTGAATTAAATATTTTATTTTCATTAAACTAAAAATTATTCCGTTATAAAACCATGAGAATTTATTATCGAATTACTGAAAAATTTATCTTTCGTTAAATAAAGTTTAAAACTCGAAAATATTTTTAATAATTAACCGTCGTTTTGACATTTCTCGTCTCGTAAAAATTTAGAAATAATTTATCGCTTTTTTAAAATAATATTACTTATAACTATTATCCCATAATACTATTTATCGTCTGTATTAATAAAAAAATAGAAAATAGTAATAATAACAATGACGATGATGATGACGACAATGATGGTGATGATAATAATAATTTGTTATTATTAATATTAAGAGATACGAGTAATAAAAACAACAACAACGACGACGATGACGACGACGACGATAATAATATTATCATTATTATTACGGAGTATTTTTTTATGAAAAGAAACTTGCATTAATATCGAAATGCAATAACAACAACAACAACAACAACAACAACAATAATAATAATAATAATAATAATAATAACTTATTGTAATTTGTTTCGATCTTAATGCAACTTTCGTTTCATATAAATAACTAAATAATAATAAGAAAAATAAGAACACTTTCTCTCACCGACTGGGATGAATTCAACGGTGACGAGGGGAAGAGGGCGGGGACGACCACGCAAAACACCAAAAAATGACGCGATATCTCAAGAGGGTTCTAGGGACACTGATTCTTAAGCTTCTCGTGAAGAATTGGAGGCACTGATAGCAGAGGTTAAACAAGGTACGAAAGTTATCAATGAACTTATTGATCGGGCTTTACAATCGGCGCTTCAGATTGGTTCTAAAAGTGTGTCTAAGAGCCAACCTGAGAAAGGGGAAACGGAGCGGCAGCTTGCAGAAGGTGGAAGTGGGTCAAAGGGGAAGGAGGAAGTAGTGGTTAAACCAGTATTGAAACCATCTACTTGGGCAGAGCGTACACCGGAGAAGAAGACAGGTATGAAACTGTATTTTGATGAATATTATGCGAGTGCGGACGAAATCACTATCAATTATGAAGATTATGAGGATGAACTGATGATTTGGCAAAATACACTCATGGGGCATGTCATAGGATCACGACCAACACTGAATAAAATTGTAGAACTTGTTAACACCAGGTGGAATCATATTGAGAAACCGGTGGTACAATATTTCAAAAAGGGTTGGTTCTCCTTTCGATTCAGGAGGAAAGGGGCGATAGAGGAGGTATTAAAGGGTGGACCTTGGCAAATTGGGGCAAACTCTCTAATTTTGAAACAATGGAGCCCATCTTTCTCATCGGAGATGGAGAAGATTGTTGTAGTTCCAACCTGGGTAATTTTTCCTGACCTTGACCCATATTTATGGACAAAGGCAGTTCTCAGCAAGATGGCCAGTAAAATTGGCAAAGCTTTGTTTGTTGATCCTACTACCACTCTTAAGGAGAGGCTCTCCTTTGCACGAGTAATGGTTGAGGTAGATGTGTCGACTGATTTTCCTGATTTTGTGGTGATTAATCTTCCTATTCTTCGAAAATTAGAGCAACGCGTCACATATGAATGGCTTCCTTATTATTGTCATTGCTGCGGGAAACTAGGCCATACCAGGAATACTTGTAAGCTTGATAAGAAGAAGGTGATTCCAACAAAGCCTCTTCGAAGGTATACGCCCATCAAGAAGGATAAGGAGGGACAAAATGCATCTGGTGTTAGTGACCCGGATCCCAATTTGACCCGAGGGTCGGGTGGATTAGGGAGGACAGACACTAGGAACGCACCTGATGGGAATCATGCTAGTGACCCGGACCCCATTTCGACCTCTGGGAGGTTGGGTGGTTTAGGGAGGGCAAGCATCGATATCCCAGAAGGGAGGACTCAGGTTAGTGACCTAGACCCCAATCTGAATTTGAATGAGCCAGGTGGAATAGAGAGGGCTAGCCTAGTTGGAGGAAGAATGGTCAGGACTGCAGATAAGGATGACAATGAATCAGAGTTTCAAGTTGTTGTGCACTGTTCTGGGTTGGCAGGATAGCTGAACATGTCTAAAGGAGTTAAGAAGGAAATTCTACATAGAAATCAATTTGAGATATTACAACAGCATCAGGATTTGGAGGGAGAGGGACTAGATGCCCAGGAGACAACCCCCCCCCCCCCCCCCCCCCAATTTAACTTAATGAAAGTAGCAACATGGAACATAAGTGGGAATAATGAAGAGGCGTTCTTGGATTACTAGAGACTCGAGTTAAACGGGATAAAGCACATTCAATAATTAGAGGCAAATTCAAAAATTTTGGAATTGCTTGGAACTATGATTGTCACTATAATGGTCGTATATGGATTTTGTGGAATAAATGTACTGTTCGGGTTACTGTTCTTATGGTTCATGCTCAATGTATCCACTGTCATGTGAATCACTTGGCTTCTAGACAAGAGATTTATATGACAACTATTTATGGCCGTAATGATGGAAAAGAGAGGGATGTTCTTTGGCAAACTCTTAATGAGCTAAATGTTATCAATGACAGTTGGTTAAGTATAGGGGATTTCAATATTATTCGTCATGTTGAGGAGAAGATCGGAGGTGCGCCTCCTGCAACTAGAGAAATATCAGCCTTTAGACTGTATTTTCACAAATGGTTTGCAGGAAATTGGGGGTCAGGGACAGGAATTTACTTGGACAAATAAAAAAATGCAGGAGGATAGAGTTTGGTCTAGATTGGATAGGGCTCTTGTGAATGAGGCTTGGCATGATGCTTTCCCGTCCTCCTTTGCAACTATTCTGGATCCTGGGATTTCAGACCATACACCGGTGCAGATTACTATACTTCACCAGGAAAGGACTTAATTGTTGGGCAAAATCCCCTCAATTTAATGAATTAGTGATGCAAGCTTGGTCAATTGATGCACATGGGACTGCATGTTTTAGGCTCTTTAGTAAATTAAAGAGGGCGAAAAATGTTTTGAAAACAATGCACAAGAATAATTTCTCAGATATTAAGCGAATAATTGAGGAAGCTAAGGCAGATATGGCTGAATGTCATAAAATGCTGCAGGATGACCCCTTTTCCCTACAACTAATTTCTCAAGAGAAGGAGCTTTATACCACTTATAAGACCCTGACTGATGATGCAGAACTTAGAATTTTAAGACAAAGGTCGAAGATGGAAAATATAATTTAAGGAGATGAATCAACTAAAATTTTCTACTCGAGAATAAAAGAAAGGAGACAAAAGCAAATTAGAGGAAGCATCACTGATGGTGAGGGCAGAATTCGAGAAGGGCTTCCAGAAGTAGCAAAGGGAATTGAGGATTATTATAAGAGTTTGTTAGGCTCAACAAAGGAGGTGTTGCAGATTGATCCTGACATATTTATTAAGGGGAAGTTAGTTAAAGAAGATGATTGGATCCCAATGCTGCGTATTCCAACTGAACAGGAGGTCAGGGAAGTGGTTTTCTCAATTGGGATAGAGAAGAGCCCTGGACCTGATGGCTTCTCATCAGAATTCTTTAGGGCAGCTTGGAATATAATTAGGAAGGACTTCTATGAGGCAGTAAAGGAATTTTTTATCAAGGGGAAGATGCTTAAGCAGGCGAATGCAACTCTAATCACCCTTGTTCCTAAAAAAGATATCTGTCGTTCTGTTCTTGATTATCGTCCTATTGCTTGCTGTTCAGTCTTTTATAAAACTGTTAGTAAGTTACTTGCTAAGCGAATCCAAAGAGTTCTTCAAGACTTAGTGGGATGGGAGCAGGCTGCCTTTATTAAAGGACATAGCATACATGAAAATATAGCCCTATCACAAGCACTTGTCAAGAGTTATGGGAGGAAAAATATTACCCCTCATTGTTTATTGAAGATAGATTTGTGGAAAGCATTCGATTCACTCCAATGGGCATTCATTCAGGACATGCTTAAGGGATTTAACTTTCCTACTGAGTTCGTGGGTTGGGTAATGAACTGTCTTACAGGCTCCTGGTTCACTTTAAAGGTGAATGGAATGCCACAAGGTTTTTTCAAGGGACGAAGTGGGATTCGCCAAGGTGATCCCCTCTCTCCATATATCTTTGTTATGAGCATGGAAATACTTTCGAGAAGACTAAGGTACATCAATTTGAAGGCAAATGTTTCCTACCATCCAAAATGCTGCCAACTGAGACTGAATCACATGATCTTTTGCGGATGATTTAATGGTCTTTACTCGTGGGGACTATCCTTCGGTGGATGCGGTGGTACAGGTACTTGGCACCTTTGCTGGAGAATCGGGGTTGCAGGCCAATAATGAGAAAACCAGTATCTTTTTTGGAGGAGTACAGGAGAACATCAAAGAGGAAATTCTTTTGAGTACTGGTTTCACTCAGGGGGAGTTTCCTTGCAGATATTTAGGGATACCCCTAAACTCAGTCAACAACAAGAGGGATCAATATCAGGTCTTAATTAACAAAATTCAAGTGCAGATATTCAGTTGGTCTTCGAGTTTCTTAACATATGCAAGAAGAATTCAATTGATTACTTTGGTTATTTTTGGGCTTACAAACTATTGGAGCGCTAATACGTTATTTCTAGTTAATGTGCATCAAAGAATTGATCAACTATGCAGGAACTATTTCTGGAGTGGAGAGTTAGCTAGCAAGAGACTTGTGTTTAAAAGTTGGAGTAGCATATGTCTTCCTTGGAGAGAAGGTGGTCTTAATGTTAAAGGACTCCTATTCTGGAATAAAGCGCTAATTGCCCACTGGCTATGGAAGATTGTAACTGGTAATCGTAATCTTTGAAGGGACTGGCATAACAGATACGTCTTAATGGGACAGGATATCTGGAGTATAGACAAGAAGGAGAGACATACATCAACTTTCAAAAGTATCCTTCTTATTAGGGATGAAATTTTGCAGAAAGAAGGATCAAATGCGGATAATCTTGTTAGGAGCTAGACTTACAAGGAAGGGTTTAACATCAAAGAGGCGTATGAATGGTTTAGACAAAAAAAACTAGTGATACCTTGGATGAAAAGAATCAAAGAAGGGAACCTAATTCCTAAGCATAAGATAATTTTAGCTATGGCAGGGCAGAAAGTCTTAGCTACGCAAGATAGGATGCAGGCTCGAGGTATTCAACTCGCCAATAGATGTGCATTATGTGAGCAGCAAACAGAGACTACTGCGCATTTATTCTTTGGCTGGACATTCTCGCGTCAGGTCTGGCAACACCTCCTCAATTGGATGCAGATAACGGGCAGAAGCAACAACCTGGTTACAGAGTTAAATTGGAGTACTGGGAGAGCGAAGAGAAGGCACTGGAAGAATTACTGGGTCTGCACTAGCATCGCTGCTGCGGTTTACAGTCTTTGGTATGAAAGGAATGCTCGAATTTTTGAAAATAGAAGGAATTTAAGATCAAGTTTGAAGTCTTTACTAGATTACGAGGTCGAAATATTCATATAGTTTGTTTAATCTAGAGGAAACATCTTTGTAATGTCTAGTGGATATGACTTTTTGTAAGAGCTTCGCCTCATTCAATTAATATGAGGCATAATTTTCTTGCAAAAAAAATAATAATAAAATAATAATAATAATAATAATAATAATACTGTTACTATTACTATTATTATTATTATTATTATTATTATTATTATTATTATTATTATTATTATTATTATTATTATTATTATTATTATTATTATTATTATTATTATTATTATTATTATTATATTTTTTATTATTATTATTATTGAAGTATTATTTTAGAAGTTGAAAATATTGGAGTTGGGCTAAAAATATTAGAGTTGAGTTGAGTTGAGCTTATAGGAGCTGGGCTGAGTTGATAAGAGCTAGGCTGAGCTTATAGAAACTGATGAGCTGGTCTGAAATGGGTTGAAAATAAGCTAAATAGAACATGACCTTATACTTATTACGTACCATACTACAACTTCTATCTTCTTTTATATAAAAGAAGACACCACACCCAGTGATGTGGCACATCTCTTTGTTGCCCATTTGAAAATAACTCCATTTTTTTTATGTTTTGATTTTCAATAGGTTTAAGTAGTACTAGTCGCCATACCCGTGTACCGCACGGGAATATATTGTTTTATGACCTTTGTAAATCGAAATTCTATCTTTTTGCTTCATTGTCCAATATTTATTTTATTATTAATTTATGCATTTTTTGTTTTGATTTCATGTCTTTTTAATTTTAGTTACGTACACAGACATTCTTAAATTCTAAATACGACGGAGGTTAGAAAGATTGAACGATTCAAATTACAGAAATATATATGAGATGTATGTAAATGAATGGTAGGAAAAAAAGGAGTAAAAGTGTCGAAACATACATCAAACATGTCACCACAAGTGTAGCAAGGTGAATTAGACTGAAAGTGTGTTTGCAAAAGCGTAAGCAAGTGATTATTGGCGAAAATGAGATATAACGCTATAAGATGTAATGCGTAACTAATAATCCGTTTTTTATTTTATTGGAGAACATAATCCTCTTGAATTATGGCTTTGATCTTTCTTAGTTTTTCCTCGCGTCTTTAGTTGAGATTTTCGAATCTAATCTTGGCCTCTTTTCTTCTATGGTTTCTATTGTTACGTATGCTTCTTTTACTACCACTTTAGACCTATAACACATTGGGTGTGTTAGTTTTGTTCTTAAAATATAACCAATGTATTATGAAGTGCTCGTAGTTGATGTACATAATAATTGTTCGCTTACCTCTTGTCTAGCCTTCACTTCTCATTTTTAATTGGTATGTTTACCACGAAACTCTATTTCTGTTTGGGTGGTACACTAAGGTTCATATTGAAGTTTGGTTGTAGGTCTAATCGGGTCGCTTTTGTTGTACACTTAGGTAACATATTGAGGTTCATACTCTATAATAACTTTTGTATCCATTGTTGTAGGTGATAATACAGTTATGAATTATGGAAGGGAAAGATGAATGGAAGAGGATGATGAAGCGAGGTGGAGTTGATATGTTTTTCCTCTTTTCTCCTTTCTTTATTGATTGAGTTTTTTTTAATGAAAATTTTTGTTAATTGATTGTCTTTGTTTTTACCAGACTCCCTTGTTTCTTAATTTTATTTGTCGGTTGGTTTAGTTGCTTGGCCCAAACAGAGCAGAACACATGACTATATTGCTCCCTCCTTTCACTATCTTTTGCCCCGTTTCATTAAAATACCCTCACAAATAATGATGAAATGGGGCAAAAGATTATGAACATAGGGAGTATAAGATAGTATATATTAGGGCAATAGCAATGATAACATATAAGGAGTTTCGTGTCATTGAGTTAGAGAATAAAGTTCTTTATATGAAATTGGTTTCTAAAGAAAGGAATCGATTTCATACATGTAAATGAGAAAAAAAAAGGGATGATCCACAATAAATATATGAAACTTTTACCATTGATCGGTGAAATAGAAAGTTTCAAACATGGTTAGATGTACCTTGATGACAATGAAAATATGGTGTATGGAACTACAACTATTGCTGCTATTGCCCTTAGATAAATGATGGATGATGATGTTTGTTTGAATTTTAATAAATTAATAAATAGATAAGATAGTGCTCTAACATCCCTCCTCTCTCTCTACATTTTTCTTTTCTCCTATTTTATATTTTTTGTTTTCTCAACTTTTGTACGTGATTTTTTTTTGTACGTGAAATTATACAAATAGTGAGATATCGTATTTTATTGTTCGATCTTGTGCTAGTTTCTCCTTCGTTTTCTCTCGTCTACATGGTTGAGTTTGTTGCTCTTACCCTTTTTTAGGTAAAATGTGAGGTATTATTATATCATAGACAAAAGATGACATATTGTAGACACCCACATTTTGTTGCCAGGTGTCTATAGCAGTTTCCGACAAACACCCGATGATGATAGGACCCAAACGTGCTTTAATATACTCGAAAACGGGCTCAAAATCATTGGCATTTGGCTTGGGCTTTTTACGGAGTACAAATCTCGCAAAACCAACCTCAAAATCAGGCCCAGTGGGTCGTTTCGAGTCAAATAAGACTAATTTGGGTCGAATCCGACACCAGGGGCAAAAGTGTCTTTTAGCGACCGAGTCAAAACCCGGTCAAAGATATTTTCGAGACTCACGAGTCAGCCATGTCACCCCACGTGACAGATTCGAGCTCAAACGCTACAAAAAAATCATCTACACAAAATATTAAACAAATCCGTTTAAGGATAGAATTCGATCTCAAGTAGGAATTCTATCAGAATACCGAATCAAACACTCGACCGAGCATGGGATACTCAGCCGAGCAGCCTATTTTCAGCCGAGATTCCTTTCTTCTTCACCAAGTAATGGAATTCTCGTTCCTTTCAAATTCTTACATTTCCTATCCTAATTGGTATTTCTTATCACCTAAACGAGATACCTATTCTAGCATCCATCGAGGACCTCTCCTATAAATAGGACCCTCACGACACATTAAAATTCATTCGAAAATCATCAACTTTTTATCACACATCTACAATTCATAAAAATACATTTAGCATCGAGAAACCGATAGTATATCCGAGACCCGACGAAACCGGCCACTTCATACCCTTTACACGTCCAAACCAAAAAAAAACCACCATAACTCACCGACATTAACTCGACGCTCCCGTGTCCTAGCCACATTCCGACGAACACCGATCCGAGTAAAAAAAAGCATGTAGGTTGAGGGTGTAAAATCAAACCCGACTTCTCCTTTCTCTCTTCCTTTCCTTCTCGTCTTTTCCTCGTCCTAGCGTCGTCGTCGGTCGTTTTTTTTACGGGTCGTTCGTCGCATTTTTTTTGTTTATTTCTAATATCGATATTACAAAACTATTTTCATATATAACGAAACGTTCTTAAAAATACGATATCGATTCTCTAATCAAATATCGTACTAAAAAAAGAACTAAATTAATCTTGTTGATGCTAAAAATCGTTACATGGTTTTCTTAAAACAAAATACAACGATTTTAACGCGGAGAGAATCAAACATCATTTTTTTTAGTTCGATTTGTTTCAAACGATTTACAAAAAAACCTTTTTTTATCGTTTCTAAAAACAAGCTATTCCGAATATTCGATATCGATTTCATAATCGAATATCGAATATAACGAATATCGCTAAATTAAGTCGAGTACGATTAGCTGATGCGTGACTTACCATCGGCATCCTCAGGGTGAGACTCGAATAGAAATCGTTTGACTAGTACAATACGCGTTTTAGTTTTACGGTTCATGCATAACCCCAACTTTTCCCGGGCCGGTACTGGTGACCGACGTCCCACTATACTATTGATGTAGTCCAAATTGGATATGTCAAAGGTGTCCATAGCCGATTCGTATGTGTTTTACGACATGTTCTAAGCTCAACTCGACTTAGGAAGTCCGCCCCGATTCTCGATAGGCTATGTACGCTGGTATAGACCCTTACAGACTAACCGAGACTTAGAATTAGAGCATAGATGGCGTCGTTATACTGTTTCCATGACTACGTGCTACCTGATTTACAAGTCGTCTTTCAAAAACCGTCATTTTCAAAATTGCATCCTTTTCAAAATATCCAATTTCAAAACCCGGGACATATACCGAATTTAGGATTTACGATTTTACTCAAAATAGCCTATTTATAGCCGGTATTATGCCCATTTTAAAACTCGAAAATATTTTCGAAACTTCTCAAACCCGTCACCCGGCCCACCTTTTCCATTTTTTTTCGAAAAAGGCCGGGTTTCTGTCCCGAATTTTTTTTGGGCTTTCAAAAATCATATTTCGAACCTTCCTCTTCTTAGGACTTCCCGTATTTAATAGTGTTGGGTCGTGTCGTAAGTCGTCAAGGTCTTTTAGCGTCGAAACTCCGTCGATCTTATATCACGGATTTCCTCCCTATCCCAGTCCGCTTTATTTGACTAAGGCAAAGCCCACCTACGTAGGACATACTCCTACAAGGGTTGGCCCATCTACACAATCGAGTCCAAAGTCTGGGGAATGTCTCACGTGAACCTCCTTTCGAACAGGGCCCAGCCCACACAGCTGGATCCTAAAGGAGGCCCACCTTTCACGAGTCACCCGTCTAAGTGTCTTTTCCGAGTCGTTTCTTTCCTAGCCTTGTTTTCCCTTGCTCGGAATGTACTGTTGTTCTAGGATTTGGGTTAGTTGCTGATTACGCGGTATTCTTACAGACAGGCCGCCCACCGAACCATGACGAAAGAAGCCATTGATGAGTTTACAGCTTCGTTGGCCAAGCTACAAGACCAATTGACACAGATGAGACAGGACTAGATCGCCATCCTTACTCGGGTAAGCGCCGTGGAACAGGGACTCCTAACAGAGGAATTGAGGATGACGGGCCGTTAGCTGAACTGGCAAGCGCGGTCCATAAACTGCAAGAACAGGTCCACACGACCACCAGCAACACCATCCACACGGAGAATGCTCGGGCTTATTCGCCCCTGACTGATGAGTTCCCCGCTAATCTCAACTTGACGGGCCTACCCATGTTCGATGGGACTGAAGACCCGGTACTCCATATCCGGGCTTTCAAGGAGTTTATGGCAGTTAAGGGGGTCAAATCGACCATGTTCAAGCATCTCTTTGCTTCATCCTTGGACAAGCACCCGAGAGCCTGGTACTACAGGCTTGATTCCAAGAAATATAAAACTTGGGACGATGTCGCAACGGAGTTCGCCCGAAACTGTGCGGATAACACCGAGATCCAGACTACCATGCGTACTCTGGAGGTCATGGCCCAAGAGCCTAAGGAAGGTTTCACCAAATACCTTCAGAGGTGGAGGGCTGAAAGCTTGAAGCTGGTGGACAAGCCCAGCGAAAAAGTCTTGGTGGAGGCCTTCGTCAAAAACCTCCTCCCTTCTTACCGGATCCACCTCCGGTACGCCATCATACACAATTTCGCCACCTTAACCGAAATGGGTACCAGAATCGAAGACGATTTGAGGTTAGAGAGCTTTACTAAGGCCTCTACTAAGGGATATCAAGGAGCCAGTTCGTCCTCCAGGAAGCCCGCAACTACAACTGCGGCCCGTAGCATCTTTGACGAGGTCAATCTACTAGACACCTTGACCAAAAAGAATACTCCAGCCCGAGTATTCAGTGACATAGGGACTACTTATGCTCACACCTTACAAAGGCTATCTTCTAAGAGCCTGAATCAGCCGATAGGCCCGATTCCGGAAGTTCCCGTCGAAAAACGGTCCAAGAGCTACAACGTCCAGGCCTATTGCCACTATCACCGAGGCAACGGGCACGACACCGAAAAATGCTGGAAGTTGAAGCATCTCATTCAAGATCTAATCGAAAGTGGGAAGATACCACTACCCAGTGATAAGCCGAGTAACAAAAATAATCCTCTTGGTACTCACGCCATTTTTACTGGAGAAGTAGTCGACTGTACTCATCTCATTTCCCCTTTCATCCTCCAAATCAAAGGGATATGGAATGACGATGAAGATGACATTTACCTGGTTAAGGGGGAAGCTGTCCCCATCACCGTCGAAGAAATCCGGAATGCTAAAACCAAGGCCCTCGCTGGCACACACGTCATCACAGCCGGACCTTCAGCCCCGGGGACCGTCACTGAACCAATTAGGGCGGAACCTACACCTGAAGAACCAAACGCTGACACGACCCTAGTCAAACAACTAAAGAGGGTCCGAACCGATTTTACTATATGGCAGCTTTTGGTTAGTTCTCAAGAGCATCGGGCAGCACTTACTAAGGCTCTCGATGAAATCTAGGTTGACTCATTGATTACCCCCACCGAAATGGTAGCCACTATTTTGCCTCATCTTAAAGGCAAGTCCAAGGGAGAAGGCCCACTTATCACCTTCTCCGATTCCGACCTTCCACCGTTTGGGGCCGCCCATAACTTGGCCCTATATATCACGGTGATCTGCCGAGGCAAGTATCTACCCATGACCCTAATTGATGACGGGTCCGCTGTAAACGTCCTTCCCTTAAGGACTGCTAAGGCTCTCGGCATTACAGAGGCTGACTACCTTCCCACTGCAAAAAGTATTCAGGCTTTCGATGGAAGCCCAAAATCAGTTGCTGGGGCCTTTAAACTAACCATCATAACAGGCCCGATCGAGAAAGAGCTAGAATTCCAGGTGATCGATGTCACCTCATCTTTCAATCTGCTACTTGGAAGGCCCTGGATCCACGCGGTCAAAGCCGTGTCCTCCACTCTCCACAAGAAGGTCAAGTTACCTTTACAAGACGAGGTCATCACTCTCGAAGCTACCCCCATAGCCGTGTCAAGCTGCAACACGGCAGGCCCAACCGACCCGCGAGGTTTCAATTTCGTGGGGATGATCGAGGAAGAATATCTTTTTCAACCCTACTTCACTACTAGCATCGACACGATGCTGCAAAACTTGGGCTACCTACCAGGGGCAACTTCGAGGCCCAATTTCCCGGCTGGCAAGATC
Organism: Agrostemma githago; assembly: GCA_958450325.1. Classification (NCBI taxonomy): domain Eukaryota; kingdom Viridiplantae; phylum Streptophyta; class Magnoliopsida; order Caryophyllales; family Caryophyllaceae; genus Agrostemma; species Agrostemma githago. The sequence continues at coordinate 43,477,469 of OY288252.1, forward strand.
GTCGAGGTCCTGAATGACGGAGAATCTCGGTTCGGTTTGGGCTACACTATGACCCAGGGAGATATCAGCCGAACAAACGCAATCAAGTTTGTCACTCCCGTGTTCGGAGCTATTCAAGTGGGCCTCTTTCAGCCCACCATCTCGTATCCCGAGATCAAATTGGCTCGGGAATGCAATTTCATCCCGGATGATATCTTTGCCCTCATCCAGTCCGAATCAAAGGAAAGTGCACATAACACTGAGCCCATGTTGGGGCTCCTGTTCGAGGAAGGTAAGATCATTCCGACCCCCAAGGAAGAGCTGGTAAGCTTAATCCTTCGCAGCAGCAAGTTCGATCCGACCAAGCTGATCTCTGAAGTTGGTGCTAACACTGGAAAAAGGGTTTGGAGGAAGACGATCAAGTGGACTGACAGCGAGGGTCGAGTCTACAAGCTTACTACTGGTGAAGGGGACATGTGGGACGCGGAGTCCGAGTCCGAGTCTGAGTCTGAGTCTGAGTCGGAGTCTGAGTCTAAGTCTAGAGGGTCCAGTACTAGAATCGAGGCTATAACCCCCCTTCCTTTAGTCACACCTATGGGAGTCTCGGAGTCTGTCCCGAGAGAACTCCCCATCCCGCCTCTGACCAACGATCAGATGGCCGCTCTCTTTGAGCTGTTTTCAAAATTCTCTATCAATAATAACGATAACCGTTCTGCTTACGACTTGTCTTATTTTCAAAACATTTTCAGAAATTTTACTTGCAATAACATTGAGAAACCCGACGAACAGGTACCACTACCTCCGCATCTAGTCGAGCAACTCAAACAAAGGGAATCCCGAGATCCGGTAATTGAGGAAACTGACTCTATCAATGTAGGAACCCCTTTAGAGCCTCAGATGCTTAAGTTAGGTTTATCCTTAGATCCCGAGGAGAAACAACAATTCACGGATCTCCTCCATGAATTCAAAGACGTCTTCGCATGGTCCTACAAGGACATGCCTGGAATAGGCCGGGAGATAGCCGAACACCATATACCCATCAAAGACGGGTGTAAGCCGGTAAAGCAAAAACTCCGAAGAATGAGGCCCGAATGGTCTCTCAAAGTCAAAGAAGAAGTCGACAAATAATTCAAAGCGGGCTTTATTCAAGTGTCTGAATATCCAGACTGGGTTGCAAACATCGTACCAGTACCCAAGAAAGACGGCAAGGTACGGGTTTGTGTAGATTTTCGGGACCTTAATAAGGCCAGCCCGAAAGACGATTTCCCATTGCCACACATCGATATACTGGTGGACAATACGGCCGATCATGCCCTTCTATCATTCATGGACGGGTATGCCGGATACAATCAAATCAAAATGGCGAAGGAAGACATGAGTAAGACCACCTTCATTACACCCTGGGGGACTTACTGTTACACCGTTATGCCGTTTGGGCTTATCAATGCCGGGGCCACTTATCAACGGACCGCCACTACCTTATTACATGACATGATGCATAAGGAAGTATAGGTCTACGTGGACGACATGATCGTTAAGTCCAAAGACCGAAACGGGCATATTTCGGCCCTCAGAAATTTTTTCACCCGATTACGCAAGTACAACATGAGGCTAAACCCTCAAAAATACAGTTTCGGGGTAACATCGGCAAAGTTACTGGGCCATATCGTTAGCCAACGCGGCATCGAGGTTGACCCAGCCAAAATCAAAGCCATTACCGAGATGCAACCACCTAAACCGAAAAGGAGATAAGGGGGTTTCTTGGGAAAGTCCAATATATCAGCCGTTTTATTTCAAAGCTAACCATGGTGTGTGAGCCCATTTTCAAGAAACTGAAGATAGGAGAACGGGTACTGTGGGACGACAAATGTCAAGCAGCTTTCGATAAAATCAAGGAGATTCTATCTGCACCACCGGTATTAATGCCACCTCAACACGGTCTGTCTTTGTCGTTATACCTAACAACGACCGAGACAACCATGGGGGCTATGCTGGCCCAGACAGTCGATTCGGAAGAACGGGCTATTTACTACATCGGTAAAAAGTTCTTAGAATACGAGTGTAAATATACAATGCTCGAAAAGACGAGCCTAGCTCTAGTTTGGGCCACTAAAAAGCTCCGACATTATATGCTCAGTCACGAAGTGCACGTGTTATCTAGAATGGATCCAATCAAGTATCTGTTCGAGAAGCCCATCCTCAATGGCAGGATATCTAGATGGACTTTAATGCTAGATGAGTTTGACCTCAAGTTTGTGTCGTTAAAAGCCATCAAAGGCCGGGATGTAGCCGAGTTCCTTGCCGATAGTCCGGTATCTGAAAAGGGACATACCGATACTTGAGCCTTCCCAGATGAAGATATATTCCATACTGACACCGAAACATGGGATCTATATTTTGACGGGGCGTCCAACTTTCGAGGATTTGGGGTCGGGATTTTGCTAATCTCACCACAAGGGGAGCACACCCCATTATCCATTAAGCTAGACTTTGACGTGACTAACAACGCAGCCGAATATGAAGCATGCATTCACGGGTTGCAAGCCGCTGCTGATTAAGAAGTAACAAACCTCCGGGTCCACGGTGACTCGTCTTTAGTCATCAATCAAGCTCTCCAAAAATGGAAAACTCGGAACGCCAATCTCGTAGCTTACCAAGCGCGAGTAAGGGTTCTCGAAAAGCAGTTTCAAAAGGTAAAATACATCTATCTACCTCGGAAAGAAAACTAGTTTGCGGATGCACTTTCCAAATTGGCATATTTACAGAATATCCCGGAACACCTGACCAATATACCGATTTGTGTCGAAAGACGGTCCGAGCCGGCATATATCAACGCTATCCATGACATCGAAATAACTGATCCGGAACCTTGGTACCAGGCTGTTCTGACTTACTTAACGTCGGGAGAATATCCTCCGGGATCTGAAAACCGGGCCAAGAAAGCCCTGCGAAGGTGGGCCACTCAGTTCATCCGCACGGACGATGGACTGTTATATAAAAAGACGGCACAGGGGGCTTTACTCCTATACATTGACAAAACGCGAGCCGAAAGGGTCATGGTCGAAGTACATGATGGTGAGAACGGTCCGCATATGAACGCCCATATGCTAGCTCGAAAAATCGCGAGACTCGGGTACTATTGGAATATGATGGAAACCGACTGCCAGTTATATGTCAAACACTGTCATAACTGTCAGATTTTCGCCAATGTCCAGCATATGCCGTGATGGGAGGGATTTGTCGTGGATCCCAACCGTCAAATACTAACCAACTAACCTAACTAGGGTAGCTAGGGTAAGTCGGGTCGAATCCACAGGGACGGGAGGTCGGACTAAGGTATTCTACGGTCTAGGACTAAGTTCGAGACAAGCTATTCTAAGGGGAAGGCTAAGGACTAAACTAGGTCTAAACAAAGGAAACAAACAAAGGAGAACGGGCTAGGGTTAGGTCGGGGTCAAAGGGGTAACGGAATGGTCGAAGGAGAACTAGAGGTGAAGGAGGTAGTAGGGTAATCTAGGTAATGCCCGGGCTCTCGCAACTTAGACTCACCTAGAGATTCCACCTAAAACCCAACTCGGCGACACAACACAAACGGAGTACTAGCATGCTATAGACCTAGGTCGAATCCGGGCTCTCGCGACTTAGACCGGCCTAGGGGTCGTCCTCACCGGGCTCTCGCAACTTAATGAGGGGACCGAACCCACAAACAACTAATACCCACAAGAGAAAGGCAAGAAAACAAGCATTCGTACATACTTAGTCATTCAAGCAATTCAACAAACATGTGATGTGCAACAAACCAAGGAGAAACCCAAATCTTCCACCAACAACTCAAACAATCCCTTAATCATCCAATTAACACCCTAATCACCTTACTAACCCTAGCAAGAACACTACTCTAACATATCTAAACTAAAACTATCACTAACAAGAGGAATCAAACCAAACAACAAAACTAACATAATGAAACTATCAAGAATGAAGAACTAAACACTAACAAGAACTAAAGATTCAAACTTGATTAATAAAACAATGAACAAGAGAAAGGAAAAGAGATTATACCAAACTAGAAGATGAAAAGAAGAAAGAAACTTGCATAAATGGAAGAACCCAAAACAAACATCCAAGTTTGTCAAGCTTGGTGAAGATCTTGAAGAATTCCCAAATTACAAGTATTAATCTATGATTAACGATAATCTAAGAACTAATCTACACTAATCTATGCTAATCTATCTAGGGTTTAGTCTCTCATGAAAGGCATAAGATAACATAAGATGGTGTCTTAATACAAGAGGGGGGTATATATAGGGTTACAAATGGAAGGGAATTGAAAGAAACAAGGCGGAGCTGTAACTGACCCTTCCCGGTCGGGAAGGCTTGTTCCCGATCGGAATGGGCCATCCTTCCCGATCGGGAACAACTTTCCCGATCGGGAAGGGCTCACAGTGGCCTTCTTCAAAGCGCACCCCATCCCGAACGGGATGAGGCCATCCCGAACGGGATGGGTCTTGTAGGCCTCCCTTAAGAGCTCTATTTGGTCCCTCCTTGCTTCTCATGGGTTTTTCGTCGATTCTCGGGACTCGGGATCGGGTCTCGGAGGCTCGGGATTGGGTCCCAAGGTCTCGGGGTCGACTCCAAGGCCTCAAGTCATCGTTCCTTAGTTTCGTTGGCTCCAAAATGTGTATGTATTGAGTCGGAATTGCTCCAACTCTTCCAGATCGGTCTCGGGAACCTGAAACGAACTAAAGGAAGCATAAGAAACCCATAAACCGCTCCAATGGAGCGATTCCACAAGGAAAATGGGGCCAAAACACAGTAAAATAGACACTACAAACTACACTTATCATGCCGTCATCCCTATTATATACTATGACATAACCATGGCCATTCTCGATATGGGGAATTGATATAATCGGGAAGGTGAACCCTTTCGGGACGAGGGGTCACTATTTCATTCTAGTGGCTATTGACTATTTTGCCAAATGGGTCGAAGCCGAGTCATATCGTGTCTTGAACCCCAAGCACGTGGCCAAATTTATCCAAAACAAAATTATATGCCGATACGGGATCCCGCACGAGTTCATCAGTGATCACGGGACCCATTTCCAAGCCGAAACTGCTACTTTGCTAGCAAAATATAAGATTCAAAGGCATACATCTTCGCCTTATCGTCCCCTAACAAATGGAGGGGTAGAGGCAGCTAATAAAACAATTGTCACCATACTTAAAAAGATGGCTGAGAATTACCGGGACTGGCCCGACAAAATTCCTTTTGCCCTATGGGGGTACCGGACATCAATTCGCAACGCAACCGGAGAAACCCCGTATTATCTAACATATGGAATGGAAGCAGTCCCACCAGTCGAGTTAGAAGTACCATCCCTCAGGATTTTACTTGTAAGCCAAGTGCCTGAAGCAGATTGGGTCCAAGCCCGATACGATTCGTTGATTCTTTTGGACGAACAACGATCCCGGGCCCTCAACAATATCCAGATATACCAAAAAAGGATACAATGGGCTTTCAACAAAAGGGTTAGGCCCAGAAATATCAAAGAAGGGGATCTAGTCCTAAAATCTGTCTGGGCTTTGCTACCAGTCGACCCAAGAGAAAAATTCAAACCCAATTGGGCTGGACCGTATCTAGTAAAGAAGGTTTTATCAGGAGGAGCATTAATGCTGACGGACTTGGACGGGAACGAATTCGTCAACCCAACCAACTTGGACCAGCTGAAACGATACTACCCCTAAACCTTATCTCAATGTCATTTGCTAAAAGTTAATAAAAATTTGTCTTTTTATAGATTTTCAAAAATTAAGAAAGTCAATAAGTTAGGATTACTTATCCTACTGTCGCACATCTCGAACTAATAGTCTTGATGTATTTCGAAAAATTGCAAAAAAATCTATGTCTGAACTACGGTTGGTTTGATTCCACTAATCGTGGATACGTAGGCAACCCCTCAAAAGGGTACAACCACTGCAATAACGAAAAGACAGGAACGGTTTGTCACTAATATGTCTTTTATTATTATTCAAAAAAAAATGCATCACGCAAAAAGCAACAACAAAAAAATCACACCACAAAAATAATAGTAGCACTTAAATAATAAAATCTAGGAGACTACTGCTCATACATTTTCCGCTTCCCTTTATCTTTTGGGTCGCGCGGAGCCCGAGGTCGACGGGGCGGGGGCGAACGTTCCCGGATCACGAGTGGAACCCCTTTAGCTCGAACCCGTTTCTTCGACAGTGGATCTTCTGCTATTGTCACCGGTCCAAGTCGAGCCCGTACATGCTCGGGTAGTCTGTCTCGTGGACCAAGTCGGTTCTGCACCGCCAGTCTTGGGCCGAGTCTCCTTTCCAAGTCCGTCTGGGGGCTCACTTTTCCCCGTGCACCTTTAGTACTGGACCCTTCAGTTTGAGTCCTAGTCTTCCCTTTCTAGCCTGACATCAGACGAACCATGGTAGCCGGGGTATCGCCATCATCAAAGAAGCCTCGATTATCTTTAGCTTGTTCTCGGCGCAGCAAGTCAAAGGCTTCGTCAGTCTTCAAGGCAGCATGGGCTTTAGCAGAGTCTGCTTTTGTCCACTTCACATAAGAATCTGATACCCAGATCGAATGAAGAGTCTTGGAAACGGGCCAAGTAGCCCGGGTATACCACCTTTGCATCCAGGTGTCACACATCACGTCTGTCAACTGAGTAGATTCACTCACGACCGCCTCGATTTCCGGGATTCTTTGGGCCCGACCATATTGCCTAACTATGCGATCGGGGTAAAGGTGAAATGTCTGCCTAAAAGATAGGATCAATTGATATCGGGCCCTATCTTTCGATTCCAAACCGGTCCAGACATAAATGGGCCACCACGGTACGGTCCAGCGAATAATGGGCCTCCATGGAAACATAGCATTTCGTCCCAGTATTTCTGAGTATTGAGGCGAGAAAAGTCAACGGTTCGTCTCCTCGTCATCACTTGATTCGGGCGATATCGGCTTACGTCAAGAGGAGGATCCACGATCGATAGCCTCTCAAATAGCCAAAGCTGAGAAAAAACAAAAAAAATCGCGAAAAATCAAAAAAATCGCGAAAAGTAAAAAAGAAAACGAAAAAATCGCAAAAATTGAGAAAAACCGAGAAAAATCGGAAATTTCGGAAAAATCGGGAATGGCTAAAATTATTTTGAAATTGAACTATTTCTACATTTTTAAAAATATTAATGTTTATAGATTTAACTCGAAAAACAAAAACTTTATTTAGAAAAAAGAAACGAATATATTTTTCTAGTGTGAAACTAAGAATGACTGTGGATATGACATAGGTCCATCCCGACGCGGCCGCGCGCGGGTTTGGGGAGGCGAATGAATCTCCATATGAGATGGTCAAATTGAAATTTAAATCGAAGTAGGAGTCGCCATCGAACTTTGTTGGAGTTCGGGCCCGTTCGAACCCACTCTATGTCGTAGTGGACCGTATACAAAATACGGCCCATTTCCGATGTCAGAGCTTATTGGGTTCGTCCCTTTGCATTATGATACCGATACCGACCTTATCGGATATCGTGTATTGAATGACTCTCGTTGCCAATGGGTTCGGACATCCGGAAACCATGGTTCTGAGTAAGGGGTGAGGGTACGTGTTGGGAAGTTCACTAAGAACACTCAACCCCGCGCGCACTTAGCGGCCTTTACTAAGATATCGTTCGTTTTTGGTGTACACGTGTTAGTTCGACGGTTGAATGATATGCAAAGATTATTTTCCCTAAGCATGTGAGAGAAAAAAATAAATGGGTTGCTAAGTCGTTTAATGCATCTTAAACTAATAACGTCAAAGTTATATTTAGCATGTGAAATTCGTTTTAGTCTAATAAAACAAAAGATGAAAAATAAATCGCTACAAACACGAGCAAACAAGTTAGTAACGATTGAATAAATCGAATAAAGATGTAAATATGATAATATGCATGATTTTGAAAAAGGTTTATGACACGTGATGGATTAACACGTGTTGACCGAGGTCGAAAAAGTATTTATCGAAATCTTAAAATATGTCGCGAAAGTCGCTTTTTTATGTAAGAAACGAAAAGAATAGAAAAACGAGAAAACGAAAAAAAGAGCTCGGTTATCAGGCTCTCGCGCGAGTCGCCTGGGAGGGGCGCGACTCGCGCGGGAGTCTGTCCCGGATTTTTAATTTTTGAAAATCGTTATTTTTTATAAATCGCGTACAAATATGGATTAATTTATACTCGATTTATATTTTCGATATTCGTCGTATTCGATATTCGATTATGAAATCGATATCAAATAGTCTGAATGATTTTAGAAAAAGTTTAAAAAAAGTTTTTTTCGAAAAGAATTTGAACGAAAAGAAGAAAAAAATGTTAATTCTTTCCGCGTTAAAATCATCTTATTTTGTTTAAAAAGATGTAACGATTTTTTTAGCATCAACGAGATTTAATTTAGTTCTCGTTAGATACGATATTCGATTAGAGAATCGATATCGTATTTTAAGAACGTTTTGTTTTATGAAAATAGTTTTTTGTAATATCGTTTATTAGAAAATAAGAAAAAAACGTGACAACGACCCGTATTAAATAAAACGACCGACAACACGACACAAAAAACAAAAAAAACGGGAAGAAGGAAGAGACAGAGGAAGAATCGGGTTTGATTTTACACCCTCAACCTACATGCTTTGTTTTCTCGGAAAAGAGCTCGTCGGAAAGTGGCTTAAACACGGGAGCGTCGAGATGATGTGGATGAGTTAGGGTGTCGTGTAGGGTGACAGATTTCGGCCGGCTTGTGGGGTCGGATTCGTCGGGTTGATTTTGACCGTATTTCGATACTATTTTTGGATATATGTCGTAGATGAGTAATGTATGGGAATAATTGATTGATAATTCGTAGATGTGAATAATTGATTGATAATTGATGTGTAATTCCTTCATAATTTGTTGACGTGAGGGTCCTATTTATAGGTGAGGTCCTTGATAAGAGTTAGAAGAAGTATTTCTTGCTTAGGTGACAAGAAACACCGGCTTGGATAGGAAACGTAGGAGTTTGAAGGGAACGAGAGTCCCGTTTCTTGGTGAGGAAGCCATGTCTCGGCTGTTTTGGGGCTGTTTTGGCCGAGTGTTTGAGCTTGGTCGGTAAATTGATTTGGTTTTCAGATAGAATTCCTACTTGAGATCGAATTCTATCCTTGAATGGATTTGTTTAATATTTTCGAGGCTGATATTTTGTAGTATCTGAGCCTAGGCCGAACTGGTGAGGTGTCACGGCTGGTCCGTGTATCTCGGGAAAATATCTTTGACCGGGTTTGACCCGGTCGCTAAAAGACGGTTTTGCCCCTGGTGCCAAATTCGACCCAAATTAGTCTTATTTGACTCGAAACGACCCACTGGGCCTGGATTTGAGGTTGGTCTTGTAAGATTTGTACTCCGTAATAAGCCTAAACCAAATGTCCATGATTTTGAGCCCATATCCGAGTCCATTAAAGCATGTTTGCGTTCGATCATCATCGGGTGTTTGGCGGAAACTACTATAGACACCTGGCGGTCAAAATGTGGGTGTCTACAGAGCCCCCACTCTGTCTGAGGGTTGGACAAGGCGAAAGTCAGAGTAGCTACCAGGCCAATCAAGGATTAAGACCTGGCAGACTTCCGATCGGGTCGTTTATAGTCCATTAGACTTGCGTGAAGGGCTCGCCAGCCATAAGATAGAAATCATACCTGGATAGATGCCAATAATGTCGTGGGGACTTTGCCTGAAAAGTCTTGGGTGTGTCTGTTTACAAACACATCCCATCTTGGATTTGTGTGGGAGCTTGCCTTGGAAGCTATAGGTGTGTTTGTTTACAAACACATCCCATCTTGGAGTTGCGCGGGAGCTTGCCTTGGAAGCTCTGGGTGTATCAATCTTGGAGTTGCGCGGGAGCTTGCCTTGGAAGCTCTGGGTGTATCTGCTTACAGATACATCCCATCTTGGAATTGCGTGGGAGCTTGCCTTGGAAGCTCTGGGTGTGTCTGTTTACAGATACATCCCATCTTGGAATTGCGTGGGAGCTTGCCTTGGAAGCTCTGGGTGTATCTGCTTACAGATACATCCCATCTCGGAATTGCGTGGTAGCTTGCCTTGGAAGCTTTGGGTGTATCTGCTTACAGATACATCCCAATTCCTTAGTAAAAAATGTTGCCTGAGCCTTCCACTGGGGAGTTTTTGTGAATTCTTCGGGAGTCTTGGGTGTACCTGTATGCTTATACATAACAATTTGCATGTAATATTTAGGCGAAACACCGACTCACGCTGGGGAAGAAATGATTTTTGATTGATTTTTAGAAAGAAAATGCTGGAAAAAAAATTTGAAATTTTTTGGAAATAAGAATGCTTGGGATGACTTGATTCCTGATAAGATTGCGACACGGACTCCTAAAATCCTCTCGTTAGGCCTTTATGCCTAGATGAAGTATGATAAAAATTCCTATTCCCGTGGTGACTAGGAAAGGGATTTTCTCAAATGGCTAAGTTTTGCAAATTTTAAAATGAGAATTTGAAGAGAGAGATATACCGACAGACTCGACTCTGGACGCGAGAGGACGAGTTGACAGACACGACTTTGACTCTCTAAGGGTTAGACCGTGACTCGGTAGGGGGTGGGCCACCTAAGATGACAAGACTCTTAAGTTGATATATTCCGTAGCCTAGGCGAGTGGCAACATGGTCGAATCCTCGGAATGGGAAAGATATGTTATGAGACTGTTTCTGCATGACGGGGCTTTGTAGTAGCAATGCTGTAGACTGGTGTTCTTTTGGATTTTTTTTTATTTTTAGGGTAATTCCCAAAGTAGGTGTTGTCTCGAGTCTGTGACAGATTCTTGTCTTCGACTGGGCCGAGTACTAGGACACACTATAGAAAGGAGGCTAGATTTGAAAGTTATTTGGATTATGTGAGTGGATGGACAACTTCTGCCTAAAAGAAGCCCCCAGGATGACAAAGCTAGCTGCTGAGAACATGACAGTGTCGTGACCGGAATGATGGTGCTTTTTTGAATTTGTGTCAGTGTGGGTGGTTGTGCCTCTGTTGAAAGGCTGCCTACGTATTCACGTGTAGTGAAATCAAACCAAGCCGTAGTTCAGTGTCGAAAGATATATTATGGTGCCTAGTTTATTAGGGCTTGGTGTGTAACTAGCCATAACGATGGTGTAGGCTAGGTGCATTCCCAATGATGTCTTGATCAAAGGGCCAGAATAGTTAGGATGTTGATCCTGTGACTGTGAGCGTTCTCCGGGGTAGCCCCCAGAGGTGGTGTGAACTATTTGGGCATGTGCTATGCTGACTTTAAGTTGAGTTCCCGTATTTGGGGTTGGTAACTGGTTTGAATGTTTTTGGAAATGTGGTGCTAGGAAGTAAGTGGCTTTGATGATTTGACATCTGGAGCTTGATTTTGTGAAGCTAAGGCTTCGAGGGTAAGGTATTGTAATGCGGTAGGAAAGGGGGAAGTCGAGTAAAAATGACTCGGACTTCGATTGGGCAGGTTGATAATGCGGGATCTGGTTTCCATGTCTGGCCCTAAAGGTTAGGGTGTATCCTATGGAGCTTGAATCCTCAAAATTCTGGGCTGTCTCTAGCCTAGGTCTCGGGAAGGTCTTGAGGGTTGTAATGTGGCTAAATGTGGTATTAGCTGACCAGCTTGATTGTTTCTCCCCTATTGGATAGTATGGGTATTGTAATTTTTGAATTGACCGTTTTCACTACAGTCACGGGTTTTTTTGAATATTTTAGGTTGACCTCTTAGCCCCGGTCATGGGTTTCTTCATTTGAGTTGACCGTGTATGGTCGAGGGATGTTGATAATTCTTTTTGATCATGGCTAGCTCTTTTGTTTTGGCCTTTTGCTTTTTCCTTGGACTTTTGATATTTTTTGTCCAGCTCTTTTTTTTGTCGGTCAGACTAACACCTAAGGTAGGGATTGGTTAGTCTTATTAGATGGGTGTTTATGGTGGGAAATGGGCTTGCCTCCCATCTTGAACCCAAACTAGGAGACTACCTAGATTCATCATAGGATTCGATACCGCTCCTCCTAAGTGTAGTTTTGTGGCTTTCTATGTCAGACATGGAACAGGTAAAGGGAAAACACGGGTCTCGACTTCCTGCAGTCATTATAGATGTGCCTATAATAGTCACGTGCATGTGCTCACAGTGTATGATGATGTTCATCATGTTCTCGGAAACACAAAAGAAAAGTATATATGAGAAATAGAAAAGCTGATTTTATTGAATTTGAAAAGAGGACAGAATGCAAAATGACTCTGCTCTGATTTGGAAATGAGGATGTAGGGTATCCTAGACTCGGACTCAGACTTAGACTCGAATCAAATCCGGACTTACGGATGCTTGATTGGTTGTTTTTTTTTTGGTAAGGTCTTTGATTGGAGAGAACGACTAGTGCCACGACTTGCCTAAACTCGGCTTTGCGCAAATTCAAGAGAGGGTGTCAAACTAGACACAGCCCGGGGGGACGGGAAAGACTAAGACTCTTGAATCGGGATACTCGAACGTTGACCTAGACAAAGTAACGACCGCAAATTAGATTCGAGCTGCATAAGGGTGTGTCCGAAAATGGGGGCGACCGTGTTTGACCGTGTCGCGTGTTCGGCCCAACCGTGGTGACCTAACCCTAGGTGACTCGAGTGTTCGTAGCATAGGTTCGACTCGGACAAGGCATCACAAGGACGCCGGTGTAAAGTACCCCTTAAGGTGACCGTGGTCGACTGCTCGGGTGAAGGACAGCCCCCAAGTGAGACTAAAGACTCTGATAGGACTCGGATGGTGCGACGCCTAAGTGACTCGAAAGTGGGATACGTGAGACAACACGTGTAAGACCTGACCCTTAGAGCAACCGTGATTGATCGCTACGCTGAAGGGTAGCCTCCGAGTAGGGCTGAAGGCCGACTCCTAGACGGGTGACTTGTGAAAGGTGAGCCTCCCTTAGGATTCGGCTAGGTGGGCCGAGTCCCGCTCGAAGGAAGGTCCACGTGAGATACTCCCTAGACTTAGGACTTGAATGTGTAAACGGGCTTTCCTTTGTAGGAGTATGTCCTACGTAGGTGGGCCTTGCCTTAGTCAAATAAGGCGGACTGGGATGGGGTAGAAACTCGTGATGTAAGATCGACGGAGTTTCGACGCTATAGACTCTAACAACTTATGACAAGACCCGACACTGCTAAATACGGGAAGTCCTAAGAAGAAGAAAGTTTTGAAAAGGGAATTTGGATTTGAAAACGGAACAAGGTCGCATAGGATGGCCCGATTTTTTTGAAAATCGAAAAAAATGTTACCGGGCCGAGATTCGAAAAGGTTTGGGCAGCATACCGGCTAAAAATAGGCTATTTTGAGTCAAAATCATAAGTCCTAAATTCGGTAACTTTCCGGGTTTTGAAAAATGGATAGGTTTGAAAAGATGCAAATTTTTTGAAAATGACGGTTTTTGAAAAAGACAAAAACAAGTAAATCAAGTAGCACGTAGTCAAGGCAACAGTATAATGACACCATGTATGCTCTTAGAATAAGTCCCGGTCGGTCGAATAGGGTCTATACCAACGACGATAGCTTTCTCGCAAATCAGGACGGTCTTCCTAAGCCGAGTTGGTCTTAGAACCTGCCGTAAAACCCATGCGAGTTCCGCCATCGAAGTCTTTAGTGCGCCCATTTAGGAACGCACCGCGGTATAGTGGGACGTCGGTCACAAGTAACCGGCCCGGGAAAAGTTTGGGTTATGCATGAACCATTGAACTAAAACGTGTACATTACTAGTCGAACGATTTCTTTTTGAGTCTCACCCTGAGGATGCCGATGGTAAGTGACTCATCAGTTGATCCCCAGCGGGTTTGGGGAGGCGAATGAATCTCCATATGAGATGGTCAAATTGAAATTTAAATCGAAGTAGGAGTCGCCACCGAACTTTGTGGGAGTTCGGGCCCGTTCGAACCCACTCTATGTTGTAGTGGCCGTATACAAAATACGGCCCATTTCCGATGTCAGAGCTTATTGGGTTCGTCCCTTTGCATTATGATACCGATACCGACCTTATCGGATATCGTGTATTGAATGACTCTCGTTGCCAATGGGTTCGGACATCCGGAAACCATGGTTCTGAGTAAGGGGTGAGGGTACGTGTTGGGAAGTTCACTAAGAACACTCAACCCCGCGCGCACTTAGCGGCCTTTACTAAGATATCGTTCGTTTTTGGTGTACACGTGTTAGTTCGACGGTTGAATGATATGCAAAGATTATTTTCCCTAAGCATGTGAGAGAAAAAAATAAATGGGTTGCTAAGTCGTTTAATGCATCTTAAACTAATAACGCCAAAGTTATATTTAGCATGTGAAATTCGTTTTAGTCTAATAAAACAAAAGATGAAAAATAAATCGCTACAAACACGAGCAAACAAGTTAGTAACGATTGAATAAATCGAATAAAGATGTAAATATGATAATATGCATGATTTTGAAAAAGGTTTATGACACGTGATGGATTAACACGTGTTGACCGAGGTCGAAAAAGTATTTATCGAAATCTTAAAATATGTCGCGAAAGTCGCTTTTTTATGTAAGAAACGAAAAGAATAGAAAAACGAGAAAACGAAAAAAAGAGCTCGGTTATCAGGCTCTCGCGCGAGTCGCCTGGGAGGGGCGCGACTCGCGCGGGAGTCTGTCCCGGATTTTTAATTTTCGAAAATCGTTAATTTTTATAAATCGCGTACAAATATGGATTAATTTATACTCGATTTATATTTTCGATATTCGTCGTATTCGATATTCGATTATGAAATCGATATCAAATAGTCTGAATGATTTTAGAAAAAGTTTAAAAAAAGTTTTTTTCGAAAAGAATTTGAACGAAAAGAAGAAAAAAATGTTAATTCTTTCCGCGTTAAAATCATCTTATTTTGTTTAAAAAGATGTAACGATTTTTTTAGCATCAACGAGATTTAATTTAGTTCTCGTTAGATACGATATTCGATTAGAGAATCGATATCGTATTTTAAGAACGTTTTGTTTTATGAAAATAGTTTTTTGTAATATCGTTTATTAGAAAATAAGAAAAAAAACGTGACAACGACCCGTATTAAATAAAACGACCGACAACACGACACAAAAAACAAAAAAAAACGGGAAGAAGGAAGAGACAGAGGAAGAATCGGGTTTGATTTTACACCCTCAACCTACATGCTTTGTTTTCTCGGAAAAGAGCTCGTCGGAAAGTGGCTTAAACACGGGAGCGTCGAGATGATGTGGATGAGTTAGGGTGTCGTGTAGGGTGACAGATTTCGGCCGGCTTGTGGGGTCGGATTCGTCGGGTTGATTTTGACCGTATTTCGATACTATTTTTGGATATATGTCGTAGATGAGTAATGTATGGGAATAATTGATTGATAATTCGTAGATGTGAATAATTGATGTGTAATTCCTTCATAATTTGTTGACGTGAGGGTCCTATTTATAGGTGAGGTCCTTGATAGGAGTTAGGAGAAGTATTTCTTGCTTAGGTGACAAGAAACACCGGCTTGGATAGGAAACGTAGGAGTTTGAAGGGAACGAGAGTCCCGTTTCTTGGTGAGGAAGCCATCTCTCGGCTGTTTTTGGGCTGTTTTGGCAGAGTGTTTGAGCTCGGTCGGTAAATTGATTTGGTTTTCAGATAGAATTCCTACTTGAGATCGAATACTATCCTTGAGTGGATTTGTTTAATATTTTCGAGGCTGATATTTTGTAGTATCTGAGCCTAGGCCGAACTGGTGAGGTGTCACGGCTGGTCTGTGTATCTCGGGAAAATATCTTTGACCGGGTTTGACCCGGTCGCTAAAAGACGGTTTTGCCCCTGGTGCCAGATTCGACCCAAATTAGTCTTATTTGACTCGAAACGACCCACTGGGCCTGGATTTGAGGTTGGTCTTGTAAGATTTGTACTCCGTAATAAGCCTAAACCAAATGTCCATGATTTTGAGCCTATATCCGAGTCCATTAAAGCATGTTTGCGTCCGATCATCATCGGGTGTTTGGCGGAAACTACTATAGACACCTGGCGGTCAAAATGTGGGTGTCTACAATGACTATACTATAAATTTACCCTTTTGATGATGTTATCATCATCCATTAAATATAATGGGTTACCAATTTATTTTAAAGTACTCTTTGTTCATCTTCCATCTTTAGAAATAATGCATTTTGGAGGAAATTTTTTGAAAAGTTGTTATTCTTTTAGTATAAAGGGAAATGTTGGGCCCAATGAAACGAAAATCAACGAGTACTGGACTTTAATTATCGAATTTTTATATCAATCGCATCCATTCAAACTATTTGTTTACATGGATTAAAAATATTGTTTATAAGGTTACATCAAAAAAATCATACGTAATCAAAAATTAAACAAAAGAGTCGAGCGAAAGAAGAAGATTAATAGAGGATAAGAGGGTGGAAAAAATTAAACAAAAGAAGAAGAGTAATAGAGGAGAAGAGGGTGGAAATTCAGTCTTAAAAGAAGTTGCACGATGTGGGGATTGAGCTTGGGTCTGCCCAGACCAAGTGACCATCACCTGTCAATATGCTACACAGATTCAATGAATATTGTTGCAGTAAAACATAATATATGAGTGAGGCCCCTCAATTTTTGAGGCCCGGTGCTCAACACCTGTTGGACCCGCGGTCCGACGGGCCTGGGAGTATCAATTTGTCAAGTTTAACATTTTTTTACGTGTTTGAATTGAAGAGTGATTGTCCAATTGAAGAAATAATGTAAGTGGTGAACATATATTACATATATAAATAGTAAGACGGAGTTTGTTTTACAATAGTGAAATTTGTAAAAAAAACTAATTAAATGTAAGAAAGATTAAATAGTAATTTATCAATTTTTAAACTTTTTTTACGTGGAAAAATGAATGATAAACTGACAATGGTATAGTTTAATTAAGATTTTATTTAAGAATACATAAATATTGATGGTACGGTTTTGCCGTGTCCCCAACCGTCAATAATTAACCAACTAATCCTAGTGGGTAGCTAAGGTAAGTCGGGTCGTGTCCACGGAGACGGTATTGTAAAGTCTTGACTAGGTTCACTAGAAACGAGACTAGGCTACCAAAACAACACAAAGAGAACGATAATTGATAAACTATGATGGAGAGGAGGTATGAACTAGACTAATCATGAACTAGCTAAAACAAGACTAAATGAAGTAACTAGAGACTAACTAAACAATGGACAAGAGAAATTATAACTAATAACAAGGATGAATCAATAAGAGAGGGAGTAGGGTTAGGTCGGGTTCTTAAGTGTAGTAGGGTAATTGGGTGATCAAGGGTATAAAGGTGTCTCCTAGTTGCTAGAGTCGGTTTGCGCTCTCGCGTCTAAACCTAGGTCAAGGTCGGTCCGCGCTCTTGCATCAAAACCCAAGTCCGCACTCTCGTGACTAAGACTAAACCCGACACAATCACACACTAGCCAAACAATGAGAAGAAGAGAGCAAGTACAGGAAGCATTGGCCACTACTACCCACACAAGCATTTCAACAAACACATAGAGTGCCCAATATGTGACTAGCAACAAAGATGTAACCTTTACCCCTAATCAAACCCTAATCACCCATAATCTACCCTTAATTCCCCTACTAACCCCACAAGAGAACTACTCACTCATTATCAAGATGAAACTAACATAAACAAGAGAAAACAAACCAAACATCCATAATGAACAAACAATAACAATAACAATATGTAAAGATTCAAACTTGATAAATAAACAAAGAACAAAAGTGAAAGGGAGAAGAGGATTATACCAAACTAACAAGGATGAAAAAGATGAGAACTTGAATTAATAAGAAACCCAAATAAAACTCCAAGGTTGTCAAGCTTGGAATAATCTTCAAGAATCTCCTTAATACAAGACTAATTACAATGATTAACTAAAGATTAAAGGAAGATTAAAACTAATGTGAGGAACACTAATCTAGGGTTTGGATGCTTAATGGAGGCCTAAGAGAGTCTAGGGTAATGTATGATAGTTAAACAATACAAGAAGGAAGTATTTATAAGGTTACAAGAATGAAGGAGGAGAAAAGAAGTAGTCACGCGCAGCAGGTCCTCCATCCCGACCGGACGGATCGGTCCCGACCGGGACGGGCTGGTCCCGACCAGGACGGGCTCAGAACAGAACCCTCTTCAATTGCACACTCCTTCCCGGTCGGGAAGGCATCATCCCGCCCGGGAAGGACCTTGTAGGCCTCCATTATGATCTTTTTGGTCCCTCCTTGGTTCTCATGGGCTTCTCACCGATTCTCGGGGCTCGGGATCGAGTCTAAGAGGCTCGGGATCGGGTCTTAAGGTCTCGGGGTCGAATCCAAGGCATCGAGGGATCGTTCCTTCACTTCGTTGGCTCCAAAAAGTGTATGTATCGAGTCGGAATCGCTCCAACTCTTCATGAATGGTCTCGGGAACTTGAAACGAACTAGAGGAAGCATAAGTAGCCCATAAACCGCTCCCAAGGAGCGATACCACAAGGAAAACGGGACCAAAACAGATAAGTGTAGATTGTAGCGCCTATTTTACTGGGTTTGGTCCCATTTTCCTTGTGGAATCGCTCCTTGGGAGCGGTTTATGGGCTACTTATGCTTCCTTTAGTTCGTTTCAGGTTTCCGAGACCATTTGTGAAGAGTTGGAGCAAATTCGACTCGATACATACACTTTTTGGAACCAACGAAGTGAAGGAACGATCACTCGGTGCCTTGGATTCGACTCCTAGACCTTGGGACCCAATCCCGAGCCTCCGAGACCCGATCCCGAGTCCCGAGAATCGATGAGAAACCCATGAGAGGCAAGGAGGGACCAAAAGGAGCTTAAAAGAGCCCTACAAGGTCCTTCCCGGGCGGGATGATGCCTTCCCGACCGGAAAGGAGTGTGCAAATAGAGTTGGTTCTGTCTTGTGCTCGTCTCGGCCGAGAAGCAAGCCGTCCCGGTCGGGACCGTCTCGTCCCGGGCGGGACCGATCCGTCCCGGTCGGGACCATCTCGTCCCGGGCGGGACCGATCCGTCCCGGGCGGGACCGATCCGTCCCGGGCGGGACCGATCCGTCCCGGGCGGGACGAAGCAGCTGCAACACGCTTTCACTTCTTTTCTTCTCCTTACTCATTGTAACCCTATATATACCCTTCCTCTTGTAATCTTATCTCATGTTGGACATTACCCATTAAACCCTATATTATTTTTGCATAGATTAGCATAGATTAGTGTAGATTAGTCTTTAGATTATCGTTAATCTTAGATTACTCCTTGTATTAAGGGATCTCTTGAAGAATTCAACCAAGATTGACAACCTTGGAAGATTGTTTTGGGTTTTCTCTTTTATACAAGTTTTCATTCTTCCTTTCATCTTGTTAGTAGGTATAATCTTCTTTTCTCTTCTCTTAATCTTGTTTACTCATCCAAGTTTTAATCTTTGTTATTGTTTGTTCTTGTTCTTGTTAGTTTCATAGTGTATGTTTGGATGTTTGTGTTGTTTCCTCTTGTTTATGTTAGTATTAGTTTGATAATGTTTGAGTAGACTCTTGCTAGGTTTAGTAGGGTGATTTGGGTGTTTAATGGGTGATTAAGGGTTTGTTGGAGATGTTGGTGGAAGTTGTGGGTTTCCTCTTGGTTAGATGCATGGAGCATGTTTGACGAAATTCTTGAATGACATGTAGATGCATATGCTTGTTTTTCTTGCCTTTCTCTTGTGGGTGGTGGTTTGCTCGTGGGTTTGGTTCCCTCACTACGTAGCGAGAGCCCGGTGAGGACGACCCCTAGGTAGGTCTACGTAGCGAGAGCCCGGACGTGACCTAGGCCTCGATAGCACGCTAGTAACCCCGTTTGTCACGTGTGTCGCTAAGATGGGTTCCATCAAGAACCTCTAGGTCGGTCTACGTAGCGAGAGCCCGGACTACACCTAGATTACCCGACTACCCCTTCACCTTAGCTCTTCCTTGATCACTCCATCACCCCTTGAATCCGACCTAATCCTAGCCCGTTTCCTTATTAGTTTTCTCCGTCACCTTAGTCATAGTCTTAGCCTTCTTCCCTTCTTATCATTCTAGTTTAGCTTAGTTCGTTGACCGAGTCTCGTATTTGGGTGACCTTAGTCTAGACGCCTCTTACCGTCCAAGTGGATTCGACCCGACTTACCCTAGCTACCCACTAGGATTAGTTGGGTGGGCTCAAATGTCGAAGACGAGGCATAAAGGGGGGTAGGGGACCATCCCGGACGGGATGGATGGTCCCGGTCGGGATGCCTCACCCGTCCCGGTCGGGAAGGCACTCCAGGAAACTCAAAATTATGCGCCCTCATCCCGATCGGAACGGCTTCTTCCCGGTCGGGATTCCTTATCCTTCCCGGTCGGGAAGCCTTCTTCTCGCCCGGGAAGAGTCTTCATGACCTCCATAACCCCAAAAGCTCATCCAAAGCTTCAAAAACCCGTTTCCCTTGCTCTCAATCCATGCTCTATCGATAGCCATTCCTCTCTAGGATTCACCTTCACTTCACACCTATGACAATAAGCTCAAATACAACATCAAATTCCCTCCCTCACGTCGCTCATCAACAATCCAAATAACAAGAATTTCACAAAACTAAGAGGAATTACAAGAAAGAGATATATACAATGAGACGGTTCTTTTGGAACTCCGTCAAACCAAAGATGGTGCATTCTTCAATTCTTTTTCAACAACTTTATAACCAGTTCCATCTCCATCGAGGGCACGAAGCAACAAATCGAAGGCTCTTGCAAAGTCTTCAATCAAGCTTGTGATATAACCATCCACATCCCAAGGTTCTTCATGACCTTGTCTTGATGTTCCCGGGGCATCCCGATCTACTAAGTTCAATGGCTTGAACTTGTACTTGCGATCCTTCGGGATATACCCAAACGTCTACCTATCTTCATGTGGCCCCAAGGGAGGCTCATCTTTCTTCTTGTCTTGCAACTTGTCTTCAACATCATGACATGGGCATTCCTCTGCCCCAAGCTCGGGATCATCATCCTCAAGCTCATAGAAGTCGTTCTTCAAGCTTTGTCCCGATTCTTCCCCTAGATCGATGTCTTTCGCGGCGTGGATCATATTGCAAGACTCGTCATTAGTAGGCGAGGTGTTGCCTTGGAGGTCGAACACGAGCTTTTCTTCGCCTAACTCAAATGTGATCCAACCGTTCTTCACATCGATCATGGCACCGGCGGTATGTAGAAATGGGCGCCCAAGGATAATGGGAGTGATAGCATCTTTCGGCATGTCAAGTACAAGAAAATCGACCGGAATGAAGAACTTCCCGATTCTTATTGGCACATCTTCTAACATCCCCAATGGTCGGTTGAGTGAACTATCGGCCATTCGGAGTGTAACGGAAGTGCACTTGAGCTCCTTCATTCCAAGTCGCTCACAAATAGAGTAGGGAATGATGCTTACACTCACACCCAAATCACATAATGCTCTCTCAATCTTGAAGTTGCCTATGGTGCATGGAATCGAGAAACTACCCGGATCCTTCAACTTGGGAAGCGTAGAACCTTGAATAAGCTCGCTCACCACCCTCATGAACGCTATGGTCTCTTTCTTGTCGATGGATCTCTTCCTAGCCAAGATTTCTTTCATAAATTTTCCATATGGGATTTGGGTAAGTAGCTCCGTAAATGGGACACTAACATCCAATTTCTTCATAATGTTAAGGAACTTTTCGTATTGAGAATCCACCTTGGTCTTCATTTGCCTTGTTGGGAAAGGCAACTTGATGTGCACTTTTTCTTGCTCGATAGGGGTGGATTTTTCAAATGACACTTTCCTTTTACCCTTGTCTTTTCCTTGAAGCGGGGGAAGCTTGTCTTCATGGGGTTTTTCGATCTCCCCTAAGACTTGCTCCTCAATTGAATTTTCAAAGCTTGAATTGTCTTGAGAGGGGGGTATAACTTCTTGCCTTGCTTCTTGCTCACTAGGGGGTAAGGGGGAATTATAAGATGCGCCACTCCTCGTGATAATAGCATTTACATGCTCAAATTTCGGAGTTTCACCTTGAGGAGGTAATTGCCCCCTTTGTCTAGAAGAACTTCCCGAAGCAAGTTGAGATATTTGAGTCTCAAGCATCTTCATATGAGTTTTTGTTTCCTTGTTGTCCATTAGGAGTTGGGCAATGATCTCTTGTTGTGATCTTTGTGTCTCCAATTGACTCCTTTGCATCTCCAACATTTGCTTTTGCATGTTGAAATCCCGAGGTGGAGATTGCGGATTGTGCGGAGTATCGGTGAGGGCTAATGGAGTACCATAATCATGAATAGGAGACCGGCTCCTAGGCTTGCTTTCTTGTCTATTACCTTGAGTTGCTTGTTGTTGTTGATGGTTCCCTTAGAACCCATGAGAGTTTCCTTGATTAAGGCCTTGATTGTTGTCATGGTTGTAGTTTTGATACCCTTGGTTGTGGTTTTGGTTTCCTTGGAAACCTCCTTGATTGAAGTTCCCATGTTGGAACCCTTGATTGTTGTTGAATGTACCTTGGTTATGTTGCTTGAAGTTGTTGAATGGCCTTGGGTTTCCTTGATAACCTTGGTATCCTTGATTGTTGTCCCTTAAGGGAGGTGGACCATAGGGACGAGGTTGTAGAGCTTGTTGTTGAGAGGCTTGATGGGAAGCTTGGAATGTATTAGAATAGGGGGCACCTTGCTTGAACGCTTGAAAGGCGTTCACTTGCTCAATACTTCCCCGACAATGTATAGGCTCATGTCCAACTATCCCACAAACATCGCACATCCCACAATAAGGTGTAGGAGACACAACTCCCAAAGCATTAACTTCATGAATCGAGTGTTGGTTGGAGGAACTAGTGCTTTGAACTTGATTGAGGTGGCTTTGGAGCTTCTTGTCAATAGTCTCCATGTGGGTTTTTAGTTGAGCCCCAAGATCAATGCTTAGTTGTGTAATAGCATCGACCTCGTGCCTACCTCCTCGATTCACCTTTCTAGACCTTGAGTATTGGGAGTTATGCACCGCCATCTCCTCGATTCTTGCCCAAGTTTGATCGTCATCGACCTCGGTAAACCTACCATTGGAGCCCATATTGAGTATGGCTCTTAAGTCCTCATATAGACCGTTCCAAAACTGTTGGACTAAGAACCATTGTGAAAGTCCATGGTGGGGGCATGATCTAACCAAAGATTTGAACCGTTCCCAAGCTTCATAAAGGCTCTCCTCATCTCGTTGTTGGAAACCGGTGATGGAGGCCCTTAGCAAATGTGTCTTCTCCGGAGGGTAAAACTTTTGGTAGAACGCCAATGCAAGTTTCTTCCAAGTATCGATACCCAAGGTTGCCCTATCGAGACTCTTGATCCATTGCTTCACTTTTCCAATGAGAGAGAACGGGAAGAGTACCCAACGGATTTGATCTTGAGTAACCCCGATTTGAGAGATAGCATCGCAATAATCGGAGAAGGTCTCCATGTGTTGGTGCGGGTCTTCGGTGGGCAAACCACTAAATTGATTTCTCTCCACAAGTTGGATGAATTGTGTCTTCTCCACAAAATTCCCGGGTATAAGTATCTGGTAAAGCACTCGGTCCCGGCAAGACATCCTCGGTAAAAGTGGAGTGAGATGAAAACTTCAGCATGATTGGATATGCGGGAGAAGATGGTGTAGACGGTATTGATGTAGAACTAGAAGGGGAACTAGGACTAGAAGAATGGATAGATGAACCAAAGGGATTTATGAAGATCCCTTCGGCCGTCTCTCGAGGTGACTCGTTAAAGTCGGATCCTTGAGCTTGCTCTTCAATGGTATTGCTAGTACCCGGTTGAGAGTGTCTAACCCGATAAATCGTCCGTTGGCGAAAGGCTCTAAAGAGTCTCTCCGGCTCTGGATTGAAGAGAAAGAAATCGCCTCTCCTCCTAGGCATACACTACACACTTAAGCAAACGTAAGACCACCTAGTGCTTTTTGGGCACTAGGCAAAGACAATAAACGAACACAACGAAAAACAAAAAGAAAAGAAAGCTAAGAAAACAAGAGAAACCTACAAAATATGCACAAGAGATGATAGAAGAGCACAAATAAGGGTAACTAAGTCAAGCTAGAAGTAAACTAAGTCTAAACAATGCACGTCCCCGGCAACGGCGCCAAATTGATGGTACAGTTTTGCCGTGTCCCCAACCGTCAATAATTAACCAACTAATCCTAGTGGGTAGCTAGGGTAAGTCGGGTCGTGTCCACGGAGACGGTATTGTAAAGTCTTGACTAGGTTCACTAGAAACGAGACTAGGCTACCATAACAACACAAAGAGAACGATAATTGATAAACTATGATGGAGAGGAGGTATGAACTAGACTAATCATGAACTAGCTAAAACAAGACTAAATGAAGTAACTAGAGACTAACTAAACAATGGACAAGAGAAATTATAACTAATAACAAGGTTGAATCAATAAGAGAGGGAGTAGGGTTAGGTCGGGTTCTTAAGTGTAGTAGGGTAATTGGGTGATCAAGGGTATAGGTGTCTCCTAGTTGCTAGAGTCGGTTTGCGCTCTCGCGTCTAAACCTAGGTCAAGGTCGGTCCGCGCTCTCGCATCAAAACCCAAGTCCGCACTCTCGTGACTAAGACTAAACTCGACACAATCACACACTAGCCAAACAATGAGAAGAAGAGAGCAAGTACAGGAAGCATTGGCCACTACTACCCACACAAGCATTTCAACAAACACATAGAGTGCCCAATATGTGACTAGCAACAAAGATGTAACCTTTACCCCTAATCACCCATAATCTACCCTTAATCCCCCTACTAACCCCACAAGAGAACTACTCACTCATTATCAAGATGAAACTAACATAAACAAGAGAAAACAAACCAAACATCCATAATGAACAAACAATAACAATAACAATATGTAAAGATTCAAACTTGATAAATAAACAAAGAACAAAAGTGAAAGGGAGAAGAGTATTATACCAAACTAACAAGGATGAAAAAGATGAGAACTTGAATTAATAAGAAACCCAAATAAAACTCCAAGGTTGTCAAGCTTGGAATAATCTTCAAGAATCTCCTTAATACAAGACTAATTACAATGATTAACTAAAGATTAAAGGAAGATTAAAACTAATGTGAGGAACACTAATCTAGGGTTTGGATGCTTAATGGAGGCCTAACAGAGTCTAGGGTAATGTATGATAGTTAAACAATACAAGAAGGAAATATTTATAAGGTTACAAGAATGAAGGAGGAGAAAAGAAGTAGTCAGGCGCAGCAGGTCCTCCATCCCGACCGGGACGGGCTGGTCCCGACCGGGATGGGCTGGTCCCGACCGGGACGGGCTCAGAACAGAACCCTCTTCAATTGCACACTCCTTCCCGGTCGGGAAGGCATCATCCCGCCCGGGAAGGACCTTGTAGGCCTCCTTTAAGCTCCTTTTGGTCCCTCTTTGTCTCTCATGGGTTTCTCATCGATTCTCGGGACTCGGGATCGGGTCTCGGAGGCTCGGGATTTGGTCCCAAGGTCTCGGGGTCGAATCCAAGGCACCGAGTGGTCGTTCCTTCGCTTCGTTGGCTCCAAAAAGTGTATGTATCGAGTCAGAATCGCTCCAACTCTTCATGAATGGTCTCGGGAACCTGAAACGAACTAGAGGAAGCATAAGTAGCCCATAAACCGCTCCCAAGGAGCGATTCCACAAGGAAAACGGGACCAAAACACAGCAAATTAGGCACTACAAACTACACTTATCAAATATTCGTCCAAATAAAACAATATTCGTAGTCCGAAGTATGTGACTAAAAGATTTCAAATTATCACAAACTAATTTGATTTTAACTGTGAACAAAATGTTTTCTACTCCATTCATCTTAGATATGTTTATCTTTTATAACATTTGTATGAGATAGTTTATCCTAATTTATGCAAACGATTAGACATAGAATGTAACGATTATCCAATATAACTAAGTTAGTTAAGTTGTGCAACACACAGACATTTAAGCTATGATATGACAAAAGTTAGAGACAATCACTTACGCATGTTGGAGTCTATTTACCAAAGTCGGTTTTTAGTCACGAACAATTATATGTCGCAGTGTCAAGGACAACTTCACCACAAGTCCACAAGGACTCCGTTTTTTATTGACGTCTCCCAACAAATTTATAAGAGGCATACAAGAAATATAGTCTACAGAGAAGTTTTCTCAAACTTGTCGTTATAGGTCGACAATCATAACTCCTATGGTTCTGTTGACCTATTTAGAAATATTCATCGGATGCTCAATATCTTACTATAATGTTCAGATGATGATAAAAAATATCAGATCGAAATGCGAGTAATCTTCTATTTCTTTTATCCTCTTTTTAGCTTTGGACAATTTTTAATTAAATTACTTCAAAGATAAATTTGTAATTCGTAATTCAAGGATAAAAAAATGGCTTTGTGATGTTTAACACGGCCAATATAAGCATCCGTGCATCGCACGGGCATTATCTAATCAAGCTATGTTGGTCGAGACAAATAATACAACAAACGATTGTATCACACATAGACACATGATATTACATATCTCAATAATTTTCACGGGTTTAATGTCATATACTCAGTACTTGCTAATTTTCTACAACTACGAAACCTATCAAAATTTTATACGCTCTAATAGATTATATAGAGTATTTGCTAACTAACAGGGCCGGCCCTGAGCCCTGTTTGGTGGGGCGGCGGCCCAGGGCCCATGCTTGGAAGGGGCCCAAAGAGAGGGAAAAGTTTGATTGATACAACTATATTATCAAATTAGCTATTGAAAGTAAGAGTGGATTTGCTTTGGTGTAGTTGGTTAACCAACATATCTGAAGTTCAATATGACGGTGAGGTCCCTGGTTCGAGCCTTGCCTCAAGCATTTTTTAGTTTTTTGTTATTACTCTTTATTTTTCCTTATTTAATGGGGGCCCAATCAATTTTTTTTACTTAAGGAGTAATTCTTTTTATGACTTTTGTCTTTCCTTATTTAATGCAATTATCTCACTTAGTTTCTTTTTTTTATGACTCTTTTCTTTATTTCCCCTTATTTAATGGATCTTTATCATCTTAGTTTTTTTTATCGTGATAATTTTTTTGCCGTATAAAAAGTAGTATGATTTAAAGTAACTACGGAGTAATTTTTTTGGAATTCTTGTTGCTATCATTTTTCTTATTACTCTTTACTTTTCCTTATTTAATAGGGCCCCAATCAATTATCTTAGTTTTTTTAATACTCTTTATTTTTCTTTATTTAATGGGTCTTTATCATTTCGGTTTGGTAATGATTTTTTGTTATATAGGAGTACTTTAAAGTAATGATTTTTTTAAGGATTCTTGTTGCTATCATTTTATTTATACCAATATATCAATGATCGTATTAAAACTATATAAAAAAACAATATCAAATAATGAATTATTTATGAGTCATTAATTTCAAGGATTTTAAATTTATACACTGTCTATGAGTCATCATACTCACAATATCATTTGACGGCCTGAATCATTTGTACGTTAACATGCAAACCGTGCTACCTAGAATTGCATTGCAATGCCGTAGATGTAATAAAATCATAATAAAAAGAAATTATTGTAATATTTGTTGTTAGAAATGTAGTTAATGAAAATTATGGCCCAAATGCAAGTGTGAGGATGATATCAACGAAAATATTAAAAATAACAATTACGATTATTTTTAAAGGGGCCCCGTTCTATTATTTCGCCTAGGGCCCTAAATAGTCAGGACCGGCCCTGCTAACTAAATCATGCTTCCTAATATATTTCAAAAATACAGTATTGCCCTTTTGCCAATTATCACCACCAGAAGTGACAACCACCGCCTTATTTAGCCAGTGACTATCACCAATAGAATTTTATAACTTTATGTATCGTTTAATAATATAATAAAGGGTTATTTCATGACAATAATACCAACTATAAGGGGGCTTCTTAAATTAATCCCAACTATACGTAATCTCGTTTTAATATGAACTATGCCTTCATTAATCTCTCATTGATATGGGTGACCGGTTACCTGGAAAACCGGTTGAACCTTCCTCTTCAGTTTCGTCTATTGGTTAAAAATTTTTTGAAATTTCCCAAAATTCATCTTGCATTTTTTTTTTCTGATCAGTATTGTAGAAGCCATGAAAAAAAATGCTTTAATTTTCTTGTTGTTTTGGCTTTCATGAACGACGGGAACACTCAAGGACTCTAGAAAGTCACAACCGGTCACTATTACCGGTTATAGCAGGTCATAATTTTGCCCATAGCAAAATGGGATTAATGAAGGCATAGTTCATATTAAAACGAGATTACGTATAATTGGGATTATTCTAAGAAGTACCTTTATAGTTGGTATTATTGTCATGAAATAACCCTATAATAAACATAGAGTAACATAACTTTTTACAATTGGCAATTCTAAGTAGGATAACTACAGAATCTGATAAAAATTCTAATAATAATACTCCCTCCGAGTTCTATCATTTACCCGTTTGCTTTTGGGATGAAAAATAAGGAAGAGAAAATGAGTGGTTAAAAAAGAAAAGAGGAAGAGAGAGAGATTGGTGGATAAATGTGAACACACATTTGTGGCCAAAAGTAGAAAATGAGTAAAAGATCAAACTCAACCCAAAAAGAAAAATGGGGCAATGTTAGAAACTCGGAGGGAGTATTAAATACACTACGTATTATTTATCATTAAATAAAAAAACATTTTCTACTTTTAAATTGGTAAAAAAAAATAAGGTGTCAATTTTTTACATGTGCTTTGACCTTAACCCGAATGGTGACCCGTATAATCCGACCCGATCAATATTGTGACCCGACATGATTGACATGTATATTTATAACCTTTGCCTAGCCGACGCCTTAAGAATTACTATATGGCAGATCAAGTTTAATATAGGTTAAAATTAACAAATACGTAGTAATATGCTTAAAGTGACCTAACAAAAATGATTTGTATATATCATGGCATAGTATCCAATACGGAATATATATACTTCAAATTAACATGACCTGCTGGAACAAAAAAAATTATACCTAAAATAATAGTTCACCTACAATTTTCATAAGTTGTAAAATCATGATTATTAACATTGAAAAAATTATTCAAAAATCTTTTGAGTCTTAAAAAAGTTCTTAAAAAAGTTCTTAAGACTATACAAGTAAAAAATTATATTTTAATAAGGTGATGAAATTCTATATTGTAAATAAGGCTAATACTAATTCTTCCTTAGATATCAACCAACTTAAGTACTTCTACCACATCGAAAAATTATAATGAGGTTATGAATTTCTGCTAAATAAGAGTAATCATTGTTTTTAAATATCAACCAACAATATTTTGAGTTAAAAAAAGGTAAAGTTAAAATTATCCCACTTTGAAATAATTAAAATAAAGTACGGTGATGATTCTATATTATAAATAAGACTACAAAGTTTAGTTAAACTATCCCACATCGATAAATTATAATAAGGCAATGGATTTCTATATTATAAATAAAACTAATGATTTGTTCTTAGATATGATATCAATAAAAAACTTTTGAGTCTTAAAAAACTCTTAAGACTATATACTTAACTAAATTATCCCACATCGAAAAATTATACTCTCTTTTGAGTCTTAAAAAACTCTTAAGACTATAATAAGACGATGAAATTCTATTATATAAGTAAAAGTAATCATTTCTTCATAAGACGATAAATTCAATTATATAAATAAAAGTAATCATTTCTCCAAATTATGATAAGGTGATAAAATTCTATATTATAAATAAGACTAATCATTCATCCTTAGATATCAAAAATAATAATGAGGTGATAGAATCCTACGTAATCTTTCGTTCTTAGATATTAACCAACAATCGACTAAGACTATATAGTTAAAGTATAATTATCACGCATCAAAAAATTTAGATATGGTGATGGAATTCTATATATTATAAATGAGAGTAATCATTCGTCTATAAATAAAAGTTCTTGATTAAACTGTATCTAAACTTAAATAAACTTAATTAAAAATATCCCACATCAAAAAATTATAATAAGGTAACTTTTTTTATTATACAAATAAGAGTAATCATATATCCAAAATATATATACTCCAATAAGATGATCAAATTCGATTATATAAATAAAGAATAATCATCTGTCCTTTAACTTATATATAAGGGTTATTTCATAACAATAATACCAACTATGGGGGTGCTTCTTATATTAATACAAACTATACGTAATCTCGTTTTAATATGAACTATCCTCTCATTAATCTCTCTTTATAACCAATGCCTTTTTTTACCTGTAAAACCGGTAATTGTGACCTGCTAGGTTTTTTGGTGCGCCTCTTCTTCTTCTTCCCCTTTATATTCATCAAATTAAAAGTCACCCTCCATTATCAACCTTCAAAACCCTCATTGATACAATGAGATGTGGTTATTCATCTGGATCCTCCTCTAATTAGTATCCTTCAAATGTCATATATTTTTTTTGCAAACGTCAGATGCTCTAATTTATTTACCACAATTTCAAAAAATTTAAGAAAAGCAATGGCGAGAGGAGATGTCGAGTTCAACAATGGCGAGAGAGGAGTACGTAGTAACGAGAGAGGAAGTGTACCGAGTATGGTGGGAGGGGGACTTTAATTCAAAAAGAAATTAAAAGGAAAAGGGAACCGGCTCAGCAGGTAGCCGGTAACTTGTTCTGAAGAGAGATTAATGTGGGGATAGTTCATATTAAAATGGGATTACGTATAGTTGGTATTAATATAAGAAGCACCCCCATAGTTGGTATTATTGTTATGAAATAACCCTATATTTAAAACCAAATTCTTTTAAGTCTTACCAATAGCTCTTAAAACTATAAACTTATTTATGTAAATTATACCACATCGAAAAATTATGATGAGATGATGAAATTTTATATCATAAATGAGTAATCTTTCGGTTTTAAATATCAACCAACAATATTTTGAGTCTTAAAAAGCTTTTAAAAAAACTACAAACCTTAAATTATCTCACATCGAAAAAATTAAAATAAGGTGATATATGATTCTATATTACTCCGTATAAATAAGAGTAATCGTGCATTTTTCTGGGTCTTAAAAGCAAAACTTAAGAGTATTACCTTCAATAAATTATCCGACATCGAAAAATTATGATGAGATGATAGAATCTTATATTATAAATAAGATTAATCTTTCATTCTTAGATTTCAATAAAATAAATTCTTTCATTCTTAGATACAGAGTATTAATAAAAAAACTTTTGAGTCTTAAAAAATTTCTTAATAAGACTACAAACGTAAAATTATTTCCACATGGAAAAATTATAATAATGTGATGAAATTTTATATTATAAATAAGAGTAACCATGTAGTCTTTTAGTTTTAAAATAAGCTCTTAAGACTATAAACTAAGGTGAAATTAAGTTTGATTATTGATATCATGTGATCATCTTATTCATTATAATGATATAGATTGATTAAGTTTCTTATTTTACGAAGGTACATCATCAATGTAATTAAGCCAATTAACCCATGCAGCGCACGGATTTTAATCTAGTAATACCAATTACAGGGCGTCTTTCCAAAATAATATCAATTTTAATAAATCTGAGAATAATACGTATTAACCTGTAGAACCTATCCACCTTCCTTTTTCACCTTTAATTTTATTTAACAGCAATAATACCAACTATAGAGCGTCTTCTGAAAATAATTCCAATTTTAATAAATCTGAGAATAATACGTATTTTTGGAGTAGTTAAACCGGAGTAGTATAGGTGACCAACTACTAGTATAACCCGTTCACCTTTCTTTTTCGCTTTTAATTTATTTCATATTACTTCACTCTTTGTCACTTACTCAGTGTATGGAGCATCAAACGTCATTAATGTCCTCCGCTTCCTCTTCCTTCCATCTCACCAAATCTAGCTAATAACACAATCCTACACCAAAATCAACACGTTAATCCAAACAAAACGTATAGAAAAAAACTGAAGAAGGAGGAAGGTGATGGAGAGAGGATGAATGAGAGAAGTAAGGAGGAACAGACCTGGAAAAATGACCCGACCTGAATAAGTCAAACTGAACCCGACTTGACACCCGAATTGAAGACCTGATTTTGACTCGTAATCCAAATTGATCCGAACTAACCCGAAATTGACCCAACTTTTATTATAGAAAATTAAACGAGTCGATATCTCTAAAAAAAAAGTTGAAAACAGTAAGCCCGAAATTATCCGACCTGACCCGAAGTCAACCCGATTATTATAACACGAAAGTGGCCGACCTGAAGTTGACCCGACCCAAACCCGACTCGGTTCACCCGTTATCCAGGTCTAAGGAGGAGGAGGATGAAGGATAAGTAGCACTGTAGCAGGTTAAATATTAATTAGGTGACCTGATGTAACAGCTCGTGCTTTTGACCATTTTAGTTATTTATAATAACGATTAATATTAATAAATCGAGTCTCGACAAACTATTTTATATAGTAATATTCAATTCTTGTGCCTTTGGAACCTTTATATTTCACTTCATTGTTTGCAAACTGAAATTTCTATCGTTATTGCAATTCTGCGCGATTTCGTAAAACGGTTCCTATTTTCTCATACGGACTCCGATTGAGGCGTTTCAAAAGCCTAACTTTATTAATTTTTCAAGATATACACAATGAAGATATTCTATTTTACAATTTATAAGTGCCTCATAAAAATATTGTACTGGACAGTTCCTTTACTACGAAAATCGTCACCCGACGAATCTTTTCTCGATATTCGATTTCCGTACTTCTTTCCTAACCATTGTGTGACCAAATAAAATCAAAAACATCACCCTAAGGCATGTCATACCGTCACTTTGAAGTCCAAGACTCAAAATATGTTTTTCTAATCAAAAACACCAAATAGGGTAATGTACCTCTTAAAGTATGATTAGCTACTTTGAGTAATTGTCATATTCTTGTCCACCCTTTGCTCCCCCATCATTTGGACGACCAAGAGCCCACATAGCCAGCCACATATGCCCATTTAGCTTAATTATTCATCCATCTTTTACCCTCCTTCAACTCCCTTCAAAAAACCAAAGAAAACAACACAAGTTTTCACAAGTTCTTAAGGTGTTTCAACCACCATTTTTGAAGAGCTCTAATCCCTTTTTCTCTCATCTTATACTACTTATTTTCAAATTTATTTAATAGTATAACTACTAACTTAGTTTGTTTTTGTGTCACTCTAAGTAATTTATGAAGAGGAGTAAGAGAAAAGGAGCATCGATCTTCGTTTTCTTATATGTTGTAGAATTGATTATTTATGCTTAAGGTAACCTAACTTTTCTTCGCCCTAAAATCTCTTAGTATAGTTCTTAGACTCTAATTAACATATAACATCATGTTTAGGACTAAATTATTAGATCACCAAGTTTAAAGTTAACTATTTGTTGATTATCACTTAACAATACATGCTGTAAAATGGATGATGTGATGTATGATGTATGTTCATTATTTTTCTGTGTAAAATATGTCTTGAATTATCCTTAGGTTCCTTTATGAAAGTTGTAGATCTGAATGTCTAGAATACGAGAAAAAAATGAAATGTAAGTTTTTATGAAAATATATATTTAATATTGATTTATTTCATAAATTGGTACTGTATGATTTTATGTACTATATGAGAAAATAATATGTTTTCTGATGTTAAACATTTTTTTTTACATGGAAATATTATATTATGTTCCTGATGATGTCTATTATGTGTACGTCAAATTTTATATAAACCCATCATATATATTTTCATTTATAAAATATGTACTAAAACTAGTCAGATCTGGAAAGAAGATTTTATTTAAGAACATTTATAAACTATTTTAATCTAAATTTCTGGGGATAAGTTATGTACAAGTATAGGTATCCAAACTAAGACTTTGGTTCACTTTTATGATTTTAAGTATTTTAAACGATTTAAAATAAAGTATTGAAAATCGTATAGTTTTCGTTTTTAATTTGTTAAAAATAATAAAACTTATTATTTTTGAAAAATGACTTTATATCTGGAAAAAAAACTCATAAAAGTATGTTGAATATGAAAATCGAAAGTTAAAAATAACATTTGAAAAATGACTCATTTAGTATCCTTAATAATATTATCGATTTCGTTATTACTTAAAGTTACTTTTGTAAAACTCTATGTTTTGAGAAATATGATACCTAATAAGGTTAAAAATAATTTTTATAATTATTATTGATTTATGTGGTGTTTGAAATATTTTACTAAGTATAAATAGGCTTTAAGAGATAAGTATACTTGTACAAATACGAAACTGTATAAAAATATTAAATACGTATACTTGAACAATAAATGTACTAAATACTTATGCCCAAAAAGTATGGAGTACTAAAAGACGAATAACCCAAAAGTACTAGGTTAAACAATGCTTAAATGTGCAAAACAACACTTAAATCTTACAATAAGCACTTAAGGACTAATTAGTGATTAAGTCAAAATTAAGGGTTGACTAGTCTATCTTGGTCAAACTTTGGCTTTTTAAGTCAACATAGACCAAGTCAAGATAAAGGAACTCATCTTAAATAATGTACTTAGAAATAATTGGATTTTAATCAAATCTCAAATAATGAACGTTCAAATAATATATATCAAATAAAACGTTCCAAATCTCTAACATCAAATATACTTAAGATGATCAGTCAAGTAAGATACACTTAACATAATTATGATGATCGTTTAGTAAATCGTATCTAAATTAGCTTAAGGAACTGTTGTACCTTCGGGGTCAGTCAGTGTCCTACATGAATCAGTACTGGACCTTCCCAGTGTTCCATTTCTTGGGGCTTCTGTACCTGCGGGACAGTATGCATCCTTCCGGCTATCTGAACTAAGGTCTTACGGGAGTCTGATCGTTCGATACCAAGTGACACATATGTAGCAACTGTATCTTCGGGACGGTGTGCGATCATTCTGGTTGTCTGAACCAATGATCCTACGGGAGTCTAAGTGTTCAGCATCCTTATATGTCTCCAATAGACAATCTATATCGTAGTATCGTTACGTGTTGGGCAATGTTATGCCGAGGTTTAGAGATCGACGTGACGGGAGATTGCTTAGAGAGCTTTTGCTATGAGAGTACGGACAGCACATCCTGAAGCTGCGTGTGGATGGATTGTCGTTAGAGTAGTAGTCACCGGCTATCACTGAGGGCCTGCGGGAGTCCGAGAGTTGTGTTAGGGGGTACGTGCGCATGTATTTGACAAGGGCCTGATCAGCTCTACTCTCTTTCTGATATCTTGGCACTTTTATTCACGGTTATGTACGTGATTCTTTTTCCTGCTTCTGCGTCTTGTCAGTGGGCCTCGAGGTGGTGTGGGTAGGCTTCTACAAGTTGTCGTCTACATCATCAGCAGTCTGTTCTCCCCCGTGATTAGAGTTCTAAATCAAATCATAGCTGTTGTTCGATCCTATTGAGCACTAGGGGTGAGATGTAAACCCCCTAGTATCGATATGATTGACGGGATTGATGTTCCCATCCGCACTTATGGTGAGATGCAAGCCTTAAGTGTGCATGAGACATTAGTAGTCACGTCCCGTGCATTATGTGAAAGGAAACCATTGTTTTTAAAAGTAAATGACTATAGTTTTCTAAATCATATGTGTTAGTATTCTTCGTTACTGTTTGTAGACACCCACATTTTCACCGATAGGTGTCTATAGTAGTTTCCAAAAAAACATATGATGACGGACGTAAACATGACTTAATACACTCGATTTTCGAACTCAAAATCAATAGTAGTTGGCACGAGCTTTTAGCGGAGTAAAAATCTCACAAAACATACCTCAAATTCAGGCTCAGTGGGTCGTTTCCAGTCAAATGAGACTAATTTGGGTCAAAACCAAGACCAAGGGCAACACCGTCTTTTAGCGACCGAGTCAAACCCCGGTCAAAGCCATTCCCGAGCCAAAAATATCTGACGCGACATTCGAGAAGTCAATTCGAAGTCAGATTCCTTACAAAAATCAGCTACAAAAAGGACTAAGCAACTCGTTAGAGATAAAACTCGATCTCTAGTAGGAATTCCCACCCGGCTAGACCCACTCGATCGAGTGGACCAGCTCACTCGATCGAGTGGACTCCTTTTTCAGCCAAAACCGGGAGTTTCTTCCT
This sequence comes from Agrostemma githago, assembly GCA_958450325.1. Lineage (NCBI taxonomy): Eukaryota > Viridiplantae > Streptophyta > Magnoliopsida > Caryophyllales > Caryophyllaceae > Agrostemma > Agrostemma githago. The sequence continues at coordinate 43,513,667 of OY288252.1, forward strand.
CTTTAAGCAACTTCTCCTATCCACAAACGAAATCATACTTCCTCCCAACCGTTGCTTTCTTCATTGGCAAGAAACCGCTTTCCTATCCAAACACTAGGAATCTCCTATCCCGAGTGGGGGTATCCCATCCTATAAATACCCCACCCTCGCAACAAGGATTCATACATCAATTATTCATACATCCAACACATCCATAACATCCCGACATCCAAATACTAACCCGAAATTCTAGGCAATTTTAGGCAAAACATACACAAATACCAACCCGAAATTCTAGGCAATTTTAGGAAAACCGTATACAAACCCGAGAGCAAAACTCGCCAAATCCCCTCCCTAAACATACACACCATAACTCACCTATATACATCTTAACGCTCCCGCGCCAAGGCCGCTACTACGAGTCCGTTTTCAAGATAATTAAGCATGTAGGTTGAAGGTGTTTCAAATCCCGTTTTTCTCCCTTTCACAATTTTTCATCACAATTTTTCGTCACAATTTTTAGTCACAAATTTTTGTCACAATTTTTTGTCACAATTTTTCGTCATTTTTTTTAGTCACAATTTTTCGTCACAATTTTTTTTTTTAGTCACAATTTTTAAGAAACTTTACACAATTTTTTCGAGAACTTTACACAATTGTTCGGAAACTTTACACAATCTTTCAGCAACTTTTTCAAAATCCACTCTAAATATTCGATATTGATTCTATAATCAAGCATCGAATATTACGAGTATCAATATTTAAGTCGAGTATAAATTGCACCATATTTTTACACGACTTAACCAAATCATCAATTTTCAAAACCAAATACAATTTTTTCATCATATCATATTTACATCTTCTAACTCGTTTGCTCCTTTATTATCGCGATTGTTGTATTGTATCGTTGGTTGCATTGTATTTCCGGGTGGTATGCCCCTCGTATATTGTAATATGTTGTCGTTTTTATTTCATTGTTTGTTTTATTGTACTAAAATGAACCTCGCATGCTAAAACAATTTTGACGTTAATTTAGATGCATTTAAACGACATAGATCAAACATAATTCACATGTTTAGTCACAACCCTGTTTGCATATCATTCAACCATCATACTAACACACGTACACGAACAACGAACGATATCTTAGTAAAGGCCGCTAAGTGCGGGCGGGGTTGGGTGTTCTTAGTGAACTTCCCAACACGTACCCTCACCCCTTACTCAGAACCGTGGTTTCCGGATGTCCGAAATCATTGGTATACGAAAGTCATTCAATACACGGTATCCGATAACGTAGGTATCGGTATCGCAATGCAAAGGGACGAACCCAATAAACTCTGACATCGGAAATGGGCCGTACTTTGTGCGTGGCCCACTACGACACAGAGTGGGTTCGAACGGGCCCGAACTCCCACAAAGTTCGGTGGCGACTCCTACTAGGATTTAAATTTCAATTCAACCCATCTCATATGGAGATTCATTCGCCTCCCCAAACCCGCGCGTGGCCGCGTCGGGATGGACCTATGTCATGTCCACAATTTGGCGACTCCGCTGGGGATTCCTGATGTACCACTTGTCATCGGGGTTCCTAGGGTGAGACTCGAAAAGAAATCGTTCGATTACTAATGTACGCGTTTTAGTTCGATGGTTCATGCATAACCCAAATCTTTCCCGGGCCGGTTACTTGTGACCGACGTCCCACTATACCACGGTGCATTCCTAAATGGATGCACTAAAGACTTCGGTGGCGGAACTCGCATGGGTTTTACGGCATGTTCTAAGTCCAATTCGGCTTAGGAAGTCCGTCCTGATTTGCGAGAAAGTCATCATCATTGGTATAGACCCTATCTCGACCGACCGAGACTTAGATAAAGAGCATACATGGTGTCGTTATATTGCTTCTGTGACTACATGCTACTTTTGTTTCCGTGTCATCTTTAAAAAAATCGTCATTTCAAAAAATGCATCTTTTCAAAATATATCCCATTTTCAAAAATCGGAACGCTGCCAAAATTTAGACTTAAGATTTTACTCAAAACAAGCCTATTTTCTAGCTGGCATGCTATCCATTTCAATATTCGAATTCCGATCCTCATTCGATTTTCGAATTTTCAAAATTCCATTTCAATTTTCAAATTTCCAAAATTCTATTTCAACTTTCAAATCTTCGAGATGCCATTCTCGAATTTCAAATCTTCAGGATGCCGTTTTCGATTTTCAAATTTTCGGGATCTCATCTTCAATTTTTCAAATTGTCGGAAATTCTTTTTTCGATATTCAAATTTTCAAAATTCCAAATATTCATCTTTTCAAAAAGCCCGGTCCTATTGGCCCATCACCAATTTCAGGACCGTCCTCTCAATTTTCAAAATTCAGTCCTTTTCAAAAACCTTCATTATCTTAGGACTTACCGCATTTAGTGGTGTCGGGTCTTTTATAAGTCGTCGAAGGTTTCTAGCGTCGAAACTCCATTGATCCTACATCACGAGTTTCTTCCCTATCCCAGTCCGCCTTATTTGTCAAGGTATGGCCCACCTGCGTAGGACATACTCCTACAAAGGGAAGCCCGTTTACACATTCGAGTCCTAACTAGAAAGTCCCACGCGACCTTTCCCTCTAGCAGGATGGTCCCCACGACCTTTCCTAAGGAAATTTCGCCCGCCTTTCAATCCGTTAGTCGAGTCGTCCAAATTCAATAAACCTCTAACTTAAAGGTCTACCCTAATCACAAGGTCCATCCTTATTCAAGTCAAGTCAAGGGTCTCTAGCGTCGAAACTCTGTCAGTCTTACATCGCAAGTTTCTTCCCTTACCCCGTCTGCCTTTCCTCGAGGCCGAGTCAACCTTTTACAAGGCATAGCCCTATAACAAAAGGTTCGTGATCCTTACGTCTAAGGGTCACTCGTCCAACACTCGAGTTTTAACAAAATCTTCAATCCCACTCGGGGGCTACCTTTCAGCAGAGCGATCAACCACGGTTGCTCTGAGGGTCATGTCTTACACGTGTCTCACGTACCCCACTTTTGAGTCACTTAGATGTCGCACCGTCTGAGTCCTACCAGAGTCTTTTATCTCACTCGGGGGTTGTCCGCCACCCGAGCAGTCAAACACGGTCACCTTAAGAGGGTACCCTATGTTCATCTTGCACCGGCATCCTTATGATGCCTTCTTCCTGTTGTACCTATGCTACGAATACTCGAGTCACCTAGGGTTAGGTCACCACGGTTGGTCCAAGCACACGACACGCTCAAACACGGTCGCCCCATTTTCGGACTTATCCTCGTACAACTTGAGTCTCATCGTCGAGTCCAAACCAGGGTCGTTACCTCGTCTAGGTCAACGTTCGAGTCTCCCGTTCCAGGAGTCTTTGTCGACCCGTCACCCCGAGCCGTGTCTAGTTTGACTCCTTCTCTTGCATTTGCGCAAAGTCAAGTTAAGCGAGTCGTGGCACCAGTCGTTTTCTCCAATCAAGGACCTTACCGAAAAAAAACAACCAATCGAGTATCCGAAAGTCCGGATTTGATTCGAGTCTAAGTCTGAGCCCGAGTCTAGGGTACCCTACATCCTAATTTCCAAGTCAGAATCAGAGTCATTTGTATTCTGTCCTCTTTTCAAAACTCAATAAAATCGACTTTTCTATTTCTCATATATGCTTTCCTTATGTGTTTCCGAGAACATGATCAACACCATCATACATTGTGAGCACATGCACGTGGCTATTATAGGCACATTTATAATGACTGCAGGAAACCGAGCCCGTGTTTCTCTTTTACATGTTCCATGTCTGGTATAGAAAGCCACAAAACTACCCTTAGCAGGAGCGGTATCGAATCCTAAGGACAAATCTAGGTAGTCTCCTAGTTTGGGTTCAAGATGGGAGGCAAGCCCATTTCCCACAATAAACACTCATCCAATAAGACTGACCAATCCCTACCTTAGGTGTTAGTCTGACCGACAAAAAAAAAACAAAAACAAAAAAAAGCTGGACAGAAAAAAAAAATCAAAGTCCAAGGAAAAAGCAAAAGGCCAAAACAAAATAGATGGCCATGATCAAAAAGAATTATCAACACATCCAATAAGACTGACCAATCCCTACCTTAGGTGTTAGTCTGACCGACAAAAAAAAAACAAAAACAAAAAAAAGCTGGACAGAAAAAAAAAATCAAAATCCAAGGAAAAAACAAAAGGCCAAAACAAAATAGATGGCCATGATCAAAAAGAATTATCAACATCCCCCGACCAGATACGGTCAATCCCATGACCTGGGCTAAGAGGTCAACCAACAAAAAATTCAAAAAACCCATGACCGTGGTCAACGGTCAACCCAAGTGAAAGTCCCTTGACCGGGGTACAGTCAATTCAAAAAATTATCAATGCTCACACTAGTACAAAAACTACATATCGCAACGGTCAAAAACCACATATCGCAACGGTCGTTGACCGTTGTATCTCGCGGCGTTGTAGTAGGTCCACTAGTTATCGCAACGGTTCTATAACCGTCGCGAAAAAATATTCTGCATCGGTTAAAAGTAGCAGCCGTTGCAAAAAGTGCATATTTCGCATCGGTTGAAAGAAATAACCGTTGCGAAAAGTATATGTTTCGCGACGGCTAAAGCTATTAACCGCTGCGAAATATACACATTTCGCCACAGTTGTTATTTTATAACCGTTGCCTTTGCTATGTATTATTATGAAAAAAAAAATTATATACATATATATATATATTGAGGTGGGTTCCGGTGAGGCAGGGTAACTTCTTACACCCATTGAGGAACAATCTAGACCATTAGATTAAGATGGGACATACATCCAAATAAGTGTTATATACACTAAAAAATTCATTATATACGTTATTAAACTCACTATATACACACACTTAAGAACTCAATATATACAGTAAAAAAAAATGTTATATACACTTAAATAAAAAAAATGTTATATACACTCAAATAGTTATTATGTATACCAATTAATCAACAATGGAACATACATCAAAATAACTGTTATATACACTAAAACAACTCATTATATACGCTATTAAACTCACTGCATATATATACACTTAAGAACTCAATATATACAGTAAAATAATTGTTATATACACTCAAATAATTATGGTACAAGTCAAGGTTTAGTACAACCTTTTCCTACTTTGGCAACACAAGAACAACAGTTGATCAATTAAATTAAACTTCAATCGAATCATAAACACTGAAAAACTCATTTTGGGCAAAATCTAGCAGTTAGACATCTTAACTAAATATACCAATAAGGTTCAATACACATTTAAGGCTCCCATCTTCACGCAGTCTATGAGTGATGGCACGAGTGTCAAGTTCATCTATCTCATGAACAAAAATAATCCAAAGTGAGTCAACTACGGAAATATACAAACTAAATAAAATGGATCTCTAAGCAAAACACGTAACACCAAATACCAAAAAAAAAGTTGATGAACTCTTAAAAAGTAAAATGTACATGGTGGATACCAATGTTTATCACCCATTTCCATGAGAAATAATATTTTGCTATACTAATATTATTGCGATTAATTTTTGTTTATAATAATTATTGCTAATAGTTTGGCTCGTTTGATTTCACCCATTATTATTGGTAGGAACTACTTTTTCTAAAAAATGTTCTGTTTAGGGCTTTTTACGACATTATTATGTAGGACAAACTAAACTAATAAACTAATCGAGAACTTTTAATTCAAACTATAGGGAACAAGGAATGTAATGTAATGTAATGTGTTTCGATCTCTAGTAACTTGATGGCGGGTTTAAGATACGTCGTATTATCCTTGTAAATTGGCCACCATCGTTGTTAAGTCGTCTCGACCCCAAAAAAAAACATAACACGAAAACAAAAATTTAGCTTTCCAAAATTATTGAGGTTACATAGGAAGGTGAAAGGTGTAAAATATGATATCTAATTCTAGATTTTTATTTATTTATTTATTTTGTGGGTTATTGCAATAAACATGGAGAAAAGAGAGGTGAAAAAGATTTGAGTTTTTTTTATTGTAATTCACAAAAATAAGTGAAAAACTTCTTGTAAAAATAATCTTCCATGCATTTGTAAATTTTCATGATTTGCACAATGTATTATTCTTCATTCTTCAACCAGGTATGTTCTTCATTCTTCAATCGGAATTGATCACGAAAACTCTCTCTTTCTCTCTCTAGGGAACGGATTTCCCTTTCGTTTTGGCGCCAACTCCGATGGCTACAACGGCGGGTACGGGACGAGGAAGGGGAAGACCACCGAAGAACAAAGCAAAAACTGATCCTCCAATCATCGGAGAATCGTCAGGTAGTATTTTGGGTAATGATCAGGGGAACGATAAGGGGAGTGTTGATGATCAGGAGGATACTCAGGTGGGGAAGCAGAGTCAGCCGTTGATTAATGATTTCATCTCGGAAGCGTTTAACTCTGCCCTGAAATCAAAGGGGACAGGTATGGATCATCAATCTAACGCTGAGAATTCCATAAATCCCAAAATAGTGCAGGATCAATTCTCTCCTATTAAGGAGTCTGATAGCGTTATAGGTGGGGGGGATGATGCTGTGGAAATATTGAATAAGGAAACGGGTAATTCTTGGGCCAGTAAAACAAAGGAAACTAAGATTGGGATGGGACTGTTTTTTGATCAAAATAGTGCGGATTCTGTGGAGGTTGATATAGAACTGGAGGACTTTGTTCATGAATTGGATTTGTGGAAATTTACGCTGATGGGTAATGTTCTAGGAGCAAAACCTACACTAAAGCAGATGAATGATTTTGTGAACAAAAGTTGGAATTCCTTTACACCAGTGGTACAATACTTTAAGAAAGGATGGTTCTCCTTTCGATTCAAGAATCAAAAGGAGATGGATCAAGTTCTAAGGGGAGGTCCTTGGTTGGTAGGACGTAATTCGTTGATTTTGAAGAAGTGGAGTCCATTATTCTCGCAGGAAATGGATAGAATCTCAAAGGTACCTGTCTGGATACTCTTCCCAGACCTCGATCCATATCTATGGTCAGAGTCTGTTTTGAGTAAAATGGCAAGTAAAGTGGGTTATCCACTCTATGCAGATACTACAACAACGTACAAGGAACGCTTATCCTTTGCAAGGGTGATGGTAGAAGTGGATGTTTCGGCTGAACTTCCAGAGAATGTAACTGTCAATGTACCAATGTTGGGGAAATTAGTGCAACGGATAGAATATGAGTGGCTTCCATACTATTGTCATGGGTGTGGAAAGTTGGGGCATGAAATACAGAATTGTAAAAAGGAGAAGCAAAAGGCTATTAAGGAGAAGGGAGTGACTCTCTTACAGAGATACACTCCAAAGAAGTCAAGCTCTCAAAGGTTAGGTGGTACCTCAGAGGATGGGACTTTAGATCCTAATCCTACTGTAATGCATCAAGGATCCTTTGAGAAAGAGTCTATTGGAGGCCTGATTATCACTGGCTCAGGACCCTCAGTGCTAGGCGGTATCTCAACGGGGACAAACCAGGGTACAGATCAGTCTAAGGCAGCAGAGGGCTCAGGGTGTGGCCTGGATGCTTACACTGTATCTGACTCTGAGTTTATACCTGTTGTAAGGCGCTCAGGATGCACGGGGGTAGGCCTTAAGGTGAAAGGCTCCAATATAGACTATGGAGAGGGTAGGAAGGATGAACTTGATTCCCTTCATTCCCCTAATCGATTTGAATTACTACAGGATAATACTGGTATCATAGTGGTTTTGCAGAAGGAGAGTGCTTTGTACCCTCCAATAAGCGAAACGGTTCCGCCAGATATACAAGCATGATAATTGGATCGTGGAATATTAGAGGTGGAAATGACCCTTTCAAGCAGACTGAAATTCTAAAGTTAATTAGGGGTAAGGGGATGGATGTTATTGGTGTACTGGAAACTCGAATCAAAGAAAATAAGTCAAAAGTTATTATTAGGGGTAAGTTTAAGGGTTATAATGTGATTACTAATTATAATAATCATTATAATGGTAGGATTTGGATCATTTGGAATCCTAATAATGTGGGAATTGCAAATATTGAGACTCATGAACAATTAGTTCACTGTCAGGTGGTTCATTACGCTACAAATACTCAGGTGGAGGCTACTTTTGTTTATGGTTACAATGATGTTGATGGTAGGGAAAATCTTGGGATGAAGCTTAATGAATTAAGTAGGAAAGTTAGTTGATGGATTGTTTTAGGTGATTTCAATATTGTTAGACATAGTGGAGAAAAGATTGGAGGAGCTGCACCGGATATTGGAGAAATGCAGGCTTTCAATGATTGTATAGATTGCTGTGACCTGCAAGAATTAAATGGGCAAGGATGTGAGTTTACGTGGACTAATAAACAGGAGGCTGATGATAGAGTGTGGACAAGGCTAGATAGGGCGTTGGTTAACCTGAACTGGTGCACAAGTTTTCCAGATTCTCATGCTATTTACCTTAATGCAGGTGTGTCTGATCATTCACCTATTTTGGTGAAGGTCATTGCTGGTAAGAAGAGAAATAGAAGGTTTAGCTTCTTAAACTATTGGACCGAACATCCAAACTATCATAGGATTGTTCAGAAGGCTTGGGAGAGGAATGTTTATGGAACCGCGGGATATAAATTGTTTTGTAAGCTTAAAAATGTCAAAGTGGCTCTTAAGGAAATGCACAAGACCAATTATTCGGATGTTGGTAAGAGGATTAAGGAGTTAGAGGATAAGATAGAGATCTGCCAAGTAGAATTGCAGGCGGCCCCGTTCTCTAGCAGGCTGATTGATGAGGAAAATGGACTATTGGAGGAATGGAGAACTCTCAAAAAGGCTTAACTGAGTATCAACAGACAAAGAGCTAAAATGGATACAATTTCTATGGATGATGCTGCAACTAATTATTTTCATGCTAAAATTAGGGAACGCAGGCAGCAGCAAGTGGTGGGAAACATTATTGACCATAAAGGGAGATACAAAGAAGGGATGGAGGAGGTTGTTGGCAGCTTTATTGAATATTACAAGGACCTGTTGGGTAGTGAGAAAGAGATAGAGAAAATTAACACTAGTAGTATGCAGGCTGGCAATAAGGTTACTAAGGAGGATTGGGAGAATTTATTAATGCATCCAAATGAGGAGGAAATAAGGAGAGTTGTATTTTCGATAGGTTCTAATAAAAGTCCTGGTCCGGATGGATTTTCTTCGGGTTTTTTCAAAGCTTCTTGGCAGACTATTAAGAAAGATTTTTGTGAAGCAGTAAAAGAATTTTTTTCAAAAGGGGAAATTGATCAAGCAGGCTAATACTACTCTTATTACGCTTATTCCTAAGAAACAGGTTTGTTCCTCTGTGATGGATTATAGACCCTTGTCTTGTTGTTCTGTTCTATATAAGACTATTAGTAAGATTCTAACCAGGAGATTGCAATTGGTAATTCACAAGATTGTTGGACCTGAACAAGCTGCTTTTATTAGAGGTCGGAGTATTCATGAGAACATTGCTATTTCTCAGGTGCTCATTAAGAATTACAATAGGAAATACATTACTTCTAGATGCCTTATGAAGATAGATTTAAGGAAAGCTTTCGATTCATTACAATGGGAGTTTATTGATAACATGTTGATGGAATTTAATTTTCCTAAGGAATTCATTAATTGGATTAAGACTTGTATCCAAGGCTCTTGGTTTTTTATCAAAGTCAATGGTACTTCTCAAGGGTTTTTCAAAGGTAAGAGTGGAATAAGACAGGGAGATCCATTATCTCCTTACCTTTTTGTGCTTAGTATGGAAGTTCTCTCGAGGCATTTCAGGTATAGTTCTACCTTGCCTATGGTCTCTTTTCATCCTAAATGTAGCAAGCTTAGGATTAACCATCTGATATTCGCTGATGATCTCATGGTTTTTATGAGAGGGGACGTCCCTTTTGTGAAGGCTATTACTGCAGAATTGGAAAGGTTTAACAGGGAGTCGGGGTTGCAAGTTAATAGGGACAAAACTGATATTTATTTTGGTGGGATACATCATGTGGTTAGGGAACAAATTATTCAGGAAACTGGATTTAAAATGGGGACTTTTCCTTGCAATTATCTTGGAATTCCTTTGAATGCTATCACGAATAGACTCGGTCATTATGCAAATTTGATCGAGAAAGTTCAAAGCTGCATTACTGGGTGGGCTGCTAATATGTTGACATATAGCGGGAGGATTGAGTTAATCAACTCGGTGATTTTTGGGATCATGAACTATTGGAGTGTTAATTCATTATTGCCTGTTAATGTGTTGGAAAAAATTGAGAAGCTGTGCAGGTCTTACTTTTGGACTGGAACGAAAGACAGAAGAAGCATGCATTTCAAGAGTTGGCCTAGCATATGCTCCCCATGGATAGAAGGAGGATTTAATATTCGGAATATCACAGCTTGGAATAAGGCTATGATATGCCATTGGATTTGGAAAATTATACAAAATGAGCGAGGCATATGGTTGGATTGGACTAAACACTATATTCTCAGGAATAGATCTATTTGGGAAATCAAAAAGGAAGAGAGACATACTGCTACTATCAAGAGTATTATTAAGATTGCGAAGGAGCTATTGGAAGATACAGGGGATGCACGAGCTGCCCAGGAACTGATGCAGGAATGGCAGATCAAGGGGAAATTTCAAGTTCAGAAGGCTTATGGCTGGTTCAGGCAGAAGTTTACTCAAAAGAACTGGTTGATGGGTACTCAGGGACAACGAGTTATACCCAAGCATGGGTTCATAACTTCAATGGCAGCGCAAGGGAAGCTTGCAACAGTCGATAATATGCAGAAAAGAGGGATATATATGGTGAATAGATGTGCGTTGTGTAAGAATGCTCTTGAGGATCATGCACATTTGTTCTTTGCTTGCTCTTATGCAAAAAGAGTTTGGGATGAGATAATGAACTGGATGCAGATAAGGCGCAAGAAGTATAATCTCCGAGCTGAGTTGAGATGGAGCACTAATAGGAAGAAGACTAAGCATTGGAAGAATAAATGGTTTAGTGTTGCACTGGCAGCGACAGTCTACCATATTTGGCAGGAGAGGAATGCACGGATTTTCAATAATATGGCTAGGTCTCATACTAATATTGTAATGCAGATTAAATTTGAAGTAACCATACGTTTGAGGAGTAGAGGGATTCCAATGAGCTTGTAATAGTGATGAGAGGTTTATAGGGGGTAGGACTTTGTAAGATTGGTCTCTTTTTACCCTTTGGATGAATAAGAGGCATAACCTTCTTGCAAAAAAAATTAGTGTGCAATCTTCTGTTTTTTGTTTTTTAATTAGAAAGGGTTTAATAATCAATATATATGGACCATGGTCCATACATTTTGGATCTGAATTGTGAGTAGTACCAAAACTCGATACCACTCAATGATCGTCATTGAGTTTGGCCAGAAATTACAAACAGCTTACAAAAAAACCCGATATCTAGCAACTTTTTACCCAAACTATTAAGATCAATAAACACAGTATCATACAAAAATTAATTAGTTTGTCCTTATTTGCTATACTATATACTCAAATCTTGATTAGTCATAATAATGTCCCCCTATCCACCCATTTCTGTCCATTTGGACATGTAGTTTTGGCTTTTGACCAAGGCAGCTAGTTTGTAGATAAGATTTTGTCAAAAACATGAAGATAAAGAAAGGTTAACTAACACTATTTTTTTGTCTTGGCCAACATGTTTAGCCTACAAGGCTACAAGCAATAGGTTTCAGCTTTGATTCTTCGTTAAAGTTCATCCCATGTTGGTAGTGAATTTGTAAATTTCAAATGAAATATCTCCATATTGTCTTGCGAGTGATTTGACTTCAGATTTATAGCATAAAACAGAAGCAGAAATGAGTTAAAATCAAAGATAAACGAGCATGAACAGGTGTTGTTCAAAACGCAAGAAAACATGAACAATGGAGCAGAATTGATGCTCTAAAGTCTAATCTTTTGTATGAATGTCAAAACTTATTTTCGAGTTGTTAAAGGTATTCTCGTGCTTTATTATGTAAGGTTTCGATGGTAGTTGCTTGCTTTTTTCCAGGTGAATGTCGTGTGTTTTCTCGGTCAATGTTGTGTCCTTTTTTGATGAAAGGAGCGGTATGGCTGTGTTACTCTCATACTGCTCCTAATATGTCACTGGAAATTGGAAGGGGGAGCACCTTCTCATTTCTTGCTTAAGTCCTAAACATTGAATTATAATAACCAGTAACAAAATAAACAATTACGGAAACAAAAGAGAAGAGCATACCCCAAGCAACAGTACACTCCTCACTAGTAGCACTAGCTTGATTAGCTTGACATTCAATACCTAATCAAACAACAAATCGTACAATCAATCTTCTTAAAATCTTAATCGAAAACTAATTTCTCTAATTACAACAATCAAAACCCCCAAAATTCATCAAAAACTGGACGAATTTCTAATCAAACAACAAATCTTACCATCAAAAACTAATTTCCCTAATTACGACAATCAAAACCCCCAAAATTGCCTATGCATTCAAAGCTGTAGTTAACGCCACCATCAGTACCATTTCGAGGGTCCATTTCCTGTCTGAAACACATTTAAGACGCCGTACAAAGGCAATGGATCCTTCATTCCTTTCAATGGTTCCAATTATCCTACATTAAATCGACATAATGTTCAAGTACTAACACAGTCACAGGCATGTAAGAAGGGTTACTTCGAAATAAACAGCATGCTCTTAGAATACCTTTCAGATTCAGAATGACGGCTGAGACGAAGATACCTGACTCGCCTTTATCCCTTACGAATTGCTACGGGCCACATACCTGACTACGAAAATGAGAACCAAATATTTTAAAACCTAGGCTAAAATGAACAGCTCCGATACTCAGTGCTATAATCAAATATATTTCGATTGAAGGATTTAGGGTTTTGAGACTAGAGACGAGAAATTGAGAATCAAAATGAAAAAAAATGTAATTCAAGAATCAAAACTAAAGCAATCGAAAAATTTTCGATTGAAGGATTTAGGGTTTGAGATTAGAGACGGGAAATTGAGAATCAAAACGAAAACAAATGTAATTCATGAATCAAAACTAAAACAATCAAAAAATTTGATTGAAGAATTTAGGGTTTGAGACTTACATATTTACGTGAGGGTGGCGAGAGTCGTGAAGGGTGTCGATGGATGAGCAATTGAGCATTAATGGAGGTGAAAGGGGGAAGATCAATCTGGGGAGCGAGGGATATGAAGGTTGAGTTTGGGATATCATTTAGTCATACGGTTTCCATGACATAAATGATGGAAAATTGCACAGTGTATCGATAAATGATCGCACAAAAATTTGAGTAACAGAGAACATTTGAGGGTCCGAGATGTAATAAACCAACGTCGTCCGAAAATCAATCAATGGTGTAACAAGAGTTTGTGATTATATTATTCAACGGTCATAATGGCCGTCATGTTAAATATTATACAAAATGTTTTCACAACGGTCGTACACCTTGACTGATGCGGTTAAGTTTTACATACATATACATTTCGCAACGGTCACAATGGCCGTCGTGTTAAATATTATACAAACATTTTCGCAACGGTCGTACATCTTGACTGATGCGGTTAAGTTTTACATACATATACATTTCGCAACGGTCACAATGGCCGTTGTGTTAAATATTATACAAGACGTTTTCGCAACGGTCGTACATCTTGACTGATGCGGTTAAGTTTTACATACATATATATTTCGCAACGGTCACAATGGCCGTCGTGTTAAATATTATACAAGATGTTTTCGCAACGGTCGTAAATCCTGACCGATGCGGTTTATTTTACACATATATATATATCGCGTCGGTCGTACAGTTTGACTGATGCAGTTACATTTCCTATAAACATTTCGCATCGGTCGCTTCCCAATAACCGTTGTCTTTTATAATACGCAATGGTTATTCATAACAACCGTCATATTAGCAATTTGCCAAATGTCATTTCTCTACTAGTGTCATATCATCAAATAGGGGAGAGATAATCAGGCTGGTCAGCTAACACCACATTTAGCCTTCCCACATTACAATCCTCATGACCTTCCCGAGACCTAGGCTAGAGACAGCTCGGAATTTTGAGGATTCAAGCTCCATAGGATACACCTTAACCTTTAGGGCCAAACATGGAAACCAGGTCCCGCATTATCAACCTACCCCAATCGAAGTTCGAGTCATTTTTAATCAACTTACCCTTTCCTACCACATTACAATACCTTATCCTCGAAACCTTAGCTCCACAAAATCGAGCTCCAGATTTCGAATCATCAAAGCCACTTACACCTAGCCCCACATTTCCAAAAACGTCCAAACCAGTTACCATCCCCAAACACGGGAACTCAACTTGCAGTCGGCATAGAACATGCCCAAATAGTTCACACCACCTCTGGGGGTTACCCCGAAGAATGCTCACAGTCACAGGATACGCATCCTAACTATTCTAGCCCTTTGATCAAGACATCATTGGGAATGCAGCTAGCCTACACCATCTCTAAGGCTAGTTACACACAAAGCCCTAATAAACTAGGCATCATAATATATCTTTCAACACTGAACTACGGCTTGGTTTGATTTCACTACACGTGAATACGTAGGCAGCCTTTCAACAGAGGCACAACCACCCACATTGACACACGTTCAAAAAGCACCGTCATTCCGGTCACGACACTGTCATGTTCTCAACAGCTCGCTTTGTCGTCCTGGGGGCTTCTCCTAGGCATAAGTTCTCCATCCACCCACATAATCCAAAGACTTTCAAGAACTAGCCTCTTTTCCATAGTATGACCTAGTACTCGGCTCAGTCGAAGACGAGAACCTGTCAGGACTCGAAGCAATACCCACTTTGGGAATTTACCCTAAAAACCAAAAAAGATCCAAAAGAGCACTAGACTACAACAGTCTCATTACTGACCACTGCAACCCCGTTTAGCACATCCTTCCCATTTCGACGTTCCCCCGTCTTGCCACTCGCCTAGGCTATGGAATAGCGCAACTTAAGAGTCTTGTCATCTTAGGTGGCCCACCCCCCTACCGAGTCACGGTCCAACCCTTAAAAGGTCCAGTTCATGTCTGTCAACTCGTCTTGTCGCGTCCAGAGTCGTGTCTGTCGGTATGTGTGGACATGACATAGGTCCACCCCGACGCGGCCATGCGCGGGTTTGGGGAGGCGAATGAATCTCCATATGAGAATGGATCGAATTGAAAATTAAATCGAAGTGGAGTCGCCACCGAACTTTGTGGGAGTTCGGGCCCTTTTGAACCCACTCTATGTCGTAGTGGGCCGTATACAAAATACGGCCCATTTCCGATGTTAGAGTTTATTGGGCTCGTCCATTTGCATTTCGATACCGATACCGTCACTACCGGTTATCGTGTATTGAATGACTCTCGTGCGCCAACGGTTTCGGGCATCCGGAAATCGAGGTTCTGAGTAAGGGGTGAGGGTACGTGTTGGGAAGCCCACTAAGGACACCCAACCCCGCCCGCACATTAGCGGCCTCTACTAAGATATCGAATGATTTTTGAATACGCGCGTTAGTTGAACGATGAAAATGCTATGCAAACATTGTTTTCCCTAAGCATGTGAGAAATTGGAAGGGTTTCTATGTCGATTTAATGCAACAAATTCTAACATCGAATTTGAATTTTAGCATGCGAGTTCATTTTAGTACAATAAAATAAACAAGAATTAAATCGACAAAAGAACAAACGGTTAGTAACGATAATAACAGTTTGTAAAGATGTAAAATAATATGGAATGATGCAAATAGAATGATGCAAGGTTTTGAAAAGCGATGTTTCACGTGATTGATTAGACACGTGTTGACTTAAGTCAAAAAAAAGGTATTAATGAGACTCGAATGGCCTTGTAAGACTCGCGGTTAGACGTGATAAAGGGGTCACTCGACCGAGTCATTGAGGGACTCGACCGAGTGGACCTCTAAAAAGGCTTTTGTCCAGATTTCATGACGGCACTCGACCGAGTTACGAGGGAGCTCGGCCGAGTACACGGCCACTCGATCGAGTTATTGAGAAACTCGACCGAGTGGTTGTCATGAAAGTATTCTGTTTCCGTTTTTGGGGTGCCACTCGACCGAGTGGGCTAGGCGCTCGGTCGAGTGCCTCCTGTACGAACTGCTGTTCGTTTCGCAATTTTATATTGATTTCGAAATTGCTTTTGATTTTGATGATTCGATGAATTGGGCATAAATATTGTATAATTTATGTCCAATTTATATCTATAATTCTCGTCGTGCCCGTATCCGCTTATTGAAGCGGTATCGAATACTGGAGCGAAATTTGAAGAAAAAAGCTATAAGTCGTTTTAAGTCAACCAAAGCGATATGAATTTTCCTCCGCGTTTGTAGTGTCGTAATTCTAACGAATTAAGTGACATCTACGTTAGCATCAACGAAAAATCGAATTGGTTAAATTATTTGACTAGATCGTTAGATTCGACATCCAATTACGGAATTGGTATCGAATCTAAAAGATCGACGCTTTGCTTAAATTGAAAGATTTGATTCCCTCGGCTTTTCCGACATCGTAATGAATCCCTAAGGATTATGTGATGTCGGATCCGCGTCAACGGGTTTTGACCCTTATTAAAGAAACTTGTTTTGAAAGTAATTTTTAGGAAATTGATGAAGTATATGATTAGATGATGATGAGAACGAAAATAAAAATTATTATTTAGGTTGACTTGTTTCAATAATCAAGTAAACGGGGTGTCGGGATAAGCGACCGGCAACGCTGTGTGCAGTACACTTGTATATTCGGGTTTCCTTATTCCGACATCCCTCATACTCGACACAAATCCACAAGTATTTTAATATCTTTTAGCACTAGCGGTATTAATGACATTAGGACGCGAATAAAATAAAATAAAAACGAGACAACGACGACGATAAAGGCGACGCACGACGCGAGAGAGAAGGAGAAGAGAGAAAAGACGAGGTTTTGGCACCCTCAACCTACATGTTTCTTATCCTCGGACGGGACTCGTAGTGGCGGCTTGCACGGGAGTTTCGAGTATGTAGGCTAAGTTGTGGTGGTTTAGGGTTTGAATTAGGGTTTGAATGTAGTATTGATTAGAGTTTGAGTTTGATGTTGATTAGGGTTGAATTTGATGTTGATTAGGGTTGTCAAAAGTGTGTGAAAGGTTGTGAATGAAGGTGTATATATAGGCATTGCCCATGTACCCCGTCTAGGGTTACTCGACCGAGTAGCCCCTTGACTCGGTCGAGTGGCCCAAGCGCCTGCAACCGGGCTTGAATAAGAGCCCACTCGATCGAGTGGAGCTGACACTCGATCAAGTGGGTCAGCTGGGTCGAGTGGTCCGGGCTTTGGACCTTGAATTGGATATTTTGTGGGTTTTTCTTTTGAGTTGGACTTTTTGATGTTTGTGTGGCTGTTTTTTGTGTGTCTCGGAAATGACTTTGACCGGGGTTGACCCAATCGCTAAAAGTCGGTTTTATTTTCGGTGTCGGTTTTGACCCAAATTAGTCTTGTTTGAATAGAAACGACCCACTAGGCCTGAATTTGAGGTCAGTTTTGTGAGATTTGTACTCCGCAAGTGCATTAGCCAGCAACTAATGGTTTTGAGCCCATATCCGAGCACGTAGAAACACGTTAGCGTCCGATCATCATCGGGTGTTTTTTTGGAAACTACCATAGACACCTGGCAGTCAAAATGCGGGTGTCCACAGAGCCCCCACTCTGACTAAGGCTTGGACAAGGCGAAAATCAGAGTAGCTACCAAGCCGATTAAGACTTGGTAGACTTCCGATCGGGTCGTTTATAGTCCATTAGACCTGCGTGAAGGGATCGCCAGCCATAAGACAGAAATCATACCTGAGCTGATGATGATATCTCCGTGGGGAATTTGGACTTGTCGTGTAAGTCCTGGGTGTGCCTATGTGTGGGCCCATCCCGTGCTATTCCGGAGAAAATGCCGCCTCGGGCTATCTGCTGGGGAATTGGACTTGTCGTATAAGTCCCAGGTGCGCCTGTATATGGGCCCATCCCGTGTTGATTCGAGAGAAGATGCCGTCTTGGGCTTTCTGCTGGGGAGATACAGTGGGTTGCATGTCCCTGCTTGATTCGTTCCTGTATAAGTCACATAAAATTTGCATGCAACACGTGGGTAGTAAAATGACTCGCGCTGGGGAAAATGATTTTTGAATTTTTGAAATTTTCGAAATTGAAATTTTGAAAGCACTCACGAGCTAGGTTTTCAAAATGGAAAGGGGTAGAAAAGAAATTTGCAGTTTAAATAGACTGAAATCTGACCTTGTCGAAAAGGATCTTTTTTCAAATGGCTAAATTTTGCAAATTTCAAAGTGGAATTTGAAGAGAGAGGCCTACCGACAGACTCGACTCTAGACGTGACCGGACGAGTTGACAGACACGACTGGGCTCTCAAGGGGTTGGACCGTGACTCGGTAGGGGGTGGGCCACCTAACAAGGCTCTTGAGTTGCGCTATTCCGTAGCCTAGGCGAGTGGCAACATGGGAACGATCTGTCATAGGGGGACTGCAGTAGTCTGTAATGAGACTGTTTTAGTCTGGTGCCCTTCTGAATTTCTGATTTTAGGGTACAATCCAAAATGGGTATTGCTCCGAGTCCTAACAGATTCTCGTCTTTGACTGAGCCGAGTACTCGGACACACTGTAGAAAGGAGGCTAGATTTTGAAAGTATTTGGATTATGTGAGTGGATGAAGAACCTCTACCTAGGAGAAGCCCCCAAGAAGACAAAGCTAGCTGTTGAGAACATGATGGTGTCGTGACCGGAATGATAATGCTTTTTGAATGTGTGTCAATGTGGGTGGTTGTGCCTCTGTTGAAAGGCTGCCTACGTATTCACGTGTAGTGAAATCAAACCAAGCCGTAGTTCAGTATCGGAAGATATATTATGGTGCCTAGTCTAATAGGACTTTGTGTGTAACTAGCCATATTGACGGTGTAGGCTAGGTGCATTCCCAATGATGTCTTGATCAAAGAGCTAGAATGGTTAGGACCTTGATCCTGTGACTGTGGGCGTTCTCCGGGGTAGCCCCCAGAGGTGGTGTGAACTATTCGGGCATGTTCTATGCCGACCACAAGTTGAGTTCTCGTGCTTGGGGTTGGTAACTGGATTGGATGTTTTTGGAAATGTGGTGCTAGGTCACAAGTGGCTTTGATGTTTTGACATCTGGAGCTTGATTTTGTGGAGCTACGGCTTCGAGGGTAAGGTATTGCAATGTGGTAGGAAAGGGGGAAGTCGAGTGAAAATGGCTCGAACTTCGATCGGACTGGTTTGATAATGCGGGATCTGGTTTCCATGTCTGGCCCTAATGGTTAGGGGTATCCTATGGAGCTTGAATCCTCAAAATTTCGGGCTTTCTCTAGCCTAGATCTCGAGGAGGTCTTGAGGGTTGTAATGTGGGAAGTCTGGGTGTGGTGTTAGCTGACCAGCTTGATTGTCACTCCCCTATTGGATGGTATGAGTATTGATAACTTTGAATTTGACCGTTTTCACTACGGTCATGGGTTCTTGAATATCTTTTGGTTGACCTCTTAGCCCCGGTCATGGGTTTTTTGAATGTTGGTTGACCTCTCAGCCCCGGTCATGGGTTTTTTGAATGTTTGTTGGTTGGACTAACACCAAAGGTAGGGGTTGGTTGATCTTATTGGATGGGTGTTTATTGTGGGAAATGGGCTTGCCTCCCGTCTTGAACCCAAAGTAGGGGACTACCTAGATTTGTCCTTAGGATTCGATACCGGTCCTGCTAAGGGTAGTTTTGTGGCTTTTTATACCAGACATGGAACATGTAAAAGAGAAACACGGGCTCGGTTTCCTACAGTAATTATAGATGTGCCTATAATAGTCACGTGCATGTGCTCACAGTGTATGACGGTGTTCATCATGTTCTCGGAAACACATAAGGAAAGTATATATGAAAAATGGAAAAGCTGATTTTATTGGATTTTGAAAAGAAGACAGAATACAAATGACTCTGACTCTGATCTGGAAATTAGGATGTAGGGTACCCTAGACTCGGACTCAGACTTAGACTCGAACCAAATCCAGACTAAAGGATGCTCGTTTTTTTTTTTGGTAAAGTCCTTGATTGTTGAGAACGACAAGTGCCACGACTCGCCTAAACTCGGCTTTGCGCAAATGCAAGAGAGGGAGTCAAACTAGACATGGCCCGGGGTGACGGGTCGACAAAGACTCTCGGACCGGGATACTTGAATGTTGACCTAGACGAGGTAATGACCGCAAATTATACTCGGGCTGCAGAAGGGTGAGTTCGAAAATGGGGCGACCATGTTTGACTCGGGTTAGACCCTCCTAAGACAAATGTGTAGGGTGCGATTCTCAGAGTGACTGTGATTAATCGCTCCGTCGGAGAATAGCCCCCCAAGTGAGGCCAAGGATTTAGATAGGACTCAGATGGTGTGACATCTAAGTGACTCAAAGGTGGGGTACGTGAGACACGTGTAAGACATGACCCTTAGAGCAACCGTGATTGATCGCCCTGCTAAGGGGTAGCCTCCGAGTGGGATTAAAGGTTTTGTTAAGACTCGATTGTTTGACGAGTGACCCTTAGACATAAGGACCACGAACCTTTTGTTATAGGGCTATGCCTTGTAAAAGGTTGACTCGAGTGACTCGTGAAAGGTGGGCCTTCCTTAGGATCCGGCGGGTGGGCCGAGGCCTGTTCGAAGAAAGGTCCACGTGAGACATCCCCAGACTTTGGACTCGAATGTGTAGACGGACCCTCCTTTGTAGGAGTATGTCCTACGTAGGTGGGCCTTGCCTTAGTCTAATAAGGGGGACTGGGATAGGGAAGAAACTCATGATGTAAGATCGAGGGAGTTTCGACGCTAAAGACCTCGACAACTTACGACACGACCCGACACTGCTAAATACGGGAAGTCCTAAGAAGAGAAAATTTTGAAAATGGATTGCTTTTGGAAAATCCGAGAAAACTCGGGGAAGGGCCCAATTTTTTCGGGAAAATCGGAAAGTGTACCGTGCCTCGGTTTTGAGAGTTCGAAAATATTTTCGAGTTTTGAAATGGGCAGAATACCGGCTAAAAATAGGATGTTTTGAGTAAAGTCATAAGTCCTAGATTCGGTATACGTCCCGGGTTTTGAAATTGGATATCTTGAAAAAGATGTATTTCTGAAAAGTTGACGGTTTTTGAAAACGACACGGAAACCAAGTAGCACGTAGTCATACAAGCATTATAACAACGTCATGTATGCTTTACACTAAGTGTCGGTCGGTCTATAGAGGGTCTATACCAGTGCACATAATCTAGACGTTGATCGGGACGGACTTTCTAAGTCGAGTTGATCATAGAACATGCCGCGTAACCCACTCGAATCGACTATGGACACCTTTGACATATCCATATTGGAGTACATCACGGTATAGTGTGGGACGTCAGTCGCGAGTACCGGCCCGGGAAAATATGGGTTATGCATGAATCGTAAAGCTAAAACGCGTATTGTACTAGTCAAACGATTTCTATTTGAGTCTCACCCTGAGGATGTCGATGGTGAGTCACGCATCAGTTAATCCCCAGCGGAGTCGCCAAATTGTGGACATGACATAGGTCCACCACGACGCGGCCACGCGCGGGTTTGGGGAGGCGAATGAATCTCCATATGAGAATGGATCGAATTGAAATTTAAATCGAAGTGGAGTCGCCAACGAACTTTGTGGGAGTTCGGGCCCTTTCGAACCCACTCTATGTCGTAATGGGTCGTATACAAAATACGGCCCATTTCCGATGTCAGAGTTTATTGGGCTCGTCCCTTTGCATTTCTATACCGATACCGTCACTACCGGTTATCATGTATTGAATAACTCTCGTGCGGCAACGGTTTCGGGCATCCGGAAACCGAGGTTCTGAGTAAGGGGTGAGGGTACGTGTTGGGAAGCCCACTAAGGACACCCAACCTCGCCCGCACATTAGCGGCCTCTACTAAGATATCGAATGATTTTTGAATACGCGCGTTAGTTGAACGATGAAAATGCTATGCAAACATTGTTTTCCCTAAGCATGTGTGAAATTGGAAGGGTTTCTATGTTGATTTAATGCAACAAATTCTAACGTCGAAGTTGAATTTTAGCATGCGAGTTCATTTTAGTACAATAAAATAAACAAGAATTAAATCGACAAAAGAACAAACGGTTAGTAACGATAATAACGGTTTGTAAAGATGTAAAATAATATGGAATGATGCAAATAGAATGATGCAAGGTTTTGAAAAGCGATGTTTCACGTGATTGATTAGACACGTGTTGACTTAAGTCAAAAAAAGGTATTAACGATACTCGAATGGCCTTGTAAGACTCACGGTTAGACGTGATAAAGGGGCCACTCGACCGAGTCATTGAGGGACTCGACCGAGTGGACCTCTAAAAAGGCTTCTGTTCAGATTTCATGACGGCGCTCGACCGAGTTACGAGGGAACTCGGCTGAGTACACGGCCACTCGATCGAGTTATTGCGAAACTCGACCGAGTGGTTGTCATGAAAGTATTCTGTCTCGGTTTTTGGGGTGCCACTCGACCGAGTGGGCTAGGCACTCGGTCGAGTGCCTCCTGTACGAACTGCTGTTCGTTTCGTAATTTTATATTGATTTCGAAATTGCTTTTGATTTTGATGATTCGATGAATTGGGCATAAATATTGTATAGTTTATGTCCAATTTATATCTATAATTCTCGTCGTGCCCGATATCCGCTTATTGAAGCGGTATCGAATACTAGAGCGAAATTTGAAGAAAAAAGCTATAAGTCGTTTTAAGTCAACCAAAGCGATATGAATTTTCCTCCACGTTTGTAGTGTCGTAATTCTATCGAATTAAGTGACATCTACGTTAGCATCAACGAAAAATCGAATTGGTTAAATTATTTGACTAGATCGTTAGATTCGACATCCAATTACGGAATTGGTATCGAATCTAAAAGATCGACGCTTTGCTTAAATTGAAAGATTTGATTCCCTCAGCTTTTCCGACATCGTAATGAATCCCTGAGGATTATGTGATATCGGATCCGCGTCTACGGGTTTCGACCCTTATTAAAGGAACTTGTTTTGAAAGTAATTTTTAGGAAATCGATGAAGTATACGATTAGATGATGATGATGAGAACGAAAATAAAAATTATTATTTAGGTTGACTTGTTTCAATAATCAAGTAATCGGGGTGTCGGGATAAGCGACCGGCAACGCTGTGCAGTACACTTGTATATTCGGGTTTCCTTATTCCGACATCCCTCATACTCGACACAAATCCACAAGTATTTTAATATCTTTTAGTACTAGCGGTATTAATGACATTAGGACGCGAATAAAATAAAATAAAAAAACGAGACAACGACGACGATAAAAGCGACGCACGACGCGAGAGAGAAGGAGAAGAGAGAAAAGACGGGGTTTTGGCACCCTCAACCTAAATGTTTCTTATGCTCGGACGGGACTTGTAGTGGCGTCTTGCACGGGAGTTTCGAGTATGTAGGCTAAGTTGTGGTGGTTTAGGGTTTGAATTAGGGTTTGAATGTAGTATTGATTAGGGTTTGAGTTTGATGTTGATTAGGGTTGAATTTGATGTTGATTAGGGTTGTCAAAAGTGTGTGAAAGGTTGTGCATGGAGGTGTATATATAGGCATTGCCCATATACCCCATCTAGGGTTACTCGACCGAGTAGCCCCTTGACTCGGTCGAGTGGCCCAAGCGCCTGCATCCGGGCTTGAATAAGGGCCCACTCGATCGAGTGGAGCTGACACTCGATCGAGTGGGTCAGCTGGGTCGAGTGGTCCGGGCTTTGGACCTTGAATTGGATAGTTTGTGGGTTTTGCTTTTGAGTTGGACTTTTTGATGTTTGTGTGGCTGTTTTTTGTGTGTCTCGGAAATGACTTTGACCGGGGTTGACCCAATCGCTAAAAGTTGGTTTTAATTCCGGTGTCGGTTTTGACCCAAATTAGTCTTGTTTGACTGGAAACGACCCACTGGGCCTGAATTTGAGGTCAGTTTTGTGATATTTGTACTCCGTAAGTGCATTAGCCAGAAACTAATGGTTTTGAGCCCATATTCGAGCGCATAGAAACACGTTAGCGTCCGATCATCATCGGGTGTTTTTTTGGAAACTACCATAGACACCTGGCAGTCAAAATGCGGGTGTCTACAGTATGTCTCTCTCCAAATTCTCATTTTAAAAATTTGCAAAACTTAGCTATTTTTGAGAAAATCCTTTTTTGACAAGGTCAAATTTCAGTCTATTTAAACTACAAATTTCTTTTCTACCCCTTTCAATTTTGAAAACCTATCTCCTAACACGTGAGTTGCTTTCAGGACTTCGATTTCAAAATGAAACAAAAATCATTTTCCCCAGCGCAAGTCAGTCTATAGATGTTAACTGCATTTCCTGTATGCTATCTTGCTACCTGCTATGTTTGCTATTTCTGCCTATATATCTAACATTTCAGGAACCAGCTTGTGCTTCCCAAAGGAACATCAAGTTTTTACTTCCCCAACGTGAGTCGGTGTTTCGCCTAAATGTTACATACGAATTGCTATGTGTCGGCATCATACAGGTACACCTAGACTCGAGAAGGAAGTCTCCTCGCAAAAACTCCCCAGTGGAAAGCTCAGGCGATATTTCTACTAAGGAATCGGGATGTGTCTACAAATGGACACACTCATAGCTTCCTATGCAAGCTCCCGCGTAATCCTGAATCGGGATATGTCTGCAAACGGACACACCCATAGCTTCCTATGTAAGCTCCCGCGCAGCTCCAAGTAGGATGTGACAGCAAATGGGCACACCCAAGGCTACTTAGGCAAGTCCCCACTGAACTATTAGCATCCATTCAGGTATGATTTCTATCTTATGGCTGGCGAGCCCTTTTACGCAAGTCCAATGGACTATAAACGACCCGATCAGAAGTCTGCCAGGTCTTAATCCTCGATTGGCCTGGTAGCTACTCTGGCTTTCGCCTTGTCCAAGCCTTAGTCAGAGTGGGGGCTCTGTAGACACCCACATTTTGACCGCCAGGTGTCTATAGTAGTTTCCAAAAAAAAAAAACACCCGATGATGATCGGACGTAAACATGACTTAATACACTCGATTTTCGAACTCGGAATCAATAGTAGTTGGCACGAGCTTTTAGCGGAGTAAAAATCTCACAAACCAGACCTCAAATTCAGGCCCAGTGGGTCGTTTCCAGTCAAATGAGACTAATTTGGGTCAAAACCAAGACCAAGGGCAAAACCGTCTTTTAGCGACCGAGTCAAACCCCTGTCAAAGCCATTCCCGAGCCAAAAATATCTGACGCAACATTCGAGAAGCCAATTCGAAGTCAGGTTCCTTACAAAAATCAGCTACAAAAAGGATTAAGCAACTCGTTAGAGATAAAACTCGATCTCTAGTAGGAATTCCCACCCGGCTAGACCCATTCGATCGAGTGGACCAGCTCACTCGATCGAGTGGCCTCCTTTTTCAGCCAAAACCGGGAGTTTCTTCCTCTTTAAGCAACTTCTCCTATCCACAAACGGAATCATACTTCCTCCCAACCGTTGCTTTCTTCCTTGGCAAGAAACCGCTTTCCTATCCAAACACTAGGAATCTCCTATCTTGAGTGGGAGTATCCCATCCTATAAATACCCCACCCTCGCAACAAGGATTCATACATCAATTTTCATACATCCAACACATCCATAACATCCCGACATCCAAATACTAACCCGAAATTCTAGGCAATTTTAGGCAAAACTGTATACAAACCCGAGAGCAAAACTCGCCAAATCCCCTCCCTAACCATACACACCATAACTCACCTATATACATCTTAACGCTCCCGCGCCAAGGCCGCTACTACGAGTCTGTTTTCAAGATAATTAAGCATATAGGTTGAGGGTGTTTCAAATCCCGTTTTTCTCCCTTTCACAATTTTTCGTCACAATTTTTAGTCACAATTTTTCGTCATTTTTTTAAGTCACAATTTTTTTTTTAGTCACAATTTTTCAGAAACTTTACACAATTTTTTTTCCAGAAACTTTACACAATTTTTTCGGGAACTTTACACAATTTTTCGGAAACTTTACACAATCTTTCAGCAACTTTTTCAAAATCCACTCTAAATATTCGATATTGATTCTATAATCAAGCATCGAATATTACGAGTATCAATATTTAAGTCTAGTATAAATTGCACCATATTTTTACACGACTTAACCAAATCATCAATTTCCAAAACCAAATACAATTTTTTCATCATATCATATTTACATCTTCTAACTCGTTTGCTCCTTTATTATCGCGATTGTTGTATTGTATCGTTGGTTGCATTGTATTTCCGGGTGGTTTGCCGCTCGTATATTGTAATCTGTTGTCGTTTTTATTTCGTTGCTTGTTTTATTGTACTAAAATGAACCTCGCATGCTAAAACAACTTTGACGTTAATTTAGATGCATTTAAACGACATAGATCAAACATAATTCACATGTTTAGTCAAAACCCTGTTTGCATATCATTCAACCATCATACTAACACACGTACACGAACAACGAACGATATCTTAGTAAAGGCCGCTAAGTGCGGGCGGGTTTGGGTGTTCTTAGTGAACTTCCCAACACATACCCTCACCCCTTACTCAGAACCGTGGTTTCCGGATGTCCGAAATCATTGGCATACGAAAGGCTGCTTATCTGTTAATTAGATAACCTAAACGTTATGCTACATTGATTATTCGGGGCCGTGTTAGAAGGACGGTTAGGTTACTCCCACTAACTGGGACATGTATATTTAAATATGCATTCAGGTTGACGAACCCTCAAGACTGGACATGGGCGCATGCATGAGTGCAAGAGA
This sequence comes from Agrostemma githago, assembly GCA_958450325.1. Classification (NCBI taxonomy): domain Eukaryota; kingdom Viridiplantae; phylum Streptophyta; class Magnoliopsida; order Caryophyllales; family Caryophyllaceae; genus Agrostemma; species Agrostemma githago. Next base: position 43,540,532 of record OY288252.1, read on the forward strand.
TACAGTGTAGCAGATGAGGGTGTCAAACTATAAATCTTGTAACACAGATTTTATCATACTATTGTATTTAGAAATTTGTAATTCGGTTTTCAGTTGTTGTATTATAAGAAACGGTTCATTTATCGGTAAAAGACTCACATGAGTCGACGGTTTTTAATTTTTAACCCTTTTTACGACTTAATTATTTTTCCACCTTGTTAATTAATGTCATTGGAAGAACCGGGTTGTTACACCTGATGTAGCAGGTTATAAAGTCACTTATACTACTCCGGTTTAACTACTCCAATAATACGTATTATTCTCAAATTTATTGAAATTGATATTATTTTGGAAGACGCCCTATAGTTGGTATTATTGTCGTTAAATAACTAAATAAAAAATAAACATGTAAGAGCATTTTCTTCATAAAAAGTGTAAATAACAATTTATGATATTCAGTTAGTCTCACAAATAAGATATAAATATGTAAGGGGCATTTTCGTCATAAAAAATGTAAATAGTGATTTGAGAGAAAAATTTAATGTTTAATAATAATACGAGTGTAAGTTCAAAAAAAAAATTCTCCGTCTTTTAAAGACTGTCTCATTTCCTTATTATACGTGAAAAATATTTTAATAAAACGGGGCATTAAGAGACGAAGGAAGTATCAAGAGTGAATAATTTTATATAAAAAAAATGTTTTATAAAGGATAATTATTAATCTACTTTTAAAAAATGTAAAATTAACGAATAATATTACAATGACTGAACACGAAAAGAAGAAAAAATATCTCTAGAGGGGATTGGGGAGAGCACCTCCCTAGCACCTAATAAGAAATGTTACTCGTATATAATAACACGAATAGTGTAATGTGATGTGAATATGTGATCGTTGGTTTGCAAAAATTTAAGTGAAATTGCTTATAATGGAAAATGTGAAATATTTGATATGAATGACTCTAAACCGGAAAATAGGTAAAGTTGTTGAGGTTTTGTATATAGGGTTATTTAACAGGAATAATACCAACTATGGATGGTATTCCATGAATAAAACCAACTTTGATTAATACGGGAATAAAACCATGTATGAGAGAAATTATACGGGAATGAAATACTCTAACTGGCTACCGCCATGTGGACATGACGTAGGTCCACCCCGACATGGCCACGCGCGGGTTTGGGTAGGCGAATGAACCTCCATATGAGAAGGAACGAATTGAAATTTAAGTCGAAATGGAGTCGCCACCGAATTTTATGGTTATTCGGAACCATTCGAGCCCACTCTATATTGCCATGGTCCATACACAAAGTATGGCCCATTTTGGTTTGAGAGTTTATTGGGCTCGTCCCTTTGCATATCGATATAGATGCCGACTTGAGCGGTTAATCGTATATTGAATGACTCTCGTTGCCAATGGATTCGGACATCCGGAAACCACGGTTCTGAGTAAGGGGTGAGGGTACGTGTTGGGAAGCCCACTAAGGACACCCAACCCCGCCCGCACTTAGCGGCCTCTACTAGGACATCGTTTGACTTTTTAATATGCGCGTTAGTGATTCGGTGAAATGTTATGCAAACAGCGTTTTAGCTAAGCATGCGAATTAAATGTGAGCTACGTCAATTTAATGCATCTTGATTTATTGTCGAAGTGATTTAGCATGCGAGGGTTTATTTATGGAGTAGCGGGTGTACTCGGTCGAGTGGCACCTGTGCGAGTTGTGGCTCGTTTGTTTTAATGTGTTTTAAATCGATGATTGGCCGAGTCAAATAAAAATATTGACGGATTTAGATTGAACTCGGTTTGTCGGTATTATAATCATGTCTTATATGATTATAATACCGTTATCGGAATTTTGTAAAAATGTTATTGTTAGATAAAAAATTTGATTAGTGACGGAATTGCGTCCCTCTACGTCACGACGTCGATATTAATCCTTACGGATTATGCGACGTCGGTTTTCGTGTCAACGGGTTCCGTACTAATCTTTGAAATGGATTCATACGCGTTCAACTACGAATGATCGGGATCGTGTTAATAAACGAACCTTAAAAAAATGATCATCGTAGTCAAAAGAGTTCGGATCCGAGTTTTGATATTATTATATATATACACGGTACATACGATATTATAGTAAAATATAATAACGATGATTAAATGCAAAAGGTAAAATGTTAGTGTTAGTAATCATGTCGTTACTATCGACTAAATATAATACTATAGCATAAATGAATGTACATAAAAAAAAGAACGAGAAGAAAGGAAGAAGAAGGAGAAATCGGTGTTGAATTGTTACACCCTCAACCTACATGCTCTTGCTTCTCGGGATACGGTTCGTCTAATGGCGGCAATGGCGCGGGAACGTCGAGATATGTAGGAGGAGTTGATGGTGTGTATATGGCTCTTGGTTTGTATGGATTTTTACGAGTTTGTGCTCTCGAAATGCGTGCAAGGATGACGGCGTTTATGGCTGAAAAAATGTATGTAAAAGGGTTGTGTGAGAGTTGATGATTGTGTAGGAGGTAAAAGAGTTGTCGGGAAAAGTTGTTTTTTGTGCTTAGGATTGACGGGTATTTATAGGGGAGCCTCGACACTGGGTCACTCGACCGAGTGGCGCGGGTGCACTCGGTCGAGTGCTCTCGCGAATGCACCTGGACGTGTTTTTTGAGGCTCCACTCGATCGAGTGGTCAATCCACTCGACCGAGTGGATCAATTAGGCCGTGCTAAATCGGGAAGGATTGGCCTTGATTTGCTCTTGATTGATTGTGATTGATTTTGGATAATTTTGAATGATCTTGGCTGATTTTTGAACCTGGTGCATGTTTTGAGAATGCATCCGGTCGCTTTTGGTGTTGGTTTGTCTTGACCGGGTTTTGACCCGGTCGCTAAAAGACGGGAATTATTTTTGGTGTCGATTTTGGCCCAAATTAGTCCTGTTTGACTCGGAATGACTCACTGGGCCTGGTTTTGAGGTTGGTTTTGTGAGATTTGTATCCCGTTAAAAGCCCATGCCGGACATTATTGATTTCGAGCCCGTATCCGAGCGCGTTAGAACATGTTAGCGTCCGATCATCATCGGGTGTTTTTTGGAAACTGCTATAGACACCTGGTGGTCAAATTTTGGGTGTCTAAGAGCCCCCACTCTGACTGAGGCTTGGACAAGGCGAAAGTCAGAGTAGCTACCAAGTCAATTAAGACCTGGTAGGCTTCCATTCGGGTCGTTTATAGTCCATTAGACTCGCGTGAAGGGCTCGCCAGCCATAAGTTAGAAATCATACCTGAGCGGATGATGATAACTCCGTGGGGAACCGGACTTGTCGCATAAGTCCTTGGTGCGCCTATATGTGGGCTTATCCCGTACCATTCCGGGGAAAATGCCGCCTTGGGCTTCCGCTGGGGAGATTTAGAGGGTTGCATGTCCCTGTCTGAGTCGTACCTGTATAAGTCACATAAAATGTATGCAACACGTAGGTAGCAAAAATGACTCGTGCTGGGAAATAATGTTTTTTGAATTTTTGAAAGTTTTGAAATCTTTGAACCTTGAAATCGAAATCCTGAAAGCAGCTCACATGCTAGGTTTTCAAATTGAAAGGGGTAGAAATGAAATTTGCAATTTAAATAGACCGAAATTTGACCTTGTCGAAAAGGATTTTCTCAAATGGCTAAGTTTTGCAAATTTTAAAATGGGAATTTGAAGAGAGAGAGGTATACTGACAGACTCGACTCTGGACGTGACCGGACGAGTTGACAGACACGACTGAACTCTCAAGGGATTGGACCGTGACTCGGTAGGGGGGTGAGCCACCTAACAAGACTCTTAGGTTGCGCTACTCCGTAGCCTAGGCGAGTGGCAACCTGGTCGAATCCTCGGAATGGGAAGGATACGTTATCGGGGAATTGCAGTAGTCTGTAATGAGACTGCAACTGCACAACAGGGCTTAGCAATGTTGTTGTCTAGTGCTCTTGAATTCTTGGTTTCGAGGTATAGGCCCGAAGTGGGCGTTGTCTCGAGTCCTGATAGATTCTTGTCTTCGACTAAACCGAGTACTAGGGCACACTAAAAGAAAGGAGGCTAGTTTGAAGTCTTTTGGATTATGTGAGTGGATGGAGAACTTCTGTCTAAGAGAAGCCCCCAGGACAACAAAGCAGACTGTTGAGAACAAGACAGTGTCGTGACCGGAATGATGGCGCTTTTTGAATGTGTGTCAATGTGGGTGGTTGTGCCTCTGTTGAAAGGCTGCCTACGTATTCACGTGTAGTGAAATCAAACCAAGCCGTAGTTCAGTGGATTGGAAGATATATTATGGTGCCTAAGCTAATAGGACTTTGTGTGTAACTAGCCATAGCGATGGTGTAGGCTAGGTGCGTTCCCAATGATGTCTTGATCAAGGGGATAGAATAGTTAGGATGTTGATCCTGTGGCTGTGAGCGTTCTCCGGGTAGCCCCCATAGGTGGTGTGAACTATTTGGGCATGTTCTATGCCGACTGCAAGTTGAGTTCCCGTGTTCTTGGTTTGGATGAGAAGAGTTGGGATGGGATTTTAACGAGTTCTGCTCTCGGGGATTTGACGAGTTCTGTTCTCGGGATTTTTAACGAGTTCTGTTCTCGGGATTTTTGATGAATTTTGATCTCGGGTCTTTGATGAGTTTTGATCTCGGGTCTTTGATGAGTTTTGATCTCGGGTCTTTGATGAGTTTTGATCTCGGGTCTTTGATGAGTTTTGATCTCGGGTCTTTGATGAGTTTTGATCTCGGGTATTTGGTGAGTTTTGATCTCGGGTTTGTGTATGGTGATTGTGAATTCTGTTATGTAAAGGGGAAGTCGAGAAAAATAGCTCGAACTTCGATTGGGATAGGTTTCGATAATGCGGGATCTGGTTTCCATGTCTGGCCCTAATGGTTAGGGGTATCCTATGGAGCTTGAATCCTTAAAATTTCGGGCTGTCTCTGTCCTGGGTCTCGGGAAGGTCTTGAAGGTTGTAATGTGGGAAGGCTGAGTGTGGTGTTAGCTGACCAGCTTGATTGTCACTCCCCTATTGGATGGTATTGATAATTTTGAATTTGACCGTACCCCGGTCAAAGGATTTTCACTTGAGTTGACCGTTGACCACGGTCATGGGTATTTGATTTTTTTTGATTGACCTCTTAGCCCCGGTCAGGGTTTTTTGAATTTTTGCTGGTTGACCTCTTAGCGCCGGTCATGGATACCTCTTTTTTTTTTTGACAATGGCCTTTTTTGTTTTGGCCTTTTGCTTCTTTCCTAGACTTTTGTTTTTTTTCGTCCAGTTTTTTTTTTTTCACGGCTACCCCCCGATGGTGTTGTGGGTGGATATGGGGGTGATCCCATCGGTTGGATTAGGCTTGTGGAGCTAAACCTTTTGTAAGGTGTAAGCCCAGTTGGTGTTTATGTGAGTGCAACTCATGGTGAAGTACTCTACGGTAAACATGGTGGTTTGGATCTCGGTATTGTCATCATAATTCCGAACAGGCTTGGTGGGAGCATCGTCCCAAGTTGGATATTTCGGGCATCTATAGAGTCACGATGCTTTTTTTGCTTCTGGTCAGACTAAACGCTTAAGGTAAGGATTGGTTAGTCTTATTGGAGGGGTGTCTATTGTGGGAAATGGGCTTGCCTCCCGTCTTAAACCCAAACTAGGAGACTACCCGGATTTGTCATTGGATTTGATACCGCTCAAGGGTAGTTTTGTGGTTTTCTATACCAGGCATGGAACAGGTAAGAGGAAACGGGTCTTAGTTTCCTGCAGTCATTACAGATGCGCCTATAATAGTCACGTGCGTGTGTTCACAGTGTATGATGGTGTTCATCATGTTCTCGGAAACACAAAAGGGAAGCATATATGAGAGATTGAAAAAGATGATTTAATCGGATTGAAAAAGAGGACAGAATACAGTTGACTCTGACTCTGAAAGAGATAGAACATCCTAGACTCGGACTCAGGCTCGGACTCAAATCAAATCTGGACTCTTGGATGATGTTGTCAGTAGTCTTCGGCTTCTAAGGACTCAAGTGGATGTCCAGTATAGCCTTCGGTAGAAGCTTCACCCCTATCTTCGTTATGTCGAAGATCGTCTTCAATGATGCCCATTTCGGTAAGCACTGCAAAGTTTGAAATGCCGGCATGCCTAAGATGGACGCGGTAGGAGGGTAGGAGGTTGTTGATGAACGCCTCCACTAGTGTCTTCTCGCTGGGCTTGTCTACCAGCTTAACACTCTCGGCCCGCCAACGTTGAAGGTATTTGGTGAAACCTTCTGTTGGATCTTGGGCCATGACTTCTAAAGTCCGCATGGTAGTCTGAAGTTCAGTGTTATCAGAATAGTTTTTAGCGAACTCGGTAGCCACATCTTCCCAAGTGGGGAATCTTTTTGCATTAAGCCTATAGAACCAAGCTTTTGGATATTTTCCGAGAGATGTGCCGAACAGATTGATGAACATGTCGGCTTTGACCCCCTTGATTGCCATAAATGCTTTGAAGGCTCGGAGGTGTAGTAATGGATCCTCCGTCCCTTCGAATATGGGTAACCCCTCTAAGTTGAGATCTGTTGGTAGTTTCTCACTGATGGGTGTATAGTCTCGGGAGTTCTCAATATAAATGTTATTCCCTTGAAGGGCGTGGAATTGTTGTTCGAGCTCACGCACCGTGCTGATCAGTTTGGCAAATGGCCCAGTATTTACCGACCCAGAATTGAGATCTTGCCGTTCAATGACCGTTAAACGAGCATTTATGGCCTCTTGGTTGGTTTTCAGGAACCCTATATGGGTTTCGGTTATGGCCTGCTTACTAGCCATTTTCTCCAGCAAAGCCTTTATTTCATTGATGGTGTTTTCCATGTCCCTATTTCCGGTTGTGGGTGCCATATTCTGCGAGAATACCCACGTAATCGGAAATGTTGCTTCGGAACTTGACTACACCAAGGCATAGGAAATAGCGCGGGAGGAGAGACAACTCTGGTTTGACTCGGGTTAGACTCTCCTAAGACAAATACGTGGGGTGCGATTCTCGGAGTGACTGTGATTAATCTCCCCGTCGGAGAATAGCCCCCATGTGAGACCAAAGACTCTGATAGGACTCAGATGGTGTGACATCTAAGTGACTCGAAAATGGGGTACGTGAGACAACACGTGTAAAGCGTGACCCTTAGAGCAACCGTGATTGATCGCTCTGCTAGAGGGTAGCCCCCGAGTGGGGTGGAAGATTTTGTTAAAACTCGAGTGTCGGACGAGTGACCCTTAAACGTAAGGACCGTGAACCTTTTTTTATAGGGCTATGCCTTGTAAAAGGTTGACTCGGAAAAGACATCTAGACGAGTGACTCGTGAAAGATGGGCCTTTCTTAGGATTCGGCGAGTGGGCCGAGTCCCGTTTGAAGAAAGGTCAACGTGAGACATCCCCAGACTTTGGACTCAATTGTGTAGACGGGCCCTCCTTTGTAGGAGTGTGTCCTACGTAGGTGGGCCATGCCTTAGTCAAATAAGGCGGACTGGGGTAGGGAGGAAACCCGTGATGTAAGATCAACGGAGTTTCGACGCTAAAGACCTTCGACGACTTATGACATGACCCGACACTGCTAAATACGGGAAGTCTTAAGAAGAGGAAGGTTTTGAAATTTGATAGTTTTGGAAAACCCGAGAAAATCTCAGGGAAAGGCCCGATTTTTCGAGAAAATCGGAAAGGGTATCAGGCCTTGGTTTTGATGGTTCGAAAATATTTTTGAGTTTTGAATTGGGCAGCATACCGGCTAGAAATAGGCTATTTTGAGTAAAATCATAAGTCCTAAATTTGGTATGTGTCCCGGGTTTTGAAAATTGGATATCTTGAAATTTGAAAATTTGAATGTTGGAAAAAAGAATTTCCGACGATTTGAAAATTTGAAGGTGAGATCCCGAAGATTTGAAAATAAAAAATGGTATCTAGGAGTTTTGAAAATCGAGAATGGAATCTCGAAGATTTGGAAATGGCATCACGAAGATTTGAAAGTTGAAAATGGCACCGCGAGGATTTGAAAATTGAATTTTGAAAATTCGAAAATCGAATGGTGGATCGGAAATTCGAATTTTGAAATGGGCAGCATGCCGGCTAAAAAAAAATAGGCTTGTTTTGAGTCAAATCTTAAGTCTAAATTTCGGCAGCTTTCCGAGTTTTTGAAAATTTGAATATTTTTGGAAAGATGCATTTTTTGAAATGACGATGTTTTGAAAACGACACGGAAACCAAGTAGCACATAGTCACGTAAGCATTATAATGACGCCATGTATGCTTTACACTAAGTCTCGGTCGGTCTGCATAGGGTCTATACCAGTGTTCACAGTCTAGTCGAGAAACGGGACGGTCTTCCTAACTCGAGTGGAGCTTAGAACATGCCGCAAAGTCCATCCGAGTCGACCATGAACACCTTTAACGTATCCAAGGATGAATACGTCGTGGTATAGTGGGACGTCGGTCACCAGTACCGGCCCGGGCAAATATGGGGTTATGCATGAACCGTAAAACTAAAACGCATATTGTACTCATCAAGCGATTTCTATTCGAGTCTCACCCTGAGAACGCCGACGGTAAGCCACACATCGGTTGATCCCCAGCGGAGTCGCCAAATTGTGAACATGACGTAGGTCCACCCCGACGCGGCCACGCGCGGGTTTGGGTAGGCGAATGAACCTCCATATGAGAAGGATCGAATTGAAATTTAAGTCGAAATGGAGTCGCCACCGAATTTTATGGTTATTCGGAACCATTCGAGCCCACTCTATATTGCCATGGTCCATACACAAAGTATGGCCCATTTTGGTTTGAGAGTTTATTGGGCTCGTCCCTTTGCATATCGATATAGATGCCGACTTGAGCGGTTAATCGTATATTGAATGACTCTCGTTGCCAATGGATTCGGACATCCGGAAACCACGGTTCTGAGTAAGGGGTGAGGGTACGTGTTGGGAAGCCCACTAAGGACACCCAACCCCGCCCGCACTTAGCGGCCTCTACTAGGACATCGTTTGACTTTTTAATATGCGCGTTAGTGATTCGGTGAAATGTTATGCAAACAGCGTTTTAGCTAAGCATGCGAATTAAATGTGAGCTACGTCAATTTAATGCATCTTGATTTATTGTCGAAGTGATTTAGCATGCGAGGGTTTATTTATAAACGGTAAAACGCAAATAAATAAAGCAAAGCAAAAATAAATCGATTACAAGTTACACGGGCGGAATACAACCCGGAATTCACAATACGGCGTACAATGAAATAGAATAATTGAAATATACAATTGAAATGACGAGCAATAATTATAAACGGACCCGTGTATAAACTAGACCGTGATTTTGTGTGGGTGGACGAACCTTAATTAATTACACATTATATTGCGTGTTAATCAAGGGACGGAGTTTCGAGACCTAGACGTGGTGCTAGCCCGATCTCGAACCTTGATGCCTTGTCCCGACTTATCACCTCGAGAAATTGAGTCTAAGTTAATTTTACATCGGATACGACTAAAGAGTCGTCGACATAAAATTAATAATGTGAGACCGTCGATCAAAATCGTTTAAGTGAAGTGATATGCATGAATTTTGGAAAAGCCACGTGATTGACTTTACACGTGTCGACTAGGTCACTTAAAAAGGACGAGGCTCGAATGCTATAAAAAGAGCTCTCGGTTTTCTGGGCTACAGGACCCACTCGGTCGAGTCATGGCCTGACTCGGTCGAGTGTGTCCTTAGACGTAGCTACTGCCCGTTTTTATGGGTGCTACTCGATCGAGTAGCGGGTGTACTCGGTCGAGTGGCACCTGTGCGAGTTGTGGCTCGTTTGTTTTAATGTGTTTTAAATCGATGATTGGCCGAGTCAAATAAAAATATTGACGGATTTAGATTTAACTCGGTTTGTCGGTATTATAATCATGTCTTATATGATTATAATACCGTTATCGGAATTTTGTAAAAAATGTTATTGTTAGATAAAAAATTTGATTAGTGACGGAATTGCGTCCCTCTACGTCACGACGTCGATATTAATCCTTACGGATTATGCGACGTCGGTTTTCGTGTCAACGGGTTCCGTACTAATCTTTGAAATGGATTCATACGCGTTCAACTACGAATGATCGGGATCGTGTTAATAAACGAACCTTAAAAAAATGATCATCGTAGTCAAACGAGTTCGGATCCGAGTTTTGATATTATTATATATATACACGGTACATACGATATTATAGTAAAATATAATAACGATGATTAAATGCAAAAGGTAAAATGTTAGTGTTAGTAATCATGTCGTTACTATCGACTAAATATAATACTATAGCATAAATGAATGTACATAAAAAAAAGAACGAGAAGAAAGGAAGAAGAAGGAGAAATCGGTGTTGAATTGTTACACCCTCAACCTACATGCTCTTGCTTCTCGGGATACGGTTCGTCTAATGGCGGCAATGGCGCGGGAACGTCGAGATATGTAGGAGGAGTTGATGGTGTGTATATGGCTCTTGGTTTGTATGGATTTTTACGAGTTTGTGCTCTCGAAATGCGTGCAAGGATGACGGCGTTTATGGCTGAAAAAATGTATGTAAATGGGTTGTGTGAGAGTTGATGATTGTGTAGGAGGTAAAAGAGTTGTCGGGAAAAGTTGTTTTTTGTGCTTAGGATTGACGGGTATTTATAGGGGAGCCTCGACACTGGGTCACTCGACCGAGTGGCGCGGGTGCACTCGGTCGAGTGCTCTCGCGAATGCACCTGGACGTGTTTTTTGAGGCTCCACTCGATCGAGTGGTCAATCCACTCGACCGAGTGGATCAATTAGGCCGTGCTAAATCGGGAAGGATTGGCCTTGATTTGCTCTTGATTGATTGTGATTGATTTTGGATAATTTTGAATGATCTTGGCTGATTTTTGAACCTGGTGCATGTTTTGAGAATGCATCCGGTCGCTTTTGGTGTTGGTTTGTCTTGACCGGGTTTTGACCCGGTCGCTAAAAGACGGGAATTATTTTTGGTGTCGATTTTGGCCCAAATTAGTCCTGTTTGACTCGGAATGACTCACTGGGCCTGGTTTTGTGGTTGGTTTTGTGAGATTTGTATCCCGTTAAAAGCCCATGTCGGACATTATTGATTTCGAGCCTGTATCCGAGCGCGTTAGAACATGTTAGCGTCCGATCATCATCGGGTGTTTTTTGGAAACTGCTATAGACACCTGGCGGTCAAATTTTGGGTGTCTACACGCCTACACCTGTCAATATTTCCCTAATACAAGTATTATTGGCTAACAGTAGAATATTAAATGTAAATGTTTAAACTTCATCTTCTTCTCCTTCTCCTTCACTTCAAAACATCACCTTCTTCTTCCTCTATTCATTCATCATTTCATCATTTCATCTTCATCTTCCTCAATTCATCTTGCGGAAGGTAATTTTTTTCTAAAACTTTTGTTTATTTATCTTCTTCAAACTTTTGTTTGTCCGTATTTATAAGTAATTACCATTAATATTATCGAAAGTTCATTTTCAGGGTTATAGAAGTTCATTCCTCAATCATTTGCGTCGGCAATGTCAACGATGAGCATTCTTTTCATTTCCCCAAATCGATTTTTCTGGGTTTTTCGTATTCTGGGTTTTATTTAGGGTTCTTATTCTGGACTTAAATTAGGGCTTTAAGTGTCGAATTAATGTCTTTTTAATTGGTTTGATTGAAAACGTAGGTTGATCCATGGAGACTTATGGTTGCAGAAAACATATTTGGAGTTTGATCCCCATGAATTCGAAGAACATGAATTTGATGGGTGACCCATTGATTTGGAGAAATTATGGTTTAGGAGAGAGAATTTGAAATGGAGTTTGTTGGGTCAATGAAGAAGATGAAAATCTGTGTTAATTAATAGTATGAGACCCACAAAAACTGACTTCATCCGGTCATTTAAGAAGCTATTTCATCCCCGTATAATTTCTCTCATATATGATTTTATTCTCGTATTAATCAAAGTTGATTTTATTCATGGAATACCACCCATAGTTGGTATTATTCCTGTTAAATAACCCTTGTATATATTTACTGAGCTTGTACAAGTTTCTGAGTTGAGTTGTACGGAATAAGTTTTTGAACTTAAACATTTATGTAATTTAACTCGACAATTTTACACTAAGCTCAGAAAATTTACAGCAAAATTCGAAACAAAAAGATCAAAATCATCAAATCAGTTGTACATAGTTCAAAGTGACAATAATAAGTGAGATGATCGACCCTTCAATTTATATTTCATTGACTTTCAACTAAATATTACAAGTTTTTTTTTAACTTGAGGAGAAACGACACTTAATTCTATTACTATTATACCTTAAATATAAGTATATATCACAATTCGATATCGTGATCCGTGAATTTTATGGGTTATAAAACTAGTTTATCTTGAAAACGAAGAGAGAAAGAAAGAATATTGGAGTAGTACACGGCTTGCAATTTCGCATCTCCTCCTCCCTTTTAACGCAACCAAAATATAATCTCGTGATTCTCGTACCTCTCCTTCCAGACTCCCCCAGTATTCGTACAATCAATGACAGACCCAACCCGACCCGTATCAGGCTACCCAGCGCAACCCACGAACGGCTACCAACCACCACAACAACAACAGCATCCACCACCGCAGCCTAACTACTACTACCCTAACTCAAACCCAAACCAACACCAACACCACTATCCCCCGCCGCCGCCGCAGCCGCCGTCAGCACGCGCCGTCCTCTACCGCCGGTTCATGTCAGCCCTAATCTTCTTCTTCATCGCCTTCTTCATCGCTTTCTTCATCGTCTACCTCGTACGCCGTCCACGTGTCCCTGTCATCACCATCACCGCCCTCTCTCTCTCCTCCCTCAACCTCTCCTCCACTTCTCTCTCCGCCACGTGGTCCGCCACATTCGCCGTCTCCAACCCTAACACCAAGAACCACGTCTACTACGACGAGATCGAAGCGCGTCTCTTCTACCACTCCTCCATCCTCGCCCTCAATCAACTCCCGCCGTTCGATCAGGCTACCAAAGATCAAACGGATGTCAATGCTCGCCTCGTTGCTTCCTCCGCTTACATTGAACCCGGTCTAGCCCGGGACTTTACCTCCGACCGCTCTCGAGGAACTGTTAAGTTTGATGTTCAGGTGCTTGCTCTTGTGAGGTTTAAGGCTGGCGGTTGGAGAGCTAGGTGGAGAGGGCTTAGGGCTTTTTGTGATGGTTTGCCGGTCGCTATTAACGGTTCAACTGGCGGTTTGATTGGCGGTCCTCGACGGTGTGCTGTCGGGATTTAGTCGAAGTGATTTGGTTGATTAATTGATAACTCAATGTTAGTAATAGAGATGTTGATTGACTGGGATTGGGATTTTCGTTTTCTGGTGTTATGATCTAATCCACCTGTTCCTGTCATTTGTTTAGCTTTCTTTAAAATAATTCAATGACGGGAGACGGAAAGAATATAATTGAGTACAAGTACTACATTCTGTAAATGAAGATTACGTCAATTCGTGTATAGTTTAGTTTATGGGCTAATTCGCCCAGTGTCCGTTTACGTGTTATTTTTGATTGATTGTTAGTGATTTTGAATTTGTTGATTTTGTTATTTCTCTCGAACCGTAGAATGCGAGATTTACTCATCGCGAGTGTGAATGCTAGGCTGCAGTTAAATAAAATTTAATTTGCTGATTATGTTATGGTCTGTTGAAGTAGAATGTGATTTATTCAAGTACATTGCATGGTAGTTAACGGGTTGGATCGCAAATGTGAATGCTAGGTTACAGTTAAATAAAATTGAATGGAACAGGATGAATGTTAGGGGTGATGGTATCGAGTTAAGAAAGGGGAGTTGTTCTATGGAGGTGTTCTTACATCCTCATTGGAGTTCTGTACTTCTACTTCAGGCACGCACTGAGGTCTGTTACGTATGCCCCAGGGTCCGGTCCGGCCGTCCGGGGTGTGGTACGTATTGTAGGATTACATTTCAAATACTATTGCATACCATATCGTTTGTCATTGAGGACTTATGGGCTGCTGTCTGCTGATAAATCCAATAATGAATTAAGGATGCTTCTTTGCTATTTTAAGGATGCTGGACTAGGTAAGTTGAATTAGTGTTTTAAGTAACGAATGACCTCACTGCATTTAGATAGTGGCATTTTTATTTCTCTTCCTTTATGACAGTGGAAGAAGCCTCGTCGTCATATTTACAGAGTCATCCTCAACTTTTCCAAAATCATTGTCATTCTTTCGGTCACCTTTGTTTTTATGTAGGTGTGTATGGGTGGAAATGGAAAATGATATACAAAGTTTATTTAAAGGCAAAGCCATTAAAGCCATAATCGTTTTTAAATTGAATTGTACAGAGTACTTTTTTACATTTCAGTGGAGAAAACATTAGTTGTGAATGGGGACAGGTATTTTATAGTACTAATTCTATGGTTTCTAACAATATAAAATCATCTGGCATTATGTTCGTAGGGTCAATAGTTTACAACGATTAATCGATTCCAGACGACCTATGTTTGATGTCCGTAGTTTGTGCCGACTACCTAGTTGATGTGAGGATGGCTTGTTGCCTTTAGCGTCTAGTGTTGAAGCTTTTGTGAACCTTGTAGATTGAAAATGGAACAAATGCTATTGACAACCTAATCGAATCGCGTTGTATACGCTTTCCTTAAGAGTATTTCGACCCTACAAGCCTTGAGTATCACGAAATCTCTCTAGGATAAGACAATTTTACAGAATTCTAGGCTTTAGAATTTCTGAAACTTGCACTTTTGGGTTACTGTGAATGTTTTTATGTTAACCACCAAATCCATGACATATATGAATGTATATCCATGCATACATGCATACTCTAAGTACATACAGGTAAAACATGTCATATGAACTTAGACTTTAGGGAATGACACGTTGGTTCCCTCCAATACCAACCAAATCAACCGCCAAAACAAGAGAATAAACCGTGCAAAACAGAGCCAACATGGTCATGTCCAAACCGACACGGCCGTGTCGACCATTTTCGACATGGCCATGTCCAAAATGGACATGACCATGTAGGCTTCCAGTAGCAAACCAATTTTGTACACTTGGGACATGTATCGTCCTTAGGGCGCGACCAAAATAACATTTTTCTCTTAATTTAACGGTTTTAAGTTGAGTAACTCTAATCTAAATACGTAAATACTTAGACTAACCACTTAAAACACGATATTTATCGATTTATCGTAACCATTCCCTATTACAACAAACTCGTTATTAGATTATATACAAGCGTGCACTCCGCACCTCCGTACTTATATTATATCTTTCTCGAGTTCATTCCGATTTCGGTTTGAAAACCCGAATACATTTAAATGACTTGTGACCGAGTCATTAACATTCCTCTCCCATTTAAGTGTATCCCTTGTTTCCAATAAAACAAACAAAACAAAACAAGCTTATGCATAAACTTGGATTGAATTTTCACATTAGTACATTACACATTCCAAATATTCGAGAATCCGGGTGTCGCTAAGGATTGAACTCTTCATACTCATTGTGAATACATGAAGATAACATACACATAAGCTCAAACAAACTCATTAAGTTAAACTTGACACTATTGACCGCCTTGTGTCCATATCCTCTCATGAGTGTATAAGAAACCAAGTCCGAGCTTCTTTGAAGCGGCTACACTTCACATTCACATTGGTGAATAGTGCACCTGCAAACCGCACTTTGTCAAAGATTTCATTAAGAAGGTTTAAACTTCAACCTTATCATGAAGGTTCAAGCACATACCTTTCGGGATATTCATTTATGTGCTCCAATCTCTACAATAAGCCTTCCACATTGAACTCAAGCCTTCAAGTTTAGTTAGAGGGGAGTTGGTATCTTACTACAAAGATCAAGATGAACTTAATCCCATCCCGATAACCGACTTGATAACCAAGTTCTTAGCTAATCCCTTCGTCAAGTGATCGGCCAAATTATGGTGAGTTCTCACAAAATCAATGGAAATTATCCCTTGAGTTATTAGCTCACGAACCGCGCTATGTCTAACACCGAGGTGTCTAGACTTTCCATTATAGACTTCACTATATGCCTTAGCCAAAGTTGCCGATGAATCGACATAGGAGGAATGGGTCGTGGCCACAACGAAATTTCAAACACCAAATTCCGTAAGCATTCCGCCTCTTTACTGGTCGCCGCTAAGGTTATGAATTCCGACTCCATGGTCGAATCAGATATACAAGTTTACTTCTTTGAAGCCCATGAGATAGCTCCACCACCAAGTAAGAACATTCATCTAGATGTGGATGAATGGTCTTCAATGTAATCCCCTAGAAATTCTAACGCGATACAGTGGCGGAAACACTGTAGAGTCGGGATTAAAACACACTGTAACTATGTCTTAGTAAATTAAATTGGTATAGTCAAACGTATGCCATACATAAAAATAGCTAAAATTAAAACAATCCATAAAAAGGTTAAACAATCCGTAAGACATAATTATTAAAAAGATTAAGCAGGATCCAAGACTGCTCGTTAGCCCACACCCACCGGAAACAAACACGTATACCTGCCATGTTAAAACATAACAGCCACAATCAGTGGGGAGCAACGTCAACGTTCTCCCAGCCGTATAACAGGATTTTAAGACTGTACTTACTACTATAGAAAAATAATAAAAATGGAAAACAGTAAAACATCATATTAAAGTAAGTTTTCGGCACAAAACCAAAATATTAAAATGGGTTACCGAAGAAACATAAAAATATTTGCCAACCTGCAAACCAATTTATATCGATAATAAATAAAATAATCTAAATGGCGTTATGGATAGGATTAATGTAGAATCTAGACTTTCACTAGGACAATACTAAAATCTAGTTTCGAGAACTTAGTCAAAACAAATCAGACTTTGATCTCTAACTAGGCAACTCAACTATAACAGGACTGCGTGCAGCGAGGTCCTGGCTTAAGTAGTGCACACCCCTCCTGGATACAAACCATATCCAGTTCAACCCGACGCGACTTACACGATACGATATCTAAGTTTAAGGTAAACATACACCCTCCTGAACACAAACCATGCACAGTTCAACGACCAATGTGTCTCAACATAGACACACCAGCTTTATAGTTGATGGCAAGACGTACAGCCCAGACTATATTACTCTAAACCCACACTTTCCTTGTTCCATAACTC
This sequence comes from Agrostemma githago, assembly GCA_958450325.1. NCBI lineage: Eukaryota > Viridiplantae > Streptophyta > Magnoliopsida > Caryophyllales > Caryophyllaceae > Agrostemma > Agrostemma githago. The sequence goes on from OY288252.1 coordinate 43,557,702, forward strand.
CAAAACAATCCATTATCGATAATTAAAAGATGTATTCAATAATATAAACCATAAGAGAACAAAAGGAAAAAGAACCACTTTCCAAAAGAGGAAACTTTCTATTTTAGGAAACTTCTATTTTTAGAAACATACTAAAAATAGCATCATATGAAAATAGCAAAATATTAGTAAACGATATAGATTTATAAAACTAGTACTTTCGGCCTTAACGATATTAATTCTTAAAACGAGAACTTTTGCGTTAGTGAAATTATTGAAACGTCATACAAGTGTTTATAAAATGATTTAGAAATGTCTTAAACATTTTAAATACTACTAATTAGGGTGTTTTCAAAATCTAAAAAACTAAAATTCCCTAATTATTATTAGTTTCGACAATACGATTATAAATAGGATTTTACGGCAAATGGCAAATAAAATCTTTTAACGTCTTTTATTTAATTAAACCATTGAATATATTTAGAATATGTTAAGGGATGATTTAACTCTTAAAGTTTCAGATTTAAATACTTTCAAAATTGCTGGAAAAATAATTCTTTTAGGTAAGACGAAGAATTTTAACGATAAAGCACAATTTGTCCGAAAATCAATAATTATTAATTAAAGACTTTAATAAATAGTACCAAAAATTACGTAAAATAGTTAAAACATAATTATGGACATTCTGTTCAAAAATGAAATTTTCCAGAATCCTAAAACTCGGTTTTTAAAGCGTTTTCTCGTTAATCGTCTAATCTCGACAATAACGATTAATAAAAATAGTAATTACCAAACGATTTAAATATTAATATCCAAAAATTATTATTAAACTTAAAAATCATGATTTTCCAGAATATAAAATTTTCAGATTTTTCCAAAATTCCAGATTCAACAAATTCCAACAAAACCGTCATTTAAACCCGTTTTCACAATTAATGATTTCATTAATAAACTTATCGTTCCTAACATTTTATTAAGGCACTAAAAATCATGAAAATATATGAAATCATCAGAATCACAAATTTTTCCAGATTTAAACCAAAGACCAGAATTCGAGAATTTAAACAACAAACACGGTTTTAACGATAAACGATGATTTAAAGTGATTAATTAATTCATCCACTTAACAATTCCGAAAAATTATAAAAAACTTCTTAAAATTCTATTTCATCATAAAGTTTCACCACGTCAAAAATCAGGTTAAAATAAAATGTTTAGGTACTGGAACTAAAAATCGGCTTTTAATCGTTTTTGTCCGTAAACGGTAATAATTCAATAATCGATATTTAAAATATCAGAAAAATCTTAAATTATTATAAATCATCGAAAATATCAATTTTACAGAATATAAACATATATTACATGTTTAGGCCGAATATTATGATTTTACAAATTAATATAACAATCGTTAATCTCGAAAAAGCGATAAAAATACCGAAACATGCAAATTTTCAACTTTTAAAAATTTTCCAGATTTGGTGACATACATATATTGTCAAAATAAAAAATAAAAATATATACATGCAAATACACAATTAAAATCATGAAATACCGAGTAACATCGACGTTACCTCTACTCCAAGTCTGAATCGATTATATACTCGTCGGCCTCGGGATCGTCCACAAATCCTTCCAAACACGAAAATCATGGCAGAAAAATACCATGAGAAAACTAACAAAAATCAAGGTAAATAATGATCGAAAACGACGTCGATTATTACCTTAACGAAGGAATCGGAAAGAGGATTAATATGACGATAAAAACGATTCGATTGAGACTCGAAATGGAGCAAAAATCAGGCTGGAATAGGGAAGGGAGTACTCGGCCAAGAAGGAAAAAAAGGATGATGAATATGTTGTAGTAATTTTTTTGTTAATGCACAAAATGAATGTAGAGTAGATTAAAGGAGAAGGAGGTTACTACACTTAAAGAGCATAAATGATAGTAAAATAGTTGAAGAATCCTAAGTGCATCTAGACAAATATGGCTAGCCAAAGGGATAAGAAGAGGAGTAGGAAGAGCTTGAGTAGTAAAGCCTCAATTCAATGAAAAGAAAAGAATCCTATGTTTACGGTTTAATGTGATAAAATGAAACGTATTAATAAAACATAGTTAAATTGTGATAAGAAGCTTTGTCGGTCCAAAATATAAGGAAAAGGTCTCAAATGACTTATAAGTTGATAAAAAGTATAATCGTAAAATAGTTAAAGGCATTTCAAGGTAATTCCAGTAAACCTCGCGTAAGAAAATAATTATTCGCGAAGCTTCGTAATAAAATTATTAACGACTAAATACTTGTAAATAAATAAAAATATTTACTAGTTGAAAATTTTATATAAACGTATTCAAACATTTTTAGGAAAAGGAATAACTTAAATCCGAGTTTAAAAACGTCAATTCGAATAGAAATAGAATTCCTCGCGGAAAATTAATTAGTTTACGATGAAAATTGAATAAATAGGTTTAAAAGAATTAAAATCCTTTAAAATAAAAATAAATATCATTGGACTCGAAAATAAAAATAAAGCTTGGAAAAATAATGAAACATAAGGCCGAAATAGAGTTATGACGAAGTCATAGCGGAAAGGATAAAAGCGCTGGAAAAAATAGCGGGTGTTACACTCAAAGTTGGTGATCCAACTAGCATCCGAATAACCTTCCAAAACAGAAGGAAATCCGATGTAGTGCAAACTATAATTTATGGTTTGCTTTAAGTATCTCAACACACGTTTAATAGCAACCCAATGCACGAGGCTAGGATTACTTGTGTATCTATTCAACTTGCCAATGGCAAATGCAATATCCGGTTGAGTACTTGTCATAGCATACATCCAACACCTAATCAATTGTGAGTACTCAAGTTATGATACCGCTTCACCTTTATTGGGTAAAAGTTTCACACTCAGATCCATTGGTGTGCTTACTGGAGAACAATGATCGTGATTGAACCTCTTTAACACTTTCTCGATGTAATGAGATTGTGATAAAGAAAATCCCTTGTTCTCACGCTTGATCTTTATGCCAAGTATCACATGCTAGAATAATAGCATGAGCGTCTTTAGTTTAAATAATATGGGCCAGAAAAATCCGGATTGTAGAACCTTAGTAGTAGTAGTAGTAGTAGTTCTGGATAGGCCGTGGTGGCCTCCGTAAGCTGAAGAATGACACATCTTCGAAATAGCCCGTCAACACACTCCTTGAATAAATACGGGTCATCCCAAAAATATTGGCGGACATCATGGAGGAATTTCTTCCTCTGCTGATACGAAAAATCTGGTGGTAGAATATTGCGAACTAAATAGTTGGCGTAATCAACGAACTAAGGATTCTTTGTAGTAGAAATCGACATAAAAGAATCGTCAGGAAAGGAGTCATCGATAGGGAGAGTATTCCCTTCATCTACGATCCGTAGCCGAGATAGGTGATCGGCTACTACAATCTCAGCTCCTTTCTTGCCCCGTATATCTAAATCGAACTCATGGAGTAGGAGTATCCATCAGAGGAGTCGGGGTTTGGCTACGTCCCTCTTGGCTAACAGATATTTCAGTGCGGGATGATCAGTGAAGATAATGACTTTGGACCTGAGCAAATAAGTTCTGAATTTTTCTTCCGCAAAAACCACTGTTAGAAGCTCCTTCTCAGTCGTGGCATACTTCATCTGGGCCTCATCGAGCGTTCTACTAGCATAGTAGATGACACTCAGCTTCTTATCCTTTCTTTGCCCTAATACTGCATCGATAGCGTAATCACCGGGATCACACATAATCTCAAACGGGAGGTCCCAGTTTGGGGCCTGCATGATCGGTGCTGTCATCAGCGCTGTCTTCAACCTTTTGAACGCATCAAGACAGTCATCAATAAACCGAAAAGGTACATCTTTAAGGAGAAGGTGCGTAAGTGGTTTCACAATTTTAGAAAAATCCTTGATGAACCGGCAATAAAATCCGGCGTGACCAAGGAAACTTCTACTCCCTTTAACATTGGCAGGGGACAGTACTTGCTTAATCACTTGCACTTTCACCTTGTCAACCGCAATGCCTTTATCAGAAATAATCTGACCTATAACAACTCCCTGAGTGACCATGAAATGGTACTTTTCCCAATTCAATACCAGATTGACCACTATACATCTCTGCAAAATCTTATCCAAGTTAGTGAGGCAATCAGAATAATCAGACCCGTAAACACTAAAGTCATCCATGAAGACTTCCATGATTGACTCAATGTAATCCGAAAATATGCCCATCATACATCTCTGAAATGTAGCAGGGGCATTACATAATCTGAATAGCATCCTGCGATATGCGAAAGTGCCATATGGACATGTAAATGTGGTCTTTTCCTAATCGCCATGATGAATGGGCATCTGAAAGAACCCAAAATATCCATCTAGAAAACAGAAAAATTTACGGGATGCTAGACGTTCTAGCATTTGATCGATGAATGGGAGGGGGAAGTGGCCTTTATTGGTACCTGTATTCAGCTTCCTATAATGGATGCACATACGTCAGCCTGTGACTATTCTAGTGGGTATCAGTTCATTTTTCTCGTTTTTTACGACCGTGGTCCCACCTTTCTTAGGGACCACCTGAACTGGACTAACCCCTTTTGAATCGGAAATGGGATAGATTATGTCGGCGTCTAGGAGTTTAATGACCTCCTTCTTAACTACTTCTTGCATGTTCAAGTTTAACCTACGTTGACCCTGAATGCATGGTCTATGACCTTCAATTCCTCAAGATTAATCTGGTGCATACAGAAATCCGGACTAAGACCTTTCAGGTAATCAAGGGTGTAGCCCAAGGCTTTCTGATTCTTTCTCAGAATGACCAACAAAGCAAATAGTTGGTCGTTGTTAAGGGTGGAAATGACTATGACTGGATACCGTTCGGTATCGTCTAAGAATGCATACTTAAGATTAGGAGGGAGAGGTTTAAGTTTAGGTTTCGATACCTCGACAGCATATGAGGTATTTACCAAATTGTGGAGCCTCTCACTTTCCGTCTTAGTTTGGTCACGCTCTTCCAATGCTGCTGCTAAAACATCAACAATAGCCTCGTTTTTTCCAGTTTCCTATGCACATGCCTCTAAACACATCAAAGCCTTAAAGGGGTCCCTTAGAAGGGGACCCGATAAAAAAATCTGACACTGACTCTTCAATTATGTTTATAGCATAGCATGTGTCATCTATTATAGGCTTAGCCATGGTCTGGGCAAGGTTAAATGTGACCCCGTCATCCCCTATCTCTAGTGTCAAACAACCATATTTGACATCTACAACTTCCCCTACAGCGTGTAGGAACGGTCGGCCTAAGATAATCGGGATTTGGACGTCTTCAGCCATATCAAGCACAATAAAATCAAAAGGTATAAAGAATTTACCTATCCAAACTGCCACGTCCTCTAGTATATATCCCTAACGGCTGCATGCTTAACCGATCGGTCGACAATCTGAAGAGTCACGTTAGTGAATTTGAGGTCGCTCGTATTCAGTTTCTCGCAAACTGAATAAGGCATGACACTGACACTGGCACCTAAGTCGCATAATGCTTAATCGATGGTCACACTGCCTAGGTTCAGGGAATAGAAAAGATATTCGGGTCTTTTAGTTTAGGGGGAGATTTTTTTCTGTATGAGTGCGCTGCACTCCGTAGTAAAGGCTATGGTCTCGGTTTCACTAATACTTTTATTACGACTAAAAAAATCTTTCATAAATTTAGCGTAAGAAGGTACCTGAGTGATGAGCTCGGTGAACGGAACCGTGACCTGAAGATTCTTCACTACCTCCATAAACCTCCCGAATTGTTGTTCCATCTTAGTGTTGCGTAACCGACCCGAGAATGGAAGCTTAATCTGAACCGGAGCCTGCTGCTTGCTGATTTCTGAACCTGACGACTCATGTGATTTCTTCCCTTCAGTCGCTCCTCATATGCTCTCTTGGCTAGTCGATCGACTGGCCTCATCAATCGACTTCTCTTTCTTCTTGCCAGTCGATCGACTGGCATAATTGGTCGGTCCTTGCTTGTTTTTACCAGTCGGTCGACTGGTCTTCTTAGTTGGGACTAATTCAGTAGACACAACTGAATTGCCAGCTCCTTCGTCTTTCGTCACATCTTCAAGCTGGTCGTCATATGGAATCTTAGGACCGTCATAGTTAGTACCACTTCATAACGAAATGGCATTGGCGGTGTCGTGAGGCTGCTGTGGCTGGGACGGAAGAGTACCTGGTTACCTTTGAGCTTGAGACGATGCTAGTTGAGTGGTCTGTTTCTCCTATGTCTTAATAGCGGTGACATGGTTCTGGTCACTTTTATGGACGGTCGTCATAAGATTCATCATCATATTCCTTATCTTGACAATCTCTAGAAATTGCTGATGCTGAGGAGAAACCTAGTTCTGCTGATTCGGTTTTTGAAAACCGGCTTGATTGAATGACTAATTACCTTGCTGCTGGAATGAATTCTTCGGAGGAAGAACATATGGCTGTGGTTTTGGTAGTGGCGGTGTGATTAGATACAACATGTTCTGGCTCCGGTAAGATAAATACGTGTGCTGTCGGGTAGCGTCGTTATAATAATTGAAGAATGGATTGCCCTTGTAAGAGGCAAATTCATTCACCAACACCATCGTACTCATACAATCGGCAAGATCTGGAGAGCCACAAGTATGGCATACCGGACCTAGCTGCTGCATGGCATGAACGGGCTGGAGTTGTGAGCTGCTAGAAGTGCAGAGATCCTCGATCTTCGCGGTGAGGCTAGCTATCTGAGATGATAATGCAACAATCGACTGGTCGGCGGCTTCTTTCCCTTTAGGATGATATTGGCGGGGCTGACTATATTGGCTGTCATAGATAGCAATAGATTTGATTGTTTGTAAAGAATATTGACATTGATATCATCGAATCGACCATTGTTGGCGGCATCCAATATACGGCCAGCCTCGAAAGTACACCCATTATAGAACGTAATAGCCAGGAACCAAGTATCGAGCCCGTGGTGGGGGCATTCTTATTGCAGCTCCTTAAATCGCTCCCATGCTTCATATAACTCATCTGAGCGCATCCAGAAACTAATAATTTGGCTTCGTAGCATTGCGGTACGCTCAGGTGGGAAATATTTCCGATATAAAACGAGAGCTAAGGTGTTCCAATCGGTAATCCCCTCGGCCAATTTTTTTAGGTTGTTGATCCATCTTTCAGTCTTGCCTACCAAGGAAAATGGGAATATCATTTCTTTGATTTGGTCTTGTGTTGCCCCATATTGCTTAATTATGGAACAATAAACAAGGAATTTCCTTATATGCTGATAGGCATCTTCACCGGGAGTACCACCGAACGTACTTTGTTTGATCAAGCTGATGAAAGCTGGCTTGATCTCGAAATTCGCGGCTGCTACCGTTGGAGCAGCGAGAGTGGGCAGCACGTCAACATTGGACATAGAGTGATAGACAATTTTTCCGCCATTGGAGGAATAATAGGAATAGTGGGGATAATATAGGTTCCTCGGGAGGTGGGACTTCGTTGTTGACACTCTCTAAGTCGGACTGAAGGTCCTCATATAGATTATCAAGCTCTTCGATAAATTCAGCCCGACTGCTTTCTCTAAGGAAACGTAACTGTCGTCGCAAAGTACATTCTAGCTCGGGGTCAAAGGCATGAAGCTCCGAGCGAGAAGACCTAGGCATATAAATAGCTACAAGTAAACAATGAGATCAGTCTCACGGAACTGTCGTTCCCTAAAACGAGAGACAAATTAATCAACTAACTAATAAAATTGCGTCGTCTCCCCGACAACGGCGCCAAAATTGATACGGCTAAATCATGACACCGTAATCAAAATAACCTAAATACAGCTAATGGGTAGATAGTGATAAATAGGGTCGATTCCACTGGGACGCAGATTGAATTTATAAGTTGGTCGATTAAAGATTCTAATTCACGAAGTACAATAGGTTTTGGGTTTTAAGCTAAAAGACTAATATTGACAGTAAATATTAAGAAACAGTAATGCTAAAAACAGTAGACTACCATGAAGAGGAAAGCTAAAAGGAATAAGATTAATGAAAGAAAAACACCAGAGTTACATGATCATTATAAACCAAGATGAGCATAAATATAATATTCAAACAATCGATTAATACGAACTAAAGAGTAAAGACACGGTCCTCTCGGATCACTAGTCGCCCTAGAAGTCACCTAACGGGCTCTCGCTACGTTTTAGGGAATTCTATTGATTACAACGGGTCTTATCCTTTCCCGGGCTTTCTCTACGTAGGTCAAAATTATGAGATACAAACAATCAATTACAACCTACAATTAATTACTCGTCAATATAATGTTGCAAGAGCGATTTAGTTCATAGAAATCGATTTATTCAATTACTGCATAAATACAAAGTTCGACTCATAAATCACCTATAAGTCCAGTGGGATAAATTTAGCTAATCATATTTACAGTGATAATGATTATATCAACAATGACGATAATGAAAACAGAATAAGACATGATTTCTAATAAGAATAGGATGATGTAAGGTAATGCCAGTTATAAGAACGGGATGAATAATAGATGGACGAATGGTGGAAGAAAAATATGAAAAGCAGAGAAATAAAGAGATCAGAAGTTATTGAAAGACAGAAGGAGATTAGAATTAATAATGATTACGTTAAACTAATAAATATTAGAAAAAGAGATAAATAAACTACTGAGAAAAGGGAGATTAGTGAAGGAGAAGAAATTACCGAGATTAGGGAACCGTAGAATTAGAGATAAGAATAGAATAAAACGCGAATAATAATATTAACAATGAAATTCCCAAATGCTTGAAATAATTACTAATAACTTGAAGCTTACTGAAAGCTTAGAGTAAATATAAATAATAACTACTTTTTGTTTTGATTACAGAGATAACAATGGAGATGAAAAGATAAGATAAAGATGCGATGATTGAAGATCATGCTTAGACTAGAAATCCAGCCCTATTAATAGTGCTCAAGGCCTCAATCAACAACTCCTCGCTTAAACTGCCATCCTCAATCCCCATTAACTACTAACAGTGCGGAAAAACTGAAGTAGTGGGGTGTAGGAAGCTTGACGCGCAAGGGGGAGATCGTGGGTCGTTACAGAAAAATATCTAGGCTCGACTGATTTTTGCCTTAAAAGACCTGAAGTCCCTTTCGGTTGACTGGGATCCTCAGTCTGGGTCGACTGGGATCCTCATTCGGTCGACTAAGATCCAGTCTGGTCGACTAGGATCCATCAGTCAGTCAACTGAGATCTAGTCTGGTCGGCTGAGATCCATTAGTCGGTCGAGTGAAGTCCAGTCTGGTCGAGTGGAATGCTGCATCTTGATGAGTCGATTCTGCATCTGGGGTGATTTGTTGTGTTTTGATCATAATGGACCAAAGATCATTCACTTGAGGATCAGATCTTCTTATTTGGGCTCAGCTTCGATCTTTACTTGGTTTTCGTACAATGACTCGGTTTTAGAGCTTTAATGATTTTTGACGTGTTTTGAGCTCTTTTGACTACTCGGTCTCAATTATCTGCAAAATAACAAAAGAATACCCGAATAGCACATATGGGAAAAAATGGCGTAATCCGTTAGCTAAATTAACAAAATGACACGGAAATGCGTTTCGAAGTAGCTGAAAAATCGAATAAGAACGACACATATCACATGGCAGTAGTTTTAGACTATGACATAACCAATTTTGACGACCTTGATTTGTATTCTCTCCATTTTCCCCAACTTTTCCTCGATTTCATTAATATTTCCCATTTTCCTTATTTTATACATCAACTTCTCTTTTTTGCCTTATTGATTTTCCTCCACTTTCTCCCCAACTTATTCTTTAGCTTAAAATAATGATATTTTACTGATTTCTAACGAAATTAATTTAATCACGTTAACAAACAAAGCATTGATGTACATTGCACTTAAAATAAAGGGATTTTCTACGCGGTATCCCTATAATTTCCACTTTTCTACGTGGTACCCCTACCTTTTCTATGTCTATACATGTTACCCTTTAAGTTTACTATTAATTTAACTAGTGCCCAAAAAGTTTTTTTTTCATCAAGTTTTGTCGTTAGATTATGTTTTTAGCTCAGGATTAGGACTTCAATATCATTTACCTTAGATAATTAACAAGTAATTGAGCTTAATTTAAGTTTTATTATTTGATTTGACAATATAACGTCAAAAATATAATCCGTTTATATTCGGAGTATAACTGCAAACACGTACAAAATTGTTCGTTTAACTTCAATTATCAGTTAATTAGGTATGTGAAATGACGTTTAAATTTTAATATTGAACATAAAAAGGTAATTTGTTGTCCAAAATTGACGGGAAAAAAAGTTTAGGGGTACCAATAAAAATTAAAATAAAGTTTAGGGGCACCAAAGAAACTTTTAGTAAAGTACAAGGGTACCATGTATGCGTGTAAAAATTGTAGGGGTACGAGGTAGAAAAGTAAAAAGTTTAGGGGTACCACGTAGAAAATCTCTAAAATAAAAAGTGAAAGAATTATGATAAAATGAAAAAAAATCAGAAATTATGCATGCAAAATCAGAATTAGAGAAAACATAGGAGACGAAGATGAAAATTAATCTGGGTTTTTTGAGTAGAATAATTGTAATTAGGCCACGTTTAATGAAATTAATCAACTACAGGGGTATAAGTGAGGGTTTAGAAAATAGGAGGGATATATGGTAGAAAACGGAAAAACAAGAGGTAGAACGTAGAAAAACCCAAAAATTAATTAAGATACATATCATGATATAACATCATAATAAAATTTATGTTGCTTGAATAAGTTTGATTTATAGATCTTGTTATTGTGATTTTAGTGGTATTTTATTGTTATTTATGTCGTTAAAAACTAGAAATTAATGGAAATTTTTTGATTGATGTCATTTAATAGACAACGTCTGAAACATTGTGGTGCCATCTACGGAGTACAATCTTTTCTCCGCTGCACTATTAAACTACTCTTCCTTGTATTTCATTTCCGCATTTGTATGTAAATTAAAATTAGAGGATATTGTTAGTCATTAGATAAAAGTTGGTTGGTTATTTAATATGTTGAAGGATGTTCATATAATGAAACGTAAGCAATTAAATTGAACGGATTACAATAGAAATTATAGACTCGTTGGAACGCATGAAGTAATAAGCAAAATAATGCACTCTATCATGATTCTTCTACTTTTAATTTATGTTTTGTTTGCAAGAAGTCATGCCTTTGAAATACTATGCTAACAGTAACACTAAACCAAAATACAAAATTACACTTATTGTTTCTAAAACAAATGACTATATGAGTACGCACTACTGTTCCTATCATGCCCATAGTCGTAGTCATCTTCTATACGATGACGATCCCTGTCCATATCTCGGTAGTCCCAGTCCCAGTCCTAGTCCCAGTCCCTGTCCCAGTCTCTGTCTCTGTCTCTGTCTCTGTCCTTATCCCTATCATTGCCTCTACCGTGATCTCTATCATAGTCACGGTTATTGTCCTTGTCCCTGATTAGTAAGTAGGAGAAAAAATGTAAGCAAGAAAATCACGCGCCAAAGCAAAAACAAAAGAAAAAAAAGCAAGATAAGTGCAATAGTTTGACACAGTAGGTTTGATGATCAGCTTGAATGGTTAAGGATAAAGGTCACGATAACTGCAAAAGTTTGAAGTACAGAGTAGCTTGATGTTCAAATAAAGATGTAATGACCAATAACGTTAGAATGTAGGTGTACTCTTATAGTCTTGTTTATAACCAAAAGAACAAACATATATTAGGAAAAAGAAAGAATTAAATGGCACAGCTACCGCGACAATCGAATAATCAAGGTTTTGAGTAGTTTACAGACTTCAAGTTTGATGTTGTATGGATCGCATTGGTACAAACGTTGAGATAAGGTCGTGAGTCTCGTGACCACAAATTCTATAACCAAGTTTCAAATTAAAATTCAACTAGTCGCCATATCCATGCACCACACGGACTATATTGTTTCATTTCATACAAGTAGCTCCTTGATCATTGGGCTAGAGAATAAGGTTCCTTATACGAAATCGGTTTCTAAAGTAAGGAATCGGTTTCATACATGTAAATGAGAGAAAAAAGGGGACCCACAATAAATATATGAAACTTTTACCATTGAGGTGAAATAAAAATCTTAGACATGGTTGGATGTGCTTTAGTGGCAATGAAAACATGGTGTATGGAACTACAACCATTATTGCTATTGCCCTTAGTTAAATGATGGATGATGATGGTTTGTTTGGGTTTTAATATATTATTATATAGATATAGATAGGTATAGATATAGATATAGATAAGACACTACTCTAACATCCCTCTCTCTCCCTCTCTCTCTCTCTCTCTACATTTTTCTTCTCAGCTTTTGTACGTGAAATTATACAAATAGTGGGATGAATCATATTTTATTGTTCAACCTTGTGTTAGTTTCTCCTTTGTTTTCTCTCGTCTACATTGTTGAGTTTGCCGCTCTTGCCTCTTTTTTTTTCCAGTAAAATGTGAGGAAGTATTATATCATAAACAAAAAGGTGACATATACATGGGATAGCAGTTTTAGCACTTTATTACGTAACACCACTATATGGCAGGCTGGAAGCAGAGTCCAGCACGCTTAACAATCTGTTATTGCTCTTGCTCTTTGTTGTGCTTGTTTCTAATTTTCATGTTTCACATATGTTATTATCTGTGTTAGTCTTGTTCTATTATTTTCTATTATTAGTTGTGTATTAGATTATGATTTAAAATTATGGTGATGATTTCCTTACGTTTCTTTTCTCTTTCTCTTCTCTTTATTATCTGATGTGTCTTGTGTTATCTCTACTCCTTTTATAGGTTGGTTTGACTGTTGTCTTATAATTCGCTCTACACATTACTTTTGTTAATAGTTTACAATTTGTTATGGTTAATTGGTCGGTGGAAGATTAGCAAATATTAGCGTTTAATAACAACTTAAAATAAAGTAATGACTAAAATAACAGTTCCCATATTCTCCTAGGGCGACCATAAGTTATGAAAATGTAGTTGGAACTAAATCAAGAAATTTTCTATCCAATACAACTTACATACAAGCAATACATGAGTCATTCAAAGTTTATCTAATCAAATTCATCATATACATTTACTAACATCGGCAACATTAAATTTTCATTTGCAAGAATTATATATATTATCTAATTCAATTATCTTTTTATTTGATTTTGCAACGCCAAATAAAAAGTCAAATGCTAGGAGAGAGAATGAAAACTAAAAAATTACCGTTAAATATATGGAAATTTGGCAATATTTTTCCATGTCCTTGAACTTTATGTCAGTGATAAGTGTAGTTTGTAGTGCCAAATTTGTTGTGTTTGGTCCCGTTTTCCCTTGTGAAATCGCTCGCTCTTTGGAGCGATTTCTGGGCTACTTATACTTCTTCTAGCTCGTTTTAGGTTCCCAAGACCATTCATGGAGAATTGGAACGATTCCGACTCGTTTCCTACAATTTTGGAGCCAACGAAGAGAAGGAACGATCACTCAGTGCCTTGGATTCGATCCCGAGACCTTGGGACCCATTCCCGAGCCCCTTAGACTCGATCCCGAGCCCCTTAGACTCGATCCCGAGCCCCGAGAATCGATGAGAAGCCCATGAGAAGCAAGGAGGGACCTTAGAGATCATATTGGAGGCCTACAGGAGCCTTCCCGGCAGAGACCAAGTGCCTTCTCGGTCGGGAAGGAGTGCATAAATGAGTAGGCTACTGGTTGAGCCTTCCCGGCCGAGACCAAGAACCGTCTCGGTCGGGACCAGCCTTCCCGGCCGAGACCATGAACCGTCTCGGTCGGGACAGGCATGCTGTAGCCGCGTGACTTTCTTTTCTCCTCCTTCACCCTTGTAACCTTATAAATACTCCTCCATTGTATTGTTTAAGCATCTTAGACCCTCCTACATTATTCAAAACCCTAGATTTAGTTCCTCCTCTCATTAGCTTAATCTTTCCTTAAACTTTTGTTAATCCTAGATTAATCCTAGTAATTAGTCTTGTATTAAGGAGATTCTTGAAGACTCATCCAAGATTGACAACCTTGGGAGATTATTTGGGTTTTTCTTATTAATGCAAGTTCTCATCTTTTTATCCTCTTGTTAGTTGGTATAATCTCTTTTCTCTTAATCTTTGTTAATTTTTCAAGTTTTAATCTTTACATATTGTTTATTGTTCTTGTTAGTTCATAATGAATGCTTTGTTATTTATGTTGATTTCTCTTGATAGTGTTAGATTTAGTTTCATTATGTGTGAGTAGACTCCTTGTGGGGTTAGTAGGGGGATTAAGTGTGGATTATGGGTAATTAGGGTTTGATTAAGGGAAATGGTGGAATCTTTGTTACTAGTCACATGTTGAGCACTCTATGTGTTTGTTGAATTGCTTGTTTGAGTTGTAGTGGCCATGCTTCTCATGCTTGTTTTCATCTTCTCATTTTGTAATCGATTTGTGGTTGAATGCTTATGTTTCGGGTAATACTTTGCATGAGTATTCGGGTCTAGTCTTTGACACGAGAGTGCGGACTTAGGCTTTGACGCGAGAGCGCGAACCGACCTTAGTAACTAGGAGGAACCTGCACCCTTGACCTCCCAACTATCCTACTACACTTATGAACCCAATATAACCCTATTCTTTCCCATATTTGATTTAACCTCTTTAGTCATCATTTCTCTAGTTTGATAGTTTCATTAAGCTTTAGTTGTTCATTTAGTTCTTGTCATACATAGTGCATTGCTAGTTTAGTTTAATACCTCTCCATCATCATAGTTTGTCAATTCTCGTCATCTTTGTGTTTGTTTGTGACTTAGCCTCGTTTTTAGGTAGACCTAGTCTAGACACCTATAACCGTCTCCGTGGATACGACCCGACTTACCCTAGCTACCCGTTAGGATTAGTTAGACTCTATTTGACGGTAGGGGACCACGGCAAAACCCTACCATCAGTCAGGACGAGAAATTTAAAAGGAAAATGATAGTTGAAGGGGATGGAGTGTCATACTAAAAAATGTGGGTGACTCCAATTTTCTTTTGAGTGAAATTTTATTTTTTAGAAGAGATTAAATTATGTTTTGACATCTATACACTTCGTTCATTAGAATGTCAGACGTGAGTTTAGCTAAATTATGGATGAGCGAGAATGATTTGTTAAAGTGGGTTCATATATACAATGGTTCTGTCTCGTAAACCTTGCAGCAATACTTTTTTTTATTTGCGTCTATCTTATTTTGTTTGACATAAATATATGTAACATCAAACTCGTATTACATGTGTCTTTATCTACGCTTATAATTGAACAATATCAGATATTAATTTTAGAAGAACAAAAAAGTTTCATCGTAGGTTGAAACGATTACTTTTGAATAAGTCTTATAATTAACGTCTTATAATAAAAAAAATTGTATCACAAAAGATATATAATAAAATTATTATCAATATTACGAAAATTTACTGACTAAAAATAATGATAATGATGACGACAACAACAATGACAACATTACAATATAAAAATTATAGTTATAATACTAATTATAATTTTGAATAAAATGCATAATTTTTTTTATAAAATACATAAATCTAATTTTTAATATTAACTATTTGCATTTAATAATACACATTCAATACACTAATTAAATATTTTATTTTAAAAAAAATTAACCAATGAGAAGAGGGTGGCATGACTTTCTCAAATACTCTCAAAATGAAATGAAAAAAAATGCGATGATTTTGTTATTTTTAATAGTGTGTGTGTGTGTGTGGACATGATATAGGTCCATCCCGACGCGGCCACGCGCGGGTTTGGGTGGCAAAATGTTTCCCATGTGATATAGTTCTTGGGTCGAAATTTAAATCGAAATAGGAGTCGCCACCAAACTTTGTGGGAGTTTTGGCCCGTTCGAACCCACTCTATATTTCGGTGGACCGTGCACAAAGTACGGCCCACTTTGATACTAGAGCTTGTGGGGTTCATCCCTTTGCATTACGATACCGATGCCGATGTTAACGGGTATCGTATATCGAATGACTCTCGTGCGCCAACGGTTTCGGACATCCGGAAACCGAGGTCCTGAGTAATGGATGAGGGTACGTGTTTGGAAGCTCACAAAGGACACCCAACCCCGCCCGCACAAAGCAGCCTCTACTAAGATATCAATCGGTTTTTGAATACGTGCGCTAGTGATTCGGTGAAATGTTATGCAAACAACATTTTTCGATGAATAAATATTGAATTGATTGCTACATCATTTTAATGCATCTTGGTTCACGTCAAAGTGATTTAGCATGCGAGGTTCGTTTTAATGCGATAAGTGCAAACAACGAAAATGAAAACTCGAAAATAGATACAAAATGCACGGACGGAAATACAACTCAGAAATACAATACAACGAACAAAATAGAATAATCGGATCAATCGAAATAGTAACGATAATATAAACAGGTTAGAATAAAAAAAATGCAATGCATGATTTTGAAAAAGAAAAGCACGTGATGGACTTTGCAGGTGACGACTAAAAGTCGTAAAATAGAATTTGATTAGGCTTACGTTATTTAGGAGGCTCACGTCGAAGTATTATGGAGGCCGCTCGATCGAGTCATGGAAGGGACTAGATCGAGTGCCCTTCGTGAGGTCCCCCTGCCTGCTTTTGAGGGGTTCACTCGATCGAGTGAGCTATGGCACTCGATCGAGTGCCCCTGTACCAACTGCTGTTCATTTTCGAAAAGATGGCAATCTCGAATTTTATTTTAGTTTAAAATCGATAGTTAGCCGAGTTACATAAAAAAATATTATACAAATTATACTTAACTTGGTTTTCGATACTCGCAACACGTATTTTTATGATTACGAGACCGGTATAGGGAACTTTAAAAAAAGTTCTATGAAATGTTTATTAGTTTGATTAGGACAAAAATCGGATCCCTCCGCGTCACGACATCATTACTAATCCTTATGGATTACGTGATGTCCGATTTTGCGTCTACGGGTTTCGTGCTATACTCGAAAATGGCATCGGACATGTTTAACTACGTATTTCCACGATCATGTTACGCCCTTAAGTGTTTAGGGCGACGCTCCTCGAAAGGGTGCCACCACCGTTACAACTTGTAAAGGGATTAAACGGAGTTGAAGCGGAAACCGTAATTAAACGTGTTCGATCCGAAAGCGGTTTAAATATTATATAATTATACGCGGTATTAGTGTTATGAAGATATGTAAAATAAACGATAATAAAAAAATTTAGTTGTTAGGATACGTAAAAAAAAAAAAAAGGTTAGTAAAGAAAAATTAAAACATTAATGTACAAAATAAAGAACGATTAAATAAAAAATTAGTATACGTGTGTGTGTGTGTGTGTGTGTGTGTGTGTGTGTGTGTGTATATAGAGTAAGGCTCTTATGAGTCCCTTACTCTTTGTGAGTCCCTAAGTCCTCATCCCATTCATTGGATGGGATGAGGATGGATGGACAAGATGCATCCAATTAAAAAAAAAAAAAAGGAAGATTTACGTTCCTAAAATAACTCACAAGAATTTAGGAAACAAATAACTTCCTATCATTCACGTTCATTTTCATTCACGTTCATTTCCATTCCACGTTCATTCACACCTAAAAAAAAACTCCTTTCTTCATTCACGCTAATTCATCGATTTTGATCTTGAAATTCTGCTACAATGGATTCAATGACCGCATCATCGTCTTCAACGGTTGATAAGCAACTAATCGAGTATAACAATGGTGAGTTTCAGTGTTTCATTCACGTTTTTATTCGTTTTTTCTTCATGGATTTCAATAGTCATATTGCTTTTAATTTGCGTTTTCATATCAATGTTTTATCGCGTCAAATTGCATTTTTTTTACGTCGATCTTCATGTTTATAGTGCTTTCATTGTCATTTCGTATCAATTTGCGTCTTTTTGATGTCATTGCGTTTTGATATCACAGTTTCGTATCAATGGTATTTTGATATCTCGATCTCTATAGATTACAGGTCTTTATGGTTTTTATCAAGATTTTCCCTGATATCCATTGATACTACTTTTTTGATATCAATTAACGCAGATTCGTCGTTGAAGTAACATGCCTTCTGAATTAAAGTAACACTTAATTGCAATTACAGTAACACAAATGAACGTTCAGGAAAAGGGTTTTGATGATATGCTACAGTAACATATTGTACACGTTAGGGTAACACCATTTATGAATCACAGTAACACATTATTTGCATTGATGTAACACTGTTTGATTTTGTGCAGGTAGTTGCGCCAGAAATGCGAACGCACAAGACAACACTGGAAAAGGTTTTTGGCGCTGATGTTGAAGTAACTTGCTTTACGAGTTAGAGTAACACAACTTATGAGTTAAAGTAACACATATGTTCCATGAGCGTAACGTTGTTTATTTTTTTGCAGTAGCATTAGCAAAGAAGCGAATGCACAAGAATGGTGCAGAGATGTGGGTGAGACATTCACTCCGTATATGGGGCAAGTATTCGGAACAATCGACGAGGCGGTGGAATTCTATAAAATCTACGCGTTGGCTTGCGGATTCGAAGTTTTTTTTTGTGGGTTTACAAGAATAACTGATTTTTTACATATTTTTTTACACATAATGATGTGCAACGTTGCAGTTAACTCTATATTTATTTAATACATGTGTTGTTGGTTAGAGTAACATCTCAGATGTATTGGAGTAACACCATTCGTTCC
The DNA here is from genome assembly GCA_958450325.1 of Agrostemma githago. Classification (NCBI taxonomy): domain Eukaryota; kingdom Viridiplantae; phylum Streptophyta; class Magnoliopsida; order Caryophyllales; family Caryophyllaceae; genus Agrostemma; species Agrostemma githago. The sequence goes on from OY288252.1 coordinate 43,576,437, forward strand.
TTAAAGTAACAGATATATATAATGCATAAAAGTAACTGAGGATATTAGCGTTGTTTACCATTCATTCTTAAATTAACCACAACCATTCCTTATAGTAACATGATTTGTTCGTTAAAGTAACAGCTACACTGCGTTAGAGTAACACGTTTTTTTTGCTAGGGTAATAACCCCAATCCCTGATGATGAAACCAACTTTGTAATGCGGGTTAACAACCTTCTTTCTTAGGTTAGAACTTTTCATTACCAAAGTAAAAACATTCGTTCCTTGAAGTAACGTATATAACGCGTCAGAGTAACTGATAAAAACAGCGTTGTTTAACCACCATTATGAAAATACCATCATTCATCACTTAGAGTAACATCATTTATTCGTTAAAGTAACATCTACAATGTGTCGCTGTAACACACTGATTATATATGAGACCAGATTTGTATCGTAGGTTAACATCATACACTCTCATAGTAACACCAGTCGTTCCTTAGAGTAACAGAAACACTTAGTCAGTGTAACAGAATTTAACAGCGTTATTCCATTAGTGATAATCAAAATAACAATTGATATAAAAGTATCAAAAGGATACAAAGCAATATTCGTAATTAGAGAAAAGATAGACATAATTCATTAGAGACATTATTTTTTTCGACCCTTTGTTGGCTTGCTCTTGGGACCGTCGATGATTTTTTGCCTCGCTTCCACATACTTGTCAACGTTATCCATCAACCATCGAAATCCATGTCACGCAAAATCAATGTTATGCAAATTCTGAATTGCAGAATAACAGATGAATAGTTAATTGAATCGAATTCAATGTAAGTCGTATACCCAGATGACAATATGCAATCACTAATTAGCACACAAAAAGGTGAAAACTCTGAAAATTTCGTAAACCCTAATCATAGAAATATGATCGAAGCGTTCCTTGAGTATAGTTGAAGGGATTGAAATGAATATGACTGCAAAAATTTTTGAATTTCGAAGCTTGTGAGGAAGAAATTTCGAAGCTTATGAAGATGACGATTGTTGAATATGAAGATTGAAAATTATGAAAAGAAAATAATTATGAAGATGAAGGATGAAAGGTTGTACGTTATGTGTATGAGAAGAGAGAGAGGAAGATTTAGTAGAGAGAATTAAGGGAAGAGAGAGATTTCATATATTTTTACCATATATGTCAGTTACTTCTTTTATTACCCAAATCAATCACCACCATCCATCTCCCTCTAAATCAATGGTTGTGATTAGGACTTACGGACTCAAAAATGAAAAGAGGACTCACTTGATCTTTACTCTATATATATATATATATATATATATATATATAGAGTAAGGATCAAGTGAGTTCTCCTTTCATCTTTGAGTCCGTAAGTCCTAATTACAACCATTGATTTAGAGGGAGATGGATGGTGATGATTGATTTGAGTAATAAAAGAAGTAACTGACATATATGGTAAAAATATATGAAATCTCTCTCTCTTCCCTTAATTCTCTGTACTGAATCTTCCTCTCTCTTCTCAAAATACTGTACAACCTTTCACCCTTTATCTTCATAATTTTCAATCGTCATATTCAACAATCGTCATCTTCATAATCTTCGAAATTTCTTCCTCACAAGCTTCGAAATTCAAAAATTGTTTCAGTTATATTCCGTCAATCCCTTCAACTATACTCAAGGTACGCTTCGATCATCTTTCTATGATTAGGGTTTACAAAATTTTCAGAGTTTTAACCTTTTTGTGTGCTAATTAGTGATTGTATATTGTCATCTGGGTATTCGACTTACATTGAATTCGATTCAATTAATTATTAATCTGCTATTCTGCAATTCAGAATTTGCGTAACATGGATTTTGCGTGATTTTGCTGGTTGATCGATAACGTAGACAAGTATGTGGAAGCGAGGCAAAAAATCATCGACGGTCCCAAGAGCAAGCCAACCAAGGGTCGAAAAAAATAATGTCTCTAATGAATTATGTCTATCTTTTTTCTAATTACGAATATTGCTTTGTAACCTTTTGATACTTTTTGTATCCATTGGTATTTTGATTATCACTAATGAAATAACGTTGTTAAGTTCTGTTACACTGACTAAGTGTTCCTGTTACTCTAAGGGACGACTGATGTTACTATGAGAGTGAATGATGTTAACCTACGATACAAATCTGGTCTCATAATCAGTGTGTTACAGCGACACATTGTAGCTGTTACTTTAATGATTAAATGATGTTACTCTAAGTGATGAATGGTGGTATTTTCATAATGGTGGTTAAACAACGTGGTTTTCATCAGTTACTCTGACGCATTATATATGTTACTTTAAGGAACGAATGTTGTTACTTTGGTAATGAATGGTTCTAACCTAATTAATAAAGAAGGGTGTTAACCCGCATTATAAAGTTGGTTTCATCATCAGGGATTGGGGTTCTTACTCTAGCAAAAAAATATGTGTTACTCTAACGCAGTGTAGCTGTTACGTTAACGAACAAATCATGTAACTATAAGGAATGATTGTGGTTAATGTAAGAATGAATGGTAAACAACGCTAATATCCTCAATTACTTTTATGCATTATATCTGTTACTTTAAGGAACGAATGGTGTTACTCCAATACATCTGAGATGTTACTCCAACCAACAACACATGTATTAAATAAATATAGAGTTAACTGCAACGTTGAACATCATTAAGTGTAAAAAATATGTAAAAAATCAGTTATTCTTGTAAACCCACAAAAAAAACAACTTCGTATCCGCAAGCCAGCGCGTAGATTTTATAAAATTTCACCGCCTTATGGATTGTTCCGAATACTTGCTCCATGTACGGAGTGAATGCCTCACCCACATCTCTGCACCATTCTTGTGCATTAGCTTCTTTGCCAATGCTACCTGCAAAAAATTAAACAACGTTACACCCTGGGGCATATGTGTTACTTTAACTCATAAGTTGTGTTACTCTAACTCGTAAAGCAAGTCAGCGCCAAAAACCTTTTCTCAACGTTCAGTGTGTGTTACTCTAATTAAAATTAAGTGTTACTGTAACTTAGAACGTATGTTACTTCAACGCCGTGTCTGCTTCAATAGACAACAAAACAATAGTATCATTGGAGATTACGGAAACCCTAAATAACAAACATAAAACTCTGGAATCTATATTAACAAGAGACCAATAACCATTGATATGAATCTATGATGAATGAAACGACTATGAAAGGAATATCAACATGAAAATTGACGCAAATTAATCAAGATGATGAATAAAAATTGATGCAAAACATGAAAGCAATATCGAAACTCACCATTGTTATACTCGATGAATTGCTTATCAATAGTTGATGAAGATTTCGCGATCATTTAATTCATAGTAACGGGATTTCGAGCACAAATTTGATTGAATGAATGAACGTGATGATGGGAACGTTTTTTTTTATAGGTTTTGATGAACGTGAATGAATGAGGAATGAACGTGATTATGGGAGTTAATATTGTTTCCTAAAATCATGGAGTTATTTTAGGATACTAAATCTTTTTAATACAAATATTAGGATGCATCTCGTCCATCCATCCTCATCCCGTCCAATGGATGAGATGAGGACTTAGGGACTCATATATAGAGAAGGACTCATAAGAGTCTTACTCTTTCTCTCTCTCTCTCTCTCTCTCTCTCTTTCTCTCTCTCTCTCTCTCTCTCTCTCTATATATATATATATATATATATATATATATATATATATATATATATATATATGAAATGACGAGAAAGAGAGAGAAGGAGGAGAGAAGTAGGGATTTGAATGTACACCCTCAACCTACATGCTTTATTCTCTCGAAAACGGGCTCGTCTAGTAGAGGCTTAGACACGGGATCTTCGAGATATGTAAGTGAGTTATGGTGTGTATGGTTTGTAGGAATGATTTCTCTTTGGTTTTTTCGTATTTCGATCTCGGGATTGTATGCGTGTATGTAAGTGTAAAATGAAGGGATGTCGAGATGGTGATGATTGAAGGTTGGAATGTGGCTTAAATGTGAAGGGTTGAAAATGTTGTGTGTAAAGTTGTGAAGTGAAGAGGAAGGGATGTGTATTTATAGAGTACATCCCGGTTTAGGGTCACTCGATCGAGTGGCGTAAGTGCACTCGACCGAGCGCCCGGTTTGGAGGCGATCCGGTTGGATTTGTAAGTGCACTCGATCGAGTAGGTCAAACAGGTGGAAGGTTTATAGGGAGAGTTGAGATTTTCATGGTTTGACCTGATTTGGTTGACTCAGCCAGCTTCTAGAAGCACGCATAACTGGTCTTGCCTCGGAATTCAACTTTGCCCAGGTTTTGACCCGGTCGTCGCTAAAAGATGGTTTTATTTCCGGTGACGGTTTTGGCTCAAATTAGTCTTATTTGTTTGGAAACGACCCACTTGGTCTGAATTTGAGGTCGGTTTTGTGAGATTTGTAATCCGTTAAAAGCCCATGCCAAATACTATTGATTTTGAGCCCATATTTGAGCGCATTAAAATATTTACGTCCGATCATCATCGGGTGTTTTGTTGGAGAATACTATAGATACTAGCAGCCAAATGCGGGTGTCTACAGAGCCCCCACTCTGACTAAGGCTTGGACAAGGCGAAAGTCAGAGTAGCTACCAGGTCAATCGGGGATTACGATCTGGCAGCCTTCCGGTCGGGTCGTGTATAGTCCATTAGACTTGCGTGCAGGGCTCGCCAGCCACAAGCGAAGGGTCATACATTTCTTGATGATGATAGCTCCGTGGGGAGTCGAACTTGCCTTTGAAGTCTTGGGTGTACCTGTATGTAGTCACATAATAATTTGCATTTAACATTTAGGTGGAACACCGACTCGCGCTGGGGAGTAAAATTAAATTTTGAACTCTTTTGAAAAGAATTTTGAAATTTATTTTGAGACTTTTGATTTTTTTTGGAAATTTGCAAAAAATTAAGAATGCTCGGGATGACTTAATTCTTGTGCCGGTATGAGAAAGCTAGTATCGGGCCTGTGTGCTTAGGCCCGCTTGGGCCAAGGAGGCATAGCAGTTGGGGAAATGCAAGGGTTTTGTATTATAAATACATAACCCCTGCTTCAGCTTTCTGCACCTCACAACTCTTCTTGTCCTAAAAAAACTTGTTTCTTTTAAGAAATTCAGCTATGGGTATTGAACATTTGTCTGCAAGACTTCAAGCTTGGTCCCAAAAATTTAGGAATGATGGTAGAATTTGCCTGGAATCCCGACATCAAATATAACCAACTAATCCTAACAAGTAGCTAGGGTAAGTCGGGTTGATCCACGGAGATAGACAAAGGGTTTAGATTAAGGTTTACCTAGAAACTAGACTAAGTCATAAAAACACAAAGGAAGGAGAATTGACAAGAATTGACTAACTAGGACAATGAAAAGGGTAGAAAGCTAAGATTAAGAATGAACTAGGTATAACATGAACTTGATGACTCGACTAGAGCTAAATTCAATCAACTAACTAGATGAATAATGACTAAGACGATGAAGAAATCAAATAAGGGGAAGAGTAGGGTTAGGTCGGGTTCATAGGTGTATAAGGCTAGTGGGGGAAATCGAGGGTGTAGGTTTCACTTAGTCACTAAGGTAAATCCGCGCTCTCGCGTCAAAGACAAACCCGAATATTCATGTAAGATGCTACCCAATACAAGAGGATTCAACCACCAATCAACCATATAATGAGAAGGAGGAAACAAGCAAGAGAAGCATTGGCCACTACTACTCTAACAAGCATTTCATCAAACACATGGCATGCAAGACAAGTGACTAGCAACAAAGATTCAACCTTTACCCACAATCAATCCCTAATCACCCATAATCAACACCTAATCCCCATACTAACCCCACAAGAATCTACTCACTCATATTCAAACTAAAACTAACACAAACAAGAGACAACATCAATATAAGAACTAAAACATTCATAATGAAGAACAACAAAGATGAACAATACAATAAACAAAAGATAAAGATTAAAACTTGAATAACAATGAAAGATTAAGAGATAAGAGAAGAAGGATTATACCAAACTACAAAGTAGATGAAAAAGATGAGAACTTGTATATAAAGAAAACCCAAATAAATCCCCCAAGGTTGTCAATCTTGGTAGAGTCTTCAAGAATTCCCTTAATACAAGAGTAATTGCTAAGATTAAACTAAGATTAACAAAAGATTAAGGAAAGATTAAAGGGAAACTAAGCTAAGGATGAAGGTTCTCTATCTAGGGTTTTGAATAATGTAGGGTGCTTAAAACAATACAAGAGGGGGGTATATATAGGGTTTGACGAGTGAAGGAGGCGGAAAAAGCGAAGATGGGCAGAACTGGGCCCTTCCCGGCCGGGATGGGGTGGTCCTGATCGGGAAGGTGGTGCTCCCGGCCGGGATGGCCCTACAGGAGGTCGTCTTGTTCTTGCTTCTCGTCCCGGTCGTGATGGATGTGTTCCCGACCGGGATGGGTCATGTAGGCTTCAAATATGATCACATAGGTCCCTACTTGCTCTTCCTAGGCTTCTTATCGACTCTCGGTGCTCTGGAATGGGATCCAAGGGACTCGGGATCGAGTCTAAGCTACCGAGTCATCGTCGCTTCTCTTTGTTGGCTCCATATGCGTCGGAAACGAGTCAGAATCGTTCCATTTCTCCAAGATAGGCCTTAGGAACTTAAAATAAGCTAGAAGAGGCGTAAGTAGCCTCGAAACTGCTCCAAAGAGCGATTCCACAAGAGAAACCGGGACCAAACACAAGAAATAAGCACTACATAACACACTTATCAAGGGACGCATAGAAGGTGGCTCTTGAACCAGACGAGTATCTCTCAGCTGTTCACCGTCCGTCAAATGCAGGTGGATCTTTATTTTCTTGATGCTTGTTTGTCCTATTGGGACGACATATATCATTTTTGTCTTTCCTCGAGGCGAGATCTGTCCTTTACCCGAGGAAATTGCTGCTGTGGGAGGGTGGAACCATTTGCTTCGCCCTACTGTCCCGTTTTCAGTTTATGACCCGAGAAGGAAACTATGGGAGTTTTTAGGTCTTTCCCACATGGAGGTGTCCCGTATGCTAGTCGGGGATATCGTTTCATTGTTTGCTTTGGCCGACAAGTTTATGAACCTGCATGACGTCCAGGTCATGCCAGTCCACAGCCATAGGACATTTGTTTTTTGTATGCTTCACGTTTACGCTTTCGAAGGTCATATGGATTTATTGTCGTGTATGGGAGACGTTCGACTTTTTACCATTGTTGACTTGATGAAGACGGAACACAATCATGCATGGCTGATCACGGGGGAATTATCCAGGGTTTGGATAACCGCAAAACGGACCCGTCGGCGCGTTTGACCGGTAGTACCCGTCTGCTGCAGGTATACCGCTTCGTTTTTTTTGTGATAGCCTTCTACAGGGGGCACTCAATCGAGTCATCCAGGCACTCGACCGAGTGCCTTCGTCAAAGTCTCGCTGCCTGATTTTTGAGGTGTCACTCGATCGAGTGGCCCCTAGGCTCTCGATCGAGTGCCCCTAGGCGGATGTCAAAATTATCACGGGAGCTTATGAATCTTTGTTTTTGTTAGGTCTGGCTACTTGAGAGGCTATCAATTATGGAGTCTCCCCTCGACCCAAGTAGGTATCGATTTAATCAAGTAGCATCAAGGAGGCGGGCCATCGACTCGTCTTGCCTTATCAACCGAAAATACTGGGATGAAGAGTTGTCGTTCCATCGTGGTCCATTGATCCGATGGGTAGTTCCGTGGTGGCTTATTCTTGTCTGGACTGGTTTAGCACCGAGGGACAAGGCCCGTTATCAGGTGCTTTTGTCCCTTAGTTAGACAGTTCACCTCTATCCTGAACGCATACTCAGGCAGTATGGTTGATCTCAGAGGATCCCAGAAAACGAGGCCGTTGTGAGTGACCCTACCTAACTGACTGATGTGATGTGTGACACCTGGATGCAAAGGTGGTACACCCGGGTTACTTGGTCTGTTCCCGAGTCTCTTCACTCAATTTGGGTATCAGACTCTTATGAGAAGTGGACGAAAGCAGACTTTGCTGAGGCCCGAGCTGCTTTGAAAGTGGACGAAGCTTTCGACCTGGTCCGTAGGGAGAAGGTCAAGGACAACCGAGGCTTTTTTGATGAAGGTGAGACGCCTGCCATCGTAGCTCGTTTAATGTCAGGTCAGGGGTCAAAGACTAGGACTCAAGCTAAAGAGTCTGGTACTAAAGGTGCTCGGGGCGAAGTGAGCCCCTAGACAGACTTAGAAAGGAGACTCGGTCCGAAGTTGGCAGTCCAGGACCGACCTGGTCCTCGTGACAGGTTATTGGAGCATGTGAGGGCTCGTCTCGGACCTGTTACTATAGCAGATGATCCACTGTCGAAGAAACTGTTCGAGCTAAAGAGGTTCCCGTTGTGATTCGAAAATTTTCTCCCCCGCCTTGGCGACAACGGTCCCCGCGTGACCCGAAGGATAAGAGCAAGGGCAAGGGCAAGGGCAAGATGCCCTAAATATTTGTTTCCTTAATTTTATTATTATTATTATTATTATTATTATTATTACTTTTTTTTTTTTTTAAACGGAACTTGCATTAAACACCAGAACAAATTACAAGAAGTTAGAGGAAAGCCGAGATACTATCTGGGCCCCCACTCCCTTAGCAATTACAAAGCTAATTCTAGTGAAAATATGAACTGCGGCACGCGCTCCAGCATCCTGAGATAAAGCGAATTTTCGAATCCGCTGGAGTAGAGAAACAGCATCCGTGTCGAGTTCGCCGAGAGAGGAGAAGGAGAAAGGTAAGAAACCATACCCGATCGGCGTGCAGCGTGCCTGATACTTGGCACATTTACGACGGGCAGCATCAGCAACGACCCGTCCGGGCTCGAAAGCGGTGAGGCCAGTCTGAGTCAAGGGCGAGGACCCAGTCAGATCAACACAAACATCACGCCCCTTGTCCCACGAGTAGAGCAGGAGGTCGGCTGGTCGCAAGGGCTTGTCGTTATCGTCGCAGAGGCCAATCTCCACCTCCTTACCTGCAGAGATCCCGGTTCGGAAGCAAATATCCAACAGTGTGTCCGGACAAGGTTATGGTGATGTTTAATCCCCACAGTACCAGCACACGAAACCGCGTGATCACCAAAAATATCGCCTCTAAGGCCCCTGAAGCAAGAAGAGCAGGTCCCGGAAAGCGGAAACAGAGGGACTCCAAGGCGGTAGCTAAGCACACTGCGATATGTCCAACCGTTCATGGTTTGCCTGAGCCCAGAAATAGGGACAGCCCTCAACCAGTCCGAAGAATGGTCCCCCTGCTGAGATTTCCACAGGGCAACCTGTCGAGGAGTCAAGGAGAAAACAGATTCTGCCGCTGAAGCAACCCTCGTGAAATATATATCTGCCAATTTCTTCATAAGTTTTGGGGCAGCGATCTCAGATGGGTTACTCAAGAAGTCAGAACCGGTGGCCTCAACGAACCCGCTCAAGGCAGACTCAAAGGCAAATCCGAGGGCAGCGATCTCGGAGGGACGAAGCAGCTTAGCTTGCAAATCGGCAGACTGGAGGCGAGAAGCAAGGAAGGCAAAGTGAAGGGCATCCGCCGCGGCAAAGACACCGAGCCCCCCAAGGGAAAAGGGGAGGGTAGCCAGCCGCCACTGCCACTCCCCGAAAACGGGTCCGGACGCCGTGACAATACGCTCAAGGCTAGATCGGAGCGCAGTGTCGAAGGAAAGGTGGGCCGACCCAAAAGCAAGGGGAGAGCAAGTGCGCAAAGCAAAGTATAACTTAGAAATACCTGTGCACGCCCGAAGAAGAAGTAACTCACACTGGGGATCCTCAATTGTAGCAACCAAGTCCATGAGCTCTATAGTACGGGCGACCCTCTTCGAGACAAGAGCGCCACTGAAAGCTGGGCACACGCTGACCGGTCCCCCCAGAACCTTAACGCCGTGCAAGGGCCTGGCAATAGAGGTAGGGAAAACACCAACACACCTGCTTCTCGGATCTTCGACAGGCCAAAAGACCTCCGTCTTCGTAACATTGAGGTGGAGGCCAGAACAGGGGCCCTCCTCCATGATCATTTGAAGAACCTTCCCCACAACAAGCGTATCCCCAACAATAGTACCGTCATCGAGGTACCAAGCCTGAAAGCAAAGATCAAAGGAATCCCTGATCCTACAAACCAAGGGATGCAGGACCACAGAGAAAAGGAGGGGACCTAAAGGGTCACCTTGCTGAACCCCCTGGCAAGAACGGAGGCAGTGCTCCCCGTAGTAGAGCCTAGCTGGGCTGGAATAGCAAAACTCAACCCAGCGGGATAGGGCAGGACACTGACGACGGACCTCTCCCAGCATAGTCTCTGTCGACCAAGTTAAAGGCATTCTGGAAATCGACAAGTAACATGGAGAGACCCACATCAGCGCCGCGATCCTCGACAAGGCGGTTCAAGGAATGCAGAATAGCCTCACCCCCGCTAGAAACACCTACCCCGAATTGAAGGCCCTCAAAATAGCCACTCAAAGATGGGCCAACCAAGAAGGCACCAACCTTGGAGACAAGGTGCCTCCAGATGGTGCCCACAGCAATAGGACGAACCCCTCCCCTTGGCTTAACGAGCGGGGTGAGCGAAGCACTAGCAATGTACTCACCTAGGACCTGCGAACACTTCCCCTCGAGAAAAAGGTTGACCACCCGGGTGATAGAGGCAATCAGATCATCAGAAATGGCAATAGCAGCACCACTCAAACAATCCAGCAGATGTTGGGCCCGAAACCCATCCCTCCCACAAGACGTGCCCCGGGGGAAACTCCGAATCATATCCAAAACAACAGACACCGACGCATCAAGACAATGGCCAGGAGGCTCAGACGGAAGGGCAGGAGGAGGAGCATCCGGGTGCTTATCCTGGAGAGCTCGGAGAGTGGCATCAGTGTACGGAGCTACACCGGACGAAGAAAGAACACGAACGGCGGCCGTGTAATGACCATCAGAAATCTTCTTACGACACTGACGGATATTGAGCTCACCTAAGTCAAGCTCCTCCTCCACACAAAAAGAAGGGGAGACCTCCGCTAGGGCTTCGCGCAAGAGCAACAACTTCCCCCCCGGCCCACCCCAAGTGTGAAGGGCTCCGGCAATAGCCTCTTCCTGACGCTGACGTCTAATAGCAGTTCTACATTCCAAACTACTCCTAGGGGCAAAGGTCTTCAAGACACAAAGAGGCAAGACAAGCAAGGAAACCCAGCGGGAAATATCAAAAGGGGAGCCAACGACATCATCCAGGGCACCCCTCAAAACCCGAGCGAATCCAAGTCGACACCTAGGGGGGATAGATTTAACCGTACGCAACCCCTTAGAGAGCAAACGGTCAAGAGAAGCCAAAGAAAGGCAAGGGGGCATGTCCTGGTCAATATCTCCCACTGACAGCACAGGGGACGGATCGGGGCGAGGAAGATCATACAGAATAAAACGAACGAATCCATCCCCACAATCAGGTGCCTCAATAGAATCCCCCGCCTCATGCCGACAACAAGAAGTGAGCGAATGAGTCGAAAGGCAAACACCACACAACCAAATACTCATACGCTTAAAGGTGACCTCAGCAGAAGAGTAGACAAACAATCTACTGGACAGGGTTTGTCGCGTTAATACCTGAGCATCGGCACAAAAATGGCGGTTCTGTAAGTGGACGCGCAGGGATTGTTTGGTAAGACCCTTTCCGCATCCGTCCTAACAGTTAGAAAGACCCACGAAGGGACAATGGAAGGGAACTGTAGGAGGCATGGCAGAAGGAAAAAGCAAAGCGCAGGGATCGAACCACAGGAGCAAAGCAGAGGGCGAAGGACAAAGAAAACCGAAACCCAAAACCCCAAAAGATGAAGGAGATAGCAGCAAAGCAACTAATCAACCAAAAAGAACCGAGAAACGAAACCCGAATCCACAAAAGAACAGCAGCCTACAAGCAAACAGCAGCAAGCCAAAATCCGAAACCCGACCCAAGAAGCAAAACAGCAGCAGCTACCAATACCCGACAACACACCAAACAAAAACAGCAGAGATACAGAAAAATCGAGGCCAAAACAGCCCCAATAAGAGCAGCAAACAAAACGAAAACAGGGGAACACCACGAAAGAGGAGAAAATCGACAGTCCGGCACCAGCTTGCCGGAGAAGTCGGCGACAAGAAACTGACGACGGAGAAGCAGGCGGGCTCCGGCGAAGCGCATGCGACAAGAAACTGAAGACGGCAAACCTGAACCAGGTGGCAAAACGAAGTAACAGAACAGAACTGACGACGGAGAGAAACCGGCGGCGGAAGACAGAATTGCGGGCAAGGCAAAGGGCGACGCTCCGGCAACAAGTGGCGGCAAAGGGCGGCAGAGGAGCCCAAGCACCGGCAGACGGCAGAACAGCAGCAGCAAACCCCCGAAACAAAACCAACACGACCAGCGGCAGCGGCGGTTCGTCGGCGGCTCAGACAGCACAGACGGTGGGCGACGGCAATGGGTGGCGGCTAAGGGCGGCAGAGGGGCCCAAGCGCCGGCAAACGGTAGAACAGCAGCAATAAACCCCAGAACAGAACCACCCCAAACAGCGGCAACAACGGTCGTCGGCGACTCAGACAACACAGACGGCGGCAGAAGGCGGACGACGGCGGTCTGTAGGCGAGCAGGGCGGCCGGTGGCAGGCGGGCGGAAGCAGAAGCCCTAGGGGACCGATCGCACGACCTTATTATTATTATATATATATATTTTTAATGAACCGGAGCTTGCATTAATAACGAAACAAATTACAAGAAGTTAGTGGGTAGCCGAGATACTATCCGGGCACCCACTCCCTTAGCAATAGAAAAACTAAGACGAGTAAAAATAAAAGCAGCTGCGCGAGCTCCCGCGTCCTGAGAGATAGAGAATTTCTGAATCCGCTTGAGTAAAGCAGCGGCCTCCGCGTCGAGCTCCCCTAGGGAAGAGAAAGAGAAAGGTAGAAACCCATACCCAGACTTGGTGCATTATTATTATTATGATTATTATTATTATTAATTTTTTTTTAAACCAGAACTTATATTAAGATCGAAACGAATTACAAGAAGTTAGTGGGCAGCCGAGATACTATCTGGGCACCCACTCCCTTAGCGATAGAAGAACTAAGACGAGTAAAAATAAAAGCAGCTGTGCGAGCTCCCGCATCTTGAGAGATAGAGAATTTCTGAATCCGCTTGAGCAATGCGGCGGCCTCCGCGTCGAGCTCTTCTAGAGAAGAGAAAGAGAAAGGTAGGAACCCATACCCAGCCTTGGTGCACAAATCTCCATACTTGGCGCACTTGTGCCGAGCAGCATCAGCGACCGCGCGACCAGGCAGAAAATCAGACATCGCGGACTGAGTCAAAGGGGACGACCCTGTCAAATCAACACACACATCACGGCCCCTATCCCAGGAATAAAGAAGCAAATCCGCCGGGCGTAGGGGCCGGGCCTGTCGTGTCCATCAATCAAACTGACATCTACCTCCCTACCGGCCGAAATGCCAGATCGGAAGCAGATATCCAAAAGGGTGTCACGAACCAGGTTATGTCTATGCTTAATACCAACGGTACCAGCACACGACACAGCATGGTCCCCAAAAATGTCCCCAACACAAACCCGGGAGCAGGCAGAACAAGGGTTAGGTCCCGGGAACAAAGGGACACCCAACCGATAGCTAAGGAAAGAGCGGTAGGTCCTCCCGTTCATGGTCTGCCCCAGCCCGGAGATGGGTACAGCGCGCAACCAGTCAGACGTGTGAGCACCCTGCAGAGACTTCCACAATACCACCTGTCGCCGAGTCAAGGAGAAAACCGATTCTACCGAAGCAGCAACCTTCGTGAAATATATATCTGCCAATTTCTTCATGAGTTTGGGGGCAGCGATCTCACTAGGATTACAGAGAAGGTCAGAACCGGTGGTCTCGCTAAACAGAGCCAGGGCCGCATCGAAGGTCGGCCCGGGAGTAGAGACAGCTGAAGGCCGAAGGAGCATAGACTGCAGCTCAGAGGACTGAAGACGAGAAGCCAAAAAGGCATAGTGCAGGACATCCCCGGCGCTGTAAACACCCAACCCTCCGAAATTAAAGGGCAGTGTGGAAAGACGCCACTGGCAGTCCCCGAACCCAGGGCCGGACGCGGTGACAATGCGTTCCACGCTAGACCGCAATCCCGCATCAAAGGTCTTAGCCGAGTCGAAGACCGTAGGGGGACAGGTACGCAGAGAGAAAGAAAGCTTAGAAATACCAGCACAAGCACGAAGTAACAACAGCTCGCACTGTGGGTCCTCAAGCCTGGCAACCGAATCCATAAGCTCAATGGTTCTCGAAACTCTCTTCGCCACAAGCTCACTGCTGAAAGTACGACAGATACTGACGGGACCACCAAGAACTTTGACACCACGCAGCAGTCGAGAAATATCAGGGGGGGAAAACACCCGGAAGTCAACTCCTAGGGTCTTCCGTAGGCCAAAAAACCTCGGTCTTTCCTACATTAAGGTGAAGACCCAAGCGAGGACCCTCCTCCATAATCAGCTCCAAAACTTTCCCCACGACCAAGGTGTCTCCAACGATGGTGCCCTCGTCCAAGTACCAAGCCTGCAAGCTCAAGGGAAAAGAGTCCCGGATCTTGCAAATCAAGGGATGCAAGACCAAAGCGAAAAGAAGTGGGCCCAAAGGGTCACCCTGCTGGACCCCCTGACAAGACCAAAGGCTGTGCTCCCCGTAGAAAAGCCTGGCAGGCCGAGAGTAGCAAAACTCGACCCAGCGGGAAAGAACAGGGCAACAACTACGAACCTCGCGCAACATGACCTCCCGGTCGACCAAATTAAAAGCATTCTGGAAGTCGACCAAAAGCATGGAAAGGCCCACGTCCCCACCACGATCCTCAACAAACCGGTTCAAGGCGTGCAAGATGGCCTCTCCCCCACTGGAAACCCCGACCCCAAACTGGAGGCCCTCAAAATAACCGCAAAGCGACGGACCAACCAGAACCACCCCAACCTTGGAGACAAGACGTCTCCAAACCGTGCCCACAGCAATAGGGCGAACCCCACCACCTGGTTTAACAAGCGGGGTGAGCGGAGCACTAGCGATGTACTCACTGAGGACCTGCGGGCATCTGCCCTCGAGAAACAGGTTAACCACCCTAGTGATAGAGGTGATCAGATCATCCGAGATCGCAACCGCGGCCCCGCTCAAACAATCCAGAAGATGTTGGGCACGAAAACCGTCCCGTCCACAAGAAGTGCCACGCGGGAAACCCCTGATCATATCCAACACGACAGTCGTGGACGCGACGAGCTGAGGGTGAGCGGCAGGCAAAGGCGGCAAGGAAGGGGGCGGAACAGTGGGGTGCTTATCATTTAACGCCTGCAGAATATCAGCCATGTAAGGGGCAACGCCAGACGAGGAAAGCACCCGAACAGCTGCAGCGTAATGACCATCACAAATCTTCCGCCGACACTGCCGCAAGTTAACCTCACTAGAGTCAAGGTCCTCCTCCAAATGAAGAGAAGGCCCCTCCTCAGCTAAGGTCTCCTGCAGAAGCAGAGCAATACCACCGGGAGCACCCCAAGTACGAATGGCATTGGTAATACACTCCTCCTGACGCTGGCGCTTCACGACAGCTCCACACTCAAGGTTACTCCTGGGAGAAAACGACTTAAGTACACAGAGAGGTAAAATAAGCAAGCTAACCCAGCGAGAAAGATCGCCAGGGGAGTCAGCCATCGCATCAAGGGCGCCCCTGAAGATCCTAGAAAACCCAAGGCGACATCTGGGGGGGATAGATTTCACAGTGCGCACCCCTAACGAAAACAGGCGATCCAGAGAAGCCACGTCAAGACAACCCAACCCAACAGGCCCCACAACATCGCCTGGAGACGAAGATGGTGCGAGCGGCCGAGGGATGCCATAAACAAAACAACGAGCAACTCCGTCACCACAATCAGGGGGTGCAACAAAATCAGGCCCCGGCCCGTGCCGACACTTGGCAGAAAGAGAATGCGTAGTAAAGCAAACCTCGCAAAGCCAAAGACTCATACGCTTAAGGGTAACCTCTGCCTCAGAAAAAATAGATAAACTAGAAGAAAGGGCTTGACGCGTAATTACCTAAGCCTCTCCAAGGCCATGTCGATTTCGGAGGTGGAAGATCATGGAAGTTTTAACCAGACCCTTCCCATTATTGTCACAACACTCAGAAAGACCGACGAAGGGGCAATGGAAACGCGTGAGTCCCGGCATGAAGAATTGGCAAGGCACGAAAGGAGAGACGCGGGGAAAAGCAGAAAAACAACCACAAAGCACACAAACCACCACCAAGTAAACCGACAACACCCGAAACAAAAAAGAAAAAAAACGACCAAAGGAAAATAGAACAACCAACAAGAAATGCAGCGAGCAACCAGCAGCCACCAGGCAACACCACGACACCCGAGCCAAAAGAACAGCAGAAGATAAAAAAAACAGAACAACCAACAAACGGAACCCGCACGAGGAACAATCAACAAGGAGAGCAGCAGCGAGCAAAAGCAAACCCGGAAAACATCAAAGAAACTGCCAGCAAAGAACACAGGAGGCAGTGAAGCGGAACCCGCTGACTGGCCGACAACGAGAAGACAGCAGCAACGGCGAACATGAGGGAGTACATGAGGAACAGCAGCAAAGACACACGGAAGAGAACAACGACAGGTAGGCTCAAACCCGCGATACACAGAAAACAGCAGCAACTCCGGCAAACAGAAACCGGGAAAACCGGCGGGAAAACAGAGGGTAGAGGGACAGAGCAGCAGCTCCGGCGGGAAAGCAGAGGAAAACAGAGGAACACAGCAGCAGCTCCAGCGAGAAATCCGGCAAGCAGATGATAGAATTCAAGGAGAATTCCGGCAAGAGGAAGGGGAAGGAACAGCAGGAGGGCTACGGAGGAAGAAGGGAAGGTAGTCGGCAAGAAGGCCGGCGTCAGGGCAGCAGCAGACAACCGACGGCATAAGAAAACAGAAAACGACGCTGGACGGAAGTACCCACAAAGGAAGAGGAGACGACAAGGGGGGAGGAAGAAAGGTCCGGCCGGTGGCGGAAGGACAGCCGGAAGGAAGGAAGGCCGCCGGCGGCAGAAACCCTAGGCGCAGGGGTGACGCTCGCAGATCGCACACCCTCTCTACCAGATTTCTTTATTTTGTTGTTGTTATTATTATTATTATTATTATTATTATTATTAATAGGAGAATTTTATTGATGAACCAAAAAGCAGTTTACAAAAAATTGGTGGGTAGCCGAGACACAATCTGGGCCCCACTCCTTTAGCTATAGCAAAGCTAAGTCTGGTAAAAATAAAAGGAACAGCGCGTGCTCCGGCATCCTGTGCTATCGAAAATTTCTGAATCCTCTTGAGTAAGCTGATAGCATCCGCCTCCAATTCCCCCAACGAAGAAAAGGAAAAGGGCAAAAATCCGTACCCAAGCCCCGAGCATAGGCCCCCGTACTTAGCGCATTTGCGCCGAGCAGCGTCGCCCACAACACGGCCTGGCGCGAAATCAGAGAGCCCGGACTGAGTCAAAGGAGAAGACCTGGTAAGATCTACGCAAACGTCATGCCCCCTGTCTCACGAATAAAGAAGCAAATCTGCAGGACGCAGGGATCTGTCGTGATCATCAAGCAAACCAATATCGATCTCCTTACCAGCCGAGACCCTGGAACGGAAACAGATATCCAAAAGAATGTCTCGAACGAGGTTATGTCGATGTTTAATACCGACAACCCCCGCAAGACGCAACATGGTCCCCATAAATATCGTCACCAAAAACCCGAGAGCAGGCAGAACACGGTCCACGCACAGAAAATAAAGGAATGCCCAACCGATAGCTAAACACACACCGGTATGTCCGACCGTTCATAGTCTGGCCCAGCCTAGAAATTGGGACAGCGCGGAGCCAATCAGAAGCATGACGACCTTGCTGAGACTTCCATAAGGCAACCTGACGGGAGGTCAAGGAGAAATCTGATTCCGCGGTAGCCACAACCCTCGTGAAATATATATATCTGCCAAAGACTTCATAAGTTTGGGGGCAGCGATCTCACTTGGATTACACTCAACAGAACCCAGAACCTCCTTAAGCCTACACAAGGCCACATCGAAAGCCGAGCCATGGGTCAGTACGCCCACAGACTGCAGTCGGGATGCCACAAAAGCATAATGTAGGACATCCCCAGCGGCATACACCCGAAGCCCCCAAAGGAAAGGGTAGCAAGCCGCCACTGCCAATCCCCAAACCCCGGCCCAGACGCAATAACAACACGCTCTAAATGAGAACGAAGAGCCGCGTCAAAAGCAAGCTGGGCCGACTCAAGAACCGTCGGTGGGCAAGTACGCAAAGCAAAATAAAGTTTGGAGATACCAGTACAGGCCCGAAGCAACAGCAACTCACATTGCGGATCATCAAGCAAAGCGACAGAGCCCATAAGCGCGATAGTTCTGGTCACTCTACTCATCACGAGCTCACTGCTGAAATCATGACTCGCACTAACAGGTCCACCAAGGATTTTGACACCACGCAACGGCCTGGCGATAGTAGGGGGGATGACACCGGGGAGCCTGCTCCTAGGATCTTCCGAAGGCCAAAAAACCTCGGTTTTACTGACATTTAGATGAAGTCCTGAACGAGGACCATCATCCAAAATCAACTCCAAAACCTTCCCAAAAACCAAGGTATCCCCAACTATGGTGCCATCATCCAAGTACCAAGCCTGCAACTTCAAGTCAAAAGAGTCCCGGATCTTACAAACCAAGGGATGTAACACCAAAGAAAAAAGTAGAGGACCCAAAGGATCACCCTGCTGGACCCCCTGACAAGACCACAGGCTGTGCTCACCATAATATAACAGGGCAGTGGTAACGAACCTCTCGTAACATGATTTCCCGACCGACCATGTTAAAAGCGTTCTGAAAATCCACCTAGAGCTTGGAAAGACCAACCTCATCACCCTGGTCCTCAACAAGCCGGTTCAAGGCATGCAGAATAGCCTCGCCCCCTCCAGACACTCCAACTCCAAACTGAAGACCAGAAAAATAGCCACTCAGCGTCGGACCGATCAGGAAAGCACCAACCTTAGAGACAAGCCGTCTCCAAATCGTACCAACAGCAATAGGACGGGCACCGCCACCTGGCTTAACAAGCGGGGTAAGTGGTGCACTAGAAATGTACTCTCCGAGAACCTGCGGGCAACTGCCCTCGAGAAAGAGATTAACCACCCGAGTGACAGATGCGATCAAATCGTCCGAAACAGCAACTGCGGCACCACACAAACAATCCAAAAGGTGGTGGGCACAAAAACCGTCCCTCCCACAAGAAGTGCCACGAGGGAACCCTCTAATCATATCCAAAACCACCAACGCGGACGCGACGAGAGAGTGGTGATTACCAGGCAAGGGTGGCAAAGCGGGAGAAGGGACGACGGGGTGATTTTCCTTCAAAGCCACTAAAGTGTCATCGGTGTAAGGAGCAACACCAGAGGAAGAAAGCACACGAACAGCAGCAGTGTAGTGCCCGTCACAAATTTTCCTACGACACTGCCTAACATTCACCTCACTCAAGTCGAGATCCTCATTCACACTAAAAGAAGGAGCAACCTCAGCCAGAGTATCCTGTAGGAGCGATAACCGACCACCCGGCTCATCCCAACAACGAATGGCATTAGAAATACTCTCCTCCTGACGCTGCCGTTGAATAGCTGATCGACAATTAAGGTTACTCCGAGGGGAGAAAGTCTTAAGAATGCAAAGAGGCAACGCAAGCAAGGTGACCAAACACGTGAGATCACGAGGAGAGGCAGCCACATCATCAAGAGCTCCCCGAAAAATCCGAGAAAACCCTAAACGACACTTTGGAGGGATGGATTTAACAGTACGTAACCCCTTAGCCAACATGTGATCAAGAGAGGTCACATTAAACCCAATAACCGGGGGATCAACAACACCACTAGGTGACGAAACTGTAGGGGCAGATGGTCGGGGAAAACCGTAAAGAACATAACGGATAACACCATCACCACAATTAGGGGCCTCAACAAAAGGCTTTGCATCGTGCCGACAGCCTTTGTTATGAGTATGTGTCCGAAAGCAAACCCCACACAGTCAAACACCCATCCGCCGAAAAGTAGACTCAGCAGCCAAAAACTTAGGTAAAGAAGCAAGAGATTGGCGCGTGACGTCCCGGGCACCTTCCTTACAGTGATGATCACGGAGATGGACAAGTAGAGAATTTTTAACAAACCCTTTACCCCAGCCATCCCTACACCTACCGAGGCCCACAAAAAGACAGTGGAACCGTAGAAGGTCAGGTATGACACGAACACATAGCACACAAAGAAGAAAAGGAAGGAAAAACCAAAAAAGAGTAAACCATACAAAGGCAGCGAAAGGAAGGCCGACGAACAACCACAACCAATCCAAACCAAAGCGGAAACCAGCACCGACAAACGGTACCAACCACACGCAGTAACCGCAGAAGGAAGAAAGCAAAAAGAAAGTAAAAACGACGACGAACGGGAAAACCGAAACCGAAAAGAGGGAGAGAAGGAAGTAGCTGACCAGACGACGAACGGAACCGAGAAGGCACGACCTCACTCACCGAGATAGAGCCGGCGGCAGTCGGCGGTACGGAACGAGAACAACGAACGACAATGCTCTAGTCCCACATCCAAAGCACACCACTCTCTCCATCAAAACGGCGGAGGTGGTCGGCGTGACTGGAGACCGGCAAACGCGCCGGCGGCGACTAGGGCAAACAGAGGCGGAGTGCCCTAAAACACACGTCCTCTCGCACGCACCACTCTCTCCCTCAAACCAAAAACCCAAATTGTTAAGACCGGCACGTTAGGTACCCGGCATGAAGGGTGGCGACCGGCGTGAAGGGCGGCCGGCGGTTAGGTGGCCAGCGTCAGCGCCCTAAACCGCACTCTCTCACGCACTCTCTGTTTTTTATTACCGGCACGTGAGGTGGCCGGCAAGGTGGTTAGGGCAGGCGACCGGCGCGAAGGCAGAGGCCGGCAAGGTGGCGACCGGCGCGAAGGCGGCCGGCGGCGGTTAGGGCAGGCGGTGGCAGTGCCCTAATCGCACTCTCTCGCAAACTCTCTCGCCCTAATCGCACTCTCTCTCGTTTAATATTTACCGGCACGTTAGGTGGCTGGCAAGGTGGTTAGGGCAGGCGGAGGCCGGCAATGGCGACCGACGCGAAGGCGGCCGGCGGCGGTTAGGGCAGGCGGTGGCAGTGCTCTAATCGCACTCTCTCGCAAACTCTCTCGCAAACTTATTTTTATTATTATTTTTATTATTATTATTATTATTATTATTATTATTATTATTATTATTATTATTATTATTATTATTATTATTATTATTATTATTATTATTATTATTATTATTATTATTATTATTATTATTATTATTTTGTAGTGTCTTTTTTGTTACTTCTTTTTTCGAGTGATGTAATTTGAAATTCCCGGTTTATCGGGTTTTTGGTTTATAATAAAAGTATTTTATTAGTGAAACTGTTTCTGTCTTTTCGTTATTGCGATGGTTGTGCCCTTTTGAGGGGCTGCCTACATATCCATCGTTAGTGGAATCAAACCAGACGTAGTTGAAGCATGGAATTTTGCAATTTTGAAATTCACAAAGACTAGTAGTTCGAGGTGTGCGCGACAGTAGGATAAATAATCCTAACTTATTGACTTGCTTATTATTTTGAAAAAAAATGATAAATTTTAATAAACTTTGCATATGACATTGAGATAAGGTTAAGGGTAGTAGCGCTTCAGCTGGTCTAAGTTGGTGGGGTTGATGAATTTATTCCCGTCCAAGTCTGTCAACTTCACTGCTCCTTTTGATAGAACCTTCTTTACCAGATATGACCCGGCCCAGTTGGGTTTGAATTTTCCTCTCGGATCAAGTAGTAGTAGAGCTCGAACAGATTTGAGGACCAAATCTTCTTCCTTGATATTTCTAGGCCTAACTCTTTTATTGAAGGCACAATGTATTCTTTTTTGGTATATTTGAATGTTGTTGAGGGCCCGGGACCGCCGTTCGTCTAAAAGAACCAGTGAATCGTACCGTGCTTTGACTCAATCGTCTTCAGGCACTTGGATTTGAAGTGAAATCCTAAGAGACGGTATCTCCAACTCTACTGGTTGAACTGCTTCCATCCCGTATGTCAGATAATACGGGGTTGCAACGGTTGTAGTGCAGATTGACATTCGGTATCTGATGGTCAGGATTCGTCGCGGGTCCTAACCGTCAATAATAAACCGACTATTCCTAGTGGGTAGCTAGGGCGAGTAGGGTCGATATCCACGGGGACGGTAATATAGAGTCTAGACTAAGTCCACTAAAAACGAGACCAAATTACCAAACAAACACAAAGAGAATGATAAATGGTAAACTATGATGGTTGGAGATGAAGGAAGTGGACTAACAATGAACTAGCTATAACGAGATTATAAGGATTAACTAGAGACTAACTAAACAATGAAACTATAGGAATGATGACTAACTAGGATGATAGATCAAATATGAAAGGAAGTAGGGTAGGTCGGGTTCATAAGTGTAGATGGGTAATTGGGTGATCAAGGGTATAGGTGTCTCCTAGTTGCTAGAGTCGGTCCGGGCTCTCGCTACGTAGACCGATGTCGAGGTTGGTCCGGGCTCTCGCTACGTAGACCATAGTCCGCACTCTCGTGACTATGACTATTCTCAACACACTCACATAATGAACAAGCAATGAGAAGATGAGCACAAGTATGGGAAGCATTGGCCACAACAACTCACACAAGCAATTCACCAAACACATAGAGTGCCCAATATGTGACTAACAACAAAGATTCAACCTTTACCCCTAATCAACCCTAATCACCCATAATCTACCCCTAATCCCCCTGCTAACCCCACAAGAGAACTACTCACTCATTATGAAACTAACAACAACATAAACAAGAGAAACTAAACCAAGCATCCAAACATTCATTATGAACAACTAACAACAATAACAATATATAAAGATTCAAACTTGAACAATAAACAAAGAACAAAAGTAAAAGGGAGAAGGGGATTATACCAAACTAACAAGGATGAAAAAAGATGAGAACTTGTATAAATAAGAAACCCAAATAAAACCCCAAGGTTGTCAAGCTTGGAATAATCTTCAAGAACCCCCTTCATACAAGACTAATTACAAGGATTAACTAAAGATTAAAGAGAGAATTAAGCTAATGAGAGGAACACTAATCTAGGGTTATGAATGTTCAAGAGAGGCTTAAGAGAGTCTAGGGTAAGGTATGATACATAAACAATATAAGAGGAAAGTATTTATAAGGTTACAAGAGGAAGGGAGAAGAAAGGAAACAATTGCGTGCAGCCCCTGAAGCTTCCCGCCCGGGACAGACTGGTCCCACCCGGGACGGCATGGTCCTGACCGGGACGGGTTGGTCCCGACCGGGACGGGCCCAGGTCAGTAGGGTCTCCTTTTGTGCACCTCAACCGGGACCGGTTTAGGCCATCCCGACCCGGTTGAGCCTTGTAGGCCTCCTTTAAGCTCCTTTTGGTTCCTCCTTGTCTCTCATGGGTTTCTCATCGATTCTCGGGACTCGGGATTGGGTCTCGGAGGCTCGGGATTTGTTCCCAAGGTCTCGGGGTCGAATCCAACGCACCGAGTGAGGACGGGCTCAGGTCAGTAGGGTCTTCTTTTGTGCACCTCAACCGGGACCGGTTTAGTCCATCTCGACCCGGTTGAGCCTTGTAGGCCTCCTTTAAGCTCCTTTTGGTCCCTCCTTGTCTCTCATGGGTTTCTCATCGATTCTCGGGACTCGGGATCGGGTCTCGGAGGCTCGGGATTTGGTCCCAAGGTGTCGGGGTCGAATCCAAGGCACCGAGTGATCGTTCCTTCGCTTCGTTGGCTCCAAAAAGTGTATGTATTGAGTCGGAATCGCTCCAACTCTTCATGAATGATCTCGGGAACCTGAAACGAGTTAGAGGAAGCATAAGAAGCCCATAAACCGCTCCCAAGGGGCGATTCCACAAGGAAAATGGGACCAAAACACAACAATTAGGCACTAAAAACTACACTTATCAACTCCCCCACACTTAACCCTTACTCGCCCTCGAGTAAGCACAAACTGACTACTAAACTAGCCTAGTGGGTATTAGCGCACCCTACGCCCTTTCAACTCACGCAAGTACACTTAGAGGAAAAGTGCACTCCGCAAGGCAAGTAAGATCTTGCGACAAAACCGTGGATGCAACCGGACACAAAACACCAAGACAAACAAGCACACAAACAAACAAACACAAGGTTGCACCCAAAGAAAAAAAAATACCGCCTCCCTCAAACAAGCGGTAAAAGAAGCACCGGTTTAGGACTCAAGGCAAGTGACAACGTTCCCAAGCTAGCAATACAAACCAAGATGAACTAAACCCTAATAGTATGACGATAAAGCAACAAAAACGTTGGTAACTTACCTAGGTCTCCTAACTTTCTAAGAACGTACTACGGGACGATCGGCGGAGTGGAAAAAGGATGAACCACGGTGTTAGTCAACACTGTAGGTAAGTGAGACCCCGCCAACTTTAGCGATGAGCCAAGAGGGTCGTCCCATGCCCGAAACCGCCCAATTAGTCCAAGTAAAAAGGTGGAAAACATTGCAAAGTGAGGGAAGACCGACCACTACCGCTATCATCCTTCCTAGGGACTCGGTCCTTTGGTAGGCTCTTCACGATAATAGTCGGTTAAAGGCTTATTTTGAGATGTCGGGATTATTTTTGTGAGACGATTTTCTTTTTGGCATTTTTTCTTTCTTTTGCATTTTTGCTTTGTTTTGCTATGCCATTTCTCTTTCTTCTTTTCTATTTTCTTTTTGGCTTTTGTGCCTTTTCTTTTTCTTCATTTCTTTCTTTCTTTCATTTTCTTTCTTTTCTTTGCCCTTTTTGGCATGATTTGGCTTTTTGGCATTTCTTTGTTTAACAAGAAAGGGAGAATTCAACAAATTGCAATTTATTGTGTTGATATGTGTAGGAGATAGGGGAATGGGTATGTCAGGGGTGCGCATCCCCTTTCAAACCCACAAAAAGGTGGAGAACTTGGACTAATCAAACCATCCCAAACACGGTCACCTAAGGGACGAGACTCGGTAACCAAGGCCTTTTCACACCGTGGGTGGTCATAATGGTCAAAAGTGCAAATCCCGCAGTAAATCCCTAGTAAGCTAGGTGGACTCAAGGTAAAGGACCAACGAAATCATTGATTTAGGGTCATTCTACTAGAGCAAAGTCCAAGACTCGATTTACATTACTAGGAGGGGAAAGTAAACACTCGCACACTAGCCTCTAAACCGGGTTTTCGAAAACCTTTTTACACACAAGACATACTACACAACACAAAACAAAGACTCAACAAGGCACGAAAGAAAAAGAAGCAAAAGCAAAAAAACAAAAACAAAACAAAATGAACACATAAACAACACAAACACCACCCCGAACATCCAAACAAGCATCCAAATCAACCGCAAACTTTACAAAGCTCCACCCGAGCACACCACATCACAAACCTTCTCCAAACTTCACATGAAATAAAGAGGGAAAAAGGGATAGAAGATGTTACCGGATGTCTTGAAAGCTCTCCAAAGCTAACGGTGATTTAAGCAACCTATAGGGAAAAAGGGAGGCAAACACACACAACAAAACAAACATACGACACAAAGACATAAAAGGAAAACACAAAAAAGGAAAATCTTTTTGATTTTTGTGGAAATTTTTCAAATTTTTAGGGTTTTTAAAGATTTTTTTCAAAAGAAACTACCTAAATAAAACTAACTATGATAGAATATCGCTCCCCCACACTTAAACCGAGCAATGTCCTCATGCTCAATCGTAGTGTGCGGAGAGACAAAAGGAAAGAAAAGAAACTACGAAAATAAAGCTAAAGATCAAAAATGAAAAGTGGAGAAAGGGTAGAGTGTGTCCGGCCGGGGTGTAGTCAAGTCACCATGGGCCGAGACGAGAAAAGATATGGAAAGGGGAAAAAATAAAAAGAAGGAAATAAAAGGAAATGGGAGGGGAGGGCTAGGTGTAATCAAGTCACCTAGCCCGGATTCCGCCTAAATCCGACTAAATCCTAAAAAAGGGTGAAAATCTTGTAAATTTGGATTTTTCGATTGACTCTCGACGTAGTCACGTCATCGAGAGTAGGGAGCAACCATACTAAGGCCTCGAAGGCCACCAAGACACCATGACTCAAGGGGAAGGGGGCAAACAAGAGAAAATAAGCGATAAAAGACGGAAAAGTAAGGATAGTTACCCAAACCAATCGGATAATAACTCACTCGCTCCATCGTCTCAATGATCGTTATAGGCACGTTGCTTGTCTTTTTGGTTGCATTCTCGCTTCAAACTTGAGAAGAACTCAGGGTAAAGGTAGTAATGGTAGGGGGTGGGATTTGAAGTAGGAGTCGGTGTAATGTGGATAGAAATGAAGTGAGGGTATGAAAATGAAGTATATGGGGCGTATGATAAGAGCACGGAGAGATAAGGAGGTTGGGAGGGGGTATACAATGGTTGGGTGGACTCAAATGTTGAAGAAGGGGCACAAAGGGGAGTAGGGGACCATCCCGGTCGGGATGGATGGTCCCGGTCGGGATGACACACCCGTCCCGGTCGGGACGGACCTCCAGTAAGCTCGAAAATATGTACCTCCATCCCGATCGGGACGGCTCCTTCCCGGTCGGGATGCCACACCCTTCCCGGTCGGGATGGATCTTCTTGACCTTCCACAAACCCAAAAGCTTATTACAAGCTTCAAAAACCCGATCCTCATGCTTACTATCCAAGCTCTATCATAGCCATTCCTCTCTAGGAATTATCTTCACTTCACCTATCCAACAAAGCTCACATACACATCAAATTCTCTCCCTCACAACGCTCATCAATCAATCCAAATAACAAGAATACAAAACTCAAACTAACTACAAGAAAGAGATATATACAATGAGACGGTTCTTGTGGAACTCCGTCAAACCAAGGTGGTGCACTCTTCATTCTTTTTCAACAACAGTAACCAATTCCATCTCCATCAAGGGCACGAAGGAACAAGTCGAAGGCTCTAGCAAAGTCCTCAATCAAGCTAGAGATATAACTGTCCACATCCCAAGGTTCTTCATGACCTTGTCTCGACGTTCCCGGGGCATCCCGATCTACTAAGTTCAATGGCTTGAACTTGTACTTGCGATCCTTCGGGATATACCCAAACGTCCACCGATCCTCATGTGGCCCCAAGGGAGGCTCATCTTGCTTCTTGCCTTTCAACTTGTCATCAAACCCATGATATGGGCTCTCATCTTCCTCACTCTCGGAGTCATCATCCTCAAGTACATAAGAATAACTCTCCAAGCTTTGTCCCGAACCTTCCCCTAGATCGATGTCCTTCGTGGCTTGGATCATGTTGCAAGACTCATCATTAGTAGGTGAAGTGTTGCCTTGGAGGTCAAACACTAGCTTTTCTTCGCCTAACTCGAAGGTGATCCTACCATTCTTCACATCGATCATGGCACCGGCGGTGTGTAGAAATGGGCGCCCAAGGATAATGGGAGTGTTGGCATCTTCCAGAATATCGAGCACGATGAAGTCGACCGGAATGAAGAACTTCCCGGTTCGTACCGGTACGTCCTCCAACATCCCCAATGGTCGGTTAAGAGATTTATCGGCCATTTGGAGTGTAATGGACGTACACTTCAGTTCCTTCATCCCTAATCGATCACAAATGGAATAAGGAATGATGCTCACACTCGCACCCAAGTCACATAATGCTCTCTCGATCTTGTAATTGCCTATGGTGCATGGGATCGAGAAACTACCCGGATCTTTCCACTTTGGAAGCGTGGAACCTTGAATAAGCTCGCTCACCACCCTCGTGAACGCTATTGTCTTTTCCTTGTCGATGGATCTCTTCCTAGCTAGGATATCCCGCATGAATCTTCCATATGCCGGGATTTGGGTAAGTAACTCAGTAAACGGGACATTCACATCCAATTTCTTCACAATGTCTAGGAACTTGTCAAATTGGACATTTACCTTAGTCTTCATTTGCCTTGTTGGGAAAGGCAACTTGATTTGAACCTTGTTTTGCTCGATAGGGGTGGACTCCTTAAATGACACTTTCCTTTTTCCCTTGTCTTTACCTTGAAGTGGGGGAGGGTTATCTTCAATGGGTTTTTCGATCTCCCATAAGACTTGCTCCTCCATTGGATTCTCATAGCTTGCATTGTCTTGAGAGGGGGGTATAACTTCTTGTCTTGGTTCTTGATCACTAGGGGAAAAAAGGGGATCATAGGATGTACCACTCCTCGTGGTAATAGCATTTACATGCTCAAATTTTGGTGTTTCCCCTTGAGGAGGTAGTTGCCCCTTTTGTCTCGAGGAGCTTCCCGAAGCAAGTTGAGATATTTGGGTCTCAAGCATCTTCGTATGAGCATCTCTCGCCATGTTATCCCTTTGAACATAAGCAAATAACTCTTGTTGATTTCTCGCCATTTCTTGAGTACTCCTTTGCATATCCATCAAAGATTTTTGCATATTGAAATCTCGAGGTGGAGATTGTGGATTATGCGGAGTGTTGGTGAGGGCTAATGGAGTACCATAATCATGAATAGGAGAACGGCTCCTAGGCTTGCTTTCTTGTCTATGACCTTGAGTTGCATGTTGTTGTTGACGGTTCCCTTGGAACCCATGAGAATTGCCTTGATTAAGGCCTTGATTGTGATCTTGAAACCCTTGGTTGTGGTTTTGTTGCCCTTGAAAGCTTTGGTTTCCTTGGAAACCACCTTGATTGAAGTTCCCTTGTTGGAACCCTTGATTGTTGTTGTGGAAAGTACCTTGGTTATTTTGCTTGAAGTTGTTGAAGGGTCTTGGATTACCCACATAACTTTGATAACCTTGATTGTTGTCCCTTAAGGGAGGTGGAACATAGGGACGAGGTTGCATAGCTTGTTGTTGAGGGACTTGATTGGAAGCTTGGTAATGATTAGAATAAGAGGCACCTTGCTTGAACGCTTGAAAGACGTTCACTTGCTCAACGCTTCCTCGACAATGCATAGGATCATGACCAACGATTCCACAAGTATCACACATCCCATTATAAGGCAAAGGAGGTGCAAATCCCAAAGCATTCACTTCTTGAATCAATTGATGGTTGGAGGAACTAGTGCCTTGGACTTGGTTGAGGTGGCTTTGGAGCTTCTTGTCAATAGTCTCCATCTGTGTTTTCAATTGAGCTCCAAGGTCAATGCTTAATTGAGTAATAGCATCAACCTCGTGCCTACCTCCCCGATTTGCCTTCCTAGGCCTTGAGTATTGTGAATTATGAACCGCCATCTCCTCGATTATTGACCAAGTTTGGTCATCATCTACCTCGGTGAACCTACCATTGGAGCCCATATTAAGTATAGCTCTCGAGTCCTCATAAAGACCATTCCAAAATTGTTGGACCAAGAACCATTGTGAGAGTCCATGGTGGGGGCACGACCTTACCAAGATTTAAACCGCTCCCAAGCTTCATAAAGGCTCTCTTCATCCCTTTGTTGGAAACCGGTGATGGAGGCCCTAAGCAAATTAGTCTTCTCCGGAGGGTAAAACTTTTGGTAGAATGCCGAGGCAAGCCTCGTCCAAGTATCAATCCCCATGGTTGCTCTATCGAGACTCTTGATCCATTGCTTCGCTTTTCCAATGAGAGAGAACGGGAAAGGTACCCAACGAATTTGATCTTGAGTAACCCCGGTTTGAGAGATAGCGTCACAATAATCGGAGAAGGTCTCCATATGTTGGTGCGGGTCTTCGGTGGGCAAACCACTAAGTTGATTTCTCTCCACAAGTTGTATGAATTGTATCTTTGCCACAAAATTCCCGGTATAAGTATCCGGCAAAGCACTCGGTCCCGGCAAGACATCCTCGGTGAAAGTGGAGTGAGATGAAAACTTCGGCATAATTGGATATAAGGGAGAAGATGGTGGTGTAGACGGTGTTGATGTAGAACTAGACGGGGAACTAGGAGAAGAAGAATGGATAGATGAACCAAAGGGATTTATGAAGATCCCTTCGGCCGTCTCTCGAGGTGACTCGTTAAAGTCGGATCCCTGAGCTTGCTCTTGATGGATATTGCTAGTACCCGGTTAAGAGTGTCTAACCCGATCAATCGTCCGTTGGCGAAAGGCTCTAAAGAGTCTCTCCGGCTCTGGATTGAAGAGAAAGAAATCGCCCCTCCTCCTAGGCATACACTACACACTAGAGCAAACGTGAGAACACCTAGTGCTTTATGGGCACTAGGCAACGACAATAAACAAGCACAACGAGAAACAAGGAGAGTAGAAAGCTAAGAAAACAAGAAAAACTACAAAATATTCACAAGAGATGATAGAAGAGCACAAAGAAGGGTAACTAAGTCTAGCTATACGCAAGCTAAGTCTAAACAATGCACCGTCCCCGGCAACGGCGCCAAATTGATGGTAAGGATTCGTCGCGGGTCCTAACCGTCAATAATAAACCGACTATTCCTAGTGGGTAGCTAGGGCAAGTAGGGTCGATATCCACGGGGACGGTATTATAGAGTCTAGACTAAGTCCACTAAAAACGAGACCAAATTACCAAACAAACACAAAGAGAATGATAAATGGTAAACTATGATGGCTGGAGATGAAGGAAGTGGACTAACAATGAACTAGCTATAACGAGATTATAAGGATTAACTAGAGACTAACTAAACAATGAAACTATAGGAATGATGACTAACTAGGATGATAGATCAAATATGAAAGGAAGTAGGGTAGGTCGGGTTCATAAGTGTAGATGGGTAATTGGGTGATCAAGGGTGTAGGTGTCTCCTAGTTGCTAGAGTCGGTCCGGGCTCTCGCTACGTAGACCGATGTCGAGGTTGGTCCGGGCTCTCGCTACGTAGACCATAGTCCGCACTCTCGTGATTATGACTATTCTCAACACAATCACATAATGAACAAGCAATGAGAATATGAGCACAAGTATGGGAAGCATTGGCCACTACAACTCACACAAGCAATTCAACAAACACATAGAGTGCCCAATATGTGACTAACAACAAAGATTCAACCTTTACCCCTAATCAACCCTAATCACCCATAATCTACCCCTAATCCCCCTACTACCCCCACAAGAGAACTACTCACTCATTATGAAACTATCAACAACATAAACAAGAGAAACTAAACCAAGCATCCAAACATTCATTATGAACAACTAACAACAATAACAATATATAAAGATTCAAACTTGAACAATAAACAAAGAACAAAAGTAAAATGGAGAAGGGGATTATACCAAACTAACAAGGATGAAAAAAGATGAGAACTTGTATAAATAAGAAACCTAAATAAAACCCCAAGGTTGTCAAGCTTGGAATAATCTTCAAGAATCCCCTTAATACAAGACTAATTACAAGGATTAACTAAAGATTAAAGAGAGAATTAAGCTAATAAGAGGAACACTAATCTAGGGTTATGAATGTTCAAGAGAGGCTTAAGAGAGTCTAGGGTAAGGTATGATACATAAACAATATAAGAGGAAAGTATTTATAAGGTTACAAGAGGAAGGGAGAAGAAAGGAAACAATTGCGTGCAGCCCCTGAAGCTTCCCGCCCGGGACAGACTGGTCCCACCCGGGACGGCATGGTCCTGACCGGGACGGGTTGGTCCCGACCGGGACGGGCCCAGGTCAGTAGGGTCTCCTTTTGTGCACCTCAACCGGGACCGGTTTAGGCCATCCCGACCCGGTTGAGCCTTGTAGGCCTCCTTTAAGCTCCTTTTGGTTCCTCCTTGTCTCTCATGGGTTTCTCATCGATTCTCGGGACTCGGGATTGGGTCTCGGAGGCTCGGGATTTGTTCCCAAGGTCTCGGGGTCGAATCCAACGCACCGAGTGAGGACGGGCTCAGGTCAGTAGGGTCTTCTTTTGTGCACCTCAACCGGGACCGGTTTAGTCCATCTCGACCCGGTTGAGCCTTGTAGGCCTCCTTTAAGCTCCTTTTGGTCCCTCCTTGTCTCTCATGGGTTTCTCATCGATTCTCGGGACTCGGGATCGGGTCTCGGAGGCTCGGGATTTGGTCCCAAGGTGTCGGGGTCGAATCCAAGGCACCGAGTGATCGTTCCTTCGCTTCGTTGGCTCCAAAAAGTGTATGTATTGAGTCGGAATCGCTCCAACTCTTCATGAATGATCTCGGGAACCTGAAACGAGTTAGAGGAAGCATAAGAAGCCCATAAACCGCTCCCAAGGGGTGATTCCACAAGGAAAATGGGACCAAAACACAACAATTAGGCACTAAAAACTACACTTATCAACTCCCCCACACTTAACCCTTACTCGCCCTCGAGTAAGCACAAACTGACTACTAAACTAGCCTAGTGGGTATTAGCGCACCCTACGCCCTTTCAACTCACGCAAGTACACTTAGAGGAAAAGTGCACTCCGCAAGGCAAGTAAGATCTTGCGACAAAACCGTGGATGCAACCGGACACAAAACACCAAGACAAACAAGCACACAAACAAACAAACACAAGGTTGCACCCAAAGAAAAACAAATACCGCCTCCCTCAAACAAGCGGTAAAAGAAGCACCGGTTTAGGACTCAAGGCAAGTGACAACGTTCCCAAGCTAGCAATACAAACCAAGATGAACTAAACCCTAATAGTATGACGATAAAGCAACAAAAACGTTGGTAACTTACCTAGGTCTCCTAACTTTCTAAGAACGTACTACGGGACGATCGGCGGAGTGGAAAAAGGATGAACCACGGTGTTAGTCAACACTGTAGGTAAGTGAGACCCCGCCAACTTTAGCGATGAGCCAAGAGGGTCGTCCCATGCCCGAAACCGCCCAACTAGTCCAAGTAAAAAGGTGGAAAACATTGCAAAGTGAGGGAAGACCGACCACTACCGCTATCATCCTTCCTAGGGACTCGGTCCTTTGGTAGGCTCTTCACGATAATAGTCGGTTAAAGGCTTATTTTGAGATGTCGGGATTATTTTTGTGAGACGATTTTCTTTTTGGCATTTTTTCTTTCTTTTGCATTTTTGCTTTGTTTTGCTATGCCATTTCTCTTTCTTCTTTTCTATTTTCTTTTTGGCTTTTGTGCCTTTTCTTTTTCTTCATTTCTTTCTTTCTTTCATTTTCTTTCTTTTCTTTGCCCTTTTTGGCATGATTTGGCTTTTTGGCATTTCTTTGTTTAACAAGAAAGGGAGAATTCAACAAATTGCAATTTATTGTGTTGATATGTGTAGGAGATAGGGGAATGGGTATGTCGGGGGTGCGCATCCCCTTTCAAACCCACAAAAAGGTGGAGAACTTGGACTAATCAAACCATCCCAAACACGGTCACCTAAGGGACGAGACTCGGTAACCAAGGCCTTTTCACACCGTGGGTGGTCATAATGGTCAAAAGTGCAAATCCCGCAGTAAATCCCTAGTAAGCTAGGTGGACTCAAGGTAAAGGACCAACGAAATCATTGATTTAGGGTCATTCTACTAGAGCAAAGTCCAAGACTCGATTTACATTACTAGGAGGGGAAAGTAAACACTCGCACACTAGCCTCTAAACCGGGTTTTCGAAAACCTTTTTACACACAAGACATACTACACAACACAAAACAAAGACTCAACAAGGCACGAAAGAAAAAGAAGCAAAAGCAAAAAAACAAAAACAAAACAAAATGAACACATAAACAACACAAACACCACCCCGAACATCCAAACAAGCATCCAAATCAACCGCAAACTTTACAAAGCTCCACCCGAGCACACCACATCACAAACCTTCTCCAAACTTCACATGAAATAAAGAGGGAAAAAGGGATAGAAGATGTTACCGGATGTCTTGAAAGCTCTCCAAAGCTAACGGTGATTTAAGCAACCTATAGGGAAAAAGGGAGGCAAACACACACAACAAAACAAACATACGACACAAAGACATAAAAGGAAAACACAAAAAAGGAAAATCTTTTTGATTTTTGTGGAAATTTTTCAAATTTTTAGGGTTTTTAAAGATTTTTTTCAAAAGAAACTACCTAAATAAAACTAACTATGATAGAATATCGCTCCCCCACACTTAAACCGAGCAATGTCCTCATGCTCAATCGTAGTGTGCGGAGAGACAAAAGGAAAGAAAAGAAACTACGAAAATAAAGCTAAAGATCAAAAATGAAAAGTGGAGAAAGGGTAGAGTGTGTCCGGCCGGGGTGTAGTCAAGTCACCATGGGCCGAGACGAGAAAAGATATGGAAAGGGGAAAAAATAAAAAGAAGGAAATAAAAGGAAATGGGAGGGGAGGGCTAGGTGTAATCAAGTCACCTAGCCCGGATTCCGCCTAAATCCGACTAAATCCTAAAAAAGGGTGAAAATCTTGTAAATTTGGATTTTTCGATTGACTCTCGACGTAGTCACGTCATCGAGAGTAGGGAGCAACCATACTAAGGCCTCGAAGGCCACCAAGACACCATGACTCAAGGGGAAGGGGGCAAACAAGAGAAAATAAGCGATAAAAGACGGAAAAGTAAGGATAGTTACCCAAACCAATCGGATAGTAACTCACTCGCTCCATCGTCTCAATGATCGTTATAGGCACGTTGCTTGTCTTTTTGGTTGCATTCTCGCTTCAAACTTGAGAAGAACTCAGGGTAAAGGTAGTAATGGTAGGGGGTGGGATTTGAAGTAGGAGTCGGTGTAATGTGGATAGAAATGAAGTGAGGGTATGAAAATGAAGTATATGGGGCGTATGATAAGAGCACGGAGAGATAAGGAGGTTGGGAGGGGGTATACAATGGTTGGGTGGACTCAAATGTTGAAGAAGGGGCACAAAGGGGAGTAGGGGACCATCCCGGTCGGGATGGATGGTCTCGGTCGGGATGACACACCCGTCCCGGTCGGGACGGACCTCCAGTAAGCTCGAAAATATGTACCTCCATCCCGATCGGGACGGCTCCTTCCCGGTCGGGATGGATCTTCTTGACCTTCCACAAACCCAAAAGCTTATTACAAGCTTCAAAAACCCGATCCTCATGCTTACTATCCAAGCTCTATCATAGCCATTCCTCTCTAGGAATTATCTTCACTTCACCTATCCAACAAAGCTCACATACACATCAAATTCTCTCCCTCACAACGCTCATCAATCAATCCAAATAACAAGAATACAAAACTCAAACTAACTACAAGAAAGAGATATATACAATGAGACGGTTCTTGTGGAACTCCGTCAAACCAAGGTGGTGCACTCTTCATTCTTTTTCAACAACAGTAACCAATTCCATCTCCATCAAGGGCACGAAGGAACAAGTCGAAGGCTCTAGCAAAGTCCTCAATCAAGCTAGACATATAACTGTCCACATCCCAAGGTTCTTCATGACCTTGTCTCGACGTTCCCGGGGCATCCCGATCTACTAAGTTCAATGGCTTGAACTTGTACTTGCGATCCTTCGGGATATACCCAAACGTCCACCGATCCTCATGTGGCCCCAAGGGAGGCTCATCTTGCTTCTTGCCTTTCAACTTGTCATCAAACCCATGATATGGGCTCTCATCTTCCTCACTCTCGGAGTCATCATCCTCAAGTACATAAGAATAACTCACCAAGCTTTGTCCCGAACCTTCCCCTAGATCGATGTCCTTCGTGGCTTGGATCATGTTGCAAGACTCATCATTAGTAGGTGAAGTGTTGCCTTGGAGGTCAAACACTAGCTTTTCTTCGCCTAACTCGAAGGTGATCCTACCATTCTTCACATCGATCATGGCACCGGCGGTGTGTAGAAATGGGCGCCCAAGGATAATGGGAGTGTTGGCATCTTCCAGAATATCGAGCACGATGAAGTCGACCGGAATGAAGAACTTCCCGGTTCGTACCGGTACGTCCTCCAACATCCCCAATGGTCGGTTAAGAGATTTATCGGCCATTTGGAGTGTAATGGACGTACACTTCAGTTCCTTCATCCCTAATCGATCACAAATGGAATAAGGAATGATGCTCACACTCGCACCCAAGTCACATAATGCTCTCTCGATCTTGTAATTGCCTATGGTGCATGGGATCGAGAAACTACCCGGATCTTTCCACTTTGGAAGCGTGGAACCTTGAATAAGCTCGCTCACCACCCTCGTGAACGCTATTGTCTTTTCCTTGTCGATGGATCTCTTCCTAGCTAGGATATCCCGCATGAATCTTCCATATGCCGGGATTTGGGTAAGTAACTCAGTAAACGGGACATTCACATCCAATTTCTTCACAATGTCTAGGAACTTGTCAAATTGGACATTTACCTTAGTCTTCATTTGCCTTGTTGGGAAAGGCAACTTGATTTGAACCTTGTTTTGCTCGATAGGGGTGGACTCCTTAAATGACACTTTCCTTTTTCCCTTGTCTTTACCTTGAAGTGGGGGAGGGTTATCTTCAATGGGTTTTTCGATCTCCCATAAGACTTGCTCCTCCATTGGATTCTCATAGCTTGCATTGTCTTGAGAGGGGGGTATAACTTCTTGTCTTGGTTCTTGATCACTAGGGGAAAAAAGGGGATCATAGGATGTACCACTCCTCGTGGTAATAGCATTTACATGCTCAAATTTTGGTGTTTCCCCTTGAGGAGGTAGTTGCCCCTTTTGTCTCGAGGAGCTTCCCGAAGCAAGTTGAGATATTTGGGTCTCAAGCATCTTCGTATGAGCATCTCTCGCCATGTTATCCCTTTGAACATAAGCAAATAACTCTTGTTGATTTCTCGCCATTTCTTGAGTACTCCTTTGCATATCCATCAAAGATTTTTGCATATTGAAATCTCGAGGTGGAGATTGTGGATTATGCGGAGTGTTGGTGAGGGCTAATGGAGTACCATAATCATGAATAGGAGAACGGCTCCTAGGCTTGCTTTCTTGTCTATGACCTTGAGTTGCATGTTGTTGTTGACGGTTCCCTTGGAACCCATGAGAATTGCCTTGATTAAGGCCTTGATTGTGATCTTGAAACCCTTGGTTGTGGTTTTGTTGCCCTTGAAAGCTTTGGTTTCCTTGGAAACCACCTTGATTGAAGTTCCCTTGTTGGAACCCTTGATTGTTGTTGTGGAAAGTACCTTGGTTATTTTGCTTGAAGTTGTTGAAGGGTCTTGGATTACCCACATAACTTTGATAACCTTGATTGTTGTCCCTTAAGGGAGGTGGAACATAGGGACGAGGTTGCATAGCTTGTTGTTGAGGGACTTGATTGGAAGCTTGGTAATGATTAGAATAAGAGGCACCTTGCTTGAACGCTTGAAAGACGTTCACTTGCTCAACGCTTCCTCGACAATGCATAGGATCATGACCAACGATTCCACAAGTATCACACATCCCATTATAAGGCAAAGGAGGTGCAAATCCCAAAGCATTCACTTCTTGAATCGATTGATGGTTGGAGGAACTAGTGCCTTGGACTTGGTTGAGGTGGCTTTGGAGCTTCTTGTCAATAGTCTCCATCTGTGTTTTCAATTGAGCTCCAAGGTCAATGCTTAATTGAGTAATAGCATCAACCTCGTGCCTACCTCCCCGATTTGCCTTCCTAGGCCTTGAGTATTGTGAATTATGAACCGCCATCTCCTCGATTATTGACCAAGTTTGGTCATCATCTACCTCGGTGAACCTACCATTGGAGCCCATATTAAGTATAGCTCTCGAGTCCTCATAAAGACCATTCCAAAATTGTTGGACCAAGAACCATTGTGAGAGTCCATGGTGGGGGCACGACCTTACCAAGATTTAAACCGCTCCCAAGCTTCATAAAGGCTCTCTTCATCCCTTTGTTGGAAACCGGTGATGGAGGCCCTAAGCAAATTAGTCTTCTCCGGAGGGTAAAACTTTTGGTAGAATGCCGAGGCAAGCCTCGTCCAAGTATCAATCCCCATGGTTGCTCTATCGAGACTCTTGATCCATTGCTTCGCTTTTCCAATGAGAGAGAACGGGAAAGGTACCCAACGAATTTGATCTTGAGTAACCCCGGTTTGAGAGATAGCGTCACAATAATCGGAGAAGGTCTCCATATGTTGGTGCGGGTCTTCGGTGGGCAAACCACTAAGTTGATTTCTCTCCACAAGTTGTATGAATTGTATCTTTGCCACAAAATTCCCGGTATAAGTATCCGGCAAAGCACTCGGTCCCGGCAAGACATCCTCGGTGAAAGTGGAGTGAGATGAAAACTTCGGCATAATTGGATATAAGGGAGAAGATGGTGGTGTAGACGGTGTTGATGTAGAACTAGACGGGGAACTAGGAGAAGAAGAATGGATAGATGAACCAAAGGGATTTATGAAGATCCCTTCGGCCGTCTCTCGAGGTGACTCGTTAAAGTCGGATCCCTGAGCTTGCTCTTGATGGATATTGCTAGTACCCAGTTAAGAGTGTCTAACCCGATCAATCGTCCGTTGGCGAAAGGCTCTAAAGAGTCTCTCCGGCTCTGGATTGAAGAGAAAGAAATCGCCCCTCCTCCTAGGCATACACTACACACTAGAGCAAACGTGAGAACACCTAGTGCTTTATGGGCACTAGGCAACGACAATAAACAAGCACAACGAGAAACAAGGAGAGTAGAAAGCTAAGAAAACAAGAAAAACTACAAAATATTCACAAGAGATGATAGAAGAGCACAAAGAAGGGTAACTAAGTCTAGCTATACGCAAGCTAAGTCTAAACAATGCACCGTCCCCGGCAACGGCGCCAAATTGATGGTAAGGATTCGTCGCGGGTCCTAACCGTCAATAATAAACCGACTATTCCTAGTGGGTAGCTAGGGCAAGTAGGGTCGATATCCACGGGGACGGTATTATAGAGTCTAGACTAAGTCCACTAAAAACGAGACCAAATTACCAAACAAACACAAAGAGAATGATAAATGGTAAACTATGATGGCTGGAGATGAAGGAAGTGGACTAACAATGAACTAGCTATAACGAGATTATAAGGATTAACTAGAGACTAACTAAACAATGAAACTATAGGAATGATGACTAACTAGGATGATAGATCAAATATGAAAGGAAGTAGGGTAGGTCGGGTTCATAAGTGTAGATGGGTAATTGGGTGATCAAGGGTGTAGGTGTCTCCTAGTTGCTAGAGTCGGTCCGGGCTCTCGCTACGTAGACCGATGTCGAGGTTGGTCCGGGCTCTCGCTACGTAGACCATAGTCCGCACTCTCGTGATTATGACTATTCTCAACACAATCACATAATGAACAAGCAATGAGAATATGAGCACAAGTATGGGAAGCATTGGCCACTACAACTCACACAAGCAATTCAACAAACACATAGAGTGCCCAATATGTGACTAACAACAAAGATTCAACCTTTACCCCTAATCAACCCTAATCACCCATAATCTACCCCTAATCCCCCTACTACCCCCACAAGAGAACTACTCACTCATTATGAAACTATCAACAACATAAACAAGAGAAACTAAACCAAGCATCCAAACATTCATTATGAACAACTAACAACAATAACAATATATAAAGATTCAAACTTGAACAATAAACAAAGAACAAAAGTAAAATGGAGAAGGGGATTATACCAAACTAACAAGGATGAAAAAAGATGAGAACTTGTATAAATAAGAAACCTAAATAAAACCCCAAGGTTGTCAAGCTTGGAATAATCTTCAAGAATCCCCTTAATACAAGACTAATTACAAGGATTAACTAAAGATTAAAGAGAGAATTAAGCTAATGAGAGGAACACTAATCTAAGGTTATGAATGTTCAAGAGAGGCTTAAGAGAGTCTAGGGTAAGGTATGATACATAAACAATATAAGAGGGAAGTATTTTTAAGGTTACAAGAGAAAGGGAGAAGAAAGGAAACAATTGCGTGCAGCCCCTGTAGCTTCCCGCCTGGGACGGACTGGTCCCGCCCGGGACGGCATGGTCCCGACCGGGACGGGCCCTGG
Organism: Agrostemma githago; assembly: GCA_958450325.1. Classification (NCBI taxonomy): domain Eukaryota; kingdom Viridiplantae; phylum Streptophyta; class Magnoliopsida; order Caryophyllales; family Caryophyllaceae; genus Agrostemma; species Agrostemma githago. The sequence goes on from OY288252.1 coordinate 43,616,450, forward strand.
TCAGTAGGGTCTCCTTTTGTGCACCTCAACCGGGACCGGTTTAGGCCATCCCGACCCGGTTGAGCCTTGTAGGCCTCTTTTAAGCTTCTTTTGGTCCCTCGCCTCTCATGGGTTTCTCATCGATTCTCGGGACTCGGGATCGGGTCTCGGAGGCTCGGTATTTGGTCCCAAGGTCTTAGGGTCGAATCCAAGGCATCGAGTGAGGACGGGCCCAGGTCAGTAGGGTCTCCTTTTGTGCATCTCAACCGGGACCGGTTTAGGCCATCCCGACCCGGTTGAGCCTTTTAGGCCTCCTTTAAGCTCCTTTTGGTCCCTCTTTGCCTCTCATGGGTTTCTCATCGATTCTCGGGACTCGGGATCGGGTCTCGGAGGCTCGGGATTTGGTCCCAAGGTCTCGGGGTCGAATCCAAGGCACCGAGTGATCGTTCCTTTGCTTCGTTGGCTCCAAAAAGTGTATGTATTGAGTCGGAATCGCTCCAACTCTTCATGAATGATCTTGAGAACCTGAAACGAGCTAGAGGAAGCATAAGAAGCCCATAAACCGCTCCCAAGGGGCGATTCCACAAGGAAAATGGGACCAAAACACAACAATTAGGCACTACAAACTACACTTATCAGTATCCCAGAGGGCAAACGGTATTTTGTCGGGCCAATCTCGGTAATTATCAGCCATCTTTTTAAGTATGGTGACAATTATTTTATTGGTTGCCTCTACCGCTCCATTTTTTTGGGGATGGTAAGACGAAGATGTCTGCCTTTGGATTTTATATTTGGCTAGCAAAGTAGCAGTTTCGGCTTGGAAGTGTGTCCTGTGATCACTGATGAATTCATGTGGGACCCCGTACCGGCATATAATTTTGTTTTGGATGAACTTGGCAACATGCTTAGCATTCAAGATCCGGTATGAATTGGCTTCGACCCATTTGGTGAAATAGTCGATAGCCACCAAAATGAAACAGTGACCTCCCATCCCGGAAGGGTTTACTTTTCCGATTATGTCGATTCCCCATGTCGAAAATGGCCATGGTGACGTCATGGTGTATAATAGGGATGACGGCATATGCTGAACGTTGGCAAAAATCTGGCAGTTATTACAGTGTTTGACATATAACTGGCAGTTGGTTTCCATATTGTTCCAGTAGTATTCGAGTCTCATGATTTTTCGGACCAGGATTCGGGCGTTCATATGTGGACCACATTCACCATCGTGTACCTCAGCCATAACCTTCTCGACTTTTATTTTGTCGACACATAGGAGGAGAGCCCCCTGTGTCGTCTTTTTGTATAACTGTCCCTCGTCCGTTCGGAGGAACTGGGTTGCCAGCCTCCGCAGGGCTTTCTTGGCTCGGTTTTTGGTTCCCGGTGGATATTCTCCCGTTGTCATATAGGCCAGAATAGCTTGATACCAAGGTTCCGGATTGGTTATTTCGATGTCTTGAATAACATGGACGTATGCCGGCTCGGACTGTCTTTCGATACAAATTGGCATGCTGGTTAGGTGATCTGGGATATTCAGCAAGGATGCTAATTTGGAAAGTGCATCCGCGAACTTGTTTTCTTCCCGGGGCAAATATATGTATTTTACTTTTTGGAATTGTTTTTCGAGAACCCTTACTCGCGCCTGGTAGGCCACGAGATTAGCGTTCCGAGTTTTCCATTTTCGGAGAGCTTGGTTGATGACTAGAGATGAGTCGTCGTGTACCCAGAGATTTGTGACTCCTAAATCGGCGGCAACTTGCAACCCGTGAATGCATGGTTCGTATTCGGCTGCGTTATTAATCATGTCAAAATCCAGTTTAATGGATAACGGAGTATGCTCCCCTTTTGGTAAGATTAAAAGAATCCCGACCCCAAATTCTCAAAAATTAGACGCCCCGTCAAAATATAAATCTCACGTTTCTGTATCGGTATGGAATATATCTTCGTCTGGGAAGGACCAAGTGTCGGTGTGCCCTTCTTCGGTTACGGAACTATCGGCGAGAAATTCAGTTACTACCCGACCTTTAATAGCTTTTAATGGCACAAACTTGAGGTCGAATTCTGCCAACATTAAAGTCCAGGCCACCTTAACATCCTGACATTAAGGATGGGCTTCTCGAACAGGTACTTAATAGGATCCATTTTGGATAATACATGTACCTCGTAGCTGAGCATATAGTGCTGGAGTTTCTTGGTGGCCCAAACTAGGGCTAGGCACATTTTCTCGAGCATGGTATATTTGCATTCGTACTCCAAGAATTTTTTGCTAATGTAATAGATGGCTCGTTCTTCCGAGTCGACTGTCTGTGCTAGCATAGCCCCCATGGATGTCTCGATCGTTGTTAGGTATAACGACAAAGGCAAACCGGGTTAAGGTGGCATTAATACTGGCGGAGTAGACAGGATCTCTTTGATTTTATCGAAAGCCGTTTGAAATTTATCGTCCCATAACTTCCGTTCACCTACTTTCAGTATTTTGAAAATCGGTTCACATACCATGGTTAGTTTGGATATGAACTGGCTGATATATATTGAACTTTCCCGACAAATCCCCTTATCTCTTTTTTGGTTTTAGGGGGCTTCATCTCGGTAATGGCTTTGATTTTAGCTGGATCGACCTCGATACCACATTGGCTAACGAAATGACCCAGTAACTTGCCTGATGTTACCCCGAAGCTGCATTTTTGAGGGCTCAACCTCATATTGTATTTGCGTAATCGGGTAAAGAACTTCCTTAGGGCAGTAAGGTGCCCGTCTCGGTTTTTTGATTTGACGATCATTTCGTCTACATAAACTTCCACTTCCTTATGCATCATGTCGTGCAATAATGTTGTGGCGGTTCGCTGATAAGTGGCCCTGGCATTGATGAGACCGAACGACATGACAGTGTAGCAATAAGTACCCCAAGGTGTAATGAAGGTGGTCTTACTCATATCTTTTTCTGGCATTTTAATCTGATTATACACGGCATATCCGTCCATAAAGGACAGAAGAGCGTGATCAATGGTATTGTCCACCAGTATGTCGATGTGTGGCAACGGAAAGTCGTCTTTCTGGCTCGCCTTGTTAAGATCCTGAAAATATAAACATATGTGCACCTTACCGTCCTTTTTAGGTACCTGCACGATGTTCGCAACCCTGTTCGGATATTCGGACACTTGTATGAAGCCGGCTTTGAACTGTTTGTCAACCTCTTCTTTGACCTTGAGAGACCATTCGGGCCTCATTCTGCGGAGCTTCTGTTTTATCGGCTTACACCCATCTTTAATGGGTATACGGTGTTCAGCTATTTGCCGGTCTATCCGTGGCATGTCCTTGTAGGACCATGCGAAGACGTCTTTGAATTCTTGGAGGAGATTCGTGAATTGTTGTCTCTCCTCAGGATCTAAAGATAAACCTAACTTAAGCATCTGGGGCTCTAAAGTGGTTCCCACATTGATGGACTTGGCTTCTTCGATTACCGGATCCCAGGATTCCCTTTGTTCTAGTTGCTCGATCAGATGCGGAGGCAAGGATACCTTTTCGTCGGGTTTCTTAATGTCATTGCATATAATATTTTTGAAACCAAAAACATTTTGAAAATAAGACAAGTCGTAAGAAGAATGGTTATCATTATTATTGATAGCAAATTTGGAAAACAACTCAAAGAGAGCGGCCATCTGATCATTGGTCAGAGGCGGGATTGGGAGTGCACTCGGGACAGACCTCGAGGCTCCAGTGGAAGTGACTACGGCGAAAGGGGTTACGGACTGGACTCTAGCACCAGACCCTTTAGACTTGAGCTCAGACTCAGACTCAGACTCAGAATCGGTGTCCGGCATATCTCCTTCACCAGTGGTCAGCTTGTAGACTTGACCCTGGCTGTCGGTCCACTTGATGGTCTTTCTTCATGCCCTATTCTCGGTATCAGAGCCGACTTCAGAGACTGTCTTTATGGGATCGAACCTGCTGCTTCGGAGGATCAGATTCACTAGGTCTTCCTTAGGAGTCGGGATAGCCTTGTCTTCCCCAAATATATAGTAGCCCCAGCTCGGGCTTAGCATTATCAGCACCCTCCTTGGATTTTGACTGGATAAGGGCAAATATGTCATCTGAAATGTTGTTACATTCCCGAGCCAGTTTGGTTTCGGGATATTTAAGAGTTGGTTGATACAGACCAACTTGGACAACCCCGAATACCGGTGTAACAAAGTAGTCGGTCAATCTCGGGCTATATGGGCTCCAGTAGATACCCTTGATGATGTTGCAGGCCTTTTCGATGTTTTCCCGGACAACGTTATCTCGGGTCATGGCGTACCCTAGACCGAAGCGTGATTCTCCGTCGTTCAGGACTTCGATAATCTTCCCAGCTGGAAGATATGGCCTCGAGGTAGCCCCCGGAAAATACACCAAATTCTGTAGCATCGTATCGACGCTAGTGGTGAAATAATGCCTGAAGAGGTATTATTCCTCGATCATCCCCACAAAATCGAATCCCCGAAGGCCCGTACGGCTAGTAGCGTTGCAGCTAGCCACGGTTCTGGGGGTTGCCTCCAAAGTAATAACACTATCTTGCAAGGGCAACTTGATTTTTCGGTGGAGGATAGAGGATACCGCTTTGACAGCGTGAATCCATGGCCTCCCGAGAAGTAGGTTGAAATAAGAGGCACTACTACAAATGAGCACTTGGGCCATGGCTGAATTCGTGGCAAAAGTGCGAAATTTTCGTGGCTAAAGTACTTTGCCACAGAAATACCATCCGTGGCGCAAGTGGCCGTGGCAAACAAATAGCCTTGAGAAAAAGAAAGTGTGGCAAGTATTTATTTTATTGCCACGGAGTCTCCCGTGGCTAGAATTATTTTTTTGCTGCGGATTATCCTGTGGCTAATTATGTTTCTGGCGAAATATTTATTCCGGTGAGAAAATATATAATAAATTAATAACCGTAAGAATTCTCTACTCCTATAGTAGTCACATCTGAAACGGTTACTAGCTTTATAGCACGCATCGATGGAACGATTACTAGCTTTATAGCACGCATCGAAGAGCCTTCCCAGAAGATCACCCATCTTAACACTACTCTCACTCAAGCACGCTTAACTGCGGAGTTCTTATAGCCAGCTACCAGAAATGAAATTGAACTTTATTGACCTAATCATTGGTTTGAATTCTTTTAAAGTGATGTTTTTTTCACAAAATACATTCACTTTTGAGTAATTAATTTTTTTTCCCAATGATTTACATATAATGAGTTAAATATTATTATTCCGGACAAAAAAGATTTTCGAAGTTGATTTCCGGACTAATGATTTCATTAATTTATCAATATTTTTATTTTAGTTCCTATTTTCCACGTTCTTTTATTGCTAGTTCTTTCGATAGGTTTTTTTTCTTTTCGTTACGGTCGTTATTTTATTTCATCAATTTTTTATCCTCATTGAGTTTCCTCTTTGTGGACATGACATAGGTCCACCCCGACGCGGCCACGCGCGGGTTTGGGTAGGCGAATGAATCTCCATTTGAGAATGGATCGAATTGAAATTTAGGTCTATGTGGAGTCGCCACCGAATTTTGTGGTTATTCGGAACCATTCGAGCCCACTCTATGTCGTAGTGGGCCGTATACAAAATACGGCCCATTTTCGATGTCAGAGTTTATTGGGCTCGTCCCTTTGCATTTGATACCGATACCGACATTATCGGATATCGTGTATTGAATGACTCTCGTGCGCCAACGGTTTCGGGCATCCGGAAACCGAGGTTCTGAGTAAGGGGTGAGGGTACGTGTTGGGAAGCCCACAAAGGACACCCAACCCCGCCCGCACATTAGCGGCCTCTACTAAGAATTCGAATGACTTACAATACGCGCGTTAGTAAAACGGGAAAATGATATGCAAAGATTATTTTACCTAAACATGTGAATGGAATTGAAACGGGTTTCTAAGTCAATTTAATGCAATTAATTCTACGTCAAAGTGGAATTTTAGCATGTGGGTTCATTTAGTACAATAAACGAACAATAATTAAATTGACAAAAGAAATAACAAACGCGTTAGTAACGATGTAATGATATAACGAATAATAACGGTTTGTGCAGATATTGAATTGAATTGAAAAGATGCAAATATGAGGATGCATGATTTGAAAAGATAGTATACATGTGATTACTTATGCACGTGTTGACCTAAGTCGAGAAATACTATCGGGTTTGAAAAATAGAATAATGTACGAATCGTGTTTGAGTCGTTATGAGATCACTCGATCGAGTGGTCGATGGACTCGATCGAGTGGACCCTAAAAAATTGATTCTATTTTGCGTCAAAGACCGTACTCGGCCGAGTTATTGACCAACTCGGTCGAGTACGTAGCCACTCGATCGAGTCACTGTGAGACTCGACCGAGTGGTGGTCGTAAAAAGCAATCTGACTCGATTTTGTGATGTCACTCGATCGAGTGGCTAAAGCACTCGGTCGAGTCGCACCTGTACGAACTTGGTTCGTTTGCAATTTAATTGTTAATTTTGAAATTGCTTTTGATTTTTGATAATTCGACGGTTTTACCGAATCGGACATAAATATTGCACAATTTATGTTCGACTTGGTTTTTTATAAATCGCGAATTTTGTCGAACCGAATATAAATATTGTTGAATTTATACCCGATTCTAAAGTTGAATACTCATCATATCCCATATTCGATTATTGAATCGATATGGGATATTTAGAGTGAAAAATAAAAAAGATGGATTAATTTTAGTCGCTTTGATTTAGTTATCGTGATATGAATAAATCACGTTAATTAATTCATATGACTTGATTGTTAGATTCGATATCCAATTATGGAATTGGTATCGAATCTAAAATCGACGCTTTACTTGAATAATAAAAAAAAAAAACTTGATTCCCTCGACTTTTCCGACATCGAAATAAATCTCTAGGGATTGTGATGTCGGATCCGTGTCAACGGGTTTCGACCCTTATTAAAAATTGATTTTAGAAAATTGATGAATGCAAAATTGATGGTGATAACGACGAGAAATAATGACGAATTCTTGTTTAAGTTGACTCATCTCAATAATCAAATAATTGGGGTACCGGGATAAGCGACCGTCAACGCTGTGTGCAGTACACTTGTATGTTCGTGTTTTCTTATCCCGATATCCTTCTTACTTGACACAAATCAATGAGTATTTTAATATTTTGATACTAACGATGTTACCGATATTATGACGCAATAATGATAACGAGGTAAATAATAATAATCGTAATAATAATAATAATAATAATAATAATAATAATCGTAATAATAATAATAATAATCGTAATAATAATAATAATCGTAATAATAATAATAATCGTAATAATAATAATAATAATAATAATAATAATAATAATAATAATAATAAAACAAAAAAAGGAATAAAAAAGGAGATGGATGATGAGAAGAAAAGGGAAAGGAGAACGAGGTTTGTCACCCTCAACCTACATGTTCTTGTCTCGGTGCGGACTCGTTACCGTGGCTTTAACACAAGAGTCTTCGAGGTCTATGGAGGCTAAGTTGTGGTGGCTCGGGTTTGATTCCTAAAACTAGGTTTAGGGTTTTTGGTAGTGTAAACTAGGTTTAGGGTTTTTGCTAGTGTAGAATTGCTAGGGTTTTGAAGTGTGTATAGATGATTGTCCTAGAGTGTACTAGGGTTTTTGTGTAGATGTGTAAGATGATTGTCCTAGAGTGTACTAGGGTTTTTAGGGTTGTGAGAAGTTGTGTAATTGTGTTGCATGAGGTTGCTTATATAGGCAAAGCTAGGGCACCTTGGTGTCTAGGGTTTTGTGCCTTGACGGACTTGATTTGATGGCCCGTTTGGAGGCGGACCGTGGGTGAGCTACTCGGAAACGGCTTTGACCGGGTTTTAATCCGGTCGCTAAAAGTCGGTTTTATTCCCGGTGTCGGTTTCGACCCAAATTAGTCTTGTTTGACTCAGAATGATCCACTGGGCCTGGATTTGAGGTCTGTTTGGTGAGATTTGTACTCCGTAAGTGTGTTAGCCAACGATTAATGGATTTGAGCCCGTATCCGAGCGTGTAGAAACACGTTAGCGTCCGATCATCATCGGGTGATTTTTGGAAACTGCCATAGACACCTGGCGGTCAAAATGCGGGTGTCTACAGAGCCCCCACTCTGACTGAGGCTTGGACAAGGCGAAAGTCAGAGTAGCTACCAAGCCTGTTAAGACCTGGTAGACTTTCGGTCGGGTCGTTTATAGTCCATTAGACTCGCGTGAAGGGCTCGCCAGCCATAAGACAGAGATCATACCTGCGCTGGATGATTGTGCTCCGTGGGGAATTCGGGCTTGTCGCGTAAGCCCTGGGTGTGCCTGTGTGTTGGCCCATCCCGTGCTATCCCGGAAAATGCTGCTGGGGAGATTTGATGACTTGCATGTCCCTGTTTGAGTCGTACATGTATGAGTCACATAGAATGCATGCAACACGTAGGTGGTAAAATGACTCGTGCTGGGGAAAATGATTTTGAATTTTTTTTTGAAAACTCGAATTTTGAATTTGAAATCCTGAAAGCAATCGCGAGCTAGGTTTTCAAAATGGAAAGGGATATAAAAGAAATTCGCAGTTTAAATGGACTGAAATCTTTCCTTGTCGAAAAAGATCTTTTTTTCAAATGGCTAAATTTTGCAAATTTCAAAGTGGGATTTGAAGAGAGGGGCCTATCGGCAGACTCGACTCTGGACACGACAGGACGAGTTGACTGACACGGACTGGACTCTCTAAGGCTTGGACCGTGACTCGATAGGGTAGTGGGCCGCCTAACAAGACCCTCAAGTTGCGCTATCCCGTAACCTAGGCGAGTGGCAACACGGTCGTATATCGAAATGGGATAGATATGCTATAGGGGACTGGCAGTAGTCCGTAATGAGACTGTTTTAGTCTGGTGCCCTTCCGGATTTCCTATTTTAGGATACATTTCCAAAGTGGGTATTGCCTCGAGTCCTGACAGATTTTTGTCTTCGACTGAGCCGAGTACTAGGACACACTACAGAAAGAAGGCTAGATTTTTTGTTGGATTCATCTGGATTTTGTGAGTGGATGGAGGTCTTCTGTCTAAGAGAAGCCCCCGGGACAACAAAGCTAGCTATTGAGAACACGATGGTGTCGTGACCGGAATAATGACGCTTTTTGAATGTGTGTCAATGTGGGTGGTTGTGCCTCTGTTGAAAGGCTGCCTACATATTCACGTGTGGTGAAATCAAACCAAGCCGTAGTTCAGTGGATTGAAAGATATATTATGGTGCCTAAGCTAGTAGGACTTTGTGTGTAACTAGCCATAGCGATGGTGTAGGCTAGGTGCATCCCCAGTGATGTCTTGATCAAAGGGCTTGAATGATTAGGATATTAATCCTGTGACTGTGAGCGTTCTCCGGGGTAGCCCCTAGAGGTGGTGTGAACTATTTAGGCATGTTCTATGCCGACTGCAAGTTGAGTTCCCGTGTCCGGGGGTGGTAACTGGTTTGGATGTGAAAAATTGGGATGTGATTTTTACGAGTTTTGCTCTCGGGATTTGATGTTTTTGGGAATGTGGTGCTAGGAATTAAGTGGCCTTGATGACTCGAAATCTGGAGCTCGGTTCTGTGGAGCTGAGGCTTCGAGAGCCGGTTTGATAATGAGGTGAATGGCCTTGATAACTCGAAATCTGGAGCTCAGTTCTGTGGAGCTAAGGCTTCGAGAGCCGGTTTGATAATGAGGTAAATGGCCTTGATAACTCGAAATCTGGAGCTCGGTTATGTGGAGCTAAGGCTTCGAGAGCCGGTTTGATAATGAAGTAAATGGCCTTGATGACTCGAAATCTAGAGCTCGATTCTGTGGAGCTAAGGCTTCGAGAGCCGGTTTGATAATGCGGGAAATGGCCTTGACAACTCGAAATCTGGAGCTCGGTTCTGTGGAGCTAAAGCTTCGAGAGCCGGTTTGATAATGCGGGATCTGGTTTCCATGTCTGGCCCTAGTGGTTAGGGGTATCCTATGGAGCTTGAATCCTCAAAATTCCGGGCTGTCTCTGGCCTGGGTCTCGGGGAGGTCTTGAGGGTTGTAATGTGGGAAGGCTAGATGTGGTGTTAGCTGACCAGCTTGATTGTCACTCCCCTATTAGATGGTATTGATAATTTTGAATTTGACCGTACCACGGTCAAAGGATTTTCACTTGAGTTGACCGTTGACCACGGTCATGGGTATTTGATTTTTGATTGACCTCGCAATCATGGGTTTTGATAATTTTGACCGTACCATGGTCGTGGGGCTTTCACTTGAATTGACCGTTGACCACGGTCATGGGTATTCTGAATTTTTTGATGATGGCCTGCTTTTTTGTTTTGGCCTTTTGCTTTTTTTTTCTCATGGACTTTCGATTTTTTTTTTACGGCCTTCTTTTTGCTTTGGCTCTTTCTTTTTTTGACTTTTGATTTTTTTTGATGGCCTTCTTTTTGCTTTGGCCCTTTTTTTTTTTTGACTTTTGATTGACCTCTCAGCCCCGGTCATGGGTTTTTTTTGAATGTTGGTTGACCTCTCAGCCCCGGTCATGGGTTTTTTTTTTATTTTTTCGTCCAGTTTTTTGTTGGTCAGACTAACACCAAAGGTAGGGATCGGTTGATCTTATCGGATGGGTGTTTGTTGTGGGAAATGGGCTTGCCTCCCGTCTTAGACCCAAACTAGAAGACTACCCAGATTTGTCATATGATTCGATACCGCTCCTGCTACGGGTAGTTATGTGGCTTTTCTATACCAGACATGGAATAGGTAAAAGGAAAACACAGGCTCGGTTTCCTGCAGTCATTATAGATGTGCCTATAATAGTCACGTGCATGTGCTCATAGTGTGTGATGGTGTTCATCATGTTCTCGGAAACACATAAGGAAAGTGTATATGAGAAAGAATATTGAAAGCTGATTTTATTGAATTTTGAAAAAAAAAAAAAAAAGAGGACAGAATGCAAAATACTCTGACTCTGATTTGGAAATGAGGATGTAGGGTATCCTAGACTCGGACTCAGACTTAGACTCGAATCAAATCCGGACTCGGATGTTCGGTTGGTTGTTTTTTTTTTGGTAAAGTCTTTGATTGGAGAGAACGACGGGTGCCACGACTCGCCTAAACTCGGCTTTGCGCAAGTACAAGAGTCAAACTAGACATGGCCCGGGGTGACCAGTCGACAAAGACTCTCGGACCGGGATACTTGAATGTTGACCTAGACGAAGTAACGACCGTAAATTAGACTCGAACTGCAGAAGGGTGATTTCGAAAATGGGGCGACCATGTTTGACTCGGGATAGACCCTCCTAAAACAAATGTGTAGGGTACGATTCTCGGAGTGACTGTGATTAGTCATTCCGTCGGAGAATAGCCCCCAAGTGAGACTAAGGACTCAGATGGTGTGGCATCTAAGTGACTCGAAAGTGGAGTATGTGAGACACGTGTAAGACATGACCCTTAGAGCAACCGTGATCGATCGCCCTGCTAAGGGGTAGCCCGGATGGGATCGATAATTTTGTTAAGACTCAAGTGTCGGACGAGTGACCCTTAGACGTAAGGGCCGTGAACCTTTTGTTATAAGGCTATGCCTTGTAAAAGGTTGACTCGGAAAAAACACTTGGATGGGTGACTTGTGCAAGATGGGCCTTCCCTAGGATTCGGCTATGTGGGCCTAGTCCTGTCCGAAGGAAGGTTGACTCGATTGTGTAAACGGGCCCTCCTTTGTAGGAGTTTGTCCTACGTAGGTGGGCCTTGCCTTAGTCTAATAAGGCGGACCGGGATAGGGAAGAAACTCGTGATGTAAGATCGACGGAGTTTCGACGCTAAAGACCTTGACAACTTAAGACGCGACCCGACACTGCTAAATACGGGAAGTCCTAAGGAAAGGAAGGTTTTGAAAATTGATTGTTTTTGGAAAGGGTCCGAGAAAACTCGGTTGAGGGTCCAATTTTCGAAAAAATGAAGAGGGTATTGGGCCAAGGGTTTTGAAAGTTCGAAATGCTTTTCGAGTTTTGAATTGGGCAGCATACCGTCTAGAAAATAGGCTATTTTGAGTAAAATCATAAGTCCTAAATTCGGTATGTGTCCCGGGTTTTGAAATTGAATGGTTTGAAAAAGATGCAATTTTGAAAAATTGACGGTTTTTGAAAACGACTCGGAAACCAAGTAGCATGTAGTCACACAAGCATTATAACGACGCCATGTATGCTCTATACTAAGTCTCGGTCGGTCTATAGGGGGTCTATACCAGTGTACATAATCTAGACGTTGATCGGGACGGACTTCCTAAGTCGAGTTGATCTTAGAACATGCCGCGAAACTCACTCGAATCGACTATGGACACCTTTTGACATATCCATATTGGAGTACATCAACGGTATAGTGGGACGTCGGTCGCGAGTACCGGCCCGGGAAAATATGGGTTATGCATGAACCATAGAACTAAAACGCGTATTGTATTTGTCAAACGATTTCTATTCGAGTCTCACCCTGAGGATGCCGATGGTAAGTCACGCATCAGTTAATCCCCAGCGGAGTCGCCAAATTGTGGACATGACATAGGTCCACCCCGACGCGGCCACGCGCGGGTTTGGGTAGGCGAATGAATCTCCATATGAGAATGGATCGAATTGAAATTTAGGTCTATGTGGAGTCGCCACCGAATTTTGTGGTTATTCGGAACCATTCGAGCCCACTCTATGTCGTAGTGGGCCGTATACAAAATACGGCCCATTTTCGATGTCAGAGTTTATTGGGCTCGTCCCTTTGCATTTGATACCGATACCGACATTATCGGATATCGTGTATTGAATGACTCTCGTGCGCCAACGGTTTCGGGCATCCGGAAACCGAGGTTCTGAGTAAGGGGTGAGGGTACGTGTTGGGAAGCCCACAAAGGACACCCAACCCCGCCCGCACATTAGCGGCCTCTACTAAGAATTCGAATGACTTACAATACGCGCGTTAGTAAAACGGGAAAATGATATGCAAAGATTATTTTCCCTAAACATGTGAATGGAATTGAAACGGGGTTCTAAGTCAATTTAATGCAATTAATTCTACGTCAAAGTGGAATTTTAGCATGTGGGTTCATTTAGTACAATAAATGAACAATAATTAAATTGACAAAAGAAATAACAAACGCGTTAGTAACGATGTAATGATATAACGAATAATAACGGTTTGTGCAGATATTGAATTGAATTGAAAAGATGCAAATATGAGGATGCATGATTTGAAAAGATAGTATACATGTGATTAATTATGCACGTGTTGACCTAAGTCGAGAAATACTATCGGGTTTGAAAAATAGAATAATGTACGAATCGTGTTTGAGTCGTTATGAGATCACTCGATCGAGTGGTCGATGGACTCGATCGAGTGGACCCTAAAAAATTGATTCTGTTTTGCGTCAAAGACCGTACTCGGCCGAGTTATTGACCAACTCGGTCGAGTACGTAGCCACTCGATCGAGTCACTGTGAGACTCGACCGAGTGGTGGTCGTAAAAAGCATTCTGACTCGATTTTGTGATGTCACTCGATCGAGTGGCTAAAGCACTCGGTCGAGTGGCACCTGTATGAACTTGGTTCGTTTGCAATTTAATTGTTAATTTTGAAATTGCTTTTGATTTTTGATAATTCGACGGTTTTACCGAATCGGACATAAATATTGCACAATTTATGTTCGACTTGGTTTTTTATAAATCGCGAATTTTGTCGAACCGAATACAAATATTGTTGAATTTATACCCGATTCTAAAGTTGAATACTCATCATATCCCATATTCGATTATTGAATCGATATGGGATATTTAGAGTGAAAAATAAAAAAGATGGATTAATTTTAGTCGCTTTGAATTAGTTATCGTGATGTGAATAAATCACGTTAATTAATTCATATGACTTGATTGTTAGATTCGATATCCAATTATGAAATTGGTATCGAATCTAAAATCGACGCTTTACTTGAATAATAAAAAAAAATAACTTGATTCCCTCGACTTTTCCGACATCGAAATAAATCCCTAGGGATTGTGATGTCGGATCCGTGTCAACGGGTTTCGACCCTTATTAAAAATTGATTTTAGAAAATTGATGAATGCAAAATTGATGGTGATAACGACGAGAAATAATGACGAATTCTTGTTTAAGTTGACTCATCTCAATAATCAAATAATCGGGGTACCGGGATAAGCGACCGTCAACGCTGTGTGCAGTACACTTGTATGTTCGTGTTTTCTTATCCCGATATCCTTCTTACTTGACACAAATCAATGAGTATTTTAATATTTTGATACTAACGATGTTACCGATATTATGACGCAATAATGATAACGAGGTAAATAATAATAATAATCGTAATAATAATAATAATAATAATAATAATAATAATAATAATAATAATAATAATAATAATAATAATAATAATAATAATAATAATAATAATCGTAATCGTAATAATAATAATAATAATAATAATCGTAATAATAATAATAATAATAATCGTAATAATAATAATAATAATAATAATAATAATAAAACAAAAAAAGGAATAAAAAAGGAGATGGATGATGAGAAGAAAAGGGAAAGGAGAACGAGGTTTGTCACCCTCAACCTACCTGTACTTGTCTCGGTGCGGACTCGTAACCGTGGCTTTAACACAAGAGTCTTCGAGGTGTATGGAGGCTAAGTTGTGGTGGCTCGGGTTTGATTCCTAAAACTAGGTTTAGGGTTTTTGCTAGTGTAAACTAGGTTTAGAGTTTTTGCTAGTGTAGAATTGCTAGGGTTTTGAAGTGTGTATAGATGATTGTCCTAGAGTGTACTAGGGTTTTTGTGTAGATGTGTAAGATGATTGTCCTAGAGTGTACTAGGGTTTTTAGGGTTGTGAGAAGTTGTGTAATTGTGTTGCATGAGGTTGCTTATATAGGCAAAGCTAGGGCACCTTGGTGTCTAGGGTTTTGTGCCTTGACGGACTTGATTTGATGGCCCGTTTGGAGGCGGACCGTGGGTGAGCTACTCGGAAACGGCTTTGACCGGGTTTTAATCCGGTCGCTAAAAGTCGGTTTTATTCCCGGTGTCGGTTTCGACCCAAACTAGTCTTGTTTGACTCGGAATGATCTACTGGGCCTGGATTTGAGGTCTGTTTGGTGAGATTTGTACTCCGTAAGTGTGTTAGCCAACGATTAATGGATTTGAGCCCGTATCCGAGCGCGTAGAAACACGTTAGCGTCCGATCATCATCGGGTGATTTTTGGAAACTGCCATAGACACCTGGCGGTCAAAATGCGGGTGTCTACACTCTTGCCCACTTCAAGTTTTATCCGAATTTTATTTTTTCATTAAGTAAATTTTATTTTAAATTCATTTTTTAAAATATCTTCCAAATAATATTACAGAACAGTTACCGAATTAAAAAGCTGACGATAAATTAATTTTTAATTTTCTCACTATTAGTTCTTAATTATTAGATTTTCTTACTTGTATTTGTTAATTATTTGATTTTATCACTTATACCTCTTTTTTTGAAAAATTATTTTGACTGGTTATTGAACTTAGGCACGACTTTCTAATACATTAATCTTTATTCCAAACCAAACAACTTGAAAGACAATTAATTTACAAAAATAATTATTTTTTTCGCAGTCAAAGTTAATCCCATAACAAAATATAGACCGATTAGAATTCTTAAATACGAGTTTAATAAAGCGGTTTTTTTCACACTGAAAATATTGTAAGAAAATCAATAATTTGGAAATAAAAGTCATGATCAGTCACTTTCTTTTTAAGTTTTTTTGTCTTAAAAAGAAGTGTATTACATGTCAAAAAATTAATTAATTAAGCGGTAAAAATAAGAGTCTTCAATAATATTAGACGTCTTAATGATCAATGTATGCTGCGTTTTAGCTAGCATATATTACACTATGTAAATGTTAGTTGTCTTTCAAAAGTCATACTTAAGATTATAAAATTTTAATAAATCATATTGTCAGATTAAGAGAAATCAATTGATTCAGAAATGATGATTAATAAAAAATCAACAAATTAGCCAACCAATGTTTTCTTGTATTTAATTTTACAAAAAATCTATTTTTTTCCTTAAAACTAAATAAAATAATACGAATTTTTTTTATTAATAAAATATTTTCAAATTTAATATTTATTTTCTTCATATTATTTTTAGCTTTTAATTTTAATGAATTTTTTATGATCAATATTTGACACTTGGCTTAACTTGAAAGTAATTTGATTAAAGTTCGGAGAACCATTAACCACATGCGTTTATTACATCTGTGGCAAAAAAATAATTTTGCCACGGAAGTTAATTATGTCGTGGCTAAATAATATTTGCCACTGAACAAATTCGTGGCAAAGTATATTTTTGCCACGGGTGTGACATCTTTCGTGGCAAGAGTGATTATTGGCCACGACTTTAATAAATTGCGTGGCGCAAGTGAATTTTTGCCACGGAAAAAAATGTTCCCGTGGCATATTTTTTTTCCCAAGTAGTGAATCAAATTTTACCCTTGGCTAGGTAAAATTTAGCCACATATAACAAATTTCCGTGGCATAAATCGTGGCGCAAGTGTCAATTTGTTGTAGTGAGGTGAAATCGATCACCTGGAATTCTAGCTCCTTTTCAACTGGGTCCGTTATGATTGTGAGCTTAACGGCCCCAGCTACCGACTTTGGGCTTCCATCAAAAGCCTGGATGGTTTGAGCAGTCGAAATGTAGTCGACTTCGGTGATGCCGAGGGCTTTAGCGGTACTTAGGGGAAGGACATTCACAGCAGACCCATCGTCAATCAGGGTCATTGGGAGATATTTCTCCCGACAAATCATCGTAATGTACATGGCTAGATTATGAGAGGCCCCGAACGGTGGTAGGTCGGACTTAGAGAAGGTAATAAGTGGACCTTCATCTTTCGACTTGCCCTTGAGATAGGGCATGATGGTGGCTACCATTTCAGCCGAGGTAACCAGGGAGTCGACCTTAATCTGATAGAGAGCCTTAGTAAGTGCCTCTCAATGTTCTTGCGAACTAACCAAGAGTTGCCATATAGTGATGTCAACTCGGGTTTTCTTTAGTTATTTGACTAGAGCCGTATCAGTGCTCGACTCTTCATGGACAATTTTCGTCCTGGCAGGTTCAGTGACGGTTGTCTAGACAGGGGTGTCCTTAGAGCTAGTAGCTTGATTGGGACGACCAGTTTTGGTGTGGTGGTTACTGGCTAAGACCTTGGACTAAACATTTCGGATTTTCTCGGGGGTAATGGGGACAGTTTCCCCTTTAACGAGGTACACATCTTCCTCATCATCAAACCAGATCCCGTTTATTTGAGGGATGAAAAGAGAGATGAGGTGAGAACAGTCGATAACCTCCCCGGTAAAGATAGCGTGGGCGCTGAAGGGATTTTCTTTGTTACTCGGTTTGTCTCTGGGCAACGGTATCTTCCCACTCTCGATCAAGTCCTGAATCAGATGTTTCAACTTCCAACATTTTTCGGTATACTGCCCATTGCCTCGGTGATATTGGCAATAAGCTTGAGCATTATAGCTTTTGGAGCGTCGTTTAACCGGAACTTCAGGAGTTGGGCCTATTGGTTGGATCAAGCACTTAGAGGATAGCCTTTGTAAGGCATATGTATGGGTAGTACCTATGTTGGTAAATACCCGAGGTGGGGTATTCTTCCTGGATGAGGCATCTAGTAGATTAATCTCGTCGATAATGCTGCGAGTTGCAGCTGGGGGCTTAGCACTGGAAGAGGAAGCCCCTTGGTATACCTTGCTAGAGGTATTAGTAAGGCCCTCGAGCCTCAAATCGTCTTCGATTCTCATTCCCATTTCAGTAGGAGTGGTGAAATTAGGCATGACAGCATATCGAAGATGGACCCGGTAGGAGGGGAGGAGGTTCTTGACAAAGGCCTCTACTAAAGTTTTCTCACTGGGCTTATCGACCAATTTCACGCTCTCGGCCCTTCAGCGTTGAAAGTACTTGGTAAAACCATCCTTGGCCTCCTGGGCCATAACCTCCAGGGAGCGCATCGTGATCTAGATCATGGTATTATCAGCATAGTGTGGACGTCCGTCCGCACCGCCCAGCGCCCCGCGCGCGCCCGCGCGGGACCGACCCGGTTTTCAACGTGTGGCGGCGGCCACCCACGCGGCCCCCTCCCTGCCGGGGGCCGGTCAGATCTCGCGTACGGGGAAAAGTGTCGGACCTCGATTTAGATGACGATCCGAACTTGTACTAGACGGGTGGGGGACACCCGTGTTTCCGTTTGGAATCGATCGAGTCGTGGTTGTAAATGTTTAAAAGCCGATTTGTTTGGCAAGGTGACCTTTTTAGTGAACTGAAGTTGTTGCCGATTGGTGGAGTCGCCACCGAGTCAATTATGGGGACTCGGAAATAGTTCAAGTCAACTTTGATCCCTTGCCGGCTCAAAGTTGAGTGGCACGGGACCTAAAGATAAAGACTTGTACCCTTAAGCACTCCATGCCTGGAATGACTCTCATTGCCATTGGTTTCGGACATCCGGAAACCGTCGATTCTGAGTAAGGGGTGAGGGTACGTATTGGGAAGCCAACATCCAATAGACGTCAACACCCAATCCCGCCCGCACTATAGAGGCCTCTACTAATCAATCGGTGGGCTGATATCCTAGTTCTTTTGTTGTGGTGGAAATACTGTAACATCCGTTGTTTTAACCCTATACCTTTTGCTACGTCGGTTGTTTAAAGACAAGTATGTTTTGTCGTCGAAATAGTTGTGTTTACATTCTTTGCATGCGATTTCACGTGACAAGCAGGCCATGAAAAGATCCACGTAGGAGAGTAGAGAGTACTAGTATTATACGTATTAGCAAATCAGTTTTAACGCGATAATACGGATATTAATCATTCTCGTGGTATACCTTACTTGGTATTCTGCTTAAGATGCGTCAGCTTGGTATTAGTAGAGATGCGTTGAACCTAATGAGGCGAGCACCTGGACTAATATAGAACCCGACCATCACTTTGTTCAATTTTAGCTGTTTTACGTTTTGAATTCCGTGTTAGGTGATTTAGCATGCGATTATAAGGTCATAAAAGCAATAAATCATACGAAAAACTGTAAATGCGAATGTAAATAAATCACGTAGTGAGGAGTTGCACCCTCGGAGTATACACTAAACAGGACACGATGCATAGATAGTTTGAGAACGGATCTCGGAATTACTCGGGTTTATTTAATGTGTTTTAGTGTTTGTGATTGACGTTGGGACGTTACGTATTTTAGTAAGTGTGTGTGGACCTAGTGTCCATGTCTAATATTATCGTAGTGCATAATAAAAGAAAGTACGAATATGGAAAGTTTTGTTTAGATGGCAACCTAGTGACGACTCGACTTCAATAGGCGGATCTTCCTAGCTTGACCAGTGACTCCGGCAGAACTCCGTTACCGGTGACCCTTCCTGTGGCTACTCCGGCAGAGTTTCGTTACTACGGACTGTTTCTGCGGCTAATTCGGCAGAACATCGCTACTAGACTAGTGCTAGTCGAACACAGGCACCTCGGTATCGAGTGGGGTGCTCGAAGATGAGGAGTAGCGTCGATGTCGATTTTTTTTTTATCGGAACTAAGATCGAGTGGATCGTTTGCCTCGGGTGTCAGAGTGCGAGCCCTTAGCGAGCGTATAGAGGGAGAAGAGAAGAATGAGAATTGTGTCGAATGAATAAGGTGAAGGGGGGTATTTATAGGTGTTTTCGGCCCTCGTCGCCCATATGGGCGCCTGAGCTGAGGCGCACCAATACTCCGGCGCCTGGCCTTAGGCGCGGGGAGACTAAGACGCGTAGGGTGGGGCGGTTGGGATTTTGAGGATACGATTTTAATACTTTCCAAAACCGAGAGGGAGAGTATAATATGAAACTTGGGGGTTAAGTCTTCCCTGGGTTTGACCTAGCGCCGCGTGTTTTAGTGGGCCTCGGGTGTTCATCCCGAGGTTCGCTTGGCGCGGTGTTGACTCAGTTCGAGTTTCGGGACCGACTCGGGGTCCCGGTGTCAGAATTGACTCTAATTAGTGTCTATGCGACCGTAACGACACGACTAAGGCTGCCATCATGTTAGTTTAATTTGCCCGAGTAATTTATTTGATCCGTTCTATGGAAAAACTACCTAAAACATCGCGAACCCGTGTCGCGTTGCAGTCCTATCGTCATCGGGTGTTTGTTGGGTACTTCTGCAGCCACCAGGTCCAAATCTAGGTGTCTATAGAAGCCCCCACTTTGACTGAGGCTTGGACAAGGCAAAAGTCAAAGTATAGCCGCCTAGGTCAATCAAAGATTACGACCTGGTGGCTGTCCTATCGGGTCGTTTTAAGTCCATTAGAGTGCATGCTGAGGCTCGCCAGCCAAGGCTTACAAGTCATACCTGACGTCTTCGCTTGCGGTTGCTTGCTTGGGACCGGGCCGTTGCTAGTCATCTCGTTCTTGATTGTTTATGCGCGCGTGCTTTGTCTTCTTCGGTTTATTTAAAACTTTTGTTCAATTTTAAGTGTTTTTGTGCGTAGGTGACGCGTTAAGCGTGGGTGCAATGAATGTTCATATGTGTTGACTTTCATTTTGAACAAACGTTTTTGGAATGATGGTGAACCCTTGATGAAATAAAACGTTCGAGTGCGTCAGTCTCCACTCGAGCACTTGTCTTCGGGATGTCTGTGACCCCTGGGACAAAACAAACAAGATAAACTACTCGAGAGAGTGGTCTCCGCTCGGGTAGCTGTCTTTGGGGATGCTTTGACCCCTACGACAAAATGAACCGTAATAAACTACTCGAGGGCGTTAGTCCACTCAAGCAGCTGTCTTCGGGGATGCTCTGACCCCTAGGATAAAATGAACCGTAATAAACTACTCGAGGGCGTCAGTCTCCACTCGAGTAGCTGTCTTCGGGGATGCTCTGACCCCTAGGACAAAATCGTTGTTGTAAACCACTCGAGGGCGTCAGTCTCCACTCGAGCAGCTGTCTTCGGGGATTCTCTGACCTCTAGGACGAAGTTGCTGTTGCTGTGCCTCTGGGATACTAACGTCCCTCGGGCAAAATTGCTGTTGTAAACTACTTGAGGGCGTCAGTCTCCACTCGAGTAGCCGTCTTCGGGGATGCTCTGACCCCTAGGACAAAATTGCTGTTGTAAACCACTCGAGGGCGTCAGTCTCCACTCGAGTAGCCGTCATCAGGGATGCTCTGACCCCTAGGACAAAATTGCTGTTGCTGTGCCTCTAGGATACTAACGTCCCTCGGGCAAAATTGATGTTCCTGTGCCTCCGGGATACTAACGTCCCTCGGGCAAAATTACTGTTGCTGTGCCTCCGGTATACTAACGTCCCTCGGGCAAGATTGCTGTTGCCTCCGGGATACTAATGTCCCTCGGGCAAAATTGCTGTTTGTTTATTCGTTTTAGTTAAAATTTGTTTTGCAGGTTTATCTTATCTCGTTCAAGTTTGCTTTTGCTCGGTCTTGATTCGTTATGTATTTGAGTTTGTTCGGAGTTTGTTTAGTTTAGTTTGGTTCAAATTGCCTTATTGTGCGTTCGAGTGCAGCGTTTTGGATAGGTGCGGTTCTTATGCTTATTTCATTATCGAGAGAGCGTTACCGATGTTGATTAGTGATTGCTCCGTTATTGTTATTTTGCTTGTCTTAAAGGTGCGTGTTTTTATGTGTATTGAACTTCGAGTCTTGTTTGTTTTGCTTTAGTCTGTACTGGGCCGTTTAGACGTGCATCCGTCTGCGCTCTGATATTCAGGCGCCTAGCCCCCAGTGTGCTAGGGCTAAGGCGCGTCACCTGGGGCGGTCGGGTTTCTGTGGACCGGGTCTATTTAAGTAATGAAAAATTGGGGGGCTCGTTTCATTAAACACAAAACTCAAACGCGTCGTCCCCTTCGCCCCAAAATCGACTTCTCGACTTTTCTCGCCAAATTTCGTTTTGATTTCCACTATTTACGACCATGTCGACTCCGGGTAAGTTTTCTTTGCTTGTTTATTGTCGGTTTTGTTTGATTTGATTGATTATGAGCTTGTTTTGTTGAAAACCCTAGAAAATCGATTTGGGTGTTTTTGATTTACTAAGTTTCAATGCTTGTGATTAATCTCATTGTTAAATTAAGGTTGATTAGAGCTTGTTGAAGTAGTTATAAGCTTGATAAGGGTTTTCGAGGTGCGACAATGGCTCACTACGGAAATGTGCTTGGAATGCTAGGGTTAAGGACCGTTTCCCGATTATTCCCATATTTATTTTGCGTGATTTTGCTCAAACGGTGTTTGTGAGGACGTGGTTAGATGTTTTGTCGATTCTTATGGGCTAGGATTACTCTTAGGGCTCTCCATGAGGTTTTGTGTGTCTTAAGACGGACCAAAAGGGTGCTTTGACCGGGTGTGTTAAGAGATGAGCGTGGTTGTTCAGAACGAGACCGAAGTAAAAATTCGGGCGACTTTTGAAAAAAAAGTAAGACCACTTTTATACATTCATAAAATTGCCTTGTTAGGATACAGACGCTATTTGACGATAACCGTTAAAAGGCTACAACACGCCTACGTGGGGTAGCTTATCCCCCTCAAAAAAATAAAAAAAACGTCTAAGTCTCGTGCGTCAGACGAATGAATCCACATTCCTGTGGCCCCTGCATGAGTACTTCGGTTTTCGGGGCGAGCTTTGGCGGCTTCGGGAGATCGTTCCCGACATCCGAGGTTTCGTGTGATAACTATGGTGATAATGCGGGATCAGAATTTCTATCCTTGGGCTGCTTGAGATGTCGCCTGCCTGGCTACAGGCGCTTGGGCCGAGGCTACCGGGTTCTGGGCCGCTTTGAGTAGAGCGGCCAGAAACTCGGGCGCGTGGGCCGAGGCGGTTCGAGCTTGGGTTATGGAAATATTTTGTTTCCTAATTCTTGTGGGACTAGGGCTATATATACGAATTGTGGGTGCTTGTTTTAGACATACTAGGATATTCATAAGGTATAGCACACTTATATTTAGGGTCATGTCGGGTTTCGGGAATATCCTAAACGAGTGGGCAGGTTCTTTTAAGAAATGTGATCCCGAGGTTAGTTCAAATGACAGTTTGTCGACAGTTGTTGCGCTGAGTCGAGTCAAGGTACAAGATAACTTGTTACTGGCATGTTCTAAGTTTTGAGACCCAAAATTCCATGTTTTTGCCTTTCCCGGGGGTAAAATTTGTCCTTTGCCCGAAGAGATAGATGCTATAGGTGGGTGGAGCTTGGTTCGCCCTTGTGTTCCTCACGGGGATGATGCTTATGTGGAGCGGTTTTACCACTTTTTGGACCTTTGTTCATTAGAGGAGGCTAAATGTTACTTTGGTATGGATGGTCTTAACTTAGAGTTGCTTTCTAGGACATTCTCACGGGTAGGGTCTTATCATGTTTCGGCCTTAGCATGTAGGCGTGCTTTTAACATTGCTATTGCTTGCTATTATCTTTTTGAGGATGCGAGGTCACGTGAAGGCTGGGGTAATCCTCGTGTTTTGGATGTGGTAGCGGCAATGGAACATGGACGATCACCCTCTTTGCTTATTTTGGGCGAGCTTATTCTGGGTCTTGATGCTAGCGCCCGGGTACAGGGGACACCTTCTCGGGGTTCTAGAATCATCTTACATGTGTTTTTTTTCTTTTTGGTGTCATATTTCTTCGTAACCCATTTTTTTTTTTTTTTCCCCTCCTTTTTTTTGGTTTTGTTTTTGTGGTTGTTTTGGTCTGGAGGCGTGATGTTTTATAGTGATTTGTATAGGTTTAGTTGCAAGAGCAGCTTGGTTTGGTCGTCCCTCCCCGGTGTTTTAAAGATTATAGCTATAAGGGTTTCACGCGCCGGAAGCGCCGGAAGCGCCGGAAGACGGTGCAGGTGTGGAGTAAAGGGCCACGAGGAAAAGGATTGGCTTTCCTATTTGGTCAAAGGAGGTGTTGTCATCATGTGGTCTATCCCATGGTGGAATATTAGTGGGCGTACCGGGTTTCTATTTTCGTCTTCGACGTGGGCTTTGTTAGTATTATCCATGAGGGATCAGGTTTATATTTATCCGGGTTTGTTGTCAAATCAAATGGGTGTCCAACCTTCTATTCCGAAGGACGCTAAAGTTGTTTCTAGTTCTGACCCATAGATGGAGGATTCGCTCAGAGAGTTTAGGATGTCTTGAAAGCAGACATTCTTGCGTCCCATTGTTCGACCGACCGACAATGCTTCTGTCCGGCAGGGGATTACTGAACACCCATCAGGACAGAGCAACTTAAAAGTTAGGAAGACAGCGCCGCTAAGAAGCGAGGAGGAGACTCGAGCGATCGTTACTAAGTGCCTAACCAAAGACAGTAGGATCGATCCTAGTTCCGTCAGTTCATCTAAACGGGCCAAGACTAACGAGACCCATATTGAAAGTGTGGAAGAGGAAGAAGAGTGGGATTGGCTGGGCTCGTCTTTGGCTGGGGCGTTAGAAGCTTGCCTTCAGCGAATCAAGGACGAGAAACACAAGCAGGCACACCCGAAGGGCAAGGGGAAGGAAAAGCTGGACCGGTAGAGCCCAACTATTTCGTATTATGTCTTATTAGTTGATATTATGTGGCGTATTTGTACTAGTTTTTTGTGGAGTTCTGACACGTTGTTGCTTTCCGGGATATCCGGGTTTCAGTTGCTTGATGTAAGTGCCTCGACAAAGGCTCGATTTAACCGAATTTCGTTATTTAATGAGAAGCACATTGTTATTATTTTTTATATTTTTTTTCGTGGTGGCTCGCAACTCGATTCTTCATTTTGCCCGGGGCGCCCTTTTGGGTTTTCACTCCGTCCTCCGCTCACCCTTTTTTGTTTTTTTTGCCCTTTTTTGTTTGACGGCTCGCAACTCGATTCATCATTTTGCTCGGGACGCCCTTTCGGGTTTTCGCCCCGTCCTCGGCTCGTCATTTTTTTTCAACGGCTCGCAACTAGTTTCTTCATTTTGCCCGGGGTGCCCTTTCGGGTTTTCACCCCGTCCTCGGCTCGTCATTTGTGCTTCGTCATTTTAAATCACTCATTGGCCGGGTCGTGGAAGGAGTCCCGGTTTGTACATGAATCGAGTAATCGATTTTGTTTGTTTGGTTGTACCAGGAGAAGGGTTGCTTACGTATCCGCTTTTAGACAGAATCAAACCATGTTCGTAGTTCTTTTAGATGTGAGTGATTTTGCTTTAGACTCGTTATGCCAATTATCGATATGAGATGTTTAGAGTGTATTCACCGTAGTTATAGAACTAAGGTGGAGTGATTGGGGTGTGACCCCTCGGAAATGACAATTACCGAGATACCGTGTTTGCGTCAGGGTGACTGGCTTGGATGGTTTTAGAAAGTGGAGCTAGGTAGTAAGTGGTTTCGATAGATCAAAATCTGAAGTTTGATATTTGTAGAGTTAGGGATATGGGCTAAGGTTTCGTAATGTGGTAGGAAAGGGGAAGCTGAGTAAAAATGACTCAGACTTCAATCGGGTGGAATGTAAATTACGTGGGAATCTGATTTCCATGTCTGGCCCTAACGGTTGGGATTATCCTATTGAGCTTGAATCCTCAAAACTCCGGACTGTCTCCTAACAAGTGTCTCGGGAAGGTCTTAAGGGTTGTAATGTAGGGAGGCTAATATTTGGTGCTAGTTGACTTGTCTGTTCATTTTTTTTTGCTCTTTGTTCGGACTTTACACTGAAAGTCGAGTTGAATGATTCGGGGTTTCATTTTGACCGTTGAGTTTGGTCTTGATCATTGAATTGGGCCGGTTTAGTGTGACCTTGGTTTCATTTTTTCTTCGGGCTCCTTTTAGCCATTTCAGACTTCTTTTTCTTTTTGTCAGACTAGCACCTATGGTAGGAATTGGTCGGTCTTTATTTGAGGGATATTTATTGTGAGAAATGGGTTTGCCTTACATCTTTGATCACAAGCTAAAAGACTATCTAGGTTCGTCATAGGATTCAGGAATGCTCGTTCTAAGGGATGGTTTGTGGCTTTCTATACTAGACATGGAATAGGTAAACGAACATAGGATCTCAGTTCTTGTAATTACTCGTTGTTTCGAGGTTTGTTTGATTGTCATCGATAAATGGTATAGTACCGAGTTGTAAGCAAGAAAGTACATTATTAAATCAAGGGATTGTCGAGGCGCATTTTAAAGGAAGAAAAGTTTATTTCTTTTTATTGAGAGTAATAAGCGGGCTACGTGCCCGAGACATTGTTTTTGGGGAGGTGGAGGACAGGTCCCCTCGTACCCCTTGACTTGATGCGAAAAAGAAAAAGACATTTACTAAATTATTAGGTCTAGGCCCTAAGACAAACTAGACTCTAACTCAGACACAGATTTTACTCGTCTTTGTAGACACCTGGATTTGGACCTGGTGGCTGCTGAAGTGCCCAACAAGCACCCGATGATGATAGGACTGCAACGCAATGCGAGTTCGCGATGTTTTAGGTAGTTTTTCTATAGAACGGATCAAACAAATTACTCGGGCAAATTAAAATAACTTGATGGCAGCCTTAGTCGTGTCGTTACGGTCGCATAGACACTAATTAGAGTCAATTCTGACACCAGGACCCCGAGTCGGTCCCGAAACTCGAACCGAGTCAGCACCGTGCCAAGTGAACCTCGGGAAGAACACCCGAGGGCCACTAAACCCACGGTGCTAGGTCAAGCCGCGAGAACTCTTAGGACCCAAGCTAAGTATCACGCTCCTCCCTCTCGGTTTTGGAAAGTATTAAAATCGTATCTTCAAAACTCAAACCGCCCCGCCTCACGCGCCTAGGACGCTCCGCGCCTAAACCCAGGCGCCTGAGTCTCGGTGCGTCTCAGCTTAGGCGCCTATATGGGTGACGAGGGCCGAAAACACCTATTATGCCCCCCTTCACCTCATTCATTCGACACATCTCAACCTTCTCTTCTCCCTCTAAACTCTTGCTAAGGGCTCGCACTCCGACACCCGAGGCAAACGATCCACTCGATCGTAGTTCCGATTAAAAAAGCGACATCGACGCTACTCCTCACTTTCGAGCACCCCACTCGATCTCGAGGTGCCCGTGTTCGACTAGCCCAAGTCTAGTAACGAAGTTCTGCCGGATTAGCCGCAGAAACGGTCCATAGTAACGAAGCTCTGCCGGAGTAGCCGTAGGAAGGGTCAAACGGTAACGGAGTTCTGCCGGAGTCACTGGTCAAGCTAGGAGGATCCGCCTGTTGATCGAGTCGTCACTAGGTTGTCATCTAAACAAAACTCTCCATATTCGTACTTTCTATTATTATGCACTACGACAATATTAGACGTGGACACTGTCCATACACACTTACTAAAATACGTAACATCCCAACTTTAACCACAAACACTAAAATACACTAAATAGACCCGAGTAATCCCGAGATCCGTTATCAAACTATCTATGCATCGAGTCCCGTTTAGTGTATACTCCGAGGGTGCAACTCCTCACTACGTGATTTACTTACATTCACATTTACAGTTTTTCGTATGATTTATTGCTTTTATGACATTATAATCGCATGCTAAATCACCTAACACGGGATTCAAAACGTAAAATAACTAAAATTGAACAAAGTGATGGTCGGGTTCCATATTAGTCCCGGTGCTCGCCTTACTAGGTTCGACGCATCTCTATTAATACCGAACTGACGCATCTTAAGCAGAATACCAGGCAAGGTATACCACGAGGACGACTAATATCCATATTATCGCGTTAAAACTGATTTGCTAATACATATATAATATTAGTACTCTCTACTCTCCTGCGTGCATCTTTTCATGGCCTGCTTGTCACGTGAAATCGCATGCAAAGAATGTAAACACAACTACTTTGACGACAAAACTTACTTGTCCTGAAACAACCGATGTAACAAAAGGCATAAGGTTAAAACAACGGATGTTACAGTATTTTCACCACAACAAAAGAGCTAGGATATCAGCCCACCGATTGATTAGTAGAGGTCGCTATAGTGCGGGAGAGATTAGGTGTTGACATCTATCGGATGTTGGATTCCCAATACGTATCCTCACCCCTTACTCAGAATCGACGGTTCCCGGATGTCCGAAACCATTGGCAATGAGAGTCATTCCAGGCATGGAGTGCTTAAGGGTACAAGTCTTTATCTTTAGGTCCCGTGCCACTCAACTTTGAGCCGGCAAGGGATCAAAGTTGACTTGAACTATTTCCGAGTCCCCATAATTGACTCGGTGGCGACTCCACAAATCGGCAACAACTTCAGTTCACTAAAAAGGTCGCATTACCAAAAAAAAATGGCCTTTAAACATTTACAACCACGACTCGATCGATTCCCAAATGGAAACACGGGTGCCTCCACCCGTCTAGTACAAGTCCGGATCGTCATCCAAATCGAGGTCCGACACTTCGCCCCGTATGCGAGATCGGACCGGTCCCCGGCAGGAAGGGGGCTGCGTGGGTGGCCGCCGCTACACGTTGAAAACCGGGTCGGTCCCGCGCGTGCGGGGCGCCGGGCGGTGCGGACGGACGTCCACAGTTTGGCGACTCCGCTGGGGATTTGGAAACAAGTTTCCAGCGGTGGTGTAACTTGAACGAGGTCAGTGAAGCTCATTTCTTAGTTCCTAGTTGTAGTCACTACAGGTTTTGGCCCTAAAAAGCCTACCCTAACCGATATCAGGACCAATCGATCTCTTCGCGGTGAGATCTCTAGGGACACGCGGGGAGATCCTCGATTGACGCTCTGGCCGCCTAACGCGTACCCCGCGGGAATAATAAGCAGATAGTTCCAAACGGATGGTACGACACTCGTCTCCCCAGACCATTGTCAATGCCTAAGTGAAAACTATTCGTGGGTAGTAGCGTACCCTAACCTACCTGTGTCGGCATGCCTAACTGAAGACTATTCGTGGACGGTAGCGTGTTTGAACAATCCAACCCAAATAAAATACTAAAAATCCGGATTCAGCCACGCCAACATATTCAACCGCACCCAATTCCGTTTTTTAAAAAAAAAAACTCATTTTTTCAAAACGACCTCTTAGACACCGATACTATGGCCAAGTCACGATTTCTAAAAAAAAAAAGGAATTTTTTTTTTAAAATGCCGTCGTCATGGTAAATTTTACACTCGACATTTTCGAACAAAATATATTTTCAAACGCCATCACGTGGCTAAAGTAAAGCCATCAAACAACAAGTACCGTAATACTACCGAAACTCCCAATTAATGGGATTAATGTCACCAAACGGTTACATTTTATTTTTAAAAAAAAGGTTTTTGCACACATACTTAATAAGTGTCATTTGTAGTGCCTATTTCGTAGTGTTTTGGTCCCATTTTCCTTGTAGAATCGCTCCTTGGGAGCGGTTTAGGGACTTCTTATGCTTCCTTTAGTTCGTTTCAGGTTCCCGAGACCGATTTGGAAGAGTTGGAGCGATTCCGACTCGATACATACACATTTTGGAGCCAACGAGATAAAGGAACGATGACTCGAGGCCTTGGAATCGACCCCGAGACCTTGGGACCCAATCCCGAGCCTCCGAGATCCGATCCCGAGTCACGAGAATCGGTGAGAAGTCCATGAGAACCAAGGAGGGACCAAAAAGATCATAATGGAGGCCTACAATGCTCATCCCGTTCGGGATGAGGTGCACAAACAAGGAGGCCATTGACCAGAGCCCATCCCGATCGGGATGGTGGCGTCCCGACCGGGACCGACCTCGTCCCGACCGGGACCACCCCGTCTCGGCTGGGACGGGCCTGCTGCTGCACGCCTTGCTTTCTTTTCTTCTCCCTTCCATTTGTAACCCTATATATACCCCCCCTCTTGTATTAAGACATCATCTTATGTTACCTTATGTTATATCCTTAAAACCCTAGACTACTTTAGGTTAGATTAGATTAGATTAGTGTAGATTAGTCGATAATTAGTAGTTAATCATAGATTAGCTCTTGTATTAAGGAATTCTTGAAGAATCCATTCAAGCTTGACAACCTTGGTGGAATTATTTGGGTTTTCTTCTATACAAGTGTTCTCCTTTTCATTCTCTTGTTAGTATGGTATAATCCTCTCTTCCTCTTTACTCTTAATCCTTTGTTTTTTCATCAAGTTCTCATCTTTAATCATAGTTCATTGTTTTTACTAGTTTGTAGATGTTTGTTCTGTCTCTTTTGTTATTCCATCTTGTTCTTGTTAGTTGTAGTTGGATTATTTTAGAGTAGTGTTCTTGCTAGGGTTAGTAGGGTGATTAGGGTGTTGATTAAGTGATTAAGGGTTTGTTGGAGTTGTTGGTGAAAGATTTGGGTTTCCTCTTGTTTGATACACATCACATGTTTGTTGAAATGCATGATTGACTAGTAGTTGCAAATACTTGTTTTTCTTGCCTTTCTCTTGTGGGTAATAGTTTGTTTGTGGGTTCGGTTCCCTCACTAAGTTGCGAGAGCCCGGTGAGGACGACCCCTAGGTCGGTCTATGTAGCGAGAGTCCGGATTCGACCTAGGCCACTATAGCGCGCTAGAACCCCGTTTGTAATGTGTGTCGCCGGGATGGGTTGTAGGTGAAACCTCTAGGTCGGTCTAAGTTGCGAGAGCCCGGACTATGCCTAGATCACCCTACTACATCCTTCGCTCTAGTTATCCCTTGACCATTCCGTTACCCCTTTGACCCCGACCTAATCCTAGCCCGTTTTCCTTAGTTGTTTCCTTAACTATAGTCTTAGTCTAGTTTCTTCCCTTCTTATCATCCTAGTTTAGCTCGTTGACTTAGTCTAGTATTTAGGCGACCTTTGTCTAGGCTATACATTACCGTCCCCGTGGATTTGACCCGACTTGCCCTATCTACCCTAGTTAGGAATAGCCGGTTATATTATTGACGGTTGGGACATGACGAATTCCCTACCATCAATTTGGCGCCGTTGCCGGGGACGGTGCTAGTTTAGACTTTGTTTTCCTATTTGCTTGACTTTGTCTTTGTGTTTGTGTTTTTCTTTTTCTTTTGGTTACATTGCTTCTTGTGTGTGTGTGGTTTATTTCTCTCTTGTCTAGTGCCCAAAAAGCACTAGACTTCTCACGTTTGTTCTTAGTCTACAGTTTGTGCTTAGAGGTGGTGATTATCTTCTTCTTGCAACTCAGAGCCGCTTAAACGGACGGTTGCTAGAATGAGTGGTTTCCAACCGGGTATGGACTACGATTTTCGAGCGAGCATGGGGTTTGATATAAACTCCACACACTCGGGAGCCGATATGAGCTACCACTCTTCTTCCATGAACCAAAGCCATGACATGACGTCCCCTTACCATTATCAAGCTTCTTGGGGTAATCAAGATGGGTATGATCCTCAAGAATATGGAAATGGCTACCAACAAGTGAATGACTATCAATCCTACAATCATGGTGACTACTACTCGAGCTATGATTGTGAACCCACCATAAACAATCAAGATTCACCTTGAGGAAGCCAATACCCCCAAAACCCACAATATTACCCTCCACCCCAACCACAATATGAACCCTATGACCCACAATACTACCAACCAACCCAACCTTGCTACCAACAATATGATGCCCCACCCTATGGGCATCATCAAGATTATCAAGGAGCTTTACAAGACCCCAATGACCACCAATCGTCAAACTTAGAGTTACATCAATCGATGCTTCAAATGCAAAGGAGCCTTCAAGAAACACCATTCAATTGCGAAAACAACAAGAGGAATTAATGGCCCAAATTCGAAGGGGAAACGAGGCGAGGAATGCTCAACTAAATGCATTAGCGGTTCAAACCGTAATGTCTTTATCCCGAGCATCATATTTAGATGGAGGATGCCCACTTGAGAGAGAGGAGCAACCTAATTACGAAGCCGCCGATGTAGTTCCCTTTGATAGAGAGATTTGCTTTGAAGAACCTCAATCGTCTACCCAAAAAGAGACGAATGAGGAGATGACTCTTGGTGAAGGCATCGTTGGTGAAGAATTGGAGGAGGATAGTGAGTGGGATGGTTTGGTGGAGTTTGTAGAGTTGTTGGGTGAAATTGTTAGCCTCGAGTTGCCCTTGTGCGATAATTTGGACAAGCATCAAGAGCCCCTTGCTAGTACACCGAGAGATGACTTGGAAGAGATTGAAACCGCCGGTTGAAGTTTCGATTCTCCTCTCCAAGATGATGTGGGGCCGAGTGATGAAGATGGGGAACCACAACTTGAGGTAAGTGTGGGGGTGTGCATTGAGGAGATGAGGCCAAAACCGCTTTTTGTGCCTTGTTTCTTGGAGATGAAGCTTGCTAATGATTGGAGGCGATGCCTAGGGAGGAAGAGATCGGTTGAGCTCGTAGGATGGATAGACCCCGGAGACGACTTTGAAGATGATTTTGGGTCTTTTAATTCCTACTTCTTGCCTCCACCTTGGAGGCCGTGGAGGACAGTTAAGCTCGAGCGCTTCTTGGGCCTTCACTATGATGTCGGTAGCGCGTTCGACTTGCTCCTCCATGCCCTCGAGGGCTATGGTTGAGGAATGGAGTCCACCATCCTAGGTTTGACGGAGTTCCTAAAAGAACCGTCATGTTTTATATTCCCCTCTCCTCTTCTTTAGAGTACTTGTGCTTGTATTTGTGATTTTTGTTTCTTGGACTCTTTTGTTTTTGTGATATTCTTGTAATTGTTTTGGTATTTTGATGAGCGATGTGAGGGAGTGAATTTGATGTGTACTTTGAGTCTATTATGATAGGTGAAGTGAAGGTGACTCCTAGAAAGGAGTAGTTGATGATGGAGTTTGGTTTGCGAGCGAGGAAGTCTGTTTTTGAAGCTTATGATAAGCTTTTGGGCTTGGGGAAGCAAAGAAGACTCATCCCGACCGGGAAGAGGGCTTCCCGACCGGGACGGATGAGGAATCCCGACCGGGAAGGAGCCATCCCGATCGGTATGAAGGTGCTGAAAATCGGACTCACTGGAGTGCATTCCCGACCGGGACGAGAGCTTCCCGATCGGGAAGGGTTTATCAACCCGATCGGGACCATCCATCCCAACCGGGATGGTCCCCTTGATTCCACCCATCCATTATACCCCCTCCCAACCTCCCTACTCCTCCTTACTCCTATCATATGACCCGTACACCTCACCTTTCACCGGATCCACATCAAAATCCCACCCCCCACACACCTTTACCATCTCTACCATGCGGTATTATCGAGAATGAAGAGGAATAGCAAGGATGAAGACAAGCAAGTGCCTACATTGATCTATGAGACGATGGAGAGAGTGAGTTGCTAACCTATGGTACGACAACTATCCTTTCTTTTTCCGTTTTTGTTGTTGCTTGTTTTCCTTTGTTTACTCCCCTTCCCCTTATATTTGTGTCATGGTGGCCTTCAAGGCCTTGGTAGTTGTAGCTCCCGACTCTCGATGATGTGACTACATCGAGAGTCATTTTCAAAAATCCAAATTTTTACAAGATTTTCACTTTTTTTTTTGCGGATTTAGTCGGATTTAGGCGGAATCCGGGCTAGGTGACTTGATTACACCTAGCCCTCCCCTCCCATTTCCTTTTATTTCCTTCTTTTTATTTTCTTCCCCCATCCATATCTTTTCTTGTCTCGGCCCATGGTGACTTGACTACACCCCGGCCGGACACCTTCTACCTTTTCTTCATCTTCATTTTTTATTTTTAGCTTTATTTTCGTAGTTTCTTTTCTTTTTCTTTTGTTTCTCCGCACACTACGATTGAGCATATGAGGACATTGCTCGATTTAAGTGTGGGGGAGCGATATTCTAGTATAGTTAGTTTTATTTTCTTAGTTTTTTCGAAAAAATCTTTAAAAACCATAAAAATTTGAAAATTTTTCACAAAAATCAAAAAGATTTTCTTTTGTGTCTTTTCCTTTTTTGTATCATTGTGTCGTATATTTGTTTTGTGTGCGTGTTTTGCCCCCCTTTCCCTTATAGGTTGCTTTAATCGCCGTTAACTTTGGAAGGCTTTCAAGACTCCCGGTAACATCTTATCCCTTTTTCTTCTTTACCTCTTGCGGAGTTTGGAGGAGATTGTGAAGTTGTGTGCTCGGGTGGAGCTTTGGAAATTGTGGTTGATTTGGTGGCTTGTTTGGATGATCGGGGTGGTGTTTGTGTTGTGTATGTGTTCATTTTGTTTTGTTTTTTGTTTTGTTCCTTTTGCTTCTTTTTCTTTCGTTCGTTTTCGTTGAGTCTTTGTTTTGTGTTGCGTTGAGTTTCTTGTGCGTAAACCGTTTTCGAAAACCCGGTTTAGAGGCTAGTGTGTGAGTGTGTACTTTCCCTTCCTAGTAGTATAAATCGAGTCTTGGACTTTAGTCTAGTAGAATGACCTTAAATCAATGAATTCGTTGGTCCTTTACCTTGAGTCCACCTAGCTTACTAGGAATTTACTACGGGATTTGCACTTTTGACCATTATGACCACCCACGGTGTGAAAAGGCCTTGGTTACCGAGTCTCGTCCCCTAGGTGACCGTGTTTAGAATTGTTCGATTAGTCCAAGTTATCCACTTTTTGTGGGTTTGAAGAGGGATCGCGACCCCCGACTTACCCATTTACCTACATCTCACACATATCCACACAATAACTTGCAAATTGTTGACTCTCTCTTTGTTGTTATACAATGAAAATGCCAACAAAGCCAAATCTTGCCAAAAAGGGCAAAGAAAAAGAAAATAAAAAAAATGAAAGAAAGAAAAGAATGAAGAAAAAGAGAAGGCACAAAAGACAAAAAAAAAAATAGAAAAGAAGAAAAAGAATGGCATGGCAAAACAAAGCGAAAATGCAAAAGAAGAAAGAAAATGCCAAAAGAAAACCCGTCTCACAAAAAGAAATCCCCACAAAAATAAGCCTTTTTCCGACTTTTTCCGTGAAGAGCCTACCAAAGGACCGAGTCCCGAGGAAGGATGATAGCGGCATTAGTCGATCTTCCCTCATTTTGCGTATTTCCACCTTTTTACTTGGACTAGTTAGGCGGTCTTGGACACGGGACGACCCTCTTGGCTCACGCTAAAGGGAGCGGGGCCTCACTTACCTACAGTGTCGACTAACACCGTGGTTCATCCTTTTTCCACTCCGCCGATCGTCCCGTAGTACGTTTTTAGAAAGTTAGGAGGACCTAGGTGAGTTACCAACGTTTTTGTTGCTTTATCGTCATACTATTAGGGTTTAGTTCACCTCGGTTTGTATTGCTAGCTTGGGAACGTTGTCACTTGCCTCGAGTTCTAAACCGGTGTTTCATTCACCGCTCTTAGAGGGAAGCGATATTTCTTTTGTTTTGGGTGCAACCGATTATGTGTTTGTTTGTGTGTTTGTTTGTTCATGTGTTTCGTGTCCGGTTGCATCCACAGTTTTGTCGCAAGACCCGACTTGCCTTGCGGAGTGCACTTTTCCTCTAAGTGCACTCGCGTGAGTTGAAGGGGCGTAGGGTGCGCTAATACCCATTCGGCTAGTTCAGTAGTTAGTGTGTGCTTACTCGAGGGCGAGTAAGGGTTAAGTGTGGGGGAGTTGATAAGTGTCATTTGTAGTGCCTATTTCGTAGTGTTTTGGTCCCATTTTCCTTGTAGAATCGTTCCTTGGGAGCGGTTTAGGGGCTTCTTATGCTTCCTTTAGTTCGTTTCAGGTTCCCGAGACCGATTTGGAAGAGTTGGAGCGATTCCGACTCGATACATACACATTTTGGAGCCAACGAGATAAAGGAACGATGACTCGAGGCCTTGGAATCGACCCCGAGACCTTGGGACCCAATCCCGAGCCTCCGAGACCCGATCCCGAGTCCCGAGAATCGGTGAGAAGTCCATGAGAACCAAGGAAGGACCAAAAAGATTATAATGGAGGCCTACAAGGCTCATCCCGTTCGGGATAAGCTCATCCCGTTCGGGATGAGGTGCACAAACAAGGAGGCCACTGACCAGGGCCCATCCCGATCAGGATGGTGGCGTCCCGACCGGGACCGACCTCGTCTCGACCGGGACCACCCCGTACCGGCCGGGACGGGCCTGCTGCTGCACGCCTTGCTTTCTTTTCTTCTCCCTTCCATTTGTAACCCTATATATACCCCCCCTCTTGTATTAAGACATCATCTTATGTTACCTTATGTTATATCCTTAAAACCCTAGACTACTTTAGGTTAGATTAGATTAGATTAGTGTAGATTAGTCGATAATTAGTAGTTAATCATAGATGAGCTCTTGTATTAAGGAATTCTTGAAGAATCCATTCAAGCTTGACAACCTTGGTGGAATTATTTGGGTTTTCTTCTATACAAGTGTTCTCCTTTTCATTCTCTTGTTAGTATGGTATAATCCTCTCTTCCTCTTTACTCTTAATCCTTTGTTTTTTCATCAAGTTCTCATCTTTAATCATAGTTCATTGTTTTTACTAGTTTGTAGATGTTTGTTTTGTCTCTTTTGTTATTCCATCTTGTTCTTGTTAGTTGTAGTTGGATTATGTTAGAGTAGTGTTCTTGCTAGGGTTAGTAGGGTGATTAGGGTGTTGATTGGGTGATTAAGGGTTTGTTGGAGTTGTTGGTGGAAGATTTGGGTTTCCTCTTGTTTGATACACATCACATGTTTGTTGAAATGAATGATTGACTAGTAGTTGCAAATACTTGTTTTTCTTGCCTTTCTCTTGTGGGTAATAGTTTGTTTGTGGGTTCGGTTCCCTCACTAAGTTGCGAGAGCCCGGTGAGGACGACCCCTAGGTCGGTCTACGTAGCGAGAGCCCGGATTCGACCTAGGCCACTATAGCGCGCTAGAATCCCGTTTGTCATGTGTGTCGCCGGGATGGGTTGTAGGTGAAACCTCTAGGTCGGTCTAAGTTGCGAGAGCCCGGACTATGCCTAGATCATCCTACTACCTCCTTCGCTCTAGTTATCCCTTGACCATTCCGTTACCCCTTTGACCCCGACCTAATCCTAGCCCGTTTTCCTTAGTTGTTTCCTTAACCATAGTCTTAGTCTAGTTTCTCCCCTTCTTATCATCCTAGTTTAGCTCGTTGACTTAGTCTAGTATTTAGGCGACCTTAGTCTAGGCTATACATTACCGTCCCCGTGGATTCGACCCGACTTGCCCTATTTACCCTACTTAGGAATAGCCGGTTATATTATTGACGGTTGGGACGTGACGAATTCCCTACCATCAATACCGTTAACACAACCGAAACTTCAATTAATGAAGTCAAGGAATCTGAAATGGTTACATTCTCGAAATACTTTTCACAATACGTCCTTCTCACCGTCAAATGCTAGTTAATGCAGCCGACGAACGTGGACCACTCGTTTTAAAAACCTTTTTCTAAAAGACACCTTCCGTCACCTAAGTTCTCTAATAAGAATTTAGTTACACCCTTAGAACACCGTCATTACACCTTTTACACCACAAGTATCGAACTAGCTGATCAATAGTAGTCTCGATAAAAGCACCACGCATTCATTTTCAAAACCGGTTCCCCTAGAGAGCCGTGTTCCTTTAAAAAAAACGTTTTGCACCCTTGCTATCGCCGGATTCCCGACGCACACACATAGCAACACATTTTTACAAATGATGTCACCACACCATAGTCATCCTAATTTTACGAAATTGTTTTTTTTCAAAAAAGGGATAAGGCTTTCCTCCGCGAGTATCAGTCGTTTTCGAAAAAAAATAACAATTCTCTGATCCTGAGCCGGGATCGCGATCAACTTCTTACATCGTACAACCGTGTGATTAACTGTCCGTGTTAGTTACTAGGACCGCCTCTACTCGAGGTCTTACATTTTGGGTTGTCTCATTTTGAGAAGTCCTCTCTAAACCTCACCTCCGAGGTTTGTGTCCAATCGTCTCGTTACAGAGATCTAAAAAATCGTTAGGAATCTCGCCGAGTACACTAAGAGTCTAAAGCACCCGAGTCCCTAAGCCAATGACTGCACGCACACGCGAGTCAAGGGTCTCATTTCCGCGTCGCTCAGTTACGAGTATTCCTCGAGTCTTTAGATTATCGGGTGGATTCGACCTTACGCTCTTATTTTGCTCCACTAGACCCAAGAATGGCGCCAAATAGCAACGAAAGTAGCGCCGATCAGCTCAACGCTCTGATGAACGTGGTCCATGGGGTACTGGGGATAGTGTCATCAATCTCCTCCTCCATCGACGATGATAGACGTCGCATCAAAACCTTGGAAGGCCCTGAGAGGAAACCCCGGGAGTGACCGATAGGCCGAGAGCTGGTACTTAGTGGGGAACCTTATGTTGAATACGCCAGGCTCGCGCGCTCTGTCGAACCTACAGGCCCTCATCGTCCCTTTAGGCAATTCACCGAACCGGGTGAATCCTACGCTGAAGCCCTCCGAAAATTGCAGGAGGTCTAGCTATTATGGCCGGTGGGACCCACCCCAGACCCACCTATAGAGAAGAGAGGAGCGGGATGGAATCCCAACGCTTACTGACTGTACCATCAGGGCCGGGGGCATGAGACACAAGTGTGCACCAAACTCAAGCATGAACTGCAGGACCTGATCGATAAGAGGGTCTACGTCCCCGTAGGGTGTCTTCGGAGAAGGACTGAATCCAGGTATCTAGAGAGCGACCCGCGTGAGCAGCGAGAGCCCCATCAACGAAGGTTCCTCTAGGGACATACTTTACCAGTCTTAGTTGGAGTCTAGTTCATCTTAGGGCCTAGACTTAGTAATAACAGTAATAAATGTCATTTCTCTTATCGAGTCCATGGGGGTGCGAGGGACATGTCCTCCTCCTCCTCCCCCCAAACAAAATCACGGGCATCTAGCCCGTCTACTATTATCAATAAAACGACTTTTCTTTTTGCAAACATGCCTCGACAATCGTCAATCTTCTTTCAACAATTTAATTTAAACGCTTAAAAACTCGACCTTGTGCCAATTATCGATAACAACTGACTAAAACGTAAGGGCTATAACAGACGTCCCATTTAGCTTCACCCTAAAGGAGAGATCGGGAACAACGACCCTAGGATCGACCCCTAACCAAATAACGGTAAACCTACAACGAACAAACCTCCATCAAACCAAACTTCCCCAACATAACCAAAGCACGAAGCCTGCCTAATAGGTCTCAAAGCAGCCATATCTCTAGGAGTTAAAAACCTTAGAGTACACGGAGATTCATCCCTAGTGGTCAACAAGCCACGGGCAACTGGAATGTTTATAGCGAAAGCCTAACCCCATACCAAACCCAAGTGGAATCGATGTCCCGGGAATTCATCGAAATTGATTTCATACACATACCCCGTGAAGAAAACCAGTTCGCCGACGCGTTATCCAATCTAGCCTTACTAATAAACATGCCCGATCATCTTTTCTCTATGCCTATTCACGTAGAGAGAAGTGAACAACCGGCCAACATCCATAGCCTCGAAACTGATAACACCTCCGAAGAACCTTGGTACAAAGCAATCATAGACTTTAAAACCCACGGGTCATATCCGCCCAATACTAACACCAAGATCAAAAGAGCCCTACGAATACAAGCCATCCACTACGTCCTAAATCAATGACCACTGTACAAACGAACCCCACAAGGAGTCCTTCTTAGGTGCATAAACAAAAACCAATCCGAGAGAGTCATGGAAGAAGTACATGACGAAGAGTGCGGACCCCACATGAGTGCACACCTACTAGCCCGAAAAATAATGAGACTGGGCTATTACTGGAGTACCTTAGAGGCAGACTATCGATATCACGTCCATCACTGCCACAATTGCCAAATATTTGCCAACGTCCAACACCTACCTCCATATCCTCTACACATCATAGCCACACCCTGGCCTTTCTCTACTTGGGGAATATACATCATAGGGAATGTACACCCATCCGGGACCGGCGGACACTATTTTATACTACTGACCATCGATTATTTCACCAAGTGGGTAGAAGCCGCCTATTACACCGTCCTAACCTCAAAACAAGTAGTGAAATTCTTACAAAATAACATCATCTGCCGCTACAGCATACCTCACGAGATCATTAGTGATCAGTGTGCTCACTTCAGGGCCGACACCCAGAAACTCCTCGACAAATACAAAATCCAAAGGCAGAAGTCATCACCCTATAGACCAGAAACAAACGGGGCCGTAGAAGCAGCCAACAAAACCATAACCACAATCCTTAAGAAAATGATAGACAATTATCAGGATTGGCCAAACAAGATCCCCTTCACCTTATGGGGATACTGAACATCCTATAGGACACCCACTGGAGCCACACCCTATTACCTGACCTATGGCTCCGAAGCCGTCCAACCCGTAGAGCTAGAAATACCGTCGCTAAGGATATTGGCAGAAAGCGGCATTGCCGAAGAGGAATGGAATCAAAAACGATATGACGAGCTAGTACTCCTAGACGAGCGTAGGATACATGCCTTATCCAACGTAAAAGCCTACCAACAACGCATCCAACGAGCCTTTAATAAACGAGTGAAATCCCGAAACATACACGAGGGATATTTAGTGATCAAATCCATTAGATCACCCCTTCCTGTTGACCCTAGAGGGAAATTCAAACCAAACTGGGCGGGCCCCTACCTCGTTAAGAAAATACTCTCGGGGGGCGCCGTGATCCTCACCGACCTAGATGGACATGAGTTCTCAAACCCGACCAACATGGATCAACTCAAACGATACTACCCGTAGACACCCTGGCAACCACATCCCAACCTCCGACTTAGGAGAAGCTAAAACAAACAAAAAAACAAAAAAAACCAATCAAGTTCGCATCGATAATTTGCAGAAACGAGTGTAAAGCAAAATCGTTTGATTCCGTCTAAAAGCGGATACGTAGGCAACCCTTCTCCGGGTGCAACCAACCAAACAAACAAAACAATAAATCGATTAATCGATTCATGTATAAACCGAGACTCCTTCCACGTCCTGGCCAATGAGTGATTTTAAAGTGACGAAGCAAAAACGACGAGTCGAGGATGGGGTGAAAACCCGAAAGGGCGCCCCGGGCAAAAAGAAGAAACGAGTTGCGAGCCGTCCTCAAAATAAAAATAAAAAATGACGAGCCGGGGACGAGGTGAAAACCCGAAAGGGCGCCCCGGGCAAAATGAAGAATCGAGTTGCTAGCCGTAAAAAAAGAGAAAAAAAAACAAAAAAAAAGGGTGAGCCGAGGACGAAGTGCAAACCCGAAAGGGCACTCCGGGTAAAATGAAGAATCGACTTGCGAGCCACCGACAAAAAAATAATAATAAAAATGTGCTTCTCATTAATAACAAAATTTGGTTAAATCGAGCCTTTGTCAAGACATTTACATCGAGCATTTGAAATCCGGACACCCCGGGAAACAACAACGTGTCAACACCCCACAAAAAACTAGTACTAGTACGCCACATAATATCAACTAATAAGACATAATACAAGTGGCTGGGCCCTACCGGTCAAACTTTTCCATCTCCTTGCCATTCGGAGGTGTCTGCTTGCGTTTCTCGTCCTCGATTTTCTGAAGGTAAGCTTCTAACGCCCCAGCCAAACGCGGGCCAAGCCAATCGAACTTTCCTTGCTCTTCGACACTTTCAATATGGGTCTCGTTAGTCTTGGCCCGTTTAGATGAACTGACGGAACTAGGATCGGTCCCACTGTCTCTGGATAGGCGCTTAGTAACGGTCTCTCGAG
This sequence comes from Agrostemma githago, assembly GCA_958450325.1. Lineage (NCBI taxonomy): Eukaryota > Viridiplantae > Streptophyta > Magnoliopsida > Caryophyllales > Caryophyllaceae > Agrostemma > Agrostemma githago. Next base: position 43,658,040 of record OY288252.1, read on the forward strand.
TCTCCTCCCCGCCTTTTAGCGGCGCTGTCTTCCTAGCCTTTAAGTTGCTCTGTCCTGACAGGTGTCCACTAACCCCTTGCCGAGCGGGAGCATTGTTGGTCGGTCGAACAACGGGATGTAAGAACCTCTGCTCCCAAGACACCCTAAACTCCCTAAGAGAATCCTCCGTCCATGGGTCAGAACTAGAAACAAGTTTAGCGTCCTTCGGAATAGAGGGTTGGACACCAATTTGATGTGACAACAAGCCCGGATAAATATAAACCTGATCCCTCATGGATAATACTAACAAAGCCCACGTTGAAGAAGAAAATGGAAACCCGGTACGCCCACAAATATTCCACCATGGGACAGACCACCTGATGACAACATCTCCCTTGACCAAATAGGAAAGCCAATCCTTTTCCTCGGGACTTTTACTCCACACCTGCACCATCTTCCGACCCGTGGAACCCCTGTAACTATAATCTTTAAAACACCAGGGAGGGACGACCAAACCAAGCTGCTCCTGCAACAAAACCTGTACAAACCGCTACAAAACATCACAAACAAGAAAAAAAACCAAAAAAAAAGGGAGGGGGGACAAAACAAAAAACACACCTGTAAGATAATCCTAGAACCCCGAGAAGGCGTCCCCTGTAACCGGGCACTAGCATCAAGACCCAGAATAAGCTCGCCCAAAATAAGCAAAGAAGGTGATCGCCCATGTTTCATTGCCGCTACCTCATCCAAAACGCTAGGATTGCCCCAACCTTCACGTGACCGTGCATCCTCAAAAAGATAGTAGCAAGCAATAGCAATGTTAAAAGCACGCCTACATGCTAAGGCCGAAACATGGTGAGAGCTAACCCGCGAGAATGTTCTAGAAAGCAACTCTAAGTTAATGCCATCTCCTCCAAAATAACCCTTAGCCTCCTCTAATGAACTTAGGTCCAAAAAGTGGTAAAACCGCTCCACGTAAGCATCATCCCCGTAAGGAACACAAGGGAGAACCGAGCTCCACCCACCTATAGCATCTATCTCTTCGGGCAAAGGACAAATTTTACCCCCAGGAAAGGCGAAAACATGGCGTTTCGGGTACCAAAACGTAGAACATGCCCGTAAGAAATTATCTTGTATATTGACTCGACTTAGCGCGACAACCACTGACAAACCGTCATTTGAACTAACCTCGGGGTTACATTTCTTAAAAGAGCCCGCCCACTCGGTTACGGTATTCCCGAAACCCGACATGACCCTAAATATAGATGTACTAGACCCTACGAATATTCTAGTATGTCTAAAACAAGCACCCACAACCCGTATATATAGCCCTAATCTCACAAGAATTAGGAAACCACGAAAAATTTCCATAACCCGGGCTCGAACCGCACCGGCCCATGTGCCCGAGTTTCCGGCCGCCCAAGCCCAAGCGGCCCGGAACCCGGTAGCCTTAGCCCAAGCGCTTGTAGCCAGGCAGGCGACATCCCAAACAACCCAAGGATCGAGATTTTTGACCCCGCATTATCACCACAGCTATCATCCCATGCCTCGGACATCGGGAACGACCTCCCTAAGCCACCAAAACCCGCTCCGGAAACCGAAATACCCGTGCAGGGGGCCACAGGAATGCGAAGTCACTCGTAGGACGCACGAGAGTTAGACATTTTTTTATTTTTTTTAGGGGGACAAGCTACCTCACCTAGGCGGTGTTGTAGCCTTTTAACGGTTACCGTCAAGTCGCGTCTGTAGCCTAACAAGGCTGTTTTTAACAATGTATAAAAATAGGTCTAACTTTTTTTTTTTCAAAAGTCTCCCGAATTTTAAGCTTCGGTCTCGTTCTGAATGCCCACGCTCATCTCTTAACGCACTCGGTCAAGGCATTTTAATATTTTACACCTCGAGTCAAAACGTTTTAATCGACGTACTACCTGATCCAATTACCGGCTCAAACTAATGCATTTCAAAACATCCGAAAGGAACTGTTTTCATACTCTCACGCAACGTCAACACGCCCGAAACTAGGTCAAATCGCAAACGAATATACGCAAAAAGTGATTACTTGTCAATCTAGTTAAACAATTAGCCAAATGAAAACACAAGACTAATCCAACTAATACTAAAATTTAAAGCAAATATACAACATACACAAATACATACACAAATCGAGGCTAGGGAGGACCCCTAGAGCCGCGCCAATGGCCATCACAACCTCACAAATGTTGACATCTAAACCTAGATCCTCCAATTCTATAAGAGGAGACGCACTACCATCCATCCCCGACAGCATATCTAGGGTAGCTGTCTCGGGGATTCCTCCCACCTTCTCACCCGTAGCCTCAGCCTCAGCCTCCCTCTCGATCTGATGCCTGGCCTCACCCTGTGTAGAGGTCTCACCCCGAGACCGAGCCAACTGCTCCTTAAGGAAAGCGATCTCGTCAGCCCGAGATTGCAGGAGCCACTGCGACTCAACCTCTCTCGCCTCGAGCTCGGTCACCCGAGTCTCCAGCTGTCCACTATATCCGGGACATCCTGCAAGCGCACTCAAACATTAGGGAAACACGCAAACAGCCTAGAAAACCACTCTAGTCACGCAAACTCACCGATCGAGGCACCGAAGTGTCACGGGAAACCCTCGAGGCATAGGTCCAGAAGCAGTTGGCGGCCTGCCACAACCGCTGATGGCAAGCCGACGAAACCTGACAGTTGAAACCATAAAGGTTAGATAAGCCAATCCTAAACCTTAGAACCCAAATCGAAAAGAAAGGCCAAAACTTACCCGGTATACCCGGTCATGCCACTCTATCCCGGCGTCCATTTCCTCAGCAGAACACGGGGGGAGAGGCTCGGTGAAGGGTATCACAGCCGCATCCACCCTAAGCAGTGTCAGGGGAAAATCTAGGGGCTGGATTTCATCAGCCGGATCGGCCAGCTGAAAAGATAACAGATTGGTCCGTCAAAGGGCGAAGAAATAATAAACCGCAAAACAAACTTTAGAACCAAAGATTAGAACATTACCATGTGGCGATACCAAGCTAACCGCCGGGTGGCGTGAGACAGATAGGAGGCACCAGGCACCAGGAGTGTATCGCCTCCTTCTCCGTCCCTATCCTCGAGGACCTCTGCGGCGGTCGGTGGTTTGAACATGGTCCGGGGAGGATAAACCGGCAACCTAAAATCGTCATACAGACACTGACGGACCAACCGCTCACCCAGATACCAAACCGGGCAAAACAACGTAGAAAGGAGCATCCTCCTGTAACTCCGAGGCCTCAGCTCCGCAGTCACGTACCCGGGCACGCCCTCATAATCGGCCCAAGGGCGGGCCAAAAACTACACAAACAGAACCAACATCCTAATGAATCCCAAACCTTGAGGGCTATTGAACAAAATAGGCTATGAGAAGAAAACTTACATCCTCAAGTCGTAGCTTGTTAACCAGCGCATTCTTCGTCGGGTAGTGGCTGATTGTGCTCTTAGGCTGAGCCACCCTCCACTCGATTCCCATTGAGAATCTCTTCGGGTGAGCCTGCACCGTCTTAGGCGCCAAACACGGGAAATAGGAATAGATCCAAGCCTGTAAAATCCCGAAACAACCTTAGCGAAACTAAGCCGAGAGTAAGTTAACTCGAAACACAAGAATGAGAGTAGTGACTAACCTCCAGTATAAGGCCCGGACCCACAATTGGCGCAGCTGAAGCCGACTCTATCACCAACGGCCTCACCATGACTTGCAGGCAACGAGTCATCTCCGCAAAAGCCGCGGTCACCCAATCGTAGCGTCCTAGCTGAGTCAGGTTAGCTAGGAAGGGCAAAATCCTAGTACTAAACCTATCGCCTTTATCCGAGAAGTGGGTCGACCCTAGGAAATACCCAACCACAACCGAGCATCCTGCTCCGGCGTGTTGGGTTCCGGACCCTCTAGCACCGCCACTCGCTCGAAGTTATCGGTGATGTAAGAACTCACAAAGGCATGAGGCGCACTATACGCCTCATGCGGCAAACAATCCCCGATGAGGCCCCGCACCTCATCGCTGTCTAGACTAGGACCCTCGGCAGCCCACCTAATCCTATCCGAACCCCAGGGTAGACCGCTAATCATCCGAAAATCCTCTAGGGTCATCCCGACCTCCCCAAAAGCCATGTGGAAGGTCGAGGTAGTATCATGAAAGCGATCTATCATCGCCCTAATTACCATAAGGTTTCATTTAGTCTTGCAACCCACTAACCTAACCCACTGGTCAACCACGGGACCTAGAGCGTTCCTCGTGATAATTGCCTTCACCGCGGGGGTCAACTTCTAAAAATAGATATCAAGACACGTAGTAAAACCCGAGAGAGTACTCATCGGACCTGGGGATTGCAAACCAAGACAATGCGAGGATAAGCAAATCTAACCTAACCTGAGCCAAAGATCTAAGTCATAACTAATAGGCACGAATAGGACACTCACCAGGCCCCGCACGATGCGGTTAGAAATGTGAAGGTCAAGATGAAACATCAACTGATGACCATCCCAGTCCCGAGCCCAGTCGGGATCTTCGTAAACAATCTCCTCATCCTCCGGTACAGAAACCGGGACATGAGCTCTCCTAGCCACCGTCTCCGGAAGCTTACGCTTCGTCACTCTATCGAAATGTGCCTCATTAATAGTCTCGGGATCACGACGCTGGGACGAGATACTCTGATGTCTCCTGCGAATTCCTCGAGGTGTCAGTGAGCTCGCCCCAACAACCTCCTCACTAGCACTAGCACTAGCACCAACCGAAGAAGTCCCCTCGGGACGCTCGGTATCATCTCTAGCAATAAACAAAACCAAAAACAACCAAAAACATAACCCTAGTCATGTTAAAACAGCTTAAACAGTTCTAAATAGGGTCAAAATTTCGGATAAGGATATTAAAATTCCGAAAAGGCCGCCAGCACCCATTTTCGATTCCGATCACATGAAAGTGGTTTCGGGAAAATCCGACATCATTAGGACGCCTTTTGTCCATCTTAAGATACACAAAACCTCACGGAGGGTCCTAAAGGTCATCCTAGCCCACAAGAATCGACAAGAGAACTACCCACGTCCTCACAAACACTATTTGAACAAAATTACGCAAAATGATCACGGGAATAATCGGGAAACGGTCCTTAACCCTAGCATTCCAAACACATTTCCATAGCGAGCCATTATCGCACCTCGAACATCCTTATCAAGCTTATAACTACTTCAACAAGCTCTAATCAACCTTAATTTAACAATGAGATTAAGCATAAGCGTCGAAACTTAGTAAAACAAAAACACCCAAATAGATTTTCTAGGGTTTTCAACAAAACAAACTCATAATCAATCAAATCAAGCAAAACCGATAATAAACAATCAGAGAGCACTTAGCCGGAGTCCACATTGTCGTAAATAGCGAAAATCGAAACGAAAGTTGGCGAGAAAAGTCGAGAAAGTCGATTATAGGGCGACAGGGGCGACGCGTTCGAGTTCGATGATGAATGAACGATCGCCCCAATTTTCAATTACTTAAACAGACCCGGTCCGCGAAACCCCGACCGCCCCAAGTGACGCGCCTGAGTCCTGGCTCGCTGGGGGCTAGGCGCCTGAAGATTAGGGCATAGACAGATGCGCGTCTAAGTGGCTCAATAAAGACTAAAACAAATCAAACAAACTCAAAGTTCGATACACATAAAGCACGCACCCTTAAGAAAGCAAAATAATAACAATAACGAAGCAATTACTAATCAACATCAATAACGCACTCTCAATAATAAAACAAGCATAAAAACCGCACTTTATTTGAACGCTGCACCCGAACGCATAATAAAGCAATTTGAACCAATCTAAATAAACCCTGAGCAAAACTCAACCGCATAAGCCAACCGAAACAAAAGAAAGAACAAACTCGAAAAAGATAAGACATACCTGCAAAAGAAAAGTTGACTAAGACAAATAAACAAACAGCAATTTTGCCCGAGGGACGTTAGTATCTGTAGACACCCACATTTGGCTGCTAGTGTCTATAGCAGTCTCCAAGAAAACACCCGATGATGATTGGACGCAAACGTGCTCTAACGCGCTCGGATATATGCTCGGAATCAGTAATGTCCGGCATGAGATTTTAACGGGATATGTAACACCCGCTATTTTTCCTAGCATATGTATTCTTTCCATTAGGACTCCATCTTAACTTTGTCACTTTTCGGCCTCGTATTTCATCATTTTACTAAACTCCATTTTCATTTTTGAGTTTAATAATTTTTATTTTTAATTTTAAAGATTTTAATCCTTTTTAAATCCATTTATTTGGTTTTCTTCGTAAACTAACTAATTTTTCCGCGAGGAATTCTATTTCTCTTCGAATTGACGTTTTGAAACTCGGATTTAAAGTTATTCTTTTTCCTAAAAATGTTTGAATGCATTTATATAATATTTTCAACTAGTAAATATTTTTATTTACAAAAATTAAGCCATTTATGATTTTAATACGAAGTTTCGTAAATAATTATTTTCTAACGCGAGGTTTACTCGAATTGCTTTGAAATGCTTTTAAAAATTTTACGATCCTTATTTTTATCAACCTACAACTAAAAAGAGACCCTTTTGGACCGTGACACCATGTAGTCACACCTTTGATTACAACTTTTATTTACATAACACTTTATGTTTTAACTTTAAGTAAAAAGATATTTTTCTCTTTAATTGATTTAGATGCTTAAATTACAAACTTTTCATGCTACCATCTCATTCACTCTTGGCTGAAATTTTTGAGTTTTTTACCTAGTTTTCATCACCCTTATTATTATCTCCATTTAAGCAAAAACCATCCATTTCTTTTACATTGATTTTTCATAAAAAAATATTACAACATCTTTTTCCTCCTTCATTTCTGGCCGTGACACTCCTCTCCTCTCCTAGGCTGACTTTGCTTAATTCGAGCCTCGATCGCATCATTTTTATCGTCAAAATAATCCTCTTTCCGATCCCTTCGTTAAGGTAATAAACGATGTTGTTTTCGATCGTTATTTACCTTGATTTTCTTAGTTTTCTCATGGTATTTTTCCACCATGCTTTTCATGTGTTGAAGGATTTTTGAATGATTCCGAAGCCGACGAATTTATAATCGATTCAGACTTGGAGTAGAGGTAACGTCGATGTTACTCGGTATTGCATGATTTTATTTGTGTAGTTGCATGTATATTATTATAATTTTTTTTTTGACAATATATGTATGTCACCAAATCTGGAAAAAATTTAAAAGTTGAAAATTTGCATGTTTCGGTATTTTTATCGCTTTTACGAGATTAACGATTAAATTGTTATATTAATTTGTAAAATCATAATATTCGGCCTAAACATGTAATATATGTTTATATTCTGTAAAATTGATATTTTTGAGGATTTATAATAATTTAGGATTTTTCTGATATTTTAAATATCGATTATTGAATTATTACCGTTTACGGACAAAAACGATTAAAAGCCGATTTTTAGTTCTAGTACCTAAACATTTTATTTTAATCTGATTTTTGGCGTGGTGAAACTTTCTGGTGAAATAGAATTATCTGAATTTTTCATAATTTTTCGGAATTGTTAAGTGGATGAATTAATTAATCACTTTAAATCATCGTTTATCGTTAAAACCGTGTTTGTTGTTTAAATTCTCGAATTCTGGTCTTTGGTTTGAATCTGGAAAAAAAAATGTGATTATGATGATTTCATATTAAAATGTATTTTTTATGATTTTTAGTGCCTTAATAAAATGTTAGGAACGATAAGTTTATTAATGAAATCGTTAATTGTGAAAACGGGTTTAAATGACGGTTTTGTTGGAATTTGTTGAATCTGGAATTTTGGAAAAATCTGGAAAAATGGTAGATTCTGGAAAATTATGATTTTTAAGTTTAATAATAATTTTTGGATATTAATACTTAAATCATTTTTGTAATTACTATTTTTATTAATCGTTATTGTCGAGATAGGACGATTAACGAGGAAACGCTTTAAAAACTGAGTTTTAGGATTCTGGAAAATTTTCTTTTCTGGACAGAATGTCCATAAATATATTTTAACTATTTTACGTAGTTTTTGTACTATTTATTAAAGTCTTTAATTAATAATTATTGATTTTCGGACAAATTGTGATTTATCGTTAAAATGCTTCGTCTTACCTAAAAGAATTATTTTTCCAGCAATTTTGAAAGTGTTTAATCTGAAACTTTAAGAGTTAAATCATCCCTTAACATACTCTAAATATATTCATTGGTTTAATTAAATAAAAGGCATTAAAGGATTTAATTTGACATTTGCCGTAAAATCCTATTTATATTTGTATTGTCGAAACTAATAATAGTTAGGGAATTTTTGTTTTATAAATTTTGGAAACATCCTAATTAGTAGTACTAAAGTGTTTAAGACATTTTTAATCATTTTCTAAACACTTGTAAGATATTTTAATAATTTCATAAACCTAAATGATCTCACTTTGGTAATTAATATCGTTAAGGCCGAAATTACTAGTTTTATAAATCTATATCGTTTACTAAAAATGTTGTATTAGTTTAAACTAATATTTTTCTATTTTCATATGATGCTATTTTTAGTAAGTTTCTAAAAATAGAAGTTTCCTAAAATAGAAAGTTTTCTCTTTTGGAAACTGATCCTTTTCTTTTTGTTCTCTTATTATTTATAATGATTATATCTTTTGAATATCGATAATGGCTTTGTTTTGGAGTTATGGAATAAGGATAAATGTGGGTTTAGAGTAATAATCTAGGGTTTACGGTTTTGCCATCAACTATAAGGCTAGTGTATCAGGAATCGGTACATTGGTTGTTGAACCGGGTGACAGGTATCCCGGGAGTTGTGTACATTTTGACCTTAAGCTTAGGCCTCGCAGTAAGTTGCCGTCATAGGTTGAACTGGGTGACAGGTAATCCCAGGAGGGGTGTGCATTATCTTAAACTAGGGCCACGCATTTATAAGTCGCCGCTCTATTATGGTTGAGTAGCCTAGTTAGAGACCGAGGTTTGATTTGTTTGAACTAAGTTCTCGAAGCTAGTTTTTGGTATTCTCCTAGTAAAAGTCTAGATTCTACACTACTCCTATCCATAACGCCATTTTGAATATTTTTTATATTATCGATATGAATTGGTTTGCAGGTTGGCAAATATTTTTATGTTTCTCCGGAAACCCATTTTTATATTTTGGTTTTGCGCTGAAGGCTTATTTTTAATATGATGTTTTACTGTTTTCCATTTTTACTATTTTTCTATAGTAGCAATTACAGTTTTAAAATCCTGTTATACGGCTGGGAGAACGTTGACGTTGCTCCTCACTGATTGTGGCTGTTATGTTTTTAACATGACAGGTATGCATGTTTCCGGGTGTGGGCTAGCGGGCAGACATGATCCTTGCTCGATTAATTTTAATAATATTGTTTTGTGGATTGTTAAACCCCTTTGTGGATCGTTTTAATTTCCGGCCATTTTATTTAAGGCCTAATGTTTGACTTTACCATTTAAATTTTATCAAAACATAGTTACAGCGTGTTATAATCCCGACTCTACAGTGTTTCCGCCACTGTATTGCGTTAGAATTTCTAGGGGATTACAGTTGGTATCAGAGCATCACTGCTCCCAACGCTTACACCTGAAAATAGGGAAAATACCAGTAAATTATTTAACAGTAAATAAAAATATTATTAGAAATGGGTAGAAACAAATAAGGATTTAACTGTTAAGGTTATCTGTTCCTGAACTCAATGATTAGCATTGAATATTTGTTGCTTTTGTGGGAAGAAGACGAATGAACAAGATATTGATATGATGCTGCTCCAGATCGGGTCAAGACCTGCTTAGAACTCCCAACGCCTGCTGACTCGAGTGGACAACTTGGTGCTCCAAGAAAGATGCCGATGGTGACTTTTAGCTCCGGTTTAGTTTACTTAAGCTACAGGCCAGATAATCAAGAGTAGATTCCTGTTCCATGATGTCGCAGTAGATCGAGATGGAGCGACCCAAGACTTGTGTGCTCGTTCCTCTACAAGAAGATGAAGTAAGCCATTTGGATCCGGCGTGAACTCTGGAGGCCCGAAGATTCTCCTCTGGTTCAAGAACTTAGTGATATAGTACCATCTACTCTTTTCTTCCTTCCTCTACTTCTTCTACTTCTTCTCTTTTATATTCTCTTCTTCATCCGCTTGGTGAATCCTTGTTATATTCTTCTACTCTACCATCTTTCTCTTGAGATTCTTTGGCTAGACCAATTTCCGTCTCAGTGAACCCCGTGAATGGATATAGATGTTTGAGGTTTAGTAAACCCTTGTTACCTATGGCTTGAGGGTTGTGAGTTATACCCTGTTATCTATCTTAGTAAGCTTTTGAGGATCGATTTGAATGATAAATTGTCAATTAATGGAATTAGGTTGGTACTTTAGACACTGAACTTTGGGTTATAGGTTACTTGATTATTTGGAGGACTTAAAGTTGAATATATTTTGGGGTAGTAAGAGTATATCGTATTTGATGGATACCTAGTACCTAATTTAACCTAGAACCGAACCAAGTGTAGCTAATAATAGTATTTTGGGATTCATACCTAATGCTTATTTGATGGATGCGTCGTGAATATTCGGGATCATAGAGTGATGGTTAAAGTGTTAACCTAAGTGTTGTGGTACCATCAAAGGTTTTCATTAATACCGTTATAAATTATGGTTAACATTGATTACCCGTGTTTCTTAAGGATTAGATCGTTGATCATTGTTTAAGGTTGTAACCTATGAACTTTAGAGTTGAGTGATCTAAATTGAGTAAATTGTTGTTAACCTTGAAAAGGAGAAACATATTGCCATTAGAGGTTGGATTTATCGTGTTGTTTTGAGGAATACTTTGATGTCAATCATCTTAATGGATTTATAGTTCGGAACCTTAGACCAACGAGATTGTGGCTTCGTTGAGTTATTAAATATTTTATGGTTGCACCATTACGATTAGAAATTTGATGGACTTCTCAGAAACATTAATCGAGTGACGTGTTTGAAGATGTGAGTGTTTGCGCCATTACCTATAGGTTTGAGCGTGTTTAAGGATTTATTGTACTTCCCCAACTTCTTTAGTTGTGGTATTATAAATATGTTGGTGATCATTTTTGAGGGTTTCGTGTTGAACATTGTTAATTGGTGGATTTTATTTAGTCTTCCTTACTCGAGAAATTTGAAGTGTGCTTCGAGTTCGGACCTTATGAGCTTTGAATTTATGAGCCTTATTGATTAAGAGTTTGGGTATGTTTTGATAACCGATGGAATCTTAATTAATGGATTTGCCTAAATCATTTGTGGATTCTTACTGTACTAATTGAAAGATTATATAAGTATGTAAGACTTAATTTTGGAGGTTGTAGATTGAGTAGACCACCCTGTACTGATATTGGACTTAGCGTTATTTGATAGGCCAATTAGGAACCCGTGTTTGTGGAAACCGTTCTAGGAATCTCGGGATGGTTAATGTATTCTCTAATCCTTGCTCTTTCACTCTCAACTTCGTTCACCCCCTAGCTTTTCTTAAATCCTGCTACTTCTTCTTCGGTCAATCCCTTCAACTTCTTTTTCGTTGAAAACTTTTGTTCGATTTGTCGTTGACCTTGACTCTATTTATCCGTTCATCATTTCCCCAAACTTATGAAAAGTTTGACTAATTTAAAAATTTTGATTTTCATGAAATTTTAACATTTTGTAAAAACATTGAGCAATTTAACATTTTAGGTTATCGTGAAATTTTAACATTTTGAATTATGATTTCTATTTATGAAACTCCCCGTTTTGTAAAAATTTGACTAATTTAAACTTTTCAGATATCGTGAAATTCAACATTTTTGAATTATAATTTAAGAACTTTATACTTCATTTTTGTTTTATCTTTGGTTGATATTTATATTTAGTCCTGTTTCAAAATGCCTTAATAATTTATTTTAAATTATTTTGAAAATATTTCAATTTTTGATTTTCAAACGATTGGAATTTTATGAAGACTTTCATATTTCCAAATACTTCAACTTCTATAGGATTATTTTGTAAAGTGTATTAACATTGTCGAAATTATTTTGAATGTTCATGTTTGATAACATTTTTGAAAACTTTCATATTACTTTGAAAACATTTTCGAAATTTTAACGTTTTGAAATTAGTTTCTCTTTATTGTTGGTGGACTTTTGAATCTATTATTGAAAATGCTTGACAACTGGATCGATTTTTACTAACTACAAATTTGATTTCTCAACACTAAATTTTGTTTCATCAGGAAAAGAAATATTATTAAATTTCTTAATCAAATTGTTTTACTTTTGTTTTGAAAATGTTTTAATTACCCTATTTCCTTCAAGCTCGTTACAAATGCTATTTAGCGTCGTTATTTTATCAAATAACTTTACTTTACGATTTCACTATTTAAAAGATTTCAAATTCCAGGTAGCTTAGCCCAATTTCTCATGGGATAAATAATTGCATTTGATTTCATATTACTTTAAATGTTGTAAAATTCTTCTTTTAGAACAAAATATTTTTTTTATGCGAAATTTATATCCTCATCTCTTCGAGTATGGTAAACCTCGATTTCCTTTCTGCTTATTCTTAGTTTCGAGGACGAAACTTTCTTTTAGTGGGGAGGATTGTAACACCCGCTATTTTTCCTAGCATATTTATTCTTTCCATTAGGACTCCATCTTAACTTTGTCACTTTTCGGCCTCGTATTTCATCATTTTACTAAACTCCGTTTTCATTTTTGAGTTTAATAATTTTTATTTTTAATTTTAAAGATTTTAATCCTTTTTAAATCCATTTATTTGGTTTTCTTCGTAAACTAACTAATTTTTCCGCGAGGAATTCTATTTCTCTTCGAATTGACGTTTTGAAACTCGGATTTAAAGTTATTCTTTTTCCTAAAAATGTTTGAATGCATTTATATAATATTTTCAACTAGTAAATATTTTTATTTACAAAAATTAAGCCATTTATGATTTTAATACGAAGTTTCGTAAATAATTATTTTCTAACGCGAGGTTTACTCGAATTGCTTTGAAATGCTTTTAAAAATTTTACGATCCTTATTTTTATCAACCTAAAACTAAAAAGAGACCCTTTTGGACCGTGACACCATGTAGTCACACCTTTGATTACAACTTTTTTTTACATAACACTTTATGTTTTAACTTTAAGTAAAAAGATATTTTTCTCTTTAATTGATTTAGATGCTTAAATTACAAACTTTTCATGCTACCATCTCATTCACTCTTGGCTGAAATTTTTGAGTTTTTTACCTAGTTTTCATCACCCTTATTATTATCTCCATTTAAGCAAAAACCATCCATTTCTTTTACATTGATTTTTCATAAAAAAATATTACAACATCTTTTTCCTCCTTCATTTCTGGCCGTGACACTCCTCTCCTCTCCTAGGCTGACTTTGCTTAATTCGAGCCTCGATCGCATCATTTTTATCGTCAAAATAATCCTCTTTCCGATCCCTTCGTTAAGGTAATAAACGATGTTGTTTTCGATCGTTATTTACCTTGATTTTCTTAGTTGTCTCATGGTATTTTTCCACCATGCTTTTCATGTGTTGAAGGATTTTTGAATGATTCCGAAGCCGACGAATTTATAATCGATTCAGACTTGGAGTAGAGGTAACGTCGATGTTACTCGGTATTGCATGATTTTATTTGTGTAGTTGCATGTATATTATTATAATTTTATTTTTGACAATATATGTATCTCACCAAATCTGAAAAAATTTTAAAAGTTGAAAATTTGCATGTTTCGGTATTTTTATCGCTTTTACGAGATTAACGATTAAATTGTTATATTAATTTGTAAAATCATAATATTCGGCCTAAACATGTAATATATGTTTATATTCTGTAAAATTGATATTTTTGAGGATTTATAATAATTTAGGATTTTTCTGATATTTTAAATATCGATTATTGAATTATTACCGTTTACGGACAAAAACGATTAAAAGCCGATTTTTAGTTCTAGTACCTACACATTTTATTTTAATCTGATTTTTGGCGTGGTGAAACTTTCTGGTGAAATAGAATTATCTGAATTTGTTCATAATTTTTCGGAATTTTTAAGTGGATGAATTAATTAATCACTTTAAATCATCGTTTATCGTTAAAACCGTGTTTGTTGTTTAAATTCTCGAATTCTGGTCTTTGGTTTGAATCTGGAAAAAAAAATGTGATTCTGATGATTTCATATTAAAATGTATTTTTTATGATTTTTAGTGCCTTAATAAAATGTTAGGAACGATAAGTTTATTAATGAAATCGTTAATTGTGAAAACGGGTTTAAATGACGGTTTTGTTGGAATTTGTTGAATCTGGAATTTTGGAAAAATCTGGAAAAATGGTAGATTCTGGAAAATTATGATTTTTAAGTTTAATAATAATTTTTGGATATTAATACTTAAATCATTTTTGTAATTACTATTTTTATTAATCGTTATTGTCGAGATAGGACGATTAACGACGTAACGCTTTAAAAGCCGAGTTTTAGGATTCTGGAAAATTTTCTTTTCTGGACAGAATGTCCATAAATATATTTTAACTATTTTACGTAGTTTTTGTACTATTTATTAAAGTCTTTAATTAATAATTATTGATTTTCGGACAAATTGTGATTTATCGTTAAAATGCTTCGTCTTACCTAAAAGAATTATTTTTCCAGCAATTTTGAAAGTGTTTAATCTGAAACTTTAAGAGTTAAATCATCCCTTAACATACTCTAAATATATTCATTGGTTTAATTAAATAAAAGGCATTAAAGGATTTAATTTGACATTTGCCGTAAAATCCTATTTATATTTGTATTGTCGAAACTAATAATAGTTAGGGAATTTTTGTTTTATAAATTTTGGAAACATCCTAATTAGTAGTACTAAAGTGTTTAAGACATTTTTAATCATTTTCTAAACACTTGTAAGATATTTTAATAATTTCATAAACCTAAATGATCTCACTTTGGTAATTAATATCGTTATGGCCGAAATTACTAGTTTTATAAATCTATATCGTTTACTAAAAATGTTGTATTAGTTTAAACTAATATTTTTCTATTTTCATATGATGCTATTTTTAGTAAGTTTCTAAAAAAATAGAAGTTTCCTAAAATAGAAAGTTTCCTCTTTTGGAAAGTGATCCTTTTCTTTTTGTTCTCTTATTATTTATAATGATTATATCTTTTGAATATCGAAAATGGCTTTGTTTTGGTGTTATGGAATAAGGATAAATGTGGGTTTAGAGTAATAATCTAGGGTTTACGGTTTTGCCATCAACTATAAGGCTAGTGTATCAGGAATCGGTACATTGGTTGTTGAACCGGGTGACAGGTATCCCGGGAGTTGTGTACATTTTGACCTTAAGCTTAGGCCTCGCAGTAAGTCGCCGTCATAAGTTGAACTGGGTGACAGGTAATCCCAGGAGGGGTGTGCATTATCTTAAACTAGGGCCACGCATTTATAAGTCGCCGCTCTATTATGGTTGAGTAGCCTAGTTAGAGACCGAGGTTTGATTTGTTTGAACTAAGTTCTCGAAGCTAGTTTTTCGTATTCTCCTAGTAAAAGTCTAGATTCTACACTACTCCTATCCATAACGCCATTTTGAATATTTTTTATATTATCGATATGAATTGGTTTGCAGGTTGGCAAATATTTTTATGTTTCTCCGGAAACCCATTTTTATATTTTGGTTTTGCGCTGAAGGCTTATTTTTAATATGATGTTTTACTGTTTTCCATTTTTACTATTTTTCTATAGTAGCAATTACAGTTTTAAAATCCTGTTATACGGCTGGGAGAACGTTGACGTTGCTCCTCACTGATTGTGGCTGTTATGTTTTTAACATGACAGGTATGCATGTTTCCGGGTGTGGGCTAGCGGGCAGACATGATCCTTGCTCGATTAATTTTAATAATATTGTTTTGTGGATTGTTAAACCCCTTTGTGGATCGTTTTAATTTCCGGCCATTTTATTTAAGGCCTAATGTTTGACTTTACCATTTAAATTTTATCAAAACATAGTTACAGCGTGTTATAATCCCGACTCTACAGTGTTTCCGCCACTGTATTGCGTTAGAATTTCTAGGGGATTACAGGATACAAATCTCACAATACTAACCTCAAATTCAGGTCCGACGAGCCGTTTCCAATAAAATGAGACTAATTTGGGCCAAAAACGACACCAAAAATAAAAACCGTCTTTTAGCGACCGGGTGTAGACACCCGCATTTTGACTACCAGGTGTCTATGGTAGTCTCCAAAAAACACCAGATGATGATCGGACGCAAACGTGATTTGGTATACTCGGATTTGGGCTCGGAATTCATAATATCCGATATGGACTTTTAGCGGAGTAAAAATATCACAAAACAGACCTCAAATTCAGGCTCAATGGGTCGTTCCGAGCAAAATAAGACTAATTTGGGCCAAAATCGACACCAAAAACAAATCCGTCTTTTGGCGACCGGGTCAAAACCCGGTCAAAGATGAAACCGTCTCACAAATCAGCCAAATTCATCCTCGAAACTGGCGCACAAATCAAAATTCAAAAATAAACCAAACAAATCAATCAAGGATAATCCTTCCTATTTTATCTCGCCTAATTGATCCACTCGATCGAGTGGATTGACCCACTCGGTCGAGTGGAGCGCCAAAAACTGGGTTTGGCCCGTTTGCAAGGGCACTCGATCGAGTGCACTAGGGCCACTCGATCGAGTGCCCCTATGTCGTGGGGAAAGGCCTATAAATACCCCCTTAAACCCATTCATTTCACAAGTTTGGATCAACCTACATTTGCCCTACATTTACACCCTACACCCTATATCACACTACGCTTCAACCCTAAGCAATACTAGCCAAAATACCGAGTCCGTCGTCCCTCAAAAACCGACGATACACACACACACACACACAAACACACCATAACTCGCGTACATCCTCGATACTCCGGCGTCCCGTCGCTATTTACGAGTCCATTTCCGAGGCCTATACCTAGAATGTATGTTGAGGGTGTCGTAAACCCCATCTCGATCTCTACTATCTCATCTCATTTTTATTTACTTTATCGCATTTTGTATCATAATCATAATCGTAATAGTATCGTTAACACTAATCTTTTTACCTTTTTCCTTATCATCTTTTTATCATTACTAACGTCATTATACCGCGTATATATACTCTAGTATCAAAATTCGGTTTCAAAAATGTTTGACTATGATAATTGCCTAAAGTCCGTCTAATCCCTTTACGAGCAACGACGGAGGTGGAGCACTTTCGAGGAGCCCCGCCCCAATGTACTCAAGGGCGTGACGTGATCGCAATCGGTCATAGTTGAACGCATTTGATCCCATTTATACAATTAGTGCGGAACCCGTTGACACGAAAACCGACATCACATAACCCGAAAAGGTTAGTTCCGATGTCGTGACGTAGAGGGATGCATTTCGTCACTAATTCAAATTTTCTAATGTAACAATAACGTTTTCATAAAATCCCGATAACGGTATTATAATCGTACATACACGATTATAGTACCGGAGGCCAAGTTAAATACAAGTCGTGCGATATTTGTATTTGATTTGGCCAACCATCGATTTTAAAACATAGAAAGAAACGAGTTATCACTCGTACAGGGGCTACTGGACCGAGTACATAGGCTACTCGATCGAGTAGCACCCAAAAAACTGGGCAGTGGCTATGTAAAGGACGCACTCGACCGAGTCAGACCACGACTCGATCGAGTGGGTCCTGTAACCCAGAAAACCGAGGGCTTTGACACACATTTCGAGCCTCGTCTTTTTACGACTCTAGTCATCACGTGTAAAGACAATCACGTGACTCTCCTTTCTTTAAAACTCACGCCTTTCATGACACGTAGAACGACTTTGACCGATCTTCTTCGAAGTGATAAGTCGGGACAAGACTATGGGACGTGGGATCGGGCTAGCAATACGCCACAGTTCCATGTTTCCGTCCTTCGTTTGATGTACAACATAATGTACATTTAATCGGGGTTAGTCCATCTACACATTTCGCGGTGTAGTTTACATACGGGTCCGTTTCTATCATTGTATTGCCTTTTATTATTTCGTTTATTATTTTTTATGTATCGTTGTGTTGTGAATTCCGGGTTGTATTTCCGCCCGTGTAACTTGTACGTTATTTACTTTTGAGTTTCGTTTATTTACTTGCTTATCGCTTTATAAATGAACTTCGCATGCTAAATCATTTCGACCATAATCAAGATGCATTAAATGACGTAGTTCACATACTATTCACATGCTTAGCCCGAAAACGCTGTTTGCATATCATTTAATCATTTTACTAGCGCGCGTACACGAACACGAACGATGTCTTAGTAGAGGCCGCCATGTGCGGGCGGGGTTGGGTGTCCTTAGTGGGCTTCCCAACACGTACCCTCACCCCTTACTCAGAATCTTTGGTTTCCAGATGTCCGAAACCCTTGGCGCACGAGAGTCATTTTATGTACGAAAGCCGGTGTAAACGGTATCGATATAACAATGCAAAGGGACGAGCCCCATAAACTCTGAAATCGAAGTGGGCTTACTTTGTGTGTAGCCCATGACGACATAGAGTGGGCTCGAATGGTTACGAATAACCACAAAATTCGGTGGCGACTCCATTTTGACTTAAATTTCGAACCCGAGAACAATCTTTCCACGAGATTCATTCGCCTACCCAAACCCGCGCGTGGCCGCGTCGGGGTGGACCTACGTCATGTCCACACCGGGTAAAAACCCGGTCAAAGACGAATCCGTCACATAAAGTCAACCAGGTGCGCTTCTAGAAACTTGCGCCAACCAACATTTTCAAAAAATTCAAAAGTCAACTCCTTCCCTATTTAGGCTCACCCGCCTGATCCACTCGATCGAGTGGATTAGCCTCACTTGACCGAGTGGAGCCACAAAAACCGAGCAGGCCCATTGTTTTAGGGCACTCGATCGAGTGCCCTTAGGTCGTGGGGTTTCTTCTATAAATACCCCATCAACCCACCACATTTCACAACTTTTTTTACCAACTTCAGCCAACTTTGTACTTCCAAAACCCTCACATTTCAGCCATAATTCAACCCTCAAGCACCACCAAGCTTATACACACTTCGAGAGCAAAAACTCGTTAAAATCCGCCTCTACAAAACTCCCATACATACACACCATCAACTCTTCCTACGTATCCCGACGTTCCCGTGCCATTGCCGCCATTTGACGAACCGTATTCCGAGAAGCAAGAGCATGTAGGTTGAGGGTGTTGCATTCAACACCGACATCTTCTTTCTCTTTCTCGTTTTCTTCGTTTTTTTATGTTATGTACCTATATATTATAATTAGTCGATAGTAACGACAATATTACTAATACTAACATCTAACATTTTTTTTCTTTATCGCATCTAACCGCTATCGTTAATTAATTCATTTTTTCGTCATATTAATATTAATACCGCGTACTTATAAATCTATAAACCAAATTCGGGTTAAACCCGTTTAACTACGGCTATTGCACAAATTCCGTTTAATCCCTTTACGAGCCGCGATAGTGGTGACGCCCTTTCGAGGAGCATCGCCCTAGACACTCGAGAGCGTAACGCGATCGTGATAGTACGTAGTTGAACGTGTCTAGTTCCGTTTTTACGGATCGGTACGAAACCCATTGACGCTAAATCGGACATCTCTTAATCCGCAAGGATTATTATAGATGTCGTAACGCGGAGGGAATTAATTTCGTCCCGGTCCGATTCAAAATGATTCTTATGTCACCTTTTTCAAAATCTCCGATGACGGTCTCGTAATCATAATATACGCATTACGAGTACCGAAAACCGAGTCGCATATAAATCGTGCTATATTTATATCTGATTCGGTTGACTATCGATTTTAAAATAAATTTGAATTTCGTAGAACTCATTACGAAATTGAGCAGTCGCTCAAATAGGGAGCACTCGACCGAGTGCCATAGCCACTCGATCGAGTAGCGTCTCAAAAACGAGGCAGAAGGGTCTGTTTGAGGTCACTCGTTCGAGTCCTGCCCATGTCTCGATCGAGTGGTCCGACGTATATCAAAACGGCGGCCCATGCAACATCGTTTTCTTGCCTCGGGAAATACTTTACGACCTCGGTCGACGTGTGTAAAGACTATCACGCTTGTACATCTTTTTCAAAATCCATGCACTTCATTTCATCTTCACGACTTTGATCAACGTCTTCCACGATTAGTTATGTGTTGGCGACTCTTTAGTCGTATCCGATGCACAACTAATCTAGACACCATTTCTCAATATGATAAGTTGGGCCAAGGCATCGAGATTCGGGATCGGGCTAGCACTACGCCTAGATCCTATATCTCCATCCTTTGATTAATACACAAAATAATGTGTATTTAATCGAAGTTCGTCCATTTACACGACTTACGGTCTAGCTTGTATTTACTATGTACGGGTCCGTTTGCAAGTGTCGTTTATTTTCATTATGTCGTTACTTTTTTTTATTCGCTATTCGTTTTGGCCGGGTTGTATTTCCGCCAGTGTAACTTGTAACCGATTTATTTTGCCTTGTTTTATTTGTTTGCGTTTTACCGTTTATAAATGAACCATCGCATGCTAATTCACCTCGACAATAATTTAGATGCATTAAAATGACGTAGCTAACATTTAATTCGCATGCTTAGCTAAAAACGTTGTTTGCATATCATTTCACCGGATTACTAACGCGCATATTAGAAAGTCAAACGATGTCTTAGTAGAGGCCGCTAAGTGCGGGCAGGGTTGGGTGTCCTTAGTGGGCTTCCCAACACGTACCCTCACCCCTTACTCAGAACCTTGGTTTCCGGATGCCCAAAACCGTTGGCGCACGAGAGTCATTCTTTACACGATTACCGGTGTAGATGCTATCGGTATTGTAATGCAAAGGGACGAGCCCCATAAACTCTGAAATCGAAATGGGCCGTACTTTGTGTACGGCCTACAACGACATAGAGTGGGCTAGCATGGGTCCGAACTCCCACAAAGTTCGGTGGCGACTCCATTTTGACTTAAATTTCAATTCGATCCATTCTCATATGGAGATTCATTCGCCTCCCCAAACCCGCGTGTGGCCGCATCGGGGTGAACCTACGTCATGTCCACAATTTGGCGACTCCTCTGGGGATTAACTGATGTGTGACTAACCATCGGCATCCTCAGGGTGAGACTCGAATAGAAATCGTTTGACTAGTACAATACGCGTTTTAGTTCTACGATTCATGCATAACCCTTATTTTCCCGGGCCGGTACTGGTGATCGACGTCCCACTATACCGCGATATACTCTGACTTGAATACGACAAAGGTGTTCATAGTCGATTCGTATGGGTTTCGCGGCATGTTCTAAGCTCAACTCGACTTAGGAAGTCCGTCCCGATTCTCGTCTAGGCTATGCGCACTGGTATAGACCCCATTTAGACCGACCGAGACTTAGTGTAAAGCATACATGGTGTCGTTATAATGCTTGCGTGACTATGTGCTACTTGGTTTCCGTGTCGTTTTCAAAAAACCGTCATTTCAAAAATGCATCTTTTCAAAAAATATTCAAATTTCAAAAACCGAAAAGCTACCGAATTAAGGACTCATGATTTTACTCAAAATGGCCTATTTCTAGCGGTATGCCGCCTATTTTCCAACTCAAAAATATTCTCGAACTTTCAAAATTGTGGCCCGATACACTTTCTGAATTTTTTTCAAAAAAATCGGGCCCTTCCCCGAGTTTTCTCGGATTTTCCAAAAATAATCCTTTTCAAAACTTTCCTCCCTCTTAGGACTTTCCCGTATTTAGCAGTGTCGGGTCATGTTTTAAGTCATCGAAGTCTCTAGCGTCGAAACTCTGTCGATCCTACATCACGAGTTTCTTCCCTATCCCAGTCCGCCTTATTAGACTAAGGCAAGGCTCACCTACGTAGGACATACTCCTACAAAAGAAGGGTCCGTTTACACACTCGAGTCCAAAGTCTGGGGACGTCTCACGTGGACCTTCCTTCGAACAAGATTCAACCCACCCGTCGAATCCTAAGGAAAGCCCGTCATCCACGAGTCACCCGTCTAGGAGTCTTTGTCAAGTCGTTTTTTTAGTCTTTTCCGTGCTCGGGATGTACTGTTTTGATTCCGAGGTCCGGGTTCAGTTTCTGATTGCGCGGTGTTCTTACAGACAGGCCACCATCCACCAGACACAGCCGCAAAATGGAAGCAGCTCTGAACATTCTGAAGGCCTCCGTGGATGCCATGGCCGCCAAACAAACCGACATTGATGCCCAATTGACAGAAATGAGGGCCGGTCAAGTGGCTATCGTTGCTCGTATGGCTGCAGTAGAGCAAAGGGCTCCTAATGCCGAGGTTACGGAGCCTCTAGCTGAACTAGTTAGCGCGGTCCGCCGACTAGAGGAACAAGTTCACTTGACTGGGAGTAACAATATCCATCGGAAGAATAGTCGTGAGTATTCCCCGGTGAGTGATAGGCTGCCCGCAAACCTGAATCTCACGGGTTTACCCATGTTTGAAGGGACTGAAGACCCGTTACTACATGTACGGGCCTTCAAGGAATTCATGGCTATCAAGGGAGTGGATTCTTCGATGTTCAAAAACCTCTTCGCTGCATCCCTTGAGAAGCACCCAAAGGCCTGGTACTACAGGCTAGACCCCAAGAAGTTCTCGACATGGGATGATGTGGCTACGGAATTTTCTCGGAACTATGCTGATAACACCGAGATCCAGACCATAAAGCGGTCTTTAGAGGTTATGGCCCAAGAACCTAATGAAGGTTTTACCAAATACCTCCAACGTTGGAGAGCCGAGAGTGTAAAACTGGTCGATAAGCCCAGTGAGAAGACTTTAGTGGAGGCCTTTGTCAAGAACCACCTCCCTTCCTACCGAGTCCACCTCCGGTATGCTATCATACCCAATTTCACCACTCTTACTGAAATGGGTATGAGAATTGAAGATGATCTGAGACTAGAGAGCCTTACTAAGGCCTCTAGCAAGGGATACCAAGGGGCTTCCTCGTCCACTGCCAAGCCCCCGGCTGCAGCCCGCAGTATATTTGACACGGTTAATCTGTTAGATGCCTCGTCCAAAAGAAATACCCCTCCTAGGGTATTCACTGATATAGGGACTAACTATACATATTCCTTACAAAGGCTATCTTCCAAGGGCCTGGTCCAACCGATATGCCCAACTCCTGAAGTTCCAGTTGAAAAACGCTCCAAAAACTACAATGCCCAAGCCTATTGCCAATATCATCGGGGCAATGGGCATGATACCGAGAAATGTTGGAAGTTGAGCATCTAATTCAGGATTTGATTGAGAGCGGGAAAATACCGTTACCCGGGGACAAGCGAAGCAATAAGGACAACCCTTTTAGCTCTCATGCTATCTTCAGCGGGGAAGTGATTGACTATTCTTACCTTATCTCTCCTTTCATCCCACAAATCAATGGAATCTGGTTCGATGATGAGGAAGACGTGTATCTCACCAAAGGGGAAGCTGTCCCTATCACCCCCGAAGAAATCCGGAAGGCCAAGTCCAAGGCCTTAGCCAGTAACCACCTCGCCAATGCCGGTCGTCCTTACCAAGCCACTAGCTCCAAGGACATCTCAGTCCCGGCAACCGTCACAGAACCTGCCAGGACGGAAGACGCCATTGAAGAGCCAAGCACCTATACGGCTCTTATCAAAAAAATTGAAAAGAGCTCGGGTTGACCTCACTATATGGCAACTCTTGGTTAGCTCGCAAGAACATCGAGAGGCACTTACTAAGGCTCTCGATCAAATCAAGGTCGACTCCCAGGTTACCCCTACTGAAATGGTAGCCACCATCCTGCCCTACCTCAAGGGCAAGTCCAAGGAAGAAGGCCCATTAGTCACCTTCTCGGATTCCGACCTACCTCCGTTCGGGGCCTCTCACAATCTGGCCCTGTACATCACGGTAATTTGCCGGGGTAAGTATCTCCCAATGACTCTAGTTGTCGACGGGTCTGCTGTGAATGTCCTCCCTCTAAGGACTGCCAAAGCCTTCGGCATCACCGAGGCTGACTACATACCGACTGCCCACACTATCCAGGCTTTTGATGGAAGCCCAAAGTCAGTTTCTGGGGCCGTTAAGTTGACGATTATGACGGGTCCAATCGAAAAGGAGCTAGAGTTCCAGGTGATCGATGTCACCTCCTCTTTCAATTTTCTCCTAGGAAGGCCTTGGATTCACGCTGTAAAGGCGGTATCTTCTAATCTACACCGAAAGATCAAAATGCCCCTGCAAGACAGTATTATTACTCTAGAGGCAACCCCTATGACCGTGGCTAGCTGTAACGCCACGGACCGCACTGACCTTTGGTGGTTCGATTTTGTATGGATGATTGAGGCAGAATACCTCTTCAGGCCCTATTTCACAACGAGCATCGACAAGATGCTACAAAATTTGGGGTATCTACCGGGTGCTACCTCGAGGTCATATCTTCCAGCTGGGAAGATTATTGAAGTCCTGTAGAATGACGGGGAATCTCACTTCGGCTTAGGGTATGCTGTGACCCCGGGAAATGTGGTCCGAGCGGGCATTG
This sequence comes from Agrostemma githago, assembly GCA_958450325.1. Lineage (NCBI taxonomy): Eukaryota > Viridiplantae > Streptophyta > Magnoliopsida > Caryophyllales > Caryophyllaceae > Agrostemma > Agrostemma githago. The sequence continues at coordinate 43,682,659 of OY288252.1, forward strand.
AGAAGGCCTGCAACATCATCAAGGGTACCTACTTGGGCCCTTATAGCCCAAGGTTGGATGACTATTTCGTCACACCGTTATTCGGGGCTGTTCAAGTTGGCCTATATCAACCAACTATCGCATATCCCGAGACTAAACCAGCTCGGGAATGCAACTATATTTCGGATGACATATTTGCCCTCATCCAATCTGAATCCAAGGAGGGTGCTGACAATACCGAGCCCATGCTGGGGCTCTTATTCGGGGGAGACAAGGTTGTCCCGACCCCTAAAGAAGACTTGGTGACCCTGATCCTTCGAAGCAACAAGTTCGATCCTTCAAAGCTGATCTCAGAGGTCGGTGCTGATACTGGAAAAAGAGCATGGAGGAAGATCGTCAAGTGGACCGACGGCCTGGGACGAGTCTACAAGCTGACTACCGGTGAAGGAAACATGTCGGACACTGATTCCGAGTCTCAATCTAAGTCTGAGTCTGTATTCGAGTCTAAGGGGTCTGGTGCTAGAGTCCAAAATGTAACCCCTCTCCCTGTAGTCACTGCCACCGAAGCCTTGGGGCCTGTCCCGAAGGCGCTCCCAATCCCGCCTCTGACCAATGATCAGATGGCCGCTCTCTTTGAGCTGTTTTCCAAATTTGCTATAAATAATAACGAAAACCGTTCTGCTTATGACTTACCTTATTTTCAAAATACTTTCAATTTCAAAAATATTTTCTGCAATGACATTGAGAAACCCGTCGAATAGGTATCCTTACCTCCGCATCTGATTGAGGAGCTAGAACAGAGGGAATCCCGAGACCATGTAATCGAGAAGACTGAGTCCATCAATGTGGGAACAACCTTAGAGCCCCAGATGCTTAAGATAGGGTCATCCATCCTTAGATCCTGAGGAGAGACAACAATTCACAAACCTCCTCCAAGAATTCAAAGATGTCTTCGCATGGTCCTACAAGGACATGCTGGGGATAGACCGGGAAATAGCCGAACACCGTATACCCATCAAAGATGGGTGTAAGCCGGTAAAGCAGAAGCTCTGCAGAATGAGACCCGAGTGGTCCCTCAAAGTCAAAGAAGAGGTCGACAAACAGTTCAAAGCCGGCTTCATACAGGTGTCTGAATACCCAGACTGGGTTGCAAATATCGTGCCGGTACCCAAGAAGGACGGTAAGGTGCGGGTATGTGTAGACTTCCGGGACCTTAATAAGGCCAGCCCAAAAGATGACTTACCGTTGCCACACATCGACATACTGGTGGACAACACGGCTGATCATGCCTTTCTATCATTTATGGACGGGTATGCCGGGTACAATCAAATCAAGATGGCAGAAGAAGATATGGGTAAGACCACCTTCACCACGCCGTGGGGTACTTACTGTTATACCGTCATGCCATTTGGTCTCATTAACGCTGGGGCCACTTATCAACGAACAACCACAACCTTATTACATGACATGATGCATAAAGAAGTGGCGGTTTATGTGGATGACATGATCGTCAAGTCTAAAAGCCGAGATGGGCATGTTGCTGCCCTAAGAAAATTCTTCACCCGACTGCGTAGGTACAACATGAGGTTAAACCCTCAAAAGTGCAGTTTCGGGGTAACATCAGGCAAATTACTGGGCCATATCGTTAGCCAACGCGGCATCGAGGTCGACCCAGCTAAAATCAAGGCCATTACCGAGATGCAGCCACCCAAAACCGAAAAAGAGATAAGGGGGTTTCTCGGGAAGGTCCAATACATCAACCGTTTTATTTCAAAGTTAACCATGGTATGCGAGCCCATTTTCAAAAAACTGAAGATAGGAGAACGAGTACTATGGGACGATAAATGTCAAGCGGCTTTTGACAAGATCAAGGAGATTCTGTCTGCTCCGCCAATATTAATGCCACCTCAACCCGGTTTGCCTCTGTCGTTATAGCTGACAACGACCGAGACAGCCATGGGGGCTATGCTGGCCCAGACAGTCGATTCGGAAGAACGAGCTATTTACTACATCAGTAAAAAGTTCCTAGAATACTAATGCAAGTACACGATGCTCGAGAAAACGTGCCTAGCATTGGTTTGGGCCACTAAAAAGCTCAGACAGTACATGCTCAGTCACGAGGTGCATGTATTATCCAAAATGGATCCTATCATGTACCTGTTCGAGAAGCCCATACTTAACGGAAGAATGTCTAGATGGACTTTAATGTTAGCTGAGTTCGACCTTAAGTTTGTACCATTAAAAGCCATCAAAGGCCGAGTAGTAGCCGAGTTCCTCGCCGATAGTCCGATATCTGAAGAAGGGCATACCGATACTTGGGCTTTTCTTGATGAAGACATATTCTATAATGACACCGAAACATGAGATCTATATTTCGATGGGGCATCCAATTTTCGAGGGTTCGGGGTCGGTATCCTCTTAATATCACCAAAAGGTGAGCACACGCCGTTATCCATCAAACTAGAATTCGACGTGACTAATAACGCGGCCGAGTATGAATCATGCATCCACGGGTTGCAAGCGGCTACTATTTAGGAGTTACGAATCTCCGGGTTCACGGGGACTCGTCTCTAGTCATCAATCAAGCCCTTCAAAAATGAAAAACTCGGAACGCCAATCTCGTGGCTTACCAAGCGCGAGTAAGGGTTCTTGAGAAGCAATTCCAGAAGGTAGAATATATCTACCTCCCACGTGAAGAAAATCAGTTCGCAGATGCACTCTCCAAAGTGACATCCTTACTAAACATCCCGGAACATTTGGCCAGTATGCCAATCTGCGTCGAAAGACGGTCTGAACCAGCATATGTCAACGCCATTCAAGATATCAAAATCACTGATCAAGAACCTTGGTATCAGGCTATTCTAACCTATTCGGCTACGGGAGAATATCCCCCAGGAACTGAAAATCGAGCCAAGAAGGCTCTGCGAAGGTCGGCCACCCAATTCGTTCGTACGGACGATGGTCAGTTATACAAAAAGATGGCACAGGGGGCTTTACTCCTATGTATCGACAAAACACAGGACGAAAAGGTGATGGCCGAGGTACACGACGGTGAAAACGGCCCGCATATGAACGCCCATATGCTAGCCCGAAAAATCATGAGGCTCGGATACTACTGGAACAGTATGGAAACTGACTGTCAATCATATGTCAAACATTGCCATAATTGTCAAATTTTCGCCAACGTTCGACATAAGCCATCGTCTCTGCTATATACCATGACGTCGCCATGGCCATTTTCGACATGGGGGATTGATATAATTGGGAAAGTGAACCCTTCCGGTCGGGAGGTCACTGTTTCATTTTGGTGGCAATCGACTATTTCACCAAATGGGTCGAAGCCGAGTCATACCGGATCTTGAATGCCAAACATGTTGCCAAACTTATCCAAAATAAGATTATATGCCGATACGGGATCCCCCACGAGTTCATCAGTGATCACGGGACCCATTTCCAAGCCGAAACCGCTACTTTGCTAGCAAAATACAAAATCCAAAGGCATACATCTTCGCCTTACCGTCCCCAAACAAATGGAGCGGTGGAGGCTGCTAATAAAACAATTGTCACCATAATATACTTAAACAGATGGCTGATAATTATCGGGACTGGCCCGACAAAATACCCTTTGCCCTATGGGTTACCAAACATCGATTTGTACTGCAACCGGGGCAACTCTATATTATTTGACATACGGAGTGGAGGTAGTCCAACCAGTCGAATTAGAAGTACCGTCTCTCAGAATTCTGCTAGAAAGCCAAGTGCCCGAAGCGGATTGGGTTCAATCTCGATATGACTCGTTAGTTCTTTTGGACGAACGGTGGTCTCGGGCCCTAAACAACATCCAAATATACCAAAAAAGGATCCAACGGGCTTTTAACAAAAGAGTAAGGCCCAGGAACATTAAAGAAGGGGATCTAGTCCTTAAGTCAGTTCGAGCTTTACTACCAGTTGACCCAAGGGGGAAATTCAAACCTAACTGAGCTGGGACATACTTGGTAAAGAAGATCCTGTCAGGAGGAGCAGTGATGCTGACGGACCTGGACGGGAATGAGTTCGTCAACCCGACCATCCTGGACCAGCTGAAGCGTTACTACCCTTAGCCTTTTCTCAATGTCATTAGCAAAATTTATCAAAATCAATTTTTTACAAAAAGCAAGTCAAGGAGCTAGAATTATTTATTCTACTGTCGCACATCTCGAACTCATAGTCTTGATGTATTTCGAAATTGCAAAAAAAAATCTGCGCCCGAACTACGTTTGGTTTGATTCCACCAATTGTGGATACGTAGGCAGCCCTTCAAAGGGCACAATCACTGCAATAACAAAAAAGACAGGAACGGCTTCACTAATATAATACTTTTATTATTCGAAAAAAAACCAATAAACTCGGTAATTCCAAATTACAAAAAAAAGCCACGAAAAAGCCACAAAAAAAGCACACAACAAAAATAGTAATAATATCCAAATAATAATAATAAAAGGAGACATTTATCTAGGGCATCTTGCCCTTGCCTTTGTCTTTCGGGTCACGAGGAGCCCGGGGACGTCGAGGCGAGGGCGAGCGTTCCCGGATGACAAGAGGAACCTCCCGGGTCCGCTTTTTTCGATAGCGGATCTTCAGCTATTGTTACAGGACTAAGTCGAGCCCGTACGTGCTCCGGCAACCTATCCCTAGGACCAAGTCGGTCCTGGACAGATAATCTAGGCCCTACCCTCCTCTCCAAGTCTGTTTGGGGGCTCACTTCCCCACGAGCACCTCTAGGGCTGGACCCCCCAGTTCGAGTCCTAGCTCTTCTTCCCCGACCCGACATTAGACGGACCAGGGTGGCCAAAGTCTCACCTTCATCAAAGAAATCCCTGTTATCTTTGACCTGCTCGCGCCGAAGCAAGTCAAAGGCTTCATCAACCTTCAAGGCAGCGCGAGCTTCGACAGTCTCCGCTTTGGTCCACCTCTCATAAGAGTGGAAAACCCAGATTGAGTGAAGTGACTCGGGAACAGACCAAGTAACTCGGGTATACCACCTTTGAATCTAAGTGTCGCACATAATGTCGGTCATCTGGGTAGGTTCACTCACAACTGCCTCGTTCTCCGGGATACGCTGAGACCACCCATACTGCCTGAGTATGCGGTCGGGATAGAGGTGAACTGTCTGGCTGAGGGACAAAATCACCTGATAGTGTGCCTTATCTCTGGGCGCCAAACCCGTCCAGGCGTAAATGGGCCACCATGGAACCACCCATCGAATCAGTGCACCGCGATGGAATGATAATACTTCATCCCAATATTTTGGGTCGATAAGGCAGGATGAATCAGTAGCCCGTCTCCTCGTCATCACTTGGTTAAACCAATATCGACTCGGGTCGAGGGGAGGCTCGATAATCGATAACCTCTGAAAAAGCCAGAGTTGAAAAGAACACAACGCTCATGAGATCTCGGGACGATTTAGACATCAGCTCAGGGGCACTCGGTCGAGTGCACGGTGGTCACTCGATCGAGTGACACCCCTGAAATAGGGCAGTGAGCTCTTTTACGAGGGCACTCGGTCGAGTGCCGGGGTGACTCGATCGAGTGCCCCCTGTAGCAGAATATCGCAAAAAAAAAAACGAAACGAATTGAAAAAAAAAAAAACGAATCGAAAAAAAAATTCAAGAAAAAAGCGATATACCTGCAGCAGGCGGGTGCTCCCAGTTAAACGGGATGACTCATCCCTTTTGCGGTTGTCCAAGCCCTGAATGATCTCCCCCGTGATCAATCACGCAGGACTGTATTCCGTCTCCATTAGGTCAGAAATGACAAGAAGACGAACGCTGCCCATACAAGAAGCAAGTCCAGATAGCCTTCGAAAGCGTACACGTGAAGCATGCAGAAAGTGAACGCCCTACGTTTATGAATGGGCAAAACCCGGATGTCGTACGGGTTCATGAATTTCTCAGCCAAAGCAAGCAAAGAAACAGTATCCCCTTCGAGCATGCGGGATACTTCAGCATGGGAGAGCCCCAAAAACTCCCGTAATTTCCTCCTGGGGTCTTGAACCGAGAAGGGGACAGCGGGATTTGTCGTGGATCCCTACCGTCAAATAAAACCAACTAACCTAACTAGGGTAGCTAGGGTAAGTCGGGTCGAATCCACAGGGACGGGAGGTCGGACTAATGGGTGCTACGGTCTAGGACTAGGTTCAAGACAAGCTAATCTAGGGGAGGATGAGGACTAAACTAGGTCTAAAACGAGGAAAGGAAGACAAACGAGTAACTAATGACTAAGGGAAGCTAGGATAACACTAAGAAGTAGGACTAGGGTTAGGTCAGGTTCATGGAGTGATGGGATGGTCGAGGAAAAGCTAAGATGAAGGGGTAGTCGGGTAATCTAGGTGTAGTCCGGGCTCTCGCTACGTAGACCGACCTAGAGGTTCTTGATAGGACCCATCTTAGCGACACACATGACAAACGGGGTTACTAGTGTGCTATAGTGGCCTAGGTCACATATGGGCTCTCGCTACTTAGACCGACCTAGGGGTCGTTGATAAGTGTCATTTGTAGTGCCTATTTCGTAGGGTTTTGGTCCCATTTTCCTTGTAGAATCGCTCCTTGGGAGCGGTTTAGGGGCTTCTTATGCTTCCTTTAGTTCGTTTCAAGTTTCCGAGACCGATTTGGAAGAGTTGGAGCGATTCCGACTCGATACATACACATTTTGGAGCCAACGGAGTAAAGGAACGATCACTCGATGCCTTGGAGTCGACCCCGAGACCTTGGGACCCAATCCCGAGCCTCCGAGACCCGATCCTGAGTCCCGAGAATCGGTGAGAAGTCCATGAGAGCCAAGGAGGGACCAAAAAGTTCATAAGGGAGGCCTACAAGACCCATTCCGATCGGGAAGGCCTCATCCCGTTCGGGATGGGGTGCACAAATGAGAGGGTTGCTGACCTGGGCCCGTCCCGGTCGGGACCACATCGTCCTGGTCGGGATGACCCCGTCTCGGTCGGGACGGGGGTGCTGCAGCTCCGCTTTGTTTTCTTTCTTCTCCCTTCCACTTGTAACCCTATATATACACTTCCCTTGTTATGTAAAGCTTATGCACTTCATTAAGCCTTAAACCCTAGACTACTTTAGGTTAGATTAGATTAGATTAGATTAGTGTAGATTAGTCGGTAATTAGTTCTTAATCTTAGTTTAATCTTGTATTTTTGGATTTCTTGAAGAATCCACTCAAGCTTGACAACCTTGGTGGAATTATTTGGGTTTTCTTATATACAAGTGTTCTCCTTTTCAATTTCCTTTGTAGTATGGTACAATCCTCTTCTCCTTTTACTCCTAATCCTTTATTATTCATCAAGTTTACATCTTTAGTTCTTGTTTATTGTTTTCACTAGTTTGTTTGTGTATGTTTGGTTGTTTGAGTTTGTTTACCTTGTTTTTGTTAGTATTTCCTTTAGATATGTTAGAGTAGTGTTCTTGCAAGGGTTAGTAAGGTGATTTGGGTGTTAATTGAATGATTAAGGGTTTGTTAGAGATGTTGGTGGAAGATTTGGGTTTCCTCTTGTTTGATGCACATCACATGTTTGTGGAATTGCTTGAATGACTAAGTATGTACGAATGCTTATTTTTCTTGCCTTTCTTTTGTGGGTTTTAGTTTGTTGTGGGTTCGGTCCCCTCACTAAGTTGCGAGAGCCCGGTGAGGACGACCCCTAGGCCGGTCTAAGTAGCGAGAGCCCGGATTCGACCTAGGACCATAGCGCGCTAGAACCCCGTTTGTCGTGTGTGTCGCCGAGATGGGTTCTAGGTGGAACCTCTAGGTGAGTCTAAGTTGCGAGAGCCCGGACCAACCTAGATCACCCTACAACCTCCTTCACTCTAGTCCTCCCTTGACCATTCCGTTACCCCTTTGACCCTGACATAATCCTAGCCCGTTTCCTTGTTTGTTCTCCCTAGTTTTAGTCTAGTTTTCTCCCTTTCTATCATTTTCTAGTGTAGCTCGTTGACTTAGTCTCGTATTTGGGCCGACCTAGTCTAGACGCCTCTTACCGTCCCCGTGGATTCGACCCGACTTACCCTATCTAACCTAGTTAGGTTAGCCGGTTATATTATTGACGGTCGGGACGTGACGAATCCCTCCCATCAATTTGGCGCCGTTGCCGGGGACGGTGCTAGTTTAGACTTTGTTTTCCTATTTGCTCGACTTTGTCTTTGTGTTGTGTTTTTCTTTTTTCTTTTTGTTACCTTGCTTCTTGTGTGTGTGAAGTTTATTTCTCTCTCGTCTAGTGCCCAAAAAGCACTAGGCTTCTCACGTTTGTTCTTAGTCTACAGTTTGTGCTTAGAGGTGGTGATTATCTTCTTCTTGCAACTCAGAGCCGCTTAAACGGACGGTTGCCAGAATGAGTGGTCGTTTCCAACCGGGTATGGACCACGATTTTCAAGCAAGCATGGGGTTTGATCTAAACTCCACACACTCGGGAGCCGATATGAGCTACCCCTCTTCTTCTATGAACCAAAGCTATGACATGACGTCCCCCTACCATAATCAAGCTTCCTGGGGTAATCAAGATGGGTACGATCTTCAAGATTATGGAAATGGCTACCAACAAGTGAATGACTATCACTCCTACGATCATGGTGGCTATTACTCGAGTTATGATTGTGAACCCACCATGTTCAATCAAGATTCACCATATGGAAGCCAATACCCCCAAGACCCACAATATTACCCTCCATCCCAACCACAATATGAACCCCATGACCCACAATACTACCAATCACCCCAACCTTGCTATCAACAATATGATGCCCCACCCCTTGGGCATCATCAAGATTATCAAGGAGCTTTACAAGACCCCAACGACCGCCAAATGCAAAACTTGGAGTTTCATCAATCCATGCTTCAAATGAAACAAGAAATGGCCATCCAATTGCAAAAGAATAAGGAACTCTTGGCCCAAATTCGAAGGGGAAACGAGGCGAGGAATGCTCATTTAAATGCATTATCGGTTCAAACCGTAATGTATTTATCCCAAGCATCATATTTAGATGAAGGATGCCCACTTGAGAGAGAGGAGCAACCTAATTACAAAGCCGCCGATGTAGTTCCCTTTGAAAGAGAGATTTGCTTTGAAGAACCTCAATCGTCTACCCAAAAAGAGACGAATGAGGAGATGACTCTTGGTGAAGGCAACATTGGTGAAGAATTGGAGGAGGATAGTGGGTTGGATGAGTTGGTAGAGTTTGTGGAGTTGTTGGGTGAAATTGTGAGCCTCGAGTTGCCCTTGTCCGAGAATGTGGGTAAGCATCAAGAGCCCCTAGAAAATGAACCAAGCAATGACTTGGAGGAGATTGAAACCGCCGGTAGAAGTTTCGATCCTCTCCTCCAAGACGATGTGAGGCCGAGTGATGAAGATGAAGAACCACAACTTGAGGCAAGTGTGGGGGTGTGCAACGAAGAAGTGAGGCCAAAACCACTTTTTGTGCCTTGTTTCTTGGAGATGAAGCTTGCTTGTGATTGGAGGCAATGCTTAGGGAGGAAGAGGTCGGTGAAGCTCGTAGGATGGATAGACCCCGGATACAACTTTGAAGATGATTTTGGGTCTTGGGAATCCTACTTCTTGCCTCCTCCTTGGAGGCCGTGGAGGTCGGTTAAGCTCGAGCGCTTCATGGGCCTTCACTATGATGTCGGTAGCGCGTTCGACTTGCTCCTCCATGCCCTTGAGGGCTACGGTTGAAGAAGAGTCCACCATCCTAGGCTTGACGGAGTTCCTAAAAGAACCATCGTGTTGTATATTCCCCTCTCCTCTTATTTAGAGTACTTATGCTTGTATTTGTGATTTTTGTTTCTTGGATTTGTTTGTTTTTGTGGGTTTCTTGTAATTGTTTTGGTATTTTGATGAGCGATGTGAGGGAGTGAATTTGATGTGTGTTTTGAGTTTATTGTGATAGGTGAAGTGAAGGTGACTCCTATAAAGGAGTGGTTAGTGATAGAGCTTGGATCGTGAGTAAGGGAGTCGGTTTTTGGGGTCATGGGAGTCATGAAGACCCTTCCCGACCGGGAAGGGTGTGCCGTCCCAACCGGGATGGGGCCGTCCCGATCGGGATGAGGGTGCCAAAAATCGAGTCCACTGGAGTGTCATCCCGATCGGAAGGAGGCTTCCCGACCGTGAAGGGTTTATCGACCCGATCGGGATCATCCACTCCGACCGGGATGGTCCCCTACTCCTTTTTGGTGCTTCTTCTTCGACATTCAAATCCACCCATCCATTATATACCCCCACCCAACCTCCCTACCTTCCTTGCTCATATAATACCACCCACATACTTCATTTTCATATCCTCACTTCATCTTCTATCTACTTTAGACCGGTATTCACATCAAATCCCACCCCCTACCATTACTACCCCAACCATGCGGTTTTATCAAGCTTGAAGGAGGATGACAACGAAGAGAACAAGCAAGCGCCTATATTGATCATTGAGACGATGGAGCAAGTGAGTTGCTAACCGGTCGGTACGGCAACTATCCTTTCTTTTCCGTCTTTTATTGCTTGTTTTTCTCTTGTTTGCCCCCTTCCCCTTGAGTCATGGTACCTTGGTGGCCTTCGAGGCCTCAGTAGTTGTTGCTCCCGACTCTCGATGATGTGACTACATCGAGAGTCATTTCAAAATCCAAATTGTTACAAGATTTTCACCTTCTTTTTGAGGATTTAGTCGGATTTAGGCTGAATCCGGGCTAGGTGACTTGATTACACCTAGCCCTCCCCTCCCATTTCCTTTTATTTCCTTCTTTTTATTTCTTCCCCCATCCATATCTCTTTCTTGTCTCGGCCCATGGTGACTTGAATACACCCCGGCCGAACACCTTCTACCTTTTCTTCACCTTATTTTTTTTTAGCTTTATTTTCGTAGCTTCTTTTCTTTTTCTTTTGTCTCTCCGCACCCTACGATCGAGCATGAGGACATGGCTCGATTTAAGTGTGGGGGAGAGATATTCTAGTATAGTTTAGTCTATTTTCTTAGTTTTTCCGAAAAAATCTTAAAATCCCCTAAAAATTTGAAATTTTTTCACAAAAATCAAAAAGATTTTTCTTTTGTGTGTTTTCCTTTTGTGTCTTTGTGTCGTATATTTGTTTTTTGTGCATGTTTGCCTCCCTCTTTCCTTATAGGTCGCTTAAACCGCCGTTAACTTTGGAAGGCTTTCAAGACTTCCGGTAACATCTTATCCCTTTTTCCTCATTACTTCTTGTGATGTTTGGAGGTTTGTGTTATGGTGTGCTCGGGCGGAGCTTTGTAAAGTTTGGTGTTGGTTGGTTGCTTATTCGGATGTTTGGGGTGGTGTTTTTTGTATGTTTGTTTTGTTTTGTTTTTGTTTTGTTGCTTTTGCTTCTTTTTCTTTCGTTCGTTTTCGTCGTGTCTTTGTTTTGTGTTGTGTTGTGTGTCATGTGCGTAAACCGTTTTCGAAAACCCGGTTTAAAGGCTAGTGTGTGAGTGTGTACTTTCCCTTTTTAGTAGTGTAAATCGAGTCTTGGACCTTAGCCTAGTAGAATGACCCTAAATCAATGAATTCGTTGGTCCTTTACCTTGAGTCCACCTAGCTTACTAGGGATTTACTACGGGATTTGCACCTTTGACCATTATGACCACCCACGGTGTGAAAAGGCCTTGGTTACCGAGTCTCGTCCCTTAGGTGACCGTGTCTAGGGTTGTTTGATTAGTCCAAGTTCTCCACTTTTTGTGGGTTTGAAGGGAAGGCGCCGTCCCGACTCACCCATTACCCTACCTCTTACACATACCCACATAAATAAAATGCAAATTGTTGATTCTCTCTTTCTTGAGTGTCGAGAAATGCCAAAAATGCCAAATCTTGCCAAAAAGGGCAAAGAAAAAAAGAAAAAGAAAGAAAAATGAAAGAAAGAAAAGAATGAAGAAAAAGAAAAGGCACAAAAGCCAAAAAAAGAAAATAGAAAAGAAGAAAAAGAAATGGCATGGCAACAAACAAATCAAAATGTCGAAAAGAAAGAAAATGCCAAAAGAAAACCCGTCTCACAAAAAGAAATCCCCACAAAAATAAGCCTTTTTCCAACTTTTGCCGTGAAGAGCCTACCAAAGGACCGAGTCCCTAGGAAGGATGATAGCGGCATTAGTCGGTCTTCCCTCATTTTGCATATTTCCACCTTTTTACTTGGACTAGTTAGGCGGTTTTGGACACGGGACGACCCTCTTGGCTCACGCTAAAGGGGGCGAGGTCTCACTTACCTACAGTGTCGACTAACACCGTGGTTCCTCGCTTTTCCACTCCGCCGATCGTCCCGTAGTACGTTTTTAGAAAGTTAGGAGGACCTAGGTAAGTTACCAACGTTTTTGTTGCTTTATCGTCATACTATTAGGGTTTAGTTCACCTTGGTTTGTATGTCTAGCTTGGGAACGTTGTCACTTACCTCGAGTCCTAAACCGGTGTTTCTTTCACCGCTTTTAGAGGGAAGCGGTATTTCTTTTGTTTTGGGTGCAACCGTCTAAGTGTTTGTTTGTTTGTTTGTTTGTGTGTTTGTTTATGTGTTTGTGTCCGGTTGCATCCACAGTTTTGTCGCAAGACCCAACTTGCCTTGCGGAGTGCACTTTTCCTCTAAGTGCACTCGCGTGAGTTGAAGGGGCGTAGGGTGCGCTAATACCCACTCGGATAGTTTAGTAGTAGTATGTGCTTACTCGAGGGCGAGTAAGGGTTAAGTGTGGGGGAGTTGATAAGTGTCATTTGTAGTGCCTATTTCGTAGTGTTTTGGTACCATTTTCCTAGTAGAATCGCTCCTTGGGAGCGGTTTAGGGGCTTCTTATGCTTCCTTTAGTTCGTTTCAGGTTCCCGAGACCGATTTGGAAGAGTTGGAGTGATTCCGACTCGATACATACACATTTTGGAGCCAACGGAGTAAAGGAACGATCACTCGATGCCTTGGAGTCGACCCCGAGACCTTGGGACCCAATCCCGAGCCTCCGAGACCCGATCCCGAGTCCTGAGAATCGGTGAGAAGTCCATGAGAGCCAAGGAGGGACCAAAAAGTTCATAAGGGAGGCCTACAAGACCCATTCCGATCGGGAAGGCCTCATCCCGTTCGGGATGGGGTGCACAAATGAGAGGGTTGCTGACCTGGGCCCGTCCCGGTCGGGACCAACCCGTCCCGGTCGGGACCACATCGTCCTGGTCGGGATGACCCCGTCTCGGTCGGGACGGGGGTGCTGCAGCTTCGCTTTGTTTTCTTTCTTCTCCCGTCCACTTGTAACCCTATATATACCCTTCCCTTGTTATGTAAAGCTTATGCACTTCATTAAGCCTTAAACCCTAGACTACATTAGGTTAGATTAGATTAGATTAGATTAGTGTAGATTAGTCGGTAATTAGTCCTTAATCTTAGTTTAATCTTGTATTTTTGGATTTCTTGAAGAATCCACTCAAGCTTGACAACCTTGGTGGAATTATTTGGGTTTTCTTATATACAAGTGTTCTCCTTTTCCATTTCCTTTGTAGTATGGTACAATCCTCTTCTCCTTTTACTCCTAATCCTTTATTATTCATCAAGTTTACATCTTTAGTTCTTGTTTATTGTTTTCACTAGTTTGTTTGTGTATGTTTGGTTGTTTGAGTTTGTTTACCTTGTTTTTGTTAGTATTTCCTTTAGATATGTTAGAGTAGTGTTCTTGCTAGGGTTATTAAGGTGATTAGGGTGTTAATTGAATAATTAAGGGTTTGTTAGAGATGTTGGTGGAAGATTTGGGTTTCCTCTTGTTTGATGCACATCACATGTTTGTGGAATTGCTTGAATGACTAAGTATGTACGAATGCTTGTTTTTCTTGCCTTTCTTTTGTGGGTGTTAGTTTGTTGTGGGTTCGGTCCCCTCACTAAGTTGCGAGAGCCCGGTGAGGACGACCCCTAGGCCGGTCTAAGTAGCGAGAGCCCGGATTCGACCCAGGACCATAGCGCGCTAGAACCCCGTTTGTCGTGTGTGTCGCCGAGATGGGTTCTAGGTGGAACCTCTAGGTGAGTCTAAGTTGCGAGAGCCCGGACCAACCTAGATCACCCTACTACCTCCTTCACTCTAGTCCTCCCTTGACCATTCCGTTACCCCTTTGACCCCGACCTAATCCTAGCCCGTTTCCTTGTTTGTTCTCCCTAGTTTTAGTCTTGTTTTCTCCCTTTCTATCATTTTCTAGTGTAGCTCGTTGACTTAGTCTCGTATTTGGGCCGAACTAGTCTAGACGCCTCTTACCGTCCCCATGGATTCGACCCGACTTACCCTATCTACCCTAGTTAGGTTAGCCGGTTATATTATTGACGGTTGGGACGTGACGAATCCCTCCCATCAGTCGTCCTCACCGGGCTCTCGCTACGTAGTGAGGGAACCAAACCCACGAGCAAACCACCACCCACAAGAGAAAAGAGCAAGAAAAACACAAGGATTTGCATCTACATGTCATTCAAGCATTTCATCAAACATGTACCATGCATCAAACTAAGAGGAAACCCAAAACTTCCACCAACATCTCTAACAAACCCTTAATCACCCACAATCACATCCAATACCCCTAATAACCCTAGCAAAGATCTACTCTAACATATCTATGCTAAAACTAACCCTAACAAGAGGAATCAACATAACAATCAAAACAAACATAATGAAACTAGTGAAACTAATGAACTATGAACAATACAAAGAATAAAGATTCAAACATTAATGATTAAACAAAGATTAAGAGTAAAAGGATGAGAATATTATACCAACAAACAAAGGAAAGAAAAGAAGAACACTTGCATAGAAGAAAACCCAAACAATTCCACCAAGGTTATCAAGCTTGATAGATTCTTTAAGAGATCCAATAATACAAGGATTAAACTAGGATTAACGATAATCTAAAGACTAATCTACACTAATCTATGTTAATCTATGCTAAAATAATGTAGGGTTTAGTGTCTAATGTCTAACATAAGCTTAACAAAACAAGGGAAGAGTATATATAGGGTTCCAACTGGTAAGGAGAAGAAAGAAAGTAGGCGCGGGTAGCAGCAGGCCTGTCCCGGACGAGACGAGGTGGTCCCGGTCGGGATGGGGTCGGTCCCGGTCGGGATGGGGTCGGTCCCGGCCGGGAAGAGCTACTCCCGGTCGGGAAGGGCTGCAGACAGTAGCTCCTCTTTCGTGCACTTCATCCCGGACGGGATGAGGCCATACCCGTCGGGGATGAGTCTTGTAGGCCTCCAATATGAACTTTTTGGTCCCTCCTTGGTTCTCATGGGCTTCCCATCGATTCTCGGGACTCGGGATCGGGTCTCGGAGGCTCGGGATTGGGTCCCAAGGTCTCGGGGTCGAATCCAAGGCATCGAGTGATCGGTCCTTAGCTTCGTTGGCTCCAAAAAGTGTATGTATTGAGTCGGAATCGCTCCAACTCTTCATGAATGGTCTCGGGAACCTGAAACGAGCTAGAGGAAGCATAAGTAGCCCATAAACCGCTCCCAAGGAGCGATTCCACAAGGAAATGGGACCAAAACACTACAAAATAGGCACTACAAACTACACTTATCAACTCCCCCACACTTAACCCTTACTCGCCCTCGAGTAAGCACATACTATCTACTAAACTAGCCGAGTGGGTATTAGCGAACCCTACGCCCTTTCAACTCACACGAGTACACTTAGAGGAAGAGTGCACTCCGCAAGGCAAGTAAGGTCTTGCGAAAAAACTGTGGATGCAACCGGACACAAGACACAAAAACAAACAAGCACGCAAACAAACAAACAAACAAACAAACACAAGGTTGCACCCAAAGAAAACAAATACCGCTTCCCTCAAACAAGCGGTGAAAGAAGCACCGGTTTAGGACTCGAGGCAAGTGACAACGGTCCCAAGCTAATCATACAAATCGAGGTGAACTAAACCCTAATAGTATGACGATAAAGCAACATAAACGTTGGTAACTTACCTAGGTCCTCCTAACTTTCTAAGAACGTACTACGGGACGATCGGCGGAGTGGAAAAGGGATGAACAACGGTGTTAGTCGACACTGTAGGTAAGTGAGACCCCGCCCCCTTTAGCGATGAGCCAAGAGGGTCGTCCCATGTCCAAAACCGCCTAACTAGCCCAAGTAAAAAGGTGGAAATATTTGCAAAGTGAGGGAAGACCGACCTTTGCCGCTATCATCCTTCCTAGGGACTCGGTCCTTTGATAGGCTCTTCACGGAAAAAGCCGGTAAAAGGCTTATTTTGAGATGTGGGGACTCTTTTTGTGGGATGGGTTTTCTTTTGGCATTTTTCTTTCTTTTGCATTTTTGCTTTGTTTTGCTATGCCATTTCTTTTTCTTCTTTTCTATTTTCTTTTGGCTTTTTGTGCCTTTTCTTTTTCTTCAATCTTTTCTTTCTTTCATTTTCTTTCTTTTTCTTTTCTTTGCCCTTTTTGGCTTGATATGAGTTGTAGGCATTTCTTTGCAACTAGAAAGAGAGATTTCAACACATTGCAATTTTATTGTGTGGATATGTGTAGGAGGTAGGGAAATGGGTATGTTGGGACGACGTCTTCCCTTCATACTCACAAAAAGGGTAGAACTTGGACTAGTCAAACAATCCTAAACACGGTCACCTAAGGGACGGAACTTGGCAACCAAGGCCTTTTCACACCGTGGGTGGTCATAATGGTCAAAATGCAAATCCCGTAGTAAATCCCTAGTAAGCTAGGTGGACTCAAGGTAAGAAACGAACGAAATCATTGATTTAGGGTCATTCTACTAGACTAAGGTCCAAGACTCGATTTATACTACTAGAAAGGGAAAGCAAACGCTTGCACACCAGCCTCTAAACCGGGTTTTCGAAAACTTTTTTACACACTAGACACAACTACACACACAAAACAAAGACACGACGAAAACGAGAGGAAAAGAAACAAAGGCAACAAAAACAAAACAAGATGAAACAAACACATAAACAAACAAACACCACCCCGAATTTTCAAATGAGCAACCAATCATCCACAAATCTTCACAAAGCTCCACCCGAGCACAAAACATCACAAATCTCCTCCACACTCCACAAGAGATAAAGAGGAAGAAGGGATAGAAAGGCGTTACCGGATGTCTTGCAAGCTTTCCAAAGCTAGCGGTGATTAAGCGACCTATAAGGAAAAAGGAAAACACACAAAACAAAACACGCACAACTAAACAAAAATATGACACAACGACAAAAAGGAAAACACACAAAAGAAAATTCTTTTTGATTTTTGTGAATTTTTTTCAAAATTTTAGGGTTTTTTTAAAAGATTTTTTCGAAAAACAACGAAAATAAAACTAACTACACTAGAATATCGCTCCCCCACACTTAAACCGAGCAATGTCCTCATGCTCGATCGTAGTGTGCGGAGAGACAAAAGAAAAAGAAAAGAAACTACGAAAATAAAGCTAAAAATCAAAAATAAAGTGAAGAAAATGGTAGAAGGCGTCCGGCCGGGGTGTAGTCAAGTCACCATGGGCCGAGACAAGAAAAGATATGGATGGGGGAAGAAATAAAAAGAAGAAAATAAAAGGAAATGGGAGGGGAGGGCTAGGTGTAATCAAGTCACCTAGCCCGGATTCCCCCTAAATCCGACTAAATCCTAAAAAAAAAGGGTGAAAAACTTGTAAATTTGGATTTTGAAATGACTCCCGACGTAATCACGTCATCGAGAGTCGGGAGCAATAGCTACCAAGGCCTCGAAGGCCACCATGACACAAATGATAAGGGGAAGGGGAACATGCAAAGGGAGACAAGCTATAAAAGACGAAAAAGAAAGGATAGTTGCCGTACCAATCGGTTAGCAACTCACTTGCTCCATCGTCTCATAGATCAATATAGGTACTTCGCTTGTCTTCGTCATTGTCATCCCGCTTCAAACTTGATAAAACCGCATGGTAGAGGTAGTAATGGTGTGAGGGGGGTGAGATTTGATGGGAAAGTCGGTGTAAAGTGAAGAGAAGGTGAGGTGAGGGTACGCATATGAAGTGCAAGGTCATATGATAGGTGCAAGGGTAGGTAGGGAGGTTGGGAGGGGGTATAAAGTGGTAGGGTGGGCTCACGTGATGAAGAAGAGGCCAAAAGAGGAGAAGGGGACCATCCCGGTCGGGATGGATGGTCCCGGTCGGGATGACACACCCGTCCCGGTCGGGAAGCCCTCGTCCCGGTCGGGATGGCTCCACAGAAAGCTCCAATTTTTTGCACCCTCATCCCGATCGGGATGGCACATCCTTCCCGGTCGGGAAGCCTCCTTTTCGGCCGAGAAGGGTCTTCATGACTCCCATGATCCCAAAAGCTTATCCAAAGCTTCAAAAACCGACTTCCTAACTCAAAGTCCAAGCTCTATCCACAACCATTCTCCTCGAGACTTCATCTTCACTCCATACCTAACAAACAAGCTCAAAGCATTCATCAAAATCCCTCCCTCACATCGCTCATCAAAATACCAACGTACAAGATCTCCACAAAAACTAACAATCCTAAAAAACCAAAATATCCAACAAAAATAAACACAAATACAAGCACAAAAGAAAAGGGAAAAGATATTTACACTAAGCTACTCTCACCAAATACACCTCCATAGCCATCAAGAGCTCGAAGGAGTAAGTCAAATGCCCTAGCAACATCTTCATTTAAGCTCATATGGCCTATCCTAGCCATCAACAAGAGTTTCCAACTCGGACTTGAGAAGCAATCTTCTTCCTTATGCTCGGGGTTCTCGTGATCTTCCGGGTCTTCGGAACCATGATAGCAACGACTCTTATGACCATCCGGTAGGTATAGTAGTCTAGAGTCGTGCTCGGTGTTATGATGTGGGAGATCACACCCTAGGGGTGTCGCTTCTTCTACGGCGTCGAGAGTGGAACTCTTTTCCACCGCCCGACAAGGATCCTCTTCACCAACCGCCTCAAAGAACAAGGGACTAGAAATCGAGTGCGGTAGAGGAGGAGAAGGCATCAAGTTTTCTTCATTGGAGGCTTTAGGATCCTCCAATTTCCCATACAAGGCAAGTTCCAAGGCATCTACTTCTTTTTCCCAAGTATTGCGCTCCTTTTCACTCACCTTGTCTAGTTGGCCTAGGGGAGGTATGTCTTCACTTGGCTTTGGATTGTTTAGATCCGGTTCATCACGAAGAAAATCGAACAAATCCAATTTGATAGCCAATACATCGGCTCCCCAAGAGTTATCTTGAGAATCATGTTCACTCCCCTCCTCATTGTTGGCCCTTGAAGCCTCAACTTCCTCTATTCTTCCCCTATCTTCACCACCCAAGCAACACTCAACAATGGTCTCTTGATCGACCCTCTCTTCTTCATTTGTACCTTCAAGATTGGGTTGACTTTCTTGTGGAGACACCCGACCTTCTTGCCCAAATGAACCTTCCTCAACATGTTGTGGAGCTCGAGTGGCCGACATCGTGATATGAGCCATGAGTGCATTGATGCGAGCATCTTGCACCCCTATTTGGGCCTTGAGCTCCTCTCTAACCCCTAGTATTTGAGCCATCATCGCATGTTGACTCTTTTGCATTAGAGTTATCGACTCTTGTTGACTCTTAAGCAATTGAATCATCATTTGACAAGTCTCAAAGTTGGGATCTTGTGGTTCTGGGTTATGTGAGGGTGTTTGGTAGTTGTTAGGATGTTGGAATGATCCTTGACAACTTTCTTGGTAACCATAAGAAGAGGGTTCATAAGATTGTTGATGAGATTGGTATGGTTGGTAAAGTTGTGGGTTTTGGTGATTCGCCCCATAGTTGTCCCGTGACGATTGATGGAAGCTAGGACGTGCCATTTCCATAACGTTGCCTTGATACCTAGGATGAACTAGAAGCACTTGAGCAAACGTTAGTATCCTAGTGCTTTTGAGGCACTAGGAAGGGAGAATAGCACACAAGAAGAAAAACGAAGATACACAAGGAAGAGAGAACACAAAAGTCAAGAACAAAGTCCACAACTAAGCAAAGAAAAGTCTAAACTACACCGTCCCCGGCCGCCAATTTGATGGGAAAGGGATTTGTCGTGGATCTAGGTTCTTGATAGGACCCATCTTAGCGACACACATGACAAACGGGGTTACTAGTGTGCTATCGTGGCCTAGGTCACATCCGGACTCTCGCTACTTAGACCGACCTAGGGGTCGTCCTCACCGGGCTCTCGCTACGTAGTGAGGGAACCAAACCCATGAGCAAACCACCACCCACAAGAGAAAAGAGCAAGAAAAACACAAGGATTTGCATCTACATGTCATTCAAGCATTTCATCAAACATGTACCATGCATCAAACTAAGAGGAAACCCAAAACTTCCACCAACATCTCTAACAAACCCTTAATCACCCACAATCACATCCAATACCCCTAATAACCCTAGCAAAGATCTACTCTAACATATCTATGCTAAAACTAACCCTAACAAGAGGAATCAACATAAAAATCAAAACAAACATAATGAAACTAGTGAAACTAATGAACTATGAACAATACAAAGAACAAAGATTCAAACTTTAATGATTAAACAAAGATTAAGAGTAAAAGGATGAGAAGATTATACCAACAAACAAAGGAAAGAAAAGAAGAACACTTGCATAAAAGAAAACCCAAACAATTCCACCAAGGTTGTCAAGCTTGATAGATTCTTCAAGAGATCCAATAATACAAGGATTAAACTAGGATTAACGATAATCTAAAGACTAATCTACACTAATCTATGCTAAAATAATCTAGGGTTTAGTGTCTAATGTCTAACATAAGCTTAACAAAACAAGGGAAGAGTATATATAGGGTTCCAAGTGTAAAGGAGAAGAAAGAAAGTACGCGCGGGTAGCAGCAGGCCCGTCCCGGCCGAGACGAGGTGGTCCCGGTCGGGATGGGGTCGGTCCTGGCCGAGAAGAGCTGCTCTCGGTCGGGAAGGGCTGCAGACAGTAGCTCCTCTTTCGTGCACTTCATCCCAGATGGGATGAGGCCATACCCGTCGGGGATGAGTCTTGTAGGCCTCCAATATGAACTTTTTGGTCCCTCCTTTGTTCTCGTGGGCTTCCCATCGATTCTCAGGACTCGGAGGCTCGGGATTGGGTCCCAAGGTCTCGGGGTCGACTCCAAGGCATCGAGTGATCGTTCCTTAGCTTCGTTGGCTCCAAAAAGTGTATGTATTGAGTCGGAATCGCTCCAACTCTTCATGAACGGTCTCGGGAACTTGAAACGAGCTAGAGGAAGCATAAGTAGCCCATAAACCGCTCCCAAGGAGCGATTCCACAAGCAAATGGGACCAAAACACTACAAAATAGGCACTACAAAGTACACTTATCAGCAGTGGGTTCCACCCTCCTATGGCAGCAATCTCCTCAAAGAGAGGACAGATTTCGCCCCGAGGAAAGGCGAAAACATGGTAGGTGTCGTCCCAATAGGACAGACAAGCGTCAAGAAAGTAACGGTCCACGTGCATCTGGCGAAACGAGAACAATTGAATTATGCCCGACTGCTTTAGGGCTACCTTGTTGATGGTAAGGATTTGTCACGTCCCCACCGTCAATAATATAACCGGCTAATCCTAGTGGGTAGCTAGGGTAAGTCGGGTCGAGTCCACTGGGAAGGTAAGAGGCGTCTAGACTAAGGTCGCCTAAATACGAGACTAAGTCAACGAGCTAAGCTAAACTAAGGTGATAAGAAGGGGAAGAGAAGGCTAAGACTATGACTAAGGAGACGGAGAAAACAAACAAGGAAAACGGGCTAGGATTAGGTCGGGTTCAAAGGGGCAATGGAATGGTCGAGGAAGAACTAGAGTGAAGGGAGTAGTAGGGTAATCTAGGTGAGGTCCGGGCTCTCGCTACGTAGACCAACCTAGAGGTTCCTCCTAAAACTCATCTTGGCGACACACATGACAAACGGGGTTACTAGCGCGCTATAGTGGCCTAGGTCGCATCCAGGCTCTCGCTACGTAGACCGACCTAGGGGTCGACCTCACCGGGCTCTCGCTACGTAGTGAGGGAACCAAACCCACAAACAAACTACCACCCACAAGAGAAAATTTAAGAAAAAAAAGTATAAGCATCTACTAGTCATTCAAGCATTTCAACAAACATGTGATATGCATCAAACCAAGAGGAAACCCAAATCTTCCACCAATATCTCTAACAAACCCTTAATCATCCAATAAACACCCAAATCACCCTAATAACCCTAGCAAGAATCTACTCAAACATAATCAAACTACAACTATCAAGAACAAGAAGAACAAAAACAAGAATCCAAACAAGCATAAACAAACTAGTGAAAACAATGAACTAAGAACAATATAATGAACAAAGATTAAAACTTGGATAAACAAACAAGATAAAGAGTAAAAATATGATAAGATTATACCATACTAGTGAAGAGGAAAGATTGAAACTTGCATTAATGAGAAAAACCCAAAACAAACACCCAAGGTTGTCAATCTTGAATGGATCTTGAAGAATTCCCTTAATACAAGACTAAACTAAGATTAAAGACTAATTACCGACTAATCTACTCTAATCTATGCTAATCCAACCTAAGTAGTCTAGGGTTTTAGGGATAATGTCTAATCTAAGCTTAACAAAACAAGGGAAGAGTATATATAGGGTTACAAGTGGAAAGGAGAAGAAAGAAAACAAGGCGGAGCTGCAGCTCACTCATCTTGCCCGGGACGAGATGGTCTCGCCCGGGACGAGATGGTCCCGCCCGAGACGAGTCCTTCTCGGCTGGGACGGGCTCAAGACAGGAGTTGTTGGTTTTGTGCACTACTTCCTGGTCGGGAAGGCCACTATCCCGCCGGGAAGGACCTTGTAGGCCTCCAATATGATATTTTTGGTCCCTCCTTGGTTCTCATGGGCTTCTCACCGACTCTCGGGTCTCGGGATCGAGTCTAAGAGGCTCGGGATTGGGTCTTAAGGTCTCGGAGTCGAATCCAAGGCATCGAGTGATCGTTCCTTCTCTTCGTTGGCTCCAAAAGTGTATGAAACGAGTCGGAATCGTTCCAATTCTTCATGAATTGTCTCGGGAACCTGAAACGAGCTAAAGGAAGCATAAGTAACCCATAAATCGCTCCCAAGGAGCGATTCCACAAGGAAAATAGGACCAAAACACTACGAAATAGGCACTACAAACTACACTTATCAACTCCCCCACACTTAACCCTTACTCGCCCTCGAGTAAGCACATACTATCTACTAAACTAGCCGAGTGGGTATTAGCGCACCCTACGCCCTTTCAACTCACGCGAGTACACTTAGAGGACAGGTGCACTCCGCAAGGCAAGTGGGGTCTTGCGACAAAATCGTGGATGCAACCGGACACAAAACACACAAACAAATAAGCACACAAACAAACAAACAAACAAACAAACACAAGGTTGCACCCAAAGGAAAACAAATACCGCTTCCCTCCAAAAGCGGTGAATGAAACACTTGTTTAGGACTCAAGGCAAGTGAAAACGTTCCCAAGCTAGCAATGCAAACCAAGGTGAACTAAACCCTAATAGTATGACGATAAAGCAACAACAACGTTGGTAACTTACCTAGGTTCTCCTAACTTTCTAAAAACGTACTACGGGACGATCGGCGGAGTGGGAAGTGAAGAAC
Organism: Agrostemma githago; assembly: GCA_958450325.1. Classification (NCBI taxonomy): domain Eukaryota; kingdom Viridiplantae; phylum Streptophyta; class Magnoliopsida; order Caryophyllales; family Caryophyllaceae; genus Agrostemma; species Agrostemma githago. The sequence goes on from OY288252.1 coordinate 43,706,229, forward strand.
CACGGTGTTAGTCGACACTGTAGGTAAGTGAGACCCCGCCCCCTTTAGCGATGAGCCAAGATGGTCGTCCCATGTCTAAAAACCGCCTAAATAGTCCAAGTAAAAAGGTTGAAATATATGCAAAATGCGGGAAGACCGACCCTTGCCGCTATCATCATTCCTAGGGACTCGGTCCTTTGGTAGGCTCTTCACTGCAAAAGTCGGAAAAAAGGATTATTTTTGTGGGGATTTCTTTTTGTGAGACGGGTTTTCTTTTTGGCATTCTTTTCGTTTTTGTATTTTTGCCTTGTTTTGCCATGCCATTTCTTTTTTTTTCCTATTTTCTTTTTGGCTTTTGTGCCTTTTCTTTTTCTTCATTTTTTTTCTTTCTTTCATTTTTCTTTCTTATTCTTTTCCTTGCCCCTTTTGGCTTGATTTGGCTTTTTGGCACTTCTTTGTGTAACCAGAAAGAGAGAATTCACAAATTGCAATTTATTGTGTGGATATGTGTAGGAGGTAGGTGAATGGGTAAGTCGGGGGTGCGCATTCCCTTTCAAACCCACAAAAAGGTGGAGAACTTGGACTAATCAAACGATCCTAAACACGGTCACCTAAGGGACGAGAGTCGGTAACCAAGGCCTTTTCACACCGTGAGTGGTCATAATGGTCAAAGGTGCAAATCCCGTAGTAAATCCCTAGTAAGCTAGGTGGACTCAAGGTAAAGGACCAACGAACTCATTGATTTAGGGTCATTCTACTAGATTAAAGTCCAAAACTCGATTTATACAACTAGGAAGGGAAAATAGACACTCACACACTAGCCTCTAAACCGGGTTTTCGAAAATGGTTTACGCACAAGACGTACAACACAACACAAAACAAAGACACGACGAAAACGAACGAAAGAAAAAGAAGCAAAAGCAACAAAACAAAAACAAAACAAAACGAACACATAAACAACACAAACATCACCCCGATCATCCAAACAAGCCACCAAATCAACCACAACTTTACAAAGCTCCACCCGAGCACACAACATCACAATCTCCTCCAAACTCCGCAAGAGATAAAGAAGAAAAAGGGATAAAGATGTTACCGGAAGTCTTGAAAGCTCTCCAAAGCTATTGGTGATTTAAGCAACCTATAAGGAAAGAGGGAGGCAAACACGCACAATACGACAAAAACACAATACAAAAACATAAAAGGAAAACACACAAAAAGGAAAACCTTTTTGATTTTTGTGAAATTTTTCAAATTTTTATGGTTTTTAAATATTTTTTCGAAAAAAACTAAGAAAATAAAACTAACTATGCTAGAATATCGCTCCCCCACACTTAAACCGAGCAATGTCCTCATGCTTGATCGTAGTGTGCTGAGAGACAAAAGAAAAGAAAAGAAACTACGAAAATAAAGCTAAAAATCAAAAAGAAAAGTGGAGAAAAGGGTAGAAGGTGTCCGGCCGGGGTGTAGTCAAGTCACCATGGGCCGAGACGAGAAAAAGATATGGATGGGGGAAGAAAATAAAAAGAAAGAAATAAAAGGAAATGGGAGGGGAGGGCTAGGTGTAATCAAGTCACCTAGCCCGGATTCCGCCCAAATCCGACTAATTCCTAAAAAAGGGGTGAAAAACTTGTATACTTTGGATTTTTAAAATGACTCTCGATGTAGTCACATCATCGAGAGTCGGGAGCAAGAACTACCAAGGCCTCGAAGGCCACCATGACGTCAAGACACACAAGTGTACAAGGGGAAGGGGATAAACAAGGGGAAAACAAGCAATAAAAGACGGAAAAGTAAGGATAGTTACCCAAACCAATCGGCTAGTAACTCACTCGCTCCATCGTCTCAATGATCATTATAAGCACGTTGCTTGTCTTCTTCATTGTCATCCCGCTTCAAACTTGATAAAAACGTATGGTAGAGGTAGTAATGGTATGGGGGGGGGGGGGTAAGATTTGATGTGAATCTCGGTGTAAAGTGAAGAGAAAAATGAGGTGAGGGTATGTAAATGAGGTACATGGGTCATGTAATAAGAGCAAGGAAGGTTAGGGAGGTTGGGAGGGGGTATAAAGTGGTTGGGTGGGCTCACAAGACAAAGAAGAGGCAAAAAGGGAAGCAGGGGACCATCCCGGTCGGGATGGATGGTCCCGGTCGGGATGACATGTCCTTCCCGGTCGGGATGCTCCCATCCCGGTTGGGATCATGCTCCAGTAAGCTCAAGTTCTTGCACCCTCATCCCGATCGGGATGGCTCCTTCCCGGTCGGGATGCCTCATCCTTCCCGGTCGGGGTGCTCTCTTCCCGATCGGGAATTGTCATCCAACACTCCACAACTCCAAAAGCTCATCGAAAGCTTCAAAAACCGACTCCCTAACTCAAGATCCAAACTCCAACCACAACCATTCGTCTCTAGGATTCATCTTCACTTCACACCTATCAAACAAATATCATATACACATCAAATTCGCTCCATCACATCGCTCATCAAAATACCAAATCAATTACAAGAATCCCGCAAAAACAAACAAATCCAAGAAACAAATTACACAAATACAAGCACAAGTACTCTAAAGAAGAGGGAGGGGAATATACAACATGGCGGTTCTTTAGGAACTCCGTCAAACCTAGGATGGTGGACTCTTCTTCAACCATAGCCCTCAAGGGCTTGGAGGAGCAAGTCAAATGCACGACCGACATCGTAATGAAGGCCCAAGAAAACGAGCCAAGCTAACCTCCACGGCCTCCAAGGTGGAGGCAAGAAGTAGGAATCCCAAGACCCAAAATCATCTTTCAAATCGTCTCCGGGGTCTATCCATCCTACGAGCTTTACCGACCTCATCCTCCCTAGGCATCGCCTCCAATCACAAGTAAGCTTCATTTCTAATAAACGAGGCACGGAAAACGACTTTGGCCTCGTCTCCTCGTTGCACACCCCCACACTTTCCTCAAGTTGTGGTTCCCCATCTTCATCATTTGGCCCCACATCATCTTGGAGGAGAGAATCGCAACTTCTACCGGCGGTTTCAATCTCTTCCAAACCATCGCTTGGTGTACTAGCAAGGGGCTCTTGATGCTTATCAACATTATCGCACATGGGCAACTTGGGCTCATCAATTTCACCCAACAACTTCACAAACTCCACCAACTCATCCAACTCACTATCCTCCTCCAATTCTTCACCAATGTTGCCTTCACCAAGGGTCATATCCTCATCCGTCTCTTTTTGGGTAGACGATTGAGGTTCTTCAAAGCAAACTTCTCCTTCAAAGGGAACTACATCGGCGGCTTCGTGATTAGGTTGCTCCCCTTTCTCAAGTGGGCACCCTTCATCCAATTGTGACGTTCGGGGATAAAAACATTACGGTTTGAACCGATAATGCATTTAATCGAGCATCCATCGCCTCGTTATCCCTTCGAAATTGGGCCAAGAGTTCCTTAGTCTTTTGCGATTGGATGGCCATTTCTTGTTGCATTTGAAGCATCGATTGATGTAACTCCAAGTTTGGCATTTGGTGGTCATTGGGGTCTTGTAAAGTTCCTTGAAAATCTTGATGATACCCAAGGGGTGGGGTATCATATTGTTGGTAGTGAGGTTGAGGTGATCGGTAGTATTGTGGGTCATGGGTTTCATATTGTGGTTGGGGTGGAGGGTAATATGGTGGGTTTTGGGGGTATTGGCTTCCATAAGGTGAATCTTGATTGAACATGGTGGGTCTACATTCATAGCTTGAGTAATAGTCACCATGATCATAGGATTGATAGTCGTTCACTTGTTGGTAGCCATTTTCATAACCTTGAAGTTCATACCCACTAGTGTCTTGATTACCCCAAGAAGCTTGATAGTGGTAGGAAGACATCATGTCATAGCTTTGGTTCATAGAAGAAGAGGAGTAGCTCATATCGGCTTCAATGTGTGGGGAGTTTAGATCAAACCCCATGCTTGCTCGAAAATCGTGGTTCATACCTGGTTGGAAACCTCTCACTCTAGCAACCGTCCGTTAAAGTGGCTCTAAGTTGAAAAAAGAAGATAGTCACCGCCTCTAAGCACAAACTGTAGACTAAGAACAAACGTGAGAAGCCTAGTGCTTTTTGGGAACTAGACAAGAGAGAAATAAACCTCACACACACAAGAAGCAAAAGGAACAAAAAGAAAAAGGTAAAACACAAACACAAAGACAAAGTCAAGTAACTAGGAAAACAAAGTCTAAACTAGCACCGTCCCCGGCAACGGCGCCAAATTGATGGTAAGGATTTGTCACGTCCCCACCGTCAATAATATAACCGGCTAATCCTAGTGGGTAGCTAGGGTAAGTCGGGTCGAATCCACGGGGACGGTAAGAGGCGTCTAGACTAAGGTCGCCTAAATACGAGACTAAGTCAACGAGCTAAGCTAAACTAAGGTGATAAGAAGGGGAAGAGAAGGCTAAGACTATGACTAAGGAGACGGAGAAAACAAACAAGGAAAACGGGCTAGGATTAGGTCGGGTTCAAAGGGGCAATGGAATGGTCGAGGAAGAACTAGATTGAAGGGAGTAGTAGGGTAATCTAGGTGAGGTCCGGGCTCTTGCTACGTAGACCAACCTAGAGGTTCCTCCTAAAACCCATCTTGGCGACACACATGACAAACGGGGTTACTAGCGCGCTATAGTGGCCTAGGTCGCATCCGGGCTCTCGCTACGTAGACTGACCTAGGGGTCGTCCTCACCGGGCTCTCGCTACATAGTGAGGGAACCAAACCCACAAACAAACTACCACCCACAAGAGAAAAGGCAAGAAAAACAAGTATAAGCATCTACTAGTCATTCAAGCATTTCAACAAACATGTGATATGCATCAAACCAAGAGGAAACCCAAATCTTCCACCAATATCTCTAACAAACCCTTAATCACCCAATAAACACCCAAATCACCCTACTAACCCTAGCAAGAATCTATTCAAACATAATAAAACTACAACTATCAAGAACAAGAAGAACCAAAACAAGAATCCAAACAAGCATAAACAAACTAGTGAAAACAATGAACTAAGAACAATATAATGAACAAAGATTAAAACTTGGATAAACAAACAAGATAAAGAGTAAAAAGATGAGAAGATTATACCATACTAGTGAAGAGGAAAGATTGAAACTTGCATTAATGAGAAAAACCCAAAACAAACACCCAAGGTTGTCAATCTTGAATGGATCTTGAAGAATTCCTTTAATACAAGACTAAACTAAAATTAAAGACTAATTACCGACTAATCTACTCTAATCTATGCTAATCTAACCTAAAGTAGTCTAGGGTTTTAGGGATAATGTCTAACCTAAGCTTAACAAATTAAGGGAAGAGTATATATAGGGTTACAAGTGGAAAGGAGAAGAAAGAAAACAAGGCGGAGCTGCAGCTCACTCATCCCGCCCGGGACGAGATGGTCTCGCCCGGGACGAGATGGTCCCGCCCGAGACGAGTCCTTCTCGGCCGGGACGGGCTCAAGACAGGAGCTGTTGGTTTTGTGCACTCCTTTCTGGTCGGGAAGGCCACTATCCCGCCTGGGAAGGACCTTGTAGGCCTCCAATATGATCTTTTTGGTCCCTCCTTGGTTCTCATGGGCTTCTCACCGACTCTCGGGTCTCGGGATCGAGTCTAAGAGGCTCGGGATTGGGTCCCAAGGTCTCGGGGTCGAATCCAAGGCATCGAGTGATCGTTCCTTCTCTTCGTTGGCTCCAAAAGTGTATGAAACGAGTCGAAATCGTTTCAATTCTTCATGAATGGTCTCGGGAACCTGAAACGAGCTAAACGAAGCATAAGTAACCCATAAATCACTCCCAAGGAGCGATTCCACAAAAAAAATAGGACCAAAACACTACGAAATAGGCACTACAAACTACACTTATCACTTGTTCGCATCCCTAAAACGGTGGGACCAATCTTGCAGCATGTCAGTCTGGCGCTCAATACCCATAATTAAGTTTCTTAAAAGAGACAAATTTTTCTTGAAGAAAAGAAGAGTTGTGAAGAGGAAGGAGCCAGGATGATGTATTTATAACATCAAAACCCTGGTAGCCCCCCTGCTGTTGTGCCTCCTTGGCCCAAGCGGGCCTAGGCATACAGGCCCGACTCTTGTCTCCTCTTACGGCCATAGTAATTAAGTCATCCTGAGCAGTCCTGTTAAAATTCAAAAAAAAAAATTCTAAACTTTTTCCAAAATTTTCAACCATCCAAATTTTTATTCCCCAGCGCGAGTCGTGTTTTGCCTAAATGTTGCATGCAAAGCTTTATGTAATTGACACAGGTACAACTCGAGGCTTCAGAAGCAAGCCCGCATAGTTCATATATCCCCCAGCGGAAAGTCTAAAGACGACATTCCCCTAATCTAGCACGGGATGGGCCCACATACAGGCACACCCGGGACTTATGCGACAAGTCCAATTCCCCACAAAGCTATCCCTGTTAGCAAGAACTCAGGTATGATTTCTGTCTTATGGCTGGCAAGCCCTTTCACGCGAGTCTAACGGACTATAAACGACCCGACCGGAAGTCTGCCAGGTCTTAATCCTCGATTGGCCTGGTAGCTACTCTGACTCTCGCCTTGTCCAAGCCTCGGTCAGAGTGAGGGCTCTGTAGACACCCGCATTTGGCTGCTAGTGTCTATAACAGTCTCCAACAAAACACCCGATGATGATCGGACACAAACGTGCTCTAACGCGCTCGGATATGGGCTCGGAATCAGTAATGTCCGGCATGGGCTTTTAACGGGATAAAAATATCACAAAACTAACCTCAAATTCAGTCCCGGCGAGCCGTTTCCAATAAAATGAGACTAATTTGGGCCAAAACCGACACCAAAAATAAAAACCATCTTTTTGCGACGGGGTCAAAACCCGGTCAAAGACGAATCCGTCACATAAAGTCAACCAGGTGCGCTTCTAGAAACTTGCGCCAACCAACATTTTCAAAAAATTCAAAAGTCAACTCCTTCCCTATTTAGGCTCACCCGCCTGATCCACTCGATCGAGTGGATTGGCCTCACTCGACCGAGTGGAGCCACAAAAACCGAGCAGGCCCATTTTTTTAGGGCACTCGGTCGAGTGCACTAGGGCCACTCGATCGAGTGCCCTTAGGTCGTGGGGTTTCTTCTATAAATACCCCATCAACCCACCACATTTCACAACTTTTTTTACCAACTTCAGCCAACTTTGTACTTCCAAAACCCTCACATTTCAGCCATAATTCAACCCTCAAGCACCACCAAGCTTATACACACTTCGAGAGCAAAAAATCGTTAAAATCCGCCTCTACAAAACTCCCATACATACACACCATCAACTCTTCCTACGTATCCCGACGTTCCCGTGCCATTGCCGCCATTTGACGAACCGTATTCCGAGAAGCAAGAGCATGTAGGTTGAGGGTGTTGCATTCAACACCGACATCTCCTCTCTCTTTCTCGTTTTCTTCGTTTTTTTATGTTATGTACCTATATATTATAATTAGTCGATTGTAACGACAATATTACTAATACTAACATCTAACATTTTTTTTTCTTTATCGCATCTAACCGCTAACATCGTTCATTATTTCATTTTTTCGTCATATTAATATTAATACCGCGTACTTATAAATCTATAAACCAAATTCGGGTTAAACCCGTTTAACTACGGCTATTGCACAAAGTCCGTTTAAACCCTTTACGAGCCGCGATAGTGGTGACGCCCTTTCGAGGAGCATCGCCCTAGCCACTCAAGGGCGTAACGCGATCGTGATAGTACGTAGTTGAACGTGTCTAGTTCCATTTTTAAGGATCGGTACGAAACCCATTGACGCTAAACCGGACATCACTTAATCCGCAGGGAATTAATTTCGTCCCGGTCCGATCCAAAATGATTCTTATGTCACCTTTTTCAAAATCTCCGATGACGGTCTCGTAATCATAATATACGCATTACGAGTACCGAAAACCGAGTCGCATGTAAATCGTGCTATATTTATATCTGATTCGGTTGACTATCGATTTTAAAATAAATTTGAATTTCGTAGAACTCATTACGAAATTGACCAGTCGCTCAAATAGGGAGCACTCGACCGAGTGCCATAGCCACTCGATCGAGTAGCGTCCCAAAAACGAGGCAGAAGGGTCTGTTTGAGGTCACTCGACAGAGTTCTGCCCATGACTCGATCGAGTGGTCCGACGTATATAAAAACGGCAGCCCATGCAACATCGTTTTCTTGCCTCGGGAAATACTTTACGACCTCCACTACTACAAAATATCAAATAGATAACTGATTTTTTTGCAATAGACAACTGACTTACAACAGTTGAGTAGTTTGGAGTTGTATATTGGTCTAAGTATAGACACCTGTTTTTCAACAGTTGTCTATTCATTAATAGACAACTGTTTTCTAAAGTAACAGTTGTCTATTTTGCGTATAGACAACTGAGGTTTTAGAATATTATTTGTCTATTGATCATATAGACAACTGAGATCTTAAAACATTAGATGTCTATTAAACTGCTAATGACAAAAAAAAATTCAAATAAACTATTTTCACATACCGAGAACTTTAATTTTATTAATAAGAAAAACATTTAATCCCCAATACATCCTCTCTTTTCAATTTCGCAATATACACAGAGCTAACTACGAATCTATGTACACGGTGTAGAATATACACAAGTGATCAACTTTTCTCACAATTTTCGAGGAAGAGACAATGCTAAATTGAGAATAAATACAAATGGATATTTTAGTAATCAAGTAAAATCAAAATCACTCTTTGATCCTCACTGTACTGTACCGTGATGGCAATAAGCCTTTTTGGATAGTTCCCATCTCGGACACCATGGGTAAACCGACAACGGATTGACTTTACCGGAACTCATCATGCGTTGAAATGCTGCAATGTATAAAAGTGAAGAACTTAGCGGCACACGAAATTGTGCTTTTGTTGTGGTGCAAGACCCCAATTCATGGACTATGGATAAATTAGAAAGTAATTTAGTGAATATAGAGAGGAAAATAAATGTCACACACTCACAAAAATTGATGATATAGAGAGGAAAATAGTACCCTGGACACGTGATGCAGTCTTCGTTGAAAAAAAAACTTGCAGCAGCTGTAGCTTACTCAGCCAATGTCGGCTTCCGAATAGCATTTCCTTCAACCGAGTCCTCTTTATTCAAGACCACCCTACGGATCCACGACTTCAGCCTCGGAATAATTGAATTCTGTAGAAGACACCACTTTGGTGAGTGGAAGAAATATGATATGAAAATAAAAGAGGTGGAAGAGATTTCTTCATGTAAATGCAAACAAGTTCAAAAATCCGTACTTTCAACACTATTGCTGTTCCAACACCAGACATGGTCAAGAATCCTATCGCAAACACTACATGTGACCAGTGAAATCTTCTCGTCATCGTCGAGATCACACCAGATGGCGCAGCTGCCACTGGTTGCATCGCCTGAACAGGTGCCTGTACTACATTTGTAGCAGTCCCAACCTGCGCATCTTTAATAAATAACAAAGATTACATTCATGTAATATACTCTACGTAAGTTAGCCACTCATAGTTTTGCCTACTTATTTTGATATTAACAAGATTACCTTGAGGTGTGCTAGTCCATTCGTTGCAGCAGGAGAGGAGTCCTGTAATTTTTCATTGTATGTTAAGCAGCAAAGCTTAAAGAGAAAACTTTGTGGGAATCTAAAACGATAAAGACGAGATTATTACGACACATTTAGAAGTATAAGGTAGTCACTTACAGGAACACGACGAAATGCTTCATCAATCTCTTCTTTTGTAAGACCTTTCTTCTCAAGAAAATTCCGTCTGTGGATGACAGGGGAACCCTTTACTCTAGGGTGAGATAAGAACTTAATAGCATTTTGCACCTGCTCTTCTCTTTTGGGTTCAGAGTTGACAAAAATCGATGTTTACGAATTTTCTTGTGGGGGATCTGGTGTTGCTTGGCCATCTTTCACAGCTGTCTCAGATGGTTCTGAACGTGTACCCATGGAAATTTAACACACCGGATGACAAAATATATACACCGTGACAAAAAATTGACCACATCGAATAATCATACAATTGGCATATAATCAGCCAATTTAAGGTATTATTCCTCCTAGTTATAAGTTTTTACTTTCGGAACAAACAAACATGCTGAATTTATAGCCCATCTTCCCTAACATTAATATCAACATTTTTTATATGTTTATACCCCTTTCAATTTCAATGGATTGTATATGTAAGCACTTAATACTTTCTTATTAATATTATCTTAGAAATTAATGACTAAATTACACATAAATCAATGTAATTAATAAGTGGTCTAGAGAAATTATTTTCTCTTTTAGTTTCTTATATATAGCTTCAAGGTGGTATTTATCATTTTCCGAAAAAACAAATCTTCACAGCAAAGGGAAGGTGTGTAATAAACAAGGAAAGTTATCTCTCTAGCAAGAGCCAAAAACCTAAAACAAATAGATTACTTTACAAAATGATTCAGGGCCAGCTAATATATTTAAAACCGAAACAATAGTAAAGAAGAAGTGGTCATATTATATTATTATTCTTGGCTTATGTAATTGGAGCCAGGCTAAGGCATATATGAAAATTTGAGAGAGGGATAGATATATCATATATTCACTTGCTCTAAATAGGATTTTTAGCATTAATATATTCAAGCAAGGTCATCTGCCTACATATCTCATTGCCATCTGCCGCAAAACATCCTGATGCTAATTTGACCTAAGGGTACGTGCAACTAAGCAATTAAACTTTTTAACAGACAAGTTTCTAGAGAAACTAACACAGCTGCATTTATAAGTTAGGTGGACTGGTTCGGGGACGACGTGAGTGTATCAGTGTATGGTAAGATCAAGGTAATGAGAAAGTTGTGTTAGGGGTACACAAGTACTCCTATGTAATTGTTGTACTTGTGAATAGTGTTCCATGCCTACTTAATTCCGGTTCTCAAATTTGTGCAAAAAGGGTATATATAAACAATGAAATTGAAAGAATATTCTGTAAACTGAAATCATGAACTCATTGCAGAACAGATTTTTGTGTGCAAATTACAACTAAAATTTCTCAACTCATTGCATTTGCTTTGTAAGCTCATGGTTGAAAAATCAACCAAGTGTTGGATATTTTGCACGGTATTAATTTCAAATGAGAAAATAAATGCAATTCATGTTATTTGATGCCACCCCTAAAAAAAAGTTATTCGATGCCATTTTTAATAGTAACATAAAATTTATTTATTTTCTTGGTATAAAAAGGGTTACACTTATAATGAGACCATTTTTAATCCACGAATAAATATACTACGAAGTATAATAATAAGTATCATCTCTTATAATTTTATCAATTGAATTAATAATCTTTTACAAAATCAATTCTTATTAAAATATCAGCTAGCTAGTCTCCTTTGTGACCGAGCTATCCGTCACACACAAGAATTTGCCTTAAAATGTCGATGCATAAAATTTGTGGTAGAGGAGAAGATATAGTCTAATAGACAACAGTGGTAGTTTTAGATTTTTGCGTATCAATTAGTTGCTGCTACACGTTTAGCATAAAGGCAGCAGGGGGGAAGACTGAACCACTGAAGAATGAACGAAGAGGGTGTACAGAGTACATACTCTATTTAATTAGGGCTTTATTATTAGAAAGTTGAAGAACAAAATGCAATGTACAGCAACAAAAAGCAAAAGATGAATGCCAAATTGTCTTGCACAACGAGTAGATCCGTCACAAATTTATAGCTACGATTTGTGACAGTTTAAACAACTTGTTACTATTGAATCTTTGCCTTATTTATCCATGTGCGTTATTCTTGACCGTCATAAGAATAATTATGGTGTTTCATCCCAAGAAACTGATACGAGACTGTTTGAGTAGCTGTTAGCATTAAAATGTTCAAGCAAGGAACAAACGATACATAGACAGAAATCAACTAACCCTATATCACAGCTCAAGCAAACAAATTCCATATAACAACAACAACAAAAATCACCTACAACGCTGCTATTGAAAATTCAACAACAACAACAACAACAATAACAACAACAAAAGATGCTCAAAATATCGAAATAGCTAATGAAAATGCAAACAGAAAAAAGATGTATCGAAAACATGAATCATTATCAGAAATCATCAAGTCATATTTAGTAAAAACTTAGAACTGTAAATATGAGGGAGTAATAAAAGTGAGTACCAGAGAAGAGGCAGAATAGGGTTAGTAATTTCTTCTACTGTTAATAGAGAACAGCGACAACAACGACAAATAGAGAAGAAGAAGGAATGACGACAAAGAGCGAAGAACAGCTAGCGATGAATAGGCTTCGAAGTTAATTAGAGAAGAAGGGCGACGAAGAGCGGAGAAGGGCGACGAAGAGCGAAGGGCGACAAACAGTTAGCTTCATGATGTTGCGTTAGAATTTAGGATCTGGAAAAATTTGGGGATCTGGAAAAAATTAGGGTTGAGGAATAATTGGGGATTTGGTTCATGATGCTGCTGCGGGAGTAAGTTGAGCGGGAGTATAGGTGATGATTGGAAAACTAAATTCATTTCAAGATCGAGACAGCTCGTCAATAGACGATTTGAACTTGACTCGATTTAATTTCGGGTCGATAAATTAATGAATTAAGTCGAGTAGTTATGGGTCGATAAGTACGATAATTAAGCCGAGTAATTATGTGTCATATACTGATAATGATACGAGACAGCTCGTCAATGATTTGAACTTGACTCGATTAATTGACTCGAGTAGTTATGGGTCGATAATTTAATGACGAGTCGAGTCGAGTAATTGTTGGGTCGATAAGTACGATAATTTAATGAGGAATTTAGGATCATGGTGATCATATACGACTTATTATTAATCAGTGATAATTAAATCAATTTTTAATCCCTACGCATTAAACACCGCAATTTAGTCTATAATAATCTTCGACTAAACTCCTTGATTAATGCTAATTACAGTAATTAATTAAATTAATCAAATAATTTAGAAATCTTACAGCAACAACATAGTACCTCTGTCGTTCTTCGTCCAATCTGAGAAATTCTAACGCTCGCAATCCACTATCGGCCAACGTTACTACAAACAAAAAAAACAAAACAAATTAAACAAAAACAGTAAAAAATAAAATGAAACGGAAAAAACTCGACATCAAATGAAATTACAAACGTAATGAATCAAATGAAACGGAGGAACGGAATGACGGAAATCGGAAGTGAGTAACTATTCGAGTTTGGTGGTCGGGTAAATGGGTTGAGAAAAAGATATGGGTTGAATTACACTTATTATTAGATTACTTAAAAAAATATTTGAGAAAGTGATATGGGTTGGGTAGTAACAACCAATTTTTAGTGGTCCTGAAAATTAGAATAGACAACTGAGATTAATTAAAACAGTTGTATAATATATAGACAACTGTTTTTATAAACCTCAGTGTCTATTTTCAGATAAAGACATCTGTTTCTCAAACAAAACAGTTGTCTATATATTATACATCAGTTGTTAAGAATATCTGATGTCTATTAGGAGTTGTCTATTTGAGGTTTTGTAGTAGTGCTCGGTCGACGTGTGTAAAGACTATCACGCGTGTACATCTTTTTCAAAATCCATGCACTTCATTTCATCTTCACGACTTTGATCAACGTCTTCCACGATTAGTTATGTGTTGGCGACTCTTTAGTCGTATCCGATGCACAACTAATCTAGACACCACTTCTCTATATGATAAGTTGGGACAAGGCATCGAGATTCGGGATCGGGCTATCACTACGCCTAGGTCCTATATCTCCATTCTTTGATTAATACACAAAATAATGTGTATTTAATCGAAGTTCGTCCATTTACACGACTTACGGTATAGCTTGTATTTACTATGTACGGGTCCGTTTGCATGTGTCGTTTATTTTCATTATGTCATTACTTTTTTTTATTCGCTATTTTCGTTTTAGCCGGGCTGTATTTCCGCCCGTGTAACTTGTAACCGATATATTTTGCCTTGTTTTATTTGTTTGCGTTTTACCGTTTATAAATGAACCATCGCATGCTAAATCACCTCGACAATAATTTAGATGCATTAAAATGACGTAGCTCACATTTAATTCGCATGCTTAGCTAAAAACGTTGTTTGCATATCAATTCAACGGATTACTAACGCGCATATTAGAAAGTCAAACGATGTCTTAGTAAAGGCCGCTAAGTGCGGGTGGGGTTGGGTGTCCTTAGTGGGCTTCCCAACATGTACCCTCACCCCTTACTCAGAACCTCAGTTTCCGGATGTCCGAAACCGTTGGCGCACAAGAGTCATTCTTTACACGATTACCGGTGTAGATGGTATCGGTATCGTAATGCAAAGGGACGAACCCCATAAACTCTGAAATCGAAATGGGCCGTACTTTGTGTACGGCCCACAATCATATAGAGTGGGCTCGAATGGGTCCGAACTCCCACAAAGTTCGGTGGCGACTCCATTTCGACTTAAATTTCAATTCGATCCATTTTCATATGAAGATTCATTCGCCTCCCCAAACCCGCGTGTGGCCACGTCGTGGTGGACCTACGTCATGTCCACAGTATCCCGGGGGCGCAGAAATTTTGCCAGAGGGACGTTAGTATCCCGGAGGCGCAGCAATTTTGCTCGAGGGATCTAAGATCCCATAGGCACAGCATACAGCAATTTGCCCGAGGGTCAGAGTTATCCTGGAGGCACAGCAATTTTGCCCGAGGGATCTAAGATCCCGGAGGCACAGCAAACAGCAATTTGCCCAAGGGTCAGAGTTATCCCGGAGGCACAGCAATTTTGCCCGAGGGATCTAAGATCTCGGAGGCACAACAATTTTGTCTTAGGGGTCAGAGCATCCCTGAAGGCAGCTATTCGAGGGAGACAGACGCCCTCGGATGGTTCAATTTTTGTCCTACGGGTCAGAGCATCCCCGAAGACAGCAATTCGAGGGAGACGGACGCCCTCAGATGGTTCAATTTTTGTCCTAGGGGTCAGAGCATCCCTGAAGACAGCTATTCGAGGGGATACTGACGCCCTCGAGTAGTTTATTATATAATCATTTTTGTCCAAGGGACGCGAGTATTCCGAAAGGCTCAATTTTGCCCGAGGGATCTAGGATCTCGGAGGCACAGCAAACAACAATTTTGTCCTAGGGGTCAGAGCATCCCCAAAGACACAGCAACATCAATTTTTTCCTAGGGGTCAGAGCATCCCCGAAGACAACTGCTCGAGTTGACACTGACTCCCTCGAGTAATTTATCCTGGTTTATTTCATCCTAGGGGTCAGAGTATCCCCAAAAAGACAGCTGCTCGAGTAGAGACCAACGCCCCCGAGTAGTTTATCTTATTTGTTTTGTCCTAGGGGTCAGAACATCCCCGAAGACAAGTGTTCGAGTGGAGACTAACGCCCTCGAACGCTTTATTTCATCAAGGGTTCACAAGCATCCCAAAAACATTTGTTCAAACAAAAGCCAATACATTTACGCCTAACACACGAAAGCGCTTAAAATTAAACAAAACCTTTCAATAACCCGAAGAAGACAAAGCGCGCGCTCATAAAGAATCAAGAACAAGATGACCAGCAACGGCCTGCGCCCAAGCAAGCAACCGCAAGCGAAGACGTAAAGTATAACTTCTAAGCCTTGGCTGGCGAGCCTCAACGCGCAGTCTAACGGACTCAAAACGACCCGACCGTACAGCCACCAGGTCGTAATCATTGATTGACCTAGGCGACTATACTTTGACTTTCGCCTTGTCCAAGCCTCAGTCAAAGTGGGGGCTTCTGTAGACACCTGGATTTGGCCCTGGTGGCTGCAGAAGTTCCCAACAAACACCCGATGACGATAGGACTGCAACGCGACGCGGGTTCGCGATGTTTTATGTAGTTTTTCTATAGAACGGATCAAACAAATTATGCGGGCAAATTAAACTAACATGATGGCAGCCTTAGTTGTTTTGTTACGATCGTATAGACACTAATTAGAGTCAATTGTGACACCGGGACCCCGAGTCTGTCTCGAAACTCGAACCGAGTCAGCACCGCGCCAAGCGAAACTCGGGATGAAAACCCGAGGCCCACTAAACCCACGGCGCTAGGTCAAGTCGCGGGAACTCTTAGGCCCCAAGCTAAGTATCACGCTCTTCCCTCTCGGTTTTGGAAAGTATCAAAATCGTATCTTCAAAACTCTAACCGCCCCGCCTCACGCGCCTAGGACGCTCCGCGCCTAAACCCAGGCGCCTGAGTCTCGATGCGCCCCAGCTCAAGCGCCTATATGGGTGACGAGGGCCGAAAACACCTATAAATACCCCCCTTCACCTCATTCATTCGACACATCTCAACCTTCTCTTCTCCCTCTAAACTCTCGCTAAGGGCTCTCACTCCGACACCCGAGGCAAACGATCCACTCGATCGTAGTTCCGATTAAAAAAGCGACATCGATGCTACTCCTCACTTTCGAGCACCCCACTCGATCCCGAGGTTCCTGTGTTGGACTAGCCCAAGTCTAGTAACGAAGCTCTGCCGGAGTAGCCGCAGGAAGGGTAAAACGGTAACGGAGTTCTGCCGGAGTCACTGGTCAAGCTAGGAGGATCCGCCTGTTGATCGAGTCGTCACTAGGTTGCCATCTAAACAAAACTTTCCATATTCGTACTTTCTATTATTATGCACTACGATAATATTAGATGTGGACACTAGGTCCACACACACTTACTAAAATACGTAACGTCCCAACTTCAACCACAAACACTAAAATACACTAAATAGACCCGAGTAATCCCGAGATCCGTTCCCAAAATATCTATGCATCGAGTCCCGTTTAGTGTATACTCCGAGGGTGCAACTCCTCACTACGTGATTTACTTACATTCGCATTTAAAGTTTTTCGTATGATTCATTGCTTTTATGACCTTATAATCGCATGCTAAATCACCTAACACGGGATTCAAAACGTAAAATAACTAAAATTAAACAAAGTGATGGTCGGGTTCCATATTAGTCCCGGTGCTCGACTTACTAGGTTCGACGCATCTCTATTAATACCGAACCGACGCATCTTAAGCAGAATACCAGGTAAGGTATACCACGAGGACGACTAATATCCGTATTATCGCGTTAAAACTGATTTGTTAATACTTATAATATTAGTACTCTCCTACGTGCATCTTTTCATGGCCTACTTGTCACGTGAAATCGCATGCAAAGAATGTAAACACAACTACTTTGACGACAAAACTTACTTGTCTTTAAACAACCGACGTAGCAAAAGGCATAGGGTTAAAACAGCGGATGTTACAGTATTTCCACCATAACAAAAGAACTAGGATATCAGCCCACTGATTGCTTAGTAGAGGCCGCTATAGTGCGGGCGGGATTGGGTGTTGACATCCATCGGATGTTGGCTTCTGTGGACATGGCATAGGTCCACCCCGACGCGGCCACGTGCGGGTTTGGGGCGGCAAATAAATCTCATGGTAAGATTGATCTCGAATTGAAATTTAAATCGACGTTGGAGTCGCCACCGAACTTTGTGGGAGTTCGGGCCCGTTCGAACCCCCTCTATGTCGTAGTGGGGCCGAGCACAAAGTACGGCCCATTTCGATTTCAGAGTTTATTGGGTTCGTCCCTTTGCATTGCGATACCGATACCGGCATTATCGGATACCGTGTATTGAATGACTCTCGTATGCCAATGATTTCGGACATCCTGAAACCACGGTTCTGAGTAAGGGGTGAGGGTACGTGTTGGGAAGCTCACTAAAAACACCCAACCCCGCCCGCACTTAGCGGCCTTTACTAAGATATCGTTTGTTTTTCGTGTACGCGCGTTAGTATGATGGTTGAATGATATGCAAACAAGGCGTTTTGACTAAACATGTGAGTTATGGTTCAACTACGTCGTTTAAATGCATCTAAGCTAATAACGTCAAAGTTGTTTTAGCATGTGATGTTCATTTTAGTACAATAAAACAAACAACCAATAACGATAACAGATTACAATATACGAGCGGCATACCACCCGGAGTTACAATGCAACCAACGATATAATACGAAATTGCGATAATAAACGAATTAGAAGAAACACGACACGACAAGACTCACGTGTAGAGTTGACACGTGTTGACCGGAGTAGTTAAAATAATTTTATCGGGACTCGAAACGTGTTAAAAACTCGTTGTTTTGCCGTAACAAGAGCCACTCGATCGAGTCCTTGAGGGACTCGGTCGAGTGGTCTCAAAAAAATATTCTGGTTCGGTTTCTGGGGTGCCACTCGATCGAGTGCCCCCTGTACGGACTGTTGTCCGGTTTAATTTCGACTCTAAAATTGCTTTCGGTTTTGAAATCTGATTAAGTCGCGTAAAAATACGATGCAATTTATATTCGACTTAAATATTGGTACTCGTAATATTCGATATTCGATTATAGAATTGGTATCGGATATTTAGAATGGATTTTGAAAAAGTTGTTTAGAAAACCGTTTTGAATGTTGTTAAGACGATATAATTCCTTCACGTTGTAATATAGTAATTACTCGGTTTCAATGGTATTATGCTTAACATGTTTTTATGATTGATATCTTCAGATCCGATATTCGACTATAGAGTCAATATCGAATCCTTAGGGACGACTCGTTATTGCTAGAGACGATAGTAGTAATAATGATATTAGATGCGATAAAAAAGGAAAATAAATAAAAGACGATGTTGACGACACTTGACGATGGGCGAAACGAGAAGAGGGAAAAGACGTGAGAAGAGAAAAGAGGAAGAGAGAACAGGATTTGAAACACCCTCAACCTACATGCTAATTTCGGTCTCGATTTAAGAACTCGTAGTAACGGCGCTTGCGTAGGAGTAACGAGAATCTAGAAAGAGTTAAGGTTTTGTTTTTTTTTGTATTTGCCTAAGGATTTCTAGGAAAATCGGACGGTATTTCGGTATAATTTTCCTAAGGTTTGCTAGAGATTCGGGATGTATGTGTGTGTGATGTGAATAGTTGATGTCAGGAATTGTGTGTTAATGTGTTGCATGTGGGGGTATTTATAGGATGAAACACCTCCACTCAGGATAAGAGATACCCGGTTTAGATAGGAAATAGCTGACTTGCCAAGGAAGAAAGCCACCGGTTAATGAGAAGTGGGATTCCGTCTTTGGATAGGAAAAGGAATCTGATCTCGGCTGGAAAAGAGGGTCACTCGATCGAGTGATGCATGGCACTCGATCGAGTGCCCGGTCTAAACCTGGTTTTTGGTGCATTTTTGGAGACCACTCGACCAAGTGAGCCGGTGCACTCGGTCGAGTGGGCGTAGGCCGGGTGGGAGTCTCCTCTTCGAGATCAACCTTTATCTTTTAGGAATTGTTTAATAATTTTTGTAGCTGATGTTTCGTAAGGAATATGACTTCAAATTGGCTTCTCGAATATCGTGTCAGATATTTTTGGCTCAGGAATGGCTTTGACCGGGGTTTGACTCGGTTGTTAAAAGACGGTTTTGCCCTTGGTGACGGTTTTGACCCAAATTAGTCTCATTTGACTGGAAACGACCCACTGGGCTTGACTTTGAGGTCGGTTTGGTGAGATTTTTACTCCGCTAAAAGCTCGCGCCAATTACCATTGATTTCGAGTCCAAATCGAGCGTATTAAGTCATGTTTACGTCCGATCATCATCGGGTGTTTTTCGGAAACTGCTATAGACACCTAGCGGTCAAAATGTGGGTGTCTACAGCTTCTCAATACGTACCCTCACCCCTCACTCAGAATCGATGGTTTCCGGATGTCCGAAACCATTGGCAATGAGAGTCATCCCAGGCATGGAGTGCTTAAGGGTACAAGTCTTTATCTTTAGGTCCCATGCCACTCAACTTTAAGCCGACAAGGGATCATAGTTGACTTGTACGGTTTCTAAGTCCCCATAATTGACTCGGTGGCGACTCCACAAATCGGCAACAACTTCAGTTCACTAAAAAGGTCACCTTACCTAACAAAATCGCCTTTAAACATTTACAACCACGACTCGATCGATTCCCAAATGGAAACACGGGTGCCCCCACCCGTCTAGTACAAGTCCGGATCGTCATCCAGATCGAGGTCCGACACTTCTTCCCGTATGCGGGATCAGACCGGCCCCCGGCAGGGAGGGGGCGGCGTGGGTAGCCGCCGCCACATGTTGAAAATCAAGTCGGTCCGGCGCGAGCGCGCGCGGGATGCCGGGCGGTGCGGACGGACGTCCACAGTCTTGGCGGGTGCTCGCGGGTGCTCGCGGGTTGTCGGGATCTTCCTCGATATTCAAGACATTCTCCTCTATAGGGTCGAGGTGGGAAAAATCAATGGTGTCGTCAAAGACATCGTGAATGCTAAAGGGGTTTGTGGTATTGTTTGGTTTCTCGGGTGGAGGGAGTGGAATCGTCCCGTTTTCGATCATGTCTTGTATGACATGTTTGAGCCGAAAGCAAGATTTGGTATCATGGCTATTGCCACGATGGTAATGGCAATATTGATTGACATCCCATGACTTCCCTTTTCTGGCGAACGGTTCTGGGGTAGGGCCTATGGGTTCGACCTTACCTTGCTCGATTAACCTTTTTAGAGTTTCGGCGTATTTGATGCCTAGTTTGGAGAACGTTCTTGTCGGTTATCCTAGTAAGGGCATTGTTGTTATGTCATATCATTTTCATTTTCCATATTAACACTTGATTTGTTGGTATGAACCGTAGCCATCATCATTCATGAACTTGGTATATTTTAACAACCTTTGAGTGAATATTGACATAGATTGTTTACACCTTGTCAAATGGGCTCATAAGATTTGTGCATGCCAAAGCTGAAGCATACTGGTGATGAGTGGCTTGGGATGAAGGTAGACTTGTCAACATTATGAAGGTTTTTTTCTCTACTTTTTATATAGGATGACTATCTACTTGATTGTTTTGGAGAATCTGAATTCATAGGGAAGGTAAAATGCAAATGCATTCTATTGTATTTTTTTGGTCGTTTACTGACTTGTTTATGTAAAAAAATGTTAATTCATTAGTTTCCTAAAAAAATTGTAGGAAATGTAGCTGATAATTTTAATTCACTGACTTGTTATGGAGGTTTAGCTGATACTGTAAGTAATATTTCAACCTTATTATTTTTTTTTTGTATGTGGTTGCATCTTAGTTTTATGTGAATTAATTTTTGATTTTTTGTATCTTCTGTATGTCAACATTTTTTTAGGGTTATTTAACAGGTATAATACCAACTTTGGGTGGTATTCCATCAATAAAACCAAATTTAATTAATACGGGAATAAAACCAAGTATGAGACATATTATACGAGAATGAAATACTCTTACCTCCTACCGCCTACACCCGTCAATATTACCATTAATACAAGCAATTCACTTTTTAACTTCATTAATTCTCAAACTTCAAACTTCAAACTTCAAACTAATCACTTCATCGTCAATTCATCACTTTATCACTTCATCATTCACTTCGTCAAAGGTAATTTTTTACGAAACTTTTGTTTGTTTTTCTTTCTTCGACTTTTCTACGTCCGTGTGTATAATTGATTATCATTAATTTTGTCGAAAATCAATTTTTATGGGTATTGTCAAGTTCATTCCTCAATCTTGTGGTTCGACAATGTCAACGGTGAGTTTTCTTTTCATTTCCCCCAAATCGTTTTTTCTGGGTTTAACTTAGGTTTTCGATTTTTCTGGGTAAACTTAGGGTTTTCTTATTGGTTTAATTTGGGAGTTTAAGAATCCAATTAGTGTTCTTTTTTAATTGGTTTGATTGAAAACGTAGGTTGATCCAACCCTAAACCCTAAGTTAAAGCGTAGGTTTAGGAGAGAGAATTTGATTCAGAGGAATGAAGAAGATGAAAATGGTTATTTATTAATAGTATGGGACCCACAAAAACCGACTTCATCCGGTCATTTAAGAGGCAATTTCATTCTCGTATAATATGTCTCATACTTGGTTTTATTCCTGTATTAATTAAAGTTGGTTTTATTGATGAAATACCACCCAAAGTTGGTATTATTCCTGTTAAATAACCTTTTTTTTATATCTTTAGCATCCGTAACAACCGAAAGATTATGAGTGTGTTATTATATATCTTTAGTGTTATTATATTTCATGACATAACGTTCCACTACTCCAAATATCCAGAAACGGAATTTAAGTATTTTTTAATTTCATTTATATATTTTCTATTTGTTACATTTTCGAGTAGCCTTCTTAATATATAATTATTTTGATAAATGTAGGCAATTGTAGAATCAACCATGTCAATATATATATATATATATATATATATATATATATATATATATATATATATATATGCATATATATATATACATATGCATATATATATATAAACCTCCATAACAAGTCAGTGAATTAAAATTATCAGCTACATTTCCTACAATTTTTTTAGGAAACTAATGAATTAACATTTTTTTACATAAACAAGTCAGTAAACGACCAAAAAAATACAATAGAATGCATTTGCATTTTACCTTCCCTATGAATTCAGATTCTCCAAAACAATCAAGTAGATAGTCATCCTATATAAAAAGTAGAGAAAAAAACCTTCATAATGTTGACAAGTCTACCTTCATCCCAAGCCACTCATCACCAGTATGCTTCAGCTTTGGCATGCACAAATCTTATGAGCCCATTTGACAAGGTGTAAACAATCTATGTCAATATTCACTCAAAGGTTGTTAAAATATACCAAGTTCATGAATGATGATGGCTACGGTTCATACCAACAAATCAAGTGTTAATATGGAAAATGAAAATGATATGACATAACAACAATGCCCTTAGTGCCTCAAACGGTTGTTTCCTGATAATCATTCAAAATAAAAAATAAGCATGACATATTTAACAACGTAATCTAAAACCAAAGAATAATACCCCAAATAAAAGAAAACAATGACACGATGACGACAAGTTGTGGCGAGTATACCTGAAACATGAAATATTGACAATGGTCATTCGTAAGTGCTTGAGAGGACCTAATAATCTGAATGAAGATCGGTGTTCGTAAGTTCATACACCAAATACACATCGTTGAAATCCTTGGAATGGGCGGGCAACATGACATCCTTCATAGCAATCTCATTATCATGCTTGATCGATAAATGAAACTCAAATTAATCGGTATAAAATAATCAAAGGCAGCCTAAATGAAACCCTAATTTTCAACTAACACATACAAAAGTAATCGATAAATCTATTTATTTTTTAAGGAATAAGATTTAAAGACCTGCTCGATTAAAGGAAGAATGTAATAGAGACGATTTCTGGATATGGTAATAGCTGCAGTGAGATGAATTAAAGACAGTACCTATCAAAACCTGCTGGATTCAATAGAAATGGAATTTGAAAATTAGGGTTTCGAATTGGTGATTTTAGTTACAGGGAGATCGTCTGGTGTGAAATGGGAGCAACATCGTAGCCCAGATCAATCAAAATCTTAATGAACTATCACATCAATTCATTAAGTACTCACATAATTAAATTATAGTATCCCCTATTCACTAAAACAAAAAACAGGGACAATTTTGTCATTTAACCTTTCCCGCCTAAATGCTACCTATAAATAAGGAAATTTGAGTTTGGGCCAAAACATATCAAAAGATTATTATTCTAACAAAGTCCATATAAACATTCATATCAAAAGGCCCAAATTTCTATAACAATTAACAAAAGACCCTTAATACATACTCCATATGATATTTAAAGTAAATTATTTATAAAATATTAATCATAATTAATATCACTAAAGTTACTCCATATTAAATTGATTAGTTAATGAATTTACAATTAAAAATTTGTAACACTATATTATTTTAAAAATATTTTATCATTAAAAACGTTACTCCGTATAAAAAATATATAAAAGTATTATTCTTTAATTTTTTTTGTAATTCACAATAATAAAGTCAATAATGTTTTAATAATTATTTTTCACGACACATTATTTAACCAACGGGTCAACCCGAATTTTGATCATAAATTCACGGATAATTTCGGGTTTAATTCAAATTTACCACGGCCTCGTGGATCAAATTTTTAGGATGTTTACTCTAAAAAATGAGCAAAGTTTACGAGTCGGGTCAAAATTTAACATAACTATTTTTAAATTTAAAAATCCCAATTTAATCCTAATCCCCTAACATTTAGAATTAAATTAATTGAAAAATACTCTACTGAACTCTAAATTTAAAAATTTCTGTGTAACATTTTCAAAGATAGGTACAATAATTAACAACAAAAGTAATGACGGACATGATCCAATATTAAGAATATTTTTCTAACCTAAAATAGGTAAAAATTAAGGCATTCAATAGTATTTTCTATTTATATTCTGACAATGTTTTGTGTCACAAATTAGACGCGTTCTGATCCATTTGTTCGGTATATATTTTCTGAAAACCGTCATGTAGCGGAGAAGTTATCAATGTTTCGAGATTCTGATAGCGTGACGGTATACCAGAAGCATTACAACGACTGTGCCTGTCAATAGAGAGCAGAAATTGACTCAATAAAGAGATATTTGGTATTTAAATGTACGGGTGCGATCATACCAGCACTAATGCACCGGATGCCATCAAAATTCTGCAGTTAAGCGTGCTTGGGCGAGAGTAGTGCTAGGATGGGTGACCTCCTGGGAAGGCCTCGTGTTGCAACCCTTTTACTTTTTTTTATCGCTGCAGTTATTTGCAGAAGTTAAAATCGTGTATTATAATTTATTATCCTCAGAAAACCATCATGTAGCGGAAAAGTTATCGATGTTTCGAGATTCTGATAGCGTGACGGGATACCGGAAGCAATAAAACGAATGTGTCGGTCAATAGAGAGCAGAAATTGACTCAATAAACAGATATTTGCAATTTAAATGTACGGGTGCGATCATATCAGCACTAAAGCACCGAATCCCATCAGAACTCCGCAGTTAAGCGTGCTTGGGCTAGAGTAGTACTAGGAAGGGTGATTTCCTGGGAAGGCCTCGTGTTGCACCCCTTTTACTTTTTTTTTTATCGCTGCAGTTATTGGCAGAAGTTAAATCGTGTATTATAATTTAATATTTTCTGAAAACCGTCATGTAGCGGAGAAGTTATCAATGTTTCGAGATTCGGATAGCGTGACGGTATACCAGAAGCATTACAACGATTGTGCCTGTCAATACAGACCAGAAATTGACTCAATAAAGAGATATTTGGTATTTAAATGTACGGGTGCGATCATACCAGCACTAATGCACCGGATGCCATCAAAACTCCGCAGTTAAGCGTGCTTGGGCAAGAGTAGTACTAGGATGGGTGACCTCCTGGGAAGGCCTCGTGTTGCAACCCTTTTACTTTTTTTTTTATCGCTGCAGTTATTTGCAGATGTTAAAATCGTGTATTATAATTTATTATCCTCTGAAAACAGTCATGTAGCGGAAAAGTTATCGATGTTTCGAGATTCTGATAGCGTGACGGGATACCGGAAGCATTAAAACGACTGTGCCGGTCAATTGAGAGCAGAAATTGACTCAATAAACAGATATTTGCAATTTAAATGTACCGGTGTGATCATACCAGCACTAAAGCACCGGATCCCATCAGAACTCCGCAGTTAAGCGTGCTTGGGCAAGAGAAGTACTAGGAAGGGTGACCTCCTGGGAAGGCCTCGTGTTGCACCCCTTTTACTTTTTTTTTTATCGCTGCAGTTATTTGCAGAAGTTAAAATCGTGTATTATAATTTAATATTTTCTGAAAACCGTCATGTAGCGGAGAAGTTATCAATGTTTCGAAATTCTGATAGCGTGACCGTATACCAGAAGCATTACAACGACTGTGCTTGTCAATAGAGAGCAGAAATTGACTCAATAAAGAGATATTTGGTATTTAAATGTACAGTTGTGATCATACCAGCACTAATGCACCGGATGCCATCAAAATTCTGCAGTTAAGCGTGCTTGGGCAAGAGTAGTGCTAGGATGGGTGACCTCCTGGGAAGGCCTCGTGTTGCAACCCTTTTACTTTTTTTTTATCGCTGCAGTTATTTGCAGAAGTTAAAATCGTGTAATATAATTTATTATCCTCAGAAAACCATCATGTAGGGGAAAAGTTATCGATGTTTCGAGATTCTGATAGCGTGACGGGATACCGGAAGTATTAAAACGACTGTGCCGGTCAATAGAGAGCAGAAATTGACTCAATAAACAGATATTTGCAATTTAAATGTACGGGTGCGATCATACCAGCACTAATGCACCGGATGCCATCAAAACTCCGCAGTTAAGCGTGCTTGGGCGAGAGTAGTACTAGGATGGGTGACCTCCTGGGAAGGCCTCGTGTTGCAACCCTTTTACTTTTTTTTTTATCGCTGCAGTTATTTGCAGAAGTTAAAATCGTGTATTATAATTTATTATTCTCTGAAAACCGTCATGTAGCGGAAAAGTTATCGATGTTTCGAGATTCTGATAGCGTGACGGGATACCGGAAGCATTAAAACGACTGTGCCGGTCAATAGAGAGCAGAAATTGACTCAATAAACATATGTTTGCAATTTAAATGTACGGGTGCGATCATATCAGCACTAAAGCACCGGATCCCATCAGAATTCCGCAGTTAAGCGTGCTTGGGCTAGAGTAGTATTAGGAAGGGTGATTTCTTGGGAAGGCCTCGTGTTGCACCCCTTTTACTTTTTTTTTATCGCTGCAGTTATTTGCAGAAGTTAAATCGTGTATTATAATTTAATATTTTCGGAAAACCGTCATGTAGCGGAGAAGTTATCAATGTTTCGAGATTCTGATAGCGTGACGGTATACCAAAAGCATTACAACGACTGTGCCTGTCAATAGAGAGCAGAAATTGACTCAATAAATAGATATTTGGTATTTAAATGTACGGGTGCGATCATAGCAGCACTAATGCACCGGATGCCATCAAAACTCCGCAGTTAAGCGTGCTTGGGCGAGAGTAGTACTAGGATGGGTGACCTCCTGGGAAGGCCTCGTGTTGCAACCCTTTTACTTTTTTTTTTATCGCTGCAGTTATTTGCAAATGTTAAAATCGTGTATTATAATTTATTATCCTCTGAAAACAGTCATGTAGCGGAAAAGTTATCGATGTTTCGAGATTCTGATAGCGTGACGGGATACCGGAAGCATTAAAACGACTGTGCCGGTCAATAGAGAGCAGAAATTGACTCAATAAACAGATATTTGCAATTTAAATGTACAGGTGTGATCATACCAGCACTAAAGCACCGGATCCCATCAGAACTCCGCAGTTAAGCGTGCTGGGCAAGAGTAGTACTAGGAAGGGTGACCTCCTGGGAAGGCCTCGTGTTGCACCCCTTTTACATTTTTTTTATCGCTGCAGTTATTTGCAGAAGTTAAAATCGTGTATTATAATTTAATAATTTCTGAAAACCGTCATGTAGCGGAGAAGTTATCAATGTTTCGAGATTCGGATAGCGTGACGGTATACTAGAAGCATTACAAAGACTGTGCCTGTCAATACAGACCAGAAATTGACTCAATAAAGAGATATTTGGTATTTAAATGTACGGGTGCGATCATACCAGCACTAATGCACCGGATGCCATCAAAACTCCGCAGTTAAGCGTGCTTGGGCGAGAGTAGTACTAGGATGGGTGACCTCCTGGGAAGGCCTCGTGTTGCAACCCTTTTACTTTTTTTTTATCGCTGCAGTTATTTGCAGATGTTAAAATCGTGTATTATAATTTATTATCCTCTGAAAACAGTCATGTAGCGGAAAAGTTATCGATGTTTCGAGATTCTGATAGCGTGAGGGGATACCGGAAGCATTTAAACGACTGTGTCAGTCAATAGAGAGCTGAAATTGACTCAATAAACAGATATTTGCAATTTAAATGTACGGGTGCGATCATACCAGCACTAATGCACTGGATCCCATCAGAACTCCGCAGTTAAGCGTGCTTGGTCAAGAGTAGTACTAGGAAGGGTGACCTCCTAGGAAGGCCTCGTGTTTCACCCCTTTTACTTTTTTTTATCGCTGCAGTTATTTGCAGAAGTTAAAATCGTGTATTATAATTTAATAATTTCTGTAAACCGTCATGTAGCGGAGAAGTTATCAATGTTTCGAGATTCGGATAGCGTGACGGTATACCAGAAGCATTACAAAGACTGTGCCTGTCAATACAGAGCAGAAATTGACTCAGTAAAGAGATATTTGGTATTTAAATGTACGGGTGCGATCATACCAACACTAATGCACCGGATGCCATCAAAACTCTGCAGTTAAGCATGCTTGGGCGAGAGTTGTACTAGGATGGGTGACCTCCTAGGAAGGCCTCGTGTTGCAACCCTTTTACTTTTTTTTTATCGCTGCAGTTATTTGCAGAAGTTAAAATCGTGTATTATAATTTAATATTTTCTGAAAACCGTCATGTAGCGGAGAAGTTATCAATGTTTCGAGATTCTGATAGCGTGACGGTATACCAGAAGCATTACAACGACTGTGCCTGTCAATAGAGAGCAGAAATTGACTCAATAAAGAGATATTTGGTATTTAAATGTACGGGTGCGATCATACCAGCACTAATGCACCGGATGCCATCAAAATTCCACAGTTAAGCGTGCTTGGGCGAGAGTAGTGCTAGGATGGGTGACCTCCTGGGAAGGCCTCGTGTTGCAACCCTTTTACTTTTTTTTTATCGCTGATGTTATTTGTAGAAGTTAAAATCGTGTATTATAATTTATTATCCTCAGAAAACCATCATGTAGCGGAAAAGTTATCGATGTTTCGAGATTCTGATAGCGTGACGGGATACCGGAAGTATTAAAACGACTGTGCCGGTCAATAGAGAGCAGAAATTGACTCAATAAACAGATATTTGCAATTTAAATGTACGGGTGCGATCATACCAGCACTAATGCACCGGATGCCATCAAAACTCCGCAGTTAAGCGTGCTTGGGCGAGAGTAGTACTAGGATGGGTGACCTCCTGGGAAGGCCTCGTGTTGCAACCCTTTTACTTTTTTTTTTATCGCTGCAGTTATTTGCAGAAGTTAAAATCGTGTATTATAATTTATTATTCTCTGAAAACCGTCATGTAGCGGAAAAGTTATCGATGTTTCGAGATTCTGATAGCGTGACGGGATACCGGAAGCATTAAAACGACTGTGCCGGTCAATAGAGAGCAGAAATTGACTCAATAAACATATGTTTGCAATTTAAATGTACGGGTGCGATCATATCAGCACTAAAGCACCGGATCCCATCAGAACTCCGCAGTTAAGCGTGCTTGGGCTAGAGTAGTATTAGGAAGGGTGATTTCTTGGGAAGGCCTCGTGTTGCACCCCTTTTACTTTTTTTTTATCGCTGCAGTTATTTGCAGAAGTTAAATCGTGTATTATAATTTAATATTTTCGGAAAACCGTCATGTAGCGGAGAAGTTATCAATGTTTCGAGATTCTGATAGCGTGACGGTATACCAAAAGCATTACAACGACTGTGCCTGTCAATAGAGAGCAGAAATTGACTCAATAAATAGATATTTGGTATTTAAATGTACGGGTGCGATCATAGCAGCACTAATGCACCGGATGCCATCAAAACTCCGCAGTTAAGCGTGCTTGGGCGAGAGTAGTACTAGGATGGGTGACCTCCTGGGAAGGCCTCGTGTTGCAACCCTTTTACTTTTTTTTTTATCGCTGCAGTTATTTGCAAATGTTAAAATCGTGTATTATAATTTATTATCCTCTGAAAACAGTCATGTAGCGGAAAAGTTATTGATGTTTCGAGATTCTGATAGCGTGACGGGATACCGGAAGCATTAAAACGACTGTGCCGGTCAATAGAGAGCAGAAATTGACTCAATAAACAGATATTTGCAATTTAAATGTACAGGTGTGATCATACCAGCACTAAAGCACCGGATCCCATCAGAACTCCGCAGTTAAGCGTGCTGGGCAAGAGTAGTACTAGGAAGGGTGACCTCCTGGGAAGGCCTCGTGTTGCACCCCTTTTACATTTTTTTTATCGCTGCAGTTATTTGCAGAAGTTAAAATCGTGTATTATAATTTAATAATTTCTGAAAACCGTCATGTAGCGGAGAAGTTATCAATGTTTCGAGATTCGGATAGCGTGACGGTATACTAGAAGCATTACAAAGACTGTGCCTGTCAATACAGACCAGAAATTGACTCAATAAAGAGATATTTGGTATTTAAATGTACGGGTGCGATCATACCAGCACTAATGCACCGGATGCCATCAAAACTCCGCAGTTAAGCGTGCTTGGGCGAGAGTAGTACTAGGATGGGTGACCTCCTGGGAAGGCCTCGTGTTGCAACCCTTTTACTTTTTTTTTATCGCTGCAGTTATTTGCAGATGTTAAAATCGTGTATTATAATTTATTATCCTCTGAAAACAGTCATGTAGCGGAAAAGTTATCGATGTTTCGAGATTCTGATAGCGTGAGGGGATACCGGAAGCATTTAAACGACTGTGTCAGTCAATAGAGAGCTGAAATTGACTCAATAAACAGATATTTGCAATTTAAATGTACGGGTGCGATCATACCAGCACTAATGCACTGGATCCCATCAGAACTCCGCAGTTAAGCGTGCTTGGTCAAGAGTAGTACTAGGAAGGGTGACCTCCTAGGAAGGCCTCGTGTTTCACCCCTTTTACTTTTTTTTATCGCTGCAGTTATTTGCAGAAGTTAAAATCGTGTATTATAATTTAATAATTTCTGTAAACCGTCATGTAGCGGAGAAGTTATCAATGTTTCGAGATTCGGATAGCGTGACGGTATACCAGAAGCATTACAAAGACTGTGCCTGTCAATACAGAGCAGAAATTGACTCAGTAAAGAGATATTTGGTATTTAAATGTACGGGTGCGATCATACCAGCACTAATGCACCGGATGCCATCAAAACTCTGCAGTTAAGCATGCTTGGGCGAGAGTTGTACTAGGATGGGTGACCTCCTAGGAAGGCCTCGTGTTGCAACCCTTTTACTTTTTTTTTATCGCTGCAGTTATTTGCAGAAGTTAAAATCGTGTATTATAATTTAATATTTTCTGAAAACCGTCATGTAGCGGAGAAGTTATCAATGTTTCGAGATTCTGATAGCGTGACGGTATACCAGAAGCATTACAACGACTGTGCCTGTCAATAGAGAGCAGAAATTGACTCAATAAAGAGATATTTGGTATTTAAATGTACGGGTGCGATCATACCAGCACTAATGCACCGGATGCCATCAAAATTCCACAGTTAAGCGTGCTTGGGCGAGAGTAGTGCTAGGATGGGTGACCTCCTGGGAAGGCCTCGTGTTGCAACCCTTTTACTTTTTTTTTATCGCTGATGTTATTTGTAGAAGTTAAAATCGTGTATTATAATTTATTATCCTCAGAAAACCATCATGTAGCGGAAAAGTTATCGATGTTTCGAGATTCTGATAGCGTGACGGGATACCGGAAGCATTAAAACGACTGTGCCGGTCAATAGAGAGCAGAAATTGACTCAGTAAACAGATATTTGCAATTTAAATGTACGGGTGCGATCATACCAGCACTAATGCACCGGATGCCATCAAAACTCCGCAGTTAAGCGTGCTTGGGCGAGAGTAGTACTAGGATGGGTGACCTCCTGGGAAGGACTCGTGTTGCAACCCTTTTACTTTTTTTTATCGCTGCAGTTATTTGCAGAAGTTAAAATCGTGTATTATAATTTATTATCCTGTGAAAACCGTCATGTAGCGGAAAAGTTATCGATGTTTCGAGATTCTGATAGCGTGACGGGATACCGGAAGCATTAAAACGACTGTGCCTGTCAATAGAGAGAAGAAATTGACTCAATAAACAGATATTTGCAATTTAAATGTACGGGTGCGATCATATCAGCACTAATGCACCGGATCCCATCAGAACTCCGCAGTTAAGCGTGCTTGGGCTAGAGTAGTACTAGGAAGGGTGATTTCTTGGGAAGGCCTCGTGTTGCACCCCTTTTACTTTTTTTTTTCGCTGCAGTTATTTGCCGAAGTTAAAATCGTGTATTATAATTTAATATTTTCTGAAAATCGTCATGTAGCGGAGAAGTTATCAATGTTTCGAGATTCTGATAGCGTGAGGGTATACCAGAAGCATTACAACGACTGTGCCTGTTAATAGAGAGCAGAAATTGACTCAATAAAGAGATATTTGGTATTTAAATGTACGGGTGCGATCATACCAGCACTAATGCACCGGATGCCATCAAAACTCCGCAGTTAAGCGTGCTTGGGCGAGAGTAGTACTAGGATGGGTGACCTCCTTGGAAGGCCTCGTGTTGCAACCCTTTTACTTTTTTTTTATCGATGCAGTTATTTGCAAATGTTAAAATCGTGTATTATAATTTATTATCCTCTGAAAACAGTCATGTAGCGGAAAAGTTATCGATGTTTCGAGATTCTGATAGCGTGACGGGATACCGGAAGCATTAAAACGACTGTGCCGGTCAATAGACAGCAGAAATTAACTCAATAAACAGATATTTGCAATT
Organism: Agrostemma githago; assembly: GCA_958450325.1. Taxonomy (NCBI): domain Eukaryota; kingdom Viridiplantae; phylum Streptophyta; class Magnoliopsida; order Caryophyllales; family Caryophyllaceae; genus Agrostemma; species Agrostemma githago. The sequence continues at coordinate 43,738,745 of OY288252.1, forward strand.
TAAATGTACGGGTGCGATAATACCAGCACTAATGCACTGGATCCCATCAGAACTCCGCAGTTAAGCGTGCTTGGGCAAGAGTAGTACTAGGAAGGGTGACCTCGTGGGAAGGCCTCGTGTTGCACCCCTTTTACTTTTTTTTTATCGCTGCAGTTATTTGCAGAAGTTAAAATCGTGTATTATAATTTAATATTCTCTGAAAACCGTCATGTAGCGGAGAAGTTATCAATGTTTCGAGATTCTGATAGCGTGACGGTATACCAGAAGCATTACAACGACTGTGCCTGTCAATAGAGAGCAGAAATTGACTCAATAAAGAGATATTTGGTATTTAAATGTACGGGTGCGATCATACCAGCACTAATGCACCGGATGCCATCAAAATTCCACAGTTAAGCGTGCTTGGGCGAGAGTAGTACTAGGATGGGTGACCTCCTGGGAAGGCCTCGTGTTGCAACCCTTTTACTTTTTTTTTTATCGCTGCAGTTATTTGCAAATGTTAAAATCGTGTATTATAATTTATTATCCTCTGAAAACAGTCATGTAGCGGAAAAGTTATCGATGTTTCGAGATTCTGATAGCGTGACGGGATACCGGAAGCATTAAAACGACTGTGCCGGTCAATAGAGAGCAGAAATTGACTCAATAAACAGATATTTGCAATTTAAATGTACAGGTGTGATCATACCAGCACTAAAGCACCGGATCCCATCAGAACTCCGCAGTTAAGCGTGCTGGGCAAGAGTAGTACTAGGAAGGGTGACCTCCTGGGAAGGCCTCGTGTTGCACCCCTTTTACATTTTTTTTATCGCTGCAGTTATTTGCAGAAGTTAAAATCGTGTATTATAATTTAATAATTTCTGAAAACCGTCATGTAGCGGAGAAGTTATCAATGTTTCGAGATTCGGATAGCGTGACGGTATACTAGAAGCATTACAAAGACTGTGCCTGTCAATACAGACCAGAAATTGACTCAATAAAGAGATATTTGGTATTTAAATGTACGGGTGCGATCATACCAGCACTAATGCACCGGATGCCATCAAAACTCCGCAGTTAAGCGTGCTTGGGCGAGAGTAGTACTAGGATGGGTGACCTCCTGGGAAGGCCTCGTGTTGCAACCCTTTTACTTTTTTTTTATCGCTGCAGTTATTTGCAGATGTTAAAATCGTGTATTATAATTTATTATCCTCTGAAAACAGTCATGTAGCGGAAAAGTTATCGATGTTTCGAGATTCTGATAGCGTGAGGGGATACCGGAAGCATTTAAACGACTGTGTCAGTCAATAGAGAGCTGAAATTGACTCAATAAACAGATATTTGCAATTTAAATGTACGGGTGCGATCATACCAGCACTAATGCACTGGATCCCATCAGAACTCCGCAGTTAAGCGTGCTTGGTCAAGAGTAGTACTAGGAAGGGTGACCTCCTAGGAAGGCCTCGTGTTTCACCCCTTTTACTTTTTTTTATCGCTGCAGTTATTTGCAGAAGTTAAAATCGTGTATTATAATTTAATAATTTCTGTAAACCGTCATGTAGCGGAGAAGTTATCAATGTTTCGAGATTCGGATAGCGTGACGGTATACCAGAAGCATTACAAAGACTGTGCCTGTCAATACAGAGCAGAAATTGACTCAGTAAAGAGATATTTGGTATTTAAATGTACGGGTGCGATCATACCAGCACTAATGCACCGGATGCCATCAAAACTCTGCAGTTAAGCATGCTTGGGCGAGAGTTGTACTAGGATGGGTGACCTCCTAGGAAGGCCTCGTGTTGCAACCCTTTTACTTTTTTTTTATCGCTGCAGTTATTTGCAGAAGTTAAAATCGTGTATTATAATTTAATATTTTCTGAAAACCGTCATGTAGCGGAGAAGTTATCAATGTTTCGAGATTCTGATAGCGTGACGGTATACCAGAAGCATTACAACGACTGTGCCTGTCAATAGAGAGCAGAAATTGACTCAATAAAGAGATATTTGGTATTTAAATGTACGGGTGCGATCATACCAGCACTAATGCACCGGATGCCATCAAAATTCCACAGTTAAGCGTGCTTGGGCGAGAGTAGTGCTAGGATGGGTGACCTCCTGGGAAGGCCTCGTGTTGCAACCCTTTTACTTTTTTTTTATCGCTGATGTTATTTGTAGAAGTTAAAATCGTGTATTATAATTTATTATCCTCAGAAAACCATCATGTAGCGGAAAAGTTATCGATGTTTCGAGATTCTGATAGCGTGACGGGATACCGGAAGCATTAAAACGACTGTGCCGGTCAATAGAGAGCAGAAATTGACTCAGTAAACAGATATTTGCAATTTAAATGTACGGGTGCGATCATACCAGCACTAATGCACCGGATGCCATCAAAACTCCGCAGTTAAGCGTGCTTGGGCGAGAGTAGTACTAGGATGGGTGACCTCCTGGGAAGGACTCGTGTTGCAACCCTTTTACTTTTTTTTATCGCTGCAGTTATTTGCAGAAGTTAAAATCGTGTATTATAATTTATTATCCTGTGAAAACCGTCATGTAGCGGAAAAGTTATCGATGTTTCGAGATTCTGATAGCGTGACGGGATACCGGAAGCATTAAAACGACTGTGCCTGTCAATAGAGAGAAGAAATTGACTCAATAAACAGATATTTGCAATTTAAATGTACGGGTGCGATCATATCAGCACTAATGCACCGGATCCCATCAGAACTCCGCAGTTAAGCGTGCTTGGGCTAGAGTAGTACTAGGAAGGGTGATTTCTTGGGAAGGCCTCGTGTTGCACCCCTTTTACTTTTTTTTTTCGCTGCAGTTATTTGCCGAAGTTAAAATCGTGTATTATAATTTAATATTTTCTGAAAATCGTCATGTAGCGGAGAAGTTATCAATGTTTCGAGATTCTGATAGCGTGAGGGTATACCAGAAGCATTACAACGACTGTGCCTGTTAATAGAGAGCAGAAATTGACTCAATAAAGAGATATTTGGTATTTAAATGTACGGGTGCGATCATACCAGCACTAATGCACCGGATGCCATCAAAACTCCGCAGTTAAGCGTGCTTGGGCGAGAGTAGTACTAGGATGGGTGACCTCCTTGGAAGGCCTCGTGTTGCAACCCTTTTACTTTTTTTTTATCGATGCAGTTATTTGCAAATGTTAAAATCGTGTATTATAATTTATTATCCTCTGAAAACAGTCATGTAGCGGAAAAGTTATCGATGTTTCGAGATTCTGATAGCGTGACGGGATACCGGAAGCATTAAAACGACTGTGCCGGTCAATAGACAGCAGAAATTAACTCAATAAACAGATATTTGCAATTTAAATGTACGGGTGCGATAATACCAGCACTAATGCACTGGATCCCATCAGAACTCCGCAGTTAAGCGTGCTTGGGCAAGAGTAGTACTAGGAAGGGTGACCTCGTGGGAAGGCCTCGTGTTGCACCCCTTTTACTTTTTTTTTATCGCTGCAGTTATTTGCAGAAGTTAAAATCGTGTATTATAATTTAATATTCTCTGAAAACCGTCATGTAGCGGAGAAGTTATCAATGTTTCGAGATTCTGATAGCGTGACGGTATACCAGAAGCATTACAACGACTGTGCCTGTCAATAGAGAGCAGAAATTGACTCAATAAAGAGATATTTGGTATTTAAATGTACGGGTGCGATCATACCAGCACTAATGCACCGGATGCCATCAAAATTCCACAGTTAAGCGTGCTTGGGCGAGAGTAGTACTAGGATGGGTGACCTCCTGGGAAGGCCTCGTGTTGCAACCCTTTTACTTTTTTTTTTATCGCTGCAGTTATTTGCAAATGTTAAAATCGTGTATTATAATTTATTATCCTCTGAAAACAGTCATGTAGCGGAAAAGTTATCGATGTTTCGAGATTCTGATAGCGTGACGGGATACCGGAAGCATTAAAACGACTGTGCCGGTCAATAGAGAGCAGAAATTGACTCAATAAACAGATATTTGCAATTTAAATGTACAGGTGTGATCATACCAGCACTAAAGCACCGGATCCCATCAGAACTCCGCAGTTAAGCGTGCTGGGCAAGAGTAGTACTAGGAAGGGTGACCTCCTGGGAAGGCCTCGTGTTGCACCCCTTTTACATTTTTTTTATCGCTGCAGTTATTTGCAGAAGTTAAAATCGTGTATTATAATTTAATAATTTCTGAAAACCGTCATGTAGCGGAGAAGTTATCAATGTTTCGAGATTCGGATAGCGTGACGGTATACTAGAAGCATTACAAAGACTGTGCCTGTCAATACAGACCAGAAATTGACTCAATAAAGAGATATTTGGTATTTAAATGTACGGGTGCGATCATACCAGCACTAATGCACCGGATGCCATCAAAACTCCGCAGTTAAGCGTGCTTGGGCGAGAGTAGTACTAGGATGGGTGACCTCCTGGGAAGGCCTCGTGTTGCAACCCTTTTACTTTTTTTTTATCGCTGCAGTTATTTGCAGATGTTAAAATCGTGTATTATAATTTATTATCCTCTGAAAACAGTCATGTAGCGGAAAAGTTATCGATGTTTCGAGATTCTGATAGCGTGAGGGGATACCGGAAGCATTTAAACGACTGTGTCAGTCAATAGAGAGCTGAAATTGACTCAATAAACAGATATTTGCAATTTAAATGTACGGGTGCGATCATACCAGCACTAATGCACTGGATCCCATCAGAACTCCGCAGTTAAGCGTGCTTGGTCAAGAGTAGTACTAGGAAGGGTGACCTCCTAGGAAGGCCTCGTGTTTCACCCCTTTTACTTTTTTTTATCGCTGCAGTTATTTGCAGAAGTTAAAATCGTGTATTATAATTTAATAATTTCTGTAAACCGTCATGTAGCGGAGAAGTTATCAATGTTTCGAGATTCGGATAGCGTGACGGTATACCAGAAGCATTACAAAGACTGTGCCTGTCAATACAGAGCAGAAATTGACTCAGTAAAGAGATATTTGGTATTTAAATGTACGGGTGCGATCATACCAGCACTAATGCACCGGATGCCATCAAAACTCTGCAGTTAAGCATGCTTGGGCGAGAGTTGTACTAGGATGGGTGACCTCCTAGGAAGGCCTCGTGTTGCAACCCTTTTACTTTTTTTTTATCGCTGCAGTTATTTGCAGAAGTTAAAATCGTGTATTATAATTTAATATTTTCTGAAAACCGTCATGTAGCGGAGAAGTTATCAATGTTTCGAGATTCTGATAGCGTGACGGTATACCAGAAGCATTACAACGACTGTGCCTGTCAATAGAGAGCAGAAATTGACTCAATAAAGAGATATTTGGTATTTAAATGTACGGGTGCGATCATACCAGCACTAATGCACCGGATGCCATCAAAATTCCACAGTTAAGCGTGCTTGGGCGAGAGTAGTGCTAGGATGGGTGACCTCCTGGGAAGGCCTCGTGTTGCAACCCTTTTACTTTTTTTTATCGCTGATGTTATTTGTAGAAGTTAAAATCGTGTATTATAATTTATTATCCTCAGAAAACCATCATGTAGCGGAAAAGTTATCGATGTTTCGAGATTCTGATAGCGTGACGGGATACCGGAAGCATTAAAACGACTGTGCCGGTCAATAGAGAGCAGAAATTGACTCAGTAAACAGATATTTGCAATTTAAATGTACGGGTGCGATCATACCAGCACTAATGCACCGGATGCCATCAAAACTCCGCAGTTAAGCGTGCTTGGGCGAGAGTAGTACTAGGATGGGTGACCTCCTGGGAAGGACTCGTGTTGCAACCCTTTTACTTTTTTTTATCGCTGCAGTTATTTGCAGAAGTTAAAATCGTGTATTATAATTTATTATCCTGCGAAAACCGTCATGTAGCGGAAAAGTTATCGATGTTTCGAGATTCTGATAGCGTGACGGGATACCGGAAGCATTAAAACGACTGTGCCTGTCAATAGAGAGAAGAAATTGACTCAATAAACAGATATTTGCAATTTAAATGTACGGGTGCGATCATATCAGCACTAATGCACCGGATCCCATCAGAACTCCGCAGTTAAGCGTGCTTGGGCTAGAGTAGTACTAGGAAGGGTGATTTCTTGGGAAGGCCTCGTGTTGCACCCCTTTTACTTTTTTTTTTCGCTGCAGTTATTTGCCGAAGTTAAAATCGTGTATTATAATTTAATATTTTCTGAAAATCGTCATGTAGCGGAGAAGTTATCAATGTTTCGAGATTCTGATAGCGTGAGGGTATACCAGAAGCATTACAACGACTGTGCCTGTTAATAGAGAGCAGAAATTGACTCAATAAAGAGATATTTGGTATTTAAATGTACGGGTGCGATCATACCAGCACTAATGCACCGGATGCCATCAAAACTCCGCAGTTAAGCGTGCTTGGGCGAGAGTAGTACTAGGATGGGTGACCTCCTTGGAAGGCCTCGTGTTGCAACCCTTTTACTTTTTTTTTATCGATGCAGTTATTTGCAAATGTTAAAATCGTGTATTATAATTTATTATCCTCTGAAAACAGTCATGTAGCGGAAAAGTTATCGATGTTTCGAGATTCTGATAGCGTGACGGGATACCGGAAGCATTAAAACGACTGTGCCGGTCAATAGACAGCAGAAATTAACTCAATAAACAGATATTTGCAATTTAAATGTACGGGTGCGATAATACCAGCACTAATGCACTGGATCCCATCAGAACTCCGCAGTTAAGCGTGCTTGGGCAAGAGTAGTACTAGGAAGGGTGACCTCGTGGGAAGGCCTCGTGTTGCACCCCTTTTACTTTTTTTTATCGCTGCAGTTATTTGCAGAAGTTAAAATCGTGTATTATAATTTAATATTCTCTGAAAACCATCATGTAGCGGAGAAGTTATCAATGTTTCGAGATTCTGATAGCGTGACGGTATACCAGAAGCATTACAACGACTGTGCCTGTCAATCGAGAGCAGAAATTGACTCAATAAAGAGATATTTGGTATTTAAATGTACGGGTGCGATCATACCAGCACTAATGCACCGGATGCCATCAAAATTCCACAGTTAAGCATGCTTGGGCGAGAGTAGTGCTAGGATGGGTGACCACCTTGGAAGGCCTCGTGTTGCAACCCTTTTACTTTTTTTTTTATCGCTGCAGTTATTTGCAAAAGTTAAAATCGTGTATTATAATTTATTATCCTCTGAAAACAGTCATGTAGCGGAAAAGTTATCGATGTTTCGAGATTCTGATAGCGTGACGGGATACCGGAAGCATTAAAACGACTGTGCCGGTGAATAGACAGCAGAAATTGACTCAATAAACAGATATTTGCAATTTAAATGTACGGGTGCGATCATATCAGCCCTAAAGCACCGGATCCCATCAGAACTCCGCAGTTAAGCGTGCTTGGGCTAGAGTAGTACTAGGAAGGGTGATTTCCTGGGAAGGCCTCGTGTTGCACCCCTTTTACTTTTTTTTTATCGCTGCAGTTATTTGCAGAAGTTAAAATCGTGTATTATAATTTAATATTTTCTGAAAACCGTCATGTAGCGGAGAAGTTGTCAATGTTTCGAGATTCTGATAGCGTGAGGGTATACCAGAAGCATTACAACGACTGTGCCTGTCAATAGAGAGCAGAAATTGACTCAATAAAGAGATATTTGGTATTTAAATGTACGGGTGCGATCATACCAGCACTAATGCACCGGATGCCATCAAAACTCCGTAGTTAAGCGTGCTTGGGCGAGAGTAGTACTAGGATGGGTGACCTCCTTGGAAGGCCTCGTGTTGCAACCCTTTTACTTTTTTTTTATCGCTGCAGTTATTTGCAAATGTTAAAATCGTGTATTATAATTTATTATCCTCTGAAAACAGTCATGTAGCGGAAAAGTTATCGATGTTTCGAGATTCTGATAGCGTGACGGGATACCGGAAGCATTAAAACGACTGTGCCGGTCAATAGAGAGCAAAAATTGACTCAATAAACAGATATTTGCAATTTAAATGTACGGGTGCGATCATACCAGCACTAATGCACCGGATCCCATTAGAACTCCGCAGTTAAGCGTGCTTGGGCAAGAGTAGTACTAGAAAGGGTGACCTCCTGGGAAGGCCTCGTGTTGCACCCCTTTTACTTTTTTTTTATCGCTGCAGTTATTTGCAGAAGTTAAAATCGTGTATTATAATTTAATATTTTCTGAAAACCGTCATGTAGCGGAGAAGTTATCAATGTTTCGAGATTCTGATAGCGTGACGGTATACCAGAAGCATTACAACGACTGTGTCTGTCAATAGAGAGCAGAAATTGACTCAATAAAGAGATATTTGGTATTTAAATGTACGGGTGCGATCATACCAGCACTAATGCACCGGATGCCATCAAAACTCCGCAGTTAAGCGTGCTTGGGCGAGAGTAGTATTAGGATGGGTGACCTCCTGGGAAGGCCTCGTGTTGCAACCCTTTTACTTTTTTTTTATCGCTACAGTTATTTGTAGAAGTTAAAATCGTGTATTATAATTTATTATCCTCAGAAAACCGTCATGTAGCGGAAAAGTTATCGATGTTTCGAGATTCTGATAGCGTGACGGGATACCGGAAGCATTAAAACGACTGTGCCGGTCAATAGAGAGCAAAAATTGACTCAATAAACAGATATTTGCAATTTAAATGTACGGGTGCGATCATACCAGCACTAATGCACCGGATCCCATTAGAACTCCACAGTTAAGCGTGCTTGGGCAAGAGTAGTACTAGGAAGGGTGACCTCCTGGGAAGGCCTCGTGTTGCACCCCTTTTACTTTTTTTTTTTTTATCGCTGCAGTTATTTGCAGAAGTTAAAATCGTGTATTATAATTTAATATTTTCTGAAAACCGTCATGTAGCGGAGAAGTTATCAATGTTTCGAGATTCTGATAGCGTGACGGTATACCAGAAGCATTAAAACGACTGTGCCGGTCAATAGAGAGCAGAAATTGACTCAATAAAGAGATATTTGGTATTTAAATGTACGGGTGCGATCATACCAGCACTAATGCACCGGATGCCATCAGAACTCCGCAGTTAAGCGTGCTTGGGCAAGAGTAGTACTAGGAAGGGTGACCTCCTGGGAAGGCCTCGTGTTGCACCCCTTTTACTTTTTTTTTATCGCTGCAGTTATTTGCAGAAGTTAAAATCGTGTATTATAATTTAATATTCTCTGAAAACCATCATGTAGCGGAGAAGTTATCAATGTTTCGAGATTCTGATAGCGTGACGGTATACCAGAAGCATTACAACGACTGTGCCTGTCAATAGAGAGCAGAAATTGACTCAATAAAGAGATATTTGCAATTTAAATGTACGGGTGCGATCATACCAGCACTAATGCACCGGATGCCATCAAAATTCCACAGTTAAGCGTGCTTCGGCGAGAGTAGTGCTAGGATGGGTGACCTCCTGGGAAGGCCTCGTGTTGCAACCCTTTTACTTTTTTTTTTTATCGCTGCAGTTATTTGTAGAAGTTAAAATCGTGTATTATAATTTATTATCCTCATAAAACCGTCATGTAGCGGAAAAGTTATCGATGTTTCGAGATTCTGATAGCGTGACGGGATACCGGAAGCATTAAAACGACTGTGCCGGTCAATAGAGAGCAGAAATTGACTCAATAAACAGATATTTGCAATTTAAATGTACGGGTGCGATCATATCAGCACTAAAGCACCGGATCCCATCAGAACTCCGCAGATAAGCGTGCTTGGGCTAGAGTAGTACTAGGAAGGGTGATTTCCTGGGAAGGCCTCGTGTTGCACCCCTTTTACTTTTTTTTTTTATCGCTGCAGTTATTTGCAGAAGTTAAAATCGTGTATTATAATTTAATATTTTCTGAAAACCGTCATGTAGCGGAGAAGTTATCAATGTTTCGAGATTCTGATAGCGTGACGGTATACCAGAAGCATTAAAACGACTGTGCCGGTCAATAGAGAGCAGAAATTGACTCAATAAAGAGATATTTGGTATTTAAATGTACGGGTGCGATCATACCAGCACTAATGCACCGGATGCCATCAGAACTCCGCAGTTAAGCGTGCTTGGGCAAGAGTAGTACTAGGAAGGGTGACCTCCTGGGAAGGCCTCGTGTTGCACCCCTTTTACTTTTTTTTTATCGCTGCAGTTATTTGCAGAAGTTAAAATCGTGTATTATAATTTAATATTCTCTGAAAACCATCATGTAGCGGAGAAGTTATCAATGTTTCGAGATTCTGATAGCGTGACGGTATACCAGAAGCATTACAACGACTGTGCCTGTCAATAGAGAGCAGAAATTGACTCAATAAAGAGATATTTGCAATTTAAATGTACGGGTGCGATCATACCAGCACTAATGCACCGGATGCCATCAAAATTCCACAGTTAAGCGTGCTTCGGCGAGAGTAGTGCTAGGATGGGTGACCTCCTGGGAAGGCCTCGTGTTGCAACCCTTTTACTTTTTTTTTTTATCGCTGCAGTTATTTGTAGAAGTTAAAATCGTGTATTATAATTTATTATCCTCATAAAACCGTCATGTAGCGGAAAAATTATCGATGTTTCGAGATTCTGATAGCGTGACGGGATACCGGAAGCATTAAAACGACTGTGCCGGTCAATAGAGAGCAGAAATTGACTCAATAAACAGATATTTGCAATTTAAATGTACGGGTGCGATCATATCAGCACTAAAGCACCGGATCCCATCAGAACTCCGCAGATAAGCGTGCTTGGGCTAGAGTAGTACTAGGAAGGGTGATTTCCTGGGAAGGCCTCGTGTTGCACCCCTTTTACTTTTTTTTTTATCGCTGCAGTTATTTGCAGAAGTTAAAATCGTGTATTATAATTTAATATTTTCTGAAAACCGTCATGTAGCGGAGAAGTTATCAATGTTTCGAGATTCTGATAGCGTGACGGTATACCAGAAGCATTAAAACGACTGTGCCGGTCAATAGAGAGCAGAAATTGACTCAATAAAGAGATATTTGGTATTTAAATGTACGGGTGCGATCATACCAGCACTAATGCACCGGATGCCATCAGAACTCCGCAGTTAAGCGTGCTTGGGCAAGAGTAGTACTAGGAAGGGTGACCTCCTGGGAAGGCCTCGTGTTGCACCCCTTTTACTTTTTTTTTATCGCTGCAGTTATTTGCAGAAGTTAAAATCGTGTATTATAATTTAATATTCTCTGAAAACCATCATGTAGCGGAGAAGTTATCAATGTTTCGAGATTCTGATAGCGTGACGGTATACCAGAAGCATTACAACGACTGTGCCTGTCAATAGAGAGCAGAAATTGACTCAATAAAGAGATATTTGCAATTTAAATGTACGGGTGCGATCATACCAGCACTAATGCACCGGATGCCATCAAAATTCCACAGTTAAGCGTGCTTCGGCGAGAGTAGTGCTAGGATGGGTGACCTCCTGGGAAGGCCTCGTGTTGCAACCCTTTTACTTTTTTTTTTTATCGCTGCAGTTATTTGTAGAAGTTAAAATCGTGTATTATAATTTATTATCCTCATAAAACCGTCATGTAGCGGAAAAGTTATCGATGTTTCGAGATTCTGATAGCGTGACGGGATACCGGAAGCATTAAAACGACTGTGTCGGTCAATAGAGAGCAGAAATTGACTCAATAAACAGATATTTGCAATTTAAATGTACGGGTGCGATCATATCAGCACTAAAGCACCGGATCCCATCAGAACTCCGCAGATAAGCGTGCTTGGGCTAGAGTAGTACTAGGAAGGGTGATTTCCTGGGAAGGCCTCGTGTTGCACCCCTTTTACTTTTTTTTTTATCGCTGCAGTTATTTGCAGAAGTTAAAATCGTGTATTATAATTTAATATTTTCTGAAAACCGTCATGTAGCGGAGAAGTTATCAATGTTTCGAGATTCTGATAGCGTGACGGTATACCAGAAGCATTACAACGACTGTGCCTGTCAATAGAGAGCAGAAATTGACTCAATAAAGAGATATTTGGTATTTAAATGTACGGGTGCGATCATACCAGCACTAATGCACCGGATGCCATCAAAACTCCGCAGTTAAGCGTGCTTGGGCGAGAGTAGTACTAGGATGGGTGACCTCCTTGGAAGGCCTCGTGTTGCAACCCTTTTACTTTTTTTTTATCGCTGCAGTTATTTGCAGATGTTAAAATCGTGTATTATAATTTATTATCCTCTGAAAACAGTCATGTAGCGGAAAAGTTATCTATGTTTCGAGATACTGATAGCGTGACGGGATACCGGAAGCATTAAAACGACTGTGCCGGTCAATAGAGAGCAGAAATTGACTCAATAAACAGATATTTGCAATTTAAATGTACGGGTGCGATCATACTAGCACTAAAGCACCGGATCCCATCAGAACTCCGCAGTTAAGCGTGCTTGGGCAAGAGTAGTACTAGGAAGGGTGACCTCCTGGGAAGGCCTCGTGTTGCACCCCTTTTACTTTTTTTTTATCGCTGCAGTTATTTGCAGAAGTTAAAATCGTGTATTATAATTTAATATTTTCTGAAAACCGTCATGTAGCGGAGAAGTTATCAATGTTTCGAGATTCTGATAGCGTGACGGTATACCAGAAGCATTGCAACGACTGTGCCTGTCAATAGAGAGCAGAAATTGACTCAATAAAGAGATATTTGGTATTTAAATGTACGGGTGCGATCATACCAGCACTAATGCACCGGATGCCATCAAAACTCCGCAGTTAAGCGTGCTTGGCGAGAGTAGTACTAGGATGGGTGACCTCCTGGGAAGGCCTCGTGTTGCAACCCTTTTTCTTTTTTTTTTTATCGCTGCAGTTATTTGCAGAAGTTAAAATAATGTATTATAATTTATTATCCTCTGAAAACCGTCATGTATCGGAAAAGTTATCGATGTTTCGAGATTCTGATAGCGTGACGGGATACCGGAAGCATTAAAACTACTGTGCCGGCCAATAGAGAGCAGAAATTGACTCAATAAACAGATATTTGCAATTTAAATGTACGGGTGCAATCATACCAGCACTAAAGAACCGGATCCCATCAGAACTCCGCAGTTAAGCGTGCTTGGGCAAGAGTAGTACTAAGATGGGTGACCTCCTGGGAAGGCCTCGTGTTGCAACCCTTTTACTTTTTTTTTATCGCTGCAGTTATTTGCAGAAGTTAAAATCGTGTATTATAATTTAATATTCTTTGAAAACCGTCATGTAGCGGAGAAGTTATCAATGTTTCGAGATTCTGATAGCGTGACGGTATACTAGAAGCATTACAACGACTGTGCCTGTCAATAGAGAGCAGAAATTGACTCAATAAAGAGATATTTGGTATTTAAATGTACGGGTGCGATCATACCAGCACTAATGCACCGGATGCCAGCAAAACTCCGCAGTTAAGCGTGCTTGGGCGAGAGTAGTACTAGGATGGGTGACCTCCTGGGAAGGCCTCGTGTTGTAACCCTTTTACTTTTTTTTTTATCGCTGCAGTTATTTGCAGATGTTAAAATCGTGTATTATAATTTATTATCCTCTGAAAACAGTCATGTAGCGGAAAAGTTATCTATGTTTCGAGATTCTGATAGCGTGACGGGATACCGGAAGCATTAAAACGACTGTGCCGGTCAATAGAGAGCAGAAATTGACTCAATAAACAGATATTTGCAATTTAAATGTACGGGTGCGATCATATCAGCACTAAAGCACCGGATCCTATCAGAACTCCGCAGATAAGCGTGCTTGGGCTAGAGTAGTACTAGGAAGGGTGATTTCCTGGGAAGGCCTCGTGTTGCACCCCTTTTACTTTTTTTTTATCGCTGCAGTTATTTGCAGAAGTTAAAATCGTGTATTATAATTTAATATTTTCTGAAAACCGTCATGTAGCGGAGAAGTTATCAATGTTTCGAGATTCTGATAGCGTGACGGTATACCAGAAGCATTACAACGACTGTGCCTGTCAATAGAGAGCAGAAATTGACTCAATAAAGAGATATTTGGTATTTAAATGTACGGGTGCGATCATACCAGCACTAATGCACCGGATGCCATCAAAACTCCGCAGTTAAGCGTGCTTGGCGAGAGTAGTACTAGGATGGGTTACCTCCTGGGAAGGCCTCGTGTTGCAACCCTTTTTCTTTTTTTTTTATCGCTGCAGTTATTTGCAGAAGTTAAAATAATGTATTATAATTTATTATCCTCTGAAAACCGTCATGTATCGGAAAAGTTATCGATGTTTCGAGATTCTGATAGCGTGACGGGATACCGGAAGCATTAAAACTACTGTGCCGGTCAATAGAGAGCAGAAATTGACTCAATAAACAGATATTTGCAATTTAAATGTACGGGTGCAATCATACCAGCACTAAAGAACCGGATCCCATCAGAACTCCGCAGTTAAGCGTGCTTGGGCAAGAGTAGTACTAAGATGGGTGACCTCCTGGGAAGGCCTCGTGTTGCAACCCTTTTACTTTTTTTTTTTATCGCTGCAGTTATTTGCAGAAGTTAAAATCGTGTATTATAATTTAATATTCTTTGAAAACCGTCATGTAGCGGAGAAGTTATCAATGTTTCGAGATTCTGATAGCGTGACGGTATACTAGAAGCATTACAACGACTGTGCCTGTCAATAGAGAGCAGAAATTGACTCAATAAAGAGATATTTGGTATTTAAATGTACGGGTGCGATCATACCAGCACTAATGCACCGGATGCCAGCAAAACTCCGCAGTTAAGCGTGCTTGGGCGAGAGTAGTACTAGGATGGGTGACCTCCTGGGAAGGCCTCGTGTTGCAACCCTTTTTCTTTTTTTTTTATCGCTGCAGTTATTTGTAGAAGTTAAAATAATGTATTATAATTTATTATCCTCTGAAAACCGTCATGTATCGGAAAAGTTATCGATGTTTCGAGATTCTGATAGCGTGACGGGATACCGGAAGCATTAAAACTACTGTGCCGCTCAATAGAGAGCAGAAATTGACTCAATAAACAGATATTTGCAATTTAAATGTACGGGTGCAATCATACCAGCACTAAAGAACCGGATCCCATCAGAACTCCGCAGTTAAGCGTGCTTGGGCAAGAGTAGTACTAAGATGGGTGACCTCCTGGGAAGGCCTCGTGTTGCAACCCTTTTACTTTTTTTTTTATCGCTGCAGTTATTTGCAGAAGTTAAAATCGTGTATTATAATTTAATATTCTTTGAAAACCGTCATGTAGCGGAGAAGTTATCAATGTTTCGAGATTCTGATAGCGTGACGGTATACTAGAAGCATTACAACGACTGTGCCTGTCAATAGAGAGCAGAAATTGACTCAATAAAGAGATATTTGGTATTTAAATGTACGGGTGCGATCATACCAGCACTAATGCACCGGATGCCAGCAAAACTCCGCAGTTAAGCGTGCTTGGGCGAGAGTAGTACTAGGATGGGTGACCTCCTGGGAAGGCCTCGTGTTGCAACCCTGTTACTTTTTTTTTTATCGCTGCAGTTATTTGCAGAAGTTAAAATCGTGTATTATAATTTATTATCCTCTGAAAACCGTCATGTAGCGGAAAAGTTATTGATCTTTCGAGATTCTGATAGCGTGACGGGATACCGGAAACATTAAAATGACTGTGCCGGTCAATAGAGAGCAGAAATTGACTCAATAAACAGATATTTGCAATTTAAATGTACGGGTGCGATCATACCAGCTCTAATGCACCAGATCCCATCAGAACTCCGCGGTTAAGCGTGCTTGGGCGAGAGTAGTACTAGGATGGGTTACCTCCTGGGAAGGCCTCATGTTGCACCCCTTTTACTTCTTTTTTATCGCTGCAGATGGTTACAAAATTTAAAATTGTGTATTATAATTTGATATCCTCTAAAAACCGTCATGTAGCAGAAAAGTTATTGATGTTACAATATTCTAATAGCGTAACGGTATACCGGTAGCATTAAAACGACTGTGCTGGTCAATAGTGAGCAAAAATTGTCTTAATAAAGAGATATTTGCAATATAAACGTACGGGTGCGATCATACCAGCACTAATGCACCGGATCCCATCAGAGCTCCGCGGTTAAGCATGCTTGGGCGAGAGTAGTACTCGGATGGGTGACCTTCTGGGAAGACCTCGTGTTGCACCCCTTTTACTTTTTTCTTATCGCTGTATATAATTACAGAAGTTAAAATCGTGTATTATAATTTTATGACCTCTAAAAACTGTCATGTTGCGGAAAAGTTATCGATATTACAAGATTGTGATAGCGTTACGGTAAACCGGAAGCATTACAACGACTGTGCTGGTCAATAGAGAGCAGAATATGACTCAATACACAGATATTTTCAATATAAACGTACGGGTGCAATCATACCAGCACTAATGCACCGGATCCCATCAGAGCTCCGCGGTTAAGCATGCTTGGGCGAGAGTAGTACTCGGATGGGTGACCTTCTGGGAAGACCTCGTGTTGCACCCCTTTTACTTTTTTCTTATCGCTATAGATAATTACAGAAGTTTAAATCGTGTATTATAATTTGATATCCTCTCAAAACCGTCATGTAGCGGAAAAGATATCGATGTTACGAGATTCTAATAGCGTAACGGTATACCGGAAGCATTACAACGACTGTGCTGGTTAATAGAGAGCAGAAATTGACTCAATAAAGGGAAATTTGCAATATAAACGTACAGGTGTGATCATACAAGCACTAATGCACCGGATCCCATCAAAACCCCGCAGTTAAGCGTGCTTGGGCGAGAGTAGTACTAGGATGGGTGACCTCCTGGGAAGGCCTCGTGTTGCACCCCTTTTACTTTTTTTTTTATCGCTGCAGTTATTTACAGAAGTTAAAATCGTGTATTATAATTTAATAACCTCTGAAAACCGTCATGTAGCGGAAAATTTATCGATGTTTCGAGATTCTAATAGCGTGACGGTATACCAGAAGCATTACAACGACTGTGTCGGTCAATAAACAGCAGAAATTGACTCAATAAAGAGATATTTGCAATTTAAATGTACGGGTGCGATCATACTAGCACTAATGCACCGGATCCCATCAGAACTCCGTAGTTAAGCGTGCTTGGGCGAGTGTAGTACTAGGAAGGGTGACCTCCTGGGAAGGCCTCGTGTTGCACCCTTTTTACTTTTTTTTTTATCGCTACAGTTATTTGCAGAAGTTAAAATCGTGTATTAAAATTTAATATTCTCTGAAAACCGTCATGTAGCGGAAAAGTTATCGATGTTTCGAGATTCTGATAGCGTGACGGTATACCGGAAACATTAAAAGGACTGTGCCGGTCAATAGAGAGCAGAAATTGACTCAATAAACAGATATTTGCAATTTAAATGTACGGGTGCGATCATACCAGCTCTAATGCACCAGATCCCATCAGAACTCCGCGGTTAAGCGTGCTTGGGCGAGAGTAGTACTAGGATGGGTTACCTCCTGGGAAGGCCTCATGTTGCACCCCTTTTACTTCTTTTTTATCGCTGCAGATGGTTACAAAATTTAAAATTGTGTATTATAATTTGATATCCTCCAAAAACCGTCATGTAGCAGAAAAGTTATTGATGTTACAATATTCTATTAGCGTAACGGTATACCGGTAGCATTAAAACGACTGTGCTGGTCAATAGTGAGCAAAAATTGTCTTAATAAAGAGATATTTGCAATATAAACGTACGGGTGCGATCATACCAGCACTAATGCACCGGATCCCATCAGAGCTCCGCGGTTAAGCATGCTTGGGCGAGAGTAGTACTCGGATGGGTGACCTTCTGGGAAGACCTCGTGTTGCACCCCTTTTACTTTTTTCTTATCGCTGTATATAATTACAGAAGTTAAAATCGTGTATTATAATTTTATGACCTCTAAAAACTGTCATGTTGCGGAAAAGTTATCGATATTACAAGATTGTGATAGCGTTACGGTAAACCGGAAGCATTACAACGACTGTGCTGGTCAATAGAGAGCAGAATATGACTCAATACACAGATATTTTCAATATAAACGTACGGGTGCAATCATACCAGCACTAATGCACCGGATCCCATCAGAACTCCGTAGTTAAGCTTGCTTGGGTGAGATTAGTACTAGGATGGGTGACCTCCTAGGAAGGCCTCGTGTTGCACCCATTTTACTTTTTTTTATCGCTATAGATAATTACAGAAGTTTAAATCGTGTATTATAATTTGATATCCTCTCAAAACCGTCATGTAGCGGAAAAGATATCGATGTTACGAGATTCTAATAGCGTAACGGTATACCGGAAGCATTACAACGACTGTGCTGGTTAATAGAGAGCAGAAATTGACTCAATAAAGAGATATTTGCAATATAAACGTACAGGTGTGATCATACAAGCACTAATGCACCGGATCCCATCAAAACCCCGCAGTTAAGCGTGCTTGGGCGAGAGTAGTACTAGGATGGGTGACCTTCTAGGAAGGCCTCGTGTTTCACCCCTTTTACTTTTATTTATCGCTGTAGATAATTACAGAAGTTAAATCGTGTATTATAATTTAATATTCCCTAAAAACCGTCATGTAGTGGAAAAGTTATTGATGTTTCGAGATTATGATAACGTGACGGTATACCGGAAGCATTACAACGACTGTGCCGGTCAATAGAGAGAAGAAATTGACTCAATAAAGAGATATTTGGAATTTAAATGTACGGGTGCGATCATACCAGCACTAATGCACCGGATCCCATCAGAACTCCGCAGTTAAGCGTGCTTGGGCGAGAGTTGTACTAGGATGGGTGACCTCCTGGGAAGGCCTCGTGTTGCACCCCTTTTACTTTTTTTTTTATCGCTGCAGTTATTTACAGAAGTTAAAATCGTGTATTATAATTTAATAACCTCTGAAAACCGTCATGTAGCGGAAAAGTTATCGATGTTTCGAGATTCTAATAGCGTGACGGTATACCGAAAGCATTACAACGACTGTGTCGGTCAATAAACAGCAGAAATTGACTCAATAAAGAGATATTTGCAATTTAAATGTACGGGTGCGATCATACCAGCACTAATGCACCGGATCCCATCAGAACTCCGTAGTTAAGCGTGCTTGGGCGAGTGTAGTACTTGGAAGGGTGACCTCCTGGGAAGGCCTCGTGTTGCACCCTTTTTACTCTTTTTTTTTTATCGCTACAGTTATTTGCAGAAGTTAAAATCGTGTATTAAAATTTAATATTCTCTGAAAACTGTCATGTAGCGGAAAAGTTATCGATGTTTCGAGATTCTGATAGCGTGACGGTATACCGGAAACATTAAAAGGACTGTGCCGGTCAATAGAGAGCAGAAATTGACTCAATAAACAGATATTTGCAATTTAAATGTACGGGTGCGATCATACCAGCTCTAATGCACCAGATCCCATCAGAACTCCGCGGTTAAGCGTGCTTGGGCGAGAGTAGTACTAGGATGGGTTACCTCCTGGGAAGGCCTCATGTTGCACCCCTTTTACTTCTTTTATATCGCTGCAGATGGTTACAAAATTTAAAATTGTGTATTATAATTTGATATCCTCTAAAAACCGTCATGTAGCAGAAAAGTTATTGATGTTACAATATTCTAATAGCGTAACGGTATACCGGTAGCATTAAAACGACTGTGCTGGTCAATAGTGAGCAAAAATTGTCTTAATAAAGAGATATTTGCAATATAAACGTACGGGTGCGATCATACCAGCACTAATGCACCGGATCCCATCAGAGCTCCGCAGTTAAGCATGCTTGGGCGAGAGTAGTACTCGGATGGGTGACCTTCTGGGAAGACCTCGTGTTGCACCCCTTTTACTTTTTTCTTATCGCTGTATATAATTACAGAAGTTAAAATCGTGTATTATAATTTTATGACCTCTAAAAACTGTCATGTTGCGGAAGAGTTATCGATATTACAAGATTGTGATAGCGTTACGGTAAACCGGAAGCATTACAACGACTGTGCTGGTCAATAGAGAGCAGAATATGACTCAATACACAGATATTTTCAATATAAACGTACGGGTGCAATCATACCAGCACTAATGCACCGGATCCCATCAGAACTCCGTAGTTAAGCTTGCTTGGGTGAGATTAGTACTAGGATGGGTGACCTCCTAGGAAGGCCTCGTGTTGCACCCATTTTACTTTTTTTTATCGCTATAGATAATTACAGAAGTTTAAATCGTGTATTATAATTTGATATCCTCTCAAAACCGTCATGTAGCGGAAAAGATATCGATGTTACGAGATTCTAATAGCGTAACGGTATACCGGAAGCATTACAACGACTGTGCTGGTTAATAGAGAGCAGAAATTGACTCAATAAAGAGATATTTGCAATATAAACGTACAGGTGTGATCATACAAGCACTAATGCACCGGATCCCATCAAAACCCCGCAGTTAAGCGTGCTTGGGCGAGAGTAGTACTAGGATGGGTGACCTCCTGGGAAGGCCTCGTGTTGCACCCCTTTTACTTTTTTTTTATCGCTGCAGTTATTTACAGAAGTTAAAATCGTGTATTATAATTTAATAACCTCTGAAAATCGTCATGTAGCGGAAAAGTTATCGATGTTTCGAGATTCTAATAGCGTAACGGTATACCGGAAGCATTACAACGACTGTGCTGGTTAATAGAGAGCAGAAATTGACTCAATAAAGAGATATTTGCAATATAAACGTACAGGTGTGATCATACAAGCACTAATGCACCGGATCCCATCAAAACCCCGCAGTTAAGCGTGCTTGGGCGAGAGTAGTACTAGGATGGGTGACCTTCTAGGAAGGCCTCGTGTTTCACCCCTTTTACTTTTATTTATCGCTGTAGATAATTACAGAAGTTAAATCGTGTATTATAATTTAATATTCCCTGAAAACCGTCATGTAGTGGAAAAGTTATTGATGTTTCGAGATTATGATAACGTGACGGTATACCGGAAGCATTACAACGACTGTGCCGGTCAATAGAGAGAAGAAATTGACTCAATAAAGAGATATTTGGAATTTAAATGTACGGGTGCGATCATACCAGCACTAATGCACCGGATCCCATCAGAACTCCGCAGTTAAGCGTGCTTGGGCGAGAGTAGTACTAGGATGGGTGACCTCCTGGGAAGGCCTCGTGTTGCACCCCTTTTACTTTTTTTTTTTATCGCTGCAGTTATTTACAGAAGTTAAAATCGTGAATTATAATTTAATAACCTCTGAAAACCGTCATGTAGCGGAAAAGTTATCGATGTTTCGAGATTCTAATAGCGTTACGGTATACCGGAAGCATTACAACGACTGTGTCGGTCAATAAACAGCAGAAATTGACTCAATAAAGAGATATTTGCAATTTAAATGTACGGGTGCGATCATACCAGCACTAATGCACCGGATCCCATCAGAACTCCGTAGTTAAGCGTGCTTGGGCGAGTGTAGTACTAGGAAGGGTGACCTCCTGGGAAGGCCTCGTGTTGCACCCTTTTTACTCTTTTTTTTTTATCGCTACAGTTATTTGCAGAAGTTAAAATCGTGTATTAAAATTTAATATTCTCTGAAAACCGTCATGTAGCGGAAAAGTTATCGATGTTTCGAGATTCTGATAGCGTGACGGTATACCGGAAACATTAAAAGGACTGTGCCGGTCAATAGAGAGCAGAAATTGACTCAATAAACAGATATTTGCAATTTAAATGTACGGGTGCGATCATACCAGCTCTAATGCACCAGATCCCATCAGAACTCCGCGGTTAAGCGTGCTTGGGCGAGAGTAGTACTAGGATGGGTTACCTCCTGGGAAGGCCTCATGTTGCACCCCTTTTACTTCTTTTATATCGCTGCAGATGGTTACAAAATTTAAAATTGTGTATTATAATTTGATATCCTCTAAAAACCGTCATGTAGCAGAAAAGTTATTGATGTTACAATATTCTAATAGCGTAACGGTATACCGGTAGCATTAAAACGACTGTGCTGGTCAATAGTGAGCAAAAATTGTCTTAATAAAGAGATATTTGCAATATAAACGTACGGGTGCGATCATACCAGCACTAATGCACCGGATCCCATCAGAGCTCCGCAGTTAAGCATGCTTGGGCGAGAGTAGTACTCGGATGGGTGACCTTCTGGGAAGACCTCGTGTTGCACCCCTTTTACTTTTTTCTTATCGCTGTATATAATTACAGAAGTTAAAATCGTGTATTATAATTTTATGACCTCTAAAAACTGTCATGTTGCGGAAAAGTTATCGATGTTACAAGATTCTGATAGCGTTACGGTAAACCGGAAGCATTACAACGACTGTGCTGGTCAATAGAGAGCAGAATATGACTCAATACACAGATATTTTCAATATAAACGTACGGGTGCAATCATACCAGCACTAATGCACCGGATCCCATCAGAACTCCGTAGTTAAGCTTGCTTGGGTGAGATTAGTACTAGGATGGGTGACCTCCTAGGAAGGCCTCGTGTTGCACCCATTTTACTTTTTTTTATCGCTATAGATAATTACAGAAGTTTAAATCGTGTATTATAATTTGATATCCTCTCAAAACCGTCATGTAGCGGAAAAGATATCGATGTTACGAGATTCTAATAGCGTAACGGTATACCGGAAGCATTACAACGACTGTGCTGGTTAATAGAGAGCAGAAATTGACTCAATAAAGAGATATTTGCAATATAAACGTACAGGTGTGATCATACAAGCACTAATGCACCGGATCCCATCAAAACCCCGCAGTTAAGCGTGCTTGGGCGAGAGTAGTACTAGGATGGGTGACCTTCTAGGAAGGCCTCGTGTTTCACCCCTTTTACTTTTATTTATCGCTGTAGATAATTACAGAAGTTAAATCGTGTATTATAATTTAATATTCCCTGAAAACCGTCATGTAGTGGAAAAGTTATTGATGTTTCGAGATTATGATAACGTGACGGTATACCAAAAGCATTACAACGACTGTGCCGGTCAATAGAGAGAAGAAATTGACTTAATAAAGAGATATTTGGAATTTAAATGTACGGGTGCGATCATACCAGCACTAATGCACCGGATCCCATCAGAACTCCGCAGTTAAGCGTGCTTGGGCGAGAGTAGTACTAGGATGGGTGACCTCCTGGGAAGGCCTCGTGTTGCACCCCTTTTACTTTTTTTTTTTATCGCTGCAGTTATTTACAGAAGTTAAAATCGTGTATTATAATTTAATAACCTCTGAAAACTGTCATGTAGCGGAAAAGTTATCGATGTTTCGAGATTCTAATAGCGTGACGGTATACCGGAAGCATAACAACGACTGTGTCGGTCAATAAACAGCAGAAATTGACTCAATAAAGAGATATTTGCAATTTAAATGTACGGGTGCGATCATACCAGCACTACTGCTCCGGATCCCATCAGAACTCCGTAGTTAAGCGTGCTTGGGCGAGTGTAGTACTAGGAAGGGTGACCACCTGGGAAGGCCTCGTGTTGCACCGTTTTTACTCTTTTTTTTATCGCTGCAGTTATTTGCAGAAGTTAAAATCGTGTATTAAAATTTAATATTCTCTGAAAACCGTCATGTAGCGGAAAAGTTATCGACGTTTCAAGATTCTGATAGCGTGACGGTATACCGGAAGCATTACAACGACTGTGTCGGTCAATAGAGAGCAGAAACTGACTCAATAAAGAGATATTTGATATTTAAATGTACGGGTGCGATCATACCAGCACTAATGCACCGGATCCCATCAGAACTCCGCAGATAAACGTGCTTGGGCGAGAGTAGTACTAGGATGGGTGACCTCCTGGGAAGGCCTCGTGTTGCACCCCTTTTACTTTTTTTTTATCGCTGCAGTTATTTACAGAACTTAAAATCGTGTATTATAATTTAATAACCTCTGAAAACCGTCATGTAGCGGAAAAGTTATCGATGTTTCGAGATTCTGATAGTGTGACGGTATACCGGAAGCATTAAAACGACTGTGCCGGTCAATAGAGAGCAGAAATTGACTCAATAAACAAATATTTGCAATTTAAATGTACGGGTGCGATCATACCAGCACTAATGCACCGGTTCCTATCAGAACTCTGCAGTTAAGCGTGCTTGGGCGAGAGTAGTACTAGGAAGGGTGACCTCCTGGGAAGGCCTCGTGTTGCACCCCTTTTACTTTTCTTTTTTTATCGCTGCAGTTATTTGCAGAAGTTAAAATCGTGTATTAGAATTTAACATTCTCTGAAAACCGTCATGTAGCGGAGAAGTTATTAATGTTTCGAGATTTTGATAGCGTGACGGTATACCAGAAGCATTACAACGATGTGCCTGTCAATAGAGAGCAGAAATTGACTTAATAAAGAGATATTTGGTATTTAAATGTACGGGTGCGATCATACCAGCACTAATGCACCGGATGCCATCAAAACTCCGCAGTTAAGCGTGCTTGGGCGAGAGTAGTACTAGGATAGGTGACCTCCTGGGAAGGCCTCGTGTTGCAACCGTTTTACTTTTTTTTTATCGCTGCTGTTATTTGCAGAAGTTAAAATCGTGTATTATAATTTCTTATCCTCTGAAAACCATCATGTAGCGGAAAAGTTATCGATGTTTCGAGATTCTGATAGCGTGACGGGATACCGGAAGCATTAAAACGACTGTGTCGGTCAATAGAGGGAAGAAATTGACTCAATAAAGAGATATTTGGAATTTAAATGTACGGGTGCGATCATACTAGCACTAATGCACCGGATCCCATCAGAACTCCGCAGTTAAGCGTGCTTGGGCGAGAGTAGTACTAGGAAGGGTGACCTCCTGGGAAGGCCTCGTGTTGCACCCCTTTTACTTTTCTTTTTTTATCGCTGCAGTTATTTGCAGAAGTTAAAATCGTGTATTATAATTTAACATTCTCTGAAAACCGTCATGTAGCGGAGATGTTATTAATGTTTCGAGATTCTGATAGCGTGACGGTATAGCAGAAGCATTACAACGATGTGCCTGTCAATAGAGAGCAGAAATTGACTCAATAAAGAGATATTTGGTATTTAAATGTACGGGTGCGATCATACCAGCACTAATGCACCGGATGCCATCAAAACTCCGCAGTTAAGCGTGCTTGGGCGAGAGTAGTACTAGGATGGGTGATCTCCTGGGAAGGCCTCGTGTTGCAACCCTTTTACTTTTTTTTTATCGCTGTAGTTATTTGCAGAAGTTAAAATCGTGTATTATAATTTATTATCCTCTGAAAACCGTCATGTAGCGGAAAAGTTATCGATGTTTCGAGATTCTGATAGCGTGACGGGATACCGGAAGCATTAAAACGACTGTGCCGGTCAATAGAGAGAAGAAATTGACTCAATAAAGAGATATTTGGAATTTAAATGTACGGGTGCGATCATACCAGCACTAATGCACCGGATCCCATCAGAACTCCGCAGTCAAGCGTGCTTGGGCGAGAGTAGTACTAGGAAGGGTGACCTCCTGGGAAGGCCTCGTGTTGCACCCTTTTTACTTTTTTTTTATCGCTGCAGTTATTTGCAGAAGTTAAAATCGTGTATTAAAATTTAATATTCTCTGAAAACCGTCATGTAGCGGAAAAGTTATCGATGTTTCGAGATTCTGATAGCGTGACGGTATACCGGAAGCATTACAACGACTGTGTCGGTCAATAGAGAGCAGAAATTGACTCAATAAAGAGATATTTGATATTTAAATGTACGGGTGCTATCATACCAGCACTAATGCACCGGATCCCATTAGAACTTCGCGGTTAAGCGTGCTTGGGCGAGAGTAGTACTAGGAAGGGTGACCTCCTGGGAAGGCCTAGTGTTGCACCCTTTTTACTTTTTTTTTTTATCGCTGCAGTTATTTGCAGAAGTTAAAATCGTGTATTAAAATTTAATATTCTCTGAAAACCGTCATGTAGCGGAAAAGTTATCGATGTTTCGAGATTCTGATAGCGTGACGGTATACCGGAAGCATTACAACGACTGTGTCGGTCAATAGAGTGCAGAAATTGACTCAATAAAGAGATATTTGATATTTAAATGTACGGGTGCTATCATACCAGCACTAATGCACCGGATCCCATCAGAACTCCGCAGATAAACGTGCTTGGGCGAGAGTAGTACTAGGATGGGTGACCTCCTGGGAAGGCCTCGTGTTGCAACCCTTTTACTTTTTTTTTATCGCTGCAGTTATTTGCAGAAGTTAAAATCGTGTATTATAATTTATTATCCTCTGAAATACGTCATGTAGCGGAAAAGTTATCGATGTTTCGAGATTCTGATAGCGTGACGGGATACCGGAAACATTAAAACGACTGTGCCGGTCAATAGAGAGCAGAAATTGACTCAATATTGAGATATTTGCAATATAAACGTACAGGTGTGATCATACAAGCACTAATGCACCGGATCCCATCAAAACCCCGCAGTTAAGCGTGCTTGGGCGAGAGTAGTACTAGGATGGTTGACCTCCTAGGAAGGCCTCGTGTTTCACCCCTTTTACTTTTTTTTATCGCTGTAGATAATTACAGAAGTTAAATCGTGTATTATAATTTAATATTCCCTGAAAACCGTCATGTAGTGGAAAAGTTATTGATGTTTCGAGATTATGATAACGTGACGGTATACCGGAAGCATTACAACGACTGTGCCGGTCAATAGAGAGAAGAAATTGACTCAATAAAGAGATATTTGGAATTTAAATGTACGGGTGCGATCATACCAGCACTAATGCACCGGATCCCATCAGAACTCCGCAGTTAAGCGTGCTTGGGCGAGAGTAGTACTAGGAAGGGTGACCTCCTGGGAAGGCCTCGTGTTGCACCCTTTTTACTTTTTTTTTTTATCGCTGCAGTTATTTGCAGAAGTTAAAATCGTGTATTAAAATTTAATATTCTCTGAAAACCGTCATGTAGCGGAAAAGTTATCGATGTTTCGAGATTCTGATAGCGTGACGGTATACCGGAAGCATTACAACGACTGTGTCAGTCAATAGAGAGCAGAAATTGACTCAATAAAGAGATATTTGATATTTAAATGTACGGGTGCGATCATACCAGCACTAATGCACCGGATCCCATCAGAACTTCGCAGATAAACGTGCTTGGGCGAGAGTAGTACTAGGATGGGTGACCTCCTGGGAAGGCCTCGTGTTGCAACCCTTTTACTTTTTTTTTATCGCTGCAGTTATTTGCAGAAGTTAAAATCGTGTATTATAATTTATTATCCTCTGAAATACGTCATGTAGCGGAAAAGTTA
Source organism: Agrostemma githago (assembly GCA_958450325.1). Taxonomy (NCBI): domain Eukaryota; kingdom Viridiplantae; phylum Streptophyta; class Magnoliopsida; order Caryophyllales; family Caryophyllaceae; genus Agrostemma; species Agrostemma githago. The sequence goes on from OY288252.1 coordinate 43,765,887, forward strand.
TCGATGTTTCGTGATTCTGATAGCGTGACGGGATACCGGAAACATTAAAACGACTGTGCCGGTCAATAGAGAGCAGAAATTGACTCAATAAACAGATATTTGCAATTTAAATGTACGGGTGCGATCATACTAGCTCTAATGCATCAGATCCCATTAGAACTCCGCGGTTAAGCGTGCTTGGGCGAGAGTAGTACTAGGATGGGTTAACTCCTGGGAAGGCCTCATGTTGCACCCCTTTTACTTCTTTTTTATCGCTGCAGATGGTTACAAAATTTAAAATTGTGTATTATAATTTGATATCCTCTAAAAACCGTCATGTAGCAGAAAAGTTATTGATATTACAATATTTTAATAGCGTAACGGTATACCGGTAGCATTAAAACGACTGTGCTGGTCAATAGTGAGCAAAAATTGTCTTAATAAAGAGATATTTGCAATATAAATGTACGGGTGCGATCATACCAGCACTAATGCACCGGATCCCATCAGAGCTCCGCAGTTAAGCATGCTTGGGCGAGAATAGTACTCGGATGGGTGACCTTCTGGGAAGACCTCGTGTTGCACCCCTTTTACTTTTTTCTTATCCCTGTATATAATTAAAGAAGTTAAAATCGTGTATTATAATTTTATGACCTCTAAAAACTGTCATGTTGCGGAAAATTTATCGATGTTACAAGATTCTGATAGCGTTACGGTAAACCGGAAGCATTACAACGACTGTGCTGGTCAATAGAGAGCAGAATATGACTCAATACACAGATATTTTCAATATAAACGTACGGGTGAAATCATACCAGCACTAATGCACCGGATCCCATCAAAACTCCGTAGTTAAGCTTGCTTGGGTGAGATTAGTACTAGGATGGGTGACCTCCTAGGAAGGTCTCGTGTTGCACCCATTTTACTTTTTTTTTTATCGCCGTAGATAATTACAGAAGTTTAAATCGTGTATTATAATTTGATATCCTCTCAAAACCGTCATGTAGCGGAAAAGATATCGATGTTACGAGATTCTAATAGCGTAACGGTATACCGGAAGCATTACAACGACTGTGCTGGTTAATAGAGAGCAGAAATTGACTCAATATTGAGATATTTGCAATATAAACGTACAGGTGTGATCATACAAGCACTAATGCACCGGATCCCATCAAAACCCCGCAGTTAAGCGTGCTTGGGCGAGAGTAGTACTAGGATGGGTGACCTCCTAGGAAGGCCTCGTGTTTCACCCCTTTTACTTTTTTTTTATCGCTGTAGATAATTACAGAAGTTAAATCGTGTATTATAATTTAATATTCCCTGAAAACCGTCATGTAGTGGAAAAGTTATTGATGTTTCGAGATTATGATAACGTGACGGTATACCGGAAGCATTACAACGACTGTGCCGGTCAATAGAGAGAAGAAATTGACTCAATAAAGAGATATTTGGAATTTAAATGTACGGGTGCGATCATACCAGCACTAATGCACCGGATCCCATCAGAACTCCGCAGTTAAGCGTGCTTGGGCGAGAGTAGTACTAGGAAGGGTGACCTCCTGGGAAGGCCTCGTGTTGCACCCTTTTTACTTTTTTTTTTATCGCTGCAGTTATTTGCAGAAGTTAAAATCGTGTATTAAAATTTAATATTCTCTGAAAACCGTCATGTAGCGGAAAAGTTATCGATGTTTCGAGATTCTGATAGCGTGACGGTATACCGGAAGCATTACAACGACTGTGTCAGTCAATAGAGAGCAGAAATTGACTCAATAAAGAGATATTTGATATTTAAATGTACGGGTGCGATCATACCAGCTCTAATGCACCGGATCCCATCAGAACTCCGCAGATAAACGTGCTTGGGCGAGAGTAGTACTAGGATGGGTGACCTCCTGGGAAGGCCTCGTGTTGCAACCCTTTTACTTTTTTTTTTTATCGCTGCAGTTATTTGCAGAAGTTAAAATCGTGTATTATAATTTATTATCCTCTGAAATACGTCATGTAGCGGAAAAGTTATCGATGTTTCGAGATTCTGATAGCGTGACGGGATACCGGAAACATTAAAACGACTGTGCCGGTCAATAGAGAGCAGAAATTGACTCAATAAACAGATATTTGCAATTTAAATGTACGGGTGCGATCATACTAGCTCTAATGCACCAGATCCCATTAGAACTCCGCGGTTAAGCGTGCTTGGGCGAGAGTAGTACTAGGATGGGTTAACTCCTGGGAAGGCCTCATGTTGCACCCCTTTTACTTCTTTTTTATCGCTGCAGATGGTTACAAAATTTAAAATTGTGTATTATAATTTGATATCCTCTAAAAACCGTCATGTAGCAGAAAAGTTATTGATATTACAATATTTTAATAGCGTAACGGTATACCGGTAGCATTAAAACGACTGTGCTGGTCAATAGTGAGCAAAAATTGTCTTAATAAAGAGATATTTGCAATATAAATGTACGGGTGCGATCATACCAGCACAAATGCACCGGATCCCATCAGAGCTCCGCAGTTAAGCATGCTTGGGCGAGAGTAGTACTCGGATGGGTGACCTTCTGGGAAGACCTCGTGTTGCACCCCTTTTACTTTTTTCTTATCCCTGTATATAATTACAGAAGTTAAAATCGTGTATTATAATTTTATAACCTCTAAAAACTGTCATGTTGCGGAAAAGTTATCGATGTTACAAGATTCTGATAGCGTTACGGTAAACCGGAAGCATTACAACGACTGTGCTGGTCAATAGAGAGCAGAATATGACTCAATACACAGATATTTTCAATATTAACGTACGGGTGCAATCATACCAGCACTAATGCACCGGATCCCATCAGAACTCCGTAGTTAAGCTTGCTTGGGTGAGATTAGTACTAGGATGGGTGACCTCCTAGGAAGGCCTCGTGTTGCACCCATTTTACTTTTTTTTTTATCGCTGTAGATAATTACAGAAGTTTAAATCGTGTATTATAATTTGATATCCTCTCAAAACCGTCATGTAGCGGAAAAGATATCGATGTTACGAGATTCTAATAGCGTAACGGTATACAGGAAGCATTACAACGACTGTGCTGGTTAATAGAGAGCAGAAATTGACTCAATATTGAGATATTTGCAATATAAACGTACAGGTGTGATCATACAAGCACTAATGCACCGGATCCCATCAAAACCCCGCAGTTAAGCGTGCTTGGGCGAGAGTAGTAGTAGGATGGTTGACCTCCTAGGAAGGCCTCGTGTTTCACCCCTTTTACTTTTTTTTTATCGCTGTAGATAATTACAGAAGTTAAATCGTGTATTATAATTTAATATTCCCTGAAAACCGTCATGTAGTGGAAAAGTTATTGATGTTTCGAGATTATGATAACGTGACGGTATACCGGAAGCATTACAACGACTGTGCCGGTCAATAGAGAGAAGAAATTGACTCAATAAAGAGATATTTGGAATTTAAATGTACGGGTGCGATCATACCAGCACTAATGCACCGGATCCCATCAGAACTCCGCAGTTAAGCGTGCTTGGGCGAGAGTAGTACTAGGAAGGGTGACCTCCTGGGAAGGCCTCGTGTTGCACCCTTTTTACTTTTTTTTTTTATCGCTGCAGTTATTTGCAGAAGTTAAAATCGTGTATTAAAATTTAATATTCTCTGAAAACCGTCATGTAGCGGAAAAGTTATCGATGTTTCGAGATTCTGATAGCGTGACGGTATACCGGAAGCATTACAACGACTGTGTCGGTCAATAGAGTGCAGAAATTGACTCAATAAAGAGATATTTGATATTTAAATGTACGGGTGCTATCATACCAGCACTAATGCACCGGATCCCATCAGAACTCCGCAGATAAACGTGCTTGGGCGAGAGTAGTACTAGGATGGGTGACCTCCTGGGAAGGCCTCGTGTTGCAACCCTTTTACTTTTTTTTTATCGCTGCAGTTATTTGCAGAAGTTAAAATCGTGTATTATAATTTATTATCCTCTGAAATACGTCATGTAGCGGAAAAGTTATCGATGTTTCGAGATTCTGATAGCGTGACGGGATACCGGAAACATTAAAACGACTGTGCCGGTCAATAGAGAGCAGAAATTGACTCAATATTGAGATATTTGCAATATAAACGTACAGGTGTGATCATACAAGCACTAATGCACCGGATCCCATCAAAACCCCGCAGTTAAGCGTGCTTGGGCGAGAGTAGTACTAGGATGGTTGACCTCCTAGGAAGGCCTCGTGTTTCACCCCTTTTACTTTTTTTTTATCGCTGTAGATAATTACAGAAGTTAAATCGTGTATTATAATTTAATATTCCCTGAAAACCGTCATGTAGTGGAAAAGTTATTGATGTTTCGAGATTATGATAACGTGACGGTATACCGGAAGCATTACAACGACTGTGCCGGTCAATAGAGAGAAGAAATTGACTCAATAAAGAGATATTTGGAATTTAAATGTACGGGTGCGATCATACCAGCACTAATGCACCGGATCCCATCAGAACTCCGCAGTTAAGCGTGCTTGGGCGAGAGTAGTACTAGGAAGGGTGACCTCCTGGGAAGGCCTCGTGTTGCACCCTTTTTACTTTTTTTTTTTATCGCTGCAGTTATTTGCAGAAGTTAAAATCGTGTATTAAAATTTAATATTCTCTGAAAACCGTCATGTAGCGGAAAAGTTATCGATGTTTCGAGATTCTGATAGCGTGACGGTATACCGGAAGCATTACAACGACTGTGTCGGTCAATAGAGTGCAGAAATTGACTCAATAAAGAGATATTTGATATTTAAATGTACGGGTGCTATCATACCAGCACTAATGCACCGGATCCCATCAGAACTCCGCAGATAAACGTGCTTGGGCGAGAGTAGTACTAGGATGGGTGACCTCCTGGGAAGGCCTCGTGTTGCAACCCTTTTACTTTTTTTTTATCGCTGCAGTTATTTGCAGAAGTTAAAATCGTGTATTATAATTTATTATCCTCTGAAATACGTCATGTAGCGGAAAAGTTATCGATGTTTCGAGATTCTGATAGCGTGACGGGATACCGGAAACATTAAAACGACTGTGCCGGTCAATAGAGAGCAGAAATTGACTCAATATTGAGATATTTGCAATATAAACGTACAGGTGTGATCATACAAGCACTAATGCACCGGATCCCATCAAAACCCCGCAGTTAAGCGTGCTTGGGCGAGAGTAGTACTAGGATGGTTGACCTCCTAGGAAGGCCTCGTGTTTCACCCCTTTTACTTTTTTTTTATCGCTGTAGATAATTACAGAAGTTAAATCGTGTATTATAATTTAATATTCCCTGAAAACCGTCATGTAGTGGAAAAGTTATTGATGTTTCGAGATTATGATAACGTGACGGTATACCGGAAGCATTACAACGACTGTGCCGGTCAATAGAGAGAAGAAATTGACTCAATAAAGAGATATTTGGAATTTAAATGTACGGGTGCGATCATACCAGCACTAATGCACCGGATCCCATCAGAACTCCGCAGTTAAGCGTGCTTGGGCGAGAGTAGTACTAGGAAGGGTGACCTCCTGGGAAGGCCTCGTGTTGCACCCTTTTTACTTTTTTTTTATCGCTGCAGTTATTTGCAGAAGTTAAAATCGTGTATTAAAATTTAATATTCTCTGAAAACCGTCATGTAGCGGAAAAGTTATCGATGTTTCGAGATTCTGATAGCGTGACGGTATACCGGAAGCATTACAACGACTGTGTCAGTCAATAGAGAGCAGAAATTGACTCAATAAAGAGATATTTGATATTTAAATGTACGGGTGCGATCATACCAGCACTAATGCACCGGATCCCATCAGAACTTCGCAGATAAACGTGCTTGGGCGAGAGTAGTACTAGGATGGGTGACCTCCTGGGAAGGCCTCGTGTTGCAACCCTTTTACTTTTTTTTTATCGCTGCAGTTATTTGCAGAAGTTAAAATCGTGTATTATAATTTATTATCCTCTGAAATACGTCATGTAGCGGAAAAGTTATCGATGTTTCGTGATTCTGATAGCGTGACGGGATACCGGAAACATTAAAACGACTGTGCCGGTCAATAGAGAGCAGAAATTGACTCAATAAACAGATATTTGCAATTTAAATGTACGGGTGCGATCATACTAGCTCTAATGCATCAGATCCCATTAGAACTCCGCGGTTAAGCGTGCTTGGGCGAGAGTAGTACTAGGATGGGTTAACTCCTGGGAAGGCCTCATGTTGCACCCCTTTTACTTCTTTTTTATCGCTGCAGATGGTTACAAAATTTAAAATTGTGTATTATAATTTGATATCCTCTAAAAACCGTCATGTAGCAGAAAAGTTATTGATATTACAATATTTTAATAGCGTAACGGTATACCGGTAGCATTAAAACGACTGTGCTGGTCAATAGTGAGCAAAAATTGTCTTAATAAAGAGATATTTGCAATATAAATGTACGGGTGCGATCATACCAGCACTAATGCACCGGATCCCATCAGAGCTCCGCAGTTAAGCATGCTTGGGCGAGAATAGTACTCGGATGGGTGACCTTCTGGGAAGACCTCGTGTTGCACCCCTTTTACTTTTTTCTTATCCCTGTATATAATTAAAGAAGTTAAAATCGTGTATTATAATTTTATGACCTCTAAAAACTGTCATGTTGCGGAAAATTTATCGATGTTACAAGATTCTGATAGCGTTACGGTAAACCGGAAGCATTACAACGACTGTGCTGGTCAATAGAGAGCAGAATATGACTCAATACACAGATATTTTCAATATAAACGTACGGGTGAAATCATACCAGCACTAATGCACCGGATCCCATCAAAACTCCGTAGTTAAGCTTGCTTGGGTGAGATTAGTACTAGGATGGGTGACCTCCTAGGAAGGTCTCGTGTTGCACCCATTTTACTTTTTTTTTATCGCCGTAGATAATTACAGAAGTTTAAATCGTGTATTATAATTTGATATCCTCTCAAAACCGTCATGTAGCGGAAAAGATATCGATGTTACGAGATTCTAATAGCGTAACGGTATACCGGAAGCATTACAACGACTGTGCTGGTTAATAGAGAGCAGAAATTGACTCAATATTGAGATATTTGCAATATAAACGTACAGGTGTGATCATACAAGCACTAATGCACCGGATCCCATCAAAACCCCGCAGTTAAGCGTGCTTGGGCGAGAGTAGTACTAGGATGGGTGACCTCCTAGGAAGGCCTCGTGTTTCACCCCTTTTACTTTTTTTTTATCGCTGTAGATAATTACAGAAGTTAAATCGTGTATTATAATTTAATATTCCCTGAAAACCGTCATGTAGTGGAAAAGTTATTGATGTTTCGAGATTATGATAACGTGACGGTATACCGGAAGCATTACAACGACTGTGCCGGTCAATAGAGAGAAGAAATTGACTCAATAAAGAGATATTTGGAATTTAAATGTACGGGTGCGATCATACCAGCACTAATGCACCGGATCCCATCAGAACTCCGCAGTTAAGCGTGCTTGGGCGAGAGTAGTACTAGGAAGGGTGACCTCCTGGGAAGGCCTCGTGTTGCACCCTTTTTACTTTTTTTTTTATCGCTGCAGTTATTTGCAGAAGTTAAAATCGTGTATTAAAATTTAATATTCTCTGAAAACCGTCATGTAGCGGAAAAGTTATCGATGTTTCGAGATTCTGATAGCGTGACGGTATACCGGAAGCATTACAACGACTGTGTCAGTCAATAGAGAGCAGAAATTGACTCAATAAAGAGATATTTGATATTTAAATGTACGGGTGCGATCATACCAGCTCTAATGCACCGGATCCCATCAGAACTCCGCAGATAAACGTGCTTGGGCGAGAGTAGTACTAGGATGGGTGACCTCCTGGGAAGGCCTCGTGTTGCAACCCTTTTACTTTTTTTTTTATCGCTGCAGTTATTTGCAGAAGTTAAAATCGTGTATTATAATTTATTATCCTCTGAAATACGTCATGTAGCGGAAAAGTTATCGATGTTTCGAGATTCTGATAGCGTGACGGGATACCGGAAACATTAAAACGACTGTGCCGGTCAATAGAGAGCAGAAATTGACTCAATAAACAGATATTTGCAATTTAAATGTACGGGTGCGATCATACTAGCTCTAATGCACCAGATCCCATTAGAACTCCGCGGTTAAGCGTGCTTGGGCGAGAGTAGTACTAGGATGGGTTAACTCCTGGGAAGGCCTCATGTTGCACCCCTTTTACTTCTTTTTTATCGCTGCAGATGGTTACAAAATTTAAAATTGTGTATTATAATTTGATATCCTCTAAAAACCGTCATGTAGCAGAAAAGTTATTGATATTACAATATTTTAATAGCGTAACGGTATACCGGTAGCATTAAAACGACTGTGCTGGTCAATAGTGAGCAAAAATTGTCTTAATAAAGAGATATTTGCAATATAAATGTACGGGTGCGATCATACCAGCAATAATGCACCGGATCCCATCAGAGCTCCGCAGTTAAGCATGCTTGGGCGAGAGTAGTACTCGGATGGGTGACCTTCTGGGAAGACCTCGTGTTGCACCCCTTTTACTTTTTTCTTATCCCTGTATATAATTAAAGAAGTTAAAATCGTGTATTATAATTTTATGACCTCTAAAAACTGTCATGTTGCGGAAAATTTATCGATGTTACAAGATTCTGATAGCGTTACGGTAAACCGGAAGCATTACAACGACTGTGCTGGTCAATAGAGAGCAGAATATGACTCAATACACAGATATTTTCAATATAAACGTACGGGTGAAATCATACCAGCACTAATGCACCGGATCCCATCAAAACTCCGTAGTTAAGCTTGCTTGGGTGAGATTAGTACTAGGAAGGGTGACCTCCTAGGAAGGTCTCGTGTTGCACCCATTTTACTTTTTTTTTATCGCCGTAGATAATTACAGAAGTTTAAATCGTGTATTATAATTTGATATCCTCTCAAAACCGTCATGTAGCGGAAAAGATATCGATGTTACGAGATTCTAATAGCGTAACGGTATACCGGAAGCATTACAACGACTGTGCTGGTTAATAGAGAGCAGAAATTGACTCAATATTGAGATATTTGCAATATAAACGTACAGGTGTGATCATACAAGCACTAATGCACCGGATCCCATCAAAACCCCGCAGTTAAGCGTGCTTGGGCGAGAGTAGTACTAGGATGGGTGACCTCCTAGGAAGGCCTCGTGTTTCACCCCTTTTACTTTTTTTTATCGCTGTAGATAATTACAGAAGTTAAATCGTGTATTATAATTTAATATTCCCTGAAAACCGTCATGTAGTGGAAAAGTTATTGATGTTTCGAGATTATGATAACGTGACGGTATACCGGAAGCATTACAACGACTGTGCCGGTCAATAGAGAGAAGAAATTGACTCAATAAAGAGATATTTGGAATTTAAATGTACGGGTGCGATCATACCAGCACTAATGCACCGGATCCCATCAGAACTCCGCAGTTAAGCGTGCTTGGGCGAGAGTAGTACTAGGAAGGGTGACCTCCTGGGAAGGCCTCGTGTTGCACCCTTTTTACTTTTTTTTTTATCGCTGCAGTTATTTGCAGAAGTTAAAATCGTGTATTAAAATTTAATATTCTCTGAAAACCGTCATGTAGCGGAAAAGTTATCGATGTTTCGAGATTCTGATAGCGTGACGGTATACCGGAAGCATTACAACGACTGTGTCAGTCAATAGAGAGCAGAAATTGACTCAATAAAGAGATATTTGATATTTAAATGTACGGGTGCGATCATACCAGCACTAATGCACCGGATCCCATCAGAACTCCGCAGATAAACGTGCTTGGGCGAGAGTAGTACTAGGATGGGTGACCTCCTGGGAAGGCCTCGTGTTGCAACCCTTTTACTTTTTTTTTATCGCTGCAGTTATTTGCAGAAGTTAAAATCGTGTATTATAATTTATTATCCTCTGAAATACGTCATGTAGCGGAAAAGTTATCGATGTTTCGAGATTCTGATAGCGTGACGGGATACCGGAAACATTAAAACGACTGTGCCGGTCAATAGAGAGCAGAAATTGACTCAATAAACAGATATTTGCAATTTAAATGTACGGGTGCGATCATACTAGCTCTAATGCACCAGATCCCATTAGAACTCCGCGGTTAAGCGTGCTTGGGCGACAGTAGTACTAGGATGGGTTAACTCCTGGGAAGGCCTCATGTTGCACCCCTTTTACTTCTTTTTTATCGCTGCAGATGGTTACAAAATTTAAAATTGTGTATTATAATTTGATATCCTCTAAAAACCGTCATGTAGCAGAAAAGTTATTGATATTACAATATTTTAATAGCGTAACGGTATACCGGTAGCATTAAAACGACTGTGCTGGTCAATAGTGAGCAAAAATTGTCTTAATAAAGAGATATTTGCAATATAAATGTACGGGTGCGATCATACCAGCACTAATGCACCGGATCCCATCAGAGCTCCGCAGTTAAGCATGCTTGGGCGAGAGTAGTACTCGGATGGGTGACCTTCTGGGAAGACCTCGTGTTGCACCCCTTTTACTTTTTTCTTATCCCTGTATATAATTAAAGAAGTTAAAATCGTGTATTATAATTTTATGACCTCTAAAAACTGTCATGTTGCGGAAAATTTATCGATGTTACAAGATTCTGATAGCGTTACGGTAAACCGGAAGCATTACAACGACTGTGCTGGTCAATAGAGAGCAGAATATGACTCAATACACAGATATTTTCAATATAAACGTACGGGTGAAATCATACCAGCACTAATGCACCGGATCCCATCAAAACTCCGTAGTTAAGCTTGCTTGGGTGAGATTAGTACTAGGATGGGTGACCTCCTAGGAAGGTCTCGTGTTGCACCCATTTTACTTTTTTTTTATCGCCGTAGATAATTACAGAAGTTTAAATCGTGTATTATAATTTGATATCCTCTCAAAACCGTCATGTAGCGGAAAAGATATCGATGTTACGAGATTCTAATAGCGTAACGGTATACCGGAAGCATTACAACGACTGTGCTGGTTAATAGAGAGCAGAAATTGACTCAATATTGAGATATTTGCAATATAAACGTACAGGTGTGATCATACAAGCACTAATGCACCGGATCCCATCAAAACCCCGCAGTTAAGCGTGCTTGGGCGAGAGTAGTACTAGGATGGGTGACCTCCTAGGAAGGCCTCGTGTTTCACCCCTTTTACTTTTTTTTTATCGCTGTAGATAATTACAGAAGTTAAATCGTGTATTATAATTTAATATTCCCTGAAAACCGTCATGTAGTGGAAAAGTTATTGATGTTTCGAGATTATGATAACGTGACGGTATACCGGAAGCATTACAACGACTGTGTCGGTCAATAGAGAGAAGAAATTGACTCAATAAAGAGATATTTGGAATTTAAATGTACGGGTACGATCATACCAGCACTAATGCACCGGATCCCATCAGAACTCCGCAGTTAAGCGTGCTTGGGCGAGAGTAGTACTAGGAAGGGTGACCTCCTGGGAAGGCCTCGTGTTGCACCCTTTTTACTCAATTTTTTTATCGCTGCAGTTATTTGCAGAAGTTAAAATCGTGTATTAAAATTTAATATTCTCTGAAAACCGTCATGTAGCGGAAAAGTTATCGATGTTTCGAGATTCTGATAGCGTGACGGTATACCGGAAGCATTACAACGACTGTGTCGGTCAATAGAGAGCAGAAATTGACTCAATAAAGAGATATTTGATATTTAAATGTACGGGTGCGATCATACCAGCACTAATGCACCGGATCCCATCAGAACTCCGCAGATAAACGTGCTTGGGCGAGAGTAGTACTAGGATGGGTGACCTCCTGGGAAGGCCTCGTGTTGCAACCCTTTTACTTTTTTTTTATCGCTGCAGTTATTTGCAGAAGTTAAAATCGTGTATTATAATTTATTATCCTCTGAAATACGTCATGTAGCGGAAAAGTTATCGATGTTTCGAGATTCTGATAGCGTGACGGGATACCGGAAACATTAAAACGACTGTGCCGGTCAATAGAGAGCAGAAATTGACTCAATAAACAGATATTTGCAATTTAAATGTACGGGTGCGATCATACCTGCTCTAATGCACCAGATCCCATTTGAACTCCGCGGTTAAGCGTGCTTGGGCGAGAGTAGTACTAGGATGGGTTAACTCCTGGGAAGGCCTCATGTTGCACCCCTTTTACTTCTTTTTTATCGCTGCAGATGGTTACAAAATTTAAAATTGTGTATTATAATTTGATATCCTCTAAAAACCGTCATGTAGCAGAAAAGTTATTGATGTTACAATATTTTAATAGCGTAACGGTATACCGGTAGCATTAAAACGACTGTGCTGGTCAATAGTGAGCAAAAATTGTCTTAATAAAGAGATATTTGCAATATAAATGTACGGGTGCGATCATACCCGCACTAATGCACCGGATCCCATCAGAGCTCCGCAGTTAAGCATGCTTGGGCGAGAGTAGTACTCGGATGGGTGACCTTCTGGGAAGACCTCGTGTTGCACCCCTTTTACTTTTTTCTTATCCCTGTATATAATTACAGAAGTTAAAATCGTGTATTATAATTTTATGACCTCTAAAAACTGTCATGTTGCGGAAAAGTTATTGATGTTACAAGATTCTGATAGCGTTACGGTAAACCGGAAGCATTACAACGACTGTGCTGGTCAATAGAGAGCAAAATATGACTCAATACACAGATATTTTCAATATAAACGTACGGGTGAAATCATACCAGCACTAATGCACCGGATCCCATCAGAACTCCGTAGTTAAGCTTGCTTGGGTGAGATTAGTACTAGGATGGGTGACCTCCTAGGAAGGCCTCGTGTTGCACCCATTTTACCTTTTTTTTTTTTTTATCGTTGTAGATAATGACAGAAGTTTAAATCGTGTATTATAATTTGATATCCTCTCAAACCGTCATGTAGCGGAATAGATATCGATGTTACGAGATTATGATAACATGACGGTATACCGGAAGCATTACAACGACTGTGTCGGTCAATAAACAGCAGAAATTGACTCAATAAAGAGATATTTGGAATTTAAATGTACGGGTGCGATCATACTAGCACTAATGCACCGGATCCCATCAGAACTCCGCAGTTAAGCGTGCTTGGGCGAGTGTAGTACTAGGAAGGGTGACCTCCTGGGAAGGCCTCGTGTTGCACCCTTTTTACACTTTTGTTTTATCGCTGCAGTTATTTGCAGAAGTTAAAATCGTGTATTAAAATTTAATATTCTCTGAAAACCGTCATGTTGCGGAAAAGTTATCGATGTTTCGAGATTCTGATAGCGTGACGGTATACCGGAAGCATTACAACGACTGCGTCGGTCAATAGAGAGCAGAAATTGACTCAATAAAGAGATATTTGATATTTAAATGTACGGGTGTGATCATACCAGCACTAATGCACCGGATCCCATTAGAACTCCGCGGTTAAGCGTGCTTGGGCGAGAGTAGTACTAGGATGGGTTAACTCCTGGGAAGGCCTCATGTTGCACCCCTTTTACTTCTTTTTTATCGTTGCAGATGGTTACAAAATTTAAAATTGTGTATTATAATTTGATATCCTCTAAAAACCGTCATGTAGCAGAAAAGTTATTGATGTTACAATATTTTAATATCGTAACGGTATACCGGTAGCATTAAAACGACTGTGCTGGTCAATAGTGAGCAAAAATTGTCTTAATAAAGAGATATTTGCAATATAAATGTACGGGTGCGATCATACCAGCACTAATGCACCGGATCCCATCAGAGCTCCGCAGTTAAGCATGCTTGGGCGAGAGTAGTACTCGGATGGGTGACCTTCTGGGAAGACCTCGTGTTGCACCCCTTTTACTTTTTCCTTATCCCTGTATATAATTACAGAAGTTAAAATCGTGTATTATAATTTTATGACCTCTAAAAACTGTCATGTTGCTGAAAAGTTATCGATGTTACAAGATTCTGATAGCGTTACGGTAAACCGGAAGCATTACAACGACTGTGCTGGTCAATAGAGAGCAGAATATGACTCAATACACAGATATTTTCAATATAAACGTACGGGTGAAATCATACCAGCACTAATGCACCGGATCCCATCAGAACTCCGTAGTTAAGCTTGCTTGGGTGAGATTAGTACTAGGATGGGTGACCTCCTAGGAAGGCCTCGTGTTGCACCCATTTTACCTTTTTTTTATCGTTGTAGATAATGACAGAAGTTTAAATCGTGTATTATAATTTGATATCCTCTCAAAACCGTCATGTAGCGGAAAAGATATCGATGTTACGAGATTCTAATAGCGTAACGGTATACCGGAAGCATTACAACGACTGTGCTGGTTAATAGAGAGCAGAAATTGACTCAATATTGAGATATTTGCAATATAAACGTACAGGTGTGATCATACAAGCACTAATGCACCGGATCCCATCAAAATCCCGCAGTTAAGCGTGCTTGGGCGAGAGTAGTACTAGGATGGGTGACCTCCTAGGAAGGCCTCGTGTTCCACCCCTTTTACTTTTTTTTTATCGCTGTAGATAATTACAGAAGTTAAATCGTGTATTATAATTTAATATTCCCTGAAAACCTTCATGTAGTGGAAAAGTTATTGATGTTTCGAGATTATGATAACATGACGGTATACCGGAAGCATTACAACGACTGTGTCGGTCAATAAACAGCAGAAATTGACTCAATAAAGAGATATTTGGAATTTAAATGTACGGGTGCGATCATACTAACACTAATGCACCGGATCCCATCAGAACTCCGCAGTAAAGCGTGCTTGGGCGAGTGTAGTACTAGGAAGGGTGACCTCCTGGGAAGGCCTCGTGTTGCACCCTTTTTACTCTTTTGTTTTATCGCTGCAGTTATTTGCAGAAGTTAAAATCGTGTATTAAAATTTAATATTCTCTGAAAACCGTCATGTAGCGGAAAAGTTATCGATGTTTCGAGATTCTGATAGCGTGACGGTATACCGGAAGCATTACAAGGACTGCGTCGGTCAATAGAGAGCAGAAATTGACTCAATAAAGAGATATTTGATATTTAAATGTACGGGTGCGATCATACCAGCACTAATGCACCGGATCCCATCAGAACTCCGCAGATAAACGTGCTTGGGCGAGAGTAGTACTAGGATGGGTGACCTCCTGGGAAGGCCTCGTGTTGCAACCCTTTTACTTTTTTTTTTATCGCTGCAGTTATTTGCAGAAGTTAAAATCGTGTATTATAATTTATTATCCTCTGAAATACGTCATGTAGCGGAAAAGTTATCGATGTTTCGAGATTCTGATAGCGTGACGGGATACCGGAAACATTAAAACGACTGTGCCGGTCAACAGAGAGCAGAAATTGACTCAATAAACAGATATTTGCAATTTAAATGTACGGGTGCGATCATACCTGCTCTAATGCACCAGATCCCATTAGTACTCCGCGGTTAAGCGTGCTTGGGCGAGAGTAGTACTAGGATGGGTTAACTCCTGGGAAGGCCTCATGTTGCACCCCTTTTACTTCTTTTTTATCGCTGCAGATGGTTACAAAATTTAAAATTGTGTATTATAATTTGATATCCTCTAAAAACCGTCATGTAGCAGAAAAGTTATTGATGTTACAATATTTTAATAGCGTAACGGTATACCGGTAGCATTAAAACGATTGTGCTGGTCAATAGTGAGCAAAAATTGTCTTAATAAAGAGATATTTGCAATATAAATGTACGGGTGCGATCATACCAGCACTAATGCACCGGATCCCATCAGAGCTCCGCAGTTAAGCATGCTTGGGCGAGAGTAGTACTCGGATGGGTGACCTTCTGGGAAGACCTCGTGTTGCACCCCTTTTACTTTTTTCTTATCCCTGTATATAATTACAGAAGTTAAAATCGTGTATTATAATTTTATGACCTCTAAAAACTGTCATGTTGCGGAAAAATTATCGATGTTACAAGATTCTGATAGCGTTACGGTAAACCGGAAGCATTACAACGACTGTGCTGGTCAATAGAGAGCAGAATATGACTCAATACACAGATATTTTCAATATAAACGTACGGGTGAAATCATACCAGCACTAATGCACCGGATCCCATCAGAACTCCGTAGTTAAGCTTGCTTGGGTGAGATTAGTACTAGGATGGGTGACCTCCTAGGAAGGCCTCGTGTTGCACCCATTTTACCTTTTTTTTTATCGTTGTAGATAATGACAGAAGTTTAAATCGTGTATTATAATTTGATATCCTCTCAAAACCGTCATGTAGCGGAAAAGATATCGATGTTACGAGATTCTAATAGCGTAACGGTATACCGGAAGCATTACAACGACTGTGCTGGTTAATAGAGAGCAGAAATTGACTCAATATTGAGATATTTGCAATGTATAAACGTACAGGTGTGATCATACAAGCACTAATGCACCGGATCCCATCAAAATCCCGCAGTTAAGCGTGCTTGGGCGAGAGTAGTACTAGGATGGGTGACCTCCTAGGAAGGCCTCGTGTTCCACCCCTTTTACTTTTTTTTTTATCGCTGTAGATAATTACAGAAGTTAAATCGTGTATTATAATTTAATATTCCCTGAAAACCGTCATGTAGTGGAAAAGTTATTGATGTTTCGAGATTATGATAACATGACGGTATACCGGAAGCATTACAACGACTGTGTCGGTCAATAAACAGCAGAAATTGACTCAATAAAGAGATATTTGGAATTTAAATGTACGGGTGCGATCATACTAACACTAATGCACCGGATCCCATCAGAACTCCGCAGTTAAGCGTGCTTGGGCGAGTGTAGTACTAGGAAGGGTGACCTTCTGGGAAGGCCTCGTGTTGCACCCTTTTTACTCTTTTGTTTTATCGCTGCAGTTATTTGCAGAAGTTAAAATCGTGTATTAAAATTTAATACTCTGAAAACCGTCATGTAGCGGAAAAGTTATCGATGTTTCGAGATTCTGATAGCGTGACGGTATACCGGAAGCATTACAACGACTGCGTCGGTCAATAGAGAGCAGAAATTGACTCAATAAAGAGATATTTGATATTTAAATGTACGGGTGCGATCATACCAGCACTAATGCACCGGATCCCATCAGAACTCCGCAGATAAACGTGCTTGGGCGAGAGTAGTACTAGGATGGGTGACCTTCTGGGAAGGCCTCGTGTTGCAACCCTTTTACTTTTTTTTTTATCGCTGCAGTTATTTGCAGAAGTTAAAATCGTGTATTATAATTTATTATCCTCTGAAAACCGTCATGTTGCGGAAAAGTTATCGATGTTTCGAGATTCTGATAGCGTGACGGTATACCGGAAGCATTACAACGACTGCGTCGGTCAATAGAGAGCAGAAATTGACTCAATAAAGAGATATTTGATATTTAAATGTACGGGTGTGATCATACCAGCACTAATGCACCGGATCCCATTAGAACTCCGCGGTTAAGCGTGCTTGGGCGAGAGTAGTACTAGGATGGGTTAACTCCTGGGAAGGCCTCATGTTGCACCCCTTTTACTTCTTTTTTATCGTTGCAGATGGTTACAAAATTTAAAATTGTGTATTATAATTTGATATCTTCTAAAAACCGTCATGTAGCAGAAAAGTTATTGATGTTACAATATTTTAATATCGTAACGGTATACCGGTAGCATTAAAACGACTGTGCTGGTCAATAGTGAGCAAAAATTGTCTTAATAAAGAGATATTTGCAATATAAATGTACGGGTGCGATCATACCAGCACTAATGCACCGGATCCCATCAGAGCTCCGCAGTTAAGCATGCTTGGGCGAGAGTAGTACTCGGATGGGTGACCTTCTGGGAAGACCTCGTGTTGCACCCCTTTTACTTTTTCCTTATCCCTGTATATAATTACAGAAGTTAAAATCGTGTATTATAATTTTATGACCTCTAAAAACTGTCATGTTGCTGAAAAGTTATCGATGTTACAAGATTCTGATAGCGTTACGGTAAACCGGAAGCATTACAACGACTGTGCTGGTCAATAGAGAGCAGAATATGACTCAATACACAGATATTTTCAATATAAACGTACGGGTGAAATCATACCAGCACTAATGCACCGGATCCCATCAGAACTCCGTAGTTAAGCTTGCTTGGGTGAGATTAGTACGAGGATGGGTGACCTCCTAGGAAGGCCTCGTGTTGCACCCATTTTACCTTTTTTTTATCGTTGTAGATAATGACAGAAGTTTAAATCGTGTATTATAATTTGATATCCTCTCAAAACCGTCATGTAGCGGAAAAGATATCGATGTTACGAGATTCTAATAGCGTAACGGTATACCGGAAGCATTACAACGACTGTGCTGGTTAATAGAGAGCAGAAATTGACTCAATATTGAGATATTTGCAATATAAACGTACAGGTGTGATCATACAAGCACTAATGCACCGGATCCCATCAAAATCCCGCAGTTAAGCGTGCTTGGGCGAGAGTAGTACTAGGATGGGTGACCTCCTAGGAAGGCCTCGTGTTCCACCCCTTTTACTTTTTTTTTATCGCTGTAGATAATTACAGAAGTTAAATCGTGTATTATAATTTAATATTCCCTGAAAACCTTCATGTAGTGGAAAAGTTATTGATGTTTCGAGATTATGATAACATGACGGTATACCGGAAGCATTACAACGACTGTGTCGGTCAATAAACAGCAGAAATTGACTCAATAAAGAGATATTTGGAATTTAAATGTACGGGTGCGATCATACTAACACTAATGCACCGGATCCCATCAGAACTCCGCAGTAAAGCGTGTTTGGGCGAGTGTAGTACTAGGAAGGGTGACCTCCTGGGAAGGCCTCGTGTTGCACCCTTTTTACTCTTTTGTTTTATCGCTGCAGTTATTTGCAGAAGTTAAAATCGTGTATTAAAATTTAATATTCTCTGAAAACCGTCATGTAGCGGAAAAGTTATCGATGTTTCGAGATTCTGATAGCGTGACGGTATACCGGAAGCATTACAAGGACTGCGTCGGTCAATAGAGAGCAGAAATTGACTCAATAAAGAGATATTTGATATTTAAATGTACGGGTGCGATCATACCAGCACTAATGCACCGGATCCCATCAGAACTCCGCAGATAAACGTGCTTGGGCGAGAGTAGTACTAGGATGGGTGACCTCCTGGGAAGGCCTCGTGTTGCAACCCTTTTACTTTTTTTTTTATCGCTGCAGTTATTTGCAGAAGTTAAAATCGTGTATTATAATTTATTATCCTCTGAAATACGTCATGTAGCGGAAAAGTTATCGATGTTTCGAGATTCTGATAGCGTGACGGGATACCGGAAACATTAAAACGACTGTGCCGGTCAACAGAGAGCAGAAATTGACTCAATAAACAGATATTTGCAATTTAAATGTACGGGTGCGATCATACCTGCTCTAATGCACCAGATCCCATTAGTACTCCGCGGTTAAGCGTGCTTGGGCGAGAGTAGTACTAGGATGGGTTAACTCCTGGGAAGGCCTCATGTTGCACCCCTTTTACTTCTTTTTTATCGCTGCAGATGGTTACAAAATTTAAAATTGTGTATTATAATTTGATATCCTCTAAAAACCGTCATGTAGCAGAAAAGTTATTGATGTTACAATATTTTAATAGCGTAACGGTATACCGGTAGCATTAAAACGATTGTGCTGGTCAATAGTGAGCAAAAATTGTCTTAATAAAGAGATATTTGCAATATAAATGTACGGGTGCGATCATACCAGCACTAATGCACCGGATCCCATTAGAGCTCCGCAGTTAAGCATGCTTGGGCGAGAGTAGTACTCGGATGGGTGACCTTCTGGGAAGACCTCGTGTTGCACCCCTTTTACTTTTTTCTTATCCCTGTATATAATTACAGAAGTTAAAATCGTGTATTATAATTTTATGACCTCTAAAAACTGTCATGTTGCGGAAAAATTATCGATGTTACAAGATTCTGATAGCGTTACGGTAAACCGGAAGCATTACAACGACTGTGCTGGTCAATAGAGAGCAGAATATGACTCAATACACAGATATTTTCAATATAAACGTACGGGTGAAATCATACCAGCACTAATGCACTGGATCCCATCGGAACTCCGTAGTTAAGCTTGCTTGGGTGAGATTAGTACTAGGATGGGTGACCTCCTAGGAAGGCCTCGTGTTGCACCCATTTTACCTTTTTTTTTATCGTTGTAGATAATGACAGAAGTTTAAATCGTGTATTATAATTTGATATCCTCTCAAAACCGTCATGTAGCGGAAAAGATATCGATGTTACGAGATTCTAATAGCGTAACGGTATACCGGAAGCATTACAACGACTGTGCTGGTTAATAGAGAGCAGAAATTGACTCAATATTGAGATATTTGCAATGTATAAACGTACAGGTGTGATCATACAAGCACTAATGCACCGGATCCCATCAAAATCCCGCAGTTAAGCGTGCTTGGGCGAGAGTAGTACTAGGATGGGTGACCTCCTAGGAAGGCCTTGTGTTCCACCCCTTTTACTTTTTTTTTTATCGCTGTAGATAATTACAGAAGTTAAATCGTGTATTATAATTTAATATTCCCTGAAAACCGTCATGTAGTGGAAAAGTTATTGATGTTTCGAGATTATGATAACATGACGGTATACCGGAAGCATTACAACGACTGTGTCGGTCAATAAACAGCAGAAATTGACTCAATAAAGAGATATTTGGAATTTAAATGTACGGGTGCGATCATACTAACACTAATGCACCGGATCCCATCAGAACTCCGCAGTTAAGCGTGCTTGGGCGAGTGTAGTACTAGGAAGGGTGACCTCCTGGGAAGGCCTCGTGTTGCACCCTTTTTACTCTTTTGTTTTATCGCTGCAGTTATTTGCAGAAGTTAAAATCGTGTATTAAAATTTAATACTCTGAAAACCGTCATGTAGCGGAAAAGTTATCGATGTTTCGAGATTCTGATAGCGTGACGGTATACCGGAAGCATTACAACGACTGCGTCGGTCAATAGAGAGCAGAAATTGACTCAATAAAGAGATATTTGATATTTAAATGTACGGGTGCGATCATACCAGCACTAATGCACCGGATCCCATCAGAACTCCGCAGATAAACGTGCTTGGGCGAGAGTAGTACTAGGATGGGTGACCTTCTGGGAAGGCCTCGTGTTGCAACCCTTTTACTTTTTTTTTTATCGCTGCAGTTATTTGCAGAAGTTAAAATCGTGTATTATAATTTATTATCCTCTGAAATACGTCATGTAGCGGAAAAGTTATCGATGTTTCGAGATTCTGATAGCGTGACGGGATACCGGAAACATTAAAACGACTGTGCCGGTCAAAAGAGAGCAGAAATTGACTCAATAAACAGATATTTGCAATTTAAATGTACGGGTGCGATCATACCTGCTCTAATGCACCAGATCCCATTAGAACTCCGCGGTTAAGCGTGCTTGGGCGAGAGTAGTACTAGGATGGGTTAACTCCTGGGAAGGCCTCATGTTGCACCCCTTTTACTTCTTTTTTATCGCTGCAGATGGTTACAAAATTTAAAATTGTGTATTATAATTTGATATCCTCTAAAAACCGTCATGTAGCAGAAAAGTTATTGATGTTACAATATTTTAATAGCGTAACGGTATACCGGTAGCATTAAAACGACTGTGCTGGTCAATAGTGAGAAAAAATTGTCTTAATAAAGAGATATTTGCAATATAAATGTACGGGTGCGATCATACCAGCACTAATGCACCGGATCCCATCAGAGCTCCGCAGTTAAGCATGCTTGGGCGAGAGTAGTACTCGGATGGGTGACCTTCTGGGAAGACCTCGTGTTGCACCCCTTTTACTTTTTTCTTATCCCTGTATATAATTACAGAAGTTAAAATCGTGTATTATAATTTTATGACCTCTAAAAACTGTCATGTTGCGGAAAAGTTATCGATGTTACAAGATTCTGATAGCGTTACGGTAAACCGGAAACATTACAACGACTGTGCTGGTCAATAGAGAGCAGAATATGACTCAATACACAGATATTTTCAATATAAACGTACGGGTGAAATCATACCAGCACTAATGCACCGGATCCCATCAGAACTCCGTAGTTAAGCTTGCTTGGGTGAGATTAGTACTAGGATGGGTGACCTCCTAGGAAGGCCTCGTGTTGCACCCATTTTACCTTTTTTTTTATCGTTGTAGATAATGACAGAAGTTTAAATTGTGTATTATAATTTGATATCCTCTCAAAACCGTCATGTAGCGGAAAAGATATCGATGTTACGAGATTCTAATAGCGTAACGGTATACCGGAAGCATTACAACGACTGTGCTGGTTAATAGAGAGCAGAAATTGACTCAATATTGAGATATTTGCAATATAAACGTACAGGTGTGATCATACAAGCACTAATGCACCGGATCCCATCAAAATCCCGCAGTTAAGCGTGCTTGGGCGAGAGTAGTACTAGGATGGGTGACCTCCTAGGAAGGCCTCGTGTTCCACCCCTTTTACTTTTTTTTTATCGCTGTAGATAATTACAGAAGTTAAATCGTGTATTATAATTTAATATTCCCTGAAAACCGTCATGTAGTGGAAAAGTTATTGATGTTTCGAGATTATGATAACATGACGGTATACCGGAAGCATTACAACGACTGTGTCGGTCAATAAACAACAGAAATTGACTCAATAAAGAGATATTTGGAATTTAAATGTACGGGTGCGATCATACTAACACTAATGCACCGGATCCCATCAGAACTCCGCAGTTAAGCGTGCTTGGGCGAGTGTAGTACTAGGAAGGGTGACCTCCTGGGAAGGCCTCGTGTTGCACCCTTTTTACTCTTTTGTTTTATCGCTGCAGTTATTTGCAGAAGTTAAAATCGTGTATTAAAATTTAATATTCTCTGAAAACCGTCATGTAGCGGAAAAGTTATCGATGTTTCGAGATTCTGATAGCGTGACGGTATACCGGAAGCATTACAACGACTGCGTCGGTCAATAGAGAGCAGAAATTGACTCAATAAAGAGATATTTGATATTTAAATGTACGGGTGCGATCATACCAGCACTAATGCACCGGATCCCATCAGAACTCCGCAGATAAACGTGCTTGGGCGAGAGTAGTACTAGGATGGGTGACCTTCTGGGAAGGCCTCGTGTTGCAACCCTTTTACTTTTTTTTTTATCGCTGCAGTTATTTGCAGAAGTTAAAATCGTGTATTATAATTTATTATCCTCTGAAATACGTCATGTAGCGGAAAAGTTATCGATGTTTCGAGATTCTGATAGCGTGACGGGATACCGGAAACATTAAAACGACTGTGCCGGTCAACAGAGAGCAGAAATTGACTCAATAAACAGATATTTGCAATTTAAATGTACGGGTGCGATCATACCTGCTCTAATGCACCAGATCCCATTAGAACTCCGCGGTTAAGCGTGCTTGGGCGAGAGTAGTACTAGGATGGGTTAACTCCTGGGAAGGCCTCATGTTGCACCCCTTTTACTTCTTTTTTATCGCTGCAGATGGTTACAAAATTTAAAATTGTGTATTATAATTTGATATCCTCTAAAAACCGTCATGTAGCAGAAAAGTTATTGATTTTACAATATTTTAATAGCGTAACGGTATACCGGTAGCATTAAAACGACTGTGCTGGTCAATAGTGAGCAAAAATTGTCTTAATAAAGAGATATTTGCAATATAAATGTACGGGTGCGATCATACCAGCACTAATGCACCGGATCCCATCAGAGCTCCGCAGTTAAGCATGCTTGGGCGAGAGTAGTACTCGGATGGGTGACCTTCTGGGAAGACCTCGTGTTGCACCCCTTTTACTTTTTTCTTATCCCTGTATATAATTACAGAAGTTAAAATCGTGTATTATAATTTTATGACCTCTAAAAACTGTCATGTTGCGGAAAAGTTATCGATGTTACAAGATTCTGATAGCGTTACGGTAAACCGGAAGCATTACAACGACTGTGCTGGTCAATAGAGAGCAGAATATGACTCAATACACAGATATTTTCAATATAAACGTACGGGTGAAATCATACCAGCACTAATGCACCGGATCCCATCAGAACTCCGTAGTTAAGCTTGCTTGGGTGAGATTAGTACTAGGATGGGTGACCTCCTAGGAAGGCCTCGTGTTGCACCCATTTTACCTTTTTTTTTATCGTTGTAGATAATGACAGAAGTTTAAATCGTGTATTATAATTTGATATCCTCTCAAAACCGTCATGTAGCGGAAAAGATATCGATGTTACGAGATTCTAATAGCGTAACGGTATACCGGAAGCATTACAACGACTGTGCTGGTTAATAGAGAGCAGAAATTGACTCAATATTGAGATATTTGCAATATAAACGTACAGGTGTGATCATACAAGCACTAATGCACCGGATCCCATCAAAATCCCGCAGTTAAGCGTGCTTGGGCGAGAGTAGTACTAGGATGGGTGACCTCCTAGGAAGGCCTCGTGTTCCACCCCTTTTACTTTTTTTTTATCGCTGTAGATAATTACAGAAGTTAAATCGTGTATTATAATTTAATATTCCCTGAAAACCGTCATGTAGTGGAAAAGTTATTGATGTTTCGAGATTATGATAACATGACGGTATACCGGAAGCATTACAACGACTGTGTCGGTCAATAAACAACAGAAATTGACTCAATAAAGAGATATTTGGAATTTAAATGTACGGGTGCGATCATACTAACACTAATGCACCGGATCCCATCAGAACTCCGCAGTTAAGCGTGCTTGGGCGAGTGTAGTACTAGGAAGGGTGACCTCCTGGGAAGGCCTCGTGTTGCACCCTTTTTACTCTTTTGTTTTATCGCTGCAGTTATTTGCAGAAGTTAAAATCGTGTATTAAAATTTAATATTCTCTGAAAACCGTCATGTAGCGGAAAAGTTATCGATGTTTCGAGATTCTGATAGCGTGACGGTATACCGGAAGCATTACAACGACTGCGTCGGTCAATAGAGAGCAGAAATTGACTCAATAAAGAGATATTTGATATTTAAATGTACGGGTGCGATCATACCAGCACTAATGCACCGGATCCCATCAGAACTCCGCAGATAAACGTGCTTGGGCGAGAGTAGTACTAGGATGGGTGACCTCCTGGGAAGGCCTCGTGTTGCAACCCTTTTACTTTTTTTTTATAGCTGCAGTTATTTGCAGAAGTTAAAATCGTGTATTATAATTTATTATCCTCTGAAATACGTCATGTAGCGGAAAAGTTATCGATGTTTCGAGATTCTGATAGCGTGACGGGATACCGGAAACATTAAAACGACTGTGCCGGTCAACAGACAGCAGAAATTGACTCAATAATCAGATATTTGCAATTTAAATGTACGGGTGCGATCATACCTGCTCTAATGCACCAGATCCCATTAGAACTCCGCGGTTAAGCGTGCTTGGGCGAGAGTAGTACTAGGATGGGTTAACTCCTGGGAAGGCCTCATGTTGCACCCCTTTTACTTCTTTTTTATCGCTGCAGATGGTTACAAAATTTAAAATTGTGTATTATAATTTGATATCCTCTAAAAACCGTCATGTAGCAGAAAAGTTATTGATGTTACAATATTTTAATAGCGTAACGTTATACCGGTAGCATTAAAACGACTGTGCTGGTCAATAGTGAGCAAAAATTGTCTTAATAAAGAGATATTTGCAATATAAATGTACGGGTGCGATCATACCAGCACTAATGCACCGGATCCCATCAGAGCTCCGCAGTTAAGCATGCTTGGGCGAGAGTAGTACTCGGATGGGTGACCTTCTGGGAAGACCTCGTGTTGCACCCCTTTTACTTTTTTCTTATCCCTGTATATAATTACAGAAGTTAAAATCGTGTATTATAATTTTATGACCTCTAAAAACTGTCATGTTGCGGAAAAGTTATCGATGTTACAAGATTCTGATAGCGTTACGGTAAACCGGAAGCATTACAACGACTGTGCTGGTCAATAGAGAGCAGAATATGACTCAATACACAGATATTTTCAATATAAACGTACGGGTGAAATCATACCAGCACTAATGCACCGGATCCCATCAGAACTCCGTAGTTAAGCTTGCTTGGGTGAGATTAGTACTAGGATGGGTGACCTCCTAGGAAGGCCTCGTGTTGCACCCATTTTACCTTTTTTTTTATCGTTGTAGATAATGACAGAAGTTTAAATCGTGTATTATAATTTGATATCCTCTCAAAACCGTCATGTAGCGGAAAAGATATCGATGTTACGAGATTCTAATAGCGTAACGGTATACCGGAAGCATTACAACGACTGTGCTGGTTAATAGAGAACAGAAATTGACTCAATATTGAGATATTTGCAATATAAACGTACAGGTGTGATCATACAAGCACTAATGCACCGGATCCCATCAAAATCCCGCAGTTAAGCGTGCTTGGGCGAGAGTAGTACTAGGATGGGTGACCTCCTAGGAAGGCCTCGTGTTCCACCCCTTTTACTTTTTTTTTATCGCTGTAGATAATTACAGAAGTTAAATCGTGTATTATAATTTAATATTCCCTGTAAACCGTCATGTAGTGGAAAAGTTATTGATGTTTCGAGATTATGATAACATGACGGTATACCGGAAGCATTACAACGACTGTGTCGGTCAATAAACAGCAGAAATTGACTCAATAAAGAGATATTTGGAATTTAAATGTACGGGTGCGATCATACTAGCACTAATGCACCGGATCCCATCAGAACTCCGCAGTTAAGCGTGCTTGGGCGAGTGTAGTACTAGGAAGGGTGACCTCCTGGGAAGGCCTCGTGTTGCACCCTTTTTACTCTTTTGTTTTATCGCTGCAGTTATTTGCAGAAGTTAAAATCGTGTATTAAAATTTAATATTCTCTGAAAACCGTCATGTAGCGGAAAAGTTATCGATGTTTCGAGATTTTGATAGCGTGACGGTATACCGGAAGCATTACAACGACTGCGTTGGTCAATAGAGAGCAGAAATTGACTCAATAAAGAGATATTTGATATTTAAATGTACGGGTGCGATCATACCAGCACTAATGCACCGGATCCCATCAGAACTCCGCAGATAAACGTGCTTGGGCGAGAGTAGTACTAGGATGGGTGACCTCCTGGGAAGGCCTCGTGTTGCAACCCTTTTACTTTTTTTTTTATCGCTGCAGTTATTTGCAGAAGTTAAAATCGTGTATTATAATTTATTATCCTCTGAAATACGTCATGTAGCGGAAAAGTTATCGATGTTTCGAGATTCTGATAGCGTGACGGGATACCGGAAACATTAAAACGACTGTGCCGGTCAATAGAGAGCAGAAATTGACTCAATAAACAGATATTTGCAATTTAAATGTACGGGTGCGATCATACCAGCTCTAATGCACCAGATCCCATTAGAACTCCGCGGTTAAGCGTGCTTGGGCGAGAGTAGTACTAGGATGGGTTAACTCCTGGGAAGGCCTCATGTTGCACCCCTTTTACTTCTTTTTTATCGCTGCAGATGGTTACAAAATTTAAAATTGTGTATTATAATTTGATATCCTCTAAAAACCGTCATGTAGCAGAAAAGTTATTGATGTTACAATATTTTAATAGCGTAACGGTATACCGGTAGCATTAAAACGACTGTGCTGGTCAATAGTGAGCAAAAATTGTCTTAATAAAGAGATATTTGCAATATAAACGTACGGGTGCGATCATACCAGCACTAATGCACCGGATCCCATCAGAGCTCCGCAGTTAAGCATGCTTGGGCGAGAGTAGTACTCGGATGGGTGACCTTCTGGGAAGACCTCGTGTTGCACCCCTTTTACTTTTTTCTTATCCCTGTATATAATTACAGAAGTTAAAATCGTGTATTATAATTTTATGACCTCTAAAAACTGTCATGTTGCGGAAAAGTTATCGATGTTACAAGATTCTGATAGCGTTACGGTAAACCGGAAGCATTACAACGACTGTGCTGGTCAATAGAGAGCAGAATATGACTCAATACACAGATATTTTCAATATAAACGTACGGGTGAAATCATACCAGCACTAATGCACCGGATCCCATCAGAACTCCGTAGTTAAGCTTGCTTGGGTGAGATTAGTACTAGGATGGGTGACCTCCTAGGAAGGCCTCGTGTTGCACCCATTTTACTTTTTTTTTTTCGTTGTAGATAATGACAGAAGTTTAAATCGTGTATTATAATTTGATATCCTCTCAAAACCATCATGTAGCGGAAAAGATATCGATGTTACGAGATTCTAATAGCGTAACGGTATACCGGAAGCATTACAACGACTGTGCTGGTTAATAGAGAGCAGAAATTGACTCAATATTGAGATATTTGCAATATAAACGTACAGGTGTGATCGTACAAGCACTAATGCACCGGATCCCATCAAAACCCCGCAGTTAAGCGTGCTTGGGCGAGAGTAGTACTAGGATGGGTGACCTCCTAGGAAGGCCTCGTGTTTCACCCCTTTTACTTTTTTTTTATCGCTGTAGATAATTACAGAAGTTAAATCGTGTATTATAATTTAATATTCCCTGAAAACCGTCATGTAGTGGAAAAGTTATTGATGTTTTGAGATTATGATAACATGACGGTATACCGGAAGCATTACAACGACTGTGTCGGTCAATAAACAGCAGAAATTGACTCAATAAAGAGATATTTGGAATTTAAATGTACGGGTGCGATCATACTAGCACTAATGCACCGGATCCCATCAGAACTCCGCAGTTAAGCGTGCTTGGGCGAGTGTAGTACTAGGAAGGGTGACCTCCTGGGAAGGCCTCGTGTTGCACCCCTTTTACTTTTTTTTTTATCGCTGCAGTTATTTGCAGAAGTTAAAATCGTGTATTAAAATTTAATATTCTCTGAAAACCGTCATGTAGCGGAAAAGTTATCGATGTTTCGAGATTCTGATAGCGTGACGGTATACCGGAAGCATTACAACGACTGCGTCGGTCAATAGAGAGCAGAAATTGACTCAATAAAGAGATATTTGATATTTAAATGTACGGGTGCGATCATACCAGCACTAATGCACCGGATCCCATCAGAACTCCGCAGATAAACGTGCTTGGGCGAGAGTAGTACTAGGATGGGTGACCTCCTGGGAAGGCCTCGTGTTGCAACCCTTTTACTTTTTTTTTTATCGCTGCAGTTATTTGCAGAAGTTAAAATCGTGTATTATAATTTATTATCCTCTGAAATACGTCATGTAGCGGAAAAGTTATCGATGTTTCGAGATTCTGATAGCGTGACGGGATACCGGAAACATTAAAACGACTGTGCCGGTCAATAGAGAGCAGAAATTGACTCAATAAGCAGATATTTGCAATTTAAATGTACGGGTGCGATCATACCAGCTCTAATGCACCAGATCCCATTAGAACTCCGCGGTTAAGCGTGCTTGGGCGAGAGTAGTACTAGGATGGGTTAACTCCTGGGAAGGCCTCATGTTGCACCCCTTTTACTTCTTTTTTATCGCTGCAGATGGTTACAAAATTTAAAATTGTGTATTATAATTTGATATCCTCTAAAAACCGTCATGTAGCAGAAAAGTTATTGATGTTACAATATTTTAATAGCGTAACGGTATACCGGTAGCATTAAAACGACTGTGCTGGTCAATAGTGAGCAAAAATTGTCTTAATAAAGAGATATTTGCAATATAAACGTACGGGTGCGATCATACCAGCACTAATGCACCGGATCCCATCAGAGCTCCGCAGTTAAGCATGCTTGGGCGAGAGTAGTACTCGGATGGGTGACCTTCTGGGAAGACCTCGTGTTGCACCCCTTTTACTTTTTTCTTATCCCTGTATATAATTACAGAAGTTAAAATCGTGTATTATAATTTTATGACCTCTAAAAACTGTCATGTTGCGGAAAAGTTATCGATGTTACAAGATTCTGATAGCGTTACGGTAAACCGGAAGCATTACAACGACTGTGCTGGTCAATAGAGAGCAGAATATGACTCAATACACAGATATTTTCAATATAAACGTACGGGTGAAATCATACCAGCACTAATGCACCGGATCCCATCAGAACTCCGTAGTTAAGCTTGCTTGGGTGAGATTAGTACTAGGATGGGTGACCTCCTAGGAAGGCCTCGTGTTGCACCCATTTTACTTTTTTTTTTTCGTTGTAGATAATGACAGAAGTTTAAATCGTGTATTATAATTTGATATCCTCTCAAAACCATCATGTAGCGGAAAAGATATCGATGTTACGAGATTCTAATAGCGTAACGGTATACCGGAAGCATTACAACGACTGTGCTGGTTAATAGAGAGCAGAAATTGACTCAATATTGAGATATTTGCAATATAAACGTACAGGTGTGATCGTACAAGCACTAATGCACCGGATCCCATCAAAACCCCGCAGTTAAGCGTGCTTGGGCGAGAGTAGTACTAGGATGGGTGACCTCCTAGGAAGGCCTCGTGTTTCACCCCTTTTACTTTTTTTTTATCGCTGTAGATAATTACAGAAGTTAAATCGTGTATTATAATTTAATATTCCCTGAAAACCGTCATGTAGTGGAAAAGTTATTGATGTTTTGAGATTATGATAACATGACGGTATACCGGAAGCATTACAACGACTGTGTCGGTCAATAAACAGCAGAAATTGACTCAATAAAGAGATATTTGGAATTTAAATGTACGGGTGCGATCATACTAGCACTAATGCACCGGATCCCATCAGAACTCCGCAGTTAAGCGTGCTTGGGCGAGTGTAGTACTAGGAAGGGTGACCTCCTGGGAAGGCCTCGTGTTGCACCCCTTTTACTTTTTTTTTTATCGCTGCAGTTATTTGCAGAAGTTAAAATCGTGTATTAAAATTTAATATTCTCTGAAAACCGTCATGTAGCGGAAAAGTTATCGATGTTTCGAGATTCTGATAGCGTGACGGTATACCGGAAGCATTACAACGACTGCGTCGGTCAATAGAGAGCAGAAATTGACTCAATAAAGAGATATTTGATATTTAAATGTACGGGTGCGATCATACCAGCACTAATGCACCGGATCCCATCAGAACTCCGCAGATAAACGTGCTTGGGCGAGAGTAGTACTAGGATGGGTGACCTCCTGGGAAGGCCTCGTGTTGCAACCCTTTTACTTTTTTTTTTATCGCTGCAGTTATTTGCAGAAGTTAAAATCGTGTATTATAATTTATTATCCTCTGAAATACGTCATGTAGCGGAAAAGTTATCGATGTTTC
Organism: Agrostemma githago; assembly: GCA_958450325.1. Taxonomy (NCBI): domain Eukaryota; kingdom Viridiplantae; phylum Streptophyta; class Magnoliopsida; order Caryophyllales; family Caryophyllaceae; genus Agrostemma; species Agrostemma githago. Next base: position 43,797,140 of record OY288252.1, read on the forward strand.
GAGATTCTGATAGCGTGACGGGATACCGGAAACATTAAAACGACTGTGCCGGTCAATAGAGAGCAGAAATTGACTCAATAAGCAGATATTTGCAATTTAAATGTACGGGTGCGATCATACCAGCTCTAATGCACCAGATCCCATTAGAACTCCGCGGTTAAGCGTGCTTGGGCGAGAGTAGTACTAGGATGGGTTAACTCCTGGGAAGGCCTCATGTTGCACCCCTTTTACTTCTTTTTTATCGCTGCAGATGGTTACAAAATTTAAAATTGTGTATTATAATTTGATATCCTCTAAAAACCGTCATGTAGCAGAAAAGTTATTGATGTTACAATATTTTAATAGCGTAACGGTATACCGGTAGCATTAAAACGACTGTGCTGGTCAATAGTGAGCAAAAATTGTCTTAATAAAGAGATATTTGCAATATAAACGTACGGGTGCGATCATACCAGCACTAATGCACCGGATCCCATCAGAGCTCCGCAGTTAAGCATGCTTGGGCGAGAGTAGTACTCGGATGGGTGACCTTCTGGGAAGACCTCGTGTTGCACCCCTTTTACTTTTTTCTTATCCCTGTATATAATTACAGAAGTTAAAATCGTGTATTATAATTTTATGACCTCTAAAAACTGTCATGTTGCGGAAAAGTTATCGATGTTACAAGATTCTGATAGCGTTACGGTAAACCGGAAGCATTACAACGACTGTGCTGGTCAATAGAGAGCAGAATATGACTCAATACACAGATATTTTCAATATAAACGTACGGGTGAAATCATACCAGCACTAATGCACCGGATCCCATCAGAACTCCGTAGTTAAGCTTGCTTGGGTGAGATTAGTACTAGGATGGGTGACCTCCTAGGAAGGCCTCGTGTTGCACCCATTTTACTTTTTTTTTTCGTTGTAGATAATGACAGAAGTTTAAATCGTGTATTATAATTTGATATCCTCTCAAAACCGTCATGTAGCGGAAAAGATATCGATGTTACGAGATTCTAATAGCGTAACGGTATACCGGAAGCATTACAACGACTGTGCTGGTTAATAGAGAGCAGAAATTGACTCAATATTGAGATATTTGCAATATAAACGTACAGGTGTGATCGTACAAGCACTAATGCACCGGATCCCATCAGAACTCCGCAGTTAAGCGTGCTTGGGCGAGAGTAGTACTAGGAAGGGTGACCTCCTGGGAAGGCCTCGTGTTGCACCCCTTTTACTTTTCTTTTTTTATCGCTGCCGTTATTTGCAGAAGTTAAAATCGTGTATTAAAATTTAATATTCTCTGAAAACCGTCATGTAGCGGAAAAGTTATCGATGTTTCGAGATTCTGATAGCGTGACGGTATACCGGAAGCATTACAACGACTGTGTCGGTCAATAGAGAGCAGAAATTGACTCAATAAAGAGATATTTGATATTTAAATGTACGGGTGCGATCATAACAGCACTAAAGCACCGGATCCCATCAGAACTCTGCAGATAAACATGCTTGGGCGAGAGTAGTACTAGGATGGGTGACCTCCTGGGAAGGCCTCGTGTTGCACCCCTTTTACTTTTTTTTTTTATCGCTGCAGTTATTTACAGAACTTAAAATCGTGTATTATATTTTAATAACCTCTGAAAGCTCTCATGTAGCGGAAAAGTAATCGATGTTTCGAGATTCTGATAGTGTGACGGTATACCGGAAGCATTAAAACGACTGTGCCGGTCAATAGAGAGCAGAAATTGACTCAATAAACAAATATTTGCAATTTAAATGTACGGGTGCGATCATACCAGCACTAATGCACCGGATCCGATCAGAACTCCGCAGTTAAGCGTGCTTGGGCGAGAGTAGTACTAGGAAGGGTGACCTCCTGGGAAGGCCTCGTGTTGCACCCCTTTTACTTTTCCTTTTTTATCGCTGCAGTTATTTGCAGAAGTTAAAATCGTGTATTATAATTTAATATTCTCTGAAAACCGTCATGTAGCGGAGAAGTTATCAATGTTTCGAGATTCTGATAGCGTGACGGTATACCGGAAGCATTACAACGACTGTGTCGGTCAATAGAGAGCAGAAATTGACTCAATAAAGAGATACTTGCTATTTAAATTTACGGGTGCGATCATACCAGCACTAATGCACCGGATCCCATCAGAACTCCGCAGATAAACGTGCTTGGGCGAGAGTAGTACTAGGATGGGTGACCTCCTGGGAAGGCCTCGTGTTGCACCACTTTTACTTTTTTTTTTTCATCGCTACAGTTATTTACAGAACTTAAAATCGTGTATTATAATTTAATAACCACTGAAAACCGTCATGTAGCGGAAAAGTTATCGATGTTTCGAGATTCTGATAGTGTGACGGTATACCGGAAGCATTAAAACGACTGTGCCGGTCAATAGAGAGCAGAAATTGACTCAATAAACAGATATTTGCAATTTAAATGTACGGGTGCGATCATACCAGCACTAATGCACCGGATCCCATCAGAACTCCGCAGATAAACGTGCTTGGGCGAGAGTAGTACTAGGATGGGTGACCTCCTGGGAAGGCCTCGTGTTGCAACCCTTTTACTTTTTTTTTTATCGCTGCAGTTATTTGCTGAAGTTAAAATCGTGTATTATAATTTATTATCCTCTGAAAACCGTCATGTAGCGGAAAAGTTATTGATGTTTCGAGATTCTGATAGCGTGACGGGATACCGGAAGCATTAAAATGACTGTGCCGGTCAATAGAGAGAAGAAAATGACTTAATAAAGAGATATTTGGAATTTAAATGTACGGGTGCGATCATACTAGCACTAAAGCACCGGATCCCATCAGAACTCCGCAGATAAACGTGCTTGGGCGAGAGTAGTACTAGGATGGGTGACCTCCAGGGAAGGCCTCGTGTTGCACCCCTTTTCCTTTTTTTTTTATCGCTGCAGTTATTTACAGAACTTAAAATCGTGTATTATATTTTAATAACCTCTGAAAGCTGTCATGTAGCGGAAAAGTTATTGATGTTTCGTGATTCTGATAGTGTGACGGTATCTCGGAAGCATTAAAACGACTGTGCCGGTCAATAGAGAGCAGAAATTGTCTCAATAAACAAATATTTGCAATTTAAATGTACGGGTGCGATCATACCAGCACTAATGCACCGGATCCCATCAGAACTCCGCAGTTAAGCGTGCTTGGGCGAGAGTAGTACTAGGAAGGGTGACCTCCTGGGAAGGCCTCGTGTTGCACCCCTTTTACTTTTCTTTTTTTATCGCTGCACTTATTTGCAGAAGTTAAAATCGTGTATTATAATTTAATATTCTCTGAAAACCGTCATGTAGCGGAGAAGTTATCAATGTTTCGAGATTCTGATAGCGTGACGGTATACCAGAAGCATTACAACGACTGTGCCTGTCAATAGAGAGCATAAATTGACTCAATAAAGAGATATTTGGTATTTAAATGTACGGGTGCGATCATATCAGCACTAATGCACCGGATGCCATCAAAACTCCGCAGTTAAGCGTGCTTGGGCGAGAGTAGTACTAGGATGGGTGGTCTCCTGGGAAGGCCTCGTGTTGCAACCCTTTTACTTTTTTTTTATCGCTGTTGTTATTTGCAGAATTTAAAATCGTGTATTAAAATTTAATATTCTCTGAAAACCGTCATGTAGCGGAAAAGTTATCGATGTTTCGAGATTCTGATAGCGTGACGGTATAACGGAAGCATTACAACGACTGTGTCGGTCAATAGAGAGCAGAAATTTACTCAATAAAGAGATATTTGATATTTAAATGTACGGGTGCGATCATACCAGCACTAAAGCACCGGATCCCATCAGAACTCCGCAGATAAACGTGCTTGGGCGAGAGTAGTACTAGGATGGGTGACCTCCTGGGAAGGCCTCGTGTTGCACCCCTTTTACTTTTTTTTTATCGCTGCAGTTATTTACAGAACTTAAAATCGTGTATTATATTTTAATAACCTCTGAAAGCTGTCATGTAGCGGAAAAGTTATCGATGTTTCGAGATTCTGATAGTGTGACGGTATACCGGAAGCATTAAAACGACTGTGTCGGTCAATAGAGAGCAGAAATGGACTCAATAAACAAATATTTGCAATTTAAATGTACGGGTGCGATCATACCAGCACTAATGCACCGGATCCCATCAGAACTCCGCAGTTAAGCGTGCTTGGGCGAGAGTAGTACTAGGAAGGGTGACCTCCTGGGAAGGCCTCGTGTTGCACCCCTTTTACTTTTCCTTTTTTATCGCTGCAGTTATTTGCAGAAGTTAAAATCGTGTATTATAATTTAATATTCTCTGAAAACCGTCATGTAGCGGAGAAGTTATCAATGTTTCGAGATTCTGATAGCGTGACGGTATACCAGAAGCATTACAACGACTGTGCCTGTCAATAGAGAGCAGAAATTGACTCAATAAAGAGATATTTGGTATTTAAATGTACGGGTGCGATCATATCAGCACTAATGCACCGGATGCCATCAAAACTCCGCAGTTAAGCGTGCTTGGGCGAGAGTAGTACTAGGATGGGTGACCTCCTGGGAAGGCCTCGTGTTGCAACCCTTTTACTTTTTTTTTATCGCTGCAGTTATTTGCAGAAGTTAAAATCGTGTATTATAATTTATTATCCTCTGAAAACCGTCATGTAGCGGAAAAGTTATTGATGTTTCGAGATTCTGATAGCGTGACGGGATACCGGAAGCATTAAAACGACTGTGCCGGTCAATAGAGAGAAGAAAATGACTTAATAAAGAGATATTTGGAATTTAAATGTACGGGTGCGATCATACTAGCACTAATGCACCGGATCCCATCAGAACTCCGCAGTTAAGCGTGCTTGGGCGAGTGTAGTACTAGGAAGGGTGAACTCCTGGGAAGGCCTCGTGTTGCACCCTTTTTACTCTTTTTTTTATCGCTGCAGTTATTTGCAGAAGTTAAAATCGTGTATTAAAATTTAATATTCTCTGAAAACCGTCATGTAGCGGAAAAGTTATCGATGTTTCGAGATTCTGACAGCGTGACGGTATACCGGAAGCATTACAACGACTGTGTCGGTCAATAGAGAGCAGAAATTGACTCAATAAAGAGATATTTGCTATTTAAATTTACGGGTGCGATCATACCAGCACTAATGCACCGGATCCCATCAGAACTCCGCAGATAAACGTGCTTGGGCGAGAGTAGTACTAGGATGGGTGACCTCCTGGGAAGGCCTCGTGTTGCACCACTTTTACTTTTTTTTTTTCATCGCTACAGTTATTTACAGAACTTAAAATCGTGTATTATAATTTAATAACCACTGAAAACCGTCATGTAGCGGAAAAGTTATCGATGTTTCGAGATTCTGATAGTGTGACGGTATACCGGAAGCATTAAAACGACTGTGCCGGTCAATAGAGAGCAGAAATTGACTCAATAAACAGATATTTGCAATTTAAATGTACGGGTGCGATCATACCAGCACTAATGCACCGGATCCCATCAGAACTCCGCAGATAAACGTGCTTGGGCGAGAGTAGTACTAGGATGGGTGACCTCCTGGGAAGGCCTCGTGTTGCAACCCTTTTACTTTTTTTTTTATCGCTGCAGTTATTTGCTGAAGTTAAAATCGTGTATTATAATTTATTATCCTCTGAAAACCGTCATGTAGCGGAAAAGTTATTGATGTTTCGAGATTCTGATAGCGTGACGGGATACCGGAAGCATTAAAATGACTGTGCCGGTCAATAGAGAGAAGAAAATGACTTAATAAAGAGATATTTGGAATTTAAATGTACGGGTGCGATCATACTAGCACTAAAGCACCGGATCCCATCAGAACTCCGCAGATAAACGTGCTTGGGCGAGAGTAGTACTAGGATGGGTGACCTCCAGGGAAGGCCTCGTGTTGCACCCCTTTTCCTTTTTTTTTTATCGCTGCAGTTATTTACAGAACTTAAAATCGTGTATTATATTTTAATAACCTCTGAAAGCTGTCATGTAGCGGAAAAGTTATTGATGTTTCGTGATTCTGATAGTGTGACGGTATCTCGGAGGCATTAAAACGACTGTGCCGGTCAATAGAGAGCAGAAATTGTCTCAATAAACAAATATTTGCAATTTAAATGTACGGGTGCGATCATACCAGCACTAATGCACCGGATCCCATCAGAACTCCGCAGTTAAGCGTGCTTGGGCGAGAGTAGTACTAGGAAGGGTGACCTCCTGGGAAGGCCTCGTGTTGCACCCCTTTTACTTTTCTTTTTTTATCGCTGCACTTATTTGCAGAAGTTAAAATCGTGTATTATAATTTAATATTCTCTGAAAACCGTCATGTAGCGGAGAAGTTATCAATGTTTCGAGATTCTGATAGCGTGACGGTATACCAGAAGCATTACAACGACTGTGCCTGTCAATAGAGAGCAGAAATTGACTCAATAAAGAGATATTTGGTATTTAAATGTACGGGTGCGATCATATCAGCACTAATGCACCGGATGCCATCAAAACTCCGCAGTTAAGCGTGCTTGGGCGAGAGTAGTACTAGGATGGGTGGTCTCCTGGGAAGGCCTCGTGTTGCAACCCTTTTACTTTTTTTTTATCGCTGTTGTTATTTGCAGAATTTAAAATCGTGTATTAAAATTTAATATTCTCTGAAAACCGTCATGTAGCGGAAAAGTTATCGATGTTTCGAGATTCTGATAGCGTGACGGTATACCGGAAGCATTACAACGACTGTGTCGGTCAATAGAGAGCAGAAATTTACTCAATAAAGAGATATTTGATATTTAAATGTACGGGTGCGATCATACCAGCACTAAAGCACCGGATCCCATCAGAACTCCGCAGATAAACGTGCTTGGGCGAGAGTAGTACTAGGATGGGTGACCTCCTGGGAAGGCCTCGTGTTGCACCCCTTTTACTTTTTTTTTATCGCTGCAGTTATTTACAGAACTTAAAATCGTGTATTATATTTTAATAACCTCTGAAAGCTGTCATGTAGCGGAAAAGTTATCGATGTTTCGAGATTCTGATAGTGTGACGGTATACCGGAAGCATTAAAACGACTGTGCCGGTCAATAGAGAGCAGAAATGGACTCAATAAACAAATATTTGCAATTTAAATGTACGGGTGCGATCATACCAGCACTAATGCACCGGATCCCATCAGAACTCCGCAGTTAAGCGTGCTTGGGCGAGAGTAGTACTAGGAAGGGTGACCTCCTGGGAAGGCCTCGTGTTGCACCCCTTTTACTTTTCCTTTTTTATCGCTGCAGTTATTTGCAGAAGTTAAAATCGTGTATTATAATTTAATATTCTCTGAAAACCGTCATGTAGCGGAGAAGTTATCAATGTTTCGAGATTCTGATAGCGTGACGGTATACCAGAAGCATTACAACGACTGTGCCTGTCAATAGAGAGCAGAAATTGACTCAATAAAGAGATATTTGGTATTTAAATGTACGGGTGCGATCATATCAGCACTAATGCACCGGATGCCATCAAAACTCCGCAGTTAAGCGTGCTTGGGCGAGAGTAGTACTAGGATGGGTGACCTCCTGGGAAGGCCTCGTGTTGCAACCCTTTTACTTTTTTTTTATCGCTGCAGTTATTTGCAGAAGTTAAAATCGTGTATTATAATTTATTATCCTCTGAAAACCGTCATGTAGCGGAAAAGTTATTGATGTTTCGAGATTCTGATAGCGTGACGGGATACCGGAAGCATTAAAACGACTGTGCCGGTCAATAGAGAGAAGAAAATGACTTAATAAAGAGATATTTGGAATTTAAATGTACGGGTGCGATCATACTAGCACTAATGCACCGGATCCCATCAGAACTCCGCAGTTAAGCGTGCTTGGGCGAGTGTAGTACTAGGAAGGGTGAACTCCTGGGAAGGCCTCGTGTTGCACCCTTTTTACTCTTTTTTTTATCGCTGCAGTTATTTGCAGAAGTTAAAATCGTGTATTAAAATTTAATATTCTCTGAAAACCGTCATGTAGCGGAAAAGTTATCGATGTTTCGAGATTCTGACAGCGTGACGGTATACCGGAAGCATTACAACGACTGTGTCGGTCAATAGAGAGCAGAAATTGACTCAATAAAGAGATATTTGCTATTTAAATTTACGGGTGCGATCATACCAGCACTAATGCACCGGATCCCATCAGAACTCCGCAGATAAACGTGCTTGGGCGAGAGTAGTACTAGGATGGGTGACCTCCTGGGAAGGCCTCGTGTTGCACCACTTTTACTTTTTTTTTTTTCATCGCTACAGTTATTTACAGAACTTAAAATCGTGTATTATAATTTAATAACCACTGAAAACCGTCATGTAGCGGAAAAGTTATCGATGTTTCGAGATTCTGATAGTGTGACGGTATACCGGAAGCATTAAAACGACTGTGCCGGTCAATAGAGAGCAGAAATTGACTCAATAAACAGATATTTGCAATTTAAATGTACGGGTGCGATCATACCAGCACTAATGCACCGGATCCCATCAGAACTCCGCAGATAAACGTGCTTGGGCGAGAGTAGTACTAGGATGGGTGACCTCCTGGGAAGGCCTCGTGTTGCAACCCTTTTACTTTTTTTTTATCGCTGCAGTTATTTGCAGAAGTTAAAATCGTGTATTATAATTTATTATCCTCTGAAATACGTCATGTAGCGGAAAAGTTATCGATGTTTCGAGATTCTGATAGCGTGACGGGATACCGGAAACATAAAAACGACTGTGCCGGTCAATAGAGAGCAGAAATTGACTCAATAAACAGATATTTGCAATTTAAATGTACGGGTGCGATCATACCAGCTCTAATGCACCAGATCCCATTAGAACTCCGCGGTTAAGCGTGCTTGGGCGAGAGTAGTACTAGGATGGGTTAACTCCTGGGAAGGCCTCATGTTACACCCCTTTTACTTCTTTTTTATCGCTGCAGATGGTTACAAAATTTAAAATTGTGTATTATAATTTGATATCCTCTAAAAACCGTCATGTAGCAGAAAAGTTATTGAAGTTACAATATTTTAATAGCGTAACGGTATACCGGTAGCATTAAAACGACTGTGCTGGTCAATAGTGAGCAAAAATTGTCTTAATAAAGAGATATTTGCAATATAAACGTACGGGTGCGATCATACCAGCACTAATGCACCGGATCCCATCAGAGCTCCGCAGTTAAGCATGCTTGGGCGAGAGTAGTACTCGGATGGGTGACCTTCTGGGAAGACCTCGTGTTGCACCCCTTTTACTTTTTTCTTATCGCTGTATATAATTACAGAAGTTAAAATCGTGTATTATAATTTTATGACCTCTAAAAACTGTCATGTTGCGGAAAAATTATCGATGTTACAAGATTCTGATAGCGTTACGGTAAACCGGAAGCATTACAACGACTGTGCTGGTCAATAGGGAGCAGAATATGACTCAATACACAGATATTTTCAATATAAACGTACGGGTGCAATCATACCAGCACTAATGCACCGGATCCCATCAGAACTCCGTAGTTAAGCTTGCTTGGGTGAGATTAGTACTAGGATGGGTGACCTCCTAGGAAGGCCTCGTGTTGCACCAATTTTACTTTTTTTTTATCGTTGTAGATAATTACAGAAGTTTAAATCGTGTGATATAATTTGATATCCTCTCAAAACCGTCATGTAGCGGAAAAGATATCGATGTTACGAGATTCTAATAGCGTAACGGTATACCGGAAGCATTACAACGACTGTGCCGGCCAATAGAGAGAAGAAATTGACTCAATATTGAGATATTTGCAATATAAACGTACAGGTGTGATCATACAAGCACTAATGCACCGGATCCCATCAAAACCCCGCAGTTAAGCGTGCTTGGGCCAGAGTAGTACTAGGATGGGTGACCTCCTAGGAAGGCCTCGTGTTTCACCCCTTTTACTTTTTTTTATCACTGTAGATAATTACAGAAGTTAAATCGTGTATTATAATTTAATATTCCCTGAAAACCGTCATGTAGTGGAAAAGTTATTGATGTTTCGAGATTCTGATAGCGTGACGGTATACCGGAAGCATTACAACGACTGTGTCGGTCAATAAACAGCAGAAATTGACTCAATAAAGAGATATTTGCAATTTAAATGTACGGGTGCGATCATACCAGCACTAATGCACCGGATCCCATCAGAACTCCGTAGTTAAGCGTGCTTGGGCGAGTGTAGTACTAGGAAGGGTGACCTCCTGGGAAGGCCTCGTGTTGCACCCCTTTTACTTTTCTTTTTTTATCGCTGCAGTTATTTGCAGAAGTTAAAATCGTGTATTATAATTTAATATTCTCTGAAAACCGTCATGTAGCGGAGAAGTTATCAATGTTTCGAGATTCTGATAGCGTGACGGTATACCAGAAGCATTACAACGACTGTGCCTGTCAATAGAGAGCAGAAATTGACTCAATAAAGAGATATTTGGTATTTAAATGTACGGTTGCGATCATATCAGCACTAATGCACCGGATGCCATCAAAACTCCGCAGTTAAGCGTGCTTGGGCGAGAGTAGTACTAGGATGGGTGACCTCCTGGGAAGGCCTCGTGTTGCACCCTTTTTACTCTTTTTTTTATCGCTGCAGTTATTTGCAGAAGTTAAAATCGTGTATTAAAATTTAATATTCTCTGAAAACCTTCATGTAGCGGAAAAGTTATCGATGTTTCGAGATTCTGATAGCGTGACGGTATACCGGAAGCATTACAACGACTGTGTCGGTCAATAGAGAGCAGAAATTGACTCAATAAAGAGATATTTGGTATTTAAATGTACGGGTGCGATCATACCAGCACTAATGCACCGGATCCCATCAGAACTCCGCAGATAAACGTGCTTGGGCGAGAGTAGTACTAGGATGGGTGACCTCCTGGGAAGGCCTCGTGTTGCACCCCTTTTACTTTTTTTTATCGCAGCAGTTATTTGCAGAAGTTAAAATCGTGTATTAAAATTTAATATTCTCTGAAAACCGTCATGTAGCGGAAAAGTTATCGATGTTTCGAGATTCTGATAGCGTGACGGTATACCGGAAGCATTACAACGACTGTGTCGGTCAATAGAGAGCAGAAGTTGACTCAATAAAGAGATTTTTGCTATTTAAATGTACGGGTGCGATCATACCAGCACTAATGCACCGGATCCCATCAGAACTCCGCAGATAAACGTGCTTGGGCGAGAGTAGTACTAGGATGGGTGACCTCCTGGGAAGGCCTCGTGTTGCACCCCTTTTACTTTTTTTTTTTATCGCTGCAGTTATTTACAGAACTTAAAATCGTGTATTATAATTTAATAACCTCTGAAAACCGTCATGTAGCGGAAAAGTTATCGATGTTTCGAGATTCTGATAGTGTGACGGTATACCGGAAGCATTAAAACGACTGTGCCGGTCAATAGAGAGCAGAAATTGACTCAATAAACAGATATTTGCAATTTAAATGTACGGGTGCGATCATACCAGCACTAATGCACCGGATCCTATCAGAACTCCGCAGTTAAGCGTGCTTGGGCGAGAGTAGTACTAGGAAGGGTGACCTCCTGGGAAGGCCTCGTGTTGCAACCTTTTTACTTTTTTTTTTATCGCTGCAGTTATTTGCAGAAGTTAAAATCGTGTATTATAATTTATTATCCTCTGAAAACCGTCATGTAGCGGAAAAGTTATCGATGTTTCGAGATTCTGATAGCGTGACGGGATACCGGAAGCATTAAAACGACTGTGCCGGTCAATAGAGAGAAGAAATTGACTCAATAAAGAGATATTTGGAATTTAAATGTGCGGTTGCGATCATACTAGCACTAATGCACCGGATCCCATCAGAACTCCGCAGTTAAGCGTGCTTGGGCGAGTGTAGTACTAGGAAGGGGGACCTCCTGGGAAGGCCTCGTGTTGCACCCTTTTCACTCTTTTTTTTATCGCTGCAATTATTTGCAGAAGTTAAAATCGTGTATTAAAATTTAATATTCTCTGAAAACCATCATGTAGCGGAAAAGTTATCGATGTTTCGAGATTCTGATAGCATGACGGTATACCGGAAGCATTACAACGACTGTGTCGGTCAATAGAGATCAGAAATTGACTCAATAAAGAGATATTTGCTATTTAAATGTACGGGTGCGATCATACCAGCACTAATGCACCGGATCCCATCAGAACTCCGCAGATAATCGTGCTTGGGCGAGAGTAGTACTAGGATGGGTGACCTCCTGGTAAGGCCTCGTGTTGCACCCCTTTTACTTTTTTTTTTGTCGCTGCAGCTATTTACAGAACTTACAATCGTGTATTATAATTAAATAACCTCTGAAAACCGTCATGTAGCGGAAAAGTTATCGATGTTTCGAGATTCTGATAGGGTGACGATATACCGGAAGCATTAAAACGACTGTGCCGGTCAATAGAGAGCAGAAATTGACTCAATAAACAAATATTTGCAATTTAAATGTACGGGTGCGATCATACCAGCACTAATGCACCGAATCCCATCAGAACTCCGCAGTTAAGCGTGCTTGGGCGAGAGCATTACTAGGAAGGGTGACTTCCTGGGAAGGCCTCGTGTTGCACCCCTTTTACTTTTCTTTTTTTATCGCTGCAGTTATTTGCAAAAGTTAAAACCGTGTATTATAATTTAATATTCTCTGAAAACCGTCATGTAGCGGAGAAGTTATCAATGTTTCGAGATTCTGATAGCGTGACGGTATACCAGAAGCATTACAACGACTGTGTCGGTCAATAGAGAGCAGAAATTGACTCAATAAAGAGATATTTGGTATTTAAAATTACGGGTGCGATCATACCAGCACTAATGCACCGGATGTCATCAAAACTCCGCAGTTAAGCGTGCTTGGGCGAGAGTAGTACTAGGATGGGTGACCTCCTGGGAAGGCCTCGTGTTGCAACCCTTTTACTTTTTTTTATCGCTGCAGTTATTTGCAGAAGTTAAAATCGTGTATTATAATTTATTATCCTCTGAAAACCGTCATGTAGCGGAAAAGTTATCGATGTTTCGAGATTCTAATAGCGTGACGGGATACCGGAAGCATTAAAACGACTGTGTCGGCCAATAGAGAGAAGAAATTGACTCAATTAAGAGATATTTGAAATTTAAATGTACGGGTGCGATCATACTAGCACTAATGCACCGGATCCCATCAGAACTCTGCAGTTAAGCGTGCTTGGGTAGGTGTAGTACTAGGAAGGGTGACCTCCCGGGAAGGCCTCGTGTTGCACCCTTTTTACTCTTTTTTTTATCGCTGCAGTTATTTGTAGAAGTTAAAATCGTGTATTAAAATTTAATAATCTCTGAAAACCGTCTTGTAGCGGAAAAGTTATCGATGTTTCGAGATTCTGATAGCGTGACGGTATACCGGAAGCATTACAACGACTGTGTCGGTCAATAGAGAGCAGAAATTGACTCAATAAAGAGATATTTGGTATTTAAATGTACGGGTGCGATCATACCAGCACTAATGCACCGGATGTCATCAAAACTCCGCAGTTAAGCGTGCTTGGGCGAGAGTAGTACTAGGATGGGTGACCTCCTGGGAAGGCCTTGTGTTGCACCCTTTTTACTCTTTTTTTTTTTTATCGCTGCAGTTATTCGCAGAAGTTAAAATCGTGTATTATAATTTATTATCCTCTGAAAACCGTCATGTAGCGGAAAAGTTATCGATGTTTCGAGATTCTGATAGCGTGACGGGATACCGGAAGCATTAAAACGACTGTGCCGGTCAATAGAGAGCAGAAATTGACTCAATAAAGAGATATTTGGTATTTAAATGTACGGGTGCGATCATACCAGCACTAATGCACCGGATCCCATCAGAACTCCGCAGATAAACGTGCTTGGGCGAGAGTAGTACTAGGATGGGTGACCTCCTGGGAAGGCCTCGTGTTGCACCCCTTTTACTTTTTTTTTATCGCTGCAGTTATTTGCAGAAGTTAAAATCGTGTATTATAATTTAATATTCTCTGAAAACTGTCATGTAGCGGAGAAGTTATCAATATTTCGATATTTTGATAGCGTGACGGTATACCAGAAGCATTACAACGACTGTGCCTGTCAATAGAGAGCAGAAATTGACTCAATAAAGAGATATTTGGTATTTAAATGTACGGGTGCGATCATACCAGCACTAATGCACCGGATGTCATCAAAACTCCGCAGTTAAGCGTGCTTGGGCGAGAGTAGTACTAGGATGGGTGACCTCCTGGGAAGGCCTCGTGTTGCACCCTTTTTACTCTTTTTTTTTATCGCTGCAGTTATTTGCAGAAGTTAAAATCGTGTATTATAATTTAATATTCTCTGAAAACCGTCATGTAGCGGAGAAGTTATCAATATTTCGATATTCTGATAGCGTGACGGTATACCAGAAGCATTACAATGACTGTGCCTGTCAATAGAGAGCAGAAATTGACTCAATAAAGAGATATTTGGTATTTAAATGTACGGGTGCGATCATACCAGCACTAATGCACCGGATGTCATCAAAACTCCGCAGTTAAGCGTGCTTGGGCGAGAGTGGTACTAGGATGGGTGACCTCCTGGGAAGGCCTCGTGTTGCAACCCTTTTACTTTTTTTTTATCGCTGCAGTTATTTGCAGAAGTTAAAATCGTGTATTATAATTTATTATCCTCTGAAAACCGTCATGTAGCGGAAAAGTTATCGATGTTTCGAGATTCTGATAGCGTGACGGGATATCGGAAGCATTAAAACGACTGTGCCGGTCAATAGAGAGAAGAAATTGACTCAAGAAAGAGATATTGTGAATTTAAATGTACGGGTGCGATCATACTAGCACTAATGCACCGGATCCCATCAGAACTCCGAAGTTAAGCGTACTTGGGCGAGTGTAGTACTAGGAAGGGTGACCTCCTAGGAAGGCCTCGTGTTGCACCCTTTTTACTCTTTTTTTTATCGCTGCAGTTATTTGCAGTAGTTAAAATCGTGTATTAAAATTTAATATTCTCTGAAAACCTTCATGTAGCGGAAAAGTTATCGATGTTTCGAGATTCTGATAACGTGACGGTATACCGGAAGCATTACAACGACTGTGTCGGTCAATAGAGAGCAGAAATTGACTCAATAAAGAGATATTTGGTATTTAAATGTACGGGTGCGATCATACCAGCACTAATGCACCGGATCCCATCAGAACTCCGCAGATAAACATGCTTGGGCGAGAGTAGTACTAGGATGGGTGACCACCTGGGAAGGCCTCGTGTTGCACCCGTTTTACTTTTTTTTATTGCTGCAATTATTTACAGAACTTAAAATCGTGTATTATAATTTAATAACCTCTGAAAACCGTCATGTAGCGGAGAAGTTATCAATGTTTCGAGATTCTGATAGCGTGACGGTATACCAGAAGCATTACAACGACTGTGCCTGTCAATAGAGAGCAGAAATTGACTCAATAAAGAGATATTTGGTATTTAAATGTACAGGTGCGATCATACCAGCACTAATGCACCGGATGTCATCAAAACTCCGCAGTTAAGCGTGCTTGGGCGAGAGTAGTACTAGGATGGGTGACCTCCTGGGAAGGCCTCGTGTTGCACCCTTTTTACTCTTTTTTTTTATCGCTGCAGTTATTCGCAGAAGTTAAAATCGTGTATTATAATTTATTATCCTCTGAAAACCGTCATGTAGCGGAAAAGTTATCGATATTTCGAGATTCTGATAGCGTGACGGGATACCGGAAGCATTAAAACGACTGTGCCGGTCAATAGAGAGCAGAAATTGACTCAATAAAGAGATATTTGGTATTTAAATGTACGGGTGCGATCATACCAGCACTAATGCACCGGATCCCATCAGAACTCCGCAGATAAACGTGCTTGGGCGAGAGTAGTACTAGGATGGGTGACCTCCTGGGAAGGCCTCGTGTTGCACCCGTTTTACTTTTTTTTTATCGCTGCAATTATTTACAGAACTTAAAATCGTGTATTATAATTTAATAACCTCTGAAAACCGTCATGTAGCGGAGAAGTTATCAATGTTTCGAGATTCTGATAGCGTGACGGTATACCAGAAGCATTACAACGACTGTGCCTGTCAATAGAGAGCAGAAATTGACTCAATAAAGAGATATTTGGTATTTAAATGTACGGGTGCGATCATACCAGCACTAATGCACCGGATGTCATCAAAACTCCGCAGTTAAGCGTGCTTGGGCGAGAGTAGTACTAGGATGGGTGACCTCCTGGGAAGGCCTCGTGTTGCACCCTTTTTACTCTTTTTTTTTTTTATCGCTGCAGTTATTCGCAGAAGTTAAAATCGTGTATTATAATTTATTATCCACTGAAAACCGTCATGTAGCGGAAAAGTTATCGATGTTTCGAGATTCTGATAGCGTGACGGGATACCGGAAGCATTAAAACGACTGTGCCGGTCAATAGAGAGCAGAAATTGACTCAATAAAGAGATATTTGGTATTTAAATGTACGGGTGCGATCATACCAGCACTAATGCACCGGATCCCATCAGAACTCCGCAGATAAACGTGCTTGGGCGAGAGTAGTACTAGGATGGGTGACCTCCTGGGAAGGCCTCGTGTTGCACCCGTTTTACTTTTTTTTTATCGCTGCAATTATTTACAGAACTTAAAATCGTGTATTATAATTTAATAACCTCTGAAAACCGTCATGTAGCGGAGAAGTTATCAATGTTTCGAGATTCTGATAGCGTGACGGTATACCAGAAGCATTACAACGACTGTGCCTGTCAATAGAGAGCAGAAATTGACTCAATAAAGAGATATTTGGTATTTAAATGTACGGGTGCGATCATACCAGCACTAATGCACCGGATGTCATCAAAACTCCGCAGTTAAGCGTGCTTGGGCGAGAGTAGTACTAGGATGGGTGACCTCCTGGGAAGGCCTCGTGTTGCACCCTTTTTACTCTTTTTTTTTTATCGCTGCAGTTATTCGCAGAAGTTAAAATCGTGTATTATAATTTATTATGCTCTGAAAACCGTCATGTAGCGGAAAAGTTATCGATGTTTCGAGATTCTGATAGCGTGACGGGATACCGGAAGCATTAAAACGACTGTGCCGGTCAATAGAGAGCAGAAATTGACTCAATAAAGAGATATTTGGTATTTAAATGTACGGGTGCGATCATACCAGCACTAATGCACCGGATCCCATCAGAACTCCGCAGATAAACGTGCTTGGGCGAGAGTAGTACTAGGATGGGTGACCTCCTGGGAAGGCCTCGTGTTGCACCCCTTTTACTTTTTTTTTATCGCTGCAGTTATTTGCAGAAGTTAAAATCGTGTATTTAAATTTAATATTCTCTGAAAACTGTCATGTAGCGGAAACGTTATCGATGTTTCGAGATTCTGATAGCGTGACGGTATACCGGAAGCATTACAACGACTGTGCCGGTCAATAGAGAGCAGAAGTTGACTCAACAAAGAGATATTTGCTATTCAAATATACGGGTGCAATCATACCAGCACTAATGCACCGGATCCCATCAGAACTCCGCAGATAAACGTGCTTGGGCGAGAGTAGTACTAGGATGGGTGACCTCCTGGGAAGGCCTCGTGTTGCTCCCCTTTTACTTTTTTTTTATCGCTGAAGTTATTTGCAGAAGTTAAAATCGTGTATTATAATTTAATAACCTCTGAAAACCGTCATGTAGCGGAGAAGTTATCAATATTTCGATATTCTGATAGCGTGACGGTATACCAGAAGCATTACAACGACTGTGCCTGTCAATAGAGAGCAGAAATTGACTCAATAAAGAGATATTTGGTATTTAAATGTACGGGTGCGATCATACCAGCACTAATGCACCGGATGTCATCAAAACTCCGCAGTTAAGGGTGCTTTGGCGAGAGTAGTACTAGGATGGGTGACCTCCTGGGAAGGCCTCGTGTTGCACCCTTTTTACTCTTTTTTTTTTATCGCTGCAGTTATTTGCAGAAGTTAAAATCGTGTATTATAATTTAATATTCTCTGAAAACCGTCATGTAGCGGAGAAGTTATCAATATTTCGATATTCTGATAGCGTGACGGTATACCAGAAGCATTACAATGACTGTGCCTGTCAATAGAGAGCAGAAATTGACTCAATAAAGAGATATTTGGTATTTAAATGTACGGGTGCGATCATACCAGCACTAATGCACCGGATGTCATCAAAACTCCGCAGTTAAGCGTGCTTGGGCGAGAGTGGTACTAGGATGGGTGACCTCCTGGGAAGGCCTCGTGTTGCAAGCCTTTTACTTTTTTTTTATCGATGCAGTTATTTGCAGAAGTTAAAATCGTGTATTATAATTTATTATCCTCTGAAAACCGTCATGTAGCGGAAAAGTTATCGATGTTTCGAGATTCTGATAGCGTGACGGGATACCGGAAGCATTAAAACGACTGTGCCGGTCAATAGAGAGCAGAAATTGACTCAATAAAGAGATATTTGGTATTTAAATGTACGGGTGCGATCATACCAGCACTAATGCACCGGATCCCATCAGAACTCCGCAGATAAACGTGCTTGGGCGAGAGTAGTACTAGGATGGGTGACCTCCTGGGAAGGCCTCGTGTTGCACCCCTTTTACTTTTTTTTTTTATCGCTGCAATTATTTACAGAACTTAAAATCGTGTATTATATATTAATAACCTCTGAAAACCGTCATGTAGCGGAAAAGTTATCGATGTTTCAAGATTCTGATAGCGTGACGGTATACCATACGCATTACAACGACTGTGCCTGTCAATAGAGAGCAGAAATTGACTCAATAAAGAGATATTTGGTATTTAAATGTACGGGTGCGATCATACCAGCACTAATGCACCGGAGCCCCTCAGAACTCCGCAGATAAACGTGCTTGGGCGAGAGTAGTACTAGGATGGGTGACCTCCTGGGAAGGCCTCGTGTTGCAAGCCTTTTACTTTTTTTTTATCGATGCAGTTATTTGCAGAAGTTAAAATCGTGTATTATAATTTATTATCCTCTGAAAACCGTCATGTAGCGGAAAAGTTATCGATGTTTCGAGATTCTGATAGCGTGACGGGATACCGGAAGCATTAAAACGACTGTGCCGGTCAATAGAGAGCAGAAATTGACTCAATAAAGAGATATTTGGTATTTAAATGTACGGGTGCGATCATACCAGCACTAATGCACCGGATCCCATCAGAACTCCGCAGATAAACGTGCTTGGGCGAGAGTAGTACTAGGATGGGTGACCTCCTGGGAAGGCCTCGTGTTGCACCCCTTTTACTTTTTTTTTATCGCTGCAGTTATTTGCAGAAGTTAAAATCGTGTATTTAAATTTAATATTCTCTGAAAACTGTCATGTAGCGGAAACGTTATCGATGTTTCGAGATTCTGATAGCGTGACGGTATACCGGAAGCATTACAACGACTGTGCCGGTCAATAGAGAGCAGAAGTTGACTCAACAAAGAGATATTTGCTATTCAAATATACGGGTGCAATCATACCAGCACTAATGCACCGGATCCCATCAGAACTCCGCAGATAAACGTGCTTGGGCGAGAGTAGTACTAGGATGGGTGACCTCCTGGGAAGGCCTCGTGTTGCTCCCCTTTTACTTTTTTTTTATCGCTGAAGTTATTTGCAGAAGTTAAAATCGTGTATTATAATTTAATAACCTCTGAAAACCGTCATGTAGCGGAGAAGTTATCAATATTTCGATATTCTGATAGCGTGACGGTATACCAGAAGCATTACAACGACTGTGCCTGTCAATAGAGAGCAGAAATTGACTCAATAAAGAGATATTTGGTATTTAAATGTACGGGTGCGATCATACCAGCACTAATGCACCGGATGTCATCAAAACTCCGCAGTTAAGGGTGCTTGGGCGAGAGTAGTACTAGGATGGGTGACCTCCTGGGAAGGCCTCGTGTTGCACCCTTTTTACTCTTTTTTTTTATCGCTGCAGTTATTTGCAGAAGTTAAAATCGTGTATTATAATTTAATATTCTCTGAAAACCGTCATGTAGCGGAGAAGTTATCAATATTTCGATATTCTGATAGCGTGACGGTATACCAGAAGCATTACAATGACTGTGCCTGTCAATAGAGAGCAGAAATTGACTCAATAAAGAGATATTTGGTATTTAAATGTACGGGTGCGATCATACCAGCACTAATGCACCGGATGTCATCAAAACTCCGCAGTTAAGCGTGCTTGGGCGAGAGTGGTACTAGGATGGGTGACCTCCTGGGAAGGCCTCGTGTTGCAAGCCTTTTACTTTTTTTTTATCGATGCAGTTATTTGCAGAAGTTAAAATCGTGTATTATAATTTATTATCCTCTGAAAACCGTCATGTAGCGGAAAAGTTATCGATGTTTCGAGATTCTGATAGCGTGACGGGATACCGGAAGCATTAAAACGACTGTGCCGGTCAATAGAGAGCAGAAATTGACTCAATAAAGAGATATTTGGTATTTAAATGTACGGGTGCGATCATACCAGCACTAATGCACCGGATCCCATCAGAACTCCGCAGATAAACGTGCTTGGGCGAGAGTAGTACTAGGATGGGTGACCTCCTGGGAAGGCCTCGTGTTGCACCCCTTTTACTTTTTTTTTTTATCGCTGCAATTATTTACAGAACTTAAAATCGTGTATTATATATTAATAACCTCTGAAAACCGTCATGTAGCGGAAAAGTTATCGATGTTTCAAGATTCTGATAGCGTGACGGTATACCATACGCATTACAACGACTGTGCCTGTCAATAGAGAGCAGAAATTGACTCAATAAAGAGATATTTGGTATTTAAATGTACGGGTGCGATCATACCAGCACTAATGCACCGGAGCCCCTCAGAACTCCGCAGATAAACGTGCTTGGGCGAGAGTAGTACTAGGATGGGTGACCTCCTGGGAAGGCCTCGTGTTGCAAGCCTTTTACTTTTTTTTTATCGATGCAGTTATTTGCAGAAGTTAAAATCGTGTATTATAATTTATTATCCTCTGAAAACCGTCATGTAGCGGAAAAGTTATCGATGTTTCGAGATTCTGATAGCGTGACGGGATACCGGAAGCATTAAAACGACTGTGCCGGTCAATAGAGAGCAGAAATTGACTCAATAAAGAGATATTTGGTATTTAAATGTACGGGTGCGATCATACCAGCACTAATGCACCGGATCCCATCAGAACTCCGCAGATAAACGTGCTTGGGCGAGAGTAGTACTAGGATGGGTGACCTCCTGGGAAGGCCTCGTGTTGCACCCCTTTTACTTTTTTTTTATCGCTGCAGTTATTTGCAGAAGTTAAAATCGTGTATTTAAATTTAATATTCTCTGAAAACTGTCATGTAGCGGAAACGTTATCGATGTTTCGAGATTCTGATAGCGTGACGGTATACCGGAAGCATTACAACGACTGTGCCGGTCAATAGAGAGCAGAAGTTGACTCAACAAAGAGATATTTGCTATTCAAATATACGGGTGCAATCATACCAGCACTAATGCACCGGATCCCATCCGAACTCCGCAGATAAACGTGCTTGGGCGAGAGTAGTACTAGGATGGGTGACCTCCTGGGAAGGCCTCGTGTTGCTCCCCTTTTACTTTTTTTTTATCGCTGAAGTTATTTGCAGAAGTTAAAATCGTGTATTATAATTTAATAACCTCTGAAAACCGTCATGTAGCGGAGAAGTTATCAATATTTCGATATTCTGATAGCGTGACGGTATACCAGAAGCATTACAACGACTGTGCCTGTCAATAGAGAGCAGAAATTGACTCAATAAAGAGATATTTGGTATTTAAATGTACGGGTGCGATCATACCAGCACTAATGCACCGGATGTCATCAAAACTCCGCAGTTAAGCGTGCTTGGGCGAGAGTAGTACTAGGATGGGTGACCTCCTGGGAAGGCCTCGTGTTGCACCCTTTTTACTCTTTTTTTTTTATCGCTGCAGTTATTTGCAGAAGTTAAAATCGTGTATTATAATTTAATATTCTCTGAAAACCGTCATGTAGCGGAGAAGTTATCAATATTTCGATATTCTGATAGCGTGACGGTATACCAGAAGCATTACAATGACTGTGCCTGTCAATAGAGAGCAGAAATTGACTCAATAAAGAGATATTTGGTATTTAAATGTACGGGTGCGATCATACCAGCACTAATGCACCGGATGTCATCAATACTCCGCAGTTAAGCGTGCTTGGGCGAGAGTGGTACTAGGATGGGTGACCTCCTGGGAAGGCCTCGTGTTGCAAGCCTTTTACTTTTTTTTATCGATGCAGTTATTTGCAGAAGTTAAAATCGTGTATTATAATTTATTATCCTCTGAAAACCGTCATGTAGCGGAAAAGTTATCGATGTTTCGAGATTCTGATAGCGTGACGGGATACCGGAAGCATTAAAACGACTGTGCCGGTCAATAGAGAGCAGAAATTGACTCAATAAAGAGATATTTGGTATTTAAATGTACGGGTGCGATCATACCAGCACTAATGCACCGGATCCCATCAGAACTCCGCAGATAAACGTGCTTGGGCGAGAGTAGTACTAGGATGGGTGACCTCCTGGAAAGGCCTCGTGTTGCACCCCTTTTACTTTTTTTTTTATCGCTGCAATTATTTACAGAACTTAAAATTGTGTATTATATATTAATAACCTCTGAAAACCGTCATGTAGCGGAAAAGTTATCGATGTTTCAAGATTCTGATAGCGTGACGGTATACCATACGCATTACAACGACTGTGCCTGTCAATAGAGAGCAGAAATTGACTCAATAAAGAGATATTTGGTATTTAAATGTACGGGTGCGATCATACCAGCACTAATGCACCGGAGCCCCTCAGAACTCCGCAGATAAACGTGCTTGGGCGAGAGTAGTACTAGGATGGGTGACCTCCTGGGAAGGCCTCGTGTTGCAAGCCTTTTACTTTTTTTTTATCGATGCAGTTATTTGCAGAAGTTAAAATCGTGTATTATAATTTATTATCCTCTGAAAACCGTCATGTAGCGGAAAAGTTATCGATGTTTCGAGATTCTGATAGCGTGACGGGATACCGGAAGCATTAAAACGACTGTGCCGGTCAATAGAGAGCAGAAATTGACTCAATAAAGAGATATTTGGTATTTAAATGTACGGGTGCGATCATACCAGCACTAATGCACCGGATGTCATCAAAACTCCGCAGTTAAGCGTGCTTGGGCGAGAGTAGTACTAGGATGGGTGACCTCCTGGGAAGGCCTCGTGTTGCACCCTTTTTACTCTTTTTTTTATCGCTGCAGTTATTCGCAGAAGTTAAAATCGTGTATTATAATTTATTATCCTCTGAAAACCGTCATGTAGCGGAAAAGTTATCGATGTTTCGAGATTCTGATAGCGTGACGGGATACCGGAAGCATTAAAACGACTATGCCGGTCAATAGAGAGAAGAAATTGACTCAATAAAGAGATATTTGGAATTTAAATGTACGGGTGCGATCATACCAGCACTAATGCACCGGATCCCATCAGAACTCCGCAGTTAAGCGTGCTTGGGCGAGAGTAGTACTAGGAAGGGTGACCTCCAGGGAAGGCCTCGTGTTTCACCCCTTTTACTTTTTTTTTTATCGCTGCAGTTATTTGCAGAAGATAAAATCGTGTATTATAATTTATTATCCTCTGAAAACCGTCATGTAGCGGAAAAGTTATAGATGTTTCGAGATTCTGATAGTGTGACGGGATACCGGAAGCATTAAAACGACTGTGCCGGTCAATAGAGAGAAGAAATTGACTCAATAAAGAGATATTTGGAATTTAAATGTACGAGTGCGATCATACTAGCACCAATGCACCGGATCCCATCAGAACTCCGCAGTTAAGCGTGCTTGGGCGAGTGTAGTACTAGGAAGGGAGACCTCCTGGGAAGGCCTCGTGTTGCACCCCTTTTACTTTTTTTTTTTTATCGTTGCAGTTATTTGCATAATTTAAAATCGTGTATTATAATTTAATATTCTCGGAAAACCGTCATGTAGCGGAGAAGTTATCAATATTTCGAGATTCTGATAGCGTGACCGTATACCAAAAGCATTACAACGACTGTGCCTGTCAATAGGGAGCAGAAATTGACTCAATAAAGAGATATTTGGTATTTAAATATACGGGTGCGATCATACCAGCACTAATGCACCGGATGTCATCAAAACTCCGCAGTTAAGCGTGCTTGGGCGAGAGTAGTACTAGGATGGGTGACCTCCTGGGAAGGCCTCGTGTTGCAAGCCTTTTACTTTTTTTTTATCGATGCAGTTATTTGCTGAAGTTAAAATCGTGTATTATAATTTATTATCCTCTGAAAACCGTCATGTAGCGGAAAAGTTATCGATGTTTCGAGATTCTGATAGCGTGACGGGATACCGGAAGCATTAAAACGACTGTGCCGGTCAATAGAGAGCAGAAATTGACTCAATAAAGAGATATTTGGTATTTAAATGTACGGGTGCGATCATACCAGCACTAATGCACCGGATCCCATCATAACTTCGCAGATAAACGTGCTTGGGCGAGAGTAGTACTAGGATGGGTGACCTCCTGGGAAGGCCTCGTGTTGCACCCCTTTTACTTTTTTTTTATCGCTGCAGTTATTTGCAGAAGTTAAAATCGTGTATTATAATTTAATAACCTCTGAAAACCGTCATGTAGCGGAGAAGTTATCAATATTTCGATATTCTGATAGCGTGACGGTATACCAGAAGCATTACAACGACTGTGCCTGTCAATAGAGAGCAGAAATTGACTCAATAAAGAGATATTTGGTATTTAAATGTACGGGTGCGATCATACCAGCACTAATGCACCGGATGTCATCAAAACTCCGCAGTTAAGCGTGCTTGGGCGAGAGTAGTACTAGGATGGGTGACCTCCTGGGAAGGCCTCGTGTTGCACCCTTTTTACTCTTTTTTTTTTATCGCTGCAGTTATTTGCAGAAGTTAAAATCGTGTATTATAATTTAATATTCTCTGAAAACCGTCATGTAGCGGAGAAGTTATCAATATTTCGATATTCTGATAGCGTGACGGTATACCAGAAGCATTACAATGACTGTGCCTGTCAATAGAGAGCAGAAATTGACTCAATAAAGAGATATTTGGTATTTAAATGTACGGGTGCGATCATACCAGCACTAATGCACCGGATGTCATCAAAACTCCGCAGTTAAGCGTGCTTGGGCGAGAGTGGTACTAGGATGGGTGACCTCCTGGGAAGGCCTCGTGTTGCAAGCCTTTTACTTTTTTTTTATCGATGCAGTTATTTGCAGAAGTTAAAATCGTGTATTATAATTTATTATCCTCTGAAAACCGTCATGTAGCGGAAAAGTTATCGATGTTTCGAGATTCTGATAGCGTGACGGGATACCGGAAGCATTAAAACGACTGTGCCGGTCAATAGAGAGCAGAAATTGACTCAATAAAGAGATATTTGGTATTTAAATGTACGGGTGCGATCATACCAGCACTAATGCACCGGATCCCATCAGAACTCCGCAGTTAAGCGTGCTTGGGCGAGAGTAGTACTAGGAAGGGTGACCTCCAGGGAAGGCCTCGTGTTTCACCCCTTTTACTTTTTTTTTATCGCTGCAGTTATTTGCAGAAGATAAAATCGTGTATTATAATTTATTATCCTCTGAAAACCGTCATGTAGCGGAAAAGTTATAGATGTTTCGAGATTCTGATAGTGTGACGGGATACCGGAAGCATTAAAACGACTGTGCCGGTCAATAGAGAGAAGAAATTGACTCAATAAAGAGATATTTGGAATTTAAATGTACGAGTGCGATCATACTAGCACCAATGCACCGGATCCCATCAGAACTCCGCAGTTAAGCGTGCTTGGGCGAGTGTAGTACTAGGAAGGGAGACCTCCTGGGAAGGCCTCGTGTTGCACCCCTTTTACTTTTTTTTTTTTATCGTTGCAGTTATTTGCAGAATTTAAAATCGTGTATTATAATTTAATATTCTCGGAAAACCGTCATGTAGCGGAGAAGTTATTAATATTTCGAGATTCTGATAGCGTGACCGTATACCAAAAGCATTACAACGACTGTGCCTGTCAATAGGGAGCAGAAATTGACTCAATAAAGAGATATTTGGTATTTAAATGTACGGGTGCGATCATACCAGCACTAATGCACCGGATGTCATCAAAACTCCGCAGTTAAGCGTGCTTGGGCGAGAGTAGTACTAGGATGGGTGACCTCCTGGGAAGGCCTCGTGTTGCAAGCCTTTTACTTTTTTTTTATCGATGCAGTTATTTGCTGAAGTTAAAATCGTGTATTATAATTTATTATCCTCTGAAAACCGTCATGTAGCGGAAAAGTTATCGATGTTTCGAGATTCTGATAGCGTGACGGGATACCGGAAGCATTAAAACGACTGTGCCGGTCAATAGAGAGCAGAAATTGACTCAATAAAGAGATATTTGGTATTTAAATGTACGGGTGCGATCATACCAGCACTAATGCACCGGATCCCATCATAACTCCGCAGATAAACGTGCTTGGGCGAGAGTAGTACTAGGATGGGTGACCTCCTGGGAAGGCCTCGTGTTGCACCCCTTTTACTTTTTTTTTATCGCTGCAGTTATTTGCAGAAGTTAAAATCGTGTATTATAATTTAATAACCTCTGAAAACCGTCATGTAGCGGAGAAGTTATCAATATTTCGATATTCTGATAGCGTGACGGTATACCAGAAGCATTACAACGACTGTGCCTGTCAATAGAGAGCAGAAATTGACTCAATAAAGAGATATTTGGTATTTAAATGTACGGGTGCGATCATACCAGCACTAATGCACCGGATGTCATCAAAACTCCGCAGTTAAGCGTGCTTGGGCGAGAGTAGTACTAGGATGGGTGACCTCCTGGGAAGGCCTCGTGTTGCACCCTTTTTACTCTTTTTTTTTTTATCGCTGCAGTTATTTGCAGAAGTTAAAATCGTGTATTATAATTTAATATTCTCTGAAAACCGTCATGTAGCGGAGAAGTTATCAATATTTCGATATTCTGATAGCGTGACGGTATACCAGAAGCATTACAATGACTGTGCCTGTCAATAGAGAGCAGAAATTGACTCAATAAAGAGATATTTGGTATTTAAATGTACGGGTGCGATCATACCAGCACTAATGCACCGGATGTCATCAAAACTCCGCAGTTAAGCGTGCTTGGGCAAGAGTGGTACTAGGATGGGTGACCTCCTGGGAAGGCCTCGTGTTGCAAGCCTTTTACTTTTTTTTTATCGATGCAGTTATTTGCTGAAGTTAAAATCGTGTATTATAATTTATTATCCTCTGAAAACCGTCATGTAGCGGAAAAGTTATCGATGTTTCGAGATTCTGATAGCGTGACGGGATACCGGAAGCATTAAAACGACTGTGCCGGTCAATAGAGAGCAGAAATTGACTCAATAAAGAGATATTTGGTATTTAAATGTACGGGTGCGATCATACCAGCTCTAATGCACCGGATCCCATCAGAACTCCGCAGATAAACGTGCTTGGGCGAGAGTAGTACTAGGATGGGTGACCTCCTGGGAAGGCCTCGTGTTGCACCCCTTTTACTTTTTTTTTTATCGCTGCAATTATTTACAGAACTTAAAATCGTGTATTATAATTTAATAACCTCTGAAAACCGTCATGTAGCGGAAAAGTTATCGATGTTTCGAGATTCTGATAGCGTGACGGTATACCATACGCATTACAACGACTGTGCCTGTCAATAGAGAGCAGAAATTGACTCAATAAAGAGATATTTGGTATTTAAATGTACGGGTGCGATCATACCAGCACTAATACACCAGATGTCATCAAAACTCCGCAGTTAAGCGTGCTTGGGCGAGAGTAGTACTAGGATGGGTGACCTCCTGGGAAGGCCTCGTGTTGCACCCTTTTTACTCTTTTTTTTATCGCTGCAGTTATTCGCAGAAGTTAAAATCGTGTATTATAATTTATTATCCTCTGAAAACCGTCATGTAGCGGAAAAGTTATCGATGTTTCGAGATTCTGATAGCGTGACGGGATACCGGAAGCATTAAAACGACTATGTCGGTCAATAGAGAGAAAAAATTGACTCAATAAAGAGATATTTGGAATTTAAATGTACGGGTGCGATCATACCAGCACTAATGCACCGGATCCCATCAGAACTCCGCAGTTAAGCGTGCTTGGGCGAGAGTAGTACTAGGAAGGGTGACCTCCTGGGAAGGCCTCGTGTTTCACCCCTTTTACTTTTTTTTTTATCGCTGCAGTTATTTGCAGAAGATAAAATCGTGTATTATAATTTATTATCCTCTGAAAACCGTCATGTAGCGGAAAAGTTATAGATGTTTCGAGATTCTGATAGTGTGACGGGATACCGGAAGCATTAAAACGACTATGCCGGTCAATAGAGAGAAGAAGTTGACTCAATAAAGAGATATTTGGAATTTAAATGTACGGGTGCGATCATACTAGCACCAATGCACCGGATCCCATCAGAACTCCGCAGTTAAGCGTGCTTGGGCGAGTGTAGTACTAGGAAGGGAGACCTCCTGGGAAGGCCTCGTGTTGCACCCCTTTTACTTTTTTTTTTTTATCGTTGCAGTTATTTGCAGAATTTAAAATCGTGTATTATAATTTAATATTCTCGGAAAACCGTCATGTAGCGGAGAAGCTATCAATATTTCGAGATTCTGATAGCGTGACCGTATACCAAAAGCATTACAACGACTGTGCCTGTCAATAGGGAGCAGAAATTGACTCAATAAAGAGATATTTGGTATTTAAATGTACGGGTGCGATCATACCAGCACTAATGCACCGGATGTCATCAAAACTCCGCAGTTAAGCGTGCTTGGGCGAGAGTAGTACTAGGATGGGTGACCTCCTGGGAAGGCCTCGTGTTGCAAGCCTTTTACTTTTTTTTTATCGATGCAGTTATTTGCTGAAGTTAAAATCGTGTATTATAATTTATTATCCTCTGAAAACCGTCATGTAGCGGAAAAGTTATCGATGTTTCGAGATTCTGATAGCGTGACGGGATACCGGAAGCATTAAAACGACTGTGCCGGTCAATAGAGAGCAGAAATTGACTCAATAAAGAGATATTTGGTATTTAAATGTACGGGTGCGATCATACCAGCACTAATGCACCGGATCCCATCAGAACTCCGCAGATAAACGTGCTTGGGCGAGAGTAGTACTAGGATGGGTGACCTCCTGGGAAGGCCTCGTGTTGCACCCCTTTTACTTTTTTTTTTATCGCTGCAATTATTTACAGAACTTAAAATCGTGTATTATAATTTAATAACCTCTGAAAACCGTCATGTAGCGGAAAAGTTATCGATGTTTCGAGATTCTGATAGCGTGACGGTATACCATACGCATTACAACGACTGTGCCTGTCAATAGAGAGCAGAAATTGACTCAATAAAGAGATATTTGGTATTTAAATGTACGGGTGCGATCATACCAGCACTAATACACCGGATGTCATCAAAACTCCGCAGTTAAGCGTGCTTGGGCGAGAGTAGTACTAGGATGGGTGACCTCCTGGGAAGGCCTCGTGTTGCACCCTTTTTACTCTTTTTTTTATCGCTGCAGTTATTCGCAGAAGTTAAAATCGTGTATTATAATTTATTATCCTCTGAAAACCGTCATGTAGCGGAAAAGTTATCGATGTTTCGAGATTCTGATAGCGTGACGGGATACCGGAAGCATTAAAACGACTATGTCGGTCAATAGAGAGAAGAAATTGACTCAATAAAGAGATATTTGGAATTTAAATGTACGGGTGCGATCATACTAGCACTAATGCACCGGATCCCATCAGAACTCCGCAGTTAAGCGTGCTTGGGCGAGAGTAGTACTAGGAAGGGTGACCTCCTGGGAAGGCCTCGTGTTTCACCCCTTTTACTTTTTTTTTTATCGCTGCAGTTATTTGCAGAAGATAAAATCGTGTATTATAATTTATTATCCTCTGAAAACCGTCATGTAGCGGAAAAGTTATAGATGTTTCGAGATTCTGATAGTGTGACGGGATACCGGAAGCATTAAAACGACTATGCCGGTCAATAGAGAGAAGAAGTTGACTCAATAAAGAGATATTTGGAATTTAAATGTACGGGTGCGATCATACTAGCACCAATGCACCGGATCCCATCAGAACTCCGCAGTTAAGCGTGCTTGGGCGAGTGTAGTACTAGGAAGGGAGACCTCCTGGGAAGGCCTCGTGTTGCACCCCTTTTACTTTTTTTTTTTTATCGTTGCAGTTATTTGCAGAATTTAAAATCGTGTATTATAATTTAATATTCTCGGAAAACCGTCATGTAGCGGAGAAGCTATCAATATTTCGAGATTCTGATAGCGTGACCGTATACCAAAAGCATTACAACGACTGTGCCTGTCAATAGGGAGCAGAAATTGACTCAATAAAGAGATATTTGGTATTTAAATGTACGGGTGCGATCATACCAGCACTAATGCACCGGATGTCATCAAAACTCCGCAGTTAAGCGTGCTTGGGCGAGAGTAGTACTAGGATGGGTGACCTCCTGGGAAGGCCTCGTGTTGCAAGCCTTTTACTTTTTTTTTATCGATGCAGTTATTTGCTGAAGTTAAAATCGTGTATTATAATTTATTATCCTCTGAAAACCGTCATGTAGCGGAAAAGTTATCGATGTTTCGAGATTCTGATAGCGTGACGGGATACCGGAAGCATTAAAACGACTGTGCCGGTCAATAGAGAGCAGAAATTGACTCAATAAAGAGATATTTGGTATTTAAATGTACGGGTGCGATCATACCAGCACTAATGCACCGGATCCCATCAGAACTCCGCAGATAAACGTGCTTGGGCGAGAGTAGTACTAGGATGGGTGACCTCCTGGGAAGGCCTCGTGTTGCACCCCTTTTACTTTTTTTTTTATCGCTGCAATTATTTACAGAACTTAAAATCGTGTATTATAATTTAATAACCTCTGAAAACCGTCATGTAGCGGAAAAGTTATCGATGTTTCGAGATTCTGATAGCGTGACGGTATACCATACGCATTACAACGACTGTGCCTGTCAATAGAGAGCAGAAATTGACTCAATAAAGAGATATTTGGTATTTAAATGTACGGGTGCGATCATACCAGCACTAATACACCGGATGTCATCAAAACTCCGCAGTTAAGCGTGCTTGGGCGAGAGTAGTACTAGGATGGGTGACCTCCTGGGAAGGCCTCGTGTTGCACCCTTTTTACTCTTTTTTTTATCGCTGCAGTTATTCGCAGAAGTTAAAATCGTGTATTATAATTTATTATCCTCTGAAAACCGTCATGTAGCGGAAAAGTTATCGATGTTTCGAGATTCTGATAGCGTGACGGGATACCGGAAGCATTAAAACGACTATGTCGGTCAATAGAGAGAAGAAATTGACTCAATAAAGAGATATTTGGAATTTAAATGTACGGGTGCGATCATACCAGCACTAATGCACCGGATCCCATCAGAACTCCGCAGTTAAGCGTGCTTGGGCGAGAGTAGTACTAGGAAGGGTGACCTCCTGGGAAGGCCTCGTGTTTCACCCCTTTTACTTTTTTTTTTATCGCTGCAGTTATTTGCAGAAGATAAAATCGTGTATTATAATTTATTATCCTCTGAAAACCGTCATGTAGCGGAAAACTTATAGATGTTTCGAGATTCTGATAGTGTGACGGGATACCGGAAGCATTAAAACGACTATGCCGGTCAATAGAGAGAAGAAATTGACTCAATAAAGAGATATTTGGAATTTAAATGTACGGGTGCGATCATACTAGCACCAATGCACCGGATCCCATCAGAACTCCGCAGTTAAGCGTGCTTGGGCGAGTGTAGTACTAGAAAGGGAGACCTCCTGGGAAGGCCTCGTGTTGCACCCCTTTTACTTTTTTTTTATCGTTGCAGTTATTTGCAGAATTTAAAATCGTGTATTATAATTTAATATTCTCGGAAAACCGTCATGTAGCGGAGAAGTTATCAATATTTCGAGATTCTGATAGCGTGACCGTATACTAAAAGCATTACAACGACTGTGCCTGTCAATAGGGAGCAGAAATTGACTCAATAAAGAGATATTTGGTATTTAAATGTACGGGTGCGATCATACCAGCACTAATGCACCGGATGTCATCAAAACTCCGCAGTTAAGCGTGCTTGGGCGAGAGTAGTACTAGGATGGGTGACCTCCTGGGAAGGCCTCGTGTTGCACCCTTTTTACTCTTTTTTTTTTTTTATCGCTGCAGTTATTTGCAGAAGTTAAAATCGTGTATTATAATTTAATATTCTCTGAAAACCGTCATGTAGCGGAGAAGTTATCAATATTTCGATATTCTGATAGCGTGACGGTATACCAGAAGCATTACAATGACTGTGCCTGTCAATAGAGAGCAGAAATTGACTCAATAAAGAGATCTTTGGTATTTAAATGTACGGGTGCGATCATACCAGCACTAATGCACCGGATGTCATCAAAACTCCGCAGTTAAGCGTGCTTGGGCGAGAGTAGTACTAGGATGGGTGACCTCCTGGGAAGGCCTCGTGTTGCACCCTTTTTACTCTTTTTTTTTTTTATCGCTGCAGTTATTTGCAGAAGTTAAAATCGTGTATTATAATTTAATATTCTCTGAAAACCGTCATGTAGCGGAGAAGTTATCAATATTTCGATATTCTGATAGCGTGACGGTATACCAGAAGCATTACAATGACTGTGCCTGTCAATAGAGAGCAGAAATTGACTCAATAAAGAGATCTTTGGTATTTAAATGTACGGGTGCGATCATACCAGCACTAATGCACCGGATGTCATCAAAACTCCGCAGTTAAGCGTGCTTGGGCGAGAGTAGTACTAGGATGGGTGACCTCCTGGGAAGGCCTCGTGTTGCACCCTTTTTACTCTTTTTTTTATCGCTGCAGTTATTCGCAGAAGTTAAAATCGTGTATTATAATTTATTATCCTCTGAAAACCGTCATGTAGCGGAAAAGTTATCGATGTTTCGAGATTCTGATAGCGTGACGGGATACCGGAAGCATTAAAACGACTATGCCGGTCAATAGAGAGAAGAAATTGACTCAATAAAGAGATATTTGGAATTTAAATGTACGGGTGCGATCATACCAGCACTAATGCACCGGATCCCATCAGAACTCCGCAGTTAAGCGTGCTTGGGCGAGAGTAGTACTAGGAAGGGTGACCTCCTGGGAAGGCCTCGTGTTTCACCCCTTTTACTTTTTTTTTTATCGCTGCAGTTATTTGCAGAAGATAAAATCATGTATTATAATTTATTATCCTCTGAAAACCGTCATGTAGCGGAAAAGTTATCGATGTTTCGAGATTCTGATAGCGTGACGGGATACCGGAAGCATTAAAACGACTATGTCGGTCAATAGAGAGAAGAAATTGACTCAATAAAGAGATATTTGGAATTTAAATGTACGGGTGCGATCATACCAGCACTAATGCACCGGATCGCATCAGAACTCCGCAGTTAAGCGTGCTTGGGCGAGAGTAGTACTAGGAAGGGTGACCTCCTGGGAAGGCCTCGTGTTGCACCCCTTTTACTTTTTTTTTATCGTTGCAGTTATTTGCAGAATTTAAAATCGTGTATTATAATTTAATATTCTCGGAAAACCGTCATGTAGCGGAGAAGCTATCAATATTTCGAGATTCTGATAGCGTGACCGTATACTAAAAGCATTACAACGACTGTGCCTGTCAATAGGGAGCAGAAATTGACTCAATAAAGAGATATTTGGTATTTAAATGTACGGGTGCGATCATACCAGCACTAATGCACCGGATGTCATCAAAACTCCGCAGTTAAGCGTGCTTGGGCGAGAGTAGTATTAGGATGGGTGACCTCCTGGGAAGGCCTCGTGTTGCAAGCCTTTTACTTTTTTTTTATCGATGCAGTTATTTGCTGAAGTTAAAATCGTGTATTATAATTTATTATCCTCTGAAAACCGTCATGTAGCGGAAAAGTTATCGATGTTTCGAGATTCTGATAGCGTGACGGGATACCGGAAGCATTAAAACGACTGTGCCGGTCAATAGAGAGCAGAAATTGACTCAATAAAGAGATATTTGGTATTTAAATGTACGGGTGCGATCATACCAGCACTAATGCACCGGATCCCATCAGAACTCCGCAGATAAACGTGCTTGGGCGAGAGTAGTACTAGGATGGGTGACCTCCTGGGAAGGCCTCGTGTTGCACCCCTTTTACTTTTTTTTTTATCGCTGCAATTATTTACAGAACTTAAAATCGTGTATTATAATTTAATAACCTCTGAAAACCGTCATGTAGCGGAAAAGTTATCGATGTTTCGAGATTCTGATAGCGTGACGGTATACCATACGCATTACAACGACTGTGCCTGTCAATAGAGAGCAGAAATTGACTCAATAAAGAGATATTTGGTATTTAAATCTACGGGTGCGATCATACCAGCACTAATACACCGGATGTCATCAAAACTCCGCAGTTAAGCGTGCTTGGGCGAGAGTAGTACTAGGATGGGTGACCTCCTGGGAAGGCCTCGTGTTGCACCCTTTTTACTCTTTTTTTTATCGCTGCAGTTATTCGCAGAAGTTAAAATCGTGTATTATAATTTATTATCCTCTGAAAACCGTCATGTAGCGGAAAAGTTATCGATGTTTCGAGATTCTGATAACGTGACGGGATACCGGAAGCATTAAAACGACTATGCCGGTCAATAGAGAGAAGAAATTGACTCAATAAAGAGATATTTGGAATTTAAATGTACGGGTGCGATCATACCAGCACTAATGCACCGGATCCCATCAGAACTCCGCAGTTAAGCGTGCTTGGGCGAGAGTAGTACTAGGAAGGGTGACCTCCTGGGAAGGCCTCGTGTTTCACCCCTTTTACTTTTTTTTTTATCGCTGCAGTTATTTGCAGAAGATAAAATCATGTATTATAATTTATTATCCTCTGAAAACCGTCATGTAGCGGAAAAGTTATAGATGTTTCGAGATTCTGATAGTGTGACGGGATACCGGAAGCATTAAAACGACTATGCCGGTCAATAGAGAGAAGAAATTGACTCAATAAAGAGATATTTGGAATTTAAATGTACGGGTGCGATCATACTAGCACCAATGCACCGGATCCCATCAGAACTCCGCAGTTAAGCGTGCTTGGGCGAGTGTAGTACTAGGAAGGGAGACCTCCTGGGAAGGCCTCGTGTTGCACCCCTTTTACTTTTTTTTTATCGTTGCAGTTATTTGCAGAATTTAAAATCGTGTATTATAATTTAATATTCTCGGAAAACCGTCATGTAGCGGAGAAGTTATCAATATTTCGAGATTCTGATAGCGTGACCGTATACTAAAAGCATTACAACGACTGTGCCTGTCAATAGGGAGCAGAAATTGACTCAATAAAGAGATATTTGGTATTTAAATGTACGGGTGCGATCATACCAGCACTAATGCACCGGATGTCATCAAAACTCCGCAGTTAAGCGTGCTTGGGCGAGAGTAGTACTAGGATGGGTGACCTCCTGGGAAGGCCTCGTGTTGCACCCTTTTTACTCTTTTTTTTTTTATCGCTGCAGTTATTTGCAGAAGTTAAAATCGTGTATTATAATTTAATATTCTCTGAAAACCGTCATGTAGCGGAGAAGTTATCAATATTTCGATATTCTGATAGCGTGACGGTATACCAGAAGCATTACAATGACTGTGCCTGTCAATAGAGAGCAGAAATTGACTCAATAAAGAGATCTTTGGTATTTAAATGTACGGGTGCGATCATACCAGCACTAATGCACCGGATGTAATCAAAACTCCGCAGTTAAGCGTGCTTGGGCGAGAGTAGTACTAGGATGGGTGACCTCCTGGGAAGGCCTCGTGTTGCACCCTTTTTACTCTTTTTTTTATCGCTGCAGTTATTCGCAGAAGTTAAAATCGTGTATTATAATTTATTATCCTCTGAAAACCGTCATGTAGCGGAAAAGTTATCGATGTTTCGAGATTCTGATAGCGTGACGGGATACCGGAAGCATTAAAACGACTATGCCGGTCAATAGAGAGAAGAAATTGACTCAATAAAGAGATATTTGGAATTTAAATGTACGGGTGCGATCATACCAGCACTAATGCACCGGATCCCATCAGAACTCCGCAGTTAAGCGTGCTTGGGCGAGAGTAGTACTAGGAAGGGTGACCTCCTGGGAAGGCCTCGTGTTTCACCCCTTTTACTTTTTTTTTTATCGCTGCAGTTATTTGCAGAAGATAAAATCATGTATTATAATTTATTATCCTCTGAAAACCGTCATGTAGCGGAAAAGTTATAGATGTTTCGAGATTCTGATAGTGTGACGGGATACCGGAAGCATTAAAACGACTATGCCGGTCAATAGAGAGAAGAAATTGACTCAATAAAGAGATATTTGGAATTTAAATGTTCGGGTGCGATCATACTAGCACCAATGCACCGGATCCCATCAGAACTCCGCAGTTAAGCGTGCTTGGGCGAGTGTAGTACTAGGAAGGGAGACCTCCTGGGAAGGCCTCGTGTTGCACCCCTTTTACTTTTTTTTTATCGTTGCAGTTATTTGCAGAATTTAAAATCGTGTATTATAATTTAATATTCTCGGAAAACCGTCATGTAGCGGAGAAGTTATCAATATTTCGAGATTCTGATAGCGTGACCGTATACTAAAAGCATTACAACGACTGTGCCTGTCAATAGGGAGCAGAAATTGACTCAATAAAGAGATATTTGGTATTTAAATGTACGGGTGCGATCATACCAGCACTAATGCACCGGATGTCATCAAAACTCCGCAGTTAAGCGTGCTTGGGCGAGAGTAGTACTAGGATGGGTGACCTCCTGGGAAGGCCTCGTGTTGCACTCTTTTTACTCTTCTTTTTTTTTATCGCTGCAGTTATTTGCAGAAGTTAAAATCGTGTATTATAATTTAATATTCTCTGAAAACCGTCATGTAGCGGAGAAGTTATCAATATTTCGATATTCTGATAGCGTGACGGTATACCAGAAGCATTACAATGACTGTGCCTGTCAATAGAGAGCAGAAATTGACTCAATAAAGAGATATTTGGTATTTAAATGTACGGGTGCGATCATACCAGCACTAATGCACCGGATGTCATCAAAACTCCGCAGTTAAGCGTGCTTGGGCGAGAGTAGTACTAGGATGGGTGACCTCCTGGGAAGGCCTCGTGTTGCAAGCCTTTTACTTTTTTTTTTATCGATGCAGTTATTTGCAGAAGTTAAAATCGTGTATTATAATTTATTATCCTCTGAAAATCGTCATGTAGCGGAAAAGTTATCGATGTTTCGAGATTCTGATAGCGTGACGGGATACCGGAAGCATTAAAACGACTGTGCCGGTCAATAGAGAGCAGAAATTGACTCAATAAAGAGATATTTGGTATTTAAATGTACGGGTGCGATCATACCAGCACTAATGCACCGGATCCCATCAGAACTCCGCAGATAAACGTGCTTGGGCGAGAGTAGTACTAGGATGGGAGACCTCCTGGGAAGGCCTCGTGTTGCACCCCTTTTACTTTTTTTTTATCGTTGCAGTTATTTGCAGAATTTAAAATCGTGTATTATAATTTAATATTCTCGGAAAACCGTCATGTAGCGGAGAAGTTATCAATATTTCGAGATTCTGATAGCGTGACCGTATACTAAAAGCATTACAACGACTGTGCCTGTCAATAGGGAGCAGAAATTGACTCAATAAAGAGATATTTGGTATTTAAATGTACGGGTGCGATCATACCAGCACTAATGCACCGGATGTCATCAAAACTCCGCAGTTAAGCGTGCTTGGGCGAGAGTAGTACTAGGATGGGTGACCTCCTGGGAAGGCCTCGTGTTGCACCCTTTTTACTCTTTTTTTTATCGCTGCAGTTATTCGCAGAAGTTAAAATCGTGTATTATAATTTATTATCCTCTGAAAACCGTCATGTAGCGGAAAAGTTATCGATGTTTCGAGATTCTGATAGCGTAACGGGATACCGGAAGCATTAAAACGACTATGCCGGTCAGTAGAGAGAAGAAATTGACTCAATAAAGAGATATTTGGAATTTAAATGTACGGGTGCGATCATACCAGCACTAATGCACCGGATCCCATCAGAACTCCGCAGTTAAGCGTGCTTGGGCGAGAGTAGTACTAGGAAGGGTGACCTCCTGGGAAGGCCTCGTGTTTCACCCCTTTTACTTTTTTTTTTTATCGCTGCAGTTATTTGCAGAAGATAAAATCGTGTATTATAATTTATTATCCTCTGAAAACCGTCATGTAGAGGAAAAGTTATAGATGTTTCGAGATTCTGATAGTGTGACGGGATACCGGAAGCATTAAAACGACTGTGCCGGTCAATAGAGAGAAGAAATTGACTCAATAAAGAGATATTTGGAATTTAAATGTACGGGTGCGATCATACTAGCACCAATGCACCGGATCCCATCAGAACTCCGCAGTTAAGCGTGCTTGGGCGAGTGTAGTACTAGGAAGGGAGACCTCCTGGGAAGGCCTCGTGTTGCACCCCTTTTACTTTTTTTTTTATCGTTGCAGTTATTTGCAGAATTTAAAATCGTGTATTATAATTTAATATTCTCTGAAAACCGTCATGTAGCGGAGAAGTTATCAATATTTCGAGATTCTGATAGCGTGACCAAATACCAAATGCATTACAACGACTGTGCCTGTCAATAGGGAGCAGAAATTGACTCAATAAAGAGATATTTGGTATTTAAATGTACGGGTGCGATCATACCAGCACTAATGCACCGGATGTCATCAAAACTCCGCAGTTAAGCGTGCTTAGGCGAGAGTAGTACTAGGATGGGTGACCTCCTGGGAAGGCCTCGTGTTGCAACCCTTTTACTTTTTTTTTTATCGCTGCAGTTATTCGCAGAAGTTAAAATCGTGTATTATAATTTATTATCCTCTGAAAACCGTCATGTAGCGGAAAAGTTATCGATGTTTCGAGATTCTGATAGCATGACGGTATACCAGAAGCATTACAACGACTGTGCTGGTCAATAGAGAGCAGAAATTGACTCAATAAAGAGATATTTGGTATTTAAATGTACGGGTGCGATCATACCAGCACTAATGCACCGAATCCCATCAGAACTCCGCAGTTAAGCGTGCTTGGGCGAGAGTAGTACTTGGAAGGGTGACCTCCTGGGAAGGCCTCGTGTTGCACCCCTTTTACTTATCTTTTTTTATCGCTGCAGTTATTTGCAGAAGTTAAAATCGTGTATTATAATTTAATATTCTCTGAAAACCGTCATGTAGCGGAGAAGTTATCAATGTTTCGAGATTCTGATAGCGTGACGGTATACCAGAAGCATTACAACGACTGTGCCTGTCAATAGAGAGCAGAAATTGACTCAATAAAGAGATATTTGGTATTTAAATGTACGGGTGCGATCATACCAGCACTAATGCACCGGATGTCATCAAAACTCCGCAGTTAAGCGTGCTTGGGCGAGAGTAGTACTAGGATGGGTGACCTCCTGGGAAGGCCTCGTGTTGCACCCTTTTTACTCTTCTTTTTTTTTATCGCTGCAGTTATTTGCAGAAGTTAAAATCGTGTATTATAATTTAATATTCTCTGAAAACCGTCATGTAGCGGAGAAGTTATCAATATTTCGATATTCTGATAGCGTGACGGTATACCAGAAGCATTACAATGACTGTGCCTGTCAATAGAGAGCAGAAATTGACTCAATAAAGAGATCTTTGGTATTTAAATGTACGGGTGCGATCATACCAGCACTAATGCACCGGATGTCATCAAAACTCCGCAGTTAAGCGTGCTTGGGCGAGAGTAGTACTAGGATGGGTGACCTCCTGGGAAGGCCTCGTGTTGCAAGCCTTTTACTTTTTTTTTTATCGATGCAGTTATTTGCAGAAGTTAAAATCGTGTATTATAATTTATTATCCTCTGAAAATCGTCATGTAGCGGAAAAGTTATCGATGTTTCGAGATTCTGATAGCGTGACGGGATACCGGAAGCATTAAAACGACTGTGCCGGTCAATAGAGAGCAGAAATTGACTCAATAAAGAGATATTTGGTATTTAAATGTACGGGTGCGATCATACCAGCACTAATGCACCGGATCCCATCAGAACTCCGCAGATAAACGTGCTTGGGCGAGAGTAGTACTAGGATGGGAGACCTCCTGGGAAGGCCTCGTGTTGCACCCCTTTTACTTTTTTTTTATCGTTGCAGTTATTTGCAGAATTTAAAATCGTGTATTATAATTTAATATTCTCGGAAAACCGTCATGTAGCGGAGAAGTTATCAATATTTCGAGATTCTGATAGCGTGTCCGTATACTAAAAGCATTACAACGACTGTGCCTGTCAATAGGGAGCAGAAATTGACTCAATAAAGAGATATTTGGTATTTAAATGTACGGGTGCGATCATACCAGCACTAATGCACCGGATGTCATCAAAACTCCGCAGTTAAGCGTGCTTGGGCGAGAGTAGTACTAGGATGGGTGACCTCCTGGGAAGGCCTCGTGT
This sequence comes from Agrostemma githago, assembly GCA_958450325.1. Classification (NCBI taxonomy): domain Eukaryota; kingdom Viridiplantae; phylum Streptophyta; class Magnoliopsida; order Caryophyllales; family Caryophyllaceae; genus Agrostemma; species Agrostemma githago. The sequence goes on from OY288252.1 coordinate 43,837,674, forward strand.
TGCACCCTTTTTACTCTTTTTTTTATCGCTGCAGTTATTCGCAGAAGTTAAAATCGTGTATTATAATTTATTATCCTCTGAAAACCGTCATGTAGAGGAAAAGTTATAGATGTTTCGAGATTCTGATAGTGTGACGGGATACCGGAAGCATTAAAACGACTGTGCCGGTCAATAGAGAGAAGAAATTGACTCAATAAAGAGATATTTGGAATTTAAATGTACGGGTGCGATCATACTAGCACCAATGCACCGGATCCCATCAAAACTCCGCAGTTAAGCGTGCTTGGGCGAGAGTAGTACTAGGATGGGTGACCTCCTGGGAAGGCCTCGTGTTGCACCCTTTTTACTCTTTTTTTTATCGCTGCAGTTATTCGCAGAAGTTAAAATCGTGTATTATAATTTATTATCCTCTGAAAACCGTCATGTAGCGGAAAAGTTATCGATGTTTCGAGATTCTGATAGCGTGACGGGATACCGGAAGCATTAAAACGACTATGCCGGTCAATAGAGAGAAGAAATTGACTCAATAAAGAGATATTTGGAATTTAAATGTACGGGTGCGATCATACCAGCACTAATGCACCGGATCCCATCAGAACTCCGCAGTTAAGCGTGCTTGGGCGAGAGTAGTACTAGGAAGGGTGACCTCCTGGGAAGGCCTCGTGTTTCACCCCTTTTACTTTTTTTTTTATCGCTGCAGTTATTTGCAGAAGATAAAATCATGTATTATAATTTATTATCCTCTGAAAACCGTCATGTAGCGGAAAAGTTATAGATGTTTCGAGATTCTGATAGTGTGACGGGATACCGGAAGCATTAAAACGACTATGCCGGTCAATAGAGAGAAGAAATTGACTCAATAAAGAGATATTTGGAATTTAAATGTTCGGGTGTGATCATACTAGCACCAATGCACCGGATCCCATCAGAACTCCGCAGTTAAGCGTGCTTGGGCGAGTGTAGTACTAGGAAGGGAGACCTCCTGGGAAGGCCTCGTGTTGCACCCCTTTTACTTTTTTTTTATCGTTGCAGTTATTTGCAGAATTTAAAATCGTGTATTATAATTTAATATTCTCGGAAAACCGTCATGTAGCGGAGAAGTTATCAATATTTCGAGATTCTGATAGCGTGACCGTATACTAAAAGCATTACAACGACTGTGCCTGTCAATAGGGAGCAGAAATTGACTCAATAAAGAGATATTTGGTATTTAAATGTACGGGTGCGATCATACCAGCACTAATGCACCGGATGTCATCAAAACTCCGCAGTTAAGCGTGCTTGGGCGAGAGTAGTACTAGGATGGGTGACCTCCTGGGAAGGCCTCGTGTTGCACTCTTTTTACTCTTCTTTTTTTTTATCGCTGCAGTTATTTGCAGAAGTTAAAATCGTGTATTATAATTTAATATTCTCTGAAAACCGTCATGTAGCGGAGAAGTTATCAATATTTCGATATTCTGATAGCGTGACGGTATACCAGAAGCATTACAATGACTGTGCCTGTCAATAGAGAGCAGAAATTGACTCAATAAAGAGATATTTGGTATTTAAATGTACGGGTGCGATCATACCAGCACTAATGCACCGGATGTCATCAAAACTCCGCAGTTAAGCGTGCTTGGGCGAGAGTAGTACTAGGATGGGTGACCTCCTGGGAAGGCCTCGTGTTGCAAGCCTTTTACTTTTTTTTTTATCGATGCAGTTATTTGCAGAAGTTAAAATCGTGTATTATAATTTATTATCCTCTGAAAATCGTCATGTAGCGGAAAAGTTATCGATGTTTCGAGATTCTGATAGCGTGACGGGATACCGGAAGCATTAAAACGACTGTGCCGGTCAATAGAGAGCAGAAATTGACTCAATAAAGAGATATTTGGTATTTAAATGTACGGGTGCGATCATACCAGCACTAATGCACCGGATCCCATCAGAACTCCGCAGATAAACGTGCTTGGGCGAGAGTAGTACTAGGATGGGAGACCTCCTGGGAAGGCCTCGTGTTGCACCCCTTTTACTTTTTTTTTATCGTTGCAGTTATTTGCAGAATTTAAAATCGTGTATTATAATTTAATATTCTCGGAAAACCGTCATGTAGCGGAGAAGTTATCAATATTTCGAGATTCTGATAGCGTGACCGTATACTAAAAGCATTACAACGACTGTGCCTGTCAATAGGGAGCAGAAATTGACTCAATAAAGAGATATTTGGTATTTAAATGTACGGGTGCGATCATACCAGCACTAATGCACCGGATGTCATCAAAACTCCGCAGTTAAGCGTGCTTGGGCGAGAGTAGTACTAGGATGGGTGACCTCCTGGGAAGGCCTCGTGTTGCACCCTTTTTACTCTTTTTTTTATCGCTGCAGTTATTCGCAGAAGTTAAAATCGTGTATTATAATTTATTATCCTCTGAAAACCGTCATGTAGCGGAAAAGTTATCGATGTTTCGAGATTCTGATAGCGTAACGGGATACCGGAAGCATTAAAACGACTATGCCGGTCAGTAGAGAGAAGAAATTGACTCAATAAAGAGATATTTGGAATTTAAATGTACGGGTGCGATCATACCAGCACTAATGCACCGGATCCCATCAGAACTCCGCAGTTAAGCGTGCTTGGGCGAGAGTAGTACTAGGAAGGGTGACCTCCTGGGAAGGCCTCGTGTTTCACCCCTTTTACTTTTTTTTTTTATCGCTGCAGTTATTTGCAGAAGATAAAATCGTGTATTATAATTTATTATCCTCTGAAAACCGTCATGTAGAGGAAAAGTTATAGATGTTTCGAGATTCTGATAGTGTGACGGGATACCGGAAGCATTAAAACGACTGTGCCGGTCAATAGAGAGAAGAAATTGACTCAATAAAGAGATATTTGGAATTTAAATGTACGGGTGCGATCATACTAGCACCAATGCACCGGATCCCATCAGAACTCCGCAGTTAAGCGTGCTTGGGCGAGTGTAGTACTAGGAAGGGAGACCTCCTGGGAAGGCCTCGTGTTGCACCCCTTTTACTTTTTTTTTTATCGTTGCAGTTATTTGCAGAATTTAAAATCGTGTATTATAATTTAATATTCTCTGAAAACCGTCATGTAGCGGAGAAGTTATCAATATTTCGAGATTCTGATAGCGTGACCAAATACCAAATGCATTACAACGACTGTGCCTGTCAATAGGGAGCAGAAATTGACTCAATAAAGAGATATTTGGTATTTAAATGTACGGGTGCGATCATACCAGCACTAATGCACCGGATGTCATCAAAACTCCGCAGTTAAGCGTGCTTAGGCGAGAGTAGTACTAGGATGGGTGACCTCCTGGGAAGGCCTCGTGTTGCAACCCTTTTACTTTTTTTTTTATCGCTGCAGTTATTCGCAGAAGTTAAAATCGTGTATTATAATTTATTATCCTCTGAAAACCGTCATGTAGCGGAAAAGTTATCGATGTTTCGAGATTCTGATAGCATGACGGTATACCAGAAGCATTACAACGACTGTGCTGGTCAATAGAGAGCAGAAATTGACTCAATAAAGAGATATTTGGTATTTAAATGTACGGGTGCGATCATACCAGCACTAATGCACCGAATCCCATCAGAACTCCGCAGTTAAGCGTGCTTGGGCGAGAGTAGTACTTGGAAGGGTGACCTCCTGGGAAGGCCTCGTGTTGCACCCCTTTTACTTATCTTTTTTTATCGCTGCAGTTATTTGCAGAAGTTAAAATCGTGTATTATAATTTAATATTCTCTGAAAACCGTCATGTAGCGGAGAAGTTATCAATGTTTCGAGATTCTGATAGCGTGACGGTATACCAGAAGCATTACAACGACTGTGCCTGTCAATAGAGAGCAGAAATTGACTCAATAAAGAGATATTTGGTATTTAAATGTACGGGTGCGATCATACCAGCACTAATGCACCGGATGTCATCAAAACTCCGCAGTTAAGCGTGCTTGGGCGAGAGTAGTACTAGGATGGGTGACCTCCTGGGAAGGCCTCGTGTTGCACCCTTTTTACTCTTCTTTTTTTTTATCGCTGCAGTTATTTGCAGAAGTTAAAATCGTGTATTATAATTTAATATTCTCTGAAAACCGTCATGTAGCGGAGAAGTTATCAATATTTCGATATTCTGATAGCGTGACGGTATACCAGAAGCATTACAATGACTGTGCCTGTCAATAGAGAGCAGAAATTGACTCAATAAAGAGATCTTTGGTATTTAAATGTACGGGTGCGATCATACCAGCACTAATGCACCGGATGTCATCAAAACTCCGCAGTTAAGCGTGCTTGGGCGAGAGTAGTACTAGGATGGGTGACCTCCTGGGAAGGCCTCGTGTTGCAAGCCTTTTACTTTTTTTTTTATCGATGCAGTTATTTGCAGAAGTTAAAATCGTGTATTATAATTTATTATCCTCTGAAAATCGTCATGTAGCGGAAAAGTTATCGATGTTTCGAGATTCTGATAGCGTGACGGGATACCGGAAGCATTAAAACGACTGTGCCGGTCAATAGAGAGCAGAAATTGACTCAATAAAGAGATATTTGGTATTTAAATGTACGGGTGCGATCATACCAGCACTAATGCACCGGATCCCATCAGAACTCCGCAGATAAACGTGCTTGGGCGAGAGTAGTACTAGGATGGGAGACCTCCTGGGAAGGCCTCGTGTTGCACCCCTTTTACTTTTTTTTTATCGTTGCAGTTATTTGCAGAATTTAAAATCGTGTATTATAATTTAATATTCTCGGAAAACCGTCATGTAGCGGAGAAGTTATCAATATTTCGAGATTCTGATAGCGTGTCCGTATACTAAAAGCATTACAACGACTGTGCCTGTCAATAGGGAGCAGAAATTGACTCAATAAAGAGATATTTGGTATTTAAATGTACGGGTGCGATCATACCAGCACTAATGCACCGGATGTCATCAAAACTCCGCAGTTAAGCGTGCTTGGGCGAGAGTAGTACTAGGATGGGTGACCTCCTGGGAAGGCCTCGTGTTGCACCCTTTTTACTCTTTTTTTTATCGCTGCAGTTATTCGCAGAAGTTAAAATCGTGTATTATAATTTATTATCCTCTGAAAACCGTCATGTAGAGGAAAAGTTATAGATGTTTCGAGATTCTGATAGTGTGACGGGATACCGGAAGCATTAAAACGACTGTGCCGGTCAATAGAGAGAAGAAATTGACTCAATAAAGAGATATTTGGAATTTAAATGTACGGGTGCGATCATACTAGCACCAATGCACCGGATCCCATCAGAACTCCGCAGTTAAGCGTGCTTGGGCGAGTGTAGTACTAGGAAGGGAGACCTCCTGGGAAGGCCTCGTGTTGCACCCCTTTTACTTTTTTTTTATCGTTGCAGTTATTTGCAGAATTTAAAATCGTGTATTATAATTTAATATTCTCTGAAAACCGTCATGTAGCGGAGAAGTTATCAATATTTCGAGATTCTGATAGCGTGACCAAATACCAAATGCATTACAACGACTGTGCCTGTCAATAGGGAGCAGAAATTGACTCAATAAAGAGATATTTGGTATTTAAATGTACGGGTGCGATCATACCAGCACTAATGCACCGGATGTCATCAAAACTCCGCAGTTAAGCGTGCTTAGGCGAGAGTAGTACTAGGATGGGTGACCTCCTGGGAAGGCCTCGTGTTGCAACCCTTTTACTTTTTTTTTTTTTTATCGCTGCAGTTATTCGCAGAAGTTAAAATCGTGTATTATAATTTATTATCCTCTGAAAACCGTCATGTAGCGGAAAAGTTATCGATGTTTCGAGATTCTGATAGCATGACGGTATACCAGAAGCATTACAACGACTGTGCTGGTCAATAGAGAGCAGAAATTGACTCAATAAAGAGATATTTGGTATTTAAATGTACGGGTGCGATCATACCAGCACTAATGCACCGAATCCCATCAGAACTCCGCAGTTAAGCGTGCTTGGGCGAGAGTAGTAATTGGAAGGGTGACCTCCTGGGAAGGCCTCGTGTTGCACCCCTTTTACTTATCTTTTTTTATCGCTGCAGTTATTTGCAGAAGTTAAAATCATGTATTATAATTTAATATTCTCTGAAAACCGTCATGTAGCGGAGAAGTTATCAATGTTTCGAGATTCTGATAGCGTGACGGTATACCAGAAGCATTACAACGACTGTGCCTGTCAATAGAGAGCAGAAATTGACTCAATAAAGAGATATTTGGTATTTAAATGTACGGGTGCGATCATACCAGCACTAATGCACCGGATGTCATCAAAACTCCGCAGTTAAGCGTGCTTGGGCGAGAGTAGTACTAGGATGAGTGAACTCCTGGGAAGGCCTCGTGTTGCACCCTTTTTACTCTTTTTTTTTTATCGCTGCAGTTATTTGCAGAAGTTAAAATCGTGTATTATAATTTAATATTCTCTGAAAACCGTCATGTAGCGGAGAAGTTATCAATATTTCGATATTCTGATAGCGTGACGGTATACCAGAAGCATTACAATGACTGTGCCTGTCAATAGAGAGCAGAAATTGACTCAATAAAGAGATATTTGGTATTTAAATGTACGGGTGCGATCATACCAGCACTAATGCACCGGATGTCATCAAAACTCCGCAGTTAAGCGTGCTTGGGCGAAAGTAGTACTAGGATGGGTGACCTCTTGGGAAGGCCTCGTGTTGCAAGCCTTTTACTTTTTTTTTATCGATGCAGTTATTTGCAGAAGTTAAAATCGTGTATTATAATTTATTATCCTCTGAAAACCGTCATGTAGCGGAAAAGTTATCGATGTTTTGAGATTCTGATAGCGTGACGGGATACCGGAAGCATTAAAACGACTGTGCCGGTCAATAGAGAGCAGAAATTGACTCAATAAAGAGATATTTGGTATTTAAATGTACGGGTGCGATCATACCAGCACTAATGCACCGGATCCCATCAGAACTCCGCAGATAAACGGGCTTGGGCGAGAGTAGTACTAGGATGGGTGACCTCCTGGGAAGGCCTCATGTTGCACCCCTTTTACTTTTTTTTTATCGCTGCAATTATTTACAGAACTTAAAATCGTGTATTATAATTTAATAACCTCTGAAAACCGTCATGTAGCGGAAAAGTTATCGATGTTTCGAGATTCTGATAGCGTGACGGTATACCAGAAGCATTACAATGACTGTGCCTGTCAATAGAGAGCAGAAATTGACTCAATAAAGAGATATTTGGTATTTAAATGTACGGGTGCGATCATACCAGCACTAATGCACCGGATGTCATCAAAACTCCGCAGTTAAGCGTGCTTAGGCGAGAGTAGTACTAGGATGGGTGACCTCCTGGGAAGGCCTCGTGTTGCAAGCCTTTTACTTTTTTTTTTTATCGATGCAGTTATTTGCAGAAGTTAAAATCGTGTATTATAATTTATTATCCTCTGAAAACCGTCATGTAGCGGAAAAGTTATCGATGTTTCGAGATTCTGATAGCGTGACGGGATACCGGAAGCATTAAAACGACTGTGCCGGTCAATAGAGAGCAGAAATTGACTCAATATAGAGATATTTGGTATTTAAATGTACGGGTGCGATCATACCAGCACTAATGCACCGATGCCATCAAAACTCCGCAGTTAAGCGTGATTGAGCGAGAGTAGTAGTAGGATGGGTGACCTCCTGGGAAGGCCTCGTGTTGCAACCCTTTTACTTTTCTTTTTTTATCGTTGCAGTTATTTGCAGAAGTTAAAATCGTGTATTATAATTTAATATTCTCTGAAAACCGTCATGTAGCGGAGAAGTTATCAATGTTTCGAGATTCTGATAGCGTGACGGTATACCAGAAGCATTACAACGACTGTGCCTGTCAATAGAGAGCAGAAATTGACTCAATAAAGAGATATTTGGTATTTAAATGTACGGGTGCGATCATACCAGCACTAATGCACTGGATGTCATCAAAACTCCGCAGTTAAGCGTGCTTGGGCGAGAGTAGTACTATGATGGGTGACCTCCTGGGAAGGCCTCGTGTTGCAAGCCTTTTACTTTTTTTTATCGATGCAGTTATTTGCAGAAGTTAAAATCGTGTATTATAATTTATTATCCTCTGAAAACCGTCATGTAGCGGAAAAGTTATCGATGTTTCGATATTCTGATAGCGTGACGGGATACCGGAAGCATTAAAACGACTGTGCCGGTCAATAGAGAGCAGAAATTGACTCAATAAAGAGATATTTGGTATTTAAATGTACGGGTGCGATCATACCAGCACTAATGCACCAGATCCCATCAGAACTCCGCAGATAAACGTGCTTGGGCGAGAGTAGTACTAGGATGGGTGACCTCCTGGGAAGGCCTCGTGTTGCACCCCTTTTACTTTTTTTTTTATCGCTGCAATTATTTACAGAACTTAAAATCGTGTATTATAATTTAATAACCTCTGAAAACCGTCATGTAGCGGAAAAGTTATCGATGTTTCGAGATTCTGATAGCGTGACGGTATACCATACGCATTACAACGATTGTGCCTGTCAATAGAGAGCAGAAATTGACTCAATAAAGAGATATTTGGTATTTAAATGTACGGGTGCGATCATACCAGCACTAATGCACCGGATGTCATCAAAACTCCGCAGTTAAGCGTGCTTGGGCGAGAGTAGTACTAGGATGGGTGACCTCCTGGGAAGGCCTCGTGTTGCAAGCCTTTTACTTTTTTTTTTTATCGATGCAGTTATTTGCAGAAGTTAAAATCGTGTATTATAATTTATTATCCTCTGAAAACCGTCATGTAGCGGAAAAGTTATCGATGTTTCGAGATTCTGATAGCGTGACGGGATACCGGAAGCATTAAAACGACTGTGCCGGTCAATAGAGAGCAGAAATTGACTCAATAAAGAGATATTTGGTATTTAAATGTACGGGTGCGATCATACCAGCACTAATGCACCGGATGCCATCAAAACTCCGCAGTTAAGCGTGATTGAGCGAAAGTAGTACTAGGATGGGTGACCTCCTGGGAAGGCCTCGTGTTGCAACCCTTTTACTTTTCTTTTTTTATCGCTGCAGTTATTTGCAGAAGTTAAAATCGTGTATTATAATTTAATATTCTCTGAAAACCGTCATGTAGCGGAGAAGTTATCAATGTTTCGAGATTCTGATAGCGTGACGGTATACCAGAAGCATTACAACGACTGTGCCTGTCAATAGAGAGCAGAAATTGACTCAATAAAGAGATATTTGGTATTTAAATGTACGGGTGCGATCATACCAGCACTAATGCACCGGATGTCATCAAAACTCCGCAGTTAAGCGTGCTTGGGCGAGAGTAGTACTATGATGGGTGACCTCCTGGGAAGGCCTCGTGTTGCAAGCCTTTTACTTTTTTTTTTATCGATGCAGTTATTTGCAGAAGTTAAAATCGTGTATTATAATTTATTATCCTCTGAAAACCGTCATGTAGCGGAAAAGTTATCGATGTTTCGAGATTCTGATAGCGTGACGGGATACCGGAAGCATTAAAACGACTGTGCGGGTCAATAGAGAGCAGAAATTGACTCAATAAAGAGATATTTGGTATTTAAATGTACGGGTGCGATCATACCAGCACTAATGCACCGGATCCCATCAGAACTCCGCAGATAAACGTGCTTGGGCGAGAGTAGTACTAGGATGGGTGACCTCCTGGGAAGGCCTCGTGTTGCACCCCTTTTACTTTTTTTTTTTATCGCTGCAATTATTTACAGAACTTAAAATCGTGTATTATAATTTAATAACCTCTGAAAACCGTCATGTAGCGGAAAAGTTATCGATGTTTCGAGATTCTGATAGCGTGACGGTATACCATACACATTACAACGACTGTGCCTGTCAATAGAGAGCAGAAATTGACTCAATAAAGAGATATTTGGTATTTAAATGTACGGGTGCGATCATACCACCACTAATGCACCAGATCTCATCAAAACTCCGCAGTTAAGCGTGCTTGGGCGAGAGTAGTACTAGGATGGGTGACCTCCTGGGAAGGCCTCGTGTTGCACCCTTTTTACTCTTTTTTTTATCGCTGCAGTTATTCGCAGAAGTTAAAATCGTGTATTATAATTTATTATCCTCTGAAAACCGTCATGTAGCGGAAAAGTTATCGATGTTTCGAGATTCTGATAGCGTGACGGGATACCGGAAGCATTAAAACGACTATGCCGGTCAATAGAGAGAAGAAATTGACTCAATAAAGAGATATTTGGAATTTAAATGTACGGGTGCGATCATACCAGCACTAATGCACCGGATCCCATCAGAACTCCGCAGTTAAGCGTGCTTGGGCGAGAGTAGTACTAGGAAGGGTGACCTCCTGGGAAGGCCTCGTGTTTCACCCCTTTTACTTTCTTTTTTATCGCTGCAGTTATTTGCAGAAGATAAAATCGTGTATTATAATTTATTATCCTCTGAAAACCATCATGTAGCGGAAAAGTTATAGATGTTTCGAGATTCTGATAGTGTGACGGGATACCGGAAGCATTAAAACGACTGTGCCGGTCAATAGAGAGAAGAAATTGACTCAATAAAGAGATATTTGGAATTTAAATGTACGGGTGCGATCATACTAGCACCAATGCACCGGATCCCATCAGAACTCCGCAGTTAAGCGTGCTTGGGCGAGTGTAGTACTAGGAAGGGAGACCTCCTGGAAAGGCCTCGTGTTGCACCCCTTTTACTTTTTTTTTATCGTTGCAGTTATTTGCAGAATTTAAAATCGTGTATTATAATTTAATATTCTCGGAAAACCGTCATGTAGCGGAGAAGTTATCAATATTTCGAGATTCTGATAGCGTGACCGTATACCAAAAGCATTACAACGACTGTGTCTGTCAATAGGGAGCAGAAATTGACTCAATAAAGAGATATTTAATATTTAAATGTACGGGTGCGATCATACCAGCACTAATGCACCGGATGTCATCAAAACTCCGCAGTTAAGCGTGCTTGGGCGAGAGTAGTACTAGGATGGGTGACCTCCTGGGAAGGCCTCGTGTTGCACCCTTTTTACTCTTTTTTTTTTATCGCTGCAGTTATTTGCAGAAGTTAAAATCGTGTATTATAATTTAATATTCTCTGAAAACCGTCATGTAGCGGAGAAGTTATCAATATTTCGATATTCTGATAGCGTGACGGTATACCAGAAGCATTACAATGACTGTGCCTGTCAATAGAGAGCAGAAATTGACTCAATAAAGAGATATTTGGTATTTAAATGTACGGGTGCGATCATAGCAGCACTAATGCACCGGATGTCATCAAAACTCCGCAGTTAAGCGTGCTTGGGCGAGAGTAGTACTAGGATGGGTGACCTCCTGGGAAGGCCTCGTGTTGCAACCCCTTTACTTTTCTTTTTTTATCGCTGCAGTTATTTGCAGAAGTTAAAATCGTGTATTATAATTTAATATTCTCTGAAAACCGTCATGTAGCGGAGAAGTTATCAATGTTTCGAGATTCTGATAGCGTGACGGAATACCAGAAGCATTACAACGACTGTGCCTGTCAATAGAGAGCAGAAATTGACTCAATAAAGAGATATTTGGTATTTAAAGGTACGGGTGCGATCATACCAGCACTAATGCACCGGATGTCATCAAAACTCCGCAGTTAAGCGTGCTTGGGCGAGAGTAGTACTAGGATGGGTGACCTCCTGGGAAGGCCTCGTGTTGCAAGCCTTTTACTTTTTGTTTATCGATGCAGTTATTTGCAGAAGTTAAAATCGTGTATTATAATTTATTATCCTCTGAAAACCGTCATGTAGCGGAAAAGTTATCGATGTTTCGAGATTCTGATAGCGTGACGGGATACCGGAAGCATTAAAACGACTGTGCCGGTCAATAGAGAGCAGAAATTGACTCAATAAAGAGATATTTGGTATTTAAATGTACGGGTGCGATCATACCAGCACTAATGCACCGGATCCCATCAGAACTCCGCAGATAAACGTGCTTGGGCGAGAGTAGTACTAGGATGGGTGACCTCCTGGGAAGGCCTCGTGTTGCACCCCTTTTACTTTTTTTTTTATCGCTGCAATTATTTACAGAACTTAAAATCGTGTATTATAATTTAATAACCTCTGAAAACCGTCATGTAGCGGAAAAGTTATCGATGTTTCGAGATTCTGATAGCGTGACGGTATACCATACGCATTACAACGACTGTGTCTGTCAATAGAGAGCAGAAATTGACTCAATAAAGAGATATTTGGTATTTAAATGTAAGGGTGCGATCATACCAGCACTAATGCACCGGATGTCATCAAAACTCCGCAGTTAAGCGTGCTTGGGCGAGAGTAGTACTAGGATGGGTGACCTCCTGGGAAGGCCTCGTGTTGCACCCTTTTTACTCTTTTTTTTATCGCTGCAGTTATTCGCATAAGTTAAAATCGTGTATTATAATTTATTATCCTCTGAGAACCGTCATGTAGCGGAAAAGTTAACGATGTTTTGAGATTCTGATAGCGTGACGGGATACCGGAAGCATTAAAACGACTATGCCGGTCAATAGAGAGAAGAAATTGACTCAATAAAGAGATATTTGGAATTTAAATGTACGGGTGCGATCATACCAGCACTAATGCACCGGATCCCATCAGAACTCCGCAGTTAAGCGTGCTTGGGCGAGAGTAGTACTAGGAAGGGTGACCTCCTGGGAAGGCCTCGTGTTTCACCCCATTTACTTTTTTTTTTATCGCTGCAGTTATTTGCAGAAGATAAAATCGTGTATTATAATTTATTATCCTCTGAAAACCGTCATGTAGCGGAAAAGTTATAGATGTTTCGAGATTCTGATAGTGTGACGGGATATCGGAAGCATTAAAACGACTGTGCCGGTCAATAGAGAGAAGAAATTGACTCAATAAAGAGATATTTGGAATTTAAATGTACGGGTGCGATCATACCAGCACTAATGCACCGGATCCCATCAGAACTCCGCAGTTAAGCGTGCTTGGGCGAGAGTAGTACTAGGAAGGGTGACCTCCTGGGAAGGCCTCGTGTTTCACCCCTTTTACTTTCTTTTTTATCGCTGCAGTTATTTGCAGAAGATAAAATCGTGTATTATAATTTATTATCCTCTGAAAACCGTCATGTAGCGGAAAAGTTATAGATGTTTCGAGATTCTGATAGTGTGACGGGATACCGGAAGCATTAAAACGACTGTGCCGGTCAATAGAGAGAAGAAATTGACTCAATAAAGAGATATTTGGAATTTAAATGTACGGGTGCGATCATACTAGCACCAATGCTCCGGATCCCATCAGAACTCCGCAGTTAAGCGTGCTTGGGCGAGTGTAGTACTAGGAAGGGAGACCTCCTGGAAAGGCCTCGTGTTGCACCCCTTTTACTTTTTTTTTATCGTTGCAGTTATTTGCAGAATTTAAAATCGTGTATTATAATTTAATATTCTCGGAAAACCGTCATGTAGCTGAGAAGTTATCAATATTTCGAGATTCTGATAGCGTGACCGTATACCAAAAGCATTACAACGACTGTGCCTGTCAATAGGGAGCAGAAATTGACTCAATAAAGAGATATTTAATATTTAAATGTATGGGTGCGATCATACCAGCACTAATGCACCGGATGTCATCAAAACTCCGCAGTTAAGCGTGCTTGGGCGAGAGTAGTACTAGGATGGGTGACCTCCTGGGAAGGCCTCGTGTTGCACCCTTTTTACTCTTTTTTTTTATCGCTGCAGTTCTTTGCAGAAGTTAAAATCGTGTATTATAATTTAATATTCTCTGAAAACCGTCATGTAGCGGAGAAGTTATCAATATTTCGATATTCTGATAGCGTGACGGTATACCAGAAGCATTACAATGACTGTGCCTGTCAATAGAGAGCAGAAATTGACTCAATAAAGAGATATTTGGTATTTAAATGTACGGGTGCGATCATAGCAGCACTAATGCACCGGATGTCATCAAAACTCCGCAGTTAAGCGTGCTTGGGCGAGAGTAGTACTAGGATGGGTGACCTCCTGGGAAGGCCTCGTGTTGCAACCCCTTTACTTTTCTTTTTTTATCGCTGCAGTTATTTGCAGAAGTTAAAATCGTGTATTATAATTTAATATTCTCTGAAAACCGTCATGTAGCGGAGAAGTTATCAATGTTTCGAGATTCTGATAGCGTGACGGAATACCAGAAGCATTACAACGACTGTGCCTGTCAATAGAGAGCAGAAATTGACTCAATAAAGAGATATTTGGTATTTAAAGGTACGGGTGCGATCATACCAGCACTAATGCACCGGATGTCATCAAAACTCCGCAGTTAAGCGTGCTTGGGCGAGAGTAGTACTAGGATGGGTGACCTCCTGGGAAGGCCTCGTGTTGCAAGCCTTTTACTTTTTGTTTATCGATGCAGTTATTTGCAGAAGTTAAAATCGTGTATTATAATTTATTATCCTCTGAAAACCGTCATGTAGCGGAAAAGTTATCGATGTTTCGAGATTCTGATAGCGTGACGGGATACCGGAAGCATTAAAACGACTGTGCCGGTCAATAGAGAGCAGAAATTGACTCAATAAAGAGATATTTGGTATTTAAATGTACGGGTGCGATCATACCAGCACTAATGCACCGGATCCCATCAGAACTCCGCAGATAAACGTGCTTGGGCGAGAGTAGTACTAGGATGGGTGAACTCCTGGGAAGGCCTCGTGTTGCACCCCTTTTACTTCTTTTTTTATCGCTGCAATTATTTACAGAACTTAAAATCGTGTATTATAATTTAATAACCTCTGAAAACCGTCATGTAGCGGAAAAGTTATCGATGTTTCGAGATTCTGATAGCGTGACGGTATACCATACGCATTACAACGACTGTGTCTGTCAATAGAGAGCAGAAATTGACTCAATAAAGAGATATTTGGTATTTAAATGTAAGGGTGCGATCATACCAGCACTAATGCACCGGATGTCATCAAAACTCCGCAGTTAAGCGTGCTTGGGCGAGAGTAGTACTAGGATGGGTGACCTCCTGGGAAGGCCTCGTGTTGCACCCTTTTTACTCTTTTTTTTATCGCTGCAGTTATTCGCATAAGTTAAAATCGTGTATTATAATTTATTATCCTCTGAGAACCGTCATGTAGCGGAAAAGTTAACGATGTTTCGAGATTCTGATAGCGTGACGGGATACCGGAAGCATTAAAACGACTATGCCGGTCAATAGAGAGAAGAAATTGACTCAATAAAGAGATATTTGGAATTTAAATGTACGGGTGCGATCATACCAGCACTAATGCACCGGATCCCATCAGAACTCCGCAGTTAAGCGTGCTTGGGCGAGAGTAGTACTAGGAAGGGTGACCTCCTGGGAAGGCCTCGTGTTTCACCCCATTTACTTTTTTTTTTATCGCTGCAGTTATTTGCAGAAGATAAAATCGTGTATTATAATTTATTATCCTCTGAAAACCGTCATGTAGCGGAAAAGTTATAGATGTTTCGAGATTCTGATAGTGTGACGGGATACCGGAAGCATTAAAACGACTGTGCCGGTCAATAGAGAGAAGAAATTGACTCAATAAAGAGATATTTGGAATTTAAATGTACGGGTGCGATCATACTAGCACCAATGCACCGGATCCCATCAGATCTCCGCAGTTAAGCGTGCTTGGGCGAGTGTAGTACTAGGAAGGGAGACCTCCTGGGAAGGCCTCGTGTTGCACCCCTTTTACTTTTTTTTTTTATCGTTGCAGTTATTTGCAGAATTTAAAATCGTGTATTATAATTTAATATTCTCGGAAAACCGTCATGTAGCGGAGAAGTTATCAATATTTCGAGATTCTGATAGCGTGACCGTATACCAAAAGCATTACAACGACTGTGCCTGTCAATAGGGAGCAGAAATTGACTCAATAAAGAGATATTTGGTATTTAAATGTACGGGTGCGATCATACCAGCACTAATGCACCGGATGTCATCAAAACTCCGCAGTTAAGCGTGCTTGGGCGAGAGTAGTACTAGGATGGGTGACCTCCTGGGAAGGCCTCGTGTTGCACCCTTTTTACTCTTTTTTTTTTATCGCTGCAGTTATTTGCAGAAGTTAAAATCGTGTATTATAATTTAATATTCTCTGAAAACCGTCATGTAGGGGAGAAGTTATCAATATTTCGATATTCTGATAGCGTGACGGTATACCAGAAGCATTACAATGACTGTGCCTGTCAATAGAGAGCAGAAATTGACTCAATAAAGAGATATTTGGTATTTAAATGTACGGGTGCGATCATACCAGCACTAATGCATCGGATGTCATCAAAACTCCGCAGTTAAGCGTGCTTGGGCGAGAGTAGTACTAGGATGGGTGACCTCCTGGGAAGGCCTCGTGTTGCAAGCCTTTTACTTTTTTTTTTATCGATGCAGTTATTTGCAGAAGTTAAAATCGTGTATTATAATTTATTATCCTCTGAAAACCGTCATGTAGCGGAAAAGTTATCGATGTTTCGAGATTCTGATAGCGTGACGGGATACCGGAAGCATTAAAACGACTGTGCCGGTCAATAGAGAGCAGAAATTGACTCAATAAAGAGATATTTGATATTTAAATGTACGGGTGCGATCATACCAGCACTAAAGCACCGGATCCCATCAGAACTCCGCAGATAAACGTGCTTGGGCGAGAGTAGTACTAGGATGGGTGACCTCCTGGGAAGGCCTCGTGTTGCACCCCTTTTACTTTTTTTTATCGCTGCAATTATTTACAGAACTTAAAATCGTGTATTATAATTTAATAACCTCTGAAAACCGTCATGTAGCGGAAAAGTTATCGATGTT
Organism: Agrostemma githago; assembly: GCA_958450325.1. Classification (NCBI taxonomy): domain Eukaryota; kingdom Viridiplantae; phylum Streptophyta; class Magnoliopsida; order Caryophyllales; family Caryophyllaceae; genus Agrostemma; species Agrostemma githago. Next base: position 43,854,459 of record OY288252.1, read on the forward strand.
TCAAGATTCTGATAGCGTGACGGTATACCATACGCATTACAACGACTGTGCCTGTCAATAGAAAGCAGAAATTGACTCAATAAAGAGATATTTGGAATTTAAATGTACGGGTGCGATCATACTAGCACCAATGCACCGGATCCCATCAGAACTCCGCAGTTAAGCGTGCTTGGGCGAGTGTAGTACTAGGAAGGGAGACCTCCTGGGAAGGCCTCGTGTTGCACCCCTTTTACTTTTTTTTATCGTTGCAGTTATTTGCAGAATTTAAAATCGTGTATTATAATTCAATATTCTCTGAAAACCGTCATGTAGCGGAGAAGTTATCAATATTTCGAGATTCTGATAGCGTGACCGTATACCAAATGCATTACAACGACTGTGCCTGTCAATAGGGAGCAGAAATTGACTCAATAAAGAGATATTTGGAATTTAAATGTACGGGTGCGATCATACCAGCACTAATGCACCGGATCCCATCAGAACTCCGCAGTTAAGCGTGCTTGGGCGAGAGTAGTACTAGGAAGGGTGACCTCCTGGGAAGGCCTCGTGTTTCACCCCTTTTACTTTTTTTTATCGCTGCAGTAATTTGCAGAAGATAAAATCGTGTATTATAATTTAATATTCTCTGAAAACCGTCATGTAGCGGAGAAGTTATCGATGTTTCGAGATTCTGATAGCGTGACGGGATACCGGAAGCATTAAAACGACTGTGCCGGTCAATAAAGAGCAGAAATTGACTCAATAAAGAGATATTTGGTATTTAAATGTACGGGTGCGATCATACCAGCACTAATGCACCGGATCCCATCAGAACTCCGCAGATAAACGTGCTTGGGCGAGAGTAGTACTAGGATGGGTGACCTCCTGGGAAGGCCTCGTGTTGCACCCCTTTTACTTTTTTTTTATCGCTGCAATTATTTACAGAACATAAAATCGTGTATTATAATTTAATAACCTCTGAAAACCGTCATGTAGCGGAAAAGTTATCGATGTTTCGAGATTCTGATGGGGTGACGGTATACCGGAAGCATTAAAACGACTGTGCCGGTCAATAGAGAGCAGAAATTGACTCAATAAACAAATTTTTGAAATTTAAATGTACGGGTGCGATCATACCAGCACTAATGCACCGGATCCCATCAGAACTCCGCAGTTAAGCGTGCTTGGGCGAGAGTAGTACTAGGAAGGGTGACCTCCTGGAAAGGCCTCGTGTTGCACCCCTCTTACTTTTCATTTTTTATTGCTGCAGTTATTTGCAGAAGTTAAAATCGTGTATTATAATTTAATATTCTCTGAAAACCGTCATCTAGCGGAGAAGTTATCAATGTTTCGAGATTCTGATAGTGTGACGGTATACCAGAAGCATTACAACGACTGTGCCTGTCAATAGAGAGCAGAAATTGACTCAATAAAGAGATATTTGGAATTTAAATGTACGGGTGCGATCATACCAGCACTAATGCACCGGATCCCATCAGAACTCCGCAGTTAAGCGTGCTTGGGCGAGAGTAGTACTAGGAAGGGTGACCTCCTGGGAAGGCCTCGTGTTTCACCCCTTTTACTTTTTTTTTTATCGCTGCAGTTATTTGCAGAAGATAAAATCGTGTATTATAATTTATTATCCTCTGAAAACCGTTATGTAGAAGAAAAGTTATAGATGTTTCGAGATTCTGATAGTGTGACGGGATACCGGAAGCATTAAAACGACTGTGCCGGTCAATAGAGAGAAGAAATTGAATCAATAAAGAGATATTTGGAATTTAAATGTACGGGTGCGATCATACTAGCACCAATGCACCGGATCCCATCAGAACTCCGCAGTTAAGCGTGCTTGGGCGAGTGTAGTACTAGGAAGGGAGACCTCCTGGGAAGGCCTCGTGTTGCACCCCTTTTACTTTTTTTTTTATCGTTGCAGTTATTTGCAGAATTTAAAATCGTGTATTATAATTCAATATTCTCTGAAAACCGTCATGTAGCGGAGAAGTTATCAATATTTCGAGATTCTGATAGCGTGACCGTATACCAAATGCATTACAACGACTGTGCCTGTCAATAGGGAGCAGAAATTGACTCAATGAAGAGATATTTGGTATTTAAATGTACGGGTGCGATCATACCAGCACTAATGCACCGGATGTCATCAAAACTCCGCAGTTAAGCGTGCTTGGGGGAGAGTAGTACTAGGAAGGGTGACCTCCTGGGAAGGCCTCGTGTTTCACCCCTTTTACTTTTTTTTTATCGCTGCAGTTATTTGCAGAAGATAAAATCGTGTATTATAATTTAATATTCTCTGAAAACCGTCATGTAGCGGAGAAGTTATCGATGTTTCGAGATTCTGATAGCGTGACGAGATACCGGAAGCATTAAAACGACTGTGCCGGTCAATAGAGAGCAGAAATTGACTCAATAAAGAGATATTTGGTATTTAAATGTACGGGTGCGATCATACCAGCACTAATGCACCGGATCCCATCAGAACTCCGCAGATAAACGTGCTTGGGCGAGAGTAGTACTAGGATGGGTGACCTCCTGGGAAGGCCTCGTGTTGCACCCCTTTTACTTTTTTTTTATCGCTGCAATTATTTACAGAACATAAAATCGTGTATTATAATTTAATAACCTCTGAAAACCGTCATGTAGCGGAAAAGTTATCGATGTTTCGAGATTCTGATGGGGTGACGGTATACCGGAAGCATTAAAACGACTGTGCCGGTCAATAGAGAGCAGAAATTGACTCAATAAACAAATTTTTGAAATTTAAATGTACGGGTGCGATCATACCAGCACTAATGCACCGGATCCCATCAGAACTCCGCAGTTAAGCGTGCTTTGGCGAGAGTAGTACTAGGAAGGGTGACCTCCTGGAAAGGCCTCGTGTTGCACCCCTCTTACTTTTCTTTTTTTATTGCTGCAGTTATTTGCAGAAGTTAAAATCGTGTATTATAATTTAATATTCTCTGAAAACCGTCATCTAGCGGAGAAGTTATCAATGTTTCGAGATTCTGATAGTGTGACGGTATACCAGAAGCATTACAACGACTGTGCCTGTCAATAGAGAGCAGAAATTGACTCAATAAAGAGATATTTGGAATTTAAATGTACGGGTGCGATCATACCAGCACTAATGCACCGGATCCCATCAGAACTCCGCAGTTAAGCGTGCTTGGGCGAGAGTAGTACTAGGAAGGGTGACCTCCTGGGAAGGCCTCGTGTTTCACCCCTTTTACTTTTTTTTTTATCGCTGCAATTATTTGCAGAAGATAAAATCGTGTATTATAATTTATTATCCTCTGAAAACCGTCATGTAGAGGAAAAGTTATAGATGTTTCGAGATTCTGATAGTGTGACGGGATACCGGAAGCATTAAAACGACTGTGCCGGTCAATATAGAGAAGAAATTGACTCAATAAAGAGATATTTGGAATTTAAATGTACGGGTGCGATCATACTAGCACCAATGCACCGGATCCCATCAGAACTCCGCAGTTAAGCGTGCTTGGGCGAGTGTAGTACTAGGAAGGGAGACCTCCTGGGAAGGCCTCGTGTTGCACCCCTTTTACTTTTTTTTTTTATCGTTGCAGTTATTTGCAGAATTTAAAATCGTGTATTATAATTCAATATTCTCTGAAAACCGTCATGTAGCGGAGAAGTTATCAATATTTCGAGATTCTGATAGCGTGACCGTATACCAAATGCATTACAACGACTGTGCCTGTCAATAGGGAGCAGAAATTGACTCAATGAAGAGATATTTGGTATTTAAATGTACGGGTGCGATCATACCAGCACTAATGCACCGGATGTCATCAAAACTCCGCAGTTAAGCGTGCTTGGGCGAGAGTAGTACTAGGAAGGGTGACCTCCTGGGAAGGCCTCGTGTTTCACCCCTTTTACTTTTTTTTTATCGCTGCAGTTATTTGCAGAAGATAAAATCGTGTATTATAATTTAATATTCTCTGAAAACCGTCATGTAGCGGAGAAGTTATCGATGTTTCGAGATTCTGATAGCGTGACGAGATACCGGAAGCATTAAAACGACTGTGCCGGTCAATAGAGAGCAGAAATTGACTCAATAAAGAGATATTTGGTATTTAAATGTACGGGTGCGATCATACCAGCACTAATGCACCGGATCCCATCAGAACTCCGCAGATAAACGTGCTTGGGCGAGAGTAGTACTAGGATGGGTGACCTCCTGGGAAGGCCTCGTGTTGCACCCCTTTTACTTTTTTTTTATCGCTGCAATTATTTACAGAACATAAAATCGTGTATTATAATTTAATAACCTCTGAAAACCGTCATGTAGCGGAAAAGTTATCGATGTTTCGAGATTCTGATGGGGTGACGGTATACCGGAAGCATTAAAACGACTGTGCCGGTCAATAGAGAGCAGAAATTGACTCAATAAACAAATTTTTGAAATTTAAATGTACGGGTGCGATCATACCAGCACTAATGCACCGGATCCCATCAGAACTCCGCAGTTAAGCGTGCTTTGGCGAGAGTAGTACTAGGAAGGGTGACCTCCTGGAAAGGCCTCGTGTTGCACCCCTCTTACTTTTCTTTTTTTATTGCTGCAGTTATTTGCAGAAGTTAAAATCGTGTATTATAATTTAATATTCTCTGAAAACCGTCATCTAGCGGAGAAGTTATCAATGTTTCGAGATTCTGATAGTGTGACGGTATACCAGAAGCATTACAACGACTGTGCCTGTCAATAGAGAGCAGAAATTGACTCAATAAAGAGATATTTGGAATTTAAATGTACGGGTGCGATCATACCAGCACTAATGCACCGGATCCCATCAGAACTCCGCAGTTAAGCGTGCTTGGGCGAGAGTAGTACTAGGAAGGGTGACCTCCTGGGAAGGCCTCGTGTTTCACCCCTTTTACTTTTTTTTTTATCGCTGCAATTATTTGCAGAAGATAAAATCGTGTATTATAATTTATTATCCTCTGAAAACCGTCATGTAGAGGAAAAGTTATAGATGTTTCGAGATTCTGATAGTGTGACGGGATACCGGAAGCATTAAAACGACTGTGCCGGTCAATATAGAGAAGAAATTGACTCAATAAAGAGATATTTGGAATTTAAATGTACGGGTGCGATCATACTAGCACCAATGCACCGGATCCCATCAGAACTCCGCAGTTAAGCGTGCTTGGGCGAGTGTAGTACTAGGAAGGGAGACCTCCTGGGAAGGCCTCGTGTTGCACCCCTTTTACTTTTTTTTATCGTTGCAGTTATTTGCAGAATTTAAAATCGTGTATTATAATTCAATATTCTCTGAAAACCGTCATGTAGCGGAGAATTTATCAATATTTCGAGATTCTGATAGCGTGACCGTATACCAAATGCATTACAACGACTGTGCCTGTCAATAGGGAGCAGAAATTGACTCAATAAAGAGATATTTGGTATTTAAATGTACGGGTGCGATCATACCAGCACTAATGCACCGGATGTCATCAAAACTCCGCAGTTAAGCGTGCTTGGGCGAGAGTAGTACTAGGATGGGTGACCTCCTGGGAAGGCCTCGTGTTGCAACCCTTTTACTTTTTTTTTTATCGCTGCAGTTATTCGCAGAAGTTAAAATCGTGTATTATAATTTATTATCCTCTGAAAACCGTCATGTAGCGGAAAAGTTATCGATGTTTCGAGATTCTGATAGCGTGACGGGATACCGGAAACATTAAAACGACTATGCCGGTCAATAGAGAGAAGAAATTGACACAATAAAGAGATATTTGGAATTTAAATGTACGGGTGCGATCATACCAGCACTAATGCACCGGATCCCATCAGAACTCCGCAGATAAACGTGCTTGGGCGAGAGTAGTACTAGGAAGGGTGACCTCCTGGGAAGGCCTCGTGTTTCACCCCTTTTACTTTTTTTTTATCGCTGCAGTTATTTGCAGAAGATAAAATCGTGTATTATAATTTAATATTCTCTGAAAACCGTCATGTAGCGGAGAAGTTATCGATGTTTCGAGATTCTGATAGCGTGACGGGATACCGGAAGCATTAAAACGACTGTGCCGGTCAATAGAGAGCAGAAATTGACTCAATAAAGAGATATTTGGTATTTAAATGTACGGGTGCGATCATACCAGCACTAATCCACCGGATCCCATCAGAACTCCGCAGATAAACGTGCTTGGGCGAGAGTAGTACTAGGATGGGTGACCTCCTGGGAAGGCCTCGTGTTGCACCCCTTTTAATTTTTTTTTATCGCTGCAATTATTTACAGAACATAAAATCGTGTATTATAATTTAATAACCTCTGAAAACCGTCATGTAGCGGAAAAGTTATCGATGTTTCGAGATTCTGATGGGGTGACGGTATACCGGAAGCATTAAAACGACTGTGCCGGTCAATAGAGAGCAGAAATTGACTCAATAAACAAATTTTTGAAATTTAAATGTACGGGTGCGATCATACCAGCACTAATGCACCGGATCCCATCAGAACTCCGCAGTTAAGCGTGCTTGGGCGAGAGTAGTACTAGGAAGGGTGACCTCCTGGAAAGGCCTCGTGTTGCACCCCTCTTACTTTTCTTTTTTTATCGCTGCAGTTATTTGCAGAAGTTAAAATCGTGTATTATAATTTAATATCCTCTGAAAACCGTCATGTAGCGGAGAAGTTATCAATGTTTCGAGATTCTGATAGTGTGACGGTATACCAGAAGCATTACAACGACTGTGCCTGTCAATAGAGAGCAGAAATTGACTCAATAAAGAGATATTTGGAATTTAAATGTACGGGTGCGATCATACCAGCACTAATGCACCGGATCCCATCAGAACTCCGCAGTTAAGCGTGCTTGGGCGAGAGTAGTACTAGGAAGGGTGACCTCCTGGGAAGGCCTCGTGTTTCACCCCTTTTATTTTTTTTTATCGCTGCAGTTATTTGCAGAAGATAAAATCGTGTATTATAATTTAATATTCTCTGAAAACCGTCATGTAGCGGAGAAGTTATCGATGTTTCGAGATTCTGATAGCGTGACGGGATACCGGAAGCATTAAAACGACTGTGCCGGTCAATAGAGAGCAGAAATTGACTCAATAAAGAGATATTTGGTATTTAAATGTACGGGTGCGATCATACCAGCACTAATCCACCGGATCCCATCAGAACTCCGCAGATAAACGTGCTTGGGCGAGAGTAGTACTAGGATGGGTGACCTCCTGGGAAGGCCTCGTGTTGCACCCCTTTTAATTTTTTTTTATCGCTGCAATTATTTACAGAACATAAAATCGTGTATTATAATTTAATAACCTCTGAAAACCGTCATGTAGCGGAAAAGTTATCGATGTTTCGAGATTCTGATGGGGTGACGGTATACCGGAAGCATTAAAACGACTGTGCCGGTCAATAGAGAGCAGAAATTCACTCAATAAACAAATTTTTGAAATTTAAATGTACGGGTGCGATCATACCAGCACTAATGCACCGGATCCCATCAGAACTCCGCAGTTAAGCGTGCTTGGGCGAGAGTAGTACTAGGAAGGGTGACCTCCTGGAGAGGCCTCGTGTTGCACCCCTCTTACTTTTCTTTTTTTATCGCTGCAGTTATTTGCAGAAGTTAAAATCGTGTATTATAATTTAATATTCTCTGAAAACCGTCATGTAGCGGAGAAGTTATCAATGTTTCGAGATTCTGATAGTGTGACGGTATACCAGAAGCATTACAACGACTGTGCCTGTCAATAGAGAGCAGAAATTGACTCAATAAAGAGATATTTGGAATTTAAATGTACGGGTGCGATCATACCAGCACTAATGCACCGGATCCCATCAGAACTCCGCAGTTAAGCGTGCTTGGGCGAGAGTAGTACTAGGAAGGGTGACCTCCTGGGAAAGCCTCGTGTTTCACCCCTTTTACTTTTTTTTTTTTATCGCTGCAGTTATTTGCAGAAGATAAAATCGTGTATTATAATTTAATATTCTCTGAAAACCGTCATGTAGCGGAGAAGTTATCGATGTTTCGAGATTCTGATAGCGTGACGGGATACCGGAAGCATTAAAACGACTGTGCCGGTCAATAGAGAGCAGAAATTGACTCAATAAAGAGATATTTGGTATTTAAATGTACAGGTGCGATCATACCAGCACTAATGCACCGGATCCCATCAGAACTCCGCAGTTAAGCGTGCTTGGGCGAGAGTAGTACTAGGAAGGGTGACCTCCTGGGAAGGCCTCGTGTTGCACCCCTTTTACTTTTTTTTTATCGCTGCAATTATTTACAGAACATAAAATCGTGTATTATAATTTAATAACCTCTGAAAACCGTCATGTAGCGGAAAAGTTATCGATGTTTCGAGATTCTGATGGGGTGACGGTATACCGGAAGCATTAAAACGACTGTGCCGGTCAATAGAGAGCAGAAATTGACTCAATAAACAAATTTTTGAAATTTAAATGTACGGGTGCGATCATACCAGCACTAATGCACCGGATCCCATCAGAACTCCGCAGTTAAGCGTGCTTGGGCGAGAGTAGTACTAGGAAGGGTGACCTCCTGGAAAGGCCTCGTGTTGCACCCCTTTTAATTTTTTTTTATCGCTGCAATTATTTACAGAACATAAAATCGTGTATTATAATATAATAACCTCTGAAAACCGTCATGTAGCGGAAAAGTTATCGATGTTTCGAGATTCTGATGGGGTGACGGTATACCGGAAGCATTAAAACGACTGTGCCGGTCAATAGAGAGCAGAAATTGACTCAATAAACAAATTTTTGAAATTTAAATGTACGGGTGCGATCATACCAGCACTAATGCACCGGATCCCATCAGAACTCCGCAGTTAAGCGTGCTTGGGCGAGAGTAGTACTAGGAAGGGTGACCTCCTGGAAAGGCCTCGTGTTGCACCCCTCTTACTTTTCTTTTTTTATCGCTGCAGTTATTTGCAGAAGTTAAAATCGTGTATTATAATTTAATATTCTCTGAAAACCGTCATGTAGCGGAGAAGTTATCAATGTTTCGAGATTCTGATAGTGTGACGGTATACCAGAAGCATTACAACGACTGTGCCTGTCAATAGAGAGCAGAAATTGACTCAATAAAGAGATATTTGGAATTTAAATGTACGGGTGCGATCATACCAGCACTAATGCACCGGATCCCATCAGAACTCCGCAGTTAAGCGTGCTTGGGCGAGAGTAGTACTAGGAAGGGTGACCTCCTGGGAAAGCCTCGTGTTTCACCCCTTTTACTTTTTTTTTTATCGCTGCAGTTATTTGCAGAAGATAAAATCGTGTATTATAATTTAATATTCTCTGAAAACCGTCATGTAGCGGAGAAGTTATCGATGTTTCGAGATTCTGATAGCGTGACGGGATACCGGAAGCATTAAAACGACTGTGCCGGTCAATAGAGAGCAGAAATTGACTCAATAAAGAGATATTTGCTATTTAAATGTACGGGTGCGATCATACCAGCACTAATGCACCGGATCCCATCAGAACTCCGCAGATAAACGTGCTTGGGCGAGAGTAGTACTAGGAAGGGTGACCTCCTGGGAAGGCCTCGTGTTGCAACCCTTTTACTTTTTTTTTATGGCTGCAGTTATTTACAGAACTTAAAATTGTTTATTATAATTTAATAACCTCTGAAAACCGTCATGTAGCGGAAAAGTTATCGATGTTTCGAGATTCTGATGGGGTGACGGTATACCGGAAGCATTAAAACGACTGTGCCGGTCAATAGAGAGCAGAAATTGACTCAATAAACAAATTTTTGAAATTTAAATGTACGGGTGCGATCATACCAGCACTAATGCACCGGATCCCATCAGAACTCCGCAGTTAAGCGTGCTTGGGCGAGAGTAGTACTAGGAAGGGTGACCTCCTGGAAAGGCCTCGTGTTGCACCCCTTTTACTTTTCTTTTTTTATCGCTGCAGTTATTTGCAGAAGTTAAAATCGTGTATTATAATTTAATATTCTCTGAAAACCGTCATGTAGCGGAGAAGTTATCAATGTTTCGAGATTCTGATAGTGTGACGGTATACCAGATGCATTACAACGACTGTGCCTGTCAATAGAGAGCAGAAATTGACTCAATAAAGAGATATTTGGAATTTAAATGTACGGGTGCGATCATACCAGCACTAATGCACCGGATCCCATCAGAACTCCGCAGTTAAGCGTGCTTGGGCGAGAGTAGTACTAGGAAGGGTGACCTCCTGGGAAGGCCTCGTGTTTCACCCCTTTTACTTTTTTTTTTATCGCTGCAATTATTTGCAGAAGATAAAATCGTGTATTATAATTTATTATCCTCTGAAAACCGTCATGTAGAGGAAAAGTTATAGATGTTTCGAGATTCTGATAGTGTGACGGGATACCGGAAGCATTAAAACGACTGTGCCGGTCAATATAGAGAAGAAATTGACTCAATAAAGAGATATTTGGAATTTAAATGTACGGGTGCGATCATACTAGCACCAATGCACCGGATCCCATCAGAACTCCGCAGTTAAGCGTGCTTGGGCGAGAGTAGTACTAGGAAGGGTGACCTCCTGGAGAGGCCTCGTGTTGCACCCCTCTTACTTTTCTTTTTTTATCGCTGCAGTTATTTGCAGAAGTTAAAATCGTGTATTATAATTTAATATTCTCTGAAAACCGTCATGTAGCGGAGAAGTTATCAATGTTTCGAGATTCTGATAGTGTGACGGTATACCAGAAGCATTACAACGACTGTGCCTGTCAATAGAGAGCAGAAATTGACTCAATAAAGAGATATTTGGAATTTAAATGTACGGGTGCGATCATACCAGCACTAATGCACCGGATCCCATCAGAACTCCGCAGTTAAGCGTGCTTGGGCGAGAGTAGTACTAGGAAGGGTGACCTCCTGGGAAAGCCTCGTGTTTCACCCCTTTTACTTTTTTTTTTTTATCGCTGCAGTTATTTGCAGAAGATAAAATCGTGTATTATAATTTAATATTCTCTGAAAACCGTCATGTAGCGGAGAAGTTATCGATGTTTCGAGATTCTGATAGCGTGACGGGATACCGGAAGCATTAAAACGACTGTGCCGGTCAATAGAGAGCAGAAATTGACTCAATAAAGAGATATTTGGTATTTAAATGTACAGGTGCGATCATACCAGCACTAATGCACCGGATCCCATCAGAACTCCGCAGTTAAGCGTGCTTGGGCGAGAGTAGTACTAGGAAGGGTGACCTCCTGGGAAGGCCTCGTGTTGCACCCCTTTTACTTTTTTTTTATCGCTGCAATTATTTACAGAACATAAAATCGTGTATTATAATTTAATAACCTCTGAAAACCGTCATGTAGCGGAAAAGTTATCGATGTTTCGAGATTCTGATGGGGTGACGGTATACCGGAAGCATTAAAACGACTGTGCCGGTCAATAGAGAGCAGAAATTGACTCAATAAACAAATTTTTGAAATTTAAATGTACGGGTGCGATCATACCAGCACTAATGCACCGGATCCCATCAGAACTCCGCAGTTAAGCGTGCTTGGGCGAGAGTAGTACTAGGAAGGGTGACCTCCTGGAAAGGCCTCGTGTTGCACCCCTTTTAATTTTTTTTTATCGCTGCAATTATTTACAGAACATAAAATCGTGTATTATAATATAATAACCTCTGAAAACCGTCATGTAGCGGAAAAGTTATCGATGTTTCGAGATTCTGATGGGGTGACGGTATACCGGAAGCATTAAAACGACTGTGCCGGTCAATAGAGAGCAGAAATTGACTCAATAAACAAATTTTTGAAATTTAAATGTACGGGTGCGATCATACCAGCACTAATGCACCGGATCCCATCAGAACTCCGCAGTTAAGCGTGCTTGGGCGAGAGTAGTACTAGGAAGGGTGACCTCCTGGAAAGGCCTCGTGTTGCACCCCTCTTACTTTTCTTTTTTTATCGCTGCAGTTATTTGCAGAAGTTAAAATCGTGTATTATAATTTAATATTCTCTGAAAACCGTCATGTAGCGGAGAAGTTATCAATGTTTCGAGATTCTGATAGTGTGACGGTATACCAGAAGCATTACAACGACTGTGCCTGTCAATAGAGAGCAGAAATTGACTCAATAAAGAGATATTTGGAATTTAAATGTACGGGTGCGATCATACCAGCACTAATGCACCGGATCCCATCAGAACTCCGCAGTTAAGCGTGCTTGGGCGAGAGTAGTACTAGGAAGGGTGACCTCCTGGGAAAGCCTCGTGTTTCACCCCTTTTACTTTTTTTTTTATCGCTGCAGTTATTTGCAGAAGATAAAATCGTGTATTATAATTTAATATTCTCTGAAAACCGTCATGTAGCGGAGAAGTTATCGATGTTTCGAGATTCTGATAGCGTGACGGGATACCGGAAGCATTAAAACGACTGTGCCGGTCAATAGAGAGCAGAAATTGACTCAATAAAGAGATATTTGCTATTTAAATGTACGGGTGCGATCATACCAGCACTAATGCACCGGATCCCATCAGAACTCCGCAGATAAACGTGCTTGGGCGAGAGTAGTACTAGGAAGGGTGACCTCCTGGGAAGGCCTCGTGTTGCAACCCTTTTACTTTTTTTTTATGGCTGCAGTTATTTACAGAACTTAAAATTGTTTATTATAATTTAATAACCTCTGAAAACCGTCATGTAGCGGAAAAGTTATCGATGTTTCGAGATTCTGATGGGGTGACGGTATACCGGAAGCATTAAAACGACTGTGCCGGTCAATAGAGAGCAGAAATTGACTCAATAAACAAATTTTTGAAATTTAAATGTACGGGTGCGATCATACCAGCACTAATGCACCGGATCCCATCAGAACTCCGCAGTTAAGCGTGCTTGGGCGAGAGTAGTACTAGGAAGGGTGACCTCCTGGAAAGGCCTCGTGTTGCACCCCTTTTACTTTTCTTTTTTTATCGCTGCAGTTATTTGCAGAAGTTAAAATCGTGTATTATAATTTAATATTCTCTGAAAACCGTCATGTAGCGGAGAAGTTATCAATGTTTCGAGATTCTGATAGTGTGACGGTATACCAGATGCATTACAACGACTGTGCCTGTCAATAGAGAGCAGAAATTGACTCAATAAAGAGATATTTGGAATTTAAATGTACGGGTGCGATCATACCAGCACTAATGCACCGGATCCCATCAGAACTCCGCAGTTAAGCGTGCTTGGGCGAGAGTAGTACTAGGAAGGGTGACCTCCTGGGAAGGCCTCGTGTTTCACCCCTTTTACTTTTTTTTTATCGCTGCAGTTATTTGCAGAAGATAAAATCGTGTATTATAATTTAATATTCTCTGAAAACCGTCATGTAGCGGAGAAGTTATCGATGTTTCGAGATTCTGATAGCGTGACGGGATACCGGAAGCATTAAAACGACTGTGCCGGTCAATAGAGAGCAGAAATTGACTCAATAAAGAGATATTTGGTATTTAAATGTACGGGTGCGATCATACCAGCACTAATGCACCGGATCCCATCAGAACTCCGCAGATAAACGTGCTTGGGCGAGAGTAGTACTAGGATGGGTGACCTCCTAGGAAGGCCTCGTGTTGCACCCCTTTTACTTTTTTTTTATCGCTGCAATTATTTACAGAACATAAAATCGTGTATTATAATTTAATAACCTCTGAAAACCGTCATGTAGCGGAAAAGTTATCGATTTTCGAGATTCTGATAGGGTGACGGTATACCGGAAGCATTAAAACGACTGTGCCGGTCAATAGAGAGCAGAAATTGACTCAATAAACAAATTTTTGAAATTTAAATGTACGGGTGCGATCATACCAGCACTAATGCACCGGATCCCATCAGAACTCCGCAGTTACGCGTGCTTGGACGAGAGTAGTACTAGGAAGGGTGACCTCCTGGAAAGGCCTCGTGTTGCACCCCTTTTACTTTTCTTTTTTTATCGCTGCAATTATTTGCAGAAGTTAAAATCGTGTATTATAATTTAATATTCTCTGAAAACCGTCATGTAGCGGAGAAGTTATCAATGTTTCGAGATTCTGATAGTGTGACGGTATACCAGAAGCATTACAACGACTGTGCCTGTCAATAGAGAGCAGAAATTGACTCAATAAAGAGATATTTGGAATTTAAATGTACGGGTGCGATCATACCAGCACTAATGCACCGGATCCCATCAGAACTCCGCAGTTAAGCGTGCTTGGGCGAGAGTAGTACTAGGAAGGGTGACCTCCTGGGAAGGCCTCGTGTTTCACCCCTTTTACTTTTTTTTTATCGCTGCAGTTATTTGCAGAAGATAAAATCCTGTATTATAATTTAATAGTCTCTGAAAACCGTCATGTAGCGGAGAAGTTATCGATGTTTCGAGATTCTGATAGCGTGACGTGATACCGGAAGCATTAAAACGACTGTGCCGGTCAATAGAGAGCAGAAATTGACTCAATAAAGAGATATTTGGTATTTAAATGTACGGGTGCGATCATACCAGCACTAATGCACCGGATCCCATCAGAACACCGCAGATAAACGTGCTTGGGCGAGAGTAGTACTAGGATGGGTGACCTCCTGGGAAGGCCTCGTGTTTCACCCCTTTTACTTTTTTTTTATCGCTGCAATTATTTACAGAACATAAAATCGTGTATTATAATTTAATAACCTCTGAAAACCGTCATGTAGCGGAAAAGTTATCGATTTTCGAGATTCTGATAGGGTGACGGTATACCGGAAGCATTAAAACGACTGTGCCGGTCAATAGAGAGCAGAAATTGACTCAATAAACAAGTTTTTGAAATTTAAATGTACGGGTGCGATCATACCAGCACTAATGCACCGGATCCCATCAGAACTCCGCAGTTAAGCGTGCTTGGGCGAGAGTAGTACTAGGAAGGGTGACCTCCTGGAAAGGCCTCGTGTTGCACCCCTTTTACTTTTCTTTTTTTATCGCTGCAGTTATTTGCAGAAGTTAAAATCGTGTATTATAATTTAATATTCTCTGAAAACCGTCATGTAGCGGAGAAGTTATCAATGTTTCGAGATTCTGATAGTGTGACGGTATACCAGAAGCATTACAACGACTGTGCCTGTCAATAGAGAGCAGAAATTGACTCAATAAAGAGATATTTGGAATTTAAATGTACGGGTGCGATCATACCAGCACTAATGCACCGGATCCCATCAGAACTCCGCAGTTAAGCGTGCTTGGGCGAGAGTAGTACTAGGAAGGGTGACCTCCTGGGAAGGCCTCGTGTTTCACCCCTTTTACTTTTTTTTTTATCGCTGCAGTTATTTGCAGAAGATAAAATCGTGTATTATAATTTAATATTCTCTGAAAACCGTCATGTAGCGGAGAAGTTATCGATGTTTCGAGATTCTGATAGCGTGACGGGATACCGGAAGCATTAAAACGACTGTGCCGGTCAATAGAGAGCAGAAATTGACTCAATAAAGAGATATTTGGTATTTAAATGTACGGGTGCGATCATACCAGCACTAATGCACCGGATCCCATCAGAACTCCGCAGATAAACGTGCTTGGGCGAGAGTAGTACTAGGATGGGTGACCTCCTAGGAAGGCCTCGTGTTGCACCCCTTTTACTTTTTTTTTATCGCTGCAATTATTTACAGAACATAAAATCGTGTATTATAATTTAATAACCTCTGAAAACCGTCATGTAGCGGAAAAGTTATCGATTTTCGAGATTCTGATAGGGTGACGGTATACCGGAAGCATTAAAACGACTGTGCCGGTCAATAGAGAGCATAAATTGACTCAATAAACAAATTTTTGAAATTTAAATGTACGGGTGCGATCATACCAGCACTAATGCACCGGATCCCATCAGAACTCCGCAGTTAAGCGTGCTTGGGCGAGAGTAGTACTAGGAAGGGTGACCTCCTGGAAAGGCCTCGTGTTGCACCCCTTTTACTTTTCTTTTTTTATCGCTGCAGTTATTTGCAGAAGTTAAAATCGTGTATTATAATTTAATATTCTCTGAAAACCGTCATGTAGCGGAGAAGTTATCAATGTTTCGAGATTCTGATAGTGTGACGGTATACCAGAAGCATTACAACGACTGTGCCTGTCAATAGAGAGCAGAAATTGACTCAATAAAGAGATATTTGGAATTTAAATGTACGGGTGCGATCATACCAGCACTAATGCACCGGATCCCATCAGAACTCCGCAGTTAAGCGTGCTTGGGCGAGAGTAGTACTAGGAAGGGTGACCTCCTGGGAAGGCCTCGTGTTTCACCCCTTTTACTTTTTTTTTATCGCTGCAGTTATTTGCAGAAGATAAAATCGTGTATTATAATTTAATATTCTCTGAAAACCGTCATGTAGCGGAGAAGTTATCGATGTTTCGAGATTCTGATAGCGTGACGGGATACCGGAAGCATTAAAACGACTGTGCCGGTCAATAGAGAGCAGAAATTGACTCAATAAAGAGATATTTGGTATTTAAATGTACGGGTGCGATCATACCAGCACTAATGCACCGGATCCCATCAGAACTCCGCAGATAAACGTGCTTGGGCGACAGTAGTACTAGGATGGGTGACCTCCTAGGAAGGCCTCGTGTTGCACCCCTTTTACTTTTTTTTTATCGCTGCAATTATTTACAGAACATAAAATCGTGTATTATAATTTAATAACCTCTGAAAACCGTCATGTAGCGGAAAAGTTATCGATTTTCGAGATTCTGATAGGGTGACGGTATACCGGAAGCATTAAAACGACTGTGCCGGTCAATAGAGAGCAGAAATTGACTCAATAAACAAATTTTTGAAATTTAAATGTACGGGTGCGATCATACCAGCACTAATGCACCGGATCCCATCAGAACTCCGCAGTTAAGCGTGCTTGGGCGAGAGTAGTACTAGGAAGGGTGACCTCCTGGAAAGGCCTCGTGTTGCACCCCTTTTACTTTTCTTTTTTTATCGCTGCAGTTATTTGCAGAAGTTAAAATCGTGTATTATAATTTAATATTCTCTGAAAACCGTCATGTAGCGGAGAAGTTATCAATGTTTCGAGATTCTGATAGTGTGACGGTATACCAGAAGCATTACAACGACTGTGCCTGTCAATAGAGAGCAGAAATTGACTCAATAAAGAGATATTTGGAATTTAAATGTACGGGTGCGATCATACCAGCACTAATGCACCGGATCCCATCAGAACTCCGCAGTTAAGCGTGCTTGGGCGAGAGTAGTACTAGGAAGGGTGACCTCCTGGGAAGGCCTCGTGTTTCACCCCTTTTACTTTTTTTTATCGCTGCAGTTATTTGCAGAAGATAAAATCGTGTATTATAATTTAATATTCTCTGAAAACCGTCATGTAGCGGAGAAGTTATCGATGTTTCGAGATTCTGATAGCGTGACGGGATACCGGAAGCATTAAAACGACTGTGCCGGTCAATAGAGAGCAGAAATTGACTCAATAAAGAGATATTTGGTATTTAAATGTACGGGTGCGATCATACCAGCACTAATGCACCGGATCCCATCAGAACTCCGCAGATAAACGTGCTTGGGCGAGAGTAGTACTAGGATGGGTGACCTCCTAGGAAGGCCTCGTGTTGCACCCCTTTTACTTTTTTTTTATCGCTGCAATTATTTACAGAACATAAAATCGTGTATTATAATTTAATAACCTCTGAAAACCGTCATGTAGCGGAAAAGTTATCGATTTTCGAGATTCTGATAGGGTGACGGTATACCGGAAGCATTAAAACGACTGTGCCGGTCAATAGAGAGCAGAAATTGACTCAATAAACAAATTTTTGAAATTTAAATGTACGGGTGCGATCATACCAGCACTAATGCACCGGATCCCATCAGAACTCCGCAGTTACGCGTGCTTGGACGAGAGTAGTACTAGGAAGGGTGACCTCCTGGAAAGGCCTCGTGTTGCACCCCTTTTACTTTTCTTTTTTTATCGCTGCAGTTATTTGCAGAAGTTAAAATCGTGTATTATAATTTAATATTCTCTGAAAACCGTCATGTAGCGGAGAAGTTATCAATGTTTCGAGATTCTGATAGTGTGACGGTATACCAGAAGCATTACAACGACTGTGCCTGTCAATAGAGAGCAGAAATTGACTCAATAAAGAGATATTTGGAATTTAAATGTACGGGTGCGATCATACCAGCACTAATGCACCGGATCCCATCAGAACTCCGCAGTTAAGCGTGCTTGGGCGAGAGTAGTACTAGGAAGGGTGACCTCCTGGGAAGGCCTCGTGTTTCACCCCTTTTACTTTTTTTTTATCGCTGCAGTTATTTGCAGAAGATAAAATCGTGTATTATAATTTAATATTCTCTGAAAACCGTCATGTAGCGGAGAAGTTATCGATGTTTCGAGATTCTGATAGCGTGACGGGATACCGGAAGCATTAAAACGACTGTGCCGGTCAATAGAGAGCAGAAATTGACTCAATAAAGAGATATTTGGTATTTAAATGTACGGGTGCGATCATACCAGCACTAATGCACCGGATCCCATCAGAACACCGCAGTTAAGCGTGCTTGGGCGAGAGTAGTACTAGGAAGGGTGACCTCCTGGAAAGGCCTCGTGTTGCACCCCTTTTACTTTTCTTTTTTTATCGCTGCAGTTATTTGCAGAAGTTAAAATCGTGTATTATAATTTAATATTCTCTGAAAACCGTCATGTAGCGGAGAAGTTATCAATGTTTCGAGATTCTGATAGTGTGACGGTATACCAGAAGCATTACAACGACTGTGCCTGTCAATAGAGAGCAGAAATTGACTCAATAAAGAGATATTTGGAATTTAAATGTACGGGTGCGATCATACCAGCACTAATGCACCGGATCCCATCAGAACTCCGCAGTTAAGCGTGCTTGGGCGAGAGTAGTACTAGGAAGGGTGACCTCCTGGGAAGGCCTCGTGTTTCACCCCTTTTACTTTTTTTTTTATCGCTGCAGTTATTTGCAGAAGATAAAATCGTGTATTATAATTTAATATTCTCTGAAAACCGTCATGTAGCGGAGAAGTTATCGATGTTTCGAGATTCTGATAGCGTGACGGGATACCGGAAGCATTAAAACGACTGTGCCGGTCAATAGAGAGCAGAAATTGACTCAATAAAGAGATATTTGGTATTTAAATGTACGGGTGCGATCATACCAGCACTAATGCACCGGATCCCATCAGAACTCCGCAGATAAACGTGCTTGGGCGAGAGTAGTACTAGGATGGGTGACCTCCTAGGAAGGCCTCGTGTTGCACCCCTTTTACTTTTTTTTTATCGCTGCAATTATTTACAGAACATAAAATCGTGTATTATAATTTAATAACCTCTGAAAACCGTCATGTAGCGGAAAAGTTATCGATTTTCGAGATTCTGATAGGGTGACGGTATACCGGAAGCATTAAAACGACTGTGCCGGTCAATAGAGAGCAGAAATTGACTCAATAAACAAATTTTTGAAATTTAAATGTACGGGTGCGATCATACCAGCACTAATGCACCGGATCCCATCAGAACTCCGCAGTTAAGCGTGCTTGGGCGAGAGTAGTACTAGGAAGGGTGACCTCCTGGAAAGGCCTCGTGTTGCACCCCTTTTACTTTTCTTTTTTTATCGCTGCAGTTATTTGCAGAAGTTAAAATCGTGTATTATAATTTAATATTCTCTGAAAACCGTCATGTAGCGGAGAAGTTATCAATGTTTCGAGATTCTGATAGTGTGACGGTATACCAGAAGCATTACAACGACTGTGCCTGTCAATAGAGAGCAGAAATTGACTCAATAAAGAGATATTTGGAATTTAAATGTACGGGTGCGATCATACCAGCACTAATGCACCGGATCCCATCAGAACTCCGCAGTTAAGCGTGCTTGGGCGAGAGTAGTACTAGGAAGGGTGACCTCCTGGGAAGGCCTCGTGTTTCACCCCTTTTACTTTTTTTTTATCGCTGCAGTTATTTGCAGAAGATAAAATCGTGTATTATAATTTAATATTCTCTGAAAACCGTCATGTAGCGGAGAAGTTATCGATGTTTCGAGATTCTGATAGCGTGACGGGATACCGGAAGCATTAAAACGACTGTGCCGGTCAATAGAGAGCAGAAATTGACTCAATAAAGAGATATTTGGTATTTAAATGTACGGGTGCGATCATACCAGCACTAATGCACCGGATCCCATCAGAACTCCGCAGATAAACGTGCTTGGGCGAGAGTAGTACTAGGATGGGTGACCTCCTAGGAAGGCCTCGTGTTGCACCCCTTTTACTTTTTTTTTTATCGCTGCAATTATTTACAGAACATAAAATCGTGTATTATAATTTAATAACCTCTGAAAACCGTCATGTAGCGGAAAAGTTATCGATTTTCGAGATTCTGATAGGGTGACGGTATACCGGAAGCATTAAAACGACTGTGCCGGTCAATAGAGAGCAGAAATTGACTCAATAAACAAATTTTTGAAATTTAAATGTACGGGTGCGATCATACCAGCACTAATGCACCGGATCCCATCAGAACTCCGCAGTTACGCGTGCTTGGACGAGAGTAGTACTAGGAAGGGTGACCTCCTGGAAAGGCCTCGTGTTGCACCCCTTTTACTTTTCTTTTTTTATCGCTGCAGTTATTTGCAGAAGTTAAAATCGTGTATTATAATTTAATATTCTCTGAAAACCGTCATGTAGCGGAGAAGTTATCAATGTTTCGAGATTCTGATAGTGTGACGGTATACCAGAAGCATTACAACGACTGTGCCTGTCAATAGAGAGCAGAAATTGACTCAATAAAGAGATATTTGGAATTTAAATCTACGGGTGCGATCATACCAGCACTAATGCACCGGATCCCATCAGAACTCCGCAGTTAAGCGTGCTCGGGCGAGAGTAGTACTAGGAAGGGTGACCTCCTGGGAAGGCCTCGTGTTTCAC
Source organism: Agrostemma githago (assembly GCA_958450325.1). NCBI lineage: Eukaryota > Viridiplantae > Streptophyta > Magnoliopsida > Caryophyllales > Caryophyllaceae > Agrostemma > Agrostemma githago. The sequence continues at coordinate 43,875,328 of OY288252.1, forward strand.
CCCTTTTACTTTTTTTTTATCGCTGCAGTTATTTGCAGAAGATAAAATCGTGTATTATAATTTAATAGTCTCTGAAAACCGTCATGTAGCGGAGAAGTTATCGATGTTTCGAGATTCTGATAGCGTGACGTGATACCGGAAGCATTAAAACGACTGTGCCGGTCAATAGAGAGCAGAAATTGACTCAATAAAGAGATATTTGGTATTTAAATGTACGGGTGCGATCATACCAGCACTAATGCACCGGATCCCATCAGAACTCCGGAGATAAACGTGCTTGGGCGAGAGTAGTACTAGGATGGGTGACCTCCTGGGAACGCCTCGTGTTGCACCCCTTTTACTTTTTTTTTATCGCTGCAATTATTGCAGAACATAAAATCGTGTATTATAATTTAATAACCTCTGAAAACCGTCATGTAGCGGAAAAGTTATCGATGTTTCGAGATTCTGATAGGGTGACGGTATACCGGAAGCATTAAAACGACTGTGCCGGTCAATAGAGACCAGAAATTGACTCAATAAAGAGATATTTGGTATTTAAATGTACGGGTGCGATCATACCAGCACTAATGCACCGGATCCCATCAGAACTCCGCAGATAAACGTGCTTGGGCGAGAGTAGTACTAGGATGGGTGACCTCCTGGGAAGGCTTCGTGTTTCACCCCTTTTACTTTTTTTTTATCGCTGCAATTATTTACAGAACATAAAATCGTGTATTATAATTTAATAACCTCTGAAAACCGTCATGTAGCGGAAAAGTTATCGATGTTTCGAGATTCTGATAGGGTGACGGTATACCGGAAGCATTAAAACGACTGTGCCGGTCAATAGAGAGCAGAAATTGACTCAATAAACAAATTTTTGAAATTTAAATGTACGGGTGCGATCATACCAGCACTAATGCACCGGATCCCATCGGAACACCGCAGTTAAGCGTGCTTGGGCGAGAGTAGTACTAGGAAGGGTGACCTCCTGGAAAGGCCTCGTGTTGCACCCCTTTTACTTTTCTTTTTTTATCGCTGCAGTTATTTGCAGAAGTTAAAATCGTGTATTATAATTTAATATTCTCTGAAAACCGTCATGTAGCGGAGAAGTTATCAATGTTTCGAGATTCTGATAGTGTGACGGTATACCAGAAGCATTACAACGACTGTGCCTGTCAATAGAGAGCAGAAATTGACTCAATAAAGAGATATTTGGAATTTAAATGTACGGGTGCGATCATACCAGCACTAATGCACCGGATCCCATCAGAACTCCGCAGTTAAGCGTGCTTGGGCGAGAGTAGTACTAGGAAGGGTGACCTCCTGGGAAGGCCTCGTGTTTCACCCCTTTTACTTTTTTTTTTATCGCTGCAGTTATTTGCAGAAGATAAAATCGTGTATTATAATTTAATATTCTCTGAAAACCGTCATGTAGCGGAGAAGTTATCGATGTTTCGAGATTCTGATAGCGTGACGGGATACCGGAAGCATTAAAACGACTGTGCCGGTCAATAGAGAGCAGAAATTGACTCAATAAAGAGATATTTGGTATTTAAATGTACGGGTGCGATCATACCAGCACTAATGCACCGGATCCCATCAGAACTCCGCAGATAAACATGCTTGGGCGAGAGTAGTACTAGGATGGGTGACCTCCTAGGAAGGCCTCGTGTTGCACCCCTTTTACTTTTTTTTTATCGCTTGAATTATTTACAGAACATAAAATCGTGTATTATAATTTAATAACCTCTGAAAACCGTCATGTAGCGGAAAAGTTATCGATGTTTCGAGATTCTGATAGGGTGACGGTATACCGGAAGCATTAAAACGACTGTGCCGGTCAATAGAGAGCAGAAATTGACTCAATAAACAAATTTTTGAAATTTAAATGTACGGGTGCGATCATACCAGCACTAATGCACCGGATCCCATCGGAACACCGCAGTTAAGCGTGCTTGGGCGAGAGTAGTACTAGGAAGGGTGACCTCCTGGAAAGGCCTCGTGTTGCACCCCTTTTACTTTTCTTTTTTTATCGCTGCAGTTATTTGCAGAAGTTAAAATCGTGTATTATAATTTAATATTCTCTGAAAACCGTCATGTAGCGGAGAAGTTATCAATGTTTCGAGATTCTGATAGTGTGACGGTATACCAGAAGCATTACAACGACTGTGCCTGTCAATAGAGAGCAGAAATTGACTCAATAAAGAGATATTTGGAATTTAAATGTACGGGTGCGATCATACCAGCACTAATGCACCGGATCCCATCAGAACTCCGCAGTTAAGCGTGCTTGGGCGAGAGTAGTACTAGGAAGGGTGACCTCCTGGGAAGGCCTCGTGTTTCACCCCTTTTACTTTTTTTTTTTATCGCTGCAGTTATTTGCAGAAGATAAAATCGTGTATTATAATTTAATATTCTCTGAAAACCGTCATGTAGCGGAGAAGTTATCGATGTTTCGAGATTCTGATAGCGTGACGGGATACCGGAAGCATTAAAACGACTGTGCCGGTCAATAGAGAGCAGAAATTGACTCAATAAAGAGATATTTGGTATTTAAATGTACGGGTGCGATCATACCAGCACTAATGCACCGGATCCCATCAGAACTCCGCAGATAAACATGCTTGGGCGAGAGTAGTACTAGGATGGGTGACCTCCTAGGAAGGCCTCGTGTTGCACCCCTTTTACTTTTTTTTTATCGCTTGAATTATTTACAGAACATAAAATCGTGTATTATAATTTAATAACCTCTGAAAACCGTCATGTAGCGGAAAAGTTATCGATTTTCGAGATTCTGATAGGGTGACGGTATACCGGAAGCATTAAAACGACTGTGCCGGTCAATAGAGAGCAGAAATTGACTCAATAAACAAATTTTTGAAATTTAAATGTACGGGTGCGATCATACCAGCACTAATGCACCGGATCCCATCAGATCTCCGCAGTTACGCGTGCTTGGACGAGAGTAGTACTAGGAAGGGTGACCTCCTGGAAAGGCCTCGTGTTGCACCCCTTTTACTTTTCTTTTTTTATCGCTGCAGTTATTTGCAGAAGTTAAAATCGTGTATTATAATTTAATATTCTCTGAAAACCGTCATGTAGCGGAGAAGTTATCAATGTTTCGAGATTCTGATAGGGTGACGGTATACCAGAAGCATTACAACGACTGTGCCTGTCAATAGAGAGCAGAAATTGACTCAATAAAGAGATATTTGGAATTTAAATGTACGGGTGCGATCATACCAGCACTAATGCACCGGATCCCATCAGAACTCCGCAGTTAAGCGTGCTTGGGCGAGAGTAGTACTAGGAAGGGTGACCTCCTGGGAAGGCCTCGTGTTTCACCCCTTTTACTTTTTTTTTTATCGCTGCAGTTATTTGCAGAAGATAAAATCGTGTATTATAATTTAATAGTCTCTGAAAACCGTCATGTAGCGGAGAAGTTATCGATGTTTCGAGATTCTGATAGCGTGACGTGATACCGGAAGCATTAAAACGACTGTGCCGGTCAATAGAGAGCAGAAATTGACTCAATAAAGAGATATTTGGTATTTAAATGTACGGGTGCGATCATACCAGCACTAATGCACCGGATCCCATCAGAACTCCGCAGATAAACGTGCTTGGGCGAGAGTAGTACTAGGATGGGTGACCTCCTGGGAAGGCCTCGTGTTGCACCCCTTTTACTTTTTTTTTATCGCTGCAATTATTGCAGAACATAAAATCGTGTATTATAATTTAATAACCTCTGAAAACCGTCATGTAGCGGAAAAGTTATCGATGTTTCGAGATTCTGATAGGGTGACGGTATACCGGAAGCATTAAAACGACTGTGCCGGTCAATAGAGACCAGAAATTGACTCAATAAAGAGATATTTGGTATTTAAATGTACGGGTGCGATCATACCAGCACTAATGCACCGGATCCCATCAGAACTCCGCAGATAAACGTGCTTGGGCGAGAGTAGTACTAGGATGGGTGACCTCCTGGGAAGGCCTCGTGTTTCACCCCTTTTACTTTTTTTTATCGCTGCAATTATTTACAGAACATAAAATCGTGTATTATAATTTAATAACCTCTGAAAACCGTCATGTAGCGGAAAAGTTATCGATGTTTCGAGATTCTGATAGGGTGACGGTATACCGGAAGCATTAAAACGACTGTGCCGGTCAATAGAGAGCAGAAATTGACTTAATAAACAAATTTTTGAAATTTAAATGTACGGGTGCGATCATACCAGCACTAATGCACCGGATCCCATCAGAACACCGCAGTTAAGCGTGCTTGGGCGAGAGTAGTACTAGGAAGGGTGACCTCCTGGAAAGGCCTCGTGTTGCACCCCTTTTACTTTTCTTTTTTTATCGCTGCAGTTATTTGCAGAAGTTAAAATCGTGTATTATAATTTAATATTCTCTGAAAACCGTCATGTAGCGGAGAAGTTATCAATGTTTCGAGATTCTGATAGCGTGACGGTATACCAGAAGCATTACAACGACTGTGCCTGTCAATAGAGAGCAGAAATTGACTCAATAAAGAGATATTTGGTATTTAAATGTACGGGTGCGATCATACCAGCACTAATGCACCGGATGTCATCAAAACTCCGCAGTTAAGCGTGCTTGGGCGAGAGTAGTACTAGGATGGGTGACCTCCTGGGAAGGCCTCGTGTTGCACCCTATTTACTCTTTTTTTTTTTATCGCTGCAGTTATTCGCAGAAGTTAAAATCGTGTATTATAATTTATTATCCTCTGAAAACCGTCATGTAGCGGAAAAGTTATTGATGTTTCGAGATTCTGATAGCGTGACGGGATACCGGAAGCATAAAAACGACTGTGCCGGTCAATAGAGAGAAGAAATTGACTCAATAAAGAGATATTTGGAATTTAAATGTACGGGTGCGATCATACCAGCACTAATGCAACGGATCCCATCAGAACTCCGCAGATAAACGTGCTTGGGCGAGAGTAGTACTAGGATGGGTGACCTCCTGGGAAGGCCTCGTGTTGCACCCCTTTTACTTTTTTTTATCGCTGCAATTGTTTCAGAACATAAAATCGTGTATTATAATTTAATAACCTCTGAAAACCGTCATGTAGCGGAAAAGTTATCGATGTTTCGAAATTCTGATTGGGTGACGGTATACCGGAAGCATTAAAACGACTGTGCCGGTTAATAGAGAGCAGAAATTGACTCAATAAAGAGATATTTGGTATTTAAATGTACGGGTGCGATCATACTAGCACTAATGCACCGGATCCCATCAGAACTCCGCAGATAAACGTGCTTGGGCGAGAGTAGTACTAGGATGGGTGACCTCCTAGGAAGGCCTCGTGTTGCACCCCTTTTACTTTTTTTTTATCGCTGCAATTATTGCAGAACATAAAATCGTGTATTATAATTTAATAACCTCTAAAAACCGTCATGTAGCGGAAAAGTTATCGATGTTTCGAGATTCTGATAGGGTGACGGTATACCGGAAGCATTAAAACGACTGTGCCGGTCAATAGAGAGCAGAAATTGACTTAATAAACAAATTTTTGAAATTTAAATGTACGGGTGCGATCATACCAGCACTAATGCACCGGATCCCATCAGAACTCCGCAGTTAAGCGTGCTTGGGCGAGAGTAGTACTAGGAAGGGTGACCTCCTGGGAAGGCCTCGTGTTTCACCCCTTTTACTTTTTTTTTTATCGCTGCAGTTATTTGCAGAAGATAAAATCGTGTATTATAATTTAATATTCTCTGAAAACCGTCATGTAGCGGAGAAGTTATCGATGTTTCGAGATTCTGATAGCGTGACGGGATACCGGAAGCATTAAAACGACTGTGCCGGTCAATAGAGAGCAGAAATTGACTCAATAAAGAGATATTTGGTATTTAAATGTACGGGTGCGATCATACCAGCACTAATGCACCGGATCCCATCAGAACTCCGCAGATAAACATGCTTGGGCGAGAGTAGTACTAGGATGGGTGACCTCCTAGGAAGGCCTCGTGTTGCACCCCTTTTACTTTTTTTTTATCGCTTGAATTATTTACAGAACATAAAATCGTGTATTATAATTTAATAACCTCTGAAAACCGTCATGTAGCGGAAAAGTTATCGATTTTCGAGATTCTGATAGGGTGACGGTATACCGGAAGCATTAAAACGACTGTGCCGGTCAATAGAGAGCAGAAATTGACTCAATAAACAAATTTTTGAAATTTAAATGTACGGGTGCGATCATACCAGCACTAATGCACCGGATCCCATCAGATCTCCGCAGTTACGCGTGCTTGGACGAGAGTAGTACTAGGAAGGGTGACCTCCTGGAAAGGCCTCGTGTTGCACCCCTTTTACTTTTCTTTTTTTATCGCTGCAGTTATTTGCAGAAGTTAAAATCGTGTATTATAATTTAATATTCTCTGAAAACCGTCATGTAGCGGAGAAGTTATCAATGTTTCGAGATTCTGATAGGGTGACGGTATACCAGAAGCATTACAACGACTGTGCCTGTCAATAGAGAGCAGAAATTGACTCAATAAAGAGATATTTGGAATTTAAATGTACGGGTGCGATCATACCAGCACTAATGCACCGGATCCCATCAGAACTCCGCAGTTAAGCGTGCTTGGGCGAGAGTAGTACTAGGAAGGGTGACCTCCTGGGAAGGCCTCGTGTTTCACCCCTTTTACTTTTTTTTTTATCGCTGCAGTTATTTGCAGAAGATAAAATCGTGTATTATAATTTAATAGTCTCTGAAAACCGTCATGTAGCGGAGAAGTTATCGATGTTTCGAGATTCTGATAGCGTGACGTGATACCGGAAGCATTAAAACGACTGTGCCGGTCAATAGAGAGCAGAAATTGACTCAATAAAGAGATATTTGGTATTTAAATGTACGGGTGCGATCATACCAGCACTAATGCACCGGATCCCATCAGAACTCCGCAGATAAACGTGCTTGGGCGAGAGTAGTACTAGGATGGGTGACCTCCTGGGAAGGCCTCGTGTTGCACCCCTTTTACTTTTTTTTTATCGCTGCAATTATTGCAGAACATAAAATCGTGTATTATAATTTAATAACCTCTGAAAACCGTCATGTAGCGGAAAAGTTATCGATGTTTCGAGATTCTGATAGGGTGACGGTATACCGGAAGCATTAAAACGACTGTGCCGGTCAATAGAGACCAGAAATTGACTCAATAAAGAGATATTTGGTATTTAAATGTACGGGTGCGATCATACCAGCACTAATGCACCGGATCCCATCAGAACTCCGCAGATAAACGTGCTTGGGCGAGAGTAGTACTAGGATGGGTGACCTCCTGGGAAGGCCTCGTGTTTCACCCCTTTTACTTTTTTTTTATCGCTGCAATTATTTACAGAACATAAAATCGTGTATTATAATTTAATAACCTCTGAAAACCGTCATGTAGCGGAAAAGTAATCGATGTTTCGAGATTCTGATAGGGTGACGGTATACCGGAAGCATTAAAACGACTGTGCCGGTCAATAGAGAGCAGAAATTGACTTAATAAACAAATTTTTGAAATTTAAATGTACGGGTGCGATCATACCAGCACTAATGCACCGGATCCCATCAGAACACCGCAGTTAAGCGTGCTTGGGCGAGAGTAGTACTAGGAAGGGTGACCTCCTGGAAAGGCCTCGTGTTGCACCCCTTTTACTTTTCTTTTTTTATCGCTGCAGTTATTTGCAGAAGTTAAAATCGTGTATTATAATTTAATATTCTCTGAAAACCGTCATGTAGCGGAGAAGTTATCAATGTTTCGAGATTCTGATAGCGTGACGGTATACCAGAAGCATTACAACGACTGTGCCTGTCAATAGAGAGCAGAAATTGACTCAATAAAGAGATATTTGGTATTTAAATGTACGGGTGCGATCATACCAGCACTAATGCACCGGATGTCATCAAAACTCCGCAGTTAAGCGTGCTTGGGCGAGAGTAGTACTAGGATGGGTGACCTCCTGGGAAGGCCTCGTGTTGCACCCTATTTACTCTTTTTTTTTTTATCGCTGCAGTTATTCGCAGAAGTTAAAATCGTGTATTATAATTTATTATCCTCTGAAAACCGTCATGTAGCGGAAAAGTTATTGATGTTTCGAGATTCTGATAGCGTGACGGGATACCGGAAGCATAAAAACGACTGTGCCGGTCAATAGAGAGAAGAAATTGACTCAATAAAGAGATATTTGGAATTTAAATGTACGGGTGCGATCATACCAGCACTAATGCAACGGATCCCATCAGAACTCCGCAGATAAACGTGCTTGGGCGAGAGTAGTACTAGGATGGGTGACCTCCTGGGAAGGCCTCGTGTTGCACCCCTTTTACTTTTTTTTATCGCTGTAATTGTTTCAGAACATAAAATCGTGTATTATAATTTAATAACCTCTGAAAACCGTCATGTAGCGGAAAAGTTATCGATGTTTCGAGATTCTGATTGGGTGACGGTATACCGGAAGCATTAAAACGACTGTGCCGGTTAATAGAGAGCAGAAATTGACTCAATAAAGAGATATTTGGTATTTAAATGTACGGGTGCGATCATACTAGCACTAATGCACCGGATCCCATCAGAACTCCACAGATAAACGTGCTTGGGCGAGAGTAGTACTAGGATGGGTGACCTCCTGGGAAGGCCTCGTGTTGCACCCCTTTTACTTTTTTTTTATCGCTGCAATTATTGCAGAACATAAAATCGTGTATTATAATTTAATAACCTCTAAAAACCGTCATGTAGCGGAAAAGTTATCGATGTTTCGAGATTCTGATAGGGTGACGGTATACCGGAAGCATTAAAACGACTGTGCCGGTCAATAGAGAGCAGAAATTGACTCAATAAAGAGATATTTGATATTTAAATGTACGGGTGCGATCATACCAGCACTAATGCACCGGATCCCATCAGAACTCCGCAGATAAACGTGCTTGGGCGAGAGTAGTTCTAGGATGGGTGACCTCCTGGGAAGGCCTCGTGTTGCACCCCTTTTACTTTTTTTTTTATCGCTGCAATTATTTACAGAACATAAAATCGTGTATTATAATTTAATAACCTCTGAAAACCGTCATGTAGCGGAAAAGTTATCGATGTTTCGAGATTCTGATAGGGTGACGGTATACCGGAAGCATTAAAACGACTGTGCCGGTCAATAGAGAGCAGAAATTGACTTAATAAACAAATTTTTGAAATTTAAATGTACGGGTGCGATCATACCAGCACTAATGCACCGGATCCCATCTGAACTCCGCAGTTAAGCGTGCTTGGGCGAGAGTAGTACTAGGAAGGGTGACCTCCTGGAAAGGCCTCGTGTTGCACCCCTTTTACTTTTCTTTTTTTATCGCTGCAGTTATTTGCAGAAGTTAAAATCGTGTATTATAATTTAATATTCTCTGAAAACCGTCATGTAGCGGAGAAGTTATCAATGTTTCGAGATTCTGATAGCGTGACGGTATACCAGAAGCATTACAACGACTGTGCCTGTCAATAGAGAGCAGAAATTGACTCAATAAAGAGATATTTGGTATTTAAATGTACGGTTGCGATCATACCAGCACTAATGCACCGGATGTCATCAAAACTCCGCAGTTAAGCGTGCTTGGGCGAGAGTAGTACTAGGATGGGTGACCTCCTGGGAAGGCCTCATGTTGCACCCCTTTTACTTTTTTTTATCGCTGTAATTGTTTCAGAACATAAAATCGTGTATTATAATTTAATAACCTCTGAAAACCGTCATGTAGCGGAAAAGTTATCGATGTTTCGAGATTCTGATTGGGTGACGGTATACCGGAAGCATTAAAACGACTGTGCCGGTTAATAGAGAGCAGAAATTGACTCAATAAAGAGATATTTGGTATTTAAATGTACGGGTGCGATCATACTAGCACTAATGCACCGGATCCCATCAGAACTCCGCAGATAAACGTGCTTGGGCGAGAGTAGTACTAGGATGGGTGACCTCCTGGGAAGGCCTCGTGTTGCACCCCTTTTACTTTTTTTTTATCGCTGCAATTATTGCAGAACATAAAATCGTGTATTATAATTTAATAACCTCTAAAAACCGTCATGTAGCGGAAAAGTTATCGATGTTTCGAGATTCTGATAGGGTGACGGTATACCGGAAGCATTAAAACGACTGTGCCGGTCAATAGAGAGCAGAAATTGACTCAATAAAGAGATATTTGATATTTAAATGTACGGGTGCGATCATACCAGCACTAATGCACCGGATCCCATCAGAACTCCGCAGATAAACGTGCTTGGGCGAGAGTAGTTCTAGGATGGGTGACCTCCTGGGAAGGCCTCGTGTTGCACCCCTTTTACTTTTTTTTTTATCGCTGCAATTATTTACAGAACATAAAATCGTGTATTATAATTTAATAACCTCTGAAAACCGTCATGTAGCGGAAAAGTTATCGATGTTTCGAGATTCTGATAGGGTGACGGTATACCGGAAGCATTAAAACGACTGTGCCGGTCAATAGAGAGCAGAAATTGACTTAATAAACAAATTTTTGAAATTTAAATGTACGGGTGCGATCATACCAGCACTAATGCACCGGATCCCATCTGAACTCCGCAGTTAAGCGTGCTTGGGCGAGAGTAGTACTAGGAAGGGTGACCTCCTGGAAAGGCCTCGTGTTGCACCCCTTTTACTTTTCTTTTTTTATCGCTGCAGTTATTTGCAGAAGTTAAAATCGTGTATTATAATTTAATATTCTCTGAAAACCGTCATGTAGCGGAGAAGTTATCAATGTTTCGAGATTCTGATAGCGTGACGGTATACCAGAAGCATTACAACGACTGTGCCTGTCAATAGAGAGCAGAAATTGACTCAATAAAGAGATATTTGGTATTTAAATGTACGGTTGCGATCATACCAGCACTAATGCACCGGATGTCATCAAAACTCCGCAGTTAAGCGTGCTTGGGCGAGAGTAGTACTAGGATGGGTGACCTCCTGGGAAGGCCTCGTGTTGCACCCTATTTACTCTTTTTTTTTATCGCTGCAGTTATTCGCAGAAGTTAAAATCGTGTATTATAATTTATTATCCTCTGAAAACCGTCATGTAGCGGAAAAGTTATTGATGTTTCGAGATTCTGATAGCGTGACGGGATACCGGAAGCATTAAAACGACTGTGCCGGTCAATAGAGAGAAGAAATTGACTCAATAAAGAGATATTTGGAATTTAAATGTACGGGTGCGATCATACCAGCACTAATGCACCGGATCCCATCAGAACTCCGCAGTTAAGCGTGCTTGGGCGAGAGTAGTACTAGGAAGGGTGACCTCCTGGGAAGGCCTCGTGTTTCACCCCTTTTACTTTTTTTTTATCGCTGCAGTTATTTGCAGAAGATAAAATCGTGTATTATAATTTAATATTCTCTGAAAACCGTCATGTAGCGGAGAAGTTATCGATGTTTCGAGATTCTGATAGCGTGACGGGATACCGGAAGCATTAAAACGACTGTGCCGGTCAATAGAGAGCAGAAATTGACTCAATAAAGAGATATTTGGTATTTAAATGTACGGGTGCGATCATACCAGCACTAATGCACCGGATCCCATCAGAACTCCGCAGATAAACGTCCTTGGGCGAAAGTAGTACTAGGATGGGTGACCTCCTGGGAAGGCCTCGTGTTGCACCCCTTTTACTTTTTTTTATCGCTGCAATTATTTACAGAACATAAAATCGTGTATTATAATTTAATAACCTCTGAAAACCGTCATGTAGCGGAAAAGTTATCGATGTTTCGAGATTCTGATAGGGTGACGGTATACCGGAAGCATTAAAACGACTGTGCCGGTCAATAGAGAGCAAAAATTGACTCAATAAAGAGATATTTGGTATTTAAATGTACGGGTGCGATCATACCAGCACTAATGCACCGGATCCCATCAGAACTCCGCAGATAAACGTGCTTGGGCGAGAGTAGTACTAGGATGGGTGACCTCCTGGGAAGGCCTCGTGTTGCACCCCTTTTACTTTTTTTTTATCGCTGCAATTATTTACAGAACATAAAATCGTGTATTATAATTTAATAACCTCTGAAAACCGTCATGTAGCGGAAAAGTTATCGATGTTTCGAGATTCTGATAGGGTGACGGTATACCGGAAGCATTAAAACGACTGTGCCGGTCAATAGAGAGCAGAAATTGACTTAATAAACAAATTTTTGAAATTTAAATGTACGGGTGCGATCATACCAGCACTAATGCACCGGATCCCATCAGAACTCTGCAGTTAAGCGTGCTTGGGCGAGAGTAGTACTAGGAAGGGTGACCTCCTGGGAAGGCCTCGTGTTTCACCCCTTTTACTTTTTTTTTATCGCTGCAGTTATTTGCAGAAGATAAAATCGTGTATTATAATTTAATATTCTCTGAAAACCGTCATGTAGCGGAGAAGTTATCGATGTTTCGAGATTCTGATAGCGTGACGGGATACCGGAAGCATTAAAACGACTGTGCCGGTCAATAGAGAGCAGAAATTGACTCAATAAAGAGATATTTGATATTTAAATGTACGGGTGCGATCATACCAGCACTAATGCACCGGATCCCATCAGAACTCCGCAGATAAACGTCCTTGGGCGAAAGTAGTACTAGGATGGGTGACCTCCTGGGAAGGCCTCGTGTTGCACCCCTTTTACTTTTTTTTTATCGCTGCAATTATTTACAGAACATAAAATCGTGTATTATAATTTAATAACCTCTGAAAACCGTCATGTAGCGGAAAAGTTATCGATGTTTCGAGATTCTGATAGGGTGACGGTATACCGGAAGCATTAAAACGACTGTGCCGGTCAATAGAGAGCAGAAATTGACTCAATAAACAAATTTTTGAAATTTAAATGTACGGGTGCGATCATACCAGCACTAATGCACCGGATCCCATCTGAACTCCGCAGTTAAGCGTGCTTGGGCGAGAGTAGTACTAGGAAGGGTGACCTCCTGGAAAGGCCTCGTGTTGCACCCCTTTTACTTTTCTTTTTTTATCGTTGCAGTTATTTGCAAAGTTAAAATCGTGTATTATAATTTAATATTCTCTGAAAACCGTCATGTAGCGGAGAAGTTATAAATGTTTCGAGATTCTGATAGCGTGACGGTATACCAGAAGCAGTACAACGACTGTGCCTGTCAATAGAGAGCAGAAATTGACTCAATAAAGAGATATTTGATATTTAAATGTACGGTTGCGATCATACCAGCACTAATGCACCGGATGTCATCAAAACTCCGCAGTTAAGCGTGCTTGGGCGAGAGTAGAACTAGGATGGGTGACCTCCTGGGAAGGCCTCGTGTTGCACCCTATTTACTCTTTTTTTTTTATCGCTGCAGTTATTCGCAGAAGTTAAAATCGTGTATTATAATTTATTATCCTCTGAAAACCGTCATGTAGCGGAAAAGTTAATGATGTTTCGAGATTCTGATAGCGTGACGGGATACCGGAAACATTAAAACGACTGTGCCGGTCAATAGAGAGATGAAATTGACTCAATAAAGAGATATTTGGAATTTAAATGTACGGGTGCGATCATACCAGCACTAATGCACCGGATCCCATCAGAACTCCGCAGTTAAGCGTGCTTGGGCGAGAGTAGTACTAGGAAGGGTGACCTCCTGGGAAGGCCTCGTGTTTCACCCCTTTTACTTTTTTTTTATCGCTGCAGTTATTTGCAGAAGATAAAATCGTGTATTATAATTTAATATTCTCTGAAAACCGTCATGTAGCGGAGAAGTTATCGATGTTTCGAGATTCTGATAGCGTGACGGGATACCGGAAGCATTAAAACGACTGTGCCGGTCAATAGAGAGCAGAAATTGACTCAATAAAGAGATATTTGGTATTTAAATGTACGGGTGCGATCATACCAGCACTAATGCACCGGATCCCATCAGAACTCCGCAGATAAACGTCCTTGGGCGAAAGTAGTACTAGGATGGGTGACCTCCTGGGAAGGCCTCGTGTTGCACCCCTTTTACTTTTTTTTTATCGCTGCAATTATTTACAGAACATAAAATCGTGTATTATAATTTAATAACCTCTGAAAACCGTCATGTAGCGGAAAAGTTATCGATGTTTCGAGATTCTGATAGGGTGACGGTATACCGGAAGCATTAAAACGACTGTGCCGGTCAATAGAGAGCAGAAATTGACTCAATAAAGAGATATTTGGTATTTAAATGTACGGGTGCGATCATACCAGCACTAATGCACCGGATCCCATCAGAACTCCGCAGATAAACGTGCTTGGGCGAGAGTAGTACTAGGATGGGTGACCTCCTGGGAAGGCCTCGTGTTGCACCCCTTTTACTTTTTTTTTATCGCTGCAATTATTTACAGAACATAAAATCGTGTATTATAATTTAATAACCTCTGAAAACCGTCATGTAGCAGAAAAGTTATCGATGTTTCGAGATTCTGATAGGGTGACGGTATACCGGAAGCATTAAAACGACTGTGCCGGTCAATAGAGAGCAGAAATTGACTAAATAAACAAATTTTTGAAATTTAAATGTACGGGTGCGATCATACCAGCACTAATGCACCGGATCCCATCTGAACTCCGCAGTTAAGCGTGCTTGGGCGAGAGTAGTACTAGGAAGGGTGACCTCCTGGAAAGGCCTCGTGTTGCACCCCTTTTACTTTTCTTTTTTTATCGCTGCAGTTATTTGCAGAAGTTAAAATCGTGTATTATAATTTAATATTCTCTGAAAACCGTCATGTAGCGGAGAAGTTATCAATGTTTCGAGATTCTGATAGCGTGACGGTATACCAGAAGCAGTACAACGACTGTGCCTGTCAATAGAGAGCAGAAATTGACTCAATAAAGAGATATTTGATATTTAAATGTACGGTTGCGATCATACCAGCACTAATGCACCGGATGTCATCAAAACTCCGCAGTTAAGCGTGCTTGGGCGAGAGTAGTACTAGGATGGGTGACCTCCTGGGAAGGCCTCGTGTTGCACCCTATTTACTCTTTTTTTTTTTATCGCTGCAGTTATTCGCAGAAGTTAAAATCGTGTATTATAATTTATTATCCTCTGAAAACCGTCATGTAGCGGAAAAGTTATTGATGTTTCGAGATTCTGATAGCGTGACGGGATACCGGAAGCATTAAAACGACTGTGCCGGTCAATAGAGAGAAGAAATTGACTCAATAAAGAGATATTTGGAATTTAAATGTACGGGTGCGATCATACCAGCACTAATGCACCGGATCCCATCAGAACTCCGCAGTTAAGCGTGCTTGGGCGAGAGTAGTACTAGGAAGGGTGACCTCCTGGGAAGGCCTCGTGTTTCACCCCTTTTACTTTTTTTTATCGCTGCAGTTATTTGCAGAAGATAAAATCGTGTATTATAATTTAATATTCTCTGAAAACCGTCATGTAGCGGAGAAGTTATCGATGTTTCGAGATTCTGATAGCGTGACGGGATACCGGAAGCATTAAAACGACTGTGCCGGTCAATAGAGAGCAGAAATTGACTCAATAAAGAGATATTTGGTATTTAAATGTACGGGTGCGATCATACCAGCACTAATGCACCGGATCCCATCAGAACTCCGCAGATAAACGTGCTTGGGCGAAAGTAGTACTAGGATGGGTGACCTCCTGGGAAGGCCTCGTGTTGCACCCCTTTTACTTTTTTTTTATCGCTGCAATTATTGCAGAACATAAAATCGTGTATTATAATTTAATAACCTCTGAAAACCGTCATGTAGCGGAAAAGTTATCGATGTTTCGAGATTCTGATAGGGTGACGGTATACCGGAAGCATTAAAACGACTGTGCCGGTCAATAGAGAGCAGAAATTGACTCAATAAAGAGATATTTGGTATTTAAATGTACGGGTGCGATCATACCAGCACTAATGCACCGGATCCCATCAGAACTCCGCAGATAAACGTGCTTGGGCGAGAGTAGTACTAGGATGGGTGACCTCCTGGGAAGGCCTCGTGTTGCACCCCTTTTACTTTTTTTTTATCGCTGCAATTATTTACAGAACATAAAATCGTGTATTATAATTTAATAACCTCTGAAAACCGTCATGTAGCAGAAAAGTTATCGATGTTTCGAGATTCTGATAGGGTGACGGTATACCGGAAGCATTAAAACGACTGTGCCGGTCAATAGAGAGCAGAAATTGACTCAATAAACAAATTTTTGAAATTTAAATGTACGGGTGCGATCATACCAGCACTAATGCACCGGATCCCATCTGAACTCCGCAGTTAAGCGTGCTTGGGCGAGAGTAGTACTAGGAAGGGTGACCTCCTGGAAAGGCCTCGTGTTGCACCCCTTTTACTTTTCTTTTTTTATCGCTGCAGTTATTTGCAGAAGTTAAAATCGTGTATTATAATTTAATATTCTCTGAAAACCGTCATGTAGCGGAGAAGTTATCAATGTTTCGAGATTCTGATAGCGTGACGGTATACCAGAAGCAGTACAACGACTGTGCCTGTCAATAGAGAGCAGAAATTGACTCAATAAAGAGATATTTGATATTTAAATGTACGGTTGCGATCATACCAGCACTAATGCACCGGATGTCATCAAAACTCCGCAGTTAAGCGTGCTTGGGCGAGAGTAGTACTAGGATGGGTGACCTCCTGGGAAGGCCTCGTGTTGCACCCTATTTACTCTTTTTTTTTTTATCGCTGCAGTTATTCGCAGAAGTTAAAATCTTGTATTATAATTTATTATCCTCTGAAAACCGTCATGTAGCGGAAAAGTTATTGATGTTTCGAGATTCTGATAGCGTGACGGGATACCGGAAGCATTAAAACGACTGTGCCGGTCAATAGAGAGAAGAAATTGACTCAATAAAGAGATATTTGGAATTTAAATGTACGGGTGCGATCATACCAGCACTAATGCACCGGATCCCATCAGAACTCCGCAGTTAAGCGTGCTTGGGCGAGAGTAGTACTAGGAAGGGTGACCTCCTGGGAAGGCCTCGTGTTTCACCCCTTTTACTTTTTTTTATCGCTGCAGTTATTTGCAGAAGATAAAATCGTGTATTATAATTTAATATTCTCTGAAAACCGTCATGTAGCGGAGAAGTTATCGATGTTTCGAGATTCTGATAGCGTGACGGGATACCGGAAGCATTAAAACGACTGTGCCGGTCAATAGAGAGCAGAAATTGACTCAATAAAGAGATATTTGGTATTTAAATGTACGGGTGCGATCATACCAGCACTAATGCACCGGATCCCATCAGAACTCCGCAGATAAACGTGCTTGGGCGAAAGTAGTACTAGGATGAGTGACCTCCTGGGAAGGCCTCGTGTTGCACCCCTTTTACTTTTTTTTTATCGCTGCAATTATTGCAGAACATAAAATCGTGTATTATAATTTAATAACCTCTGAAAACCGTCATGTAGCGGAAAAGTTATCGATGTTTCGAGATTCTGATAGGGTGACGGTATACCGGAAGCATTAAAACGACTGTGCCGGTCAATAGAGAGCAGAAATTGACTCAATAAAGAGATATTTGGTATTTAAATGTACGGGTGCGATTATACCAGCACTAATGCACCGGATCCCATCAGAACTCCGCAGATAAACGTGCTTGGGCGAGAGTAGTACTAGGATGGGTGACCTCCTGGGAAGGCCTCGTGTTGCACCCCTTTTACTTTTTTTTTATCGCTGCAATTATTTACAGAACATAAAATCGTGTATTATAATTTAATAACCTCTGAAAACCGTCATGTAGCGGAAAAGTTATCGATGTTTCGAGATTCTGATGGGGTGACGGTATACCGGAAGCATTAAAACGACTGTGTCGGTCAATAGAGAGCAGAAATTGACTCAATAAACAAATTTTTGAAATTTAAATGTACGGGTGCGATCATACCAGCACTAATGCACCGGATCCCATCAGAACTCCGCAGTTAAGCGTGCTTGGGCGAGAGTAGTACTAGGAAGGGTGACCTCCTGGAAAGGCCTCGTGTTGCACCCCTCTTACTTTTCTTTTTTTATCGCTGCAGTTATTTGCAGAAGTTAAAATCGTGTATTATAATTTAATATTCTCTGAAAACCGTCATGTAGCGGAGAAGTTATCAATGTTTCGAGATTCTGATAGTGTGACGGTATACCAGAAGCATTACAACGACTGTGCCTGTCAATAGAGAGCAGAAATTGACTCAATAAAGAGATATTTGGAATTTAAATGTACGGGTGCGATCATACCAGCACTAATGCACCGGATCCCATCAGAACTCCGCAGTTAAGCGTGCTTGGGCGAGAGTAGTACTAGGAAGGGTGACCTCCTGGGAAGGCCTCGTGTTTCACCCCTTTTACTTTTTTTTTATCGCTGCAGTTATTTGCAGAAGACAAAATCGTGTATTATAATTTAATATTCTCTGAAAACCGTCATGTAGCGGAGAAGTTATCGATGTTTCGAGATTCTGATAGCGTGACGGGATACCGGAAGCATTAAAACGACTGTGCCGGTCAATAGAGAGAAGAAATTGACTCAATAAAGAGATATTTGGTATTTAAATGTACGGGTGCGATCATACCAGCACTAATGCACCGGATCCCATCAGAACTCCGCAGATAAACGTGCTTGGGCGAGAGTAGTACTAGGATGGGTGACCTCCTGGGAAGGCCTCGTGTTGCACCCCTTTTACTTTTTTTTTATCGCTGCAATTATTTACAGAACATAAAATCGTGTACTATAATTTAATAACCTCTGAAAACCGTCATGTAGCGGAAAAGTTATCGATGTTTCGAGATTCTGATGGGGTGACGGTATACCGGAAGCATTAAAACGATTGTGCCGGTCAATAGAGAGCAGAAATTGACTCAATAAACAAATTTTTGAAATTTAAATGTACGGGTGCGATCATACCAGCACTAATGCACCGGATCCCATCAGAACTCCGCAGATAAACGTGCTTGGGCGAGAGTAGTACTAGGATGGGTGACCTCCTGGGAAGGCCTCGTGTTGCACCCCTTTTACTTTTTTTTTATCGCTGCAATTATTTACAGAACATAAAATCGTGTATTATAATTTAATAACCTCTGAAAACCGTCATGTAGCGGAAAAGTTATCGATGTTTCGAGATTCTGATGGGGTGACGGTATACCGGAAGCATTAAAACGACTGTGTCGGTCAATAGAGAGCAGAAATTGACTCAATAAACAAATTTTTGAAATTTAAATGTACGGGTGCGATCATACCAGCACTAATGCACCGGATCCCATCAGAACTCCGCAGTTAAGCGTGCTTGGGCGAGAGTAGTACTAGGAAGGGTGACCTCCTGGAAAGGCCTCGTGTTGCACCCCTCTTACTTTTCTTTTTTTATCGCTGCAGTTATTTGCAGAAGTTAAAATCGTGTATTATAATTTAATATTCTCTGAAAACCGTCATGTAGCGGAGAGGTTATCAATGTTTCGAGATTCTGATAGTGTGACGGTATACCAGAAGCATTACAACGACTGTGCCTGTCAATAGAGAGCAGAAATTGACTCAATAAAGAGATATTTGGAATTTAAATGTACGGGTGCGATCATACCAGCACTAATGCACCGGATCCCATCAGAACTCCGCAGTTAAGCGTGCTTGGGCGAGAGTAGTACTAGGAAGGGTGACCTCCTGGGAAGGCCTCGTGTTTCACCCCTTTTACTTTTTTTTTATCGCTGCAGTTATTTGCAGAAGACAAAATCGTGTATTATAATTTAATATTCTCTGAAAACCGTCATGTAGCGGAGAAGTTATCGATGTTTCGAGATTCTGATAGCGTGACGGGATACCGGAAGCATTAAAACGACTGTGCCGGTCAATAGAGAGAAGAAATTGACTCAATAAAGAGATATTTGGTATTTAAATGTACGGGTGCGATCATACCAGCACTAATGCACCGGATCCCATCAGAACTCCGCAGATAAACGTGCTTGGGCGAGAGTAGTACTAGGATGGGTGACCTCCTGGGAAGGCCTCGTGTTGCACCCCTTTTACTTTTTTTTTATCGCTGCAATTATTTACAGAACATAAAATCGTGTACTATAATTTAATAACCTCTGAAAACCGTCATGTAGCGGAAAAGTTATCGATGTTTCGAGATTCTGATGGGGTGACGGTATACCGGAAGCATTAAAACGATTGTGCCGGTCAATAGAGAGCAGAAATTGACTCAATAAACTAATTTTTGAAATTTAAATGTACGAGTGCGATCATACCAGCACTAATGCACCGGATCCCATCAGAACTCCGCAGTTAAGCGTGCTTGGGCGAGAGTAGTACTAGGAAGGGTGACCTCCTGGAAAGGCCTCGTGTTGCACTCCTCTTACTTTTCTTTTTTTACAGCTGCAGTTATTTGCAGAAGTTAAAATCGTTTATTATAATTTAATATTCTCTGAAAACCGTCATGTAGCGGAGAAGTTATCAATGTTTCGAGATTCTAATAGTGTGACGGTATACCAGAAGCATTACAACGACTGTGCCTGTCAATAGAGAGCAGAAATTGACTCAATAAAGAGATATTTGGAATTTAAATGTACGGGTGCGATCATACCAGCACTAATGCACCGGATCCCATCAGAACTCCGCAGTTAAGCGTGCTTGGGCGAGAGTAGTACTAGGAAGGGTGACCTCCTGGGAAGGCCTCGAGTTTCACCCCTTTTACTTTTTTTATCGCTGCAGTTATTTGCAGAAGATAAAATAGTGTATTATAATTTAATATTCTCTGAAAACCGTCATGTAGCGGAGAAGTTATCGATGTTTCGAGATTCTGATAGCGTGACGGGATACCGGAAGCATTAAAACGACTGTGCCGGTCAATAGAGAGCAGAAATTGACTCAATAAAGAGATATTTGGTATTTAAATGTATGGGTGCGATCATACCAGCACTAATGCACCGGATCCCATCAGAACTCCGCAGATAAACGTGCTTGGGCGAGAGTAGTACTAGGATGGGAGACCTCCTGGGAAGGCCTCGTGTTGCACCCCTTTTACTTTTTTTTTTTTATCGCTGCAATTATTTACAGAACATAAAATCGTGTATTATAATTTAATAACCTCTGAAAACCGTCATGTAGCGGAAAAGTTATCGATGTTTCGAGATTCTGATAGGGTGACGGTATACCGGAAGCATTAAAACGACTGTGCCGGTCAATAGAGAGCAGAAATTGACTCAATAAAGAGATATTTGGTAATTAAATGTACGGGTGCGATCATACCAGCACTAATGCACCGGATGTCATCAAAACTCCGCAGTTAAGCGTGCTTGGGCGAGAGTAGTACTAGGATGGGTGACCTCCTGGGAAGGCCTCGTGTTGCACCCTATTTACTCTTTTTTTTTTATCGCTGCAGTTACTCGCAGAAGTTAAAATCGTGTATTATAATTTATTATCCTCTGAAAACCGTCATGTAGCGGAAAAGTTATTGATGTTTCGAGATTCTGATAGCGTGACGGGATACCGGAAGCATTAAAACGACTGTGCCGGTCAATAGAGAGAATAAATTGACTCAATAAAGAGATATTTGGAATTTAAATGTACGGGTGCGATCATACCAGCACTAATGCACCGGATCCCATCAGAACTCCGCAGTTAAGCGTGCTTGGGCGAGAGTAGTACTAGGAAGGGTGACCTCCTAGGAAGGCCTCGTGTTTCACCCCTTTTACTTTTTTTTTTATCGCTGCAGTTATTTGCAGAAGATAAAATCGTGTATTATAATTTAATATTCTCTGAAAACTATCATGTAGCGGAGAAGTTATCGATGTTTCGAGATTCTGATAGCGTGACGGGATACCGGAAGCATTAAAACGACTGTGCCGGTCAATAGAGAGCAGAAATTGACTCAATAAAGAGATATTTGGTATTTAAATGTACGGGTGCGATCATACCAGCACTAATGCACCGGATCCCATCAGAACTCCGCAGATAAACGTGCTTGGGCGAGAGTAGTACTAGGATGGGTGACCTTCTGGGAAGGCCTCGTGTTGCACCCCTTTTACTTTTTTTTTATCGCTGCAATTATTGCAGAACATAAAATCGTGTATTATAATTTAATAACCTCTGAAAACCGTCATGTAGCGGAAAAGTTATCGATGTTTCGAGATTCTGATAGGGTGACGGTATACCGGAAGCATTAAAACGACTGTGCCGGTCAATAGAGAGCAGAAATTGACTCAATAAAGAGATATTTGGTATTTAAATGTACGGGTGCGATCATACCAGCACTAATGCACCGGATCCCATCAGAACTCCGCAGATAAACGTGCTTGGGCGAGAGTAGTACTAGGAAGGGTGACCTCCTGGAAAGGCCTCGTGTTGCACCCCTTTTACTTTTCTTTTTTTATCGCTGCAGTTATTTGCAGAAGTTAAAATCGTGTATTATAATTTAATATTCTCTGAAAACCGTCATGTAGCGGAGAAGTTATCAATGTTTCGAGATTCTGATAGCGTGACGGTATACCAGAAGCATTACAACGACTGTGCCTATCAATAGAGAGCAGAAATTGACTCAATAAAGAGATATTTGGTATTTAAATGTACGGGTGCGATCATACCAGCACTAATGCACCGGATGTCATCAAAACTCCGCAGTTAAGCGTGCTTGGGCGAGAGTAGTACTAGGATGGGTGACCTCCTGGGAAGGCCTCGTGTTGCACCCTATTTACTCTTTTTTTTTTATCGCTGCAGTTACTCGCAGAAGTTAAAATCGTGTATTATAATTTATTATCCTCTGAAAACCGTCATGTAGCGGAAAAGTTATTGATGTTTCGAGATTCTGATAGCGTGACGGGATACCGGAAGGATTAAAACGACTGTGCCGGTCAATAGAGAGAAGAAATTGACTCAATAAAGAGATATTTGGAATTTAAATGTACGGGTGCGATCATACCAGCACTAATGCACCGGATCCCATCAGAACTCCGCAGTTAAGCGTGCTTGGGCGAGAGTAGTACTAGGAAGGGTGACCTCCTGGAAAGGCCTCGTGTTGCACTCCTCTTACTTTTCTTTTTTTACAGCTGCAGTTATTTGCATAAGTTAAAATCGTGTATTATAATTTAATATTTTCTGAAAACCGTCATGTAGCGGAGAAGTTATCAATGTTTCGAGATTCTAATAGTGTGACGGTATACCAGAAGCATTACAACGACTGTGCCTGTCAATAGAGAGCAGAAATTGACTCAATAAAGAGATATTTGGAATTTAAATGTACGGGTGCGATCATACCAGCACTAATGCACCGGATCCCATCAGAACTCCGCAGATAAACGTGCTTGGGCGAGAGTAGTACTAGGATGGGTGACCTCCTGGGAAGGCCTCGTGTTGCACCCCTTTTACTTTTTTTTTTATCGCTGCAATTATTTACAGAACATAAAATCGTGTATTATAATTTAATAACCTCTGAAAACCGTCATGTAGCGGAAAAGTTATCGATGTTTCGAGATTCTGATAGGGTGACGGTATACCGGAAGCATTAAAACGACTGTGCCGGTCAATAGAGAGAAGAAATTGACTCAATAAAGAGATATTTGGAATTTAAATGTACGGGTGCGATCATACCAGCACTAATGCACCGGATCCCATCAGAACTCCGCAGTTAAGCGTGCTTGGGCGAGAGTAGTACTAGGAAGGGTGACCTCCTGGAAAGGCCTCGTGTTGCAATCCTCTTACTTTTCTTTTTTTACAGCTGCAGTTATTTGCAGAAGTTAAAATCGTGTATTATAATTTAATATTCTCTGAAAACCGTCATGAAGCGGAGAAGTTATCAATGTTTCGAGATTCTAATAGTGTGACGGTATACCAGAAGCATTACAACGACTGTGCCTGTCAATAGAGAGCAGAAATTGACTCAATAAAGAGATATTTGGAATTTAAATGTACGGGTGCGATCATACCAGCACTAATGCACCGGATCCCATCAGAACTCCGCAGATAAACGTGCTTGGGCGAGAGTAGTACTAGGATGGGTGACCTCCTGGGAAGGCCTCGTGTTGCACCCCTTTTACTTTTTTTTTATCGCTGCAATTATTTACAGAACATAAAATCGTGTATTATAATTTAATAACCTCTGAAAACCGTCATGTAGCGGAAAAGTTATCGATGTTTCGAGATTCTGATAGGGTGACGGTATACCGGAAGCATTAAAACGACTGTGCCGGTCAATAGAGAGCAGAAATTGACTCAATAAACAAATTTTTGAAATTTAAATGTACGGGTGCGATCATACCAGCACTAATGCACCGGATCCCATCTGAACTCCGCAGTTAAGCATGCTTGGGCGAGAGTAGTACTAGGAAGGGTGACCTCCTGGAAAGGCCTCGTGTTGCACCCCTTTTACTTTTTTTTTATCGCCGCAATTATTTACAGAACATAAAATCGTGTATTATAATTTAATAACCTCTGAAAACCGTCATGTAGCGGAAAAGTTATCGATGTTTCGAGATTCTGATAGGGTGACGGTATACCGGAAGCATTAAAACGACTGTGCCGGTCAATAGAGAGCAGAAATTGACTCAATAAACAAATTTTTGAAATTTAAATGTACGGGTGCGATCATACCAGCACTAATGCACCGGATCCCATCAGAACTCCGCAGTTAAGCGTGCTTGGGCGAGAGTAGTACTAGGAAGGGTGACCTCCTGGAAAGGCCTCGTGTTGCAATCCTCTTACTTTTCTTTTTTTACAGCTGCAGTTATTTGCAGAAGTTAAAATCGTGTATTATAATTTAATATTCTCTGAAAACCGTCATGAAGCGGAGAAGTTATCAATGTTTCGAGATTCTAATAGTGTGACGGTATACCAGAAGCATTACAACGACTGTGCCTGTCAATAGAGAGCAGAAATTGACTCAATAAAGAGATATTTGGAATTTAAATGTACGGGTGCGATCATACCAGCACTAATGCACCGGATCCCATCAGAACTCCGCAGATAAACGTGCTTGGGCGAGAGTAGTACTAGGATGGGTGACCTCCTGGGAAGGCCTCGTGTTGCACCCCTTTTACTTTTTTTTTATCGCTGCAATTGTTTACAGAACATAAAATCGTGTATTATAATTTAATAACCTCTGAAAACCGTCATGTAGCGGAAAAGTTATCGATGTTTCGAGATTCTGATAGGGTGACGGTATACCGGAAGCATTAAAACGACTGTGCCGGTCAATAGAGAGCAGAAATTGACTCAATAAACAAATTTTTGAAATTTAAATGTACGGGTGCGATCATACCAGCACTAATGCACCGGATCCCATCTGAACTCCGCAGTTAAGCATGCTTGGGCGAGAGTAGTACTAGGAAGGGTGACCTCCTGGAAAGGCCTCGTGTTGCACCCCTTTTACTTTTTTTTTTATCGCCGCAATTATTTACAGAACATAAAATCGTGTATTATAATTTAATAACCTCTGAAAACCGTCATGTAGCGGAAAAGTTATTGATGTTTCGAGATTCTGATAGCGTGACGGGATACCGGAAGGATTAAAACGACTGTGCCGGTCAATAGAGAGAAGAAATTGACTCAATAAAGAGATATTTGGAATTTAAATGTACGGGTGCGATCATACCAGCACTAATGCACCGGATCCCATCAGAACTCCGCAGTTAAGCGTGCTTGGGCGAGAGTAGTACTAGGAAGGGTGACCTCCTGGAAAGGCCTCGTGTTGCACTCCTCTTACTTTTCTTTTTTTACAGCTGCAGTTATTTGCATAAGTTAAAATCGTGTATTATAATTTAATATTCTCTGAAAACCGTCATGTAGCGGAGAAGTTATCAATGTTTCGAGATTCTAATAGTGTGACGGTATACCAGAAGCATTACAACGACTGTGCCTGTCAATAGAGAGCAGAAATTGACTCAATAAAGAGATATTTGGAATTTAAATGTACGGGTGCGATCATACCAGCACTAATGCACCGGATCCCATCAGAACTCCGCAGATAAACGTGCTTGGGCGAGAGTAGTACTAGGATGGGTGACCTCCTGGGAAGGCCTCGTGTTGCACCCCTTTTACTTTTTTTTTTATCGCTGCAATTATTTACAGAACATAAAATCGTGTATTATAATTTAATAACCTCTGAAAACCGTCATGTAGCGGAAAAGTTATCGATGTTTCGAGATTCTGATAGGGTGACGGTATACCGGAAGCATTAAAACGACTGTGCCGGTCAATAGAGAGAAGAAATTGACTCAATAAAGAGATATTTGGAATTTAAATGTACGGGTGCGATCATACCAGCACTAATGCACCGGATCCCATCAGAACTCCGCAGTTAAGCGTGCTTGGGCGAGAGTAGTACTAGGAAGGGTGACCTCCTGGAAAGGCCTCGTGTTGCAATCCTCTTACTTTTCTTTTTTTACAGCTGCAGTTATTTGCAGAAGTTAAAATCGTGTATTATAATTTAATATTCTCTGAAAACCGTCATGAAGCGGAGAAGTTATCAATGTTTCGAGATTCTAATAGTGTGACGGTATACCAGAAGCATTACAACGACTGTGCCTGTCAATAGAGAGCAGAAATTGACTCAATAAAGAGATATTTGCAATTTAAATGTACGGGTGCGATCATACCAGCACTAATGCACCGGATCCCATCAGAACTCCGCAGATAAACGTGCTTGGGCGAGAGTAGTACTAGGATGGGTGACCTCCTGGGAAGGCCTCGTGTTGCACCCCTTTTACTTTTTTTTTATCGCTGCAATTATTTACAGAACATAAAATCGTGTATTATAATTTAATAACCTCTGAAAACCGTCATGTAGCGGAAAAGTTATCGATGTTTCGAGATTCTGATAGGGTGACGGTATACCGGAAGCATTAAAACGACTGTGCCGGTCAATAGAGAGCAGAAATTGACTCAATAAACAAATTTTTGAAATTTAAATGTACGGGTGCGATCATACCAGCACTAATGCACCGGATCCCATCTGAACTCCGCAGTTAAGCATGCTTGGGCGAGAGTAGTACTAGGAAGGGTGACCTCCTGGAAAGGCCTCGTGTTGCACCCCTTTTACTTTTTTTTTATCGCCGCAATTATTTACAGAACATAAAATCGTGTATTATAATTTAATAACCTCTGAAAACCGTCATGTAGCGGAAAAGTTATCGATGTTTCGAGATTCTGATAGGGTGACGGTATACCGGAAGCATTAAAACGACTGTGCCGGTCAATAGAGAGCAGAAATTGACTCAATAAACAAATTTTTGAAATTTAAATGTACGGGTGCGATCATACCAGCACTAATGCACCGGATCCCATCAGAACTCCGCAGTTAAGCGTGCTTGGGCGAGAGTAGTACTAGGAAGGGTGACCTCCTGGAAAGGCCTCGTGTTGCAATCCTCTTACTTTTCTTTTTTTACAGCTGCAGTTATTTGCAGAAGTTAAAATCGTGTATTATAATTTAATATTCTCTGAAAACCGTCATGAAGCGGAGAAGTTATCAATGTTTCGAGATTCTAATAGTGTGACGGTATACCAGAAGCATTACAACGACTGTGCCTGTCAATAGAGAGCAGAAATTGACTCAATAAAGAGATATTTGGAATTTAAATGTACGGGTGCGATCATACCAGCACTAATGCACCGGATCCCATCAGAACTCCGCAGATAAACGTGCTTGGGCGAGAGTAGTACTAGGATGGGTGACCTCCTGGGAAGGCCTCGTGTTGCACCCCTTTTACTTTTTTTTTATCGCTGCAATTGTTTACAGAACATAAAATCGTGTATTATAATTTAATAACCTCTGAAAACCGTCATGTAGCGGAAAAGTTATCGATGTTTCGAGATTCTGATAGGGTGACGGTATACCGGAAGCATTAAAACGACTGTGCCGGTCAATAGAGAGCAGAAATTGACTCAATAAACAAATTTTTGAAATTTAAATGTACGGGTGCGATCATACCAGCACTAATGCACCGGATCCCATCTGAACTCCGCAGTTAAGCATGCTTGGGCGAGAGTAGTACTAGGAAGGGTGACCTCCTGGAAAGGCCTCGTGTTGCACCCCTTTTACTTTTTTTTTTATCGCCGCAATTATTTACAGAACATAAAATCGTGTATTATAATTTAATAACCTCTGAAAACCGTCATGTAGCGGAAAAGTTATCGATGTTTCGAGATTCTGATAGGGTGACGGTATACCGGAAGCATTAAAACGACTGTGCCGGTCAATAGAGAGCAGAAATTGACTCAATAAACAAATTTTTGAAATTTAAATGTACGGGTGCGATCATACCAGCACTAATGCACCGGATCCCATCAGAACTCCGCAGTTAAGCGTGCTTGGGCGAGAGTAGTACTAGGAAGGGTGACCTCCTGGAAAGGCCTCGTGTTGCACCCCTTTTACTTTTCTTTTTTTATCGCTGCAGTTATTTGCAGAAGTTAAAATCGTGTATTATAATTTAATATTCTCTGAAAACCGTCATGTAGCGGAGAAGTTATCAATGTTTCGAGATTCTGATAGCGTGACGGTATACCAGAAGCATTACAACGACTGTGCCTATCAATAGAGAGCAGAAATTGACTCAATAAAGAGATATTTGGTATTTAAATGTACGGGTGCGATCATACCAGCACTAATGCACCGGATGTCATCAAAACTCCGCAGTTAAGCGTGCTTGGGCGAGAGTAGTACTAGGATGGGTGACCTCCTGGGAAGGCCTCGTGTTGCACCCTATTTACTCTTTTTTTTTTATCGCTGCAGTTACTCGCAGAAGTTAAAATCGTGTATTATAATTTATTATCCTCTGAAAACCGTCATGTAGCGGAAAAGTTATTGATGTTTCGAGATTCTGATAGCGTGACGGGATACCGGAAGCATTAAAACGACTGTGCCGGTCAATAGAGAGAAGAAATTGACTCAATAAAGAGATATTTGGAATTTAAATGTACGGGTGCGATCATACCAGCACTAATGCACCGGATCCCATCAGAACTCCGCAGTTAAGCGTGCTTGGGCGAGAGTAGTACTAGGAAGGGTGACCTCCTGGGAAGGCCTCGTGTTTCACCCCTTTTTCTTTTTTTTTTATCGCTGCAGTTATTTGCAGAAGATAAAATCGTGTATTATAATTTAATATTCTCTGAAAACCATCATGTAGCGGAGAAGTTATCGATGTTTCGAGATTCTGATAGCGTGACGGGATACCGGAAGCATTAAAACGACTGTGCCGGTCAATAGAGAGCAGAAATTGACTCAATAAAGAGATATTTGGTATTTAAATGTACGGGTGCGATCATACCAGCACTAATGCACCGGATCCCATCAGAACTCCGCAGATAAACGTGCTTGGGCGAGAGTAGTACTAGGATGGGTGACCTCCTGGGAAGGCCTCGTGTTGCACCCCTTTTACTTTTTTTTATCGCTGCAATTATTGCAGAACATAAAATCGTGTATTATAATTTAATAACCTCTGAAAACCGTCATGTAGCGGAAAAGTTATCGATGTTTCGAGATTCTGATAGGGTGACGGTATACGGGAAGCATTAAAACGACTGTGCCGGTCAATAGAGAGCAGAAATTGACTCAATAAAGAGATATTTGGTATTTAAATGTACGGGTGCGATCATACCAGCACTAATGCACCGGATCCCATCAGAACTCCGCAGATAAACGTGCTTGGGCGAGAGTAGTACTAGGAAGGGTGACCTCCTGGAAAGGCCTCGTGTTGCACCCCTTTTACTTTTCTTTTTTTATCGCTGCAGTTATTTGCAGAAGTTAAAATCGTGTATTATAATTTAATATTCTCTGAAAACCGTCATGTAGCGGAGAAGTTATCAATGTTTCGAGATTCTGATAGCGTGACGGTATACCAGAAGCATTTCAACGACTGTGCCTATCAATAGAGAGCAGAAATTGACTCAATAAAGAGATATTTGGTATTTAAATGTACGGGTGCGATCATACCAGCACTAATGCACCGGATGTCATCAAAACTCCGCAGTTAAGCGTGCTTGGGCGAGAGTAGTACTAGGATGGGTGACCTCCTGGGAAGGCCTCGTGTTGCACCCTATTTACTCTTTTTTTTTTATCGCTGCAGTTACTCGCAGAAGTTAAAATCGTGTATTATAATTTATTATCCTCTGAAAACCGTCATGTAGCGGAAAAGTTATTGATGTTTCGAGATTCTGATAGCGTGACGGGATACCGGAAGCATTAAAACGACTGTGCCGGTCAATAGAGAGAAGAAATTGACTCAATAAAGAGATATTTGGAATTTAAATGTACGGGTGCGATCATACCAGCACTAATGCACCGGATCCCATCAGAACTCCGCAGTTAAGCGTGCTTGGGCGAGAGTAGTACTAGGAAGGGTGACCTCCTGGAAAGGCCTCGTGTTGCACCCCTTTTACTTTTCTTTTTTTATCGCTGCAGTTATTTGCAGAAGTTAAAATCGTGTATTATAATTTAATATTCTCTGAAAACCGTCATGTAGCGGAGAAGTTATCAATGTTTCGAGATTCTGATAGCGTGACGGTATACCAGAAGCATTACAACGACTGTGCCTATCAATAGAGAGCAGAAATTGACTCAATAAAGAGATATTTGGTATTTAAATGTACGGGTGCGATCATACCAGCACTAATGCACCGGATGTCATCAAAACTCCGCAGTGAAGCGTGCTTGGGCGAGAGTAGTACTAGGATGGGTGACCTCCTGGGAAGGCCTCGTGTTGCACCCTATTTACTCTTTTTTTTTATCGCTGCAGTTACTCGCAGAAGTTAAAATCGTGTATTATAATTTATTATCCTCTGAAAACCGTCATGTAGCGGAAAAGTTATTGATGTTTCGAGATTCTGATAGCGTGACGGGATACCGGAAGCATTAAAACGACTGTGCCGGTCAATAGAGAGAAGAAATTGACTCAATAAAGAGATATTTGGAATTTAAATGTACGGGTGCGATCATACCAGCACTAATGCACCGGATCCCATCAGAACTCCGAAGTTAAGCGTGCTTGGGCGAGAGTAGTACTAGGAAGGGTGACCTCCTGGGAAGGCCTCGTGTTTCACCCCTTTTACTTTTTTTTTTATCGCTGCAGTTATTTGCAGAAGATAAAATCGTGTATTATAATTTAATATTCTCTGAAAACCATCATGTAGCGGAGAAGTTATCGATGTTTCGAGATTCTGATAGCGTGACGGGATACCGGAAGCATTAAAACGACTGTGCCGGTCAATAGAGAGCAGAAATTGACTCAATAAAGAGATATTTGGTATTTAAATGTACGGGTGCGATCATACCAGCACTAATGCACCGGATCCCATCAGAACTCCGCAGATAAACGTGCTTGGGCGAGAGTAGTACTAGGATGGGTGACCTCCTGGGAAGGCCTCGTGTTGCACCCCTTTTACTTTTTTTTTTATCGCTGCAATTATTGCAGAACATAAAATCGTGTATTATAATTTAATAACCTCTGAAAACCGTCATGTAGCGGAAAAGTTATCGATGTTTCGAGATTCTGATAGGGTGACGGTATACCGGGAGCATTAAAACGACTGTGCCGGTCAATAGAGAGCAGAAATTGACTCAATAAAGAGATATTTGGTATTTAAATGTACGGGTGCGATCATACCAGCACTAATGCACCGGATCCCATCAGAACTCCGCAGATAAACGTGCTTGGGCGAGAGTAGTACTAGGATGGGTGACCTCCTGGGAAGGCCTCGTGTTGCACCCCTTTTACTTTTTTTTTATCGCTGCAATTATTTACAGAACATAAAATCGTGTATTATAATTTAATAACCTCTGAAAACCGTCATGTAGCGGAAAAGTTATCGATGTTTCGAGATTCTGATAGGGTGACGGTATACCGGAAGCATTAAAACGACTGTGCCGGTCAATAGAGAGCAGAAATTGACTCAATAAACAAATTTTTGAAATTTAAATGTACGGGTGCGATCATACCAGCACTAATGCACCGGATCCCATCTGAACTCCGCAGTTAAGCGTGCTTGGGCGAGAGTAGTACTAGGAAGGGTGACCTCCTGGAAAGGCCTCGTGTTGCACCCCTTTTACTTTTCTTTTTTTATCGCTGCAGTTATTTGCAGAAGTTAAAATCGTGTATTATAATTTAATATTCTCTGAAAACCGTCATGTAGCGGAGAAGTTATCAATGTTTCGAGATTCTGATAGCGTGACGGTATACCAGAAGCATTACAACGACTGTGCCTGTCAATAGAGAGCAGAAATTGACTCAATAAAGAGATATTTGGTATTTAAATGTACGGGTGCGATCATACCAGCACTAATGCACCGGATGTCATCAAAACTCCGCAGTTAAGCGTGCTTGGGCGAGAGTAGTACTAGGATGGGTGACCTCCTGGGAAGGCCTCGTGTTGCACCCCTTTTTACTCTTTTTTTTTTATCGCTGCAGTTATTCGCAGATGTTAAAATCGTGTATTATAATTTATTATCGTCTGAAAACCGTCATGTAGCGGAAAAGTTATTGATGTTTCGAGATTCTGATAGCGTGACGGGATACCGGAAGCATTAAAACGACTGTGCCGGTCAATAGAGAGAAGAAATTGACTCAATAAAGAGATATTTGGAATTTAAAAGTACGGGTGCGATCATACCAGCACTAATGCACCGGATCCCATCAGAACTCCGCAGTTAAGCATGCTTGGGCGAGAGTAGTACTAGGAAGGGTGACCTCCTGGGAAGGCCTCGTGTTTCACCCCTTTTACTTTTTTTTTTATCGCTGCAGTTATTTGCAGAAGATAAAATCGTGTATTATAATTTAATATTCTCTGAAAACCATCATGTAGCGGAGAAGTTATCGATGTTTCGAGATTCTGATAGCGTGACGGGATACCGGAAGCATTAAAACGACTGTGCCGGTCAATAGAGAGCAGAAATTGACTCAATAAAGAGATATTTGGTATTTAAATGTACGGGTGCGATCATACCAGCACTAATGCACCGGATCCCATCAGAACTCCGCAGATAAACTTGCTTGGGCGAGAGTAGTACTAGGATGGGTGACCTCCTGGGAAGGCCTCGTGTTGCACCCCTTTTACTTTTTTTTTTATCGCTGCAATTATTGCAGAACATAAAATCGTGTATTATAATTTAATAACCTCTGAAAACCGTCATGTAGCGGAAAAGTTATCGATGTTTCGAGATTCTGATAGGGTGACGGTATACCGGGAGCATTAAAACGACTGTGCCGGTCAATAGAGAGCAGAAATTGACTCAATAAAGAGATATTTGGTATTTAAATGTACGGGTGCGATCATACCAGCACTAATGCACCGGATCCCATCAGAACTCCGCAGATAAACGTGCTTGGGCGAGAGTAGTACTAGGATGGGTGACCTCCTGGGAAGGCCTCGTGTTGCACCCCTTTTACTTTTTTTTTATCGCTGCAATTATTTACAGAACATAAAATCGTGTATTATAATTTAATAACCTCTGAAAACCGTCATGTAGCGGAAAAGTTATCGATGTTTCGAGATTCTGATAGGGTGACGGTATACCGGAAGCATTAAAACGACTGTGCCGGTCAATAGAGAGCAGAAATTGACTCAATAAACAAATTTTTGAAATTTAAATGTACGGGTGCGATCATACCAGCACTAATGCACCGGATCCCATCTGAACTCCGCAGTTAAGCGTGCTTGGGCGAGAGTAGTACTAGGAATGGTGACCTCCTGGAAAGGCCTCGTGTTGCACCCCTTTTACTTTTCTTTTTTTATCGCTGCAGTTATTTGCAGAAGTTAAAATCGTGTATTATAATTTAATATTCTCTGAAAACCGTCATGTAGCGGAGAAGTTATCAATGTTTCGAGATTCTGATAGCGTGACGGTATACCAGAAGCATTACAACGACTGTGCCTGTCAATAGAGAGCAGAAATTGACTCAATAAAGAGATATTTGGTATTTAAATGTACGGGTGCGATCATACCAGCACTAATGCACCGGATGTCATCAAAACTCCGCAGTTAAGCGTGCTTGGGCGAGAGTAGTACTAGGATGGGTGACCTCCTGGGAAGGCCTCGTGTTGCACCCTATTTACTCTTTTTTTTTATCGCTGCAGTTATTCGAAGATGTTAAAATCGTGTATTATAATTTATTATCCTCTGAAAACCGTCATGTAGCGGAAAAGTTATTGATGTTTCGAGATTCTGATAGCGTGACGGGATACCGGAAGCATTAAAACGACTGTGCCGGTCAATAGAGAGAAGAAATTGACTCAATAAAGAGATATTTGGAATTTAAAAGTACGGGTGCGATCATACCAGCACTAATGCACCGGATCCCATCAGAACTCCGCAGTTAAGCATGCTTGGGCGAGAGTAGTACTAGGAAGGGTGACCTCCTGGGAAGGCCTCGTGTTTCACCCCTTTTACTTTTTTTTTATCGCTGCAGTTATTTGCAGAAGATAAAATCGTGTATTATAATTTAATATTCTCTGAAAACCGTCATGTAGCGGACAAGTTATCGATGTTTCGAGATTCTGATAGCGTGACGAGATACCGGAAGCATTAAAACGACTGTGCCGGTCAATAGAGAGCAGAAATTGACTCAATAAAGAGATATTTGGTATTTAAATGTACGGGTGCGATCATACCAGCACTAATGCACCGGATCCCATCAGAACTCCGCAGATAAACGTGCTTGGGCGAGAGTAGTACTAGGATGGGTGACCTCCTGGGAAGGCCTCGTGTTGCACCCCTTTTACTTTTTTTTTTATCGCTGCAATTATTTACAGAACATAAAATCGTGTATTATAATTTAATAACCTCTGAAAACCGTCATGTAGCGGAAAAGTTATCGATGTTTCGAGATTCTGATAGGGTGACGGTATACCGGAAGCATTAAAACGACTGTGCCGGTCAATAGAGAGCAGAAATTGACTCAATAAACAAATTTTTGAAATTTAAATGTACGGGTGCGATCATACCAGCACTAATGCACCGGATCCCATCTGAACTCCGCAGTTAAGCGTGCTTGGGCGAGAGTAGTACTAGGAATGGTGACCTCCTGGAAAGGCCTCGTGTTGCACCCCTTTTACTTTTCTTTTTTTATCGCTGCAGTTATTTGCAGAAGTTAAAATCGTGTATTATAATTTAATATTCTCTGAAAACCGTCATGTAGCGGAGAAGTTATCAATGTTTCGAGATTCTGATAGCGTGACGGTATACCAGAAGCATTACAACGACTGTGCCTGTCAATAGAGAGCAGAAATTGACTCAATAAAGAGATATTTGGTATTTAAATGTACGGGTGCGATCATACCAGCACTAATGCACCGGATGTCATCAAAACTCCGCAGTTAAGCGTGCTTGGGCGAGAGTAGTACTAGGATGGGTGACCTCCTGGGAAGGCCTCGTGTTGCACCCTATTTACTCTTTTTTTTTATCGCTGCAGTTATTCGCAGATGTTAAAATCGTGTATTATAATTTATTATCCTCTGAAAACCGTCATGTAGCGGAAAAGTTATTGATGTTTCGAGATTCTGATAGCGTGACGGGATACCGGAAGCATTAAAACGACTGTGCCGGTCAATAGAGAGAAGAAATTGACTCAATAAAGAGATATTTGGAATTTAAAAGTACGGGTGCGATCATACCAGCACTAATGCACCGGATCCCATCAGAACTCCGCAGTTAAGCATGCTTGGGCGAGAGTAGTACTAGGAAGGGTGACCTCCTGGGAAGGCCTCGTGTTTCACCCCTTTTACTTTTTTTTTTATCGCTGCAGTTATTTGCAGAAGATAAAATCGTGTATTATAATTTAATATTCTCTGAAAACCGTCATGTAGCGGACAAGTTATCGATGTTTCGAGATTCTGATAGCGTGACGAGATACCGGAAGCATTAAAACGACTGTGCCGGTCAATAGAGAGCAGAAATTGACTCAATAAAGAGATATTTGGTATTTAAATGTACGGGTGCGATCATAGCAGCACTAATGCACCGGATCCCATCAGAACTCCGCAGATAAACTTGCTTGGGCGAGAGTAGTACTAGGATGGGTGACCTCGTGGGAAGGCCTCGTGTTGCACCCCTTTTACTTTTTTTTTATCGCTGCAATTATTTACAGAACATAAAATTGTGTATTATAATTTATTATCCTCTGAAAACCGTCATGTAGCGGAAAAGTTATCGATGTTTCGAGATTCTGATAGGGTGACGGTATACCGGAAGCATTAAAACGACTGTGTCGGTCAATAGAGAGCAGAAATTGACTCAATAAACAAACTTTTGAAATTTAAATGTACGGGTGCG
The DNA here is from genome assembly GCA_958450325.1 of Agrostemma githago. Taxonomy (NCBI): domain Eukaryota; kingdom Viridiplantae; phylum Streptophyta; class Magnoliopsida; order Caryophyllales; family Caryophyllaceae; genus Agrostemma; species Agrostemma githago. The sequence continues at coordinate 43,911,526 of OY288252.1, forward strand.
ATCATACCAGCACTAATGCACCGGATCCCATCAGAACTCCGCAGTTAAGCGTGCTTGGGCGAGAGTAGTACTAGGAAGGGTGACCTCCTGGAAAGGCCTCGTGTTGCACCCCTCTTACTTTTCTTTTTTTATCGCTGCAGTTATTTGCAGAAGTTAAAATCGTGTATTATAATTTAATATTCTCTGAAAACCGTCATGTAGCGGAGAAGTTATCAATGTTTCGAGATTCTGATAGTGTGACGGTATACCAGAAGCATTACAACGACTGTGCCTGTCAATAGAGAGCAGAAATTGACTCAATAAAGAGATATTTGGAATTTAAATGTACGGGTGCGATCATACCAGCACTAATGCACCGGATCCCATCAGAACTCCGCAGTTAAGCGTGCTTGGGCGAGAGTAGTACTAGGAAGGGTGACCTCCTGGAAAGGCCTCGTGTTGCACCCCTTTTACTTTTCTTTTTTTATCGCTGCAGTTATTTGAAGAAGTTAAAATCGTGTATTATAATTTAATATTCTCTGAAAACCGTCATGTAGCGGAGAAGTTATCAATGTTTCGAGATTCTGATAGCGTGACGGTATACCAGAAGCATTACAACGACTGTGCCTATCAATAGAGAGCAAAAATTGACTCAATAAAGAGATATTTGGTATTTAAATGTACGGGTGCGATCATACCAGCACTAATGCACCGGATGTCATCAAAACTCCGCAGTTAAGCGTGCTTGGGCGAGAGTAGTACTAGGATGGGTGACCTCCTGGGAAGGCCTCGTGTTGCACCCTATTTACTCTTTTTTTTTTTATCGCTGCAGTTATTCGCAGAAGTTAAAATCGTGTATTATAATTTATTATCCTCTGAAAACCGTCATGTAGCGGAAAAGTTATTGATGTTTCGAGATTCTGATAGCGTGACGGGATACCGGAAGCATTAAAACGACTGTGCCGGTCAATAGAGAGAAGAAATTGACTCAATAAAGAGATATTTGGAATTTAAATGTACGGGTGCGATCATACCAGCACTAATGCACCGGATCCCATCAGAACTCCGCAGTTAAGCGTGCTTGGGCGAGAGTAGTACTAGGAAGGGTGACCTCCTGAGAAGGCCTCGTGTTTCACCCGTTTTACTTTTTTTTTATCGCTGCAGTTATTTGCAGAAGATAAAATCGTGTATTATAATTTAATATTCTCTGAAAACAGTCATGTAGCGGAGAAGTTATCGATGTTTCGAGATTCTGATAGCGTGACGGGATACCGGAAGCATTAAAACGACTGTGCCGGTCAATAGAGAGCAGAAATTGACTCAATAAAGAGATATTTGGTATTTAAATGTACGGGTGCGATCATACCAGCACTAATGCACCGGATCCCATCAGAACTCCGCAGATAAACGTGCTTGGGCGAGAGTAGTACTAGGATGGGTGACCTCCTGGGAAGGCCTCGTGTTGCACCCCTTTTACTTTTTTTTTTATCGCTGCAATTATTTACAGAACATAAAATCGTGTATTATAATTTAATAACCTCTGAAAACCGTCATGTAGCGGAAAAGTTATCGATGTTTCGAGATTCTGATAGCGTGACGGGATACCGGAAGCATTAAAACGACTGTGCCGGTCAATAGAGAGAAGAAATTGACTCAATAAAGAGATATTTGGAATTTAAATGTACGGGTGCGATCATACCAGCACTAATGCACCGGATCCCATCAGAACTCCGCAGTTAAGCGTGCTTGGGCGAGAGTAGTACTAGGAAGTGTGACCTCCTGAGAAGGCCTCGTGTTTCACCCGTTTTACTTTTTTTTTATCGCTGCAGTTATTTGCAGAAGATAAAATCGTGTATTATAATTTAATATTCTCTGAAAACCGTCATGTAGCGGAGAAGTTATCAATGTTTCGAGATTCTGATAGCGTGACGGTATACCAGAAGCATTACAACGACTGTGCCTGTCAATAGAGAGCAGAAATTGACTCAATAAAGAGATATTTGGTATTTAAATGTACGGGTGCGATCATACCAGCACTAATGCACCGGATGTCATCAAAACTCCGCAGTTAAGCGTGCTTGGGCGAGAGTAGTACTAGGATGGGTGACCTCCTGGGAAGGCCTCGTGTTGCACCCTATTTACTCTTTTTTTTTTATCGCTGCAGTTATTCGCAGATGTTAAAATCGTGTATTATAATTTATTATCCTCTGAAAACCGTCATGTAGCGGAAAAGTTATTGATGTTTCGAGATTCTGATAGCGTGACGGGATACCGGAAGCATTAAAACGACTGTGCCGGTCAATAGAGAGAAGAAATTGACTCAATAAAGAGATATTTGGAATTTAAAAGTACGGGTGCGATCATACCAACACTAATGCACCGGATCCCATCAGAACTCCGCAGTTAAGCATGCTTGGGCGAGAGTAGTACTAGGAAGGGTGACCTCCTGGGAAGGCCTCGTGTTTCACCCCTTTTACTTTTTTTTTATCGCTGCAGTTATTTGCAGAAGATAAAATCGTGTATTATAATTTAATATTCTCTGAAAACCGTCATGTAGCGGAGAAGTTATCGATGTTTCGAGATTCTGATAGCGTGACGAGATACCGGAAGCATTAAAACGACTGTGCCGGTCAATAGAGAGCAGAAATTGACTCAATAAAGAGATATTTGGTATTTAAATGTACGGGTGCGATCATAGCAGCACTAATGCACCGGATCCCATCAGAACTCCGCAGATAAACTTGCTTGGGCGAGAGTAGTACTAGGATGGGTGACCTCGTGGGAAGGCCTCGTGTTGCACCCCTTTTACTTTTTTTTTATCGCTGCAATTATTTACAGAACATAAAATCGTGTATTATAATTTAATAACCTCTGAAAACCGTCATGTAGCGGAAAAGTTATCGATGTTTCGAGATTCTGATAGGGTGACGGTATACCGGAAGCATTAAAACGACTGTGCCGGTCAATAGAGAGCAGAAATTGACTCAATAAACAAATTTTTGAAATTTAAATGTACGGGTGCGATCATACCAGCACTAATGCACCGGATCCCATCTGAACTCCGCAGTTAAGCGTGCTTGGGCGAGAGTAGTACTAGGAAGGGTGACCTCCTGGAAAGGCCTCGTGTTGCACCCCTTTTACTTTTCTTTTTTTATCGCTGCAATTATTTACAGAACATAAAATCGTGTATTATAATTTAATAACCTCTGAAAACCGTCATGTAGCGGAAAAGTTATCGATGTTTCGAGATTCTGATGGGGTGACGGTATACCGGAAGCATTAAAACGACTGTGTCGGTCAATAGAGAGCAGAAATTGACTCAATAAACAAACTTTTGAAATTTAAATGTACGGGTGCGATCATACCAGCACTAATGCACCGGATCCCATCAGAACTCCGCAGTTAAGCGTGCTTGGGCGAGAGTAGTACTAGGAAGGGTGACCTCCTGGAAAGGCCTCGTGTTGCACCCCTCTTACTTTTCTTTTTTTATCGCTGCAGTTATTTGCAGAAGTTAAAATCGTGTATTATAATTTAATATTCTCTGAAAACCGTCATGTAGCGGAGAAGTTATCAATGTTTCGAGATTCTGATAGCGTGACGGTATACCAGAAGCATTACAACGACTGTGCCTGTCAATAGAGAGCAGAAATTGACTCAATAAAGAGATATTTGGAATTTAAATGTACGGGTGCGATCATACCAGCACTAATGCACCGGATCCCATCAGAACTCCGCAGTTAAGCGTGCTTGGGCGAGAGTAGTACTAGGAAGGGTGACCTCCTGGAAAGGCCTCGTGTTGCACCCCTTTTACTTTTCTTTTTTTATCGCTGCAGTTATTTGAAGAAGTTAAAATCGTGTATTATAATTTAATATTCTCTGAAAACCGTCATGTAGCGGAGAAGTTATCAATGTTTCGAGATTCTGATAGCGTGACGGTATACCAGAAGCATTACAACGACTGTGCCTATCAATAGAGAGCAAAAATTGACTCAATAAAGAGATATTTGGTATTTGAATGTACGGGTGCGATCATACCAGCACTAATGCACCGGATGTCATCAAAACTCCGCAGTTAAGCGTGCTTAGGCGAGAGTAGTACTAGGATGGGTGACCTCCTGGGAAGGCCACGTGTTGCACCCTATTTACTCTTTTTTTTTTATCGCTGCAGTTATTCGCAGAAGTTAAAATCGTGTATTATAATTTATTATCCTCTGAAAACCGTCATGTAGCGGAAAAGTTATTGATGTTTCGAGATTCTGATGGCGTGACGGGATACCGGAAGCATTAAAACGACTGTGCCGGTCAATAGAGAGAAGAAATTGACTCAATAAAGAAATATTTGGAATTTAAATGTACGGGTGCGATCATACCAGCACTAATGCACCGGATCCCATCAGAACTCCGCAGTTAAGCGTGCTTGGGCGAGAGTAGTACTAGGAAGGGTGACCTCCTGGGAAGGCCTCGTGTTGCACCCCTTTTACTTTTTGTTTTATCGCTGCAGTTATTTGCAGAAGATAAAATCGTGTATTATAATTTAATATTCTCTGAAAACCGTCATGTAGCGGAGAAGTTATCGATGTTTCGAGATTCTGATAGCGTGACGGGATACCGGAAGCATTAAAACGACTGTGCCGGTCAATAGAGAGCAGAAATTGACTCAATAAAGGGATATTTGGTATTTAAATGTACGGGTGCGATCATACCAGCACTACTGCACCGGATGTCATCAAAACTCCGCAGTTAAGCGTGCTTGGGCGAGAGTAGTACTAGGATGGGTGACCTCCTGGGAAGGCCTCGTGTTGCACCCTATTTACTCTTTTTTTTTTTATCGCTGCAGTTATTCGCAGAAGTTAAAATCGTGTATTATAATTTATTATCCTCTGAAAACCGTCATGTAGCGGAAAAGTTATTGATGTTTCGAGATTCTGATAGCGTGACGGGATACCGGAAGCATTAAAACGACTGTGCCGGTCAATAGAGAGAAGAAATTGACTCAATGAAGAGATATTTGGAATTTAAATGTACGGGTGCGATCATACCAGCACTAATGCACCGGATCCCATCTGAACTCCGCAGTTAAGCGTGCTTGGGCGAGAGTAGTACTAGGAAGGGTGACCTCCTGGAAAGGCCTCGTGTTGCACCCCTTTTACTTTTCTTTTTTTATCGCTGCAATTATTTACAGAACATAAAATCGTGTATTATAATTTAATAACCTCTGAAAACCGTCATGTAGCGGAAAAGTTATCGATGTTTCGAGATTCTGATGGGGTGACGGTATACCGGAAGCATTAAAACGACTGTGTCGGTCAATAGAGAGCAGAAATTGACTCAATAAACAAACTTTTGAAATTTAAATGTACGGGTGCGATCATACCAGCACTAATGCACCGGATCCCATCAGAACTCCGCAGTTAAGCGTGCTTGGGCGAGAGTAGTACTAGGAAGGGTGACCTCCTGGAAAGGCCTCGTGTTGCACCCCTCTTACTTTTCTTTTTTTATCGCTGCAGTTATTTGCAGAAGTTAAAATCGTGTATTATAATTTAATATTCTCTGAAAACCGTCATGTAGCGGAGAAGTTATCAATGTTTCGAGATTCTGATAGTGTGACGGTATACCAGAAGCATTACAACGACTGTGCCTGTCAATAGAGAGCAGAAATTGACTCAATAAAGAGATATTTGGAATTTAAATGTACGGGTGCGATCATACCAGCACTAATGCACCGGATCCCATCAGAACTCCGCAGTTAAGCGTGCTTGGGCGAGAGTAGTACTAGGAAGGGTGACCTCCTGGAAAGGCCTCGTGTTGCACCCCTTTTACTTTTCTTTTTTTATCGCTGCAGTTATTTGAAGAAGTTAAAATCGTGTATTATAATTTAATATTCTCTGAAAACCGTCATGTAGCGGAGAAGTTATCAATGTTTCGAGATTCTGATAGCGTGACGGTATACCAGAAGCATTACAACGACTGTGCCTATCAATAGAGAGCAAAAATTGACTCAATAAAGAGATATTTGGTATTTAAATGTACGGGTGCGATCATACCAGCACTAATGCACCGGATGTCATCAAAACTCCGCAGTTAAGCGAGCTTAGGCGAGAGTAGTACTAGGATGGGTGACCTCCTGGGAAGGCCACGTGTTGCACCCTATTTACTCTTTTTTTTTTATCGCTGCAGTTATTCGCAGAAGTTAAAATCGTGTATTATAATTTATTATCCTCTGAAAACCGTCATGTAGCGGAAAAGTTATTGATGTTTCGAGATTCTGATGGCGTGACGGGATACCGGAAGCATTAAAACGACTGTGCCGGTCAATAGAGAGAAGAAATTGACTCAATAAAGAGATATTTGGAATTTAAATGTACGGGTGCGATCATACCAGCACTAATGCACCGGATCCCATCAGAACTCCGCAGTTAAGCGTGCTTGGGCGAGAGTAGTACTAGGAAGGGTGACCTCCTGGGAAGGCCTCGTGTTGCACCCCTTTTACTTTTCTTTTTTTATCGCTGCAGTTATTTGCAGAAGTTAAAATCGTGTATTATAATTTAATAACCTCTGAAAACCGTCATGTAGCGGAAAAGTTATCGATGTTTCGAGATTCTGATGGGGTGACGGTATACCGGAAGCATTAAAACGACTGTGTCGGTCAATAGAGAGCAGAAATTGACTCAATAAACATACTTTTGAAATTTAAATGTACGGGTGCGATCATACCAGCACTAATGCACCGGATCCCATCAGAACTCCGCAGTTAAGCGTGCTTGGGCGAGAGTAGTACTAGGAAGGGTGACCTCCTGGAAAGGCCTCGTGTTGCACCCCTCTTACTTTTCTTTTTTTATCGCTGCAGTTATTTGCAGAAGTTAAAATCGTGTATTATAATTTAATATTCTCTGAAAACCGTCATGTAGCGGAGAAGTTATCAATGTTTCGAGATTCTGATAGTGTGACGGTATACCAGAAGCATTACAACGACTGTGCCTGTCAATAGAGAGCAGAAATTGACTCAATAAAGAGATATTTGGAATTTAAATGTACGGGTGCGATCATACCAGCACTAATGCACCGGATCCCATCAGAACTCCGCAGTTAAGCGTGCTTGGGCGAGAGTAGTACTAGGAAGGGTGACCTCCTGGAAAGGCCTCGTGTTGCACCCCTTTTACTTTTCTTTTTTTATCGCTGCAGTTATTTGAAGAAGTTAAAATCGTGTATTATAATTTAATATTCTCTGAAAACCGTCATGTAGCGGAGAAGTTATCAATGTTTCGAGATTCTGATAGCGTGACGGTATACCAGAAGCATTACAACGACTGTGCCTATCAATAGAGAGCAAAAATTGACTCAATAAAGAGATATTTGGTATTTAAATGTACGGGTGCGATCATACCAGCACTAATGCACCGGATGTCATCAAAACTCCGCAGTTAAGCGTGCTTAGGCGAGAGTAGTACTAGGATGGGTGACCTCCTGGGAAGGCCACGTGTTGCACCCTATTTACTCTTTTTTTTTATCGCTGCAGTTATTCGCAGAAGTTAAAATCGTGTATTATAATTTATTATCCTCTGAAAACCGTCATGTAGCGGAAAAGTTATTGATGTTTCGAGATTCTGATGGCGTGACGGGATACCGGAAGCATTAAAACGACTGTGCCGGTCAATAGAGAGAAGAAATTGACTCAATAAAGAGATATTTGGAATTTAAATGTACGGGTGCGATCATACCAGCACTAATGCACCGGATCCCATCAGAACTCCGCAGTTAAGCGTGCTTGGGCGAGAGTAGTACTAGGAAGGGTGACCTCCTGGGAAGGCCTCGTGTTGCACCCCTTTTACTTTTTTTTTATCGCTGCAGTTATTTGCAGAAGATAAAATCGTGTATTATAATTTAATATTCTCTGAAAACCGTCATGTAGCGGAGAAGTTATCGATGTTTCGAGATTCTGATAGCGTGACGGGATACCGGAAGCATTAAAACGACTGTGCCGGTCAATAGAGAGCAGAAATTGACTCAATAAAGGGATATTTGGTATTTAAATGTACGGGTGCGATCATACCAGCACTACTGCACCGGATGTCATCAAAACTCCGCAGTTAAGCGTGCTTGGGCGAGAGTAGTACTAGGATGGGTGACCTCCTGGGAAGGCCTCGTGTTGCACCCTATTTACTCTTTTTTTTTTTATCGCTGCAGTTATTCGCAGAAGTTAAAATCGTGTATTATAATTTATTATCCTCTGAAAACCGTCATGTAGCGGAAAAGTTATTGATGTTTCGAGATTCTGATAGCGTGACGGGATACCGGAAGCATTAAAACGACTGTGCCGGTCAATAGAGAGAAGAAATTGACTCAATAAAGAGATATTTGGAATTTAAATGTACGGGTGCGATCATACCAGCACTAATGCACCGGATCCCATCAGAACTCCGCAGTTAAGCGTGCTTGGGCGAGAGTAGTACTAGGAAGGGTGACCTCCTGAGAAGGCCTCGTGTTTCACCCGTTTTACTTTTTTTTTTATCGCTGCAGTTATTTGCAGAAGATAAAATCGTGTATTATAATTTAATATTTTCTGAAAACCGTCATGTAGCGGAGAAGTTATCGATGTTTCGAGATTCTGATAGCGTGACGGGATACCGGAAGCATTAAAACGACTGTGCCGGTCAATAGAGAGAAGAAATTGACTCAATAAAGAGATATTTGGAATTTAAATGTACGGGTGCGATCATACCAGCACTAATGCACCGGATCCCATCAGAACTCCGCAGTTAAGCGTGCTTGGGCGAGAGTAGTACTAGGAAGGGTGACCTCCTGAGAAGGCCTCGTGTTTCACCCGTTTTACTTTTTTTTTATCGCTGCAGTTATTTGCAGAAGATAAAATCGTGTATTATAATTTAATATTCTCTGAAAACCGTCATGTAGCGGAGAAGTTATCGATGTTTCGAGATTCTGATAGCGTGACGGGATACCGGAAGCATTAAAACGACTGTGCCGGTCAATAGAGAGCAGAAATTGACTCAATAAAGAGATATTTGGTATTTAAATGTACGGGTGCGATCATACCAGCACTAATGCACCGGATCCCATCAGAACTCCGCAGATAAACGTGCTTGGGCGAGAGTAGTACTAGGATGGGTGACCTCCTGGGAAGGCCTCGTGTTGCACCCCTTTTACTTTTTTTTTATCGCTGCAATTATTTACAGAACATAAAATCGTGTATTATAATTTAATAACCTCTGAAAACCGTCATGTAGCGGAAAAGTTATCGATGTTTCGAGATTCTGATAGGGTGACGGTATACCGGAAGCATTAAAACGACTGTGCCGGTCAATAGAGAGCAGAAATTGACTCAATAAACAAATTTTTGAAATTTAAATGTACGGGTGCGATCATACCAGCACTAATGCACCGGATCCCATCAGAACTCCGCAGTTAAGCGTGCTTGGGCGAGAGTAGTACTAGGAAGGGTGACCTCCTGGAAAGGCCTCGTGTTGCACCCCTCTTACTTTTCTTTTTTTATCGCTGCAGTTATTTGCAGAAGTTAAAATCGTGTATTATAATTTAATATTCTCTGAAAACCGTCATGTAGCGGAGAAGTTATCAATGTTTCGAGATTCTGATAGTGTGACGGTATACCAGAAGCATTACAACGACTGTGCCTGTCAATAGAGAGCAGAAGTTGACTCAATAAAGAGATATTTGGAATTTAAATGTACGGGTGCGATCATACCAGCACTAATGCACCGGATCCCATCAGAACTCCGCAGTTAAGCGTGCTTGGGCGAGAGTTGTACTAGGAAGGGTGACCTCCTGGGAAGGCCTCGTGTTTCACCCCTTTTACTTTTTTTTTATCGCTGCAGTTATTTGCAGAAGATAAAATCGTGTATTATAATTTAATATTCTCTGAAAACCGTCATGTAGCGGAGAAGTTATCGATGTTTCGAGATTCTGATAGCGTGACGGGATACCGGCAGCATTAAAACGACTGTGCCGGTCAATAGAGAGCAGAAATTGACTCAATAAAGAGATATTTGGTATTTAAATGTACGGGTGCGATCATACCAGCACTAATGCACCGGATCCCATCAGAACTCCGCAGATAAACGTGCTTGGGCGAGAGTAGTACTAGGATGGGTGACCTCCTGGGAAGGCCTCGTGTTGCACCCCTTTTACTTTTTTTTTATCGCTGCAATTATTTACAGAACATAAAATCGTGTATTATAATTTAATAACCTCTGAAAACCGTCATGTAGCGGAAAAGTTATCGATGTTTCGAGATTCTGATAGGGTGACGGTATACCGGAAGCATTAAAACGACTGTGCCGGTCAATAGAGAGCAGAAATTGACTCAATAAACAAATTTTTGAAATTTAAATGTACGGGTGCGATCATACCAGCACTAATGCACCGGATCCCATCAGAACTCCGTAGTTAAGCGTGCTTGGGCGAGAGTAGTACTAGGAAGGGTGACCTCCTGGAAAGGCCTCGTGTTGCACCCCTCTTACTTTTCTTTTTTTATCGCTGCAGTTATTTGCAGAAGTTAAAATCGTGTATTATAATTTAATATTCTCTGAAAACCGTCATGTAGCGGAGAAGTTATCAATGTTTCGAGATTCTGATAGTGTGACGGTATACCAGAAGCATTACAACGACTGTGCCTGTCAATAGAGAGCAGAAGTTGACTCAATAAAGAGATATTTGGAATTTAAATGTACGGGTGCGATCATACCAGCACTAATGCACCGGATCCCATCAGAACTCCGCAGTTAAGCGTGCTTGGGCGAGAGTAGTACTAGGAAGGGTGACCTCCTGGGAAGGCCTCGTGTTTCACCCCTTTTACTTTTTTTTTATCGCTGCAGTTATTTGCATAATTTAATATTCTCTGAAAACCGTCATGTAGCGGAGAAGTTATCGATGTTTCGAGATTCTGATAGCGTGACGGGATACCGGAAGCATTAAAACGACTGTGCCGGTCAATAGAGAGCAGAAATTGACTCAATAAAGAGATATTTGGTATTTAAATGTACGGGTGCGATCATACCAGCACCAATGCACCGGATCCCATCAGAACTCCGCAGATAAACGTGCTTGGGCGAGAGTAGTACTAGGATGGGTGACCTCCTGGGAAGGCCTCGTGTTGCACCCCTTTTACTTTTTTTTTATCGCTGCAATTATTTACAGAACATAAAATCGTGTATTATAATTTAATAACCTCTGAAAACCGTCATGTAGCGGAAAAGTTATCGATGTTTCGAGATTCTGATAGGGTGACGGTATACCGGAAGCATTAAAACGACTGTGCCGGTCAATAGAGAGCAGAAATTGACTCAATAAACAAATTTTTGAAATTTAAATGTACGGGTGCGATCATACCAGCACTAATGCACCGGATCCCATCAGAACTCCGCAGTTAAGCGTGCTTGGGCGAGAGTAGTACTAGGAAGGGTGACCTCCTGGAAAGGCCTCGTGTTGCACCCCTCTTACTTTTCTTTTTTTATCGCTGCAGTTATTTGCAGAAGTTAAAATCGTGTATTATAATTTAATATTCTCTGAAAACCGTCATGTAGCGGAGAAGTTATCAATGTTTCGAGATTCTGATAGTGTGACGGTATACCAGAAGCATTACAACGACTGTGCCTGTCAATAGAGAGCAGAAATTGACTCAATAAAGAGATATTTGGAATTTAAATGTACGGGTGCGATCATACCAGCACTAATGCACCGGATCCCATCAGAACTCCGCAGTTAAGCGTGCTTGGGCGAGAGTAGTACTAGGAAGGGTGACCTCCTGGGAAGGGCTCGTGTTTCACCCCTTTTACTTTTTTTTTATCGCTGCAGTTATTTGCAGAAGATAAAATCGTGTATTATAATTTAATATTCTCTGAAAACCGTCATGTAGCGGAGAAGTTATCGATGTTTCGAGATTCTGATAGCGTGACGGGATACCGGAAGCATTAAAACGACTGTGCCGGTCAATAGAGAGCAGAAATTGACTCAATAAAGAGATATTTGGTATTTAAATGTACGGGTGCGATCATACCAGCACTAATGCACCGGATCCCATCAGAACTCCGCAGATAAACGTGCTTGGGCGAGAGTAGTACTAGGATGGGTGACCTCCTGGGAAGGCCTCGTGTTGCACCCCTTTTACTTTTTTTTTATCGCTGCAATTATTTACAGAACATAAAATCGTGTATTATAATTTAATAACCTCTGAAAACCGTCATGTAGCGGAAAAGTTATCGATGTTTCGAGATTCTGATAGGGTGACGGTATACCGGAAGCATTAAAACGACTGTGCCGGTCAATAGAGAGAAGAAATTGACTCAATAAACAAATTTTTGAAATTTAAATGTACGGGTGCGATCATACCAGCACTAATGCACCGGATCCCATCAGAACTCCGCAGTTAAGCGTGCTTGGGCGAGAGTAGTACTAGGAAGGGTGACCTCCTGGAAAGGCCTCGTGTTGCACCCCTCTTACTTTTCTTTTTTTATCGCTGCAGTTATTTGCAAAAGTTAAAATCGTGTATTATAATTTAATATTCTCTGAAAACCGTCATGTAGCGGAGAAGTTATCAATGTTTCGAGATTCTGATAGTGTGACGGTATACCAGAAGCATTACAACGACTGTGCCTGTCAATAGAGAGCAGAAATTGACTCAATAAAGAGATATTTGGAATTTAAATGTACGGGTGCGATCATACCAGCACTAATGCACCGGATCCCATCAGAACTCCGCAGTTAAGCGTGCTTGGGCGAGAGTAGTACTAGGAAGGGTGACCTCCTGGGAAGGCCTCGTGTTTCACCCCTTTTACTTTTTTTTTATCGCTGCAGTTATTTGCAGAAGATAAAATCGTGTATTATAATTTAATATTCTCTGAAAACCGTCATGTAGCGGAGAAGTTATCGATGTTTCGAGATTCTGATAGCGTGACGGGATACCGGAAGCATTAAAACGACTGTGCCGGTCAATAGAGAGCAGAAATTGACTCAATAAAGAGATATTTGGTATTTAAATGTACGGGTGCGATCATACCAGCACTAATGCACCGGATCCCATCAGAACTCCGCAGATAAACGTGCTTGGGCGAGAGTAGTACTAGGATGGGTGACCTCCTGGGAAGGCCTCGTGTTGCACCCCTTTTACTTTTTTTTTATCGCTGCAATTATTTACAGAACATAAAATCGTGTATTATAATTTAATAACCTCTGAAAACCGTCATGTAGCGGAAAAGTTATCGATGTTTCGAGATTCTGATAGGGTGACGGTATACCGGAAGCATTAAAACGACTGTGCCGGTCAATAGAGAGAAGAAATTGACTCAATAAACAAATTTTTGAAATTTAAATGTACGGGTGCGATCATACCAGCACTAATGCACCGGATCCCATCAGAACTCCGCAGTTAAGCGTGCTTGGGCGAGAGTAGTACTAGGAAGGGTGACCTCCTGGAAAGGCCTCGTGTTGCACCCCTCTTACTTTTCTTTTTTTATCGCTGCAGTTATTTGCAGAAGTTAAAATCGTGTATTATAATTTAATATTCTCTGAAAACCGTCATGTAGCGGAGAAGTTATCAATGTTTCGAGATTCTGATAGTGTGACGGTATACCAGAAGCATTACAACGACTGTGCCTGTCAATAGAGAGCAGAAATTGACTCAATAAAGAGATATTTGGAATTTAAATGTACGGGTGCGATCATACCAGCACTAATGCACCGGATCCCATCAGAACTCCGCAGTTAAGCGTGCTTGGGCGAGAGTAGTACTAGGAAGGGTGACCTCCTGGGAAGGCCTCGTGTTTCACCCCTTTTACTTTTTTTTTATCGCTGCAGTTATTTGCAGAAGATAAAATCGTGTATTATAATTTAATATTCTCTGAAAACCGTCATGTAGCGGAGAAGTTATCGATGTTTCGAGATTCTGATAGCGTGACGGGATACCGGAAGCATTAAAACGACTGTGCCGGTCAATAGAGAGCAGAAATTGACTCAATAAAGAGATATTTGGTATTTAAATGTACGGGTGCGATCATACCAGCACTAATGCACCGGATCCCATCAGAACTCCGCAGATAAACGTGCTTGGGCGAGAGTAGTACTAGGATGGGTGACCTCCTGGGAAGGCCTCGTGTTGCACCCCTTTTACTTTTTTTTTATCGCTGCAATTATTTACAGAACATAAAATCGTGTATTATAATTTAATAACCTCTGAAAACCGTCATGTAGTGGAAAAGTTATCGATGTTTCGAGATTCTGATAGGGTGACGGTATACCGGAAGCATTAAAACGACTGTGCCGGTCAATAGAGAGCAGAAATTGACTCAATAAACAAATTTTTGAAATTTAAATGTACGGGTGCGATCATACCAGCACTAATGCACCGGATCCCATCAGAACTCCGCAGTTAAGCGTGCTTGGGCGAGAGTAGTACTAGGAAGGGTGACCTCCTGGAAAGGCCTCGTGTTGCACCCCTTTTACTTTTCTTTTTTTATCGCTGCAGTTATTTGCAGAAGTTAAAATCGTGTATTATAATTTAATATTCTCTGAAAACCGTCATGTAGCGGAGAAGTTATCAATGTTTCGAGATTCTGATAGCGTGACGGTATACCAGAAGCATTACAACGACTGTGCCTATCAATAGAGAGCAGAAATTGACTCAATAAAGAGATATTTGGTATTTAAATGTACGGGTGCGATCATACCAGCACTAATGCACCGGATGTCATCAAAACTCCGCAGTTAAGCGTGCTTGGGCGAGAGTAGTACTAGGATGGGTGACCTCCTGGGAAGGCCTCGTGTTGCACCCTATTTACTCTTTTTTTTTTATCGCTGCAGTTACTCGCAGAAGTTAAAATCGTGTATTATAATTTATTATCCTCTGAAAACCGTCATGTAGCGGAAAAGTTATTGATGTTTCGAGATTCTGATAGCGTGACGGGATACCGGAAGCATTAAAACGACTGTGCCGGTCAATAGAGAGAAGAAATTGACTCAATAAAGAGATATTTGGTATTTAAATGTACGGGTGCGATCATACCAGCACTAATGCACCGGATCCCATCAGAACTCCGCAGTTAAGCGTGCTTGGGCGAGAGTAGTACTAGGAAGGGTGACCTCCTGGGAAGGCCTCGTGTTTCACCCCTTTTACTTTTTTTTTTATCGCTGCAGTTATTTGCAGAAGATAAAATCGTGTATTATAATTTAATATTCTCTGAAAACCATCATGTAGCGGAGAAGTTATCGATGTTTCGAGATTCTGATAGCGTGACGGAATACCGGAAGCATTAAAACGACTGTGCCGGTCAATAGAGAGCAGAAATTGACTCAATAAAGAGATATTTGGTATTTAAATGTACGAGTGCGATCATACCAGCACTAATGCACCGGATCCCATCAGAACTCCGCAGATAAACGTGCTTGGGCGAGAGTAGTACTAGGATGGGTGACCTCCTGGGAAGGCCTCGTGTTGCACCCCTTTTACTTTTTTTTTATCGCTGCAATTATTGCAGAACATAAAATCGTGTATTATAATTTAATAACCTCTGAAAACCGTCATGTAGCGGAAAAGTTATCGATGTTTCGAGATTCTGATAGGGTGACGGTATACCGGAAGCATTAAAACGACTGTGCCGGTCAATAGAGAGCAGAAATTGACTCAATAAAGAGATATTTGGTATTTAAATGTACGGGTGCGATCATACCAGCACTAATGCACCGGATCCCATCAGAACTCCGCAGATAAACGTGCTTGGGCGAGAGTAGTACTAGGATGGGTGACCTCCTGGGAAGGCCTCGTGTTGCACCCCTTTTACTTTTTTTTTATCGCTGCAATTATTTACAGAACATAAAATCGTGTATTATAATTTAATAACCTCTGAAAACCGTTATGTAGCGGAAAAGTTATCGATGTTTCGAGATTCTGATAGGGTGACGGTATACCGGAAGCATTAAAACGACTGTGCCGGTCAATAGAGAGCAGAAATTGACTCAATAAACAAATTTTTGAAATTTAAATGTACGGGTGCGATCATACCAGCACTAATGCACCGGATCCCATCTGAACTCCGCAGTTAAGCGTGCTTGGGCGAGAGTAGTACTAGGAAGGGTGACCTCCTGGAAAGGCCTCGTGTTGCACCCCTTTTACTTTTCTTTTTTTATCGCTGCAGTTATTTGCAGAAGTCAAAATCGTGTATTATAATTTAATATTCTCTGAAAACCGTCATGTAGCGGAGAAGTTATCAATGTTTCGAGATTCTGATAGCGTGACGGTATACCAGAAGCATTACAACGACTGTGCCTGTCAATAGAGAGCAGAAATTGACTCAATAAAGAGATATTTGGTATTTAAATGTACGGGTGCGATCATACCAGCACTAATGCACCGGATGTCATCAAAACTCCGCAGTTAAGGGTGCTTGGGCGAGAGTAGTACTAGGATGGGTGACCTCCTGGGAAGGCCTCGTGTTGCACTCTATTTACTCTTTTTTTTTATCGCTGCAGTTATTCGCAGAAGTTAAAATCGTGTATTATAATTTATTATCCTCTGAAAACCGTCATGTAGCGGAAAAGTTATTGATGTTTCGAGATTCTGATAGCGTGACGGGATACCGGAAGCATTAAAACGACTGTGCCGGTCAATAGAGAGAAGAAATTGACTCAATAAAGAGATATTTGGAATTTAAATGTACGGGTGCGATCATACCAGCACTAATGCACCGGATCCCATCAGAACTCCGCAGTTAAGCATGCTTGGGCGAGAGTAGTACTAGGAAGGGTGACCTCCTGGGAAGGCCTCGTGTTTCACCCCTTTTACTTTTTTTTTATCGCTGCAGTTATTTGCAGAAGATAAAATCGTGTAGTATAATTTAATATTCTCTGAAAACCGTCATGTAGCGGAGAAGTTATCGATGTTTCGAGATTCTGATAGCGTGACGGGATACCGGAAGCATTAAAACGACTGTGCCGGTCAATAGAGAGCAGAAATTGACTCAATAAAGAGATATTTGGTATTTAAATGTACGGGTGCGATCATACCAGCACTAATGCACCGGATCCCATCAGAACTCCGCAGATAAACGTGCTTGGGCGAGAGTAGTACTAGGATGGGTGACCTCCTGGGAAGGCCTCGTGTTGCACCCCTTTTACTTTTTTTTTATCGCTGCAATTATTTACAGAACATAAAATCGTGTATTATAATTTAATAACCTCTGAAAACCGTCATGTAGTGGAAAAGTTATCGATGTTTCGAGATTCTGATAGGGTGACGGTATACCGGAAGCATTAAAACGACTGTGCCGGTCAATAGAGAGCAGAAATTGACTCAATAAACAAATTTTTGAAATTTAAATGTACGGGTGCGATCATACCAGCACTAATGCACCGGATCCCATCAGAACTCCGCAGTTAAGCGTGCTTGGGCGAGAGTAGTACTAGGAAGGGTGACCTCCTGGAAAGGCCTCGTGTTGCACCCCTTTTACTTTTCTTTTTTTATCGCTGCAGTTATTTGCAGAAGTTAAAATCGTGTATTATAATTTAATATTCTCTGAAAACCGTCATGTAGCGGAGAAGTTATCAATGTTTCGAGATTCTGATAGCGTGACGGTATACCAGAAGCATTACAACGACTGTGCCTATCAATAGAGAGCAGAAATTGACTCAATAAAGAGATATTTGGTATTTAAATGTACGGGTGCGATCATACCAGCACTAATGCACCGGATGTCATCAAAACTCCGCAGTTAAGCGTGCTTGGGCGAGAGTAGTACTAGGATGGGTGACCTCCTGGGAAGGCCTCGTGTTGCACCCTATTTACTCTTTTTTTTTTATCGCTGCAGTTACTCGCAGAAGTTAAAATCGTGTATTATAATTTATTATCCTCTGAAAACCGTCATGTAGCGGAAAAGTTATTGATGTTTCGAGATTCTGATAGCGTGACGGGATACCGGAAGCATTAAAACGACTGTGCCGGTCAATAGAGAGAAGAAATTGACTCAATAAAGAGATATTTGGTATTTAAATGTACGGGTGCGATCATACCAGCACTAATGCACCGGATCCCATCAGAACTCCGCAGTTAAGCGTGCTTGGGCGAGAGTAGTACTAGGAAGGGTGACCTCCTGGGAAGGCCTCGTGTTTCACCCCTTTTACTTTTTTTTTTATCGCTGCAGTTATTTGCAGAAGATAAAATCGTGTATTATAATTTAATATTCTCTGAAAACCATCATGTAGCGGAGAAGTTATCGATGTTTCGAGATTCTGATAGCGTGACGGAATACCGGAAGCATTAAAACGACTGTGCCGGTCAATAGAGAGCAGAAATTGACTCAATAAAGAGATATTTGGTATTTAAATGTACGAGTGCGATCATACCAGCACTAATGCACCGGATCCCATCAGAACTCCGCAGATAAACGTGCTTGGGCGAGAGTAGTACTAGGATGGGTGACCTCCTGGGAAGGCCTCGTGTTGCACCCCTTTTACTTTTTTTTTATCGCTGCAATTATTGCAGAACATAAAATCGTGTATTATAATTTAATAACCTCTGAAAACCGTCATGTAGCGGAAAAGTTATCGATGTTTCGAGATTCTGATAGGGTGACGGTATACCGGAAGCATTAAAACGACTGTGCCGGTCAATAGAGAGCAGAAATTGACTCAATAAAGAGATATTTGGTATTTAAATGTACGGGTGCGATCATACCAGCACTAATGCACCGGATCCCATCAGAACTCCGCAGATAAACGTGCTTGGGCGAGAGTAGTACTAGGATGGGTGACCTCCTGGGAAGGCCTCGTGTTGCACCCCTTTTACTTTTTTTTTATCGCTGCAATTATTTACAGAACATAAAATCGTGTATTATAATTTAATAACCTCTGAAAACCGTCATGTAGCGGAAAAGTTATCGATGTTTCGAGATTCTGATAGGGTGACGGTATACCGGAAGCATTAAAACGACTGTGCCGGTCAATAGAGAGCAGAAATTGACTCAATAAACAAATTTTTGAAATTTAAATGTACGGGTGCGATCATACCAGCACTAATGCACCGGATCCCATCTGAACTCCGCAGTTAAGCGTGCTTGGGCGAGAGTAGTACTAGGAAGGGTGACCTCCTGGAAAGGCCTCGTGTTGCACCCCTTTTACTTTTCTTTTTTTATCGCTGCAGTTATTTGCAGAAGTCAAAATCGTGTATTATAATTTAATATTCTCTGAAAACCGTCATGTAGCGGAGAAGTTATCAATGTTTCGAGATTCTGATAGCGTGACGGTATACCAGAAGCATTACAACGACTGTGCCTGTCAATAGAGAGCAGAAATTGACTCAATAAAGAGATATTTGGTATTTAAATGTACGGGTGCGATCATACCAGCACTAATGCACCGGATGTCATCAAAACTCCGCAGTGAAGGGTGCTTGGGCGAGAGTAGTACTAGGATGGGTGACCTCCTGGGAAGGCCTCGTGTTGCACTCTATTTACTCTTTTTTTTTTATCGCTGCAGTTATTCGCAGAAGTTAAAATCGTGTATTATAATTTATTATCCTCTGAAAACCGTCATGTAGCGGAAAAGTTATTGATGTTTCGAGATTCTGATAGCGTGACGGGATACCGGAAGCATTAAAACGACTGTGCCGGTCAATAGAGAGAAGAAATTGACTCAATAAAGAGATATTTGGAATTTAAATGTACGGGTGCGATCATACCAGCACTAATGCACCGGATCCCATCAGAACTCCGCAGTTAAGCATGCTTGGGCGAGAGTAGTACTAGGAAGGGTGACCTCCTGGGAAGGCCTCGTGTTTCACCCCTTTTACTTTTTTTTTTATCGCTGCAGTTATTTGCAGAAGATAAAATCGTGTAGTATAATTTAATATTCTCTGAAAACCGTCATGTAGCGGAGAAGTTATCGATGTTTCGAGATTCTGATAGCGTGACGGGATACCGGAAGCATTAAAACGACTGTGCCGGTCAATAGAGAGCAGAAATTGACTCAATAAAGAGATATTTGGTATTTAAATGTACGGGTGCGATCATAGCAGCACTAATGCACCGGATCCCATCAGAACTCCGCAGATAAACGTGCTTGGGCGAGAGTAGTACTAGGATGGGTGACCTCGTGGGAAGGCCTCGTGTTGCACCCCTTTTACTTTTTTTTTATCGCTGCAATTATTTACAGAACATAAAATCGTGTATTATAATTTAATAACCTCTGAAAACCGTCATGTAGCGGAAAAGTTATCGATGTTTTGAGATTCTGATAGGGTGACGGTATACCGGAAGCATTGAAATGACTGTGCCGGTCAATAGAGAGCAGAAATTGACTCAATAAACAAATTTTTGAAATTTAAATGTACGGGTGCGATCATACCAGCACTAATGCACCGGATCCCATCTGAACTCCGCAGTTAAGCGTGCTTGGGCGAGAGTAGTACTAGGAAGGGTGACCTCCTGGAAAGGCCTCGTGTTGCACCCCTTTTACTTTTCTTTTTTTATCGCTGCAGTTATTTGCAGAAGTTAAAATCGTGTATTATAATTTAATATTCTCTGAAAACCGTCATGTAGCGGAGAAGTTATCAATGTTTCGAGATTCTGATAGCGTGACGGTATACCAGAACCATTACAACGACTGTGCCTGTCAATAGAGAGCAGAAATTGACTCAATAAAGAGATATTTGGTATTTAAATGTACGGGTGCGATCATACCAGCACTAATGCACCGGATGTCATCAAAACTCCGCAGTTAAGGGTGCTTGGGCGAGAGTAGTACTAGGATGGGTGACCTCCTGGGAAGGCCTCGTGTTGCACCCTATTTACTCTTTTTTTTTTATCGCTGCAGTTATTCGCAGAAGTTAAAATCGTGTATTATAATTTATTATCCTCTGAAAACCGTCATGTAGCGGAAAAGTTATTGATGTTTCGAGATTCTGATAGCGTGACGGGATACCGGAAGCATTAAAACGACTGTGCCGGTCAATAGAGAGAAGAAATTGACTCAATAAAGAGATATTTGGAATTTAAATGTACGGGTGCGATCATACCAGCACTAATGCACCGGATCCCATCAGAACTCCGCAGTTAAGCATGCTTGGGCGAGAGTAGTACTAGGAAGGGTGACCTCCTGGGAAGGCCTCGTGTTTCACCCCTTTTACTTTTTTTTTATCGCTGCAGTTATTTGCAGAAGATAAAATCGTGTAGTATAATTTAATATTCTCTGAAAACCGTCATGTAGCGGAGAAGTTATCGATGTTTCGAGATTCTGATAGCGTGACGGGATACCGGAAGCATTAAAACGACTGTGCCGGTCAATAGAGAGCAGAAATTGACTCAATAAAGAGATATTTGGTATTTAAATGTACGGGTGCGATCATAGCAGCACTAATGCACCGGATCCCATCAGAACTCCGCAGATAAACGTGCTTGGGCGAGAGTAGTACTAGGATGGGTGACCTCGTGGGAAGGCCTCGTGTTGCACCCCTTTTACTTTTTTTTTATCGCTGCAATTATTTACAGAACATAAAATCGTGTATTATAATTTAATAACCTCTGAAAACCGTCATGTAGCGGAAAAGTTATCGATGTTTCGAGATTCTGATAGGGTGACGGTATACCGGAAGCATTAAAACGACTGTGCCGGTCAATAGAGAGCAGAAATTGACTCAATAAACAAATTTTTGAAATTTAAATGTACGGGTGCGATCATACCAGCACTAATGCACCGGATCCCATCTGAACTCCGCAGTTAAGCGTGCTTGGGCGAGAGTAGTACTAGGAAGGGTGACCTCCTGGGAAGGCCTCGTGTTGCACCCCTTTTACTTTTCTTTTTTTATCGCTGCAGTTATTTACAGAACATAAAATCGTGTATTAAAATTTAATATTCTCTGAAAACCGTCATGTAGCGGAAAAGTTATCGATGTTTCGAGATTCTGATAGCGTGACGGTATACCGGAAGCATTACAACGACTGTGCCGGTCAATAGAGAGAAGAAATTGACTCAATAAAGAGATATTTGGAATTTAAATGTACGGGTGCGATCATACCAGCACCAATGCACCGGATCCCATCAGAACTCCGCAGTTAAGCGTGCTTGGGCGAGTGTAGTACTACGAAGGGGGACCTCCTGGGAAGGCCTCGTGTTGCACCCTTTTACTCTTTTTTTTTATCGCTGCAGTTATTTGCAGAAATTAAAATCGTGTATTAAAATTTAATATTCTCTGAAAACCGTCATGTAGCGGAAACGTTATCGATGTTTCGAGATTCTGATAGCGTGACGGTATACCAGAAGCATTACAACGACTGTGCCTGTCAATAGAGAGCAGAAATTGACTCAATAAACAGATATTTGCAATTTAAATGTACGGGTGCGATCATACCAGCACTAATGCACCGGATCCCATCAGAACTCCGCAGTTAAGCGTGCTTGGGCGAGAGTAGTACTAGGAAGGGTGACCTCCTGGGAAGGTGATGGGCCGTATTTAGTCGTATTTATTATGACGGTTTTGGGGTATTTTGTGAGCTAAATCGGTTGTCTTGTAGTGCATTTGTGGCAGTTTGGTATGAATGTAATACAGGCTAATTTGAAGATGTTAACCACTGAACCGTTGATTTGGGCTAAGAATGAAGGAAAAGGAAGCCCGCTTGAAGACCCGGAACGATAAGAATCGAAGAATGGAACGAAGCATTCCAGCTCGCCACGCGAGTCGCCCAGAGATCAGGCGAGTCGCGCGGCTGTGCGAGTCGCGCGGACCTTATGCGACTCGCACGGCGGCCTGTAACGTATCACGCATTCCGGCTTATTTTGCTTTAATTATTACGTTTTAAGACTTGGATTTTAATTAGGAAACTTTATTATTACTTTAGGATATTTTTATTACTATTTTATTATTAGTAAACTTTTATTAGGTTAAGTTTAGCTTTAGTTTTGAGATTGATATCATAATCATTCACATCTAGTTTTTAGAATCCATCAAGGAAGAAAAGGGAGAACTTCGAAGAACCCTAATTTTCCACCGCAAGTATGTGTAACTAATTTCTCTACTTAGATTCAAGCCTTTGAAATACTCGAGAAACGTTTGTGAGTTTGAATGTTTTGATTATTAACCTTGATTATTATAAATTGCTTTGTTATTAATTCTATGAATGTTGTTGTTGATTGCTAGGTGTACAACTAGTATTTAATTGCATCGTTCTACCGTTAGTATCGTTAATTGAGTAGGATTTACTGATTGACTTTACATTAGTAACAACTAGGAATTAATATTGAACGGGATACGTTGATATTAGTACGTAGAAGCGATTCATATAAATATCTAAGGCACGACAGGATTGTACGTGCTATTTATTCTCTATCGAATTCTCAGATCTATATTGCTTCCGTCTAATTGAACCTAGAACTGGATTGTTTAGGTTGTTTTACGGTTAGGGTTAATTAAGAACGGGATTCGTTTTAGTTAACTATTCTTAAGAGAATTGGAATTTCATGTTCACGATAGAGTAGTCAAGGTTATTAATTGAAACCGTCTTACGATGATCAATCGCTATTGAGTGTGGATTTGTGCTTGTGTCTAAGTTATTTCTCATCCTTTTATTTACTTAAAGTTTTAATCTTTATTAATTTTAGTTGTTATAAAATCATCCAAAACCCCCCCTTTAGTTACTACGGTCTTTAATTACGTTAGAGATCGATTTCATCTACACTTTAGTTAGCATAATTAGATTAATCTGATTCCCTTGGGTTCGACCCTTATTTCCATTATACTACTGTTTTAGTTAGTTGGTTATAAGTGATTATAAATTGTAATTTGAGGCATACGACTTCAGCCCGTCAGAAGGCCTCGTGTTGCACCCCTTTTACTTTTTTTTTATCGCTGCAGTTATTTGCAGAAGTTAAAATCGTGTATTATAATTTAATAACCTCTAAAAACCGTCATGTAGCGAAAAAGTTATCGATGTTTCGAGATTCAGATTGTGTGACGGTATACCAGAAGCATTAAAACGACTGTGCCGGTCAATAGAGAGCAGAAATTGACTCAATAAAGAGATATTTGGTATTTAAATGTACGGGTGCGATCATAGCAGCACTAATGCACCGGATCCCATCAGAACTCCGCAGATAAACGTGCTTGGGCGAGAGTAGTACTAGGATGGGTGACCTCGTGGGAAGGCCTCGTGTTGCACCCCTTTTACTTTTTTTTATCGCTGCAATTATTTACAGAACATAAAATCGTGTATTATAATTTAATAACCTCTGAAAACCGTCATGTAGCGGAAAAGTTATCGATGTTTCGAGATTCTGATAGGGTGACGGTATACCGGAAGCATTAAAACGACTGTGCCGGTCAATAGAGAGCAGAAATTGACTCAATAAACAAATTTTTGAAATTTAAATGTACGGGTGCGATCATACCAGCACTAATGCACCGGATCCCATCTGAACTCCGCAGTTAAGCGTGCTTGGGCGAGAGTAGTACTAGGAAGGGTGACCTCCTGGAAAGGCCTCGTGTTGCACCCCTTTTACTTTTCTTTTTTTATCGCTGCAATTATTTACAGAACATAAAATCGTGTATTATAATTTAATAACCTCTGAAAACCGTCATGTAGCGGAAAAGTTATCGATGTTTCGAGATTCTGATGGGGTGACGGTATACCGGAAGCATTAAAACGACTGTGTCGGTCAATAGAGAGCAGAAATTGACTCAATAAACAAACTTTTGAAATTTAAATGTACGGGTGCGATCATACCAGCACTAATGCACCGGATCCCATCAGAACTCCGCAGTTAAGCGTGCTTGGGCGAGAGTAGTACTAGGAAGGGTGACCTCCTGGAAAGGCCTCGTGTTGCACCCCTCTTACTTTTCTTTTTTTATCGCTGCAGTTATTTGCAGAAGTTAAAATCGTGTATTATAATTTAATATTCTCTGAAAACCGTCATGTAGCGGAGAAGTTATCAATGTTTCGAGATTCTGATAGTGTGACGGTATACCAGAAGCATTACAACGACTGTGCCTGTCAATAGAGAGCAGAAATTGACTCAATAAAGAGATATTTGGAATTTAAATGTACGGGTGCGATCATACCAGCACTAATGCACCGGATCCCATCAGAACTCCGCAGTTAAGCGTGCTTGGGCGAGAGTAGTACTAGGAAGGGTGACCTCCTGGAAAGGCCTCGTGTTGCACCCCTTTTACTTTTCTTTTTTTATCGCTGCAGTTATTTGAAGAAGTTAAAATCGTGTATTATAATTTAATATTCTCTGAAAACCGTCATGTAGCGGAGAAGTTATCAATGTTTCGAGATTCTGATAGCGTGACGGTATACCAGAAGCATTACAACGACTGTGCCTATCAATAGAGAGCAGAAATTGACTCAATAAAGAGATATTTGGTATTTAAATGTACGGGTGCGATCATACCAGCACTAATGCACCGGATGTCATCAAAACTCCGCAGTTAAGCGTGCTTAGGCGAGAGTAGTACTAGGATGGGTGACCTCCTGGGAAGGCCACGTGTTGCACCCTATTTACTCTTTTTTTTTTTATCGCTGCAGTTATTCGCAAAAGTTAAAATCGTGTATTATAATTTATTATCCTCTGAAAACCGTCATGTAGCGGAAAAGTTATTGATGTTTCGAGATTCTGATGGCATGACGGGATACCGGAAGCATTAAAACGACTGTGCCGGTCAATAGAGAGAAGAAATTGACTCAATAAAGAGATATTTGGAATTTAAATGTACGGGTGCGATCATACCAGCACTAATGCACCGGATCCCATCAGAACTCCGCAGTTAAGCGTGCTTGGGCGAGAGTAGTACTATGAAGGGTGACCTCCTGGGAAGGCCTCGTGTTGCACCCCTTTTACTTTTTTTTTTATCGCTGCAGTTATTTGCAGAAGATAAAATCGTGTATTATAATTTAATATTCTCTGAAAACCGTCATGTAGCGGAGAAGTTATCGATGTTTCGAGATTCTGATAGCGTGACAGGATACCGGAAGCATTAAAACGACTGTGCCGGTCAATAGAGAGCAGAAATTGACTAAATAAAGAGATATTTGGTATTTAAATGTACGGGTGCGATCATACCAGCACTAATGCACCGGATCCCATCAGAACTCCGCAGTTAAGCATGCTTGGGCGAGAGTAGTACTAGGAAGGGTGACCTCCTGGAAAGGCCTCGTGTTGCACCCCTCTTACTTTTCTTTTTTTATCGCTGCAGTTATTTGCAGAAGTTAAAATCGTGTATTATAATTTAATATTCTCTGAAAACCGTCATGTAGCGGAGAAGTTATCAATGTTTCGAGATTCTGATAGTGTGACGGTATACCAGAAGCATTACAACGACTGTGCCTGTCAATAGAGAGCAGAAATTGACTCAATAAAGAGATATTTGGAATTTAAATGTACGGGTGCGATCATACCAGCACTAATGCACCGGATCCCATCAGAACTCCGCAGTTAAGCGTGCTTGGGCGAGAGTAGTACTAGGAAGGGTGACCTCCTGGAAAGGCCTCGTGTTGCACCCCTTTTACTTTTCTTTTTTTATCGCTGCAGTTATTTGAAGAAGTTAAAATCGTGTATTATAATTTAATATTCTCTGAAAACCGTCATGTAGCGGAGAAGTTATCAATGTTTCGAGATTCTGATAGCGTGACGGTATACCAGAAGCATTACAACGACTGTGCCTATCAATAGAGAGCAGAAATTGACTCAATAAAGAGATATTTGGTATTTAAATGTACGGGTGCGATCATACCAGCACTAATGCACCGGATGTCATCAAAACTCCGCAGTTAAGCGTGCTTAGGCGAGAGTAGTACTAGGATGGGTGACCTCCTGGGAAGGCCACGTGTTGCACCCTATTTACTCTTTTTTTTTTATCGCTGCAGTTATTCGCAAAAGTTAAAATCGTGTATTATAATTTATTATCCTCTGAAAACCGTCATGTAGCGGAAAAGTTATTGATGTTTCGAGATTCTGATGGCATGACGGGATACCGGAAGCATTAAAACGACTGTGCCGGTCAATAGAGAGAAGAAATTGACTCAATAAAGAGATATTTGGAATTTAAATGTACGGGTGCGATCATACCAGCACTAATGCACCGGATCCCATCAGAACTCCGCAGTTAAGCGTGCTTGGGCGAGAGTAGTACTAGGAAGGGTGACCTCCTGGGAAGGCCTCGTGTTGCACCCCTTTTACTTTTTTTTTTTATCGCTGCAGTTATTTGCAGAAGATAAAATCGTGTATTATAATTTAATATTCTCTGAAAACCGTCATGTAGCGGAGAAGTTATCGATGTTTCGAGATTCTGATAGCGTGACGGGATATCGGAAGCATTAAAACGACTGTGCCGGTCAATAGAGAGCAGAAATTGACTCAATAAAGAGATATTTGGTATTTAAATGTACGGGTGCGATCATACCAGCACTAATGCACCGGATGTCATCAAAACTCCGCAGTTAAGCGTGCTTGGGCGAGAGTAGTACTAGGATGGGTGACCTCCTGGGAAGGCCTCGTGTTGCACCCTATTTACTCTTTTTTTTTTTTATCGCTGCAGTTATTCGCAGAAGTTAAAATCGTGTATTATAATTTATTATCCTCTGAAAACCGTCATGTAGCGGAAAAGTTATTGATGTTTCGAGATTCTGATAGCGTGACGGGATACCGGAAGCATTAAAACGACTGTGCCGGTCAATAGAGAGAAGAAATTGACTCAATAAAGAGATATTTGGAATTTAAATGTACGGGTGCGATCATACCAGCACTAATGCACCGGATCCCATTAGAACTCCGCAGTTAAGCGTGCTTGGGCGAGAGTAGTACTAGGAAGGGTGACCTCCTGAGAAGGCCTCGTGTTTCACCCGTTTTACTTTTTTTTTATCGCTGCAGTTATTTGCAGAAGATAAAATCGTGTATTATAATTTAATATTCTCTGAAAACCGTCATGTATCGGAGAAGTTATCGATGTTTCGAGATTCTGATAGCGTGACGGGATACCGGAAGCATTAAAACGACTGTGCCGGTCAATAGAGAGCAGAAATTGACTCAATAAAGAGATATTTGGTATTTAAATGTACGGGTGCGATCATACCAGCACTAATGCACCGGATCCCATCAGAACTCCGCAGATAAACGTGCTTGGGCGAGAGTAGTACTAGGATGGGTGACCTCCTGGGAAGGCCTCGTGTTGCACCCCTTTTACTTTTTTTTATCGCTGCAATTATTTACAGAACATAAAATCGTGTATTATAATTTAATAACCTCTGAAAACCGTCATGTAGCGGAAAAGTTATCGATGTTTCGAGATTCTGATAGGTGACGGTATACCGGAAGCATTAAAACGACTGTGCCGGTCAATAGAGAGCAGAAATTGACTCAATAAACAAATTTTTGAAATTTATATGTACGGGTGCGATCATACAAGCACTAATGCACCGAATCCCATCAGAACTCCGCAGTTAAGCGTGCTTGGGCGAGAGAAGTACTAGGAAGGGTGACCTCCTGGAAAGGCCTCGTGTTGCACCCCTTTTACTTTTCTTTTTTTATCGCTGCAGTTATTTGCAGAAGTTAAAATCGTGTATTATAATTTAATATTCTCTGAAAACCGTCATGTGGCGGAGAAGTTATCAATGTTTCGAGATTCTGATAGCGTGACGGTATACCAGAAGCATTACAACGACTGTGCCTATCAATAGAGAGCAGAAATTTACTCAATAAAGAGATATTTGGAATTTAAATGTACGGGTGCGATCATACCAGCACTAATGCACCGGATGTCATCAAAACTCCGCAGTTAAGCGTGCTTGGGCGAGAGTAGTACTAGGATGGGTGACCTCCTGGGAAGGCCTCGTGTTGCACCCTATTTACTCTTTTTTTTTTATCGCTGCAGTTATTCGCAGAAGTTAAAATCGTGTATTATAATTTATTATCCTCTGAAAACCGTCATGTAGCGGAAAAGTTATTGATGTTTCGAGATTCTGATAGCGTGACGGGATACTGGAAGCATTAAAACGACTGTGCCGGTCAATAGAGAGAAGAAATTGACTCAATAAAGAGATATTTGGAATTTAAATGTACGGATACGATCATACCAGCACTAATGCACCGGATCCCATCAGAACTCCGCAGTTAAGCGTGCTTGGGCGAGAGTAGTACTAGGAAGGGTGACCTCCTGGGAAGGCCTCGTGTTGCACCCCTTTTACTTTTTTTTTTTATCGCTGCAGTTATTTGCAGAAGATAAAATCGTGTATTATAATTTAATATTCTCTGAAAACCGTCATGTAGCGGAGAAGTTATCGATGTTTCGAGATTCTGATAGCGGGACGGGATACCGGAAGCATTAAAACGACTGTGCCGGTCAATAGAGAGCAGAAATTGACTCAATAAAGAGATATTTGGTATTTAAATGTACGGGTGCGATCATACCAGCACTAATGCACCGGATCCCATCAGAACTCTGCAGATAAACGTGCTTGGGCGAGAGTAGTACTAGGATGGGTGACCTCCTGGGAAGGCCTCGTGTTGCACCCCTTTTACTTTTTTTTTATCGCTGCAATTATTGCAGAACATAAAATCGTGTATTATAATTTAATAACCTCTGAAAACCATCATGTAGCGGAAAAGTTATCGATGTTTCGAGATTCTGATAGGGTGACGGTATACCGGAAGCATTAAAACGACTGTGCCGGTCAATAGAGAGCAGAAATTGACTCAATAAACAAATTTTTGAAATTTATATGTACGGGTGCGATCATACAAGCACTAATGCACCGAATCCCATCAGAACTCCGCAGTTAAGCGTGCTTGGGCGAGAGAAGTACTAGGAAGGGTGACCTCCTGGAAAGGCCTCGTGTTGCACCCCTTTTACTTTTCTTTTTTTATCGCTGCAGTTATTTGCAGAAGTTAAAATCGTGTATTATAATTTAATATTCTCTGAAAACCGTCATGTGGCGGAGAAGTTATCAATGTTTCGAGATTCTGATAGCGTGACGGTATACCAGAAGCATTACAACGACTGTGCCTATCAATAGAGAGCAGAAATTTACTCAATAAAGAGATATTTGGAATTTAAATGTACGGGTGCGATCATACCAGCACTAATGCACCGGATGTCATCAAAACTCCGCAGTTAAGCGTGCTTGGGCGAGAGTAGTACTAGGATGGGTGACCTCCTGGGAAGGCCTAGTGTTGCACCCTATTTACTCTTTTTTTTTTATCGCTGCAGTTATTCACAGAAGTTAAAATCGTGTATTATAATTTATTATCCTCTGAAAACCGTCATGTAGCGGAAAAGTTAACGATGTTTCGAGATTCTGATAGCGTGACGGGATACCGGAAGCATTAAAACGACTGTGCCGGTCAATAGAGAGAAGAAATTGACTCAATAAAGAGATATTTGGAATTTAAATGTACGGGTGCGATCATACTAGCACCAATGCACCGGATCCCATCAGAACTCCGCAGTTAAGCGTGCTTGGGCGAGTGTAGTACTAGGAAGGGGGACCTCCTGGGAAGGCCCCGTGTTGCACCCCTTTTACTTTTTTTTTTATCGTTGCAGTTATTTGCAGAAGTTAAAGTCGTGTATTATAATTTAATATTCTCTGAAAACCGTCATGTGGCGGAGAAGTTATCAATGTTTCGAGATTCTGATAGCGTGACGGTATACCAGAAGCATTACAACGACTGTGCCTATCAATAGAGAGCAGAAATTTACTCAATAAAGAGATATTTGGAATTTAAATGTACGGGTGCGATCATACCAGCACTAATGCACCGGATGTCATCAAAACTCCGCAGTTAAGCGTGCTTGGGCGAGAGTAGTACTAGGATGGGTGACCTCCTGGGAAGGCCTAGTGTTGCACCCTATTTACTCTTTTTTTTTTATCGCTGCAGTTATTCGCAGAAGTTAAAATCGTGTATTATAATTTATTATCCTCTGAAAACCGTTATGTAGCGGAAAAGTTATCGATGTTTCGAGATTCTGATAGCGTGACGGGATACCGGAAGCATTAAAACGACTGTGCCGGTCAATAGAGAGAAGATATTGACTCAATAAAGAGATATTTGGAATTTAAATGTACGGGTGCGATCATACTAGCACCAATGCACCGGATCCCATCAGAACTCCGCAGTTAAGCGTGCTTGGGCGAGTGTAGTACTAGGAAGGGGGACCTCTTGGGAAGGCCCCGTGTTGCACCCCTTTTACTTTTTTTTTTATCGTTGCAGTTATTTGCAGAAGTTAAAGTCGTGTATTATAATTTAATATTCTCTGAAAACCGTCATGTGGCGGAGAAGTTATCAATGTTTCGAGATTCTGATAGCGTGACGGTATACCAGAAGCATTACAACGACTGTGCCTATCAATAGAGAGCAGAAATTTACTCAATAAAGAGATATTTGGAATTTAAATGTACGGGTGCGATCATACCAGCACTAATGCACCGGATGTCATCAAAACTCCGCAGTTAAGCGTGCTTGGGCGAGAGTAGTACTAGGATGGGTGACCTCCTGGGAAGGCCTAGTGTTGCACCCTATTTACTCTTTTTTTTTTTATCGCTGCAGTTATTCGCAGAAGTTAAAATCGTGTATTATAATTTATTATCCTCTGAAAACCGTTATGTAGCGGAAAAGTTATCGATGTTTCGAGATTCTGATAGCGTGACGGGATACCGGAAGCATTAAAACGACTGTGCCGGTCAATAGAGAGAAGATATTGACTCAATAAAGAGATATTTGGAATTTAAATGTACGGGTGCGATCATACTAGCACCAATGCACCGGATCCCATCAGAACTCCGCAGTTAAGCGTGCTTGGGCGAGTGTAGTACTAGGAAGGGGGACCTCCTGGGAAGGCCCCGTGTTGCACCCCTTTTACTTTTTTTTTTATCGTTGTAGTTATTTGCAGAAGTTAAAGTCGTGTATTATAATTTAATATTCTCTGAAAACCGTCATGTAGCGGAGAAGTTATCAATATTTCGAGATTCTGATAGCGTGACGGTATACCAAAAGCATTACAACGACTGTGCCTGTCAATAGAGAGCAGAAATTGACTCAATAAAGAGATATTTGGTATTTAAATGTACGGGTGCGATCATACCAGCACTAATGCACCGGATCCCATCAGAACTCCGCAGATAAACGTGCTTGGGCGAGAGTAGTACTACGATGGGTGACCTCCTGAGAAGGCCTCGTGTTGCACCCCTTTTACTTTTTTTTTTTATCGCTGCAATTATTTACAGAACATAAAATCGTGTATTATAATTTAATAACCTCTTAAAACCGTCATGTAGCGGAAAAGTTATCGATGTTTCGAGATTCTGATAGGGTGACGGTATACCGGAAGCATTAAAACGACTGTGCCGGTCAACAGAGAGAAGAAATTGACTCAATAAACAAATATTTGCAATTTAAATGTACGGGTGCGATCATACCAGCACTAATGCACCGAATCCCATCAGAACTCCGCAGTTAAGCGTGCTTGGGCGAGAGTAGTACTAGGAAGGGTGACCTCCTGGGAAGGCCTCGTGTTGCACCCCTTTTACTTTTCTTTTTTTATCGCTGCAGTTATTTGCAGAAGTTAAAATCGTGTATTATAATTTAATATTCTCTGATAACCGTCATGTATCGGAGAAGTTATCAATGTTTCGAGATTCTGATAGCGTGACGGTATACCATAAGAATTACAACGACTGTGCCTGTCAATAGAGAGCAGAAATTGACTCAATAAAGAGATATTTGGTATTTAAATGTACGGGTGCGATCATACCAGCACTAATGCACCGGATGTCATCAAAACTCCGCAGTTAAGCGTGCTTGGACGAGAGTAGTACTAGGATGGGTGACCTCCTGGGAAGGCCTCGTGTTGCACCCTTTTTACTCTTTTTTTTTATCGCTGCAGTTATTCGCAGAAGTTAAAATCGTGTATTATAATTTATTATCCTCTGAAAACCGTCATGTAGCAGAAAAGTTATCGATGTTTCGAGATTCTGATAGCGTGACGGGATATCGGAAGCATTAAAACGACTGTGCCGGTCAATAGAGAGAAGAAATTGACTCAATAAAGAGATATTTGGAATTTAAATGTACGGGTGCGATCATACTAGCACTAATGCACCAGATCCCATCAGAACTCCGCAGTTAAGCGTGCTTGGGCGAGTGTAGTACTAGAAAGGGGGACCTCCTGGGAAGGCCTCGTGTTGCACCCTTTTTACACTTTTTTTTATCGCTGCAGTTATTTGCAGAAGTTAAAATCGTGTATTAAAATTTAATATTCTCTGAAAACCGTCATGTAGCGGAAAAGTTATCGATGTTTCGAGATTCTGATAGCGTGACGGTATACCGGAAGCATTACAACTACTGTGTCGGTCAATAGAGAGCAGAAATTGACTCAATAAAGAGATATTTGCTATTTAAATGTACGGGTGCGATCATACCAGCACTAATGCACCGGATCCCATCAGAACTCCGCAGATAAACGTGCTTGGGCGAGAGTGGTACTAGGATGGGTGACCTCCTAGGAAGGCCTCGTGTTGCACCCCTTTTACTTTTTTTTATCGCTGCAGTTATTTACAGAACTTAAAATCGTGTATTATAATTTAATAACCTCTGAAAACCGTCATGTAGCGGAAAAGTTATCGATGTTTCGAGATTCTGATAGGGTGACGGTATACCGGAAGCATTAAAACGACTGTGCCGGTCAATAGAGAGCAGAAATTGACTCAATAAAAAAATATTTGAAATTTAAATGTACGGGTGCGATCATACCAGCACTAATGCACCGAATCCCATCAGAACTCCGCAGTTAAGCGTGCTTGGGCGAGAGTAGTACTAGGAAGGGTGACCTCCTGGAAAGGCCTCGTGTTGCACCCCTTTTACTTTTCTTTTTTTATCGCTGCAGTTATTTGCAGAAGTTAAAATCGTATATTATAATTTAATATTCTCTGAAAACCGTCATGTAGCAGAGAAGTTATCAATGTTTCGAGATTCTGATAGCGTGACGGTATACCATAAGCATTACAACGACTGTGCCTGTCAATAGAGAGCAGAAATTGACTCAATAAACAAATATTTGCAATTTAAATGTACGGGTGCGATCATACCAGCACTAATGCACCGAATCCCATCAGAACTCCGCAGTTAAGCGTGCTTGGGCAAGAGTAGTACTAGGAAGGGTGACCTCCTGGGAAGGCCTCGTGTTGCACCCCTTTTACTTTTCTTTTTTTATCGCTGCAGTTATTTGCAGAAGTTAAAATCGTGTATTATAATTTAATATTCTCTGAAAACCGTCATGTAGCGGAGAAGTTATCAATGTTTCGAGATTCTGATAGCGTGACGGTATACCATAAGCATTACAACGACTGTGCCTGTCAATAGAGAGCAGAAATTGACTCAATAAAGAGATATTTGGTATTTAAATGTACGGGTGCGATCATACCAGCACTAATGCACCGGATGTCATCAAAACTCCGCAGTTAAGCGTGCTTGGACGAGAGTAGTACTAGGATGGGTGACCTCCTGGGAAGGCCTCGTGTTGCACCCTTTTTACTCTTTTTTTTTATCGCTGCAGTTATTCGCAGAAGTTAAAATCGTGTATTATAATTTATTATCCTCTGAAAACCGTCATGTAGCGGAAAAGTTATCGATGTTTCGAGATTCTGATAGCGTGACGGGATATCGGAAGCATTAAAACGACTGTGCCGGTCAATAGAGAGAAGAAATTGACTCAATAAAGAGATATTTGGAATTTAAATGTACGGGTGCGATCATACTAGCACTAATGCACCAGATCCCATCAGAACTCCGCAGTTAAGCGTGCTTGGGCGAGTGTAGTACTAGGAAGGGGGACCTCCTGGGAAGGCCTCGTGTTGCACCCTTTTTACACTTTTTTTTATCGCTGCAGTTATTTGCAGAAGTTAAAATCGTGTATTAAAATTTAATATTCTCTGAAAACCATCATGTAGCGGAAAAGTTATCGATGTTTCGAGATTCTGATAGCGTGACGGTATACCGGAAGCATTACAACTACTGTGTCGGTCAATAGAGAGCAGAAATTGACTCAATAAAGAGATATTTGCTATTTAAATGTACGGGTGCGATCATACCAGCACTAATGCACCGGATCCCATCAGAACTCCGCAGATAAACGTGCTTGGGCGAGAGTGGTACTAGGATGGGTGACCTCCTAGGAAGGCCTCGTGTTGCACCCCTTTTACTTTTTTTTTTATCGCTGCAGTTATTTACAGAACTTAAAATCGTGTATTATAATTTAATAACCTCTGAAAACCGTCATGTAGCGGAAAAGTTATCGATATTTCGAGATTCTGATAGGGTGACGTTATACCGGAAGCATTAAAACGACTGTGCCGGTCAATAGAGAGCAGAAATTGACTCAATAAAAAAATATTTGAAATTTAAATGTACGGGTGCGATCATACCAGCACTAATGCACCGAATCCCATCAGAACTCCGCAGTTAAGCGTGCTTGGGCGAGAGTAGTACTAGGAAGGGTGACCTCCTGGAAAGGCCTCGTGTTGCACCTCTTTTACTTTTCTTTTTTTATCGCTGCAGTTATTTGCAGAAGTTAAAATCGTATATTATAATTTAATATTCTCTGAAAACCGTCATGTAGCGGAGAAGTTATCAATGTTTCGAGATTCTGATAGCGTGACGGTATACCATAAGCATTACAACGACTGTGCCTGTCAATAGAGAGCAGAAATTGACTCAATAAACAAATATTTGCAATTTAAATGTACGGGTGCGATCATACCAGCACTAATGCACCGAATCCCATCAGAACTCCGCAGTTAAGCGTGCTTGGGCGAGAGTAGTACTAGGAAGGGTGACCTCCTGGGAAGGCCTCTTGTTGCACCCCTTTTACTTTTCTTTTTTTATCGCTGCAGTTATTTGCAGAAGTTAAAATCGTGTATTATAATTTAATATTCTCTGAAAACCGTCATGTAGCGGAGAAGTTATCAATGTTTCGAGATTCTGATAGCGTGACGGTATGCCATAAGCATTACAACGACTGTGCCTGTCAATAGAGAGCAGAAATTGACTCAATAAAGAGATATTTGGTATTTAAATGTACGGGTGCGATCATACCAGCACTAATGCACCGGATGTCATCAAAACTCCGCAGTTAAGCGTGCTTGGACGAGAGTAGTACTAGGATGGGTGACCTCCTGGGAAGGCCTCGTGTTGCACCCTTTTTACTCTTTTTTTTTATCGCTGCAGTTATTCGCAGAAGTTAAAATCGTGTATTATAATTTATTATCCTCTGAAAACCGTCATGTAGCGGAAAAGTTATCGATGTTTCGAGATTCTGATAGCGTGACGGGATATCGGAAGCATTAAAACGACTGTGCCGGTCAATAGAGAGAAGAAATTGACTCAATAAAGAGATATTTGGAATTTAAATGTACGGGTGCGATCATACTAGCACTAATGCACCAGATCCCATCAGAACTCCGCAGTTAAGCGTGCTTGGGCGAGTGTAGTACTAGGAAGGGGGACCTCCTGGGAAGGCCTCGTGTTGCACCCTTTTTACACTTTTTTTTATCGCTGCAGTTATTTGCAGAAGTTAAAATCGTGTATTAAAATTAAATATTCTCTGAAAACCGTCATGTAGCGGAAAAGTTATCGATGTTTCGAGATTCTGATAGCGTGACGGTATACCGGAAGCATTACAACTACTGTGTCGGTCAATAGAGAGCAGAAATTGACTCAATAAAGAGATATTTGCTATTTAAATGTACGGGTGCGATCATACCAGCACTAATGCACCGGATCCCATCAGAACTCCGCAGATAAACGTGCTTGGGCGAGAGTGGTACTAGGATGGGTGACCTCCTAGGAAGGCCTCGTGTTGCACCCCTTTTACTTTTTTTTTATCGCTGCAGTTATTTACAGAACTTAAAATCGTGTATTATAATTTAATAACCTCTGAAAACCGTCATGTAGCGGAAAAGTTATCGATGTTTCGAGATTCTGATAGGGTGACGGTATACCGGAAGCATTAAAACGACTGTGCCGGTCAATAGAGAGCAGAAATTGACTCAATAAAAAAATATTTGAAATTTAAATGTACGGGTGCGATCATACCAGCACTAATGCACCGAATCCCATCAGAACTCCGCAGTTAAGCGTGCTTGGGCGAGAGTAGTACTAGGAAGGGTGACCTCCTGGAAAGGCCTCGTGTTGCACCCCTTTTACTTTTCTTTTTTTATCGCTGCAGTTATTTGCAGAAGTTAAAATCGTATATTATAATTTAATATTCTCTGAAAACCGTCATGTAGCGGAGAAGTTATCAATGTTTCGAGATTCTGATAGCGTGACGGTATACCATAAGCATTACAACGACTGTGCCTGTCAATAGAGAGCAGAAATTGACTCAATAAAGAGATATTTGGTATTTAAATGTACGGGTGCGATCATACCAGCACTAATGCACCGGATGTCATCAAAATTCCGCAGTAAAGCGTGCTTGGGCGAGAGTAGTACTAGGATGGGTGACCTCCTGTGAAGGCCTCGTGTTGCACCCTTTTTACTCTTTTTTTTTATCGCTGCAGTTATTCGCAGAAGTTAAAATCGTGTATTATAATTTATTATCCTCTGAAAACCGTCATGTAGCGGAAAAGTTATCGATGTTTCGAGATTCTGATAGCGTGACGGGATATCGGAAGCATTAAAACGACTGTGCCGGTCAATAGAGAGAAGAAATTGACTCAATAAAGAGATATTTGGAATTTAAATGTACGGGTGCGATCATACTAGCACTAATGCACCAGATTCCATCAGAACTCCGCAGTTAAGCGTGCTTGGGCGAGTGTAGTACTAGGAAGGGGGACCTCCTGGGAAGGCCTCGTGTTGCACCCTTTTTACACTTTTTTTTATCGCTGCAGTTATTTGCAGAAGTTAAAATCGTGTATTAAAATTTAATATTCTCTGAAAACCATCATGTAGCGGAAAAGTTATCGATGTTTCGAGATTCTGATAGCGTGACGGTATACCGGAAGCATTACAACTACTGTGTCGGTCAATAGAGAGCAGAAATTGACTCAATAAAGAGATATTTGCTATTTAAATGTACGGGTGCGATCATACCAGCACTAATGCACCGGATCCCATCAGAACTCCGCAGATAAACGTGCTTGGGCGAGAGTGGTACTAGGATGGGTGACCTCCTAGGAAGGCCTCGTGTTGCACCCCTTTTACTTTTTTTTTTATCGCTGCAGTTATTTACAGAACTTAAAATCGTGTATTATAATTTAATAACCTCTGAAAACCGTCATGTAGCGGAAAAGTTATCGATGTTTCGAGATTCTGATAGGGTGACGTTATACCGGAAGCATTAAAACGACTGTATCGGTCAATAGAGAGCAGAAATTGACTCAATAAAAAAATATTTGAAATTTAAATGTACGGGTGCGATCATACCAGCACTAATGCACCGAATCCCATCAGAACTCCGCAGTTAAGCGTGCTTGGGCGAGAGTAGTACTAGGAAGGGTGACCTCCTGGAAAGGCCTCGTGTTGCACCTCTTTTACTTTTCTTTTTTTATCGCTGCAGTTATTTGCAGAAGTTAAAATCGTATATTATAATTTAATATTCTCTGAAAACCGTCATGTAGCGGAGAAGTTATCAATGTTTCGAGATTCTGATAGCGTGACGGTATACCATAAGCATTACAACGACTGTGCCTGTCAATAGAGAGCAGAAATTGACTCAATAAAGAGATATTTGGTATTTAAATGTACGGGTGCGATCATACCAGCACTAATGCACCGGATGTCATCAAAATTCCGCAGTTAAGCGTGCTTGGGCAAGAGTAGTACTAGGATGGGTGACCTCCTGTGAAGGCCTCGTGTTGCACCCTTTTTACTCTTTTTTTTTATCGCTGCAGTTATTCGCAGAAGTTAAAATCGTGTATTATAATTTATTATCCTCTGAAAACCGTCATGTAGCGGAAAAGTTATCGATGTTTCGAGATTCTGATAGCGTGACGGGATATCGGAAGCATTAAAACGACTGTGCCGGTCAATAGAGAGAAGAAATTGACTCAATAAAGAGATATTTGGAATTTAAATGTACGGGTGCGATCATACTAGCACTAATGCACCAGATCCCATCAGAACTCCGCAGTTAAGCGTGCTTGGGCGAGTGTAGTACTAGGAAGGGGGACCTCCTGGGAAGGCCTCGTGTTGCACCCTTTTAACACTTTTTTTTATCGCTGCAGTTATTTGCAGAAGTTAAAATCGTGTATTAAAATTTAATATTCTCTGAAAACCATCATGTAGCGGAAAAG
Source organism: Agrostemma githago (assembly GCA_958450325.1). Lineage (NCBI taxonomy): Eukaryota > Viridiplantae > Streptophyta > Magnoliopsida > Caryophyllales > Caryophyllaceae > Agrostemma > Agrostemma githago. Next base: position 43,950,795 of record OY288252.1, read on the forward strand.
TTATCGATGTTTCGAGATTCTGATAGGGTGACGGTATACCGGAAGCATTACAACTACTGTGTCGGTCAATAGAGAGCAGAAATTGACTCAATAAAGAGATATTTGCTATTTAAATGTACGGGTGCGATCATACCAGCACTAATGCACCGGATCCCATCAGAACTCCGCAGATAAACGTGCTTGGGCGAGAGTGGTACTAGGATGGGTGACCTCCTAGGAAGGCCTCGTGTTGCACCCCTTTTACTTTTTTTTTATCGCTGCAGTTATTTATAGAACTTAAAATCGTGTATTATAATTTAATAACCTCTGAAAACCGTCATGTAGCGGAAAAGTTATCGATGTTTCGAGATTCTGATAGGGTGACGTTATACCGGAAGCATTAAAACGACTGTGCCGGTCAATAGAGAGTAGAAATTGACTCAATAAAAAAATATTTGAAATTTAAATGTACGGGTGCGATCATACCAGCACTAATGCACCGAATCCCATCAGAACTCCGCAGTTAAGCGTGCTTGGGCGAGAGTAGTACTAGGAAGGGTGACCTCCTGGAAAGGCCTCGTGTTGCACCCCTTTTACTTTTCTTTTTTTATCGCTGCAGTTATTTGCAGAAGTTAAAATCGTATATTATAATTTAATATTCTCTGAAAACCGTCATGTAGCGGAGAAGTTATCAATGTTTCGAGATTCTGATAGCGTGACGGTATACCATAAGCATTACAACGACTGTGCCTGTCAATAGAGAGCAGAAATTGACTCAATAAAGAGATATTTGGTATTTAAATGTACGGGTGCGATCATACCAGCACTAATGCACCGGATGTCATCAAAATTCCGCAGTTAAGCGTGCTTGGGCGAGAGTAGTACTAGGATGGGTGACCTCCTGTGAAGGCCTCGTGTTGCACCCTTTTTACTCTTTTTTTTTATCGCTGCAGTTATTCGCAGAAATTAAAATCGTGTATTATAATTTATTATCCTCTGAAAACCGTCATGTAGCGGAAAAGTTATCGATGTTTCGAGATTCTGATAGCGTGACGGGATACCGGAAGCATTAAAACGACTGTGCCGGTCAATAGAGAGAAGAAATTGACTCAATAAAGAGATATTTGGAATTTAAATGTACGGGTGCGATCATACTAGCACTAATGCACCAGATCCCATCAGAACTCCGCAGTTAAGCGTGCTTGGGCGAGTGTAGTACTAGGAAGGGGGACCTCCTGGGAAGGCCTCGTGTTGCACCCTTTTTACACTTTTTTTTATCGCTGCAGTTATTTGCAGAAGTTAAAATCGTGTATTAAAATTTAATATTCTCTGAAAACCGTCATGAAGCGGAAAAGTTATCGATGTTTGGAGATTCTGATAGCGTGACGGTATACCGGAAGCATTATAACTACTGTGTCGGTCAATAGAGAGCAGAAATTGACTCAATAAAGAGATATTTGCTATTTAAATGTACGGGTGCGATCATACCAGCACTAATGCACCGGATCCCATCAGAACTCCGCAGATAAACGTGCTTGGGCGAGAGTGGTACTAGGATGGGTGACCTCCTAGGAAGGCCTCGTGTTGCACCCCTTTTACTTTTTTTTTTATCGCTGCAGTTATTTACAGAACTTAAAATCGTGTATTATAATTTAATAACCTCTGAAAACCGTCATGTAGCGGAAAAGTTATCGATGTTTCGAGATTCTGATAGGGTGACGGTATACCGGAAGCATTAAAACGACTGTGCCGGTCAATAGAGAGCAGAAATTGACTCAATAAAAAAATATTTGAAATTTAAATGTACGGGTGCGATCATACCAGCACTAATGCACCGAATCCCATCAGAACTCCGCAGTTAAGCGTGCTTGGGCGAGAGTAGTACTAGGAAGGGTGACCTCCTGGAAAGGCCTCGTGTTGCACCCCTTTTACTTTTCTTTTTTTATCGCTGCAGTTATTTGCAGAAGTTAAAATCGTATATTATAATTTAATATTCTCTGAAAACCGTCATGTAGCGGAGAAGTTATCAATGTTTCGAGATTCTGATAGCGTGACGGTATACCATAAGCATTACAACGACTGTGCCTGTCAATAGAGAGCAGAAATTGACTCAATAAAGAGATATTTGGTATTTAAATGTACGGGTGCGATCATACCAGCACTAATGCACCGGATGTCATCAAAATTCCGCAGTTAAGCGTGCTTGGGCGAGAGTAGTACTAGGATGGGTGACCTCCTGTGAAGGCCTCGTGTTGCACACCTTTTACTTTTCTTTTTTTATCGCTGCAGTTATTTGCAGAAGTTAAAATCGTATATTATAATTTAATATTCTCTGAAAACCGTCATGTAGCGGAGAAGTTATCAATGTTTCGAGATTCTGATAGCGTGACGGTATACCATAAGCATTACAACGACTGTGCCTGTCAATAGAGAGCAGAAATTGACTCAATAAAGAGATATTTGGTATTTAAATGTACGGGTGCGATCATACCAGCACTAATGCACCGGATGTCATCAAAATTCCGCAGTTAAGCGTGCTTGGGCGAGAGTAGTACTAGGATGGGTGACCTCCTGTGAAGGCCTCGTGTTGCACCCTTTTTACTCTTTTTTTTTATCGCTGCAGTTATTCGCAGAAATTAAAATCGTGTATTATAATTTATTATCCTCTGAAAACCGTCATGTAGCGGAAAAGTTATCGATGTTTCGAGATTCTGATAGCGTGACGGGATACCGGAAGCATTAAAACGACTGTGCCGGTCAATAGAGAGAAGAAATTGACTCAATAAAGAGATATTTGGAATTTAAATGTACGGGTGCGATCATACTAGCACTAATGCACCAGATCCCATCAGAACTCCGCAGTTAAGCGTGCTTGGGCGAGTGTAGTACTAGGAAGGGGGACCTCCTGGGAAGGCCTCGTGTTGCACCCTTTTTACACTTTTTTTTATCGCTGCAGTTATTTGCAGAAGTTAAAATCGTGTATTAAAATTTAATATTCTCTGAAAACCGTCATGTAGCGGAAAAGTTATCGATGTTTCGAGATTCTGATAGCGTGACGGTATACCGGAAGCATTACAACTACTGTGTCGGTCAATAGAGAGCAGAAATTGACTCAATAAAGAGATATTTGCTATTTAAATGTACGGGTGCGATCATACCAGCACTAATGCACCGGATCCCATCAGAACTCCGCAGATAAACGTGCTTGGGCGAGAGTGGTACTAGGATGGGTGACCTCCTAGGAAGGCCTCGTGTTGCACCCCTTTTACCTTTTTTTTTATCGCTGCAGTTATTTACAGAACTTAAAATCGTGTATTATAATTTAATAACCTCTGAAAACCGTCATGTAGCGGAAAAGTTATCGATGTTTCGAGATTCTGATAGGGTGACGGTATACCGGAAGCATTAAAACGACTGTGCCGGTCAATAGAGAGCAGAAATTGACTCAATAAAAAAATATTTGAAATTTAAATGTACGGGTGCGATCATACCAGCACTAATGCACCGAATCCCATCAGAACTCCGCAGTTAAGCGTGCTTGGGCGAGAGTAGTACTAGGAAGGGTGACCTCCTGGAAAGGCCTCGTGTTGCACCCCTTTTACTTTTCTTTTTTTATCGCTGCAGTTATTTGCAGAAGTTAAAATCGTATATTATAATTTAATATTCTCTGAAAACCGTCATGTAGCGGAGAAGTTATCAATGTTTCGAGATTCTGATAGCGTGACGGTATACCAGAAGCATTATAACTACTGTGCCTGTCAATAGAGAGTAGAAATTGACTCAATAAAGAGATATTTGGTATTTAAATGTACGGGTGCGATCATACCAGCACTAATGCACCGGATGTCATCAAAACTCCGCAGTTAAGCGTGCTTGGGCGAGAGTAGTACTAGGATGGGTGACCTCCTGGGAAGGCCTCGTGTTGCACCCTTTTTACTCTTTTTTTTTATCGCTGCAGTTATTCGCAGAAGTTAAAATCGTGTATTATAATTTATTATCCTCTGAAAACCGTCATGTAGCGGAAAAGTTATCGATGTTTCGAGATTCTGATAGCGTGACGGGATACCGGAAGCATTAAAACGACTGTGCCGGTCAATAGAGAGAAGAAATTGACTCAATAAAGAGATATTTGGAATTTAAATGTACGGGTGCGATCATACTAGCACTAATGCACCAGATCCCATCAGAACTCCGCAGTTAAGCGTGCTTGGGCGAGTGTAGTACTAGGAAGGGGGACCTCCTGGGAAGGCCTCGTGTTGCACCCTTTTTACACTTTTTTTTATCGCTGCAGTTATTTGCAGAAGTTAAAATCGTGTATTAAAATTTAATACTCTGAAAACCGTCATGTAGCGGAAAAGTTATCGATGTTTCGAGATTCTGATAGCGTGACGGGATACCGGAAGCATTAAAACGACTGTGCCGGTCAATAGAGAGAAGAAATTGACTCAATAAAGAGATATTTGGAATTTAATGTACGGGTGCGATCATACCAGCACTAATGCACCGGATCCCATCAGAACTCCGCAGTTAAGCGTGCTTGGGCGAGAGTAGTACTAGGAAGGGTGACCTCCTGGGAAGGCCTCGTGTTGCACCCCTTTTACTTTTTTTTATCGCTGCAGTTATTTGTAGAAGTTAAAATCGTGTATTATAATTTAATAACCTCTGAAAACCGTCATGTAGCGGAAAAGTTATCGATGTTTCGAGATTCTGATAGGGTGACGGTATACCGGAAGCATTAAAACGACTGTGCCGGTCAATAGAGAGCAGAAATTGACTCAATAAACAAATATTTGAAATTTAAATGTACGGGTGCGATCATACCAGCACCAATGCACCGGATCCCATCAGAACTCCGCAGTTAAGCGTGCTTGGGCGAGTGTAGTACTAGGAAGGGGGACCTCCTGGGAAGGCCTCGTGTTGCACCCCTTTTACTTTTTTTTTTTTATCGTTGCAGTTATTTGCAGAAGTTAAAATCGTATATTATAGTTTAATATTCTCTGAAAACCGTCATGTAGCGGAGAAGTTATCAATGTTTCGAGATTCTGATAGCGTGACGGTATACCAGAAGCATTATAACGACTGTGCCTGTCAATAGAGAGTAGAAATTGACTCAATAAAGAGATATTTGGTATTTAAATGTACGGGTGCGATCATACCAGCACTAATGCACCGGATGTCATCAAAACTCCGCAGTTAAGCGTGCTTGGGCGAGAGTAGTACTAGGATGGGTGACCTCCTGGGAAGGCCTCGTGTTGCACCCTTTTTACTCTTTTTTTTTATCGCTGCAGTTATTCGCAGAAGTTAAAATCGTGTATTATAATTTATTATCCTCTGAAAACCGTCATGTAGCGGAAAAGTTATCGATGTTTCGAGATTCTGATAGCGTGACGGGATACCGGAAGCATTAAAACGACTGTGCCGGTCAATAGAGAGAAGAAATTGACTCAATAAAGAGATATTTGGAATTTAAATGTACGGGTGCGATCATACTAGCACTAATGCACCAGATCCCATCAGAACTCCGCAGTTAAGCGTGCTTGGGCGAGTGTAGTACTAGGAAGGGGGACCTCCTGGGAAGGCCTCGTGTTGCACCCTTTTTACACTTTTTTTATCGCTGCAGTTATTTGCAGAAGTTAAAATCGTGTATTAAAATTTAATACTCTGAAAACCGTCATGTAGCGGAAAAGTTATCGATGTTTCGAGATTCTGATAGCGTGACGGGATACCGGAAGCATTAAAACGACTGTGCCGGTCAATAGAGAGAAGAAATTGACTCAATAAAGAGATATTTGGAATTTAATGTACGGGTGCGATCATACCAGCACTAATGCACCGGATCCCATCAGAACTCCGCAGTTAAGCGTGCTTGGGCGAGAGTAGTACTAGGAAGGGTGACCTCCTGGGAAGGCCTCGTGTTGCACCCCTTTTACTTTTTTTTATCGCTGCAGTTATTTGTAGAAGTTAAAATCGTGTATTATAATTTAATAACCTCTGAAAACCGTCATGTAGCGGAAAAGTTATCGATGTTTCGAGATTCTGATAGGGTGACGGTATACCGGAAGCATTAAAACGACTGTGCTGGTCAATAGAGAGCAGAAATTGACTCAATAAACAAATATTTGAAATTTAAATGTACGGGTGCGATCATACCAGCACCAATGCACCGGATCCCATCAGAACTCCGCAGTTAAGCGAGCTTGGGCGAGTGTAGTACTAGGAAGGGGGACCTCCTGGGAAGGCCTCGTGTTGCACCCCTTTTACTTTTTTTTTTTATCGTTGCAGTTATTTGCAGAAGTTAAAATCGTGTATTATAATTTATTATCCTCTGAAAACCGTCATGTAGCGGAAAAGTTATCGATGTTTCGAGATTCTGATAGCGTGACGGGATACCGGAAGCATTAAAACGGCTGTGCCGGTCAATAGAGAGAAGAAATTGACTCAATAAAGAGATATTTGGAATTTAAATGTACGGGTGCGATCATACTAGCACTAATGCACCAGATCCCATCAGAACTCCGCAGTTAAGCGTGCTTGGGCGAGTGTAGTACTAGGAAGGGGGACCTCCTGGGAAGGCCTCGTGTTGCACCCTTTTTACACTTTTTTTATCGCTGCAGTTATTTGCAGAAGTTAAAATCGTGTATTAAAATTTAATATTCTGAAAACCGTCATGTAGCGGAAAAGTTATCGATGTTTCGAGATTCTGATAGCGTGACGGGATACCGGAAGCATTAAAACGACTGTGCCGGTCAATAGAGAGAAGAAATTGACTCAATAAAGAGATATTTGGAATTTAATGTACGGGTGCGATCATACCAGCACTAATGCACCGGATCCCATCAGAACTCCGCAGTTAAGCGTGCTTGGGCGAGAGTAGTACTAGGAAGGGTGACCTCCTGGGAAGGCCTCGTGTTGCACCCCTTTTACTTTTTTTTATCGCTGCAGTTATTTGTAGAAGTTAAAATCGTGTATTATAATTTAATAACCTCTGAAAACCGTCATGTAGCGGAAAAGTTATCGATGTTTCGAGATTCTGATAGGGTGACGGTATACCGGAAGCATTAAAACGACTGTGCCGGTCAATAGAGAGCAGAAATTGACTCAATAAACAAATATTTGAAATTTAAATGTACGGGTGCGATCATACCAGCACCAATGCACCGGATCCCATCAGAACTCCGCAGTTAAGCGAGCTTGGGCGAGTGTAGTACTAGGAAGGGGGACCTCCTGGGAAGGCCTCGTGTTGCACCCCTTTTACTTTTTTTTTTTATCGTTGCAGTTATTTGCAGAAGTTAAAATCGTATATTATAATTTAATATTCTCTGAAAACCGTCATGTAGCGGAGAAGTTATCAATGTTTCGAGATTCTGATAGCGTGACGGTATACCAGAAGCATTATAACGACTGTGCCTGTCAATAGAGAGTAGAAATTGACTCAATAAAGAGATATTTGGTATTTAAATGTACGGGTGCGATCATACCAGCACTAATGCACCGGATGTCATCAAAACTCCGCAGTTAAGCGTGCTTGGGCGAGAGTAGTACTAGGATGGGTGACCTCCTGGGAAGGCCTCGTGTTGCACCCTTTTTACTCTTTTTTTTTATCGCTGCAGTTATTCGCAGAAGTTAAAATCGTGTATTATAATTTATTATCCTCTGAAAACCGTCATGTAGCGGAAAAGTTATCGATGTTTCGAGATTCTGATAGCGTGACGGGATACCGGAAGCATTAAAACGACTGTGCCGGTCAATAGAGAGAAGATATTGACTCAATAAAGAGATATTTGGAATTTAAATGTACGGGTGCGATCATACTAGCACTAATGCACCAGATCCCATCAGAACTCCGCAGTTAAGCGTGCTTGGGCGAGTGTAGTACTAGGAAGGGGGACCTCCTGGGAAGGCCTCGTGTTGCACCCTTTTTAAACTTTTTTTTATCGCTGCAGTTATTTGCAGAAGTTAAAATCGTGTATTAAAATTTAATACTCTGAAAACCGGCATGTAGCGGAAAAGTTATCGATGTTTCGAGATTCTGATAGCGTGACGGGATACCGGAAGCATTAAAACGACTGTGCCGGTCAATAGAGAGAAGAAATTGACTCAATAAAGAGATATTTGGAATTTAATGTACGGGTGCGATCATACCAGCACTAATGCACCGGATCCCATCAGAACTCCGCAGTTAAGCGTGCTTGGGCGAGTGTAGTACTAGGAAGGGGGACCTCCTGGGAAGGCTTCGTGTTGCACCCCTTTTACTTTTTTTTTTTTTTTATCGTTGCAGTTATTTGCAGAAGTTAAAGTCGTGTATTATAATTTAATATTCTCTGAAAACCGTCATGTAGCGGAGAAGTTATCAATATTTCGAGATTCTGATAGCGTGACGGTATACCAAAAGCATTACAACGACTGTGCCTGTCAATAGAGAGCAGAAATTGACTCAACAAAGAGATATTTGGTATTTAAATGTACGGGTGCAATCATACCAGCACTAATGCACCGGATGTCATCAAAACTCCGCAGTTAAGCGTGCTTGGGCGAGAGTAGTACTAGGATGGGTGACCTCCTGGGAAGGCCACGTGTTGCACCCTATTTACTCTTTTTTTTTTTATCGCTGCAGTTATTCGCAGAAGTTAAAATCGTTTATTATAATTTATTATCCTCTGAAAACCGTCATGTAGCGGAAAAGTTATCGATGTTTCGAGATTCTGATAGCATGACGGGATACCGGAAGCATTAAAACGACTGTGCCGGTCAATAGAGAGAAGAAATTGACTCAATAAAGAGATATTTGGAATTTAAATGTACGGGTGCGATCATACTAGCACCAATGCACCGGATCCCATCAGAACTCCGCAGTTAAGCGTGCTTGGGCGAGTGTAGTACTAGGAAGGGGGACCTCCTGGGAAGGCCTCGTGTTGCACCCCTTTTACTTTTTTTTTTATCGTTGCAGTTATTTGCAGAAGTTAAAGTCGTGTATTATAATTTAATATTCTCTGAAAACCGTCATGTAGCGGAGAAGTTATCAATATTTCGAGATTCTGATAGCGTGACGGTATACCAAAAGCATTACAACGACTGTGCCTGTCAATAGAGAGCAGAAATTGACTCAATAAAGAGATATTTGGTATTTAAATGTACGGGTGCGATCATACCAGCACTAATGCACCGGATGTCATCAAAACTCCGCAGTTAAGCGTGCTTGGGCGAGAGTAGTACTAGGATGGGTGACCACCTGGGAAGGCCTCGTGTTGCAACCCTTTTACTTTTTTTTTATCGCTGCAGTTATTTGCAGAAGTTAAAATCGTGTATTATAATTTATTATCCTCTGAAAACCGTCATGTAGCGGAAAAGTTATCGATGTTTCGAGATTCTGATAGCGTGACGGGATACCGGAAGCATTAAAACGACTGTGCCGGTCAATAGAGAGCAGAAATTGACTCAATAAAGAGATATTTGGTATTTAAATGTACGGGTGCGATCATACCAGCACTAATGCACCGGATCCCATCAGAACTCCGCAGATAAACGTGCTTGGGCGAGAGTAGTACTAGGATGGGTGACCTCCTGAGAAGGCCTCGTGTTGCACCCCTTTTTCTTTTTTTTTTATCGCTGCAATTATTTACAGAACATAAAATCGTGTATTATAATTTAATAACCTCTGAAAACCGTCATGTAGCGGAAAAGTTATCGATGTTTCGAGATTCTGATAGGGTGACGTTATACCGGAAGCATTAAAACGACTGTGCCGGTCAATAGAGAGCAGAAATTGACTCAATAAACAAATATTTGCAATTTAAATGTACGGGTGCGATCATACCAGCACTAATGCACCGAATCCCATCAGAACTCCGCAGTTAAGCGTGCTTGGGCGAGAGTAGTACTAGGAAGGGGGACCTCCTGGGAAGGCCTCGTGTTGCACCCCTTTTACTTTTTTTTTTATCGTTGCAGTTATTTGCAGAAGTTAAAGTCGTGTATTATAATTTAATATTCTCTGAAAACCATCATGTAGCGGAGAAGTTATCAATATTTCGAGATTCTGATAGCGTGACGGTATACCAAAAGCATTACAACGACTGTGCCTGTCAATAGAGAGCAGAAATTGACTCAATAAAGAGATATTTGGTATTTAAATGTACGGGTGCGATCATACCAGCACTAATGCACCGGATGTCATCAAAACTCCGCAGTTAAGCGTGCTTGGGCGAGAGTAGTACTAGGATGGGTGACCACCTGGGAAGGCCTCGTGTTGCAACCCTTTTACTTTTTTTTTATCGCTGCAGTTATTTGCAGAAGTTAAAATCGTGTATTATAATTTATTATCCTCTGAAAACCGTCATGTAGCGGAAAAGTTATCGATGTTTCGAGATTCTGATAGCGTGACGGGATACCGGAAGCATTAAAACGACTGTGCCGGTCAATAGAGAGCAGAAATTGACTCAATAAAGAGATATTTGGTATTTAAATGTACGGGTGCGATCATACCAGCACTAATGCACCGGATCCCATCAGAACTCCGCAGATAAACGTGCTTGGGCGAGAGTAGTACTAGGATGGGTGACCTCCTGAGAAGGCCTCGTGTTGCACCCCTTTTTCTTTTTTTTTTATCGCTGCAATTATTTACAGAACATAAAATCGTGTATTATAATTTAATAACCTCTGAAAACCGTCATGTAGCGGAAATGTTATCGATGTTTCGAGATTCTGATAGGGTGACGGTATACCGGAAGCATTAAAACGAATGTGCCGGTCAATAGAGAGCAGAAATTGACTCAATAAACAAATATTTGCAATTTAAATGTACGGGTGCGATCATACCAGCACTAATGCACCGAATCCCATCAGAACTCCGCAGTTAAGCGTGCTTGGGCGAGAGTAGTACTAGGAAGGGTGACCTCCTGGGAAGGCCTCGTGTTGCACCCCTTTTACTTTTCTTTTTTTATCGCTGCAGTTATTTGCAGAAGTTAAAATCGTGTATTATAATTTAATATTCTCTGAAAACCGTCATGTAGCGGAGAAGTTATCAATGTTTCGAGATTCTGATAGCGTGACGGTATACCATAAGCATTACAACGACTGTGCCTGTCAATAGAGAGCAGAAATTGACTCAATAAAGAGATATTTGGTATTTAAATGTACGGGTGCGATCATACCAGCACTAATGCACCGGATGTCATCAAAACTCCGCAGTTAAGCGTGCTTGGGCGAGAGTAGTACTAGGATGGGTGACCTCCTGGGAAGGCCTCGTGTTGCACCCTTTTTACTCTTTTTTTTTATCGCTGCAGTTATTCGCAGAAGTTAAAATCGTGTATTTTAATTTATTATCCTCTGAAAACCGTCATGTAGCGGAAAAGTTATCGATGTTTCGAGATTCTGATAGCGTGACGGGATACCGGAAGCATTAAAACGACTGTGCCGGTCAATAGAGAGAAGAAATTGACTCAATAAAGAGATATTTGGAATTTAAATGTACGGGTGCGATCATACTAGCACTAATGCACCAGATCCCATCAGAACTCCGCAGTTAAGCGTGCATGGGCGAGTGTAGTACTAGGAAGGGGGACCTCCTGGGAAGGCCTCGTGTTGCACCCTTTTTACACTTTTTTTTATCGCTGCAGTTATTTGCAGAAGTTAAAATCGTGTATTAAAATTTAATATTCTCTGAAAACCGTCATGTAGCGGAAAAGTTATCGATGTTTCGAGATTCTAATAGCGTGACGGTATACCGGAAGCATTACAACGACTGTGTCGGTCAATAGAGAGCAGAAATTGACTCAATAAAGAGATATTTGCTATTTAAATGTACGGGTGCGATCATACCAGCACTAATGCACCGGATCCCATCAGAACTCCGCAGATAAACGTGCTAGGGCGAGAGTGGTACTAGGATGGGTGACCTCCTAGGAAGGCCTCGTGTTGCACCCCTTTTACTTTTTTTTTTATCGCTGCAGTTATTTACAGAACTTCAAATCGTGTATTATAATTTAATAACCTCTGAAAACCGTCATGTAGCGGAAAAGTTATCGATGTTTCGAGATTCTGATAGGGTGACGGTATACCGGAAGCATTAAAACGACTGTGCCGGTCAATAGAGAGCAGAAATTGACTCAATAAACAAATATTTGAAATTTAAATGTACGGGTGCGATCATACCAGCACTAATGCACCGAATCCCATCAGAACTCCGCAGTTAAGCGTGCTTGGGCGAGAGTAGTACTAGGAAGGGTGACCTCCTGGAAAGGCCTCGTGTTGCACCCCTTTTACTTTTCTTTTTTTATCGCTGCAGTTATTTGCAGAAGTTAAAATCGTGTATTATAATTTAATATTCTCTGAAAACCGTCATGTAGCGGAGAAGTTATCAATGTTTCGAGATTCTGATAGCGTGACGGTATACCAGAAGCATTACAACGACTGTGCCTGTCAATAGAGAGCAGAAATTGACTCAATAAAGAGATATTTGGTATTTAAATGTACGGGTGCGATCATACCAGCACTAATGCACCGGATGTCATCAAAACTCCGCAGTTAAGCGTGCTTGGGCGAGAGTAGTACTAGGATGGTTGACCTCCTGGGAAGGCCACGTGTTGCACCCTATTTACTCTTTTTTTTTATCGCTGCAGTTATTCGCAGAAGTTAAAATCGTGTATTATAATTTATTATCCTCTGAAAACCATCATGTAGCGGAAAAGTTATCGATGTTTCGAGATTCTGATAGCGTGACGGGATACCGGAAGCATTAAAACGACTGTGCCGGTCAATAGAGAGAAGAAATTGACTCAATAAAGAGATATTTGGAATTTAAATGTACGGGTGCGATCATACCAGCACTAATGCACCGGATCCCATCAGAACTCCGCAGTTAAGCGTGCTTGGGCGAGAGTAGTACTAGGAAGGGTGACCTCCTGGGAAGGCCTCGTGTTGCACCCCCTTTACTTTTTTTTTATCGCTGCAGTTATTTGTTGAAGTTAAAATCGTGTATTATAATTTATTATCCTCTGAAAACCGTCATGTAGCGGAAAAGTTATCGATGTTTCGAGATTCTGATAGCGTGACGGGATACCGGAAGCATTAAAACGACTGTGCCGGTCAATAGAGAGCAGAAATTGACTCAATAAACAAATATTTGCAATTTAAATGTACGGGTGCGATCATACCAGCACTAATGCACCGAATCCCATCAGAACTCCGCAGTTAAGCGTGCTTGGGCGAGAGTAGTACTAGGATGGGTGACCTCCTGAGAAGGCCTCGTGTTGCACCCCTTTTACTTTTTTTTTATCGCTGCAATTATTTACAGAACATAAAATCGTGTATTATAATTTAATAACCTCTGAAAACCGTCATGTAGCGGAAAAGTTATTGATGTTTCGAGATTCTGATAGGGTGACGGTATACCGGAAGCATTAAAACGACTGTGCCGGTCAATAGAGAGCAGAAATTGACTCAATAAACAAATATTTGCAATTTAAATGTACGGGTGCGATCATACCAGCACTAATGCACCGAATCCCATCAGAACTCCGCAGTTAAGCGTGCTTGGGCGAGAGTAGTACTAGGAAGGGTGACCTCCTGGGAAGGCCTCGTGTTGCACCCCTTTTACTTTTCTTTTTTTATCGCTGCAGTTATTCGCAGAACATAAAATCGTGTATTATAATTTAATATTCTCTTAAAACCGTCATGTAGCGGAGAAGTTACCAATGTTTCGAGATTCTGATAGGGTGACGGTATACCGGAAGCATTAAAACGACTGTGCCGGTCAATAGAGAGCAGAAATTGACTCAATAAACAAATATTTGAAATTTAAATGTACGGGTGCGATCATACCAGCACTAATGCACCGAATCCCATCAGAACTCCGCAGTTAAGCGTGCTTGGGCGAGAGTAGTACTAGGAAGGGTGACCTCCTGGAAAGGCCTCGTGTTGCACCCCTTTTACTTTTCTTTTTTTATCGCTGCAGTTATTTGCAGAAGTTAAAATCGTGTATTATAATTTAATATTCTCTGAAAACCGTCATGTAGCGGAGAAGTTATCAATGTTTCGAGATTCTGATAGCGTGACGGTATACCAGAAGCATTACAACGACTGTGCCTGTCAATAGAGAGCAGAAATTGACTCAATAAAGAGATATTTGGTATTTAAATGTACGGGTGCGATCATACCAGCACTAATGCACCGGATGTCATCAAAACTCCGCAGTTAAGCGTGCTTGGGCGAGAGTAGTACTAGGATGGTTGACCTCCTGGGAAGGCCACGTGTTGCACCCTATTTACTCTTTTTTTTTATCGCTGCAGTTATTCGCAGAAGTTAAAATCGTGTATTATAATTTATTATCCTCTGAAAACCATCATGTAGCGGAAAAGTTATCGATGTTTCGAGATTCTGATAGCGTGACGGGATACCGGAAGCATTAAAACGACTGTGCCGGTCAATAGAGAGAAGAAATTGACTCAATAAAGAGATATTTGGAATTTAAATGTACGGGTGCGATCATACCAGCACTAATGCACCGGATCCCATCAGAACTCCGCAGTTAAGCGTGCTTGGGCGAGAGTAGTACTAGGAAGGGTGACCTCCTGGGAAGGCCTCGTGTTGCACCCCCTTTACTTTTTTTTTATCGCTGCAGTTATTTGTTGAAGTTAAAATCGTGTATTATAATTTATTATCCTCTGAAAACCGTCATGTAGCGGAAAAGTTATCGATGTTTCGAGATTCTGATAGCGTGACGGGATACCGGAAGCATTAAAACGACTGTGCCGGTCAATAGAGAGCAGAAATTGACTCAATAAACAAATATTTGCAATTTAAATGTACGGGTGCGATCATACCAGCACTAATGCACCGAATCCCATCAGAACTCCGCAGTTAAGCGTGCTTGGGCGAGAGTAGTACTAGGATGGGTGACCTCCTGAGAAGGCCTCGTGTTGCACCCCTTTTACTTTTTTTTTATCGCTGCAATTATTTACAGAACATAAAATCGTGTATTATAATTTAATAACCTCTGAAAACCGTCATGTAGCGGAAAAGTTATTGATGTTTCGAGATTCTGATAGGGTGACGGTATACCGGAAGCATTAAAACGACTGTGCCGGTCAATAGAGAGCAGAAATTGACTCAATAAACAAATATTTGCAATTTAAATGTACGGGTGCGATCATACCAGCACTAATGCACCGAATCCCATCAGAACTCCGCAGTTAAGCGTGCTTGGGCGAGAGTAGTACTAGGAAGGGTGACCTCCTGGGAAGGCCTCGTGTTGCACCCCTTTTACTTTTCTTTTTTTATCGCTGCAGTTATTCGCAGAACATAAAATCGTGTATTATAATTTAATATTCTCTTAAAACCGTCATGTAGCGGAGAAGTTACCAATGTTTCGAGATTCTGATAGGGTGACGGTATACCGGAAGCATTAAAACGACTGTGCCGGTCAATAGAGAGCAGAAATTGACTCAATAAACAAATATTTGCAATTTAAATGTACGGGTGCGATCATACCAGCACTAATGCACCGAATCCCATCAGAACTCCGCAGTTAAGCGTGCTTGGGCGAGAGTAGTACTAGGAAGGGTGACCTCCTGGGAAGGCCTCGTGTTGCACCCCTTTTACTTTTCTTTTTTTATCGCTGCAGTTATTTGCAGAAGTTAAAATCGTGTATTATAATTTAATATTCTCTGAAAACCGTCATGTAGCGGAGAAGTTATCAATGTTTCGAGATTCTGATAGCGTGACGGTATACCATAAGCATTACAACGACTGTGCCTGTCAATAGAGAGCAGAAATTGACTCAATAAAGAGATATTTGGTATTTAAATGTACGGGTGCGATCATACCAGCACTAATGCACCGGATGTCATCAAAACTCCGCAGTTAAGCGTGCTTGGGCGAGAGTAGTACTAGGATGGGTGACCTCCTGAGAAGGCCTCGTGTTGCACCCCTTTTACTTTTTTTTTATCGCTGCAATTATTTACAAAACATAAAATCGTGTATTATAATTTAATAACCTCTGAAAACCGTCATGTAGCGGAAAAGTTATCGATGTTTCGAGATTCTGATAGGGTGACGGTATACCGGAAGCATTAAAACGACTGTGCCGGTCAATAGAGAGCAGAAATTGACTCAATAAACAAATATTTGCAATTTAAATGTACGGGTGCGATCATACCAGCACTAATGCACCGAATCCCATCAGAACTCCGCAGTTAAGCGTGCTTGGGCGAGAGTAGTACTAGGAAGGGTGACCTCCTGGGAAGGCCTCGTGTTGCACCCCTTTTACTTTTCTTTTTTTATCGCTGCAGTTATTCGCAGAACATAAAATCGTGTATTATAATTTAATATTCTCTTAAAACCGTCATGTAGCGGAGAAGTTACCAATGTTTCGAGATTCTGATAGGGTGACGGTATACCGGAAGCATTAAAACGACTGTGCCGGTCAATAGAGAGCAGAAATTGACTCAATAAACAAATATTTGCAATTTAAATGTACGGGTGCGATCATACCAGCACTAATGCACCGAATCCCATCAGAACTCCGCAGTTAAGCGTGCTTGGGCGAGAGTAGTACTAGGAAGGGTGACCTCCTGGGAAGGCCTCGTGTTGCACCCCTTTTACTTTTCTTTTTTTATCGCTGCAGTTATTTGCAGAAGTTAAAATCGTGTATTATAATTTAATATTCTCTGAAAACCGTCATGTAGCGGAGAAGTTATCAATGTTTCGAGATTCTGATAGCGTGACGGTATACCAGAAGCATTACAACGACTGTGCCTGTCAATAGAGAGCAGAAATTGACTCAATAAAGAGATATTTGGTATTTAAATGTACGGGTGCGATCATACCAGCACTAATGCACCGGATGTCATCAAAACTCCGCAGTTAAGCGTGCTTGGGCGAGAGTAGTACTAGGATGGTTGACCTCCTGGGAAGGCCACGTGTTGCACCCTATTTACTCTTTTTTTTTATCGCTGCAGTTATTCGCAGAAGTTAAAATCGTGTATTATAATTTATTATCCTCTGAAAACCATCATGTAGCGGAAAAGTTACCGATGTTTCGAGATTCTGATAGCGTGACGGGATACCGGAAGCATTAAAACGACTGTGCCGGTCAATAGAGAGAAGAAATTGACTCAATAAAGAGATATTTGGAATTTAAATGTACGGGTGCGATCATACCAGCACTAATGCACCGGATCCCATCAGAACTCCGCAGTTAAGCGTGCTTGGGCGAGAGTAGTACTAGGAAGGGTGACCTCCTGGGAAGGCCTCGTGTTGCACCCCCTTTACTTTTTTTTTATCGCTGCAGTTATTTGTTGAAGTTAAAATCGTGTATTATAATTTATTATCCTCTGAAAACCGTCATGTAGCGGAAAAGTTATCGATGTTTCGAGATTCTGATAGCGTGACGGGATACCGGAAGCATTAAAACGACTGTGCCGGTCAATAGAGAGCAGAAATTGACTCAATAAACAAATATTTGCAATTTAAATGTACGGGTGCGATCATACCAGCACTAATGCACCGAATCCCATCAGAACTCCGCAGTTAAGCGTGCTTGGGCGAGAGTAGTACTAGGATGGGTGACCTCCTGAGAAGGCCTCGTGTTGCACCCCTTTTACTTTTTTTTTTATCGCTGCAATTATTTACAGAACATAAAATCGTGTATTATAATTTAATAACCTCTGAAAACCGTCATGTAGCGGAAAAGTTATTGATGTTTCGAGATTCTGATAGGGTGACGGTATACCGGAAGCATTAAAACGACTGTGCCGGTCAATAGAGAGCAGAAATTGACTCAATAAACAAATATTTGCAATTTAAATGTACAGGTGCGATCATACCAGCACTAATGCACCGAATCCCATCAGAACTCCGCAGTTAAGCGTGCTTGGGCGAGAGTAGTACTAGGAAGGGTGACCTCCTGGGAAGGCCTCGTGTTGCACCCCTTTTACTTTTCTTTTTTTATCGCTGCAGTTATTCGCAGAACATAAAATCGTGTATTATAATTTAATATTCTCTTAAAACCGTCATGTAGCGGAGAAGTTACCAATGTTTCGAGATTCTGATAGGGTGACGGTATACCGGAAGCATTAAAACGACTGTGCCGGTCAATAGAGAGCAGAAATTGACTCAATAAACAAATATTTGCAATTTAAATGTACGGGTGCGATCATACCAGCACTAATGCACCGAATCCCATCAGAACTCCGCAGTTAAGCGTGCTTGGGCGAGAGTAGTACTAGGAAGGGTGACCTCCTGGGAAGGCCTCGTGTTGCACCCCTTTTACTTTTCTTTTTTTATCGCTGCAGTTATTTGCAGAAGTTAAAATCGTGTATTATAATTTAATATTCTCTGAAAACCGTCATGTAGCGGAGAAGTTATCAATGTTTCGAGATTCTGATAGCGTGACGGTATACCATAAGCATTACAACGACTGTGCCTGTCAATAGAGAGCAGAAATTGACTCAATAAAGAGATATTTGGTATTTAAATGTACGGGTGCGATCATACCAGCACTAATGCACCGGATGTCATCAAAACTCCGCAGTTAAGCGTGCTTGGGCGAGAGTAGTACTAGGATGGGTGACCTCCTGAGAAGGCCTCGTGTTGCACCCCTTTTACTTTTTTTTTATCGCTGCAATTATTTACAGAACATAAAATCGTGTATTATAATTTAATAACCTCTGAAAACCGTCATGTAGCGGAAAAGTTATCGATGTTTCGAGATTCTGATAGGGTGACGGTATACCGGAAGCATTAAAACGACTGTGCCGGTCAATAGAGAGCAGAAATTGACTCAATAAACAAATATTTGCAATTTAAATGTACGGGTGCGATCATACCAGCACTAATGCACCGAATCCCATCAGAACTCCGCAGTTAAGCGTGCTTGGGCGAGAGTAGTACTAGGAAGGGTGACCTCCTGGGAAGGCCTCGTGTTGCACCCCTTTTACTTTTCTTTTTTTATCGCTGCAGTTATTCGCAGAACATAAAATCGTGTATTATAATTTAATATTCTCTTAAAACCGTCATGTAGCGGAGAAGTTACCAATGTTTCGAGATTCTGATAGGGTGACGGTATACCGGAAGCATTAAAACGACTGTGCCGGTCAATAGAGAGCAGAAATTGACTCAATAAACAAATATTTGCAATTTAAATGTACGGGTGCGATCATACCAGCACTAATGCACCGAATCCCATCAGAACTCCGCAGTTAAGCGTGCTTGGGCGAGAGTAGTACTAGGAAGGGTGACCTCCTGGGAAGGCCTCGTGTTGCACCCCTTTTACTTTTCTTTTTTTATCGCTGCAGTTATTTGCAGAAGTTAAAATCGTGTATTATAATTTAATATTCTCTGAAAACCGTCATGTAGCGGAGAAGTTATCAATGTTTCGAGATTCTGATAGCGTGACGGTATACCATAAGCATTACAACGACTGTGCCTGTCAATAGAGAGCAGAAATTGACTCAATAAAGAGATATTTGGTATTTAAATGTACGGGTGCGATCATACCAGCACTAATGCACCGGATGTCATCAAAACTCCGCAGTTAAGCGTGCTTGGGCGAGAGTAGTACTAGGATGGGTGACCTCCTGGGAAGGCCACGTGTTGCACCCTATTTACTCTTTTTTTTTTATCGCTGCAGTTATTCGCAGAAGTTAAAATCGTGTATTATAATTTATTATCCTCTGAAAACCGTCATGTAGCGGAAAAGTTATCGATGTTTCGAGATTCTGATAGCGTGACGGGATACCGGAAGCATTAAAACGACTGTGCCGGTCAATAGAGAGAAGAAATTGACTCAATAAAGAGATATTTGGAATTTAAATGTACGGGTGCGATCATACCAGCACTAATGCACCGGATCCCATCAGAACTCCGCAGTTAAGCGTGCTTGGGCGAGAGTAGTACTAGGAAGGGTGACCTCCTGGGAAGGCCTCGTGTTTCACCCCTTTTACTTTTTTTTTTATCGCTGCAGTTATTTGCAGAACATAAAATCGTGTATTATAATTTAATATTCTCTGAAAACCGTCATGTAGCGGAGAAGTTATCAATGTTTCGAGATTCTGATAGGGTGACGGTATACCGGAAGCATTAAAACGACTGTGCCGGTCAATAGAGAGCAGAAATTGACTCAATAAACAAATATTTGCAATTTAAATGTACGGGTGCGATCATACCAGCACTAATGCACCGAATCCCATCAGAACTCCGCAGTTAAGCGTGCTTGGGCGAGAGTAGTACTAGGAAGGGTGACCTCCTGGGAAGGCCTCGTGTTGCACCCCTTTTACTTTTCTTTTTTTATCGCTGCAGTTATTTGCAGAAGTTAAAATCGTGTATTATAATTTAATATTCTTTGAAAACCGTCATGTAGCGGAGAAGTTATCAATGTTTCGAGATTCTGATAGCGTGACGGTATACCATAAGCATTACAACGACTGTGCCTGTCAATAGAGAGCAGAAATTGACTCAATAAAGAGATATTTGGTATTTAAATGTACGGGTGCGATCATACCAGCACTAATGCACCGGATGTCATCAAAACTCCGCAGTTAAGCGTGCTTGGGCGAGAGTAGTACTAGGATGGTTGACCTCCTGGGAAGGCCACGTGTTGCACCCTATTTACTCTTTTTTTTTATCGCTGCAGTTATTCGCAGAAGTTAAAATCGTGTATTATAATTTATTATCCTCTGAAAACCATCATGTAGCGGAAAAGTTATCGATGTTTCGAGATTCTGATAGCGTGACGGGATACCGGAAGCATTAAAACGACTGTGCCGGTCAATAGAGAGAAGAAATTGACTCAATAAAGAGATATTTGGAATTTAAATGTACGGGTGCGATCATACCAGCACTAATGCACCGGATCCCATCAGAACTCCGCAGTTAAGCGTGCTTGGGCGAGAGTAGTACTAGGAAGGGTGACCTCCTGGGAAGGCCTCGTGTTGCACCCCCTTTACTTTTTTTTTATCGCTGCAGTTATTTGTTGAAGTTAAAATCGTGTATTATAATTTATTATCCTCTGAAAACCGTCATGTAGCGGAAAAGTTATCGATGTTTCGAGATTCTGATAGCGTGACGGGATACCGGAAGCATTAAAACGACTGTGCCGGTCAATAGAGAGCAGAAATTGACTCAATAAACAAATATTTGCAATTTAAATGTACGGGTGCGATCATACCAGCACTAATGCACCGAATCCCATCAGAACTCCGCAGTTAAGCGTGCTTGGGCGAGAGTAGTACTAGGATGGGTGACCTCCTGAGAAGGCCTCGTGTTGCACCCCTTTTACTTTTTTTTTATCGCTGCAATTATTTACAGAACATAAAATCGTGTATTATAATTTAATAACCTCTGAAAACCGTCATGTAGCGGAAAAGTTATTGATGTTTCGAGATTCTGATAGGGTGACGGTATACCGGAAGCATTAAAACGACTGTGCCGGTCAATAGAGAGCAGAAATTGACTCAATAAACAAATATTTGCAATTTAAATGTACAGGTGCGATCATACCAGCACTAATGCACCGAATCCCATCAGAACTCCGCAGTTAAGCGTGCTTGGGCGAGAGTAGTACTAGGAAGGGTGACCTCCTGGGAAGGCCTCGTGTTGCACCCCTTTTACTTTTCTTTTTTTATCGCTGCAGTTATTCGCAGAACATAAAATCGTGTATTATAATTTAATATTCTCTTAAAACCGTCATGTAGCGGAGAAGTTACCAATGTTTCGAGATTCTGATAGGGTGACGGTATACCGGAAGCATTAAAACGACTGTGCCGGTCAATAGAGAGCAGAAATTGACTCAATAAACAAATATTTGCAATTTAAATGTACGGGTGCGATCATACCAGCACTAATGCACCGAATCCCATCAGAACTCCGCAGTTAAGCGTGCTTGGGCGAGAGTAGTACTAGGAAGGGTGACCTCCTGGGAAGGCCTCGTGTTGCACCCCTTTTACTTTTCTTTTTTTATCGCTGCAGTTATTTGCAGAAGTTAAAATCGTGTATTATAATTTAATATTCTCTGAAAACCGTCATGTAGCGGAGAAGTTATCAATGTTTCGAGATTCTGATAGCGTGACGGTATACCATAAGCATTACAACGACTGTGCCTGTCAATAGAGAGCAGAAATTGACTCAATAAAGAGATATTTGGTATTTAAATGTACGGGTGCGATCATACCAGCACTAATGCACCGGATGTCATCAAAACTCCGCAGTTAAGCGTGCTTGGGCGAGAGTAGTACTAGGATGGGTGACCTCCTGAGAAGGCCTCGTGTTGCACCCCTTTTACTTTTTTTTTATCGCTGCAATTATTTACAGAACATAAAATCGTGTATTATAATTTAATAACCTCTGAAAACCGTCATGTAGCGGAAAAGTTATCGATGTTTCGAGATTCTGATAGGGTGACGGTATACCGGAAGCATTAAAACGACTGTGCCGGTCAATAGAGAGCAGAAATTGACTCAATAAACAAATATTTGCAATTTAAATGTACGGGTGCGATCATACCAGCACTAATGCACCGAATCCCATCAGAACTCCGCAGTTAAGCGTGCTTGGGCGAGAGTAGTACTAGGAAGGGTGACCTCCTGGGAAGGCCTCGTGTTGCACCCCTTTTACTTTTCTTTTTTTATCGCTGCAGTTATTCGCAGAACATAAAATCGTGTATTATAATTTAATATTCTCTTAAAACCGTCATGTAGCGGAGAAGTTACCAATGTTTCGAGATTCTGATAGGGTGACGGTATACCGGAAGCATTAAAACGACTGTGCCGGTCAATAGAGAGCAGAAATTGACTCAATAAACAAATATTTGCAATTTAAATGTACGGGTGCGATCATACCAGCACTAATGCACCGAATCCCATCAGAACTCCGCAGTTAAGCGTGCTTGGGCGAGAGTAGTACTAGGAAGGGTGACCTCCTGGGAAGGCCTCGTGTTGCACCCCTTTTACTTTTCTTTTTTTATCGCTGCAGTTATTTGCAGAAGTTAAAATCGTGTATTATAATTTAATATTCTCTGAAAACCGTCATGTAGCGGAGAAGTTATCAATGTTTCGAGATTCTGATAGCGTGACGGTATACCATAAGCATTACAACGACTGTGCCTGTCAATAGAGAGCAGAAATTGACTCAATAAAGAGATATTTGGTATTTAAATGTACGGGTGCGATCATACCAGCACTAATGCACCGGATGTCATCAAAACTCCGCAGTTAAGCGTGCTTGGGCGAGAGTAGTACTAGGATGGGTGACCTCCTGGGAAGGCCACGTGTTGCACCCTATTTACTCTTTTTTTTTTATCGCTGCAGTTATTCGCAGAAGTTAAAATCGTGTATTATAATTTATTATCCTCTGAAAACCGTCATGTAGCGGAAAAGTTATCGATGTTTCGAGATTCTGATAGCGTGACGGGATACCGGAAGCATTAAAACGACTGTGCCGGTCAATAGAGAGAAGAAATTGACTCAATAAAGAGATATTTGGAATTTAAATGTACGGGTGCGATCATACCAGCACTAATGCACCGGATCCCATCAGAACTCCGCAGTTAAGCGTGCTTGGGCGAGAGTAGTACTAGGAAGGGTGACCTCCTGGGAAGGCCTCGTGTTTCACCCCTTTTACTTTTTTTTTTATCGCTGCAGTTATTTGCAGAACATAAAATCGTGTATTATAATTTAATATTCTCTGAAAACCGTCATGTAGCGGAGAAGTTATCAATGTTTCGAGATTCTGATAGGGTGACGGTATACCGGAAGCATTAAAACGACTGTGCCGGTCAATAGAGAGCAGAAATTGACTCAATAAACAAATATTTGCAATTTAAATGTACGGGTGCGATCATACCAGCACTAATGCACCGAATCCCATCAGAACTCCGCAGTTAAGCGTGCTTGGGCGAGAGTAGTACTAGGAAGGGTGACCTCCTGGGAAGGCCTCGTGTTGCACCCCTTTTACTTTTCTTTTTTTATCGCTGCAGTTATTTGCAGAAGTTAAAATCGTGTATTATAATTTAATATTCTTTGAAAACCGTCATGTAGCGGAGAAGTTATCAATGTTTCGAGATTCTGATAGCGTGACGGTATACCATAAGCATTACAACGACTGTGCCTGTCAATAGAGAGCAGAAATTGACTCAATAAAGAGATATTTGGTATTTAAATGTACGGGTGCGATCATACCAGCACTAATGCACCGGATGTCATCAAAACTCCGCAGTTAAGCGTGCTTGGGCGAGAGTAGTACTAGGATGGGTGACCTCCTGGGAAGGCCTCGTGTTGCACCCTTTTTACTCTTTTTTTTTATCGCTGCAGTTATTCGCAGAACTTAAAATCGTGTATTATAATTTATTATCCTCTGAAAACCGTCATGTAGCGGAAAAGTTATCGATGTTTCGAGATTCTGATAGCGTGACGGGATACCGGAAGCATTAAAACGACTGTGTCGGTCAATAGAGAGAAGAAATTGACTCAATAAAGAGATATTTGGAATTTAAATGTACGGGTGCGATCATACTAGCACTAATGCACCAGATCCCATCAGAACTCCGCAGTTAAGCGTGGTTGGGCGAGTGTAGTACTAGGAAGGGGGACCTCCTGGGAAGGCCTCGTGTTGAACCCTTTTTACACTTTTTTTTATCGCTGCAGTTATTTGCAGAAGTTAAAATCGTGTATTAAAATTTAATATTCTCTGAAAACCGTCATGTAGCGGAAAAGTTATCGATGTTTCGAGATTCTGATAGCGTGACGGTATACCGGAAGCATTACAACGACTGTGTCGGTCAATAGAGAGCAGAAATTGACTCAATAAAGAGAAATTTGCTATTTAAATGTACGGGTGCGATCATACCAGCACTAATGCACCGGATCCCATTAGAACTCCGCAGATAAACGTGCTTGGGCGAGAGTGGTACTAGGATGGGTGACCTCCTAGGAAGGCCTCGTGTTGCACCCCTTTTACTTTTTTTTTATCGCTGCAGTTATTTACAGAACTTCAAATCGTGTATTATAATTTAATAACCTCTGAAAACCGTCATGTAGCGGAAAAGTTATCGATGTTTCGAGATTCTGATAGGGTGACGGTATACTGGAAGCATTAAAACGACTGTGCCGGTCAATAGAGAGCAGAAATTGACTCAATAAACAAATATTTGAAATTTAAATGTACGGGTGCGATCATACCAGCACTAATGCACCGAATCCCATCAGAACTCCGCAGTTAAGCGTGCTTGGGCGAGAGTAGTACTAGGAAGGGTGACCTCCTGGAAAGGCCTCGTGTTGCACCCCTTTTACTTTTCTTTTTTTATCGCTGCTGTTATTTGCAGAAGTTAAAATCGTGTATTATAATTTAATATTCTCTGAAAACCGTCATGTAGCGGAGAAGTTATCAATGTTTCGAGATTCTGATAGCGTGACGGTATACCAGAAGCATTACAACGACTGTGCCTGTCAATAGAGAGCAGAAATTGACTCAATAAAGAGATATTTGGTATTTAAATGTACGGGTGCGATCATACCAGCACTAATGCACCGGATGTCATCAAAACTCCGCAGTTAAGCGTGCTTGGGCGAGAGTAGTACTAGGATGGTTGACCTCCTGGGAAGGCCACGTGTTGCACCCTATTTACTCTTTTTTTTTTATCGCTGCAGTTATTCGCAGAAGTTAAAATCGTGTATTATAATTTATTATCCTCTGAAAACCGTCATGTAGCGGAAAAGTTATCGATGTTTCGAGATTCTGATAGCGTGACGGGATACCGGAAGCATTAAAACGACTGTGCCGGTCAATAGAGAGAAGAAATTGACTCAATAAAGAGATATTTGGAATTTAAATGTACGGGTGCGATCATACCAGCACTAATGCACCGGATCCCATCAGAACTCCGCAGTTAAGCGTGCTTGGGCGAGAGTAGTACTAGGAAGGGTGACCTCCTGGGAAGGCCTCGTGTTGCACCCCCTTTACTTTTTTTTTATCGCTGCAGTTATTTGTTGAAGTTAAAATCGTGTATTATAATTTATTATCCTCTGAAAACCGTCATGTAGCGGAAAAGTTATCGATGTTTCGAGATTCTGATAGCGTGACGGGATACCGGAAGCATTAAAACGACTGTGCCGGTCAATAGAGAGAAGAAATTGACTCAATAAAGAGATATTTGGAATTTAAATGTACGGGTGCGATCATACTAGCACCAATGCACCGGATCCCATCAGAACTCCGCAGTTAAGCGTGCTTGGGCGAGTGTAGTACTAGGAAGGGGGACCTCCTGGGAAGGCCTCGTGTTGCACCCCTTTTACTTTTTTTTTATCGTTGCAGTTATTTGCAGAATTTAAAATCGTGTATTATATCTTAATATTCTCTGAAAACCGTCATGTAGCAGAGAAGTTATCAATATTTTGAGATTCTGATAGCGTGACGGTATACCAAAACCATTACAACGACTGTGCCTGTCAATAGAGAGCAGAAATTGACTCAATAAAGAGATATTTGGTATTTAAATGTACGGGTGCGATCATACCAGCACTAATGCACCGGATGTCATCAAAACTCCGCAGTTAAGCGTGCTTGGGCGAGAGTAGTACTAGGATGGGTGACCTCCTGGGAAGGCCTCGTGTTGCAAGACTTTTACTTTTTTTTTATCGCTGCAGATATTTGCAGAAGTTAAAATCGTGTATTATAATTTATTATCCTCTGAAAGCCGTCATGTAGCGGAAAAGTTATCGATGTTTCGAGATTCTGATAGCGTGACGGGATACCGGAAGCATTAAAACGACTGTGCCGGTCAATAGAGAGCAGAAATTGACTCAATAAAGAGATATTTGGTATTTAAATGTACTGGTGCGATCATACCAGCACTAATGCACCGGATCCCATCAGAACTCCGCAGATAAACGTGCTTGGGCGAGAGTAGTACTAGGATGGGTGACCTCCTGAGAAGGCCTCGTGTTGCACCCCTTTTACTTTTTTTTTATCGCTGCAATTATTTACAGAACATAAAATCGTGTATTATAATTTAATAACCTCTGAAAACCGTCATGTAGCGGAAAAGTTATCGATGTTTCGAGATTCTGATAGGGTGACGGTATACCGGAAGCATTAAAACGACTGTGCCGGTCAATAGAGAGCAGAAATTGACTCAATAAAGAGATATTTGGTATTTAAATGTACGGGTGCGATCATACCAGCACTAATGCACCGGATGTCATCAAAACTCCGCAGTTAAGCGTGCTTGGGCGAGAGTAGTACTAGGATGGGTGACCTCCTGGGAAGGCCTCGTGTTGCACCCTTTTTACTCTTTTTTTTATCGCTGCAGTTATTCGCAGAAGTTAAAATCGTGTATTATAATTTATTATCCTCTGAAAACCGTCATGTAGCGGAAAAGTTATCGATGTTTCGAGATTCTGATAGCTTGACGGGATACCGGAAGCATTAAAACGACTGTGCCGGTCAATAGAGAGCAGAAATTGACTCAATAAAGAGATATTTGGTATTTAAATGTACGGGTGCGATCATACCAGCACTAATGCACCGGATCCCATCAGAACTCCGCAGATAAACGTGCTTGGGCGAGAGTAGTACTAGGATGGGTGACCTCCTGAGAAGGCCTCGTGTTGCACCCCTTTTACTTTTTTTTTATCGCTGCAATTATTTACAGAACATAAAATCGTGTATTATAATTTAATAACCTCTGAAAACCGTCATGTCGCGGAAAAGTTATCGATGTTTCGAGATTCTGATAGGGTGACGGTATACCGGAAGCATTAAAACGACTGTGCCGGTCAATAGAGAGCAGAAATTGACTCAATAAACAAATATTTGCAATTTAAATGTACGGGTGCGATCATACCAGCACTAATGCACCGAATCCCATCAGAACTCCGCAGTTAATCGTGCTTGGGCGAGAGTAGTACAAGGAAGGGTGACCTCCTGGGATGGCCTCGTGTTGCACCCCTTTTACTTTTCTTTTTTTATCGCTGCAGTTATTTGCAGAAGTTAAAATCGTGTATTATAATTTAATATTCTCTGAAAACCGTCATGTAGCGGAGAAGTTATCAATGTTTCGAGATTCTGATAGCGTGACGGTATACCGGAAGCATTACAACGACTGTGTCGGTCAATAGAGAGCAGAAATTGACTCAATAAAGAGATATTTGCTATTTAAATGTACGGGTGCGATCATACCAGCACTAATGCACCGGATCCCATCAGAACTCCGCAGATAAACGTGCTTGGGCGAGAGTAGTACTAGGATGGGTGACCTCCTAGGAAGGCCTCGTGTTGCACCCTTTTTACTCTTTTTTTTTATCGCTGCAGTTATTCGCAGAAGTTAAAATCGTGTATTATAATTTATTATCCTCTAAAAACCGTCATGTAGCGGAAAAGTTATCGATGTTTCGAGATTCTGATAGCGTGACGGTATACCGGAAGCATTACAACGACTGTGTCGGTCAATAGAGAGAAGAAATTGACTCAATAAAGAGATATTTGGAATTTAAATGTACGGGTGCGATCATACCAGCACTAATGCACCGGATCCCATCAGAACTCCGCAGTTAAGCGTGCTTGGGCGAGAGTAGTACTAGGAAGGGTGACCTCCTGGGAAGGCCTCGTGTTGCACCCCCTTTACTTTTTTTTTATCGCTGCAGTTATTTGTTGAAGTTAAAATCGTGTATTATAATTTATTATCCTCTGAAAACCGTCATGTAGCGGAAAAGTTATCGATGTTTCGAGATTCTGATAGCGTGACGGGATACCGGAAGCATTAAAACGACTGTGCCGGTCAATAGAGAGAAGAAATTGACTCAATAAAGAGATATTTGGAATTTAAATGTACGGGTGCGATCATACTAGCACCAATGCACCGGATCCCATCAGAACTCCGCAGTTAAGCGTGCTTGGGCGAGTGTAGTACTAGGAAGGGGGACCTCCTGGGAAGGCCTCGTGTTGCACCCCTTTTACTTTTTTTTTATCGTTGCAGTTATTTGCAGAATTTAAAATCGTGTATTATATCTTAATATTCTCTGAAAACCGTCATGTAGCAGAGAAGTTATCAATATTTTGAGATTCTGATAGCGTGACGGTATACCAAAACCATTACAACGACTGTGCCTGTCAATAGAGAGCAGAAATTGACTCAATAAAGAGATATTTGGTATTTAAATGTACGGGTGCGATCATACCAGCACTAATGCACCGGATGTCATCAAAACTCCGCAGTTAAGCGTGCTTGGGCGAGAGTAGTACTAGGATGGGTGACCTCCTGGGAAGGCCTCGTGTTGCAAGACTTTTACTTTTTTTTTATCGCTGCAGATATTTGCAGAAGTTAAAATCGTGTATTATAATTTATTATCCTCTGAAAGCCGTCATGTAGCGGAAAAGTTATCGATGTTTCGAGATTCTGATAGCGTGACGGGATACCGGAAGCATTAAAACGACTGTGCCGGTCAATAGAGAGCAGAAATTGACTCAATAAAGAGATATTTGGTATTTAAATGTACTGGTGCGATCATACCAGCACTAATGCACCGGATCCCATCAGAACTCCGCAGATAAACGTGCTTGGGCGAGAGTAGTACTAGGATGGGTGACCTCCTGAGAAGGCCTCGTGTTGCACCCCTTTTACTTTTTTTTTATCGCTGCAATTATTTACAGAACATAAAATCGTGTATTATAATTTAATAACCTCTGAAAACCGTCATGTAGCGGAAAAGTTATCGATGTTTCGAGATTCTGATAGGGTGACGGTATACCGGAAGCATTAAAACGACTGTGCCGGTCAATAGAGAGCAGAAATTGACTCAATAAAGAGATATTTGGTATTTAAATGTACGGGTGCGATCATACCAGCACTAATGCACCGGATCCCATCAGAACTCCGCAGATAAACGTGCTTGGGCGAGAGTAGTACTAGGATGGGTGACCTCCTAGGAAGGCCTCGTGTTGCACCCTTTTTACTCTTTTTTTTTATCGCTGCAGTTATTCGCAGAAGTTAAAATCGTGTATTATAATTTATTATCCTCTAAAAACCGTCATGTAGCGGAAAAGTTATCGATGTTTCGAGATTCTGATAGCGTGACGGGATACCGGAAGCATTAAAACGACTGTGCCGGTCAATAGAGAGAATAAATTGACTCAATAAAGAGATATTTGGAATTTAAATGTACGGGTGCGATCATACTAGCACTAATGCACCAGATCCCATCAGAACTCCGCAGTTAAGCGTGCTTGGGCGAGTGTAGTACTAGGAAGGGGGACCTCCTGGGAAGGCCTCGTGTTGCACCCTTTTTACTCTTTTTTTTATCGCTGCAGTTATTTACAGAACATAAAATCGTGTATTATAATTTAATAACCTCTGAAAACCGTCATGTAGCGGAAAAGTTATCGATGTTTCGAGATTCTGATAGGGTGACGGTATACCGGAAGCATTAAAACGACTGTGCCGGTCAATAGAGAGCAGAAATTGACTCAATAAAGAGATATTTGGTATTTAAATGTACGGGTGCGATCATACCAGCACTAATGCACCGGATGTCATCAAAACTCCGCAGTTAAGCGTGCTTGGGCGAGAGTAGTACTAGGATGGGTGACCTCCTGGGAAGGCCTCGTGTTGCACCCTTTTTACTCTTTTTTTTATCGCTGCAGTTATTCGCAGAAGTTATAATCGTGTATTATAATTTATTATCCTCTGAAAACCGTCATGTAGCGGAAAAGTTATCGATGTTTCGAGATTCTGATAGCGTGACGGGATACCGGAAGCATTAAAACGACTGTGCCGGTCAATAGAGAGCAGATATTAACTCAATAAAGAGATATTTGGTATTTAAATGTACGGGTGCGATCATACCAGCACTAATGCACCGGATCCCATCAGAACTCCGCAGATAAACGTGCTTGGGCGAGAGTAGTACTAGGATGGGTGACCTCCTGGGAAGGCCTCGTGTTGCAACCCTTTTACTTTTTTTTTATCGCTGCAGTTATTTGCAGAAGTTAAAATCGTGTATTATAATTTAATATTCTCTGAAAACCGTCATGTAGCGGAAAAGTTATCGATGTTTCGAGATTCTGATAGCGTGTCGGTATACCGGAAGCATTACAACGACTGTGTCGGTCAATAGAGAGCAGAAATTGACTCAATAAAGAGATATTTGCTATTTAAATGTACGGGTGCGATCATACCAGCACTAAAGCACCGGATCCCATCAGAACTCCGCAGTTAAGCGTGCTTGGGCAAGAGTAGTACTAGGAAGGGTGACCTCCTGGGAAGGCCTCGTGTTGCAACCCATTTACTTTTTTTTATCGCTGCAGTTATTTGCAGAAGTTAAAATCGTGTATTATAATTTATTATCCTCTGAAAACCGTCATGTAGCGGAAAAGTAATCGATGTTTCGAGATTCTGATAGCATGACGGGATACTGGAAGCATTAAAACGACTGTGCTGGTCAACAGAGAGAAGAAATTGACTCAATAAGGAGATATAAGGAATTTAAATGTACGGGTGCGAACATACTAGCACTAATGCACCGGATCCCATCAGAACTCCGCAGTTAAGCGTGCTTGGGCGAGTGTAGTACTAGGAAGGGTGACCTCCTGGGAAGGCCTCGTGTTGCACCCTTTTTACTTTTTTTTTTATCCCTGCAGTTATTTGCAGAAGTTAAAATCGTGTATTAAAATTTAATATTCTCTGAAAACCTTCATGTAGCGGAAAAGTTATCGATGTTTCGAGATTTTGATAGCGTGACGGTATACCGGAAGCATTACAACGACTGTGCCGGTCAATAGAGAGAAGAAATTGACTCAATAAGGAGATATTTGGAATTTAAATGTACGGGTGCGATCATACTAGCACTAATGCACCAGATCCCATCAGAACTCCGCAGTTAAGCGTGCTTGGGCGAGTGTAGTACTAGGAAGGGGGACCTCCTTGGAAGGCCTCGTGTTGCACCCTTTTTACTCTCTTTTTTGTCGCTGCAGTTATTTGCAGAAGTTAAAATCGTGTATTAAAATTTAATATTCCCTGAAAACCGTCATGTAGCGGAAAAGTTATCGATATTTCGAGATTCTGATAGCGTGACGGTATACCGGAAGCATTACAACGACTGTGCCGGTCAATAGAGAGAAGAAATTGACTCAATAAAGAGATATTTGGTATTTAAATGTACGGGTGCGATCATACCAGCACTAATGCATCGGATCCCATCAGAACTCCGCAGATAAACGTGCTTGGGCGAGAGTAGTACTAGGATGGGTGACCTCCTAGGAAGGTCTCGTGTTGCACCCCTTTTACTTTTTTTTTTATCGCTGCAGTTATTTACAGAACTTAAAATCGTGTATTATAATTTAATAACCTCTGAAAACCGTCATGTAGCGGAAAAGTTATCGATGTTTCGAGATTCTGATAGGGTGACGGTATACCGGAAGCATTAAAACGACTGTGTCGGTCAATAGAGAGCAGAAATTGACTCAATAAAGAGATATTTGGTATTTAAATGTACGGGTGCGATCATACCAGCACTAATGCACCGGATGTCATCAAAACTCCGCAGTTAAGCGTGCTTGGGCGAGAGTAGTACTAGGATGGGTGACCTCCTGGGAAGGCCTCGTGTTGCACCCTTTTTACTCTTTTTTTTATCGCTGCAGTTATTCGCAGAAGTTATAATCGTGTATTATAATTTATTATCCTCTGAAAACCGTCATGTAGCGGAAAAGTTATCGATGTTTCGAGATTCTGATAGCGTGACGGGATACCGGAAGCATTAAAACGACTGTGCCGGTCAATAGAGAGAAGATATTGACTCAATAAAGAGATATTTGGTATTTAAATGTACGGGTGCGATCATACCAGCACTAATGCACCGGATCCCATCAGAACTCCGCAGATAAACGTGCTTGGGCGAGAGTAGTACTAGGATGGGTGACCTCCTGGGAAGGCCTCGTGTTGCAACCCTTTTACTTTTTTTTTATCGCTGCAGTTATTTGCAGAAGTTAAAATCGTGTATTATAATTTAATATTCTCTGAAAACCGTCATGTAGCGGAAAAGTTATCGATGTTTCGAGATTCTGATAGCGTGTCGGTATACCGGAAGCATTACAACGACTGTGTCGGTCAATAGAGAGCAGAAATTGACTCAATAAAGAGATATTTGCTATTTAAATGTACGGGTGCGATCATACCAGCACTAAAGCACCGGATCCCATCATAACTCCGCAGTTAAGCGTGCTTGGGCAAGAGTAGTACTAGGAAGGGTGACCTCCTGGGAAGGCCTCGTGTTGCAACCCATTTACTTTTTTTTATCGCTGCAGTTATTTGCAGAAGTTAAAATCGTGTATTATAATTTAT
This sequence comes from Agrostemma githago, assembly GCA_958450325.1. Lineage (NCBI taxonomy): Eukaryota > Viridiplantae > Streptophyta > Magnoliopsida > Caryophyllales > Caryophyllaceae > Agrostemma > Agrostemma githago. The sequence continues at coordinate 43,984,093 of OY288252.1, forward strand.
TATCCTCTGAAAACCGTCATGTAGCGGAAAAGTAATCGATGTTTCGAGATTCTGATAGCATGACGGGATACTGGAAGCATTAAAACGACTGTGCTGGTCAACAGAGAGAAGAAATTGACTCAATAAGGAGATATAAGGAATTTAAATGTACGGGTGCGAACATACTAGCACTAATGCACCGGATCCCATCAGAACTCCGCAGTTAAGCGTGCTTGGGCGAGTGTAGTACTAGGAAGGGTGACCTCCTGGGAAGGCCTCGTGTTGCACCCTTTTTACTCTTTTTTTTATCCCTGCAGTTATTTGCAGAAGTTAAAATCGTGTATTAAAATTTAATATTCTCTGAAAACCTTCATGTAGCGGAAAAGTTATCGATGTTTCGAGATTTTGATAGCGTGACGGTATACCGGAAGCATTACAACGACTGTGCCGGTCAATAGAGAGAAGAAATTGACTCAATAAGGAGATAATTGGAATTTAAATGTACGGGTGCGATCATACTAGCACTAATGCACCAGATCCCATCAGAACTCCGCAGTTAAGCGTGCTTGGGCGAGTGTAGTACTAGGAAGGGGGACCTCCTTGGAAGGCCTCGTGTTGCACCCTTTTTACTCTTTTTTTTGTCGCTGCAGTTATTTGCAGAAGTTAAAATCGTGTATTAAAATTTAATATTCCCTGAAAACCGTCATGTAGCGGAAAAGTTATCGATATTTCGAGATTCTGATAGCGTGACGGTATACCGGAAGCATTACAACGACTGTGCCGGTCAATAGAGAGAAGAAGTTGACTCAATAAAGAGATATTTGGTATTTAAATGTACGGGTGCGATCATACCAGCACTAATGCATCGGATCCCATCAGAACTCCGCAGATAAACGTGCTTGGGCGAGAGTAGTACTAGGATGGGTGACCTCCTAGGAAGGTCTCGTGTTGCACCCCTTTTACTTTTTTTTTTATCGCTGCAGTTATTTACAGAACTTAAAATCGTGTATTATAATTTAATAACCTCTGAAAACCGTCATGTAGCGGAAAAGTTATCGATGTTTCGAGATTCTGATAGTGTGACGGTATACCGGAAGCATTAAAACGACTGTGCCGGTCAATAGAGAGCAGAAATTGACTCAATAAACAGATATTTGCAATTTAAATGTACGGGTGCGATCATACCAGCACTAATGCACCGGATCCCATCAGAACTCCGCAGTTAAGCGTGCTTGGGCGAGAGTAGTACAAGGAAGGGTGACCTCCTGGGAAGGCCTCGTGTTGCACCCCTTTTACTTTTTTTTTATCGCTGCAGTTATTTGCAGAAGTTAAAATCGTGTATTATAATTTAATATTCTCTGAAAACCGTCATGTAGCGGAGAATTTATCAATATTTCGAGATTCTGATAGCGTGACGGTATACCAGAAGCATTACAACGACTGTGCCTGTCAATAGAGAGCAGAAATTGACTCAATAAAGAGATATTTGGAATTTAAATGTACGGGTGCGATCATACTAGCACTAATGCACCGGATCCCATCAGAACTCCGCAGTTAAGCGTGCTTGGGCGAGTGTAGTACTAGGAAGGGTGACCTCCTGGGAAGGCCTCGTGTTGCACCCTTTTTACTCTTTTTTTTATCGCTGCAGTTATTTGCAGAAGTTAAAATCGTGTATTAAAATTTAATATTCTCTGAAAACCTTCATGTAGCGGAAAAGTTATCGATGTTTCGAGATTCTGATAGCGTGACGGTATACCGGAAGCATTACAACGACTGTGCCGGTCAATAGAGAGAAGAAATTGACTCAATAAAGAGATATTTGGAATTTAAATGTACGGGTGCGATCATACTAGCACTAATGCACCACATCCCATCAGAACTCCGCAGTTAAGCGTGCTTGGGCGAGTGTAGTACTAGGAAGGGGGACCTCCTGGGAAGGCCTCGTGTTGCACCCTTTTTACTCTTTTTTTTATCGCTGCAGTTATTTGCAGAAGTTAAAATCGTGTATTAAAATTTAATATTCTCTGAAAACCGTCATGTAGCGAAAAAGTTATCGATGTTTCGAGATTCTGATAGCGTGTCGGTATACCGGAAGCATTACAACGACTGTGTCGGTCAATAGAGAGCAGAAATTGACTCAATAAAGAGATATTTGCTATTTAAATGTACGGGTGCGATCATACCAGCACTAATGCACCGGATCCCATCAGAACTCCGCAGATAAACGTGCTTGGGCGAGAGTAGTACTAGGATGGGTGACCTCCTAGGAAGGCCTCGTGTTGCACCCCTTTTACTTTTTTTTTTATCGCTGCAGTTATTTACAGAACTTAAAATCGTGTATTATAATTTAATAACCTCTGAAAACCGTCATGTAGCGGAAAAGTTATCGATGTTTCGAGATTCTGATAGTGTGACGGTATACCGGAAGCATTAAAACGACTGTGCCGGTCAATAGAGAGCAGAAATTGACTCAATAAACAGATATTTGCAATTTAAATGTACGGGTGCGATCATTCCAGCACTAATGCACCGGATCCCATCAGAACTCCGCAGTTAAGCGTGCTTGGGCGAGAGTAGTACTAGGAAGGGTGATCTCCTGGGAAGGCCTCGTGTTGCACCCCTTTTACTTTTTTTTTTTATCGCTGCAGTTATTTGCATAAGTTAAAATCGTGTATTATAATTTAATATTCTCTGAAAACCGTCATGTAGCGGAGAAATTATCAATATTTCGAGATTCTGATAGCGTGACGGTATACCAGAAGCATTACAACGACTGTGCCTGTCAATAGAGAGCAGAAATTGACTCAATAAAGAGATATTTGGTATTTAAATGTACGGGTGCGATCATACCCGCACTAATGCACCGGATGCCATCAAAACTCCGCAGTTAAGCGTGCTTGGGCGAGAGTAGTACTAGGATGGGTGACCTCCTGGGAAGGCCTCGTGTTGCAACCCTTTTACTTTTTTTTTTATCGCTGCAGTTATTTGCAGAAGTTAAAATCGTGTATTATAATTTAATATTCTCTGAAAACCGTCATGTAGCGGAGAAGTTATCAATGTTTCGAGATTCTGATAGTGTGACGGTATACCGGAAGCATTAAAACGACTGTGCCGGTCAATAGAGAGCAGAAATTGACTCAATAAACAAATATTTGCAATTTAAATGTACGGGTGGGATCATACCAGCACTAAAGCACCGGATCCCATCAGAACTACGCAGTTAAGCGTGCTTGGGCAAGAGTAGTACTAGGAAGGGTGACCTCCTGGGAAGGCCTCGTGTTGCACCCCTTTTACTTTTTTTTTTTTATCGCTGCAGTTATTTGCAGAAGTTAAAATCGTGTATTATAATTTAATATTCTCTGAAAACCGTCATGTAGCGGAGAAGTTATCAATATTTCGAGATTCTGATAGCGTGACGGTATACCAGAAGCATTACAACGACTGTGCCTGTCAATAGAGAGCAGAAATTGACTCAATAAAGAGATATTTGGTATTTAAATGTACGGGTGCGATCATACCCGCACTAATGCACCGGATGCCATCAAAACTCCGCAGTTAAGCGTGCTTGGGCGAGAGTAGTACTAGGATGGGTGACCTCCTGGGAAGGCCTCGTGTTGCAACCCTTTTACTTTTTTTTTATCGCTGCAGTTATTTGCAGAAGTTAAAATCGTGTATTATATATTAATATTCTCTGAAAACCGTCATGTAGCGGAGAAGTTATCAATGTTTCGAGATTCTGATAGTGTGACGGTATACCGGAAGCATTAAAACGACTGTGCCGGTCAATAGAGAGCAGAAATTGACTCAATAAACAAATATTTGCAATTTAAATGTACGGGTGGGATCATACCAGCACTAAAGCACCGGATCCCATCAGAACTACGCAGTTAAGCGTGCTTGGGCAAGAGTAGTACTAGGAAGGGTGACCTCCTGGGAAGGCCTCGTGTTGCACCCCTTTTACTTTTTTTTTATCGCTGCAGTTATTTGCAGAAGTTAAAATCGTGTATTATAATTTAATATTCTCTGAAAACCGTCATGTAGCGGAGAATTTATCAATATTTCGAGATTCTGATAGCGTGACGGTATACCAGAAGCATTACAACGACTGTGCCTGTCAATAGAGAGCAGAAATTGACTCAATAAAGAGATATTTGGAATTTAAATGTACGGGTGCGATCATACTAGCACTAATGCACCGGATCCCATCAGAACTCCGCAGTTAAGCGTGCTTGGGCGAGTGTAGTACTAGGAAGGGTGACCTCCTGGGAAGGCCTCGTGTTGCACCCTTTTTACTCTTTTTTTTATCGCTGCAGTTATTTGCAGAAGTTAAAATCGTGTATTAAAATTTAATATTCTCTGAAAACCTTCATGTAGCGGAAAAGTTAACGATGTTTCGAGATTCTGATAGCGTGACGGTATACCGGAAGCATTACAACGACTGTGCCGGTCAATAGAGAGAAGAAATTGACTCAATAAAGAGATATTTGGAATTTAAATGTACGGGTGCGATCATACTAGCACTAATGCACCACATCCCATCAGAACTCCGCAGTTAAGCGTGCTTGGGCGAGTGTAGTACTAGGAAGGGGGACCTCCTGGGAAGGCCTCGTGTTGCACCCTTTTTACTCTTTTTTTTATCGCTGCAGTTATTTGCAGAAGTTAAAATCGTGTATTAAAATTTAATATTCTCTGAAAACCGTCATGTAGCGAAAAAGTTATCGATGTTTCGAGATTCTGATAGCGTGTCGGTATACCGGAAGCATTACAACGACTGTGCCTGTCAATAGAGAGCAGAAATTGACTCAATAAACAAATATTTGCAATTTAAATGTACGGGTGGGATCATACCATCACTAAAGCACCGGATCCCATCAGAACTCCGCAGTTAAGCGTGCTTGGGCAAGAGTAGTACTAGGAAGGGTGACCTCCTGGGAAGGCCTCGTGTTGCACCCCTTTTACTATTTTTTTTTATCGCTGCAGTTATTTGCAGAAGTTAAAATCGTGTATTATAATTTAATATTCTCTGAAAACCGTCATGTAGCGGAGAAGTTATCAATATTTCGAGATTCTGATAGCGTGACGGTATACCAGAAGCATTACAACGACTGTGCCTGTCAATAGAGAGCAGAAATTGACTCAATAAAGAGATATTTGGTATTTAAATGTACGGGTGCGATCATACCCGCACTAATGCACCGGATGCCATCAAAACTCCGCAGTTAAGCGTGCTTGGGCGAGAGTAGTACTAGGATGGGTGACCTCCTGGGAAGGCCTCGTGTTGCAACCCTTTTACTTTTTTTTTTATCGCTGCAGTTATTTGCAGAAGTTAAAATCGTGTATTATAATTTAATATTCTCTGAAAACCGTCATGTAGCGGAGAAGTTATCAATGTTTCGAGATTCTGATAGTGTGACGGTATACCGGAAGCATTAAAACGACTGTGCCGGTCAATAGAGAGCAGAAATTGACTCAATAAACAAATATTTGCAATTTAAATGTACGGGTGGGATCATACCAGCACTAAAGCACCGGATCCCATCAGAACTACGCAGTTAAGCGTGCTTGGGCAAGAGTAGTACTAGGAAGGGTGACCTCCTGGGAAGGCCTCGTGTTGCACCCCTTTTACTTTTTTTTTTTTTATCGCTGCAGTTATTTGCAGAAGTTAAAATCGTGTATTATAATTTAATATTCTCTGAAAACCGTCATGTAGCGGAGAAGTTATCAATATTTCGAGATTCTGATAGCGTGACGGTATACCAGAAGCATTACAACGACTGTGCCTGTCAATAGAGAGCAGAAATTGACTCAATAAAGAGATATTTGGTATTTAAATGTACGGGTGCGATCATACCCGCACTAATGCACCGGATGCCATCAAAACTCCGCAGTTAAGCGTGCTTGGGCGAGAGTAGTACTAGGATGGGTGACCTCCTGGGAAGGCCTCGTGTTGCAACCCTTTTACTTTTTTTTTATCGCTGCAGTTATTTGCAGAAGTTAAAATCGTGTATTATATATTAATATTCTCTGAAAACCGTCATGTAGCGGAGAAGTTATCAATGTTTCGAGATTCTGATAGTGTGACGGTATACCGGAAGCATTAAAACGACTGTGCCGGTCAATAGAGAGCAGAAATTGACTCAATAAACAAATATTTGCAATTTAAATGTACGGGTGGGATCATACCAGCACTAAAGCACCGGATCCCATCAGAACTACGCAGTTAAGCGTGCTTGGGCAAGAGTAGTACTAGGAAGGGTGACCTCCTGGGAAGGCCTCGTGTTGCACCCCTTTTACTTTTTTTTTTTATCGCTGCAGTTATTTGCAGAAGTTAAAATCGTGTATTATAATTTAATATTCTCTGAAAACCGTCATGTAGCGGAGAAGTTATCAATATTTCGAGATTCTGATAGCGTGACGGTATACCAGAAGCATTATAACGACTGTGCCTGTCAATAGAGAGCAGAAATTGACTCATTAAAGAGATATTTGGTATTTAAATGTACGGGTGCGATCATACCCGCACTAATGCACCGGATGCCATCAAAACTCCGTAGTTAAGCGTGCTTGGGCGAGAGTAGTACTAGGATGGGTGACCTCCTGGGAAGGCCTCGTGTTGCAACCCTTTTACTTTTTTTTTATCGCTGCAGTTATTTGCAGAAGTTAAAATCGTGTATTATAATTTAATATTCTCTGAAAACCGTCATGTAGCGGAGAAGTTATCAATGTTTCGAGATTCTGATAGTGTGACGGTATACCGGAAACATTAAAACGACTGTGCCGGTCAATAGAGAGCAGAGATTGACTCAATAAACAAATATTTGCAATTTAAATGTACGGGTGGGATCATACCAGCACTAAAGCACCGGATCCCATCAGAACTTCGCAGTTAAGCGTGCTTGGGCAAGAGTAGTACTAGGAAGGGTGACCTCCTAGGTAGGCCTCGTGTTGCAACCCTTTTACTTTTTTTTTATCGCTGCAGTTATTTGCAGAAGTTAAAATCGTGTATTATAATTTATTATCCTCTGAAAACCATCATGTAGCGGAAAAGTAATCGATGTTTCGAGATTCTGATAGCGTGACGGGATACCGGAAGCATTAAAACGACTGTGCCGGTCAATAGAGAGAAGAAATTGACTCAATAAAGAGATATTTGGAATTTAAATGTACGGGTGCGATCATACCAGCACTAATGCACCGGATCCCATCAGAACTCCGCAGATAAACGTGCTTGGGCGAGAGTAGTACTAGGATGGGTGACCTCCTGGGAAGGCCTCGTGTTGCACCCTTTTTACTCTTTTTTTTATCGCTGCAGTTATTTGCAGAAGTTAAAATCGTGTATTAAAATTTAATATTCTCTGAAAACCTTCATGTACCGGAAAAGTTATCGATGTTTCGAGATTCTAATAGCGTGACGGTATACCGGAAGCATTACAACGACTGTGTCGGTCAATAGAGAGCAGAAATTGACTCAATAAAGAGATATTTGGTATTTAAATGTACGGGTGCGATCATACCAGCACTAATGCATCGGATCCCATCAGAACTCCGCAGATAAACGTGCTTGGGTGAGAGTAGTACTAGGATGGGTGACCTCCTGGGAAGGCCTCGTGTTGCACCCCTTTTACTTTTTTTTTTATTGCTGCAATTATTTACAGAACTTAAAATCGTGTATTATAATTTAATAACCTCTGAAAACCGTCATGTAGCGGAAAAGTTATCGATGTTTCGAGATTCTGATAGGGTGACGGTATACCGGAAGCATTAAAACGACTGTGCCGGTCAATAGAGAGCAGAAATTGACTCAATAAACAAATATTTGCAATTTAAATGTATGGGTGCGATCATACCAGCACTAATGCACCGAATCCCATCAGAACTCCGCAGTTAAGCGTGCTTGGGCGAGAGTAGTACTAGGAAGGGTGACCTCCCGGGAAGGCCTCGTGTTGCACCCCTTTTACTTTTCTTTTTTTATCGCTGCAGTTATTTGCAAAAGTTAAAATCGTGTATTATAATTTAATATTCTCTGAAAACCGTCATGTAGCGGAGAAGTTATCAATGTTTCGAGATTCTGATAGCGTGACGGTATACCAGAAGCATTACAACGACTGTGCCTGTCAATAGAGAGCAGAAATTGACTCAATAAAGAGATATTTGGTATTCAAATGTACGGGTGCGATCATACCAGCACTAATGCATCGGATCCCATCAGAACTCCGCAGATAAACGTGCTTGGGCGAGAGTAGTACTAGGATGGGTGACCTCCTAGGAAGGTCTCGTGTTGCACCCCTTTTACTTTTTTTTTTATCGCTGCAGTTATTTACAGAACTTAAAATCGTGTATTATAATTTAATAACCTCTGAAAACCGTCATGTAGCGGAAAAGTTATCGATGTTTCGAGATTCTGATAGGGTGACGGTATACCGGAAGCATTAAAACGACTGTGCCGGTCAATAGAGAGCAGATATTGACTCAATAAAGAGATATTTGGTATTTAAATGTACGGGTGCGATCATACCAGCACTAATGCACCGGATCCCATCAGAACTCCGCAGATAAACGTGCTTGGGCGAGAGTAGTACTAGGATGGGTGACCTCCTGGGAAGGCCTCGTGTTGCAACCCTTTTACTTTTTTTTTATCTCTGCAGTTATTTGCAGAAGTTAAAATCGTGTATTAAAATTTATTATCCTCTGAAAACCGTCATGTAGCGGAAAAGTTATCGATGTTTCGAGATTCTGATAGCGTGACGGGATACCGGAAGCATTAAAACGACTGTGCCGGTCAATAGAGAGAAGAAATTGACTCAATAAAGAGATATTTGGAATTTAAATGTACGGGTGCGATCATACTAGCACTAATGTACCAGATCCCATCAAAACTCCGCAGTTAAGCGTGCTTGGGCGAGTGTAGTACTAGGAAGGGGGACCTCCTTGGAAGGCCTCGTGTTGCACCCTTTTTACTCTTTTTTTTGTCGCTGCAGTTATTTGCAGAAGTTAAAATCGTGTATTAAAATTTAATATTCTCTGAAAACCGTCATGTAGCGGAAAAGTTATCGATGTTTCGAGATTCTGATAGGGTGACGGTATACCGGAAGCATTAAAACGACTGTGCCGGTCAATAGAGAGCAGAAATTGACTCAATAAAGAGATATTTGGTATTTAAATGTACGGGTGCGATCATACCAGCACTAATGCATCGGATCCCATCAGAACTCCGCAGATAAACGTGCTTGGGCGAGAGTAGTACTAGGATGGGTGACCTCCTAGGAAGGTCTCGTGTTGCACCCCTTTTACTTTTTTTTTATCGCTGCAGTTATTTACAGAACTTAAAATCGTGTATTATAATTTAATAACCTCTGAAAACCGTCATGTAGCGGAAAAGTTATCGATGTTTCGAGATTCTGATAGGGTGACGGTATACCGGAAGCATTAAAACGACTGTGCCGGTCAATAGAGAGCAGAAATTGACTCAATAAAGAGATATTTGGTATTTAAATGTACGGGTGCGATCATACCAGCACTAATGCACCGGATGTCATCAAAACTCCGCAGTTAAGCGTGCTTGGGCGAGAGTAGTACTAGGATGGGTGACCTCCTGGGAAGGCCTCGTGTTGCACCCTTTTTACTCTTTTTTTTATCGCTGCAGTTATTCGCAGAAGTTATAATCGTGTATTATAATTTATTATCCTCTGAAAACCGTCATGTAGCGGAAAAGTTATCGATGTTTCGAGATTCTGATAGCGTGACGGGATACCGGAAGCATTAAAACGACTGTGCCGGTCAATAGAGAGCAGATATTTACTCAATAAAGAGATATTTGGTATTTAAATGTACGGGTGCGATCATACCAGCACTAATGCACCGGATCCCATCAGAACTCCGCAGATAAACGTGCTTGGGCGAGAGTAGTACTAGGATGGGTGACCTCCTGGGAAGGCCTCGTGTTGCAACCCTTTTACTTTTTTTTTTATCTCTGCAGTTATTTGCAGAAGTTAAAATCGTGTATTATAATTTAATATTCTCTGAAAACCGTCATGTAGCGGAAAAGTTATCGATGTTTCGAGATTCTGATAGCGTGTCGGTATACCGGAAGCATTACAACGACTGTGTCGGTCAATAGAGAGCAGAAATTGACTCAATAAAGAGATATTTGCTATTTAAATGTACGGGTGCGATCATACCAGCACTAAAGCACCGGATCCCATCAGAACTCCGCAGTTAAGCGTGCTTGGGCAAGAGTAGTACTAGGAAGGGTGACCTCCTGGGAAGGCCTCGTGTTGCAACCCATTTACTTTTTTTTATCGCTGCAGTTATTTGCAGAAGTTAAAATCGTGTATTATAATTTATTATCCTCTGAAAACCGTCATGTAGCGGAAAAGTAATCGATGTTTCGAGATTCTGATAGCATGACGGGATACTGGAAGCATTAAAACGACTGTGCTGGTCAACAGAGAGAAGAAATTGACTCAATAAGGAGATATAAGGAATTTAAATGTACGGGTGCGAACATACTAGCACTAATGCACCGGATCCCATCAGAACTCCGCAGTTAAGCGTGCTTGGGCGAGTGTAGTACTAGGAAGGGTGACCTCCTGGGAAGGCCTCGTGTTGCACCCTTTTTACTCTTTTTTTTATCCCTGCAGTTATTTGCAGAAGTTAAAATCGTGTATTAAAATTTAATATTCTCTGAAAACCTTCATGTAGCGGAAAAGTTATCGATGTTTCGAGATTTTGATAGCGTGACGGTATACCGGAAGCATTACAACGACTGTGCCGGTCAATAGAGAGAAGAAATTGACTCAATAAAGAGATATTTGGAATTTAAATGTACGGGTGCGATCATACTAGCACTAATGCACCAGATCCCATCAGAACTCCGCAGTTAAGCGTGCTTGGGCGAGTGTAGTACTAGGAAGGGGGACCTCCTTGGAAGGCCTCGTGTTGCACCCTTTTTACTCTTTTTTTTGTCGCTGCAGTTATTTGCAGAAGTTAAAATCGTGTATTAAAATTTAATATTCCCTGAAAACCGTCATGTAGCGGAAAAGTTATCGATATTTCGAGATTCTGATAGCGTGACGGTATACCGGAAGCATTACAACGACTGTGCCGGTCAATAGAGAGAAGAAATTGACTCAATAAAGAGATATTTGGTATTTAAATGTACGGGTGCGATCATACCAGCACTAATGCATCGGATCCCATCAGAACTCCGCAGATAAACGTGCTTGGGCGAGAGTAGTACTAGGATGGGTGACCTCCTAGGAAGGTCTCGTGTTGCACCCCTTTTACTTTTTTTTTTATCGCTGCAGTTATTTACAGAACTTAAAATCGTGTATTATAATTTAATAACCTCTGAAAACCGTCATGTAGCGGAAAAGTTATCGATGTTTCGAGATTCTGATAGTGTGACGGTATACCGGAAGCATTAAAACGACTGTGCCGGTCAATAGAGAGCAGAAATTGACTCAATAAACAGATATTTGCAATTTAAATGTACGGGTGCGATCATACCAGCACTAATGCACCGGATCCCATCAGAACTCCGCAGTTAAGCGTGCTTGGGCGAGAGTAGTACAAGGAAGGGTGACCTCCTGGGAAGGCCTCGTGTTGCACCCCTTTTACTTTTTTTTTTTATCGCTGCAGTTATTTGCAGAAGTTAAAATCGTGTATTATAATTTAATATTCTCTGAAAACCGTCATGTAGCGGAGAATTTATCAATATTTCGAGATTCTGATAGCGTGACGGTATACCAGAAGCATTACAACGACTGTGCCTGTCAATAGAGAGCAGAAATTGACTCAATAAAGAGATATTTGGTATTTAAATGTACGGGAGCGATCATACCCGCACTAATGCACCGGATGCCATCAAAACTCCGCAGTTAAGCGTGCTTGGGCGAGAGTAGTACTAGGATGGGTGACCTCCTGGGAAGGCCTCGTGTTGCAACCCTTTTACTTTTTTTTTTATCGCTGCAGTTATTTGCAGAAGTTAAAATCGTGTATTATAATTTAATATTCTCTGAAAACCGTCATGTAGCGGAGAAGTTATCAATGTTTCGAGATTCTGATAGTGTGACGGTATACCGGAAGCATTAAAACGACTGTGCCGGTCAATAGAGAGCAGAAATTGACTCAATAAACAAATATTTGCAATTTAAATGTACGGGTGGGATCATACCAGCACTAAAGCACCGGATCCCATCAGAACTACGCAGTTAAGCGTGCTTGGGCAAGAGTAGTACTAGGAAGGGTGACCTCCTGGGAAGGCCTCGTGTTGCACCCCTTTTACTTTTTTTTTTTATCGCTGCAGTTATTTGCAGAAGTTAAAATCGTGTATTATAATTTAATATTCTCTGAAAACCGTCATGTAGCGGAGAATTTATCAATATTTCGAGATTCTGATAGCGTGACGGTATACCAGAAGCATTACAACGACTGTGCCTGTCAATAGAGAGCAGAAATTGACTCAATAAAGAGATATTTGGAATTTAAATGTACGGGTGCGATCATACTAGCACTAATGCACCGGATCCCATCAGAACTCCGCAGTTAAGCGTGCTTGGGCGAGTGTAGTACTAGGAAGGGTGACCTCCTGGGAAGGCCTCGTGTTGCACCCTTTTTACTCTTTTTTTTATCGCTGCAGTTATTTGCAGAAGTTAAAATCGTGTATTAAAATTTAATATTCTCTGAAAACCGTCATGTAGCGAAAAAGTTATCGATGTTTCGAGATTCTGATAGCGTGTCGGTATACCGGAAGCATTACAACGACTGTGTCGGTCAATAGAGAGCAGAAATTGACTCAATAAAGAGATATTTGCTATTTAAATGTACGGGTGCGATCATACCAGCACTAATGCACCGGATCCCATCAGAACTCCGCAGATAAACGTGCTTGGGCGAGAGTAGTACTAGGATGGGTGACCTCCTAGGAAGGCCTCGTGTTGCACCCCTTTTACTTTTTTTTTTATCGCTGCAGTTATTTACAGAACTTAAAATCGTGTATTATAATTTAATAACCTCTGAAAACCGTCATGTAGCGGAAAAGTTATCGATGTTTCGAGATTCTGATAGTGTGACGGTATACCGGAAGCATTAAAACGACTGTGCCGGTCAATAGAGAGCAGAAATTGACTCAATAAACAGATATTTGCAATTTAGATGTACGGGTGCGATCATTCCAGCACTAATGCACCGGATCCCATCAGAACTCCGCAGTTAAGCGTGCTTGGGCGAGAGTAGTACTAGGAAGGGTGATCTCCTGGGAAGGCCTCGTGTTGCACCCCTTTTACTTTTTTTTTTTTTTATCGCTGCAGTTATTTGCATAAGTTAAAATCGTGTATTATAATTTAATATTCTCTGAAAACCGTCATGTAGCGGAGAAGTTATCAATATTTCGAGATTCTGATAGCGTGACGGTATACCAGAAGCATTACAACGACTGTGCCTGTCAATAGAGAGCAGAAATTGACTCAATAAAGAGATATTTGGTATTTAAATGTACGGGAGCGATCATACCCGCACTAATGCACCGGATGCCATCAAAACTCCGCAGTTAAGCGTGCTTGGGCGAGAGTAGTACTAGGATGGGTGACCTCCTGGGAAGGCCTCGTGTTGCAACCCTTTTACTTTTTTTTTTATCGCTGCAGTTATTTGCAGAAGTTAAAATCGTGTATTATAATTTAATATTCTCTGAAAACCGTCATGTAGCGGAGAAGTTATCAATGTTTCGAGATTCTGATAGTGTGACGGTATACCGGAAGCATTAAAACGACTGTGCCGGTCAATAGAGAGCAGAAATTGACTCAATAAACAAATATTTGCAATTTAAATGTACGGGTGGGATCATACCAGCACTAAAGCACCGGATCCCATCAGAACTACGCAGTTAAGCGTGCTTGGGCAAGAGTAGTACTAGGAAGGGTGACCTCCTGGGAAGGCCTCGTGTTGCACCCCTTTTACTTTTTTTTTTTTATCGCTGCAGTTATTTGCAGAAGTTAAAATCGTGTATTATAATTTAATATTCTCTGAAAACCGTCATGTAGCGGAGAAGTTATCAATATTTCGAGATTCTGATAGCGTGACGGTATACCAGAAGCATTACAACGACTGTGCCTGTCAATAGAGAGCAGAAATTGACTCAATAAAGAGATATTTGGTATTTAAATGTACGGGTGCGATCATACCCGCACTAATGCACCGGATGCCATCAAAACTCCGCAGTTAAGCGTGCTTGGGCGAGAGTAGTACTAGGATGGGTGACCTCCTGGGAAGGCCTCGTGTTGCAACCCTTTTACTTTTTTTTTATCGCTGCAGTTATTTGCAGAAGTTAAAATCGTGTATTATAATTTAATATTCTCTGAAAACCGTCATGTAGCGGAGAAGTTATCAATGTTTCGAGATTCTAATAGTGTGACGGTATACCGGAAACATTAAAACGACTGTGCCGGTCAATAGAGAGCAGAGATTGACTCAATAAACAAATATTTGCAATTTAAATGTACGGGTGGGATCATACCAGCACTAAAGCACCGGATCCCATCAGAACTTCGCAGTTAAGCGTGCTTGGGCAAGAGTAGTACTAGGAAGGGTGACCTCCTAGGTAGGCCTCGTGTTGCAACCCTTTTACTTTTTTTTTTATCGCTGCAGTTATTTGCAGAAGTTAAAATCGTGTATTATAATTTATTATCCTCTGAAAACCGTCATGTAGCGGAAAAGTAATCGATGTTTCGAGATTCTGATAGCGTGACGGGATACCGGAAGCATTAAAACGACTGTGCCGGTCAATAGAGAGAAGAAATTGACTCAATAAAGAGATATTTGGAATTTAAATGTACGGGTGCGATCATACCAGCACTAATGCACCGGATCCCATCAGAACTCCGCAGATAAACGTGCTTGGGCGAGAGTAGTACTAGGATGGGTGACCTCCTGGGAAGGCCTCGTGTTGCACCCTTTTTACTCTTTTTTTTATCGCTGCAGTTATTTGCAGAAGTTAAAATCGTGTATTAAAATTTAATATTCTCTGAAAACCTTCATGTACCGGAAAAGTTATCGATGTTTCGAGATTCTAATAGCGTGACGGTATACCGGAAGCATTACAACGACTGTGTCGGTCAATAGAGAGCAGAAATTGACTCAATAAAGAGATATTTGGTATTTAAATGTACGGGTGCGATCATACCAGCACTAATGCATCGGATCCCATCAGAACTCCGCAGATAAACGTGCTTGGGTGAGAGTAGTACTAGGATGGGTGACCTCCTGGGAAGGCCTCGTGTTGCACCCCTTTTACTTTTTTTTTTATTGCTGCAATTATTTACAGAACTTAAAATCGTGTATTATAATTTAATAACATCTGAAAACCGTCATGTAGCGGAAAAGTTATCGATGTTTCGAGATTCTGATAGGGTGACGGTATACCGGAAGCATTAAAACGACTGTGCCGGTCAATAGAGAGCAGAAATTGACTCAATAAACAAATATTTGCAATTTAAATGTATGGGTGCGATCATACCAGCACTAATGCACCGAATCCCATCAGAACTCCGCAGTTAAGCGTGCTTGGGCGAGAGTAGTACTAGGAAGGGTGACCTCCCGGGAAGGCCTCGTGTTGCACCCCTTTTACTTTTCTTTTTTTATCGCTGCAGTTATTTGCAAAAGTTAAAATCGTGTATTATAATTTAATATTCTCTGAAAACCGTCATGTAGCGGAGAAGTTATCAATGTTTCGAGATTCTGATAGCGTGACGGTATACCAGAAGCATTACAACGACTGTGCCTGTCAATAGAGAGCAGAAATTGACTCAATAAAGAGATATTTGGTATTCAAATGTACGGGTGCGATCATACCAGCACTAATGCACCGGATGCCATCAAAACTCCGCAGTTAAGCGTGCTTGGGCGAGAGTAGTACTAGGATGGGTGACCTCCTGGGAAGGCCTCGTGTTGCAACCCTTTTACTTTTTTCTTTTTTTTATCGCTGCAGTTATTTGCAGAAGTTAAAATCGTGTATTATAATTTATTATCCTCTGAAAACCGTCATGTAGCGGAAAAGTTATCGATGTTTCGAGATTCTTATAGCGTGACGGGATACCGGAAGCATTAAAACGACTGTGCCGGTCAATAGAGAGAAGAAATTGACTCAATAAAGAGATATTTGGAATTTAAATGTACGGGTGCGATCATACTAGCACTAATGTACCAGATCCCATCAAAACTCCGCAGTTAAGCGTGCTTGGGCGAGTGTAGTACTAGGAAGGGGGACCTCCTTGGAAGGCCTCGTGTTGCACCCTTTTTACTCTTTTTTTTGTCGCTGCAGTTATTTGCAGAAGTTAAAATCGTGTATTAAAATTTAATATTCCCTGAAAACCGTCATGTAGCGGAAAAGTTATCGATGTTTCGAGATTCTGATAGCGTGACGGTATACCGGAAGCATTACAACGACTGTGCCGGTCAATAGAGAGAAGAAATTGACTCAATAAAGAGATATTTGGTATTTAAATGTACGGGTGCGATCATACCAGCACTAATGCATCGGATCCCATCAGAACTCCGCAGATAAACGTGCTTGGGCGAGAGTAGTACTAGGATGGGTGACCTCCTGGGAAGGCCTCGTGTTGCACCCCTTTTACTTTTTTTTTTATTGCTGCAATTATTTACAGAACTTAAAATCGTGTATTATAATTTAATAACCTCTGAAAACCGTCATGTAGCGGAAAAGTTATCGATGTTTCGAGATTCTGATAGGGTGACGGTATACCGGAAGCATTAAAACGACTGTGCCGGTCAATAGAGAGCAGAAATTGACTCAATAAACAAATATTTGCAATTTAAATGTATGGGTGCGATCATACCAGCACTAATGCACCGAATCCCATCAGAACTCCGCAGTTAAGCGTGCTTGGGCGAGAGTAGTACTAGGAAGGGTGACCTCCCGGGAAGGCCTCGTGTTGCACCCCTTTTACTTTTCTTTTTTTTATCGCTGCAGTTATTTGCAAAAGTTAAAATCGTGTATTATAATTTAATATTCTCTGAAAACCGTCATGTAGCGGAGAAGTTATCAATGTTTCGAGATTCTGATAGCGTGACGGTATACCAGAAGCATTACAACGACTGTGCCTGTCAATAGAGAGCAGAAATTGACTCAATAAAGAGATATTTGGTATTCAAATGTACGGGTGCGATCATACCAGCACTAATGCACCGGATGCCATCAAAACTCCGCAGTTAAGCGTGCTTGGGCGAGAGTAGTACTAGGATGGGTGACCTCCTGGGAAGGCCTCGTGTTGCAACCCTTTTACTTTTTTTTTTTTTTATCACTGCAGTTATTTGCAGAAGTTAAAATCGTGTATTACAATTTATTATCCTCTGAAAACCGTCATGTAGCGGAAAAGTTATCGATGTTTCGAGATTCTGATAGCGTGACGGGATACCGGAAGCATTAAAACGACTGTGCCTGTCAATAGAGAGAAGAAATTGACTCAATAAAGAGATATTTGGAATTTAAATGTACGGGTGCGATCATACTAGCACTAATGTACCAGATCCCATCAGAACTCCGCAGTTAAGCGTGCTTGGGCGAGTGTAGTACTAGGAAGGGGGACCTCCTTGGAAGGCCTCGTGTTGCACCCTTTTTACTCTTTTTTTTGTCGCTGCAGTTATTTGCAGAAGTTAAAATCGTGTATTAAAATTTAATATTCCCTGAAAACCGTCATGTAGCGGAAAAGTTATCGATGTTTCGAGATTCTGATAGCGTGACGGTATACCGGAAGCATTACAACGACTGTGTCGGTCAATAGAGAGAAGAAATTGACTCAATAAAGAGATATTTGGTATTTAAATGTACGGGTGCGATCATACCAGCACTAATGCATCGGATCCCATCAGAACTCCGCAGATAAACGTGCTTGGGCGAGAGTAGTACTAGGATGGGTGACCTCCTGGGAAGGCCTCGTGTTGCACCCCTTTTACATTTTTTTTTATTGCTGCAATTATTTACAGAACTTAAAATCGTGTATTATAATTTAATAACCTCTGAAAACCGTCATGTAGCGGAAAAGTTATCGATGTTTCGAGATTCTGATAGGGTGACGGTATACCGGAAGCATTAAAACGACTGTGCCGGTCAATAGAGAGCAGAAATTGACTCAATAAACAAATATTTGCAATTTAAATGTATGGGTGCGATCATACCAGCACTAATGCACCGAATCCCATCAGAACTCCGCAGTTAAGCGTGCTTGGGCGAGAGTAGTACTAGGAAGGGTGACCTCCCGGGAAGGCCTCGTGTTGCACAACTTTTACTTTTCTTTTTTTATCGCTGCAGTTATTTGCAAAAGTTAAAATCGTGTATTATAATTTAATATTCTCTGAAAACCGTCATGTAGCGGAGAAGTTATCAATGTTTCGAGATTCTGATAGCGTGACAGTATACCAGAAGCATTACAACGACTGTGCCTGTCAATAGAGAGCAGAAATTGACTCAATAAAGAGATATTTGGTATTTAAATGTACGGGTGCGATCATACCAGCACTAATGCACCGGATGCCATCAAAACTCCGCAGTTAAGCGTGCTTGGGCGAGAGTAGTACTAGGATGGGAGACCTCCTGGGAAGGCCTCGTGTTGCAACCCTTTTACTTTTTTTTTTTTTTTTTATCGCTGCAGTTATTTGCAGAAGTTAAAATCGTGTATTATAATTTATTATCCTCTGAAAACCGTCATGTAGCGGAAAAGTTATCGATGTTTCGAGATTCTGATAGCGTGACGGGATACCGGAAGCATTAAAACGACTGTGCCGGTCAATAGAGAGAAGAAATTGACTCATAAAAGAGATATTTGGAATTTAAATGTACGGGTGCTATCATACTAGCACTAATGTACCAGATCCCATCAGAACTCCGCAGTTAAGCGTGCTTGGGCGAGTGTAGTACTAGGAAGGGGGACCTCCTTGGAAGGCCTCGTGTTGCACCCTTTTTACTCTTTTTTTTGTCGCTGCAGTTATTTGCAGAAGTTAAAATCGTGTATTAAAATTTAATATTCCCTGAAAACCGTCATGTAGCGGAAAAGTTATCGATGTTTCGAGATTCTGATAGCGTGACGGTATACCGGAAGCATTACAACGACTGTGCCGGTCAATAGAGAGAAGAAATTGACTCAATAAAGAGATATTTGGAATTTAAATGTACGGGTGCGATCATACTAGCACTAATGCACCAGATCCCATCAGAACTCCGCAGTTAAGCGTGCTTGGGCGAGTGTAGTACTAGGAAGGGGGATCTCCTGGGAAGGCCTCGTGTTGCACCCTTTTTACTCTTTTTTTTATCGCTGCAGTTATTTGCAGAAGTTAAAATCGTGTATTAAAATTTAATATTCTCTGAAAACCGTCATGTAGCGAAAAATTTATCGATGTTTCGAGATTCTGATAGCGTGTCGGTATACCGGAAGCATTAAAACGACTGTGCCGGTCAATAGAGAGCAGAAATTGACTCAATAAACAGATATTTGCAATTTAAATGTACGGGTGCGATCATACGAGCACTAATGCACCGGATCCCATCAGAACTCCGCAGTTAAGCGTGCTTGGGCGAGAGTAGTACTAGGAAGGGTGATCTCCTGTGAAGGCCTCGTGTTGCACCCCTTTTACTATTTTTTTTTATCGCTGCAGTTATTTGCAGAAGTTAAAATCGTGTATTATAATTTAATATTCTCTGAAAACCGTCATGTAGCGGAGAAGTTATCAATATTTCGAGATTCTGATAGCGTGACGGTATACCAGAAGCATTACAACGACTGTGCCTGTCAATAGAGAGCAGAAATTGACTCAATAAAGAGATATTTGGTATTTAAATGTACGGGTGCGATCATACCCGCACTAATGCACCGGATGCCATCAAAACTCCGCAGTTAAGCGTGCTTGGGCGAGAGTAGTACTAGGATGGGTGACCTCCTGGGAAGGCCTCGTGTTGCAACCCTTTTACTTTTTTTTTATCGCTGCAGTTATTTGCAGAAGTTAAAATCGTGTATTATAATTTAATATTCTCTGAAAACCGTCATGTAGCGGAGAAGTTATCAATGTTTCGAGATTCTGATAGTGTGACGGTATACCGGAAGCATTAAAACGACTGTGCCGGTCAATAGAGAGCAGAAATTGACTCAATAAACAAATATTTGCAATTTAAATGTACGGGTGGGATCATACCAGCACTAAAGCACCGGATCCCATCAGAACTCCGCAGTTAAGCGTGCTTGGGCAAGAGTAGTACTAGGAAGGGTGACCTCCTGGGAAGGCCTCGTGTTGCACCCCTTTTACTTTTTTTTTTTTTATCGCTGCAGTTATTTGCAGAAGTTAAAATCGTGTATTATAATTTAATATTCTCTGAAAACCGTCATGTAGCGGAGAAGTTATTAATATTTCGAGATTCTGATAGCGTGACGGTATACCAGAAGCATTACAACGACTGTGCCTGTCAATAGAGAGCAGAAATTGACTCAATAAAGAGATATTTGGTATTTAAATGTACGGGTGCGATCATACCCGCACTAATGCACCGGATGCCATCAAAACTCCGCAGTTAAGCGTGCTTGGGCGAGAGTAGTACTAGGATGGGTGACCTCCTGGGAAGGCCTCGTGTTGCAACCCTTTTACTTTTTTTTTTATCGCTGCAGTTATTTGCAGAAGTTAAAATCGTGTATTATAATTTAATATTCTCTGAAAACCGTCATGTAGCGGAGAAGTTATCAATGTTTCGAGATTCTGATAGTGTGACGGTATACCGGAAGCATTAAAACGACTGTGCCGGTCAATAGAGAGCAGAAATTGACTCAATAAACAAATATTTGCAATTTAAATGTACGGGTGGGATCATACCAGCACTAAAGCACCGGATCCCATCAGAACACCGCAGTTAAGCGTGCTTGGGCAAGAGTAGTACTAGGAAGGGTGACCTCCTGGGAAGGCCTCGTGTTGCACCCCTTTTACTTTTTTTTTTTTATCGCTGCAGTTATTTGCAGAAGTTAAAATCGTGTATTATAATTTAATATTCTCTGAAAACCGTCATGTAGCGGAGAAGTTATCAATATTTCGAGATTCTGATAGCGTGACGGTATACCAGAAGCATTACAACGACTGTGCCTGTCAATAGAGAGCAGAAATTGACTCAATAAAGAGATATTTGGTATTTAAATGTACGGGTGCGATCATACCAGCACTAATGCACCGGATGCCATCAAAACTCCGCAGTTACGCGTGCTTGGGCGAGAGTAGTACTAGGATGGGTGACCTCCTGGGAAGGCCTCGTGTTGCAACCCTTTTACTTTTTTTTTTATCGCTGCAGTTATTTGCAGAAGTTAAAATCGTGTATTATAATTTAATATTCTCTGAAAACCGTCATGTAGCGGAGAAGTTATCAATGTTTCGAGATTCTGATAGTGTGACGGTATACCGGAAGCATTAAAACGACTGTGCCGGTCAATAGAGAGCAGAAATTGACTCAATAAACAAATATTTGCAATTTAAATGTACGGGTGGGATCATACCAGCACTAAAGCACCGGATCCCATCAGAACACCGCAGTTAAGCGTGCTTGGGCAAGAGTAGTACTAGGAAGGGTGACCTCCTGGGAAGGCCTCGTGTTGCACCCCTTTTACTTTTTTTTTTTTATCGCTGCAGTTATTTGCAGAAGTTAAAATCGTGTATTATAATTTAATATTCTCTGAAAACCGTCATGTAGCGGAGAAGTTATCAATATTTCGAGATTCTGATAGCGTGACGGTATACCAGAAGCATTACAACGACTGTGCCTGTCAATAGAGAGCAGAAATTGACTCAATAAAGAGATATTTGGTATTTAAATGTACGGGTGCGATCATACCAGCACTAATGCACCGGATGCCATCAAAACTCCGCAGTTACGCGTGCTTGGGCGAGAGTAGTACTAGGATGGGTGACCTCCTGGGAAGGCCTCGTGTTGCAACCCTTTTACTTTTTTTTTTATCGCTGCAGTTATTTGCAGAAGTTAAAATCGTGTATTATAATTTAATATTCTCTGAAAACCGTCATGTAGCGGAGAAGTTATCAATGTTTCGAGATTCTGATAGTGTGACGGTATACCGGAAGCATTAAAACGACTGTGCCGGTCAATAGAGAGCAGAAATTGACTCAATAAACAAATATTTGCAATTTAAATGTACGGGTGGGATCATACCATCACTAAAGCACCGGATCCCATCAGAACTCCGCAGTTAAGCGTGCTTGGGCAAGAGTAGTACTAGGAAGGGTGACCTCCTGGGAAGGCCTCGTGTTGCACCCCTTTTACTATTTTTTTTTATCGCTGCAGTTATTTGCAGAAGTTAAAATCGTGTATTATAATTTAATATTCTCTGAAAACCGTCATGTAGCGGAGAAGTTATCAATATTTCGAGATTCTGATAGCGTGACGGTATACCAGAAGCATTACAACGACTGTGCCTGTCAATAGAGAGCAGAAATTGACTCAATAAAGAGATATTTGGTATTTAAATGTACGGGTGCGATCATACCAGCACTAATGCACCGGATGCCATCAAAACTCCGCAGTTACGCGTGCTTGGGCGAGAGTAGTACTAGGATGGGTGACCTCCTGGGAAGGCCTCGTGTTGCAACCCTTTTACTTTTTTTTTTATCGCTGCAGTTATTTGCAGAAGTTAAAATCGTGTATTATAATTTAATATTCTCTGAAAACCGTCATGTAGCGGAGAAGTTATCAATGTTTCGAGATTCTGATAGTGTGACGGTATACCGGAAGCATTAAAACGACTGTGCCGGTCAATAGAGAGCAGAAATTGACTCAATAAACAAATATTTGCAATTTAAATGTACGGGTGGGATCATACCAGCACTAAAGCACCGGATCCCATCAGAACTCCGCAGTTAAGCGTGCTTGGGCAAGAGTAGTACTAGGAAGGGTGACCTCCTGGGAAGGCCTCGTGTTGCACCCCTTTTACTATTTTTTTTTATCGCTGCAGTTATTTGCAGAAGTTAAAATCGTGTATTATAATTTAATATTCTCTGAAAACCGTCATGTAGCGGAGAAGTTATCAATATTTCGAGATTCTGATAGCGTGACGGTATACCAGAAGCATTACAACGACTGTGCCTGTCAATAGAGAGAAGAAATTGACTCAATAAAGAGATATTTGGAATTTAAATGTACGGGTGCGATCATACCAGCACTAATGCACCGGATCCCATCAGAACTCCGCAGATAAACGTGCTTGGGCGAGAGTTGTACTAGGATGGGTGACCTCCTGGGAAGGCCTCGTGTTGCACCCTTTTTACTCTTTTTTTTATCGCTGCAGTTATTTGCAGAAGTTAAAATCGTGTATTAAAATTTAATATTCTCTGAAAACCTTCATGTGGCGGAAAAGTTATCGATGTTTCGAGATTCTGATAGCGTGACGGTATACCGGAAGCATTACAACGACTGTGCCGGTCAATAGAGAGCAGAAATTGACTCAATAAAGAGATATTTGGTATTTAAATGTACGGGTGCGATCATACCAGCACTAATGCACCGGATCCCATCAGAACTCCGCAGATAAACGTGCTTGGGCGAGAGTAGTACTAGGATGGGTGACCTCCTGGGAAGGCCTCGTGTTGCACCCCTTTTACTTTTTTTTTTATTGATGCAATTATTTACAGAACTTAAAATCGTGTATTATAATTTAATAACCTCTGAAAACCGTCATGTAGCGAAAAAGTTATCGATGTTTCGAGATTCTGATAGGGTGACGGTATACCGGAAGCATTAAAACGACTGTGCCGGTCAATAGAGAGCAGAAATTGACTCAATAAACAAATATTTGCAATTTAAATGTACGGGTGCGATCATACCAGCACTAATGCACCGAATCCCATCTGAACTCCGCAGTTAAGCGTGCTTGGGCGAGAGTAGTACTAGGAAGGGTGACCTCCCGGGAAGGCCTCGTGTTGCACCCCTTTTACTTTTCTTTTTTTATCGCTGCAGTTATTTGCAGAAGTTAAAATCGTGTATTATAATTTAATATTCTCTGAAAACTGTCATGTAGCGGAGAAGTTATCAATGTTTCGAGATTCTGATAGCGTGACGGTATACCAGAAGCATTACAACGACTGTGCCGGTCAATAGAGAGCAGAAATTGACTCAATAAACAAATATTTGCAATTTAAATGTACGGGTGGGATCATACCAGCACTAAAGCACCGGATCCCATCAGAACTCCGCAGTTAAGCGTGCTTGGGCAAGAGT
The DNA here is from genome assembly GCA_958450325.1 of Agrostemma githago. Lineage (NCBI taxonomy): Eukaryota > Viridiplantae > Streptophyta > Magnoliopsida > Caryophyllales > Caryophyllaceae > Agrostemma > Agrostemma githago. Next base: position 44,008,334 of record OY288252.1, read on the forward strand.
AGTACTAGGAAGGGTGACCTCCTGGGAAGGCCTCGTGTTGCACCCTTTTACTCTTTTTTTTATCGCTGCAGTTATTTGCAGAAGTTAAAATCGTGTATTATAATTTCTTATCCTCTGAAAACCGTCATGTAGCGGAAAAGTAATCGATGTTTCGAGATTCTGATAGCGTGACGGGATACCGGAAGCATTAAAACGACTGTGCCTGTCAATAGAGAGCAGAAATTGACTCAATAAAGAGATATTTGGTATTTAAATGTACGGGTGCGATCATACCCGCACTAATGCACCGGATGCCATCAAAACTCCGCAGTTAAGCGTGCTTGGGCGAGAGTAGTACTAGGATGGGTGACCTCCTGGGAAGGCCTCGTGTTGCAACCCTTTTACTTTTTTTTTTATCGCTGCAGTTATTTGCAGAAGTTAAAATCGTGTATTATAATTTAATATTCTCTGAAAACCGTCATGTAGCGGAGAAGTTATCAATGTTTCGAGATTCTGATAGTGTGACGGTATACCGGAAGCATTAAAACGACTGTGCCGGTCAATAGAGAGCAGAAATTGACTCAATAAACAAATATTTGCAATTTAAATGTACGGGTGGGATCATACCAGCACTAAAGCACCGGATCCCATCAGAACACCGCAGTTAAGCGTGCTTGGGCAAGAGTAGTACTAGGAAGGGTGACCTCCTGGGAAGGCCTCGTGTTGCACCCCTTTTACTTTTTTTTTTTTATCGCTGCAGTTATTTGCAGAAGTTAAAATCGTGTATTATAATTTAATATTCTCTGAAAACCGTCATGTAGCGGAGAAGTTATCAATATTTCGAGATTCTGATAGCGTGACGGTATACCAGAAGCATTACAACGACTGTGCCTGTCAATAGAGAGCAGAAATTGACTCAATAAAGAGATATTTGGTATTTAAATGTACGGGTGCGATCATACCAGCACTAATGCACCGGATGCCATCAAAACTCCGCAGTTACGCGTGCTTGGGCGAGAGTAGTACTAGGATGGGTGACCTCCTGGGAAGGCCTCGTGTTGCAACCCTTTTACTTTTTTTTTTATCGCTGCAGTTATTTGCAGAAGTTAAAATCGTGTATTATAATTTAATATTCTCTGAAAACCGTCATGTAGCGGAGAAGTTATCAATGTTTCGAGATTCTGATAGTGTGACGGTATACCGGAAGCATTAAAACGACTGTGCCGGTCAATAGAGAGCAGAAATTGACTCAATAAACAAATATTTGCAATTTAAATGTACGGGTGGGATCATACCAGCACTAAAGCACCGGATCCCATCAGAACACCGCAGTTAAGCGTGCTTGGGCAAGAGTAGTACTAGGAAGGGTGACCTCCTGGGAAGGCCTCGTGTTGCACCCCTTTTACTTTTTTTTTTTTATCGCTGCAGTTATTTGCAGAAGTTAAAATCGTGTATTATAATTTAATATTCTCTGAAAACCGTCATGTAGCGGAGAAGTTATCAATATTTCGAGATTCTGATAGCGTGACGGTATACCAGAAGCATTACAACGACTGTGCCTGTCAATAGAGAGCAGAAATTGACTCAATAAAGAGATATTTGGTATTTAAATGTACGGGTGCGATCATACCAGCACTAATGCACCGGATGCCATCAAAACTCCGCAGTTACGCGTGCTTGGGCGAGAGTAGTACTAGGATGGGTGACCTCCTGGGAAGGCCTCGTGTTGCAACCCTTTTACTTTTTTTTTTATCGCTGCAGTTATTTGCAGAAGTTAAAATCGTGTATTATAATTTAATATTCTCTGAAAACCGTCATGTAGCGGAGAAGTTATCAATGTTTCGAGATTCTGATAGTGTGACGGTATACCGGAAGCATTAAAACGACTGTGCCGGTCAATAGAGAGCAGAAATTGACTCAATAAACAAATATTTGCAATTTAAATGTACGGGTGGGATCATACCATCACTAAAGCACCGGATCCCATCAGAACTCCGCAGTTAAGCGTGCTTGGGCAAGAGTAGTACTAGGAAGGGTGACCTCCTGGGAAGGCCTCGTGTTGCACCCCTTTTACTATTTTTTTTTATCGCTGCAGTTATTTGCAGAAGTTAAAATCGTGTATTATAATTTAATATTCTCTGAAAACCGTCATGTAGCGGAGAAGTTATCAATATTTCGAGATTCTGATAGCGTGACGGTATACCAGAAGCATTACAACGACTGTGCCTGTCAATAGAGAGCAGAAATTGACTCAATAAAGAGATATTTGCTATTTAAATGTACGGGTGCGATCATACCATCACTAATGCACCGGATCCCATCAGAACTCCGCAGATAAACGTGCTTGGGCGAGAGTTGTACTAGGATGGGTGACCTCCTGGGAAGGCCTCGTGTTGCACCCTTTTTACTCTTTTTTTTATCGCTGCAGTTATTTGCAGAAGTTAAAATCGTGTATTAAAATTTAATATTCTCTGAAAACCTTCATGTGGCGGAAAAGTTATCGATGTTTCGAGATTCTGATAGCGTGACGGTATACCGGAAGCATTACAACGACTGTGCCGGTCAATAGAGAGCAGAAATTGACTCAATAAAGAGATATTTGGTATTTAAATGTACGGGTGCGATCATACCAGCACTAATGCACCGGATCCCATCAGAACTCCGCAGATAAACGTGCTTGGGCGAGAGTAGTACTAGGATGGGTGACCTCCTGGGAAGGCCTCGTGTTGCACCCCTTTTACTTTTTTTTTTATTGATGCAATTATTTACAGAACTTAAAATCGTGTATTATAATTTAATAACCTCTGAAAACCGTCATGTAGCGAAAAAGTTATCGATGTTTCGAGATTCTGATAGGGTGACGGTATACCGGAAGCATTAAAACGACTGTGCCGGTCAATAGAGAGCAGAAATTGACTCAATAAACAAATATTTGCAATTTAAATGTACGGGTGCGATCATACCAGCACTAATGCACCGAATCCCATCTGAACTCCGCAGTTAAGCGTGCTTGGGCGAGAGTAGTACTAGGAAGGGTGACCTCCCGGGAAGGCCTCGTGTTGCACCCCTTTTACTTTTCTTTTTTTATCGCTGCAGTTATTTGCAGAAGTTAAAATCGTGTATTATAATTTAATATTCTCTGAAAACCGTCATGCAGCGGAGAAGTTATCAATGTTTCGAGATTCTGATAGCGTGACGGTATACCAGAAGCATTACAACGACTGTGCCTGTCAAAAGAGAGCAGAAATTGACTCAATAAAGAGATATTTGGTATTTAAATGTACGGGTACGATCATACCAGCACTAATGCACCGGATGCCATCAAAATTCCGCAGTTAAGCGTGCTTGGGCGAGAGTAGTACTAGGATGGGTGACCTCCTGAGAAGGCCTCGTGTTGCAACCCTTTTACTTTTTTTTTTATCGCTGCAGTTATTTGCAGAAGTTAAAATCGTGTATTATAATTTATTATCCTCTGAAAACCGTCATGTAGCGGAAAAGTTATCGATGTTTCGAGATTCTGATAGCGTGACGGGATACCGGAAGCATTAAAACAACTGTGCCGGTCAATAGAGAGAAGAAATTGACTCAATAAAGAGATATTTGGTATTTAAATGTACGGGTGCGATCATACCAGCACTAATGCACCGGATCCCATCAGAACTCCGCAGATAAACGTGCTTGGGCGAGAGTAGTACTAGGATGGGTGACCTCCTGGGAAGGCCTCGTGTTGCACCCTTTTTACTCTTTTTTTTATCGCTGCAGTTATTTGCAGAAGTTAAAATCGTGTATTAAAATTTAATATTCTCTGAAAACCTTCATGTAGCGGAAAAGTTATCGATGTTTCGAGATTCTGATAGCGTGACGGTATACCGGAAGCATTACAACGACTGTGCCGGTCAATAGAGAGCAGAAATTGACTCAATAAAGAGATATTTGGAATTTAAATGTACGGGTGCGATCATACCAGCACTAATGCACCGGATCCCATCAGAAATCCGCAGATAAACGTGCTTGGGCGAGAGTAGTACTAGGATGGGTGACCTCCTGGGAAGGCCTCGTGTTGCACCCCTTTTACTTTTTTTTTTTATTGATGCAATTATTTACAGAACTTAAAATCGTGTATTATAATTTAATAACCTCTGAAAACCGTCATGTAGAGAAAAAGTTATCAATGTTTCGAGATTCTGATAGGGTGACGTTATACCGGAAGCATTAAAACGACTGTGCCGGTCAATAGAGAGCAAAAATTGACTCAATAAACAAATATTTGCAATTTAAATGTACGGGTGCGATCATACCAGCACTAATGCACCGAATCCCATCAGAACTCCGCAGTTAAGCGTGCTTGGGCGAGAGTAGTACTAGGAAGGGTGACCTCCCGGGAAGGCCTCGTGTTGCACCCCTTTTACTTTTCTTTTTTTATCGCTGCAGTTATTTGCAGAAGTTAAAATCGTGTATTATAATTTAATATTCTCTGAAAACCGTCATGCAGCGGAGAAGTTATCAATGTTTCGAGATTCTGATAGCGTGACGGTATACCAGAAGCATTACAACGACTGTGCCTGTCAAAAGAGAGCAGAAATTGACTCAATAAAGAGATATTTGGTATTTAAATGTACGGGTACGATCATACCAGCACTAATGCACCGGATGCCATCAAAACTCCGCAGTTAAGCGTGCTTGGGCGAGAGTAGTACTAGGATGGGTGACCTCCTGGGAAGGCCTCGTGTTGCAACCCTTTTACTTTTTTTTTTATCGCTGCAGTTATTTGCAGAAGTTAAAATCGTGTATTATAATTTATTATCCTCTGAAAACCGTCATGTAGCGGAAAAGTTATCGATGTTTCGAGATTCTGATAGCGTGACGGGATACCGGAACCATTAAAACAACTGTGCCGGTCAATAGAGAGAAGAAATTGACTCAATAAAGAGATATTTGGAATTTAAATGTACGGGTGCGATCATACTAGCACTAATGTACCAGATCCCATCAGAACTCCGCAGTTAAGCGTGCTTGGGCGAGTGTAGTACTAGGAAGGGGGACCTCCTTGGAAGGCCTCGTGTTGCACCCTTTTTACTCTTTTTTTTGTCGCTGCAGTTATTTGCAGAAGTTAAAATCGTGTATTAAAATTTAATATTCCCTGAAAACCGTCATGTAGCGGAAAAGTTATCGATGTTTCGAGATTCTGATAGGGTGACGGTATACCGGAAGCATTAAAACGACTGTGCCGGTCAATAGAGAGCAGAAATTGACTCAATAAACAAATATTTGCAATTTAAATGTACGGGTGCGATCATACCAGCACTAATGCACCGAATCCCATCAGAACTCCGCAGTTAAGCGTGCTTGGGCGAGAGTAGTACTAGGAAGGGTGACCTCCCGGGAAGGCCTCGTGTTGCACCCCTTTTACTTTTCTTTTTTTATCGCTGCAGTTATTTGCAGAAGTTAAAATCGTGTATTATAATTTAATATTCTCTGAAAACCGTCATGCAGCGGAGAAGTTATCAATGTTTCGAGATTCTGATAGCGTGACGGTATACCAGAAGCATTACAACGACTGTGCCTGTCAAAAGAGAGCAGAAATTGACTCAATAAAGAGATATTTGGTATTTAAATGTACGGGTACGATCACACCAGCACTAATGCACCGGATGCCATCAAAACTCCGCAGTTAAGCGTGCTTGGGCGAGAGTAGTACTAGGATGGGTGACCTCCTGGGAAGGCCTCGTGTTGCAACCCTTTTACTTTTTTTTTTGTCGCTGCAGTTATTTGCAGAAGTTAAAATCGTGTATTAAAATTTAATATTCCCTGAAAACCGTCATGTAGCGGAAAAGTTATCGATGTTTCGAGATTCTGATAGTGTGACGGTATACCGGAAGCATTACAACGACTGTGCCTGTCAAAAGAGAGCAGAAATTGACTCAATAAAGAGATATTTGGTATTTAAATGTACGGGTACGATCATACCAGCACTAATGCACCGGATGCCATCAAAGCTCCGCAGTTAAGCCTGCTTGGGCGAGAGTAGTACTAGGATGGGTGACCTCCTGGGAAGGCCTCGTGTTGCAACCCTTTTACTTTTTTTTTTATCGCAGCAGTTATTTGCAGAAGTTAAAATCGTGTATTATAATTTATTATCCTCTGAAAACCGTCATGTAGCGGAAAAGTTATCGATGTTTCGAGATTCTGATAACGTGACGGGATACCGGAAGCATTAAAACAACTGTGCCGGTCAATAGAGAGAAGAAATTGACTCAATAAAGAGATATTTGGTATTTAAATGTACGGGTGCGATCATACCAGCACTAATGCACCGGATCCCATCAGAACTCCGCAGATAAACGTGCTTGGGCGAGAGTAGTACTAGGATGGGTGACCTCCTGGGAAGGCCTCGTGTTGCACCCTTTTTACTCTTTTTTTTGTCGCTGCAGTTATTTGCAGAAGTTAAAATCGTGTATTAAAATTTAATATTCCCTGAAAACCGTCATGTAGCGGAAAAGTTATCGATGTTTCGAGATTCTGATAGGGTGACGGTATACCGGAAGCATTAAAACGACTGTGCCGGTCAATAGAGAGCAGAAATTGACTCAATAAACAAATATTTGCAATTTAAATGTACGGGTGCGATCATACCAGCACTAATGCACCGAATCCCATCAGAACTCCGCAGTTAAGCGTGCTTGGGCGAGAGTAGTACTAGGAAGGGTGACCTCCCGGGAAGGCCTCGTGTTGCACCCCTTTTACTTTTCTTTTTTTATCGCTGCAGTTATTTGCAGAAGTTAAAATCGTGTATTATAATTTAATATTCTCTGAAAACCGTCATGCAGCGGAGAAGTTATCAATGTTTCGAGATTCTGATAGCGTGACGGTATACCAGAAGCATTACAACGACTGTGCCTGTCAAAAGAGAGAAGAAATTGACTCAATAAAGAGATATTTGGTATTTAAATGTACGGGTACGATCATACCAGCACTAATGCACCGGATGCCATCAAAACTCCGCAGTTAAGCGTGCTTGGGCGAGAGTAGTACTAGGATGGGTGACCTCCTGGGAAGGCCTCGTGTTGCAACCCTTTTACTTTTTTTTTTATCGCTGCAGTTATTTGCAGAAGTTAAAATCGTGTATTATAATTTATTATCCTCTGAAAACCGTCATGTAGCGGAAAAGTTATCGATGTTTCGAGATTCTGATAGCGTGACGGGATACCGGAAGCATTAAAACAACTGTGCCGGTCAATAGAGAGAAGAAATTGACTCAATAAAGAGATATTTGGAATTTAAATGTACGGGTGCGATCATACTAGCACTAATGTACCAGATCCCATCAGAACTCCGCAGTTAAGCGTGCTTGGGCGAGTGTAGTACCAGGAAGGGGGACCTCCTTGGAAGGCCTCATGTTGCACCCTTTTTACTCTTTTTTTTGTCGCTGCAGTTATTTGCAGAAGTTAAAATCGTGTATTAAAATTTAATATTCCCTGAAAACCGTCATGTAGCGGAAAAGTTATCGATGTTTCGAGATTCTGATAGCGTGACGGTATACCGGAAGCATTACAACGACTGTGTCGGTCAATAGAGAGCAGAAATTGACTCAATAAAGAGATATTTGCTATTTAAATGTACGGGTGCGATCATACCAGCACTAATGCACCGGATCCCATCAGAACTTCGCAGATAAACGTGCTTGGGCGAGAGTAGTACTAGGATGGGTGACCTCCTGGGAAGGCCTCGCGTTGCACCCCTTTTATTTATTATTTTATCGCTGCAGTTATTTACAGAACTTAAAATCGTGTATTATAATTTAATAACCTCTGAAAACCGTCATGTAGCGGAAAAGTTATCGATGTTTCGAGATTCTGATAGTGTGACGGTATACCGGAAGCATTACAACGACTGTGCCTGTCAAAAGAGAGCAGAAATTGACTCAATAAAGAGATATTTGGTATTTAAATGTACGGGTACGATCATACCAGCACTAATGCACCGGATGCCATCAAAACTCCGCAGTTAAGCGTGCTTGGGCGAGAGTAGTACTAGGATGGGTGACCTCCTGGGAAGGCCTCGTGTTGCAACCCTTTTACTTTTTTTTTTATCGCAGCAGTTATTTGCAGAAGTTAAAATCGTGTATTATAATTTATTATCCTCTGAAAACCGTCATGTAGCGGAAAAGTTATCGATGTTTCGAGATTCTGATAACGTGACGGGATACCGGAAGCATTAAAACAACTGTGCCGGTCAATAGAGAGAAGAAATTGACTCAATAAAGAGATATTTGGTATTTAAATGTACGGGTGCGATCATACCAGCACTAATGCACCGGATCCCATCAGAACTCCGCAGATAAACGTGCTTGGGCGAGAGTAGTACTAGGATGGGTGACCTCCTGGGAAGGCCTCGTGTTGCACCCTTTTTACTCTTTTTTTTGTCGCTGCAGTTATTTGCAGAAGTTAAAATCGTGTATTAAAATTTAATATTCCCTGAAAACCGTCATGTAGCGGAAAAGTTATCGATGTTTCGAGATTCTGATAGGGTGACGGTATACCGGAAGCATTAAAACGACTGTGCCGGTCAATAGAGAGCAGAAATTGACTCAATAAACAAATATTTGCAATTTAAATGTACGGGTGCGATCATACCAGCACTAATGCACCGAATCCCATCAGAACTCCGCAGTTAAGCGTGCTTGGGCGAGAGTAGTACTAGGAAGGGTGACCTCCCGGGAAGGCCTCGTGTTGCACCCCTTTTACTTTTCTTTTTTTATCGCTGCAGTTATTTGCAGAAGTTAAAATCGTGTATTATAATTTAATATTCTCTGAAAACCGTCATGCAGCGGAGAAGTTATCAATGTTTCGAGATTCTGATAGCGTGACGGTATACCAGAAGCATTACAACGACTGTGCCTGTCAAAAGAGAGCAGAAATTGACTCAATAAAGAGATATTTGGTATTTAAATGTACGGGTACGATCATACCAGCACTAATGCACCGGATGCCATCAAAACTCCGCAGTTAAGCGTGCTTGGGCGAGAGTAGTACTAGGATGGGTGACCTCCTGGGAAGGCCTCGTGTTGCAACCCTTTTACTTTTTTTTTTATCGCTGCAGTTATTTGCAGAAGTTAAAATCGTGTATTATAATTTATTATCCTCTGAAAACCGTCATGTAGCGGAAAAGTTATCGATGTTTCGAGATTCTGATAGCGTGACGGGATACCGGAAGCATTAAAACAACTGTGCCGGTCAATAGAGAGAAGAAATTGACTCAATAAAGAGATATTTGGAATTTAAATGTACGGGTGCGATCATACTAGCACTAATGTACCAGATCCCATCAGAACTCCGCAGTTAAGCGTGCTTGGGCGAGTGTAGTACCAGGAAGGGGGACCTCCTTGGAAGGCCTCGTGTTGCACCCTTTTTACTCTTTTTTTTGTCGCTGCAGTTATTTGCAGAAGTTAAAATCGTGTATTAAAATTTAATATTCCCTGAAAACCGTCATGTAGCGGAAAAGTTATCGATGTTTCGAGATTCTGATAGCGTGACGGTATACCGGAAGCATTACAACGACTGTGTCGGTCAATAGAGAGCAGAAATTGACTCAATAAAGAGATATTTGCTATTTAAATGTACGGGTGCGATCATACCAGCACTAATGCACCGGATCCCATCAGAACTTCGCAGATAAACGTGCTTGGGCGAGAGTAGTACTAGGATGGGTGACCTCCTGGGAAGGCCTCGCGTTGCACCCCTTTTATTTATTATTTTATCGCTGCAGTTATTTACAGAACTTAAAATCGTGTATTATAATTTAATAACCTCTGAAAACCGTCATGTAGCGGAAAAGTTATCGATGTTTCGAGATTCTGATAGTGTGACGGTATACCGGAAGCATTACAACGACTGTGCCTGTCAAAAGAGAGCAGAAATTGACTCAATAAAGAGATATTTGGTATTTAAATGTACGGGTACGATCATACCAGCACTAATGCACCGGATGCCATCAAAACTCCGCAGTTAAGCGTGCTTGGGCGAGAGTAGTACTAGGATGGGTGACCTCCTGGGAAGGCCTCGTGTTGCAACCCTTTTACTTTTTTTTTTATCGCAGCAGTTATTTGCAGAAGTTAAAATCGTGTATTATAATTTATTATCCTCTGAAAACCGTCATGTAGCGGAAAAGTTATCGATGTTTCGAGATTCTGATAACGTGACGGGATACCGGAAGCATTAAAACAACTGTGCCGGTCAATAGAGAGAAGAAATTGACTCAATAAAGAGATATTTGGTATTTAAATGTACGGGTGCGATCATACCAGCACTAATGCACCGGATCCCATCAGAACTCCGCAGATAAACGTGCTTGGGCGAGAGTAGTACTAGGATGGGTGACCTCCTGGGAAGGCCTCGTGTTGCACCCTTTTTACTCTTTTTTTTGTCGCTGCAGTTATTTGCAGAAGTTAAAATCGTGTATTAAAATTTAATATTCCCTGAAAACCGTCATGTAGCGGAAAAGTTATCGATGTTTCGAGATTCTGATAGGGTGACGGTATACCGGAAGCATTAAAACGACTGTGCCGGTCAATAGAGAGCAGAAATTGACTCAATAAACAAATATTTGCAATTTAAATGTACGGGTGCGATCATACCAGCACTAATGCACCGAATCCCATCAGAACTCCGCAGTTAAGCGTGCTTGGGCGAGAGTAGTACTAGGAAGGGTGACCTCCCGGGAAGGCCTCGTGTTGCACCCCTTTTACTTTTCTTTTTTTATCGCTGCAGTTATTTGCAGAAGTTAAAATCGTGTATTATAATTTAATATTCTCTGAAAACCGTCATGCAGCGGAGAAGTTATCAATGTTTCGAGATTCTGATAGCGTGACGGTATACCAGAAGCATTACAACGACTGTGCCTGTCAAAAGAGAGCAGAAATTGACTCAATAAAGAGATATTTGGTATTTAAATGTACGGGTACGATCATACCAGCACTAATGCACCGGATGCCATCAAAACTCCGCAGTTAAGCGTGCTTGGGCGAGAGTAGTACTAGGATGGGTGACCTCCTGGGAAGGCCTCGTGTTGCAACCCTTTTACTTTTTTTTTTATCGCTGCAGTTATTTGCAGAAGTTAAAATCGTGTATTATAATTTATTATCCTCTGAAAACCGTCATGTAGCGGAAAAGTTATCGATGTTTCGAGATTCTGATAGCGTGACGGGATACCGGAAGCATTAAAACAACTGTGCCGGTCAATAGAGAGAAGAAATTGACTCAATAAAGAGATATTTTGAATTTAAATGTACGGGTGCGATCATACTAGCACTAATGTACCAGATCCCATCAGAACTCCGCAGTTAAGCGTGCTTGGGCGAGTGTAGTACTAGGAAGGGGGACCTCCTTGGAAGGCCTCGTGTTGCACCCTTTTTACTCTTTTTTTTGTCGCTGCAGTTATTTGCAGAAGTTAAAATCGTGTATTAAAATTTAATATTCCCTGAAAACCGTCATGTAGCGGAAAAGTTATCGATGTTTCGAGATTCTGATAGCGTGACGGTATACCGGAAGCATTACAACGACTGTGTCGGTCAATAGAGAGCAGAAATTGACTCAATAAAGAGATATTTGCTATTTAAATGTACGGGTGCGATCATACCAGCACTAATGCACCGGATCCCATCAGAACTTCGCAGATAAACGTGCTTGGGCGAGAGTAGTACTAGGATGGGTGACCTCCTGGGAAGGCCTCGCGTTGCACCCCTTTTATTTATTATTTTATCGCTGCAGTTATTTACAGAACTTAAAATCGTGTATTATAATTTAATAACCTCTGAAAACCGTCATGTAGCGGAAAAGTTATCGATGTTTCGAGATTCTGATAGTGTGACGGTATACCGGAAGCACTAAAAAGACTGTGCCGGTCAATAGAGAGCAGAAATTGACTCAATAAACAGATATTTGCAATTTAAATGTACGGGTGCGATCATACCAGCACTAATGCACCGGATCCCATCAGAACTCCGCAGTTAAGCGTGTTTGGGCGAGAGTAGTACTAGGAAGGGTGACCTCCTGGGAAGGCCTCGTGTTGCACCCCTTTTACTTTTTTTTTATCGCTGCAGTTATTTGCAGAAGTTAAAATCGTGTATTATAATTTAATAACCTCTGAAAACCGTCATGTAGCGGAAAAGTTATCGATGTTTCGAGATTCTGATAGCGTGACAGGATACCGGAAGCATTAAAATGACTGTGCCGGTCAATAGAGAGAAGAAATTGACTCAATAAAGAGATATTTGGAATTTAAATGTACGGGTGCGATCATACTAGCACTAATGTACCAGATCCCATCAGAAGGTACCAGATCCCATCAGAACTCCGCAGTTAAGTGTGCTTGGGCGAGTGTAGTACTAGGAAGGGGGACCTCCTGGGAAGGCCTCGTGTTGCACCCTTTTTACTCTTTTTTTTGTCGCTGCAGTTATTTGCAGAAGTTAAAATCGTGTATTAAAATATAATATTCCCTGAAAACCGTCATGTAGCGGAAAAGTTATCGATGTTTCGAGATTCTGATAGCGTGACGGTATACCGGAAGCATTACAATGACTGTGTCGGTCAATAGAGAGCAGAAATTGACTCAATAAAGAGATATTTGCTATTTAAATGTACGGGTGCGATCATACCATCACTAATGCACCGGATCCCATCAGAACTTCTCAGATAAACGTGCTTGGGCGAGAGTAGTACTAGGATGGGTGACCTTCTGGGAAGACCTCGTGTTGCACCCCTTTTATTTTATTTTTTATCGCTGCAGTTATTTACAGAACTTAAAATCGTGTATTATAATTTAATAACCTCTGAAAACCGTCATGTAGCGGAAAAGTTATCGATGTTTCGAGATTCTGATAGTGTGACCGTATACCGGAAGCATTAAAACGACTGTGCCGGTCAATAGAGAGCAGAAATTGACTCAATAAACAGATATTTGCAATGTAAATGTACGGGTGCGATCATACCAGCACTAATGCACCGGATCCCATCAGAACTCCGCAGTTAAGCGTGCTTGGGCGAGAGTAGTACTAGGAAGGGTGACCTCCTGGGAAGGCCTCGTGTTGCACCCCTTTTACTTTATTTTTTATCGCTGCAGTTATTTACAGAACTTAAAATCGTGTATTATAATTTAATAACCTCTGAAAACCGTCATGTAGCGGAAAAGTTATCGATGTTTCGAGATTCTGATAGTGTGACCGTATACCGGAAGCATTAAAACGACTGTGCCGGTCAATAGAGAGCAGAAATTGACTCAATAAACAGATATTTGCAATGTAAATGTACGGGTGCGATCATACCAGCACTAATGCACCGGTCCCATCAGAACTCCGCAGTTAAGCGTGCTTGGGCGAGAGTAGTACTAGGAAGGGTGACCTCCTGGGAAGGCCTCGTGTTGCACCCCTTTTACTTTTTTTTTATCGCTGCAGTTATTTGCATAAGTTAAAATCGTGTATTATAATTTAATATTCTCTGAAAACGGTCATGTAGCGGAGAAGTTATCAATATTTCGAGATTCTGATAGCGTGACGGTATACCAAAAGCATTACAACGACTGTGCCTGTCAATAGAGAGCAGAAATTGACTCAATAAAGAGATATTTGGTATTTAAATGTACGGGTGCGATCATACCAGCACTAATGCACCGGATGCCATCAAAACTCCGCAGTTAAGCGTGCTTGGGCGAGAGTAGTACTAGGATGGGTGACCTCCTGGGAAGGCCTCATGTTGCAACCCTTTTACTTTTTTTTTATCGCTGCAGTTATTTGCAGAAGTTAAAATGGTGTATTATAATTTAATATTCTCTGAAAACCGTCATGTAGCGGAGAAGTTATCAATGTTTCGAGATTCTGATAGTGTGACGGTATACCGGAAGCATTAAAACGACTGTGCCGGTCAATAGAGAGCAGAAATTGACTCAATAAACAAATATTTGCAATTTAAATGTACGGGTGGGATCATACCAGCATTAAAGTACCGGATCCCATCAGAACTCCGCAGTTAAGCATGCTTGGGCAAGAGTAGTACTAGGAAGGGTGACCTCCTGGGAAGGCCTCGTGTTTCACCCCTTTTACTTTTTTTTTTATCGCTGCAGTTATTTGCAGAAGTTAAAATCGTGTATTAGAATTTAATAACCTCTGAAAACCGTCATGTAGCGGAAAAGTTATCGATGTTTCGAGATTCTGATAGTGTGACGGTATACCGGAAGCACTAAAAAGACTGTGCCGGTCAATAGAGAGCAGAAATTGACTCAATAAACAGATATTTGCAATTTAAATGTACGGGTGCGATCATACCAGCACTAATGCACCGGATCCAATCAGAACTCCGCAGTTAAGCGTGCTTGGGCGAGAGTAGTACTAGGAAGGGTGACCTCCTGGGAAGGCCTCGTGTTGCACCCCTTTTACTTTTTTTTTATCGCTGCAGTTATTTGCAGAAGTTAAAATCGTGTATTATAATTTAATAACCTCTGAAAACCGTCATGTAGCGGAAAAGTTATCGATGTTTCGTGATTCTGATAGCGTGACGGGATACCGGAAGCATTAAAACGACTGTGCCGGTCAATAGAGAGAAGAAATTGACTCAATAAATAGATATTTGGAATTTAAATGTACGGGTGCGATCATACTAGCACTAATGTACCAGATCCCATCAGAAGGTACTAGATCCCATCAGAACTCCGCAGTTAAGCGTGCTTGGGCGAGTGTAGTACTAGGAAGGGGGACCTCCTGGGAAGGCCTCGTGTTGCACCCTTTTTACTCTATTTTTTGTCGCTGCAGTTATTTGCAGAAGTTAAAATCGTGTATTAAAATTTAATATTCCCTGAAAACCGTCATGTAGCGGAAAAGTTATCGATGTTTCGAGATTCTGATAGCGTGACGGTATACCGGAAGCATTACAACGACTGTGTCGGTCAATAGAGAGCAGAAATTGACTCAATAAAGAGATATTTGCTATTTAAATGTACGGGTGCGATCATACCAGCACTAATGCACCGGATCCCATCAGAACTTCGCAGATAAACGTGCTTGGGCGAGAGTAGTACTAGGATGGG
The DNA here is from genome assembly GCA_958450325.1 of Agrostemma githago. NCBI lineage: Eukaryota > Viridiplantae > Streptophyta > Magnoliopsida > Caryophyllales > Caryophyllaceae > Agrostemma > Agrostemma githago. The sequence continues at coordinate 44,023,385 of OY288252.1, forward strand.
TGACCTCCTGGGAAGGCCTCGCGTTGCACCCCTTTTATTTATTATTTTATCGCTGCAGTTATTTACAGAACTTAAAATCGTGTATTATAATTTAATAACCTCTGAAAACCGTCATGTAGCGGAAAAGTTATCGATGTTTCGAGATTCTGATAGTGTGACGGTATACCGGAAGCACTAAAAAGACTGTGCCGGTCAATAGAGAGCAGAAATTGACTCAATAAACAGATATTTGCAATTTAAATGTACGGGTGCGATCATACCAGCACTAATGCACCGGATCCCATCAGAACTCCGCAGTTAAGCGTGTTTGGGCGAGAGTAGTACTAGGAAGGGTGACCTCCTGGGAAGGCCTCGTGTTGCACCCCTTTTACTTTTTTTTTATCGCTGCAGTTATTTGCAGAAGTTAAAATCGTGTATTATAATTTAATATTCTCTGAAAACCGTCATGTAGCGGAAAAGTTATCGATGTTTCGAGATTCTGATAGCGTGACGGTATAACAGAAGCATTACAACGACTGTGCCTGTCAATAGAGAGCAGAAATTGACTCAATAAAGAGATATTTGGTATTTAAATGTACGGACGCGATCATACCAGCACTAATGCACCGGATGCCATCAAAACTCCGCAGTTAAGCGTGCTTGGGCGAGAGTAGTACTAGGATGGGTGACCTCCTGGGAAGGCCTCGTGTTGCAACCCTTTTACTTTTTTTTTATCGCTGCAGTTATTTGCAGAAGTTAAAATCGTGTATTATAATTTAATAACCTCTGAAAACCGTCATGTAGCGGAAAAGTTATCGATGTTTCGAGATTCTGATAGTGTGACGGTATACCGGAAGCATTAAAACGACTGTGCCGGTCAATAGAGAGCAGAAATTGACTCAATAAACAGATATTTGCAATTTAAATGTACGGGCGCGATCATACCAGCACTAATGCACCGGATCCCATCAGAACTCCGCAGTTAAGCGTGCTTGGGCGAGAGTAGTACTAGGAAGGGTGACCTCCTGGGAAGGCCTCGTGTTGCACCCCTTTTACTTTTTTTGTATCGCTGCAGTTATTTGCAGAAGTTAAAATCGTGTATTATAATTTAATATTCTCTGAAAACCGTCATGTAGCGGAGAAGTTATCAATGTTTCGAGATTCTGATAGCGTGACGGTATAACAGAAGCATTACAACGACTGTGCCTGTCAATAGAGAGCAGAAATTGACTCAATAAAGAGATATTTGGTATTTAAATGTACGGGTGCGATCATACAAGCAATAATGCACCGGATGCTATCAAAACTCCGCAGTTAAGCGTGCTTGGGCGAGAGTAGTACTAGGATGGGTGACCTCCTGGGAAGGCCTCGTGTTGCAACCCTTTTACTTTTTTTTTATCGCTGCAGTTATTTGCAGAAGTTAAAATCGTGTATTATAATTTATTATCCTCTGAAAACCGTCATGTAGCGGAAAAGTTATCGATGTTTCGAGATTCTGATAGCGTGACGGGATACCGGAAGCATTAAAACGACTGTGCCGGTCAATAGAGAGAAGAAATTGACTCAATAAAGAGATATTTGGAATTTAAATGTACGGGTGCGATCATACTAGCACCAATGCACCGGATCCCATCAGAACTCCGCAGTTAAGCGTGCTTGGGCGAGTGTAGTACTAGGAAGGGGGACCTCCTGGGAAGGCCTCGTGTTGCACCCTTTTACTCTTTTTTTTATCGCTGCAGTTATTTGCAGAAGTTAAAATCGTGTATTAAAATTTAATATTCTCTGAAAACCGTCATGTAGCGGAAAAGTTATCGATGTTTCGAGATTCTGATAGCGTGACGGTATACCGGAAACATTACAACGACAATGTCGGTCAATAGAGAGCAGAAATTGACTCAATAAAGAGATATTTGCTATTTAAATGTACGGGTGCGATCATACCAGCACTAATGCACCAGATCCCATCAGAACTCCGCAGATAAACGTGCTTGGGCGAGAGTAGTACTAGAATGGGTGACCTCCTGGGAAGGCCTCGTGTTGCACCCCTTTTACTTTTTTTTTTATCGCTGCAGTTATTTGCAGAAGTTAAAATCGTGTATTATAATTTAATAACCTCTGAAAACCGTAATGTAGCGGAAAAGTTATCGACGTTTCGAGATTATGATAGTGTGACGGTATACCGGAAGCATTAAAAAGACTGTGCCGTTCAATAGAGAGCAGAAATTGACTCAATAAACAGATATTTGCAATTTAAATGTACGGGTGCGATCATACCAGTACTAATGCACCGGATCCCATCAGAACTCCGTAGTTAAGCGTGCTTGGGCGAGAGTAGTACTAGGAAGGGTGACCTCCTGGGAAGGCCTCGTGTTGCACCCCTTTTACATTTTTTTTATCGCTGCAGTTATTTGCAGAAGTTAAAATCGTGTATTATAATTTAATATTCTCTGAAAACCGTCATGTAGCGGAGAAGTTATCAATGTTTCGAGTTTCTGATAGCGTGACGGTATACCAGAAGCATTACAACGACTGTGCCTGTCAATAGAGAGCAGAAATTGACTCAATAAAGAGATATTTGGTATTTAAATGTACGGATGTGATCATACCAGCACTAATGCACCGGATGCCATCAAAACTCCGCAGTTAAGCGTGCTTGGGCGAGAGTAGTACTAGGATGGGTGACCTCCTGGGAAGGCCTCGTGTTGCAACCCTTTTACTTTTTTTTTTATCGCTGCAGTTATTTGCAGAAGTTAAAATTTGTGTATTATAATTTAATAACCTCTGAAAACCGTCATGTAGCGGAAAAGTTATCGATGTTTCGAGATTCTGATAGCGTGACGGGATACCGGAAGCATTAAAACGACTGTGCCGGTCAATAGAGAGAAGAAATTGACTCAATAAAGAGATATTTGGAATTTAAATGTACGGGTGCGATCATACTAGCACCAATGCACCGGATCCCATCAGAACTCCGCAGTTAAGCGTGCTTGGGCGAGTGTAGTACTAGGAAGGGGGACCTCCTGGGAAGGCCTCGTGTTGCACCCTTTTACTCTTTTTTTTATCGCTGCAGTTATTTGCAGAAGTTAAAATCGTGTATTAAAATTTAATATTCTCTGAAAACCGTCATGTAGCGGAAAAGTTATCGATGTTTCGAGATTCTGATAGCGTTACGGTATACCGGAAGCATTACAACGACTGTGTCGGTCAATAGAGAGCAGAAATTGACTCAATAAAGAGATATTTGCTATTTAAATGTACGGGTGCGATCATACCAGCACTAATGCACCAGATCCCATCAGAACTCCGCAGATAAACGTGCTTGGGCGAGAGTAGTACTTGGAAGGGGGACCTCCTGGGAAGGCCTCGTGTTGCACCCTTTTACTCTTTTTTTATCGCTGCAGTTATTTGCAGAAGTTAAAATCGTGTATTAAAATTTAATATTCTCTGAAAACCGTCATGTAGCGGAAAAGTTATCGATGTTTCGAGATTCTGATAGCGTTACGGTATACCGGAAGCATTACAACGACTGTGTCGGTCAATAGAGAGCAGAAATTGACTCAATAAAGAGATATTTGCTATTTAAATGTACGGGTGCGATCATACCAGCACTAATGCACCAGATCCCATCAGAACTCCGCAGATAAACGTGCTTGGGCGAGAGTAGTACTAGAATGGGTGACCTCCTGGGAAGGCCTCGTGTTGCACCCCTTTTACTTTTTTTTTTATCGCTGCAGTTATTTGCAGAAGTTAAAATGGTGTATTATAATTTAATATTCTCTGAAAACCATCATGTAGCGGAGAAGTTATCAATGTTTCGAGATTCTGATAGTGTGACGGTATACCGGAAGCATTAAAACGACTGTGCCGGTCAATAGAGAGCATAAATTGACTCAATAAACAAATATTTGCAATTTAAATGTACGGGTGGGATCATACCAGCACTAAAGCACCGGATCCCATCAGAACTCCGCAGTTAAGCGTGCTTGGGAAAGAGTAGTACTAGGAAGGGTGACCTCCTGGGAAGGCCTCGTGTTGCACTTCTTTTACTTTTTTTTTTATCGCTGCAGTTATTTGCAGAAGTTAAAATCGAGTATTAGAATTTAATATTCTCTGAAAACCGTCATGTAGCGGAGAAGTTATCAATGTTTCGAGATTCTGATAGCGTGACGGTATAACAGAAGCATTACAACGACTGTGCCTGTCAATAGAGAGCAGAAATTGACTCAATAAAGAGATATTTGGTATTTAAATGTACGGACGCGATCATACCAGCACTAATGCACCGGATGCCATCAAAACTCCGCAGTTAAGCGTGCTTGGGCGAGAGTAGTACTAGGATGGGTGACCTCCTGGGAAGGCCTCGTGTTGCAACCCTTTTACTTTTTTTTTTTTTATCGCTGCAGTTATTTGCAGAAGTTAAAATCGTGTATTATAATTTAATAACCTCTGAAAACCGTCATGTAGCGGAAAAGTTATCGATGTTTCGAGATTCTGATAGTGTGACGGTATACCGGAAGCATTAAAACGACTGTGCCGGTCAATAGAGAGCAGAAATTGACTCAATAAACAGATATTTGCAATTTAAATGTACGGGCGCGATCATACCAGCACTAATGCACCGGATCCCATCAGAACTCCGCAGTTAAGCGTGCTTGGGCGAGAGTAGTACTAGGAAGGGTGACCTCCTGGGAAGGCCTCGTGTTGCACCCCTTTTACTTTTTTTTTTATCGCTGCAGTTATTTGCAGAAGTTAAAATCGTGTATTAAAATTTAATATTCTCTGAAAACCGTCATGTAGCGGAAAAGTTATCGATGTTTCGAGATTCTGATAGCGTTACGGTATACCGGAAGCATTACAACGACTGTGTCGGTCAATAGAGAGCAGAAATTGACTCAATAAAGAGATATTTGCTATTTAAATGTACGGGTGCGATCATACCAGCACTAATGCACCAGATCCCATCAGAACTCCGCAGATAAACGTGCTTGGGCGAGAGTAGTACTTGGAAGGGGGACCTCCTGGGAAGGCCTCGTGTTGCACCCTTTTACTCTTTTTTTATCGCTGCAGTTATTTGCAGAAGTTAAAATCGTGTATTAAAATTTAATATTCTCTGAAAACCGTCATGTAGCGGAAAAGTTATCGATGTTTCGAGATTCTGATAGCGTTACGGTATACCGGAAGCATTACAACGACTGTGTCGGTCAATAGAGAGCAGAAATTGACTCAATAAAGAGATATTTGCTATTTAAATGTACGGGTGCGATCATACCAGCACTAATGCACCAGATCCCATCAGAACTCCGCAGATAAACGTGCTTGGGCGAGAGTAGTACTTGGAAGGGGGACCTCCTGGGAAGGCCTCGTGTTGCACCCTTTTACTCTTTTTTTATCGCTGCAGTTATTTGCAGAAGTTAAAATCGTGTATTAAAATTTAATATTCTCTGAAAACCGTCATGTAGCGGAAAAGTTATCGATGTTTCGAGATTCTGATAGCGTTACGGTATACCGGAAGCATTACAACGACTGTGTCGGTCAATAGAGAGCAGAAATTGACTCAATAAAGAGATATTTGCTATTTAAATGTACGGGTGCGATCATACCAGCACTAATGCACCAGATCCCATCAGAACTCCGCAGATAAACGTGCTTGGGCGAGAGTAGTACTAGAATGGGTGACCTCCTGGGAAGGCCTCGTGTTGCACCCCTTTTACTTTTTTTTTTATCGCTGCAGTTATTTGCAGAAGTTAAAATGGTGTATTATAATTTAATATTCTCTGAAAACCATCATGTAGCGGAGAAGTTATCAATGTTTCGAGATTCTGATAGTGTGACGGTATACCGGAAGCATTAAAACGACTGTGCCGGTCAATAGAGAGCATAAATTGACTCAATAAACAAATATTTGCAATTTAAATGTACGGGTGGGATCATACCAGCACTAAAGCACCGGATCCCATCAGAACTCCGCAGTTAAGCGTGCTTGGGAAAGAGTAGTACTAGGAAGGGTGACCTCCTGGGAAGGCCTCGTGTTGCACTTCTTTTACTTTTTTTTTTATCGCTGCAGTTATTTGCAGAAGTTAAAATCGAGTATTAGAATTTAATATTCTCTGAAAACCGTCATGTAGCGGAGAAGTTATCAATGTTTCGAGATTCTGATAGCGTGACGGTATAACAGAAGCATTACAACGACTGTGCCTGTCAATAGAGAGCAGAAATTGACTCAATAAAGAGATATTTGGTATTTAAATGTACGGACGCGATCATACCAGCACTAATGCACCGGATGCCATCAAAACTCCGCAGTTAAGCGTGCTTGGGCGAGAGTAGTACTAGGATGGGTGACCTCCTGGGAAGGCCTCGTGTTGCAACCCTTTTACTTTTTTTTTTTTTATCGCTGCAGTTATTTGCAGAAGTTAAAATCGTGTATTATAATTTAATAACCTCTGAAAACCGTCATGTAGCGGAAAAGTTATCGATGTTTCGAGATTCTGATAGTGTGACGGTATACCGGAAGCATTAAAACGACTGTGCCGGTCAATAGAGAGCAGAAATTGACTCAATAAACAGATATTTGCAATTTAAATGTACGGGCGCGATCATACCAGCACTAATGCACCGGATCCCATCAGAACTCCGCAGTTAAGCGTGCTTGGGCGAGAGTAGTACTAGGAAGGGTGACCTCCTGGGAAGGCCTCGTGTTGCACCCATTTTACTTTTTTTGTATCGCTGCAGTTATTTGCAGAAGTTAAAATCGTGTATTATAATTTAATATTCTCTGAAAACCGTCATGTAGCGGAGAAGTTATCAATGTTTCGAGATTCTGATAGCGTGACGGTATAACAGAAGCATTACAACGACTGTGCCTGTCAATAGAGAGCAGAAATTGACTCAATAAAGAGATATTTGGTATTTAAATGTACGGGTGCGATCATACAAGCACTAATGCACCGGATGCTATCAAAACTCCGCAGTTAAGCGTGCTTGGGCGAGAGTAGTACTAGGATGGGTGACCTCCTGGGAAGGCCTCGTGTTGCAACCCTTTTACTTTTTTATTTATCGCTGCAGTTATTTGCAGAAGTTAAAATCGTGTATTATAATTTATTATCCTCTGAAAACCGTCATGTAGCGGAAAAGTCATCGATGTTTCGAGATTCTGATAGCGTGACGGTATACCGGAAGCATTAAAACGACTGTGCCGGTCAATAGTGAGAAGAAATTGACTCAATAAAGAGATATTTGGAATTTAAATGTACGGGTGCGATCATACTAGCACCAATGCACCGGATCCCATCAGAACTCCGCAGATAAGCGTGCTTGGGCGAGAGTAGTACTAGGATGGGTGACCTCCTGGGAAGGCCTCGTGTTGCAACCCTTTTACTTTTTTTTATCGCTGCAGTTATTTGCAGAAGTTAAAATCGTGTATTATAATTTAATATTCTCTGAAAACCGTCATGTAGCGGAGAAGTTATCAATGTTTCAAGATTCTGATAGCGTGACGGTATACCAGAAGCATTACAACGACTGTGCCTGTCAATAGAGAGCAGAAATTGACTCAATAAAGAGATATTTGGTATTTAAATGTACGTATGTGATCATACCAGCACTAATGCACCGGATGCCATCAAAACTCCGCAGTTAAGCGTGCTTGGGCGAGAGTAGTACTAGGATGGGTGACCTCCTGGGAAGGCCTCGTGTTGCATCCCTTTTACTTTTTTTTATCGCTGCAGTTATTTGCAGAAGTTAAAATCGTGTATTATAATTTAATATTCTCTGAAAACCGTCATGTAGCGGAGAAGTTATCAATGTTTCGAGATTCTGATAGTGTGACGGTATACTGGAAGCATTAAAACGACTGTGTCGGTCAATAGAGAGCAGAAATTGACTCAATAAACAGATATTTGCAATTTAAATGTACGGGCGCGATCATACCAGCACTAATGCACCGGATCCCATCAGCACTCCGCAGTTAAGCGTGCTTGGGCGAGAGTAGTACTAGGAAGGGTGACCTCCTGGGAAGGCCTCGTGTTGCACCCCTTTTACTTTTTTTTTTATCGCTGCAGTTATTTGCAGAAGTTAAAATCGTGTATTATAATTTAATATTCTCTGAAAACCGTCATGTAGCGGAGAAGTTATCAATGTTTCGAGATTCTGATAGCGTGACGGTATACCAGAAGCATTACAACGACTGTGCCTATCAATAGAAAGCAGAAATTGACTCAATAAAGAGATATTTGGTATTTAAATGTACGGGTGCGATCATACCAGCACTAATGCACCGGATGCCATCAAAACTCCGCAGTTAAGCGTGCTTGGGCCAGAGTAGTGCTAGGATGGGTGACCTCCTGGGAAGGCCTCATGTTGCAACCCTTTTACTTTTTTTTTATCGCTGCAGTTATTTGCAGAAGTTAAAATCGTGTATTATAATTTATTATCCTCTGAAAACCGTCATGTAGCGGAAAAGTCATCGATGTTTCGAGATTCTGATAGCGTGACAGGATACCGGAAGCATTAAAACGACTGTGCCGGTCAATAGTGAGAAGAAATTGACTCAATAAAGAGATATTTGGAATTTAAATGTACGGGTGCGATCATACTAGCACCAATGCACCGGATCCCATCAGAACTCCGCAGTTAAGCGTGCTTGGGCGAGTGTAGTACTAGGAAGGGGGACCTCCTGGGAAGGCCTCGTGTTGCATCCCTTTTACTTTTTTTTTATCGTTGCAGTTATTTGCAGAAGTTAAAATCGTGTATTATAATTTAATAACCTCTGAAAACCGTCATGTAGCGGAAAAGTTATCGATGTTTCGAGATTATGATAGTGTGACGGTATACCGGAAGCATTAAAAAGACTGTGCCGTTCAATAGGGAGCAGAAATTGACTCAATAAACAGATATTTGCAATTTAAATGTACGGGTGCGATCATACCAGCACTAATGCACCGGATCCCATCAGAACTCCGCAGTCAAGCGTGCTTGGGCGAGAGTAGTACTAGGAAGGGTGACCTCCAGGGAAGGCCTCGTGTTGCACCCCTTTTACTTTTTTTTTTATCGCTGCAGTTATTTGCAGAAGTTAAAATCGTGTATTATAATTTAATACTCTCTGAAAACCGTCATGTAGCGGAGAAGTTATCAATGTTTCAAGATTCTGAAAGCGTGACGGTATACCAGAAGCATTACAACGACTATGCCTGTCAATAGAGAGCAGAAATTGACTCAATAAAGAGATATTTGGTATTTAAATGTACGGATGTGATCATACCAGCACTAATGCACCGGATGCCATCAAAACTCCGCAGTTAAGCGTGCTTGGGCGAGAGTAGTACTAGGATGGGTGACCTCCTGGGAAGGCCTCGTGTTGCATCCCTTTTACTTTTTTTTTTATCGCTGCAGTTATTTGCAGAAGTTAAAATCGTGTATTATAATTTAATAACCTCTGAAAACCGTCATGTAGCGGAAAAGTTATCGATGTTTCGAGATTCTGATAGTGTGACGGTATACCGGAAGCATTAAAACGACTGTGCCGGTCAATAGAGAGCAGAAATTGACTCAATAAACTGATATTTGTAATTTAAATGTACGGGCGCGATCATACCAGCACTAATGCACCGGATCCCATCAGCACTCCGCAGTTAAGCGTGCTTGGGCGAGAGTAGTACTAGGAAGGGTGACCTCCTGGGAAGGCCTCGTGTTGCACCCCTTTTACTTTTTTTTTTATCGCTGCAGTTATTTGCAGAAGTTAAAATCGTGTATTATAATTTAATATTCTCTGAAAACCGTCATGTAGCGGAGAAGTTATCAATGTTTCGAGATTCTGATAGCGTGACGGTATACCAGAAGCATTACAACGACTGTGCCTATCAATAGAAAGCAGAAATTGACTCAATAAAGAGATATTTGGTATTTAAATGTACGGGTGCGATCATACCAGCACTAATGCACCGGATGCCATCAAAACTCCGCAGTTAAGCGTGCTTGGGCCAGAGTAGTGCTAGGATGGGTGACCTCCTGGGAAGGCCTCATGTTGCAACCCTTTTACTTTTTTTTTATCGCTGCAGTTATTTGCAGAAGTTAAAATCGTGTATTATAATTTATTATCCTCTGAAAACCGTCATGTAGCGGAAAAGTCATCGATGTTTCGAGATTCTGATAGCGTGACAGGATACCGGAAGCATTAAAACGACTGTGCCGGTCAATAGTGAGAAGAAATTGACTCAATAAAGAGATATTTGGAATTTAAATGTACGGGTGCGATCATACTAGCACCAATGCACCGGATCCCATCAGAACTCCGCAGTTAAGCGTGCTTGGGCGAGTGTAGTACTAGGAAGGGGGACCTCCTGGGAAGGCCTCGTGTTGCATCCCTTTTACTTTTTTTTTTATCGTTGCAGTTATTTGCAGAAGTTAAAATCGTGTATTATAATTTAATAACCTCTGAAAACCGTAATGTAGCGGAAAAGTTATCGATGTTTCGAGATTATGATAGTGTGACGGTATACCGGAAGCATTAAAAAGACTGTGCCGTTCAATAAGGAGCAGAATATGACTCAATAAACAGATATTTGCAATTTAAATGTACGGGTGCGATCATACCAGCACTAATGCACCGGATCCCATCAGAACTCCGCAGTCAAGCGTGCTTGGGCGAGAGTAGTACTAGGAAGGGTGACCTCCAGGGAAGGCCTCGTGTTGCACCCCTTTTACTTTTTTTTTTATCGCTGCAGTTATTTGCAGAAGTTAAAATCGTGTATTATAATTTAATACTCTCTGAAAACCGTCATGTAGCGGAGAAGTTATCAATGTTTCAAGATTCTGAAAGCGTGACGGTATACCAGAAGCATTACAACGACTATGCCTGTCAATAGAGAGCAGAAATTGACTCAATAAAGAGATATTTGGTATTTAAATGTACGGATGTGATCATACCAGCACTAATGCACCGGATGCCATCAAAACTCCGCAGTTAAGCGTGCTTGGGCGAGAGTAGTACTAGGATGGGTGACCTCCTGGGAAGGCCTCGTGTTGCATCCCTTTTACTTTTTTTTTTATCGCTGCAGTTATTTGCAGAAGTTAAAATCGTGTATTATAATTTAATAACCTCTGAAAACCGTCATGTAGCGGAAAAGTTATCGATGTTTCGAGATTCTGATAGTGTGACGGTATACCGGAAGCATTAAAACGACTGTGCCGGTCAATAGAGAGCAGAAATTGACTCAATAAACTGATATTTGTAATTTAAATGTACGGGCGCGATCATACCAGCACTAATGCACCGGATCCCATCAGCACTCCGCAGTTAAGCGTGCTTGGGCGAGAGTAGTACTAGGAAGGGTGACCTCCTGGGAAGGCCTCGTGTTGCACCCCTTTTACTTTTTTTTTTATCGCTGCAGTTATTTGCAGAAGTTAAAATCGTGTATTATAATTTAATATTCTCTGAAAACCGTCATGTAGCGGAGAAGTTATCAATGTTTCGAGATTCTGATAGCGTGACGGTATACCAGAAGCATTACAACGACTGTGCCTATCAATAGAAAGCAGAAATTGACTCAATAAAGAGATATTTGGTATTTAAATGTACGGGTGCGATCATACCAGCACTAATGCACCGGATGCCATCAAAACTCCGCAGTTAAGCGTGCTTGGGCCAGAGTAGTGCTAGGATGGGTGACCTCCTGGGAAGGCCTCATGTTGCAACCCTTTTACTTTTTTTTTTATCGCTGCAGTTATTTGCAGAAGTTAAAATCGTGTATTATAATTTATTATCCTCTGAAAACCGTCATGTAGCGGAAAAGTCATCGATGTTTCGAGATTCTGATAGCGGGACAGGATACCGGAAGCATTAAAACGACTGTGCCGGTCAATAGTGAGAAGAAATTGACTCAATAAAGAGATATTTGGAATTTAAATGTACGGGTGCGATCATACTAGCACCAATGCACCGGATCCCATCAGAACTCCGCAGTTAAGCGTGCTTGGGCGAGTGTAGTACTAGGAAGGGGGACCTCCTGGGAAGGCCTCGTGTTGCATCCCTTTTACTTTTTTTTTTATCGTTGCAGTTATTTGCAGAAGTTAAAATCGTGTATTATAATTTAATAACCTCTGAAAACCGTAATGTAGCGGAAAAGTTATCGATGTTTCGAGATTATGATAGTGTGACGGTATACCGGAAGCATTAAAAAGACTGTGCCGTTCAATAGGGAGCAGAAATTGACTCAATAAACAGATATTTGAAATTTAAATGTACGGGTGCGATCATACCAGCACTAATGCACCGGATCCCATCAGAACTCCGCAGTCAAGCGTGCTTGGGCGAGAGTAGTACTAGGAAGGGTGACCTCCAGGGAAGGCCTCGTGTTGCACCCCTTTTACTTTTTTTTTTATCGCTGCAGTTATTTGCAGAAGTTAAAATCGTGTATTATAATTTAATACTCTCTGAAAACCGTCATGTAGCGGAGAAGTTATCAATGTTTCAAGATTCTGAAAGCGTGACGGTATACCAGAAACATTACAACGACTGTGCCTGTCAATAGAGAGCAGAAATTGACTCAATAAAGAGATATTTGGTATTTAAATGTACGGATGTGATCATACCAGCACTAATGCACCGGATGCCATCAAAACTCCGCAGTTAAGCGTGCTTGGGCGAGAGTAGTACTAGGATGGGTGACCTCCTGGGAAGGCCTCGTGTTGCATCCCTTTTACTTTTTTTTTATCGCTGCAGTTATTTGCAGAAGTTAAAATCGTGTATTATAATTTAATAACCTCTGAAAACCGTCATGTAGCGGAAAAGTTATCGATGTTTCGAGATTCTGATAGTGTGACGGTATACCGGAAGCATTAAAACGACTGTGCCGGTCAATAGAGAGCAGAAATTGACTCAATAAACTGATATTTGTAATTTAAATGTACGGGCGCGATCATACCAGCACTAATGCACCGGATCCCATCACAACTCCGCAGTTAAGCGTGCTTGGGCGAGAGTAGTACTAGGAAGGGTGACCTCCTGGGAAGGCCTCGTGTTGCACCCCTTTTACTTTTTTTTTCTCGCTGCAGTTATTTGCAGAAGTTAAAATCGTGTATTATAATTTAATATTCTCTGAAAACCGTCATGTAGCGGAGAAGTTATCAATGTTTCGAGATTCTGATAGTGTGACGGTATACTGGAAGCAATAAAACGACTGTGTCGGTCAATAGAGAGCAGAAATTGACTCAATAAACAGATATTTGCAATTTAAATGTACGGGCGCGATCATACCAGCACTAATGCACCGGATCCCATCAGCACTCCGCAGTTAAGCGTGCTTGGGTGAGAGTAGTACTAGGAAGGGTGACCTCCTGGGAAGGCCTCGTGTTGCACCCGTTTTACTTTTTTTTTATCGCTGCAGTTATTTGCAGAAGTTAAAATCGTGTATTATAATTTAATATTCTCTGAAAACCGTCATGTAGCGGAGAAGTTATCAATGTTTCGAGATTCTGATAGCGTGACGGTATACCAGAAGCATTACAACGACTGTGCCTATCAATAGAAAGCAGAAATTGACTCAATAAAGAGATATTTGGTATTTAAATGTACGGGTGCGATCATACCAGCACTAATGCACCGGATGCCATCAAAACTCCGCAGTTAAGCGTGCTTGGGCGAGAGTAGTGCTAGGATGGGTGACCTCCTGGGAAGGCCTCGTGTTGCAACCCTTTTACTTTTTTTTTTTATCGCTGCAGTTATTTGTAGAAGTTAAAATCGTGTATTATAATTTGTTATCCTCTGAAAACCGTCATGTAGCGGAAAAGTTATCGATGTTTCGAGATTCTGATAGCGTGACAGGATACCGGAAGCATTAAAACGACTGTGACGGTCAATAGTGAGAAGAAATTGACTCAATAAAGAGATATTTGGAATTTAAATGTACGGGTGCGATCATACTAGCACCAATGCACCGGATCCCATCAGAACTCCGCAGTTAAGCGTGCTTGGGCGAGTGTAGTACTAGGAAGGGGGACCTGCTGGGAAGGCCTCGTGTTGCACCCTTTTACTCTTTTTTTTATCGCTGCAGTTATTTGCAGAAATTAAATCGTGTATTAAAATTTAATATTCTCTGAAAACCGTCATGTAGCGGAAAAGTTATGGATGTTTCGAGATTCTGATAGCGTGACGGTATACCGGAAGCATTAAAACGACTGTGTCGGTCAATAGAGAGCAGAAATTGACTCAATAAAGAGATATTTGCTATTTAAATGTACGGGTGCGATCATACCAGCACTAATGCACCGGATCCCATCAGAACTCCGCAGATAAACGTGCTTGGGCGAGAGTAGTACTAGAATGGGTGACCTTCTGGGAAGGCCTCGTGTTGCACCCCTTTTACTTTTTTTTTATCGCTGCAGTTATTTACAGAACTTAAAATCGTGTATTATAATTTAATAACCTCTGAAAACCGTCATGTAGCGGAAAAGCTATCGATGTTTCGAGATTATGATAGTGTGACGGTATACCGGAAGCATTAAAACGACTGTGCCGGTCAATAGAGAGCAGAAATTGACTCAATAAACAGATATTTGCAATTTAAATGTACGGGTGCGATCATACCAGCACTAATACGCCGGATCCCATCAGAACTCCGCAGTTAAGCGTGCTTGGGCGAGTGTAGTAATAGGAAGGGGGACCTCCTGGGAAGGGCTCGTGTTGCATCCCTTTTACTTTTTTTTTTTATCGTCGCAGTTATTTGCAGAAGTTAAAATCGTGTATTATAATTTAATATTCTCTGAAAACCGTCATGTAGCGGAGAAGTTATCAATGTTTCGAGATTCTGATAGCGTGACGGTATACCAGAAGCATTACAACGACTGTGCCTATCAATAGAAAGCAGAAATTGACTCAATAAAGAGATATTTGGTATTCAAATGTACGGGTGCGATCATACCATTACTAATTCACCGGATGCTATCAAAACTCCGCAGTTAAGCGTGGTTGGGCGAGAGTAGTACTAGGATGGGTGACCTCCTGGGAAGGCCTCGTGTTGCAACCCTTTTACTTTATTTTTTATCGCTGCAGTTATTTGCAGAAGTTAAAATCGTGTATTATAATTTATTATCCTCTGAAAACCTTCATGTAGCGGAAAAGTTATCGATGTTTCGAGATTCTGATAGCGTGACGGGATACCGGAAGCATTAAAACGACTGTGCCAGTCAATAGAGAGAAGAAATTGACTCAATAAAGAGATATTTGGAATTTAAATGTACGGGTGCGATCATACTAGCACCAATGCACCGGATCCCATCAGAACTCCGCAGTTAAGCGTGTTTGGGCGAGTGTAGTACTTGGAAGGGGGACCTCCTGGGAAGGCCTCGTGTTGCATCCCTTTTACTTTTTTTTTTTATCGTTGCAGTTATTTGCAGAAGTTAAAATCGTGTATTATAATTTAATAACCTCTGAAAACCGTCATGTAGCGGAAAAGTTATCGATGTTTCGAGATTATGATAGTGTGACGGTATACCGGAAGCATTAAAACGACTGTGCCGGTCAATAGAGAGCAGAAATTGACTCAATAAACAGATATTTGCAATTTAAATGTACGGGTGCGATCATACCAGCACTAATGCACCGGATCCCATCAGAACTCCGCAGTTAAGCGTGCTTGGGCGAGAGTAGTACTAGGAAGGGTGACCTCCTGGGAAGGCCTCGTGTTGCACCCCTTTTACTTTTTTTTTATCGCTGCAATTATCTGCAGAAGTTAAAATCGTGTATTAAAATTTAATATTCTCTGAAAACCGTCATGTAGCGGAGAAGTTATCAATGTTTCGAGATTCTGATAGTGTGACGGTATACTGGAAGCAATAAAACGACTGTGTCGGTCAATAGAGAGCAGAAATTGACTCAATAAACAGATATTTGCAATTTAAATGTACGGGCGCGATCATACCAGCACTAATGCACCGGATCCCATCAGCACTCCGCAGTTAAGCGTGCTTGGGTGAGAGTAGTACTAGGAAGGGTGACCTCCTGGGAAGGCCTCGTGTTGCACCCGTTTTACTTTTTTTTTATCGCTGCAGTTATTTGCAGAAGTTAAAATCGTGTATTATAATTTAATATTCTCTGAAAACCGTCATGTAGCGGAGAAGTTATCAATGTTTCGAGATTCTGATAGCGTGACGGTATACCAGAAGCATTACAACGACTGTGCCTATCAATAGAAAGCAGAAATTGACTCAATAAAGAGATATTTGGTATTTAAATGTACGGGTGCGATCATACCAGCACTAATGCACCGGATGCCATCAAAACTCCGCAGTTAAGCGTGCTTGGGCGAGAGTAGTGCTAGGATGGGTGACCTCCTGGGAAGGCCTCGTGTTGCAACCCTTTTACTTTTTTTTTTTATCGCTGCAGTTATTTGTAGAAGTTAAAATCGTGTATTATAATTTGTTATCCTCTGAAAACCGTCATGTAGCGGAAAAGTTATCGATGTTTCGAGATTCTGATAGCGTGACAGGATACCGGAAGCATTAAAACGACTGTGACGGTCAATAGTGAGAAGAAATTGACTCAATAAAGAGATATTTGGAATTTAAATGTACGGGTGCGATCATACTAGCACCAATGCACCGGATCCCATCAGAACTCCGCAGTTAAGCGTGCTTGGGCGAGTGTAGTACTAGGAAGGGGGACCTCCTGGGAAGGCCTCGTGTTGCACCCTTTTACTCTTTTTTTTATCGCTGCAGTTATTTGCAGAAATTAAATCGTGTATTAAAATTTAATATTCTCTGAAAACCGTCATGTAGCGGAAAAGTTATGGATGTTTCGAGATTCTGATAGCGTGACGGTATACCGGAAGCATTAAAACGACTGTGTCGGTCAATAGAGAGCAGAAATTGACTCAATAAAGAGATATTTGCTATTTAAATGTACGGGTGCGATCATACCAGCACTAATGCACCGGATCCCATCAGAACTCCGCAGATAAACGTGCTTGGGCGAGAGTAGTACTAGAATGGGTGACCTTCTGGGAAGGCCTCGTGTTGCACCCCTTTTACTTTTTTTTTATCGCTGCAGTTATTTACAGAACTTAAAATCGTGTATTATAATTTAATAACCTCTGAAAACCGTCATGTAGCGGAAAAGCTATCGATGTTTCGAGATTATGATAGTGTGACGGTATACCGGAAGCATTAAAACGACTGTGCCGGTCAATAGAGAGCAGAAATTGACTCAATAAACAGATATTTGCAATTTAAATGTACGGGTGCGATCATACCAGCACTAATACGCCGGATCCCATCAGAACTCCGCAGTTAAGCGTGCTTGGGCGAGTGTAGTAATAGGAAGGGGGACCTCCTGGGAAGGGCTCGTGTTGCATCCCTTTTACTTTTTTTTTTATCGTCGCAGTTATTTGCAGAAGTTAAAATCGTGTATTATAATTTAATATTCTCTGAAAACCGTCATGTAGCGGAGAAGTTATCAATGTTTCGAGATTCTGATAGCGTGACGGTATACCAGAAGCATTACAACGACTGTGCCTATCAATAGAAAGCAGAAATTGACTCAATAAAGAGATATTTGGTATTCAAATGTACGGGTGCGATCATACCATTACTAATTCACCGGATGCTATCAAAACTCCGCAGTTAAGCGTGGTTGGGCGAGAGTAGTACTAGGATGGGTGACCTCCTGGGAAGGCCTCGTGTTGCAACCCTTTTACTTTATTTTTTATCGCTGCAGTTATTTGCAGAAGTTAAAATCGTGTATTATAATTTATTATCCTCTGAAAACCTTCATGTAGCGGAAAAGTTATCGATGTTTCGAGATTCTGATAGCGTGACGGGATACCGGAAGCATTAAAACGACTGTGCCAGTCAATAGAGAGAAGAAATTGACTCAATAAAGAGATATTTGGAATTTAAATGTACGGGTGCGATCATACTAGCACCAATGCACCGGATCCCATCAGAACTCCGCAGTTAAGCGTGTTTGGGCGAGTGTAGTACTTGGAAGGGGGACCTCCTGGGAAGGCCTCGTGTTGCATCCCTTTTACTTTTTTTTTTTATCGTTGCAGTTATTTGCAGAAGTTAAAATCGTGTATTATAATTTAATAACCTCTGAAAACCGTCATGTAGCGGAAAAGTTATCGATGTTTCGAGATTATGATAGTGTGACGGTATACCGGAAGCATTAAAACGACTGTGCCGGTCAATAGAGAGCAGAAATTGACTCAATAAACAGATATTTGCAATTTAAATGTACGGGTGCGATCATACCAGCACTAATGCACCGGATCCCATCAGAACTCCGCAGTTAAGCGTGCTTGGGCGAGAGTAGTACTAGGAAGGGTGACCTCCTGGGAAGGCCTCGTGTTGCACCCCTTTTACTTTTTTTTTTATCGCTGCAATTATCTGCAGAAGTTAAAATCGTGTATTAAAATTTAATATTCTCTGAAAACCGTCATGTAGCGGAAACGTTATCGATGTTTCGAGATTCTGATAGCGTGACGGTATACCAGAAGCATTACAACGACTGTTCCTGTCAATAGAGAGCAGAAATTGACTCAATAAAGAGATATTTGGTATTTAAATGTACGGGTGCGATCATACCATTACTAATGCACCGGATGCTATCAAAACTCCGCAGTTAAGCGTGCGTGGGCGAGAGTAGTACTAGGATGGGTGACCTCCTGGGAAGGCCTCGTGTTGCAACCCTTTTACTTTATTTTTTATCGCTGCAGTTATTTGCAGAAGTTAAAATCGTGTATTATAATTTATTATCCTCTGAAAACCTTCATGTAGCGGAAAAGTTATCGATGTTTCGAGATTCTGATAGCGTGACGGGATACCGGAAGCATTAAAACGACTGTGCCGGTCAATAGAGAGAAGAAATTGACTCAATAAAGAGATATTTGGAATTTAAATGTACGGGTGCGATCATACTAGCACCAATGCACCGGATCCCATCAGAACTCCGCAGTTAAGCGTGCTTGGGCGAGTGTAGTACTAGGAAGGGTGACCTCCTGGGAAGGCCTCGTGTTGCACCCCTTTTACTTTTTTTTTATCGCTGCAATTATCTGCAGAAGTTAAAGTCGTGTATTAAAATTTAATATTCTCTGAAAACCGTCATGTAGCGGAAACGTTATCGATGTTTCGAGATTCTGATAGCGTGACGGTATACCAGAAGCATTACAACGACTGTGGCTGTCAATAGAGAGCAGAAATTGACTCAATAAAGAGATATTTGGTATTTAAATGTACGGGTGCGATCATACCATTACTAATGCTCCGGATGCTATCAAAACTCCGCAGTTAAGCGTGCTTGGGCGAGAGTAGTACTAGGATGGGTGACCTCCTGGGAAGGCCTCGTGTTGCAACCCTTTTACTTTATTTTTTATCGCTGCAGTTATTTGCAGAAGTTAAAATCGTGTATTATAATTTATTATCCTCTGAAAACCTTCATGTAGCGGAAAAGTTATCGATGTTTCGAGATTCTGATAGCGTGACGGGATACCGGAAGCATTAAAACGACTGTGCCGGTCAATAGAGTGAAGAAATTGACTCAATAAAGAGATATTTGGAATTTAAATGTACGGGTGCGATCATACTAGCACCAATGCACCGGATCCCATCAGAACTCCGCAGTTAAGCGTGCTTGGGCGAGTGTAGTACTAGGAAGGGGGACCTCCTGGGAAGGCCTCGTGTTGCATCCCTTTTACTTTTTTTTTTTATCGTTGCAGTTATTTGCAGAAGTTAAAATCGTGTATTATAATTTAATAACCTCTGAAAACCGTCATGTAGCGGAAAAGTTATCGATGTTTCGAGATTATGATAGTGTGACGGTATACCGGAAGCATTAAAACGACTGTGCCGGTCAATAGAGAGCAGAAATTGACTCAATAAACAGATATTTGCAATTTAAATGTACGGGTGCGATCATACCAGCACTAATGCACCGGATCCCATCAGAACTCCGCAGTTAAGCGTGCTTGGGCGAGTGTAGTAATAGGAAGGGGGACCTCCTGGGAAGGCCTCGTGTTGCATCCCTTTTACTTTTTTTTTTATCGTTGCAGTTATTTGCAGAAGTTAAAATCGTGTATTATAATTTAATAACCTCTGAAAACCGTCATGTAGCGGAAAAGTTATCGATGTTTCGAAATTATGATAGTGTGATGGTATACCGGAAGCTTTAAAACGACTGTGCCGGTCAATAGAGAGCAGAAATTGACTCAATAAACAGATATTTGCAAATTAAATGTACGGGTGCGATCATACCAGCACTAATGCACCGGATCCCATCAGAACTCCGCAGTTAAGCGTGCTTGGGCGAGTGTAGTAATAGGAAGGGGGACCTCCTGGGAAGGGCTCGTGTTGCATCCCTTTTACTTTTTTTTTTTTATCGTCGCAGTTATTTGCAGAAGTTAAAGTCGTGTAATATAATTTAATATTCTCTGAAAACCGTCATGTAGTGGAGAAGTTATCAATGTTTCGAGATTCTGATAGCGTGACGGTATACCAGAAGCTTTACAACGACTGTGCCTATCAATAGAAAGCAGAAATTGACTCAATAAAGAGATATTTGGTATTTAAATGTACGGGTGCGATCATACCAGCACTAATGCACCGGATGCCATCAAAACTCCGCAGTTAAGCGTGTTTTGGCGAGAGTAGTGCTAGGATGGGTGACCTCCTGTGAAGTCCTCGTGTTGCAACCCATTTACTTTTTTTTTATCGCTGCAGTTATTTGCAGAAGTTAAAATCGTGTATTATAATATATTATCCTCTGAAAACCGTCATGTAGCGGAAAAGTTATCGATGTTTCGAGATTCTGATAGCGTGACAGGATACCGGAAGCATTAAAACGACTGTGCCGGTCAATAGAGAGAAGAAATTGACTCAATAAAGAGATATTTGGAATTTAAATGTACGGGTGCGATCATACTAGCACCAATGCACCGGATCCCATCAGAACTCCGCAGTTAAGCGTGTTTGGGCGAGTGTAGTACTTGGAAGGGGGACCTCCTGGGAAGGCCTCGTGTTGCATCCCTTTTACTTTTTTTTTTTATCGTTGCAGTTATTTGCAGAAGTTAAAATCGTGTATTATAATTTAATAACCTCTGAAAACCGTCATGTAGCGGAAAAGTTATCGATGTTTCGAGATTATGATAGTGTGACGGTATACCGGAAGCATTAAAACGACTGTGCCGGTCAATAGAGAGCAGAAATTGACTCAATAAACAGATATTTGCAATTTAAATGTACGGGTGCGATCATACCAGCACTAATGCACCGGATCCCATCAGAACTCCGCAGTTAAGCGTGCTTGGGCGAGAGTAGTACTAGGAAGGGTGACCTCCTGGGAAGGCCTCGTGTTGCACCCCTTTTACTTTTTTTTTTATCGCTGCAATTATCTGCAGAAGTTAAAATCGTGTATTAAAATTTAATATTCTCTGAAAACCGTCATGTAGCGGAAACGTTATCGATGTTTCGAGATTCTGATAGCGTGACGGTATACCAGAAGCATTACAACGACTGTGCCTGTCAATAGAGAGCAGAAATTGACTCAATAAAGAGATATTTGGTATTTAAATGTACGGGTGCGATCATACCATTACTAATGCACCGGATGCTATCAAAACTCCGCAGTTAAGCGTGCGTGGGCGAGAGTAGTACTAGGATGGGTGACCTCCTGGGAAGGCCTCGTGTTGCAACCCTTTTACTTTATTTTTTATCGCTGCAGTTATTTGCAGAAGTTAAAATCGTGTATTATAATTTATTATCCTCTGAAAACCTTCATGTAGCGGAAAAGTTATCGATGTTTCGAGATTCTGATAGCGTGACGGGATACCGGAAGCATTAAAACGACTGTGCCGGTCAATAGAGTGAAGAAATTGACTCAATAAAGAGATATTTGGAATTTAAATGTACGGGTGCGATCATACTAGCACCAATGCACCGGATCCCATCAGAACTCCGCAGTTAAGCGTGCTTGGGCGAGTGTAGTACTAGGAAGGGGGACCTCCTGGGAAGGCCTCGTGTTGCATCCCTTTTACTTTTTTTTTTTATCGTTGCAGTTATTTGCAGAAGTTAAAATCGTGTATTATAATTTAATAACCTCTGAAAACCGTCATGTAGCGGAAAAGTTATCGATGTTTCGAGATTATGATAGTGTGACGGTATACCGGAAGCATTAAAACGACTGTGCCGGTCAATAGAGAGCAGAAATTGACTCAATAAACAGATATTTGCAATTTAAATGTACGGGTGCGATCATACCAGCACTAATGCACCGGATCCCATCAGAACTCCGCAGTTAAGCGTGCGTGGGCGAGTGTAGTAATAGGAAGGGGGACCTCCTGGGAAGGCCTCGTGTTGCATCCCTTTTACTTTTTTTTTTATCGTTGCAGTTATTTGCAGAAGTTAAAATCGTGTATTATAATTTAATAACCTCTGAAAACCGTCATGTAGCGGAAAAGTTATCGATGTTTCGAAATTATGATAGTGTGATGGTATACCGGAAGCTTTAAAACGACTGTGCCGGTCAATAGAGAGCAGAAATTGACTCAATAAACAGATATTTGCAAATTAAATGTACGGGTGCGATCATACCAGCACTAATGCACCGGATCCCATCAGAACTCCGCAGTTAAGCGTGCTTGGGCGAGTGTAGTAATAGGAAGGGGGACCTCCTGGGAAGGGCTCGTGTTGCATCCCTTTTACTTTTTTTTTTTTTATCGTCGCAGTTATTTGCAGAAGTTAAAGTCGTGTAATATAATTTAATATTCTCTGAAAACCGTCATGTAGTGGAGAAGTTATCAATGTTTCGAGATTCTGATAGCGTGACGGTATACCAGAAGCTTTACAACGACTGTGCCTATCAATAGAAAGCAGAAATTGACTCAATAAAGAGATATTTGGTATTTAAATGTACGGGTGCGATCATACCAGCACTAATGCACCGGATGCCATCAAAACTCCGCAGTTAAGCGTGTTTTGGCGAGAGTAGTGCTAGGATGGGTGACCTCCTGTGAAGTCCTCGTGTTGCAACCCATTTACTTTTTTTTTATCGCTGCAGTTATTTGCAGAAGTTAAAATCGTGTATTATAATATATTATCCTCTGAAAACCGTCATGTAGCGGAAAAGTTATCGATGTTTCGAGATTCTGATAGCGTGACAGGATACCGGAAGCATTAAAACGACTGTGCCGGTCAATAGAGAGAAGAAATTGACTCAATAAAGAGATATTTGGAATTTAAATGTACGGGTGCGATCATACTAGCACCAATGCACCGGATCCCATCAGAACTCCGCAGTTAAGCGTGTTTGGGCGAGTGTAGTACTTGGAAGGGGGACCTCCTGGGAAGGCCTCGTGTTGCATCCCTTTTACTTTTTTTTTTATCGTTGCAGTTATTTGCAGAAGTTAAAATCGTGTATTATAATTTAATAACCTCTGAAAACCGTCATGTAGCGGAAAAGTTATCGATGTTTCGAGATTATGATAGTGTGACGGTATACCGGAAGCATTAAAACGACTGTGCCGGCCAATAGAGAGCAGAAATTGACTCAATAAACAGATATTTGCAATTTAAATGTACGGGTGCGATCATACCAGCACTAATGCACCGGATCCCATCAGAACTCCGCAGTTAAGCGTGCTTGGGCGAGAGTAGTACTAGGAAGGGTGACCTCCTGGGAAGGCCTCGTGTTGCACCCCTTTTACTTTTTTTTTTATCGCTGCAATTATATGCAGAAGTTAAAATCGTGTATTAAAATTTAATATTCTCTAAAAACCGTCATGTAGCGGAAACGTTATCGATGTTTCGAGATTCTGATAGCGTGACGGTATACCAGAAGCATTACAACGACTGTGCCTGTCAATAGAGAGCAGAAATTGACTCAATAAAGAGATATTTGGTATTTAAATGTACGGGTGCGATCATACCATTACTAATGCACCGGATGCTATCAAAACTCCGCAGTTAAGCGTGCGTGGGCGAGAGTAGTACTAGGATGGGTGACCTCCTGGGAAGGCCTCGTGTTGCAACCCTTTTACTTTATTTTTTATCGCTGCAGTTATTTGCAGAAGTTAAAATCGTGTATTATAATTTATTATCCTCTGAAAACCTTCATGTAGCGGAAAAGTTATCGATGTTTCGAGATTCTGATAGCGTGACGGGATACCGGAAGCATTAAAACGACTGTGCCGGTCAATAGAGAGAAGAAATTGACTCAATAAAGAGATATTTGGAATTTAAATGTACGGGTGCGATCATACTAGCACCAATGCACCGGATCCCATCAGAACTCCGCAGTTAAGCGTGCTTGGGCGAGTGTAGTACTAGGAAGGGTGACCTCCTGGGAAGGCCTCGTGTTGCACCCCTTTTACTTTTTTTTTATCGCTGCAATTATCTGCAGAAGTTAAAATCGTGTATTAAAATTTAATATTCTCTGAAAACCGTCATGTAGCGGAAACGTTATCGATGTTTCGAGATTCTGATAGCGTGACGGTATACCAGAAGCATTACAACGACTGTGGCTGTCAATAGAGAGCAGAAATTGACTCAATAAAGAGATATTTGGTATTTAAATGTACGGGTGCGATCATACCATTACTAATGCACCGGATGCTATCAAAACTCCGCAGTTAAGCGTGCTTGGGCGAGAGTAGTACTAGGATGGGTGACCTCCTGGGAAGGACTCGTGTTGCAACCCTTTTACTTTATTTTTTATCGCTGCAGTTATTTGCAGAAGTTAAAATCGTGTATTATAATTTATTATCCTCTGAAAACCTTCATGTAGCGGAAAAGTTATCGATGTTTCGAGATTCTGATAGCGTGACGGGATACCGGAAGCATTAAAACGACTGTGCCGGTCAATAGAGTGAAGAAATTGACTCAATAAAGAGATATTTGGAATTTAAATGTACGGGTGCGATCATACTAGCACCAATGCACCGGATCCCATCAGAACTCCGCAGTTAAGCGTGCTTGGGCGAGTGTAGTACTAGGAAGGGGGACCTCCTGGGAAGGCCTCGTGTTGCATCCCTTTTACTTTTTTTTTTATCGTTGCAGTTATTTGCAGAAGTTAAAATCGTGTATTATAATTTAATAACCTCTGAAAACCGTCATGTAGCGGAAAAGTTATCGATGTTTCGAGATTATGATAGTGTGACGGTATACCGGAAGCATTAAAACGACTGTGCCGGTCAATAGAGAGCAGAAATTGACTCAATAAACAGATATTTGCAATTTAAATGTACGGGTGCGATCATACCAGCACTAATGCACCGGATCCCATCAGAACTCCGCAGTGAAGCGTGCTTGGGCGAGTGTAGTAATAGGAAGGGGGACCTCCTGGGAAGGCCTCGTGTTGCATCCCTTTTACTTTTTTTTTATCGTTGCAGTTATTTGCAGAAGTTAAAATCGTGTATTATAATTTAATAACCTCTGAAAACCGTCATGTAGCGGAAAAGTTATCGATGTTTCGAGATTCTGATAGCGTGACGGTATACCAGAAGCATTACAACGACTGTGCCTGTCAATAGAGAGCAGAAATTGACTCAATAAAGAGATATTTGGTATTTAAATGTACGGGTGCGATCATACCATTACTAATGCACCGGATGCTATCAAAACTCCGCAGTTAAGCGTGCGTGGGCGAGAGTAGTACTAGGATGGGTGACCTCCTGGGAAGGCCTCGTGTTGCAACCCTTTTACTTTATTTTTTATCGCTGCAGTTATTTGCAGAAGTTAAAATCGTGTATTATAATTTATTATCCTCTGAAAACCTTCATGTAGCGGAAAAGTTATCGATGTTTCGAGATTCTGATAGCGTGACGGGATACCGGAAGCATTAAAACGACTGTGCCGGTCAATAGAGAGAAGAAATTGACTCAATAAAGAGATATTTGGAATTTAAATGTACGGGTGCGATCATACTAGCACCAATGCACCGGATCCCATCAGAACTCCGCAGTTAAGCGTGCTTGGGCGAGTGTAGTACTAGGAAGGGTGACCTCCTGGGAAGGCCTCGTGTTGCACCCCTTTTACTTTTTTTTTATCGCTGCAATTATCTGCAGAAGTTAAAATCGTGTATTAAAATTTAATATTCTCTGAAAACCGTCATGTAGCGGAAACGTTATCGATGTTTCGAGATTCTGATAGCGTGACGGTATACCAGAAGCATTACAACGACTGTGGCTGTCAATAGAGAGCAGAAATTGACTCAATAAAGAGATATTTGGTATTTAAATGTACGGGTGCGATCATACCATTACTAATGCACCGGATGCTATCAAAACTCCGCAGTTAAGCGTGCTTGGGCGAGAGTAGTACTAGGATGGGTGACCTCCTGGGAAGGACTCGTGTTGCAACCCTTTTACTTTATTTTTTATCGCTGCAGTTATTTGCAGAAGTTAAAATCGTGTATTATAATTTATTATCCTCTGAAAACCTTCATGTAGCGGAAAAGTTATCGATGTTTCGAGATTCTGATAGCGTGACGGGATACCGGAAGCATTAAAACGACTGTGCCGGTCAATAGAGTGAAGAAATTGACTCAATAAAGAGATATTTGGAATTTAAATGTACGGGTGCGATCATACTAGCACCAATGCACCGGATCCCATCAGAACTCCGCAGTTAAGCGTGCTTGGGCGAGTGTAGTACTAGGAAGGGGGACCTCCTGGGAAGGCCTCGTGTTGCATCCCTTTTACTTTTTTTTTTATCGTTGCAGTTATTTGCAGAAGTTAAAATCGTGTATTATAATTTAATAACCTCTGAAAACCGTCATGTAGCGGAAAAGTTATCGATGTTTCGAGATTATGATAGTGTGACGGTATACCGGAAGCATTAAAACGACTGTGCCGGTCAATAGAGAGCAGAAATTGACTCAATAAACAGATATTTGCAATTTAAATGTACGGGTGCGATCATACCAGCACTAATGCACCGGATCCCATCAGAACTCCGCAGTGAAGCGTGCTTGGGCGAGTGTAGTAATAGGAAGGGGGACCTCCTGGGAAGGCCTCGTGTTGCATCCCTTTTACTTTTTTTTTATCGTTGCAGTTATTTGCAGAAGTTAAAATCGTGTATTATAATTTAATAACCTCTGAAAACCGTCATGTAGCGGAAAAGTTATCGATGTTTTGAAATTATGATAGTGTGACGGTATACCGGAAGCTTTAAAACGACTGTGCCGGTCAATAGAGAGCAGAAATTGACTCAATAAACAGATATTTGCAAATTAAATGTACGGGTGCGATCATACCAGCACTAATGCACCGGATCCCATCAGAACTCCGCAGTTAAGCGTGCTTGGGCGAGTGTAGTAATAGGAAGGGGGACCTCCTGGGAAGGGCTCGTGTTGCATCCCTTTTACTTTTTTTTTTTTTATCGTCGCAGTTATTTGCAGAAGTTAAAGTCGTGTAATATAATTTAATATTCTCTGAAAACCGTCATGTAGTGGAGAAGTTATCAATGTTTCGAGATTCTGATAGCGTGACGGTATACCAGAAGCTTTACAACGACTGTGCCTATCAATAGAAAGCAGAAATTGACTCAATAAAGAGATATTTGGTATTTAAATGTACGGGTGCGATCATACCAGCACTAATGCACCGGATGCCATCAAAACTCCGCAGTTAAGCGTGCTTTGGCGAGAGTAGTGCTAGGATGGGTGACCTTCTGTGAAGGCCTCGTGTTGCAACCCATTTACTTTTTTTTTATCGCTGCAGTTATTTGCAGAAGTTAAAATCGTGTATTATAATATATTATCCTCTGAAAACCGTCATGTAGCGGAAAAGTTATCGATGTTTCGAGATTCTGATAGCGTGACAGGATACCGGAAGCATTAAAACGACTGTGCCGGTCAATAGAGAGAAGAAATTGACTCAATAAAGAGATATTTGGAATTTAAATGTACGGGTGCGATCATACTAGCACCAATGCACCGGATCCCATCAGAACTCCGCAGTTAAGCGTGCTTGGGCGAATGTAGTACTAGGAAGGGGGACCTCCTGGGAAGGCCTCGTGTTGCATCCCTTTTACTTTTTTTTTTATCGTTGCAGTTATTTGCAGAAGTTAAAATCGTGTATTATAATTTAATAACCTCTGAAAACCGTCATGTAGCGGAAAAGTTATCGATGTTTCGAGATTATGATAGTGTGACGGTATACCGGAAGCATTAAAACGACTGTGCCGGTCAATAGAGAGCAGAAATTGACTCAATAAACAGATATTTGCAATTTAAATGTACGGGTGCGATCATACCAGCACTAATGCACCGGATCCCATCAGAACTCCGCAGTTAAGCGTGCTTGGGCGAGAGTAGTACTAGGAAGGGTGACCTCCTGGGAAGGCCTCGTGTTGCACCCCTTTTACTTTTTTTTATCGCTGCAGTTATTTGCAGAAGTTAAAATCGTGTATTATAATTTATTATCCTCTGAAAACCTTCATGTAGCGGAAAAGTTATCGATGTTTCGAGATTCTGATAGCGTGACGGGATACCGGAAGCATTAAAACGACTGTGCCGGTCAATAGAGTGAAGAAATTGACTCAGTAAAGAGATATTTGGAATTTAAATGTACGGGTGCGATCATACTAGCACCAATGCACCGGATCCCATCAGAACTCCGCAGTTAAGCGTGCTTGGGCGAGTGTAGTACTAGGAAGGGGGACCTCCTGGGAAGGCCTCGTGTTGCATCCCTTTTACTTTTTTTTTTATCGTTGCAGTTATTTGCAGAAGTTAAAATCGTGTATTATAATTTAATAACCTCTGAAAACCGTCATGTAGCGGAAAAGTTATCGATGTTTCGAGATTATGATAGTGTGACGGTATACCGGAAGCATTAAAACGACTGTGCCGGTCAATAGAGAGCAGAAATTGACTCAATAAACAGATATTTGCAATTTAAATGTACGGGTGAGATCATACCAGCACTAATGCACCGGATCCCATCAGAACTCCGCAGTTAAGCGTGCTTGGGCGAGTGTAGTAATAGGAAGGGGGACCTCCTGGGAAGGGCTCGTGTTGCATCCCTTTTACTTTTTTTTTTATCGTCGCAGTTATTTGCAGAAGTTAAAATCGTGTATTATAATTTAATATTCTCTGAAAACCGTCATGTAGCGGAGAAGTTATCAATGTTTCGAGATTCTGATAGCGTGACGGTATACCAGAAGCATTACAACGACTGTGCCTATCAATAGAAAGCATAAATTGACTCAATAAAGAGATATTTGGTATTTAAATGTACGGGTGCGATCATACCAGCACTAATGCACCGGATGCCATCAAAACTCCGCAGTTAAGCGTGCTTGGGCGAGAGTAGTGCTAGGATGGGTGACCTCCTGGGAAGGCCTCGTGTTGCAACCCTTTTACTTTTTTTTTTATCGCTGCAGTTATTTGCAGAAGTTAAAATCGTGTATTATAATATATTATCCTCTGAAAACCGTCATGTAGCGGAAAAGTTATCGATGTTTCGAGATTCTGATAGCGTGACAGGATACCGGAAGCATTAAAACGACTGTGCCGGTCAATAGAGAGAAGAAATTGACTCAATAAAGAGATATTTGGAATTTAAATGTACGGGTGCGATCATACTAGCACCAATGCACCGGATCCCATCAGAACTCCGCAGTTAAGCGTGCTTGGGCGAGTGTAGTACTAGGAAGGGGGACCTCCTGGGAAGGCCTCGTGTTGCATCCCTTTTACTTTTTTTTTTATCGTTGCAGTTATTTGCAGAAGTTAAAATCGTGTATTATAATTTAATAACCTCTGAAAACCGTCATGTAGCGGAAAAGTTATCGATGTTTCAAGATTATGATAGTGTGACGGTATACCGGAAGCATTAAAACGTCTGTGCCGGTCAATAGAGAGCAGAAATTGACTCAATAAACAGATATTTGCAATTTAAATGTACGGGTGCGATCATACCAGCACTAATGCACCGGATCCCATCAGAACTCCGCAGTTAAGCGTGCTTGGGCGAGAGTAGTACTAGGAAGGGTGACCTCCTGGGAAGGCCTCGTGTTGCACCCCTTTTACTTTTTTTTTATCGCTGCAATTATCTGCAGAAGTTAAAATCGTGTATTAAAATTTAATATTCTCTGAAAACCGTCATGTAGCGGAAACGTTATCGATGTTTCGAGATTCTGATAGCGTGACGGTATACCAGAAGCATTACAACGACTGTGCCTGTCAATAGAGAGCAGAAATTGACTCAATAAAGAGATATTTGGTATTTAAATGTACGGGTGCGATCATACCATTACTAATGCACCGGATGCTATCAAAACTCCGCAGTTAAGCGTGCTTGGGCGAGAGTAGTACTAGGATGGGTGACCTCCTGGGAAGGCCTCGTGTTGCAACCCTTTTACTTTATTTTTTATCGCTGCAGTTATTTGCAGAAGTTAAAATCGTGTATTATAATTTATTATCCTCTGAAAACCTTCATGTAGCGGAAAAGTTATCGATGTTTCGAGATTCTGATAGCGTGACGGGATACCGGAAGCATTAAAACGACTGTGCCGGTCAATAGAGTGAAGAAATTGACTCAATAAAGAGATATTTGGAATTTAAATGTACGGGTGCGATCATACTAGCACCAATGCACCGGATCCCATCAGAACTCCGCAGTTAAGCGTGCTTGGGCGAGTGTAGTACTAGGAAGGGGGACCTCCTGGGAAGGCCTCGTGTTGCATCCCTTTTACTTTTTTTTTTTATCGTTGCTGTTATTTGCAGAAGTTAAAATCGTGTATTATAATTTAATAACCTTTGAAAACCGTCATGTAGCGGAAAAGTTATCGATGTTTCGAGATTATGATAGTGTGACGGTATACCGGAAGCATTAAAACGACTGTGCCGGTCAATAGAGAGCAGAAATTGACTCAATAAACAGATATTTGCAATTTAAATGTACGGGTGCGATCATACCAGCACTAATGCATCGGATCCCATCAGAACTCCGCAGTTAAGCGTGCTTGGGCGAGTGTAGTAATAGGAAGGGGGACCTCCTGGGAAGGGCTCGTGTTGCATCCCTTTTACTTTTTTTTTTATCGTCGCAGTTATTTGCAGAAGTTAAAATCGTGTATTATAATTTAATATTCTCTGAAAACCGTCATGTAGCGGAGAAGTTATCAATGTTTCGAGATTCTGATAGCGTGACGGTATACCAGAAGCATTACAACGACTGTGCCTATCAATAGAAAGCATAAATTGACTCAATAAAGAGATATTTGGTATTTAAATGTACGGGTGCGATCATACCAGCACTAATGCACCGGATGCCATCAAAAGTCCGCAGTTAAGCGTGCTTGGGCGAGAGTAGTGCTAGGATGGGTGACCTCCTGGGAAGGCCTCGTGTTGCAACCCTTTTACTTTTTTTTTTATCGCTGCAGTTATTTGCAGAAGTTAAAATCGTGTATTATAATATATTATCCTCTGAAAACCGTCATGTAGCGGAAAAGTTATCGATGTTTCGAGATTCTGATAGCGTGACAGGATACCGGAAGCATTAAAACGACTGTGCCGGTCAATAGAGAGAAAAAATTGACTCAATAAAGAGATATTTGGAATTTAAATGTACGGGTGCGATCATACTAGCACCAATGCACCGGATCCCATCAGAACTCCGCAGTTAAGCGTGCTTGGGCGAGTGTAGTACTAGGAAGGGGGACCTCCTGGGAAGGCCTCGTCTTGCATCCCTTTTACTTTTTTTTTTTTTTTATCGTTGCAGTTATTTGCAGAAGTTAAAATTGTGTATTATAATTTAATAACCTCTGAAAACCGTCATGTAGCGGAAAAGTTATCGATGTTTCGAGATTATGATAGTGTGACGGTATACCGGAAGCATTAAAACGACTGTGCCGGTCAATAGAGAGCAGAAATTGACTCAATAAACAGATATTTGCAATTTAAATGTACGGGTGCGATCATACCAGCACTAATGCACCGGATCCCATCAGAACTCCGCAGTTAAGCGTGCTTGGGCGAGAGTAGTACTAGGAAGGGTGACCTCCTGGGAAGGCCTCGTGTTGCACTCCTTTTACTTTTTTTTTTATCGCTGCAATTATTTGCAGAAGTTAAAATCGTGTATTAAAATTTAATATTCTCTGAAAACCGTCATGTAGCGGAAACGTTATCGATGTTTCGAGATTCTGATAGCGTGACGGTATACCAGAAGCATTACAACGACTGTGCCTATCAATAGAAAGCATAAATTGACTCAATAAAGAGATATTTGGTATTTTAATGTACGGGTGCGATCATACCAGCACTAATGCACCGGATGCCATCAAAAGTCCGCAGTTAAGCGTGCTTGGGCGAGAGTAGTGCTAGGATGGGTGACCTCCTGGGAAGGCCTCGTGTTGCAACCCTTTTACTTTTTTTTTTATCGCTGCAGTTATTTGCAGAAGTTAAAATCGTGTATTATAATATATTATCCTCTGAAAACCGTCATGTAGCGGAAAAGTTATCGATGTTTCGAGATTCTGATAGCGTGACAGGATACCGGAAGCATTAAAACGACTGTGCCGGTCAATAGAGAGAAAAAATTGACTCAATAAAGAGATATTTAGAATTTAAATGTACGGGTGCGATCATACTAGCACCAATGCACCGGATCCCATCAGAACTCCGCAGTTAAGCGTGCTTGGGCGAGTGTAGTACAAGGAAGGGGGACCTCCTGGGAAGGCCTCGTCTTGCATCCCTTTAACTTTTTTTTTTTTTATCGTTGCAGTTATTTGCAGAAGTTAAAATTGTGTATTATAATTTAATAACCTCTGAAAACCGTCATGTAGCGGAAAAGTTATCGATGTTTCGAGATTATGATAGTGTGACGGTATACCGGAAGCATTAAAACGACTGTGCCGGTCAATAGAGAGCAGAAATTGACTCAATAAACAGATATTTGCAATTTAAATGTACGGGTGCGATCATACCAGCACTAATGCACCGGATCCCATCAGAACTCCGCAGTTAAGCGTGCTTGGGCGAGAGTAGTACTAGGAAGGGTGACCTCCTGGGAAGGCCTCGTGTTGCACTCCTTTTACTTTTTTTTTTATCGCTGCAATTATTTGCAGAAGTTAAAATCGTGTATTAAAATTTAATATTCTCTGAAAACCGTCATGTAGCGGAAACGTTATCGATGTTTCGAGATTCTGATAGCGTGACGGTATACCAGAAGCATTACAACGACTGTGCCTGTCAATAGAGAGCAGAAATTGACTCAATAAAGAGATATTTGG
Organism: Agrostemma githago; assembly: GCA_958450325.1. Taxonomy (NCBI): domain Eukaryota; kingdom Viridiplantae; phylum Streptophyta; class Magnoliopsida; order Caryophyllales; family Caryophyllaceae; genus Agrostemma; species Agrostemma githago. Next base: position 44,056,574 of record OY288252.1, read on the forward strand.
TATTTAAATGTACGGGTGCGATCATACCATTACTAATGCACCGGATGCTATCAAAACTCCGCAGTTAAGTGTGCGTGGGCGAGAGTAGTACTAGGATGGGTGACCTCCTGGGAAGGCCTCGTGTTACAACCCTTTTACTTTATTTTTTATCGCTGCAGTTATCTGCAGAAGTTAAAATCGTGTATTATAATTTATTATCCTCTGAAAACCTTCATGTAGCGGAAAAGTTATCGATGTTTCGAGATTCTGATAGCGTGACGGGATACCGGAAGCATTAAAACGACTGTGCCGGTCAATAGAGAGAAGAAATTGACTCAATAAAGAGATATTTGGAATTTAAATGTACGGGTGCGATCATACTAGCACCAATGCACCGGATCCCATCAGAACTCCGCAGTTAAGCGTGCTTGGGCGAGTGTAGTACTAGGAAGGGGGACCTCCTGGGAAGGCCTCGTGTTGCACCCTTTTACTCTTTTTTTTATCGCTGCAGTTATTTGCAGAAATTAAAATCGTGTATTAAAATTTAATATTCTCTGAAAACCGTCATGTAGCGGAAAAGTTATCGATGTTTCGAGATTCTGATAGCGTGACGGTATACCGGAAGCATTACAACGACTGTGTCGGTCAATAGAGAGCAGAAATTGACTCAATAAAGAGATATTTGCTATTTAAATGTACGGGTGCGATCATACTAGCACCAATGCACCGGATCCCATCAGAACTCCGCAGTTAAGCGTGCTTGGGCGAGTGTAGTACTAGGAAGGGGGACCTCCTGGGAAGGCCTCGTGTTGCATCCCTTTTACTTTTTTTTTTATCGTTGCAGTTATTTGCAGAAGTTAAAATCGTGTATTATAATTTAATAACCTCTGAAAACCGTCATGTAGCGGAAAAGTTATCGATGTTTCGAGATTATGATAGTGTGACGGTATACCGGAAGCATTAAAACGACTGTGCCGGTCAATAGAGAGCAGAAATTGACTCAATAAACAGATATTTGCAATTTAAATGTACGGGTGCGATCATACCAGCACTAATGCACCGGATCCCATCAGAACTCCGCAGTTAAGGGTGCTTGGGCGAGAGTAGTACTAGGAAGGGTGACCTCCTGGGAAGGCCTCGTGTTGCACCCTTTTTACTCTTTTTTTTATCGCTGCAGTTATTTGCAGAAGTTAAAATCGTGTATTAAAATTTAATATTCTCTGAAAACCGTCATGTAGCGAAAAAGTTATCGATGTTTCGAGATTCTGATAGCGTGTCGGTATACCGGAAGCATTACAACGACTGTGTCGGTCAATAGAGAGCAGAAATTGACTCAATAAAGAGATATTTGCTATTTAAATGTACGGGTGCGATCATACCAGCACTAATGCACCGGATGCCATCAAAACTCCGCAGTTAAGCGTGCTTGGGCGAGAGTAGTGCTAGGATGGGTGACCTCCTGGGAAGGCCTCGTGTTGCAACCCATTTACTTTTTTTTTATCGCTGCAGTTATTTGCAGAAGTTAAAATCATGTATTATAATATATTATCCTCTGAAAACCGTCATGTAGCGGAAAAGTTATCGATGTTTCGAGATTCTGATAGCGTGACAGGATACCGGAAGCATTAAAACGACTGTGCCGGTCAATAGAGAGAAGAAATTGACTCAATAAAGAGATATTTGGAATTTAAATGTACGGGTGCGATCATACTAGCACCAATGCACCGGATCCCATCAGAACTCCGCAGTTAAGCGTGCTTGGGCGAGTGTAGTACTAGGAAGGGGGACCTCCTGGGAAGGCCTCGTGTTGCATCCCTTTTACTTTTTTTTTTATCGTTGCAGTTATTTGCAGAAGTTAAAATCGTGTATTATAATTTAATAACCTCTGAAAACCGTCATGTAGCGGAAAAGTTATCGATGTTTCGAGATTATGATAGTGTGACGGTATACCGGAAGCATTAAAACGACTGTGCCGGTCAATAGAGAGCAGAAATTGACTCAATAAACAGATATTTGCAATTTAAATGTACGGGTGCGATCATACCAGCACTAATGCACCGGATCCCATCAGAACTCCGCAGTTAAGCGTGCTTGGGCGAGAGTAGTACTAGGAAGGGTGACCTCCTGGGAAGGCCTCGTGTTGCACCCGTTTTACTTTTTTTTTATCGCTGCAATTATCTGCAGAAGTTAAAATCGTGTATTAAAATTTAATATTCTCTGAAAACCGTCATGTAGCGGAAACGTTATCGATGTTTCGAGATTCTGATAGCGTGACGGTATACCAGAAGCATTACAACGACTGTGCCTGTCAATAGAGAGCAGAAATTGACTCAATAAAGAGATATTTGGTATTTAAATGTACGGGTGCGATCATACCATTACTAATGCACCGGATGCTATCAAAACTCCGCAGTTAAGCGTGCTTGGGCGAGAGTAGTACTAGGATGGGTGACCTCCTGGGAAGGCCTCGTGTTACAACCCTTTTACTTTATTTTTTATCGCTGCAATTATCTGCAGAAGTTAAAATCGTGTATTAAAATTTAATATTCTCTGAAAACCGTCATGTAGCGGAAACGTTATCGATGTTTCGAGATTCTGATAGCGTGACGGTATACCAGAAGCATTACAACGACTGTGCCTGTCAATAGAGAGCAGAAATTGACTCAATAAAGAGATATTTGGTATTTAAATGTACGGGTGCGATCATACCATTACTAATGCACCGGATGCTATCAAAACTCCGCAGTTAAGCGTGCTTGGGCGAGAGTAGTACTAGGATGGGTGACCTCCTGGGAAGGCCTCGTGTTACAACCCTTTTACTTTATTTTTTATCGCTGCAGTTATTTGCAGAAGTTAAAATCGTGTATTATAATTTATTATCCTCTGAAAACCTTCATGTAGCGGAAAAGTTATCGATGTTTCGAGATTCTGATAGCGTGACGGGATACCGGAAGCATTAAAACGACTGTGCCGGTCAATAGAGAGAAGAAATTGACTCAATAAAGAGATATTTGGAATTTAAATGTACGGGTGCGATCATACTAGCACCAATGCACCGGATCCCATCAGAACTCCGCAGTTAAGCGTGCTTGGGCGAGTGTAGTACTAGGAAGGGGGACCTCCTGGGAAGGCCTCGTGTTGCACCCTTTTACTCTTTTTTTTATCGCTGCAGTTATTTGCAGAAATTAAAATCGTGTATTAAAATTTAATATTCTCTTAAAACCGTCATGTAGCGGAAACGTTATCGATGTTTCGAGATTCTGATAGCGTGACGGTATACCAGAAGCATTAGAACGACTGTGCCTATCAATAGAAAGCATAAATTGACTCAATAAAGAGATATTTGGTATTTAAATGTACGGGTGCGATCATACCAGCACTAATGCACCGGATGCCATCAAAACTCCGCAGTTAAGCGTGCTTGGGCGAGAGTAGTGCTAGGATGGGTGACCTCCTGGGAAGGCCTCGTGTTGCAACCCTTTTACTTTTTTTTTTATCGCTGCAGTTATTTGCTGAAGTTAAAATCGTGTATTAAAATTTAATATTCTCTGAAAACCGTCATGTAGCGGAAAAGTTATCGATGTTTCGAGATTCTGATAGCGTGACAGGATACCGGAAGCATTAAAACGACTGTGCCGGTCAATAGAGAGAAAAAATTGACTCAATAAAGAGATATTTGGAATTTAAATGTACGGGTGCGATCATACTAGCACCAATGCACCGGATCCCATCAGAACTCCGCAGTTAAGCGTGCTTGGGCGAGTGTAGTACTAGGAAGGGGGACCTCCTGGGAAGGCCTCGTGTTGCATCCCTTTTACTTTATTTTTTTATCGTTGCAGTTATTTGCAGAAGTTAAAATTGTGTATTATAATTCAATAACCTCTGAAAACCGTCATGTAGCGGAAACGTTATCGATGTTTCAAGATTATGATAGTGTGACGGTATACCGGAAGCATTAAAACGACTGTGCCGGTCAATAGAGAGCAGAAATTGACTCAATAAACAGATATTTGCAATTTAAATGTACGGGTGCGATCATACCAGCACTAATGCACCGGATCCCATCAGAACTCCGCAGTTAAGCATGCTTGGGCGAGAGTAGTACTAGGAAGGGTGACCTCCTGGGAAGGCCTCGTGTTTCACCCCTTTTACTTTTTTTTTATCGCTGCAGTTATTTGCAGAAGATAAAATCGTGTAGTATAATTTAATATTCTCTGAAAACCGTCATGTAGCGGAGAAGTTATCGATGTTTCGAGATTCTGATAGCGTGACGGGATACCGGAAGCATTAAAACGACTGTGCCGGTCAATAGAGAGCAGAAATTGACTCAATAAAGAGATATTTGGTATTTAAATGTACGGGTGCGATCATAGCAGCACTAATGCACCGGATCCCATCAGAACTCCGCAGATAAACGTGCTTGGGCGAGAGTAGTACTAGGATGGGTGACCTCGTGGGAAGGCCTCGTGTTGCACCCCTTTTACTTTTTTTTTATCGCTGCAATTATTTACAGAACATAAAATCGTGTATTATAATTTAATAACCTCTGAAAACCGTCATGTAGCGGAAAAGTTATCGATGTTTCGAGATTCTGATAGGGTGACGGTATACCGGAAGCATTAAAACGACTGTGCCGGTCAATAGAGAGCAGAAATTGACTCAATAAACAAATTTTTGAAATTTAAATGTACGGGTGCGATCATACCAGCACTAATGCACCGGATCCCATCAGAACTCCGCAGTTAAGCGTGCTTGGGCGAGAGTAGTACTAGGAAGGGTGACCTCCTGGAAAGGCCTCGTGTTGCACCCCTTTTACTTTTCTTTTTTTATCGCTGCAATTATTTACAGAACATAAAATCGTGTATTATAATTTAATAACCTCTGAAAACCGTCATGTAGCGGAAAAGTTATCGATGTTTCGAGATTCTGATGGGGTGACGGTATACCGGAAGCATTAAAACGACTGTGTCGGTCAATAGAGAGCAGAAATTGACTCAATAAACAAACTTTTGAAATTTAAATGTACGGGTGCGATCATACCAGCACTAATGCACCGGATCCCATCAGAACTCCGCAGTTAAGCGTGCTTGGGCGAGAGTAGTACTAGGAAGGGTGACCTCCTGGAAAGGCCTCGTGTTGCACCCCTCTTACTTTTCTTTTTTTATCGCTGCAGTTATTTGCAGAAGTTAAAATCGTGTATTATAATTTAATATTCTCTGAAAACCGTCATGTAGCGGAGAAGTTATCAATGTTTCGAGATTCTGATAGTGTGACGGTATACCAGAAGCATTACAACGACCGTGCCTGTCAATAGAGAGCAGAAATTGACTCAATAAACAGATATTTGCAATTTAAATGTACGGGTGCGATCATACCAGCACTAATGCACCGGATCCCATCAGAACTCCGCAGTTAAGCGTGCTTGGGCGAGTGTAGTACTAGGAAGGGGGACCTCCTGGGAAGGCCTCGTGTTGCACCCCTTTTACTTTTTTTTTTATTGATGCAATTATTTGCAGAAGTTAAAATCGTGTATTAAAATTTAATATTCTCTGAAAACCGTCATGTAGCGGAAAAGTTATCGATGTTTCGAGATTCTGATAGCGTGACGGTATACCGGAAGCATTACAACGACTGTGTCGGTCAATAGAGAGCAGAAATTGACTCAATAAAGAGATATTTGCTATTTAAATGTACGGGTGCGATCATACCAGCACTAATGCACCGAATCCCATCAGAACTCCGAAGTTAAGCGTGCTTCGCCGAGAGTAGTACTAGGAAGGGTGACCTCCTGGGAAGGCCTCGTGTTGCACCCCTTTTACTTTTTTTTTTATCGCTGCAGTTATTTGCAGAAGTTAAAATCGTGTATTATAATTTAATATTCTCTGAAAACCGTCATGTAGCGGAGAAGTTATCAATGTTTCGAGATTCTGATAGCGTGACGGTATACCAGAAGCATTACAACGACTGTGGCTATTAATAAAGAGCAGAAATTGACTCAATAAAGAGATATTTGGTATTTAAATGTACGGATGCGATCATACCAGCAGTAATGCACCGGATGCCTTCAAAACTCCGCAGTTAAGCGTGCTTGGGCGAGAGTAGTGCTAGGATGGGTGACCTCCTGGGAAGGCCTCGTGTTGCAACCCTTTTACTTTTTTTTTTTATCGCTGCAGTTATTTGCAGAAGTTAAAATCGTGTATTATAATTTATTATCCTCTGAAAACCGTCATGTAGCGGAAAAGTTATCGATGTTTCGAGATTCTGATAGCGTGACAGGATACCGGAAGCATTAAAACGACTGTGCCGGTCAACAGAGAGAAGAAATTGACTCAATAAAGAGATATTTGGAATTTAAATGTACGGGTGCGATCATACTAGCACCAATGCACCAGATCCCATCAGAACTCCGCAGTTAAGCGTGCTTGGGCGAGTGTAGTACTAGGAAGGGGGACCTCCTGGGAAGGGCTCGTGTTGCACCCTTTTTACTCTTTTTTTTATCGCTGCAGTTATTTGCAGAAGTTAAAATCGTGTATTAAAATTTAATATTCTCTGAAAACCGTCATGTAGCGGAAAATTTATCGATGTTTCGAGATTCTGATTGCGTGACGGTATACTGGAAGCATTACAACGACTGTGTCGGTCAATAGAGAGCAGAAATTGACTCAATAAAGAGATATTTGCTATTTAAATGTACGGGTGCGAACATACCAGCACTAATGCACCGGATCCCATCAGAACTCCGCAGATAAACGTGCTTGGGCGAGAGTAGTACTAGGATGGGTGACCTCCTGGGAAGGCCTCGTGTTGCACCCCTTTTACTTTTTTTTTTATGGCTGCAGTTATTTACAGAACTTAAAATCGTGTATTATAATTTAATAACCTCTGAAAACCGTCATGTAGCGGAAAAGTTATCGATGTTTCGAGATTATGATAGTGTGACGGTATACCGGAAGCATTAAAACGACTGTGCCGGTCAATAGAGAGCAGAAATTGACTCAATAAAGAGATATTTGGGATTTAAATGTACAGGTGCGATCATACCAGCACTAATGCACCTGATGCCATCAAAACTCCGAAGTTAAGCGTGCTTGGGCGAGAGTAGTACTAGGATGGGTGACCTCCTGGGAAGGCCTCGTGTTGCACCCCTTTTACTTTTTTTTTTATCGCTGCAGTTATTTGCAGAAGTTAAAATCGTGTATTATAATTTAATATTTTCTGAAAACCGTCATGTAGCGGAGAAGTTATCAATGTTTCGAGATTCTGATAGCGTGACGGTATACCAGAAGCATTACAACGACTGTGCCTGTCAATAAAGAGCAGAAATTGACTCAATAAAGAGATATTTGGTATTTAAATGTACGGATGCGATCATACCAGCACTAATGCACCGGATGCCATCAAAACTCCGCAGTTAAGCGTGCTTGGGCGAGAGTAGTGCTAGGATGGGTGACCTCCTGGGAAGGCCTCGTGTTGCAACCCTTTTACTTTTTTTTTTATCGCTGCAGTTATTTGCAGAAGTTAAAATCGTGTATTATAATTTATTATCCTCTGAAAACCGTCATGTAGCGGAAAAGTTATCGATGTTTCGAGATTCTGATAGCGTGACAGGATACCGGAAGCATTAAAACGACTGTGCCGGTCAATAGAGAGCAGAAATTGACTCAATAAAGAGATATTTGCTATTTAAATGTACGGGTGCGATCATACCAGCACTAATGCACCGGATCCCATCAGAACTCCGCAGATAAACGTGCTTGGGCGAGAGTAGTACTAGGATGGGTGACCTCCTGGGAAGGCCTCGTGTTGCACCCCTTTTACACTTTTTTTTATGGCTGCAGTTATTTACAGAACTTAAAATCGTGTATTATAATTTAATAACCTCTGAAAACCGTCATGTAGCGGAAAAGTTATCGATGTTTCGAGATTATGATAGTGTGACGGTATACCGGAAGCATTAAAACGACTGTGCCGGTCAATAGAGAGCAGAAATTGACTCAATAAACAGATATTTGCAATTTAAATGTACGGGTGCGATCATACCAGCACTAATGCACCGGATCCCATCAGAACTCCGCAGTTAAGCGTGCTTGGGCGAGAGTAGTGCTAGGATGGGTGACCTCCTGGGAAGGCCTCGTGTTGCAACCCTTTTACTTTTTTTTTATCGCTGCAGTTATTTGCAGAAGTTAAAATCGTGTATTATAATTTATTATCCTCTGAAAACCGTCATGTAGCGGAAAAGTTATCGATGTTTCGAGATTCTGATAGCGTGACAGGATACCGGAAGCATTAAAACGACTGTGCCGGTCAATAGAGAGCAGAAATTGACTCAATAAAGAGATATTTGCTATTTAAATGTACGGGTGCGATCATACCAGCACTAATGCACCGGATCCCATCAGAACTCCGCAGATAAACGTGCTTGGGCGAGAGTAGTACTAGGATGGGTGACCTCCTGGGAAGGCCTCGTGTTGCACCCCTTTTACTCTTTTTTTTTATGGCTGCAGTTATTTACAGAACTTAAAATCGTGTATTATAATTTAATAACCTCTGAAAACCGTCATGTAGCGGAAAAGTTATGGATGTTTCGAGATTATGATAGTGTGACGGTATACCGGAAGCATTAAAACGACTGTGCCGGTCAATAGAGAGCAGAAATTGACTCAATAAACAGATATTTGCAATTTAAATGTACGGGTGCGATCATACCAGCACTAATGCACCGGATCCCATCAGAACTCCGCAGTTAAGCGTGCTTGGGCGAGAGTAGTGCTAGGATGGGTGACCTCCTGGGAAGGCCTCGTGTTGCAACCCTTTTACTTTTTTTTTATCGCTGCAGTTATTTGCAGAAGTTAAAATCGTGTATTATAATTTATTATCCTCTGAAAACCGTCATGTAGCGGAAAAGTTATCGATGTTTCGAGATTCTGATAGCGTGACAGGATACCGGAAGCATTAAAACGACTGTGCCGGTCAATAGAGAGCAGAAATTGACTCAATAAAGAGATATTTGCTATTTAAATGTACGGGTGCGATCATACCAGCACTAATGCACCGGATCCCATCAGAACTCCGCAGATAAACGTGCTTGGGCGAGAGTAGTACTAGGATGGGTGACCTCCTGGGAAGGCCTCGTGTTGCACCCCTTTTACTCTTTTTTTTATGGCTGCAGTTATTTACAGAACTTAAAATCGTGTATTATAATTTAATAACCTCTGAAAACCGTTATGTAGCGGAAAAGTTATCGATGTTTCGAGATTATGATAGTGTGACGGTATACCGGAAGCATTAAAACGACTGTGCCGGTCAATAGAGAGCAGAAATTGACTCAATAAACAGATATTTGCAATTTAAATGTACGGGTGCGATCATACCAGCACTAATGCACCGGATCCCATCAGAACTCCGCAGTTAAGCGTGCTTGGGCGAGAGTAGTATTAGGAAGGGTGACCTCCTGGGAAGGCCTCGTGTTGCACCCCTTTTACTTTTTTTTTTTATCGCTGCAGTTATTTGCAGAAGTTAAAATCGTGTATTATAATTTAATATTCTCTGAAAACCGTCATGTAGCGGAGAAGTTATCAATGTTTCGAGATTCTGATAGCGTGACGGTATACTCAGAAGCATTACAACGACTGTGCATGTCAATAAAGAGCAGAAATTGACTCAATAAAGAGATATTTGGTATTTAAATGTACGGATGCGATCATACCAGCACTAATGCACCGGATGCCATCAAAACTCCGCAGTTAAGCGTGCTTGGGCGAGAGTAGTGCTAGGATGGGTGACCTCCTGGGAAGGCCTCGTGTTGCAACCCTTTTACTTTTTTTTTTATCGCTGCAGTTATTTGCAGAAATTAAAATCGTGTATTATAATTTATTATCCTCTGAAAACCGTCATGTAGCGGAAAAGTTATCGATGTTTCGAGATTCTGATAGCGTGACAGGATACCGGAAGCATTAAAACGACTGTGCCGGTCAACAGAGAGAAGAAATTGACTCAATAAAGAGATATTTGGAATTTAAATGTACGGGTGCGATCATACTAGCACCAATGCACCAAATCCCATCAGAACTCCGCAGTATTGCGTGCTTGGGCGAGTGTAGTACTAGGAAGGGGGACCTCCTGGGAAGGGCTCGTGTTGCACCCTTTTTACTCTTTTTTTATCGCTGCAGTTATTTGCAGAAGTTAAAATCGTGTATTAAAATTTAATATTCTCTGAAAACCGTCATGTAGCGGAAAATTTATCGATGTTTCGAGATTCTGATAGCGTGACGGTATACCGGAAGCATTACAACGACTGTGTCGGTCAATAGAGAGCAGAAATTGACTCAATAAAGAGATATTTGCTATTTAAATGTACGGGTGCGAACATACCAGCACTAATGCGCCGGATCCCATCAGAACTCCGCAGATAAACGTGCTTGGGCGAGAGTAGTACTAGGATGGGTGACCTCCTGGGAAGGCCTCGTGTTGCACCCCTTTTACTCTTTTTTTTATGGCTGCAGTTATTTACAGAACTTGAAATCGTGTATTATAATTTAATAACCTCTTAAAACCGTCATGTAGCGGAAAAGTTATCGATGTTTCGAGATTATGATAGTGTGACGGTATACCGGAAGCATTAAAACGACTGTGCCGGTCAATAGAGAGCAGAAATTGACTCAATAAACAGATATTTGCAATTTAAATGTACGGGTGCGATCATACTAGCACCAATGCACCAGATCCCATCAGAACTCCGCAGTTAAGCGTGCTTGGGCGAGTGTAGTACTAGGAAGGGGGACCTCCTGGGAAGGGCTCGTGTTGCACCCTTTTTACTCTTTTTTTTATCGCTGCAGTTATTTGCTGAAGTTAAAATCGTGTATTAAAATTTAATATTCTCTGAAAACCGTCATGTAGCGGAAAAGTTATCGATGTTTCGAGATTCTGATAGCGTGACGGTATACCGGAAGCATTACAACGACTGTGTCGGTCAATAGAGAGCAGAAATTGACTCAATAAAGAGATATTTGCTATTTAAATGTACGGGTGCGATCATACCAGCACTAATGCGCCGGATCCCATCAGAACTCCGCAGATAAACGTGCTTGGGCGAGAGTAGTACTAGGATGGGTGACCTCCTGGGAAGGCCTCGTGTTGCACCCCTTTTACTCTTTTTTTTATGGCTGCAGTTATTTACAGAACTTAAAATCGTGTATTATAATTTAATAACCTCTGAAAACCGTCATGTAGCGGAAAAGTTATCGATGTTTCGAGATTATGATAGTGTGACGGTATACCGGAAGCATTAAAACGACTGTGCCGGTCAATAGAGAGCAGAAATTGACTCAATAAACAGATATTTGCAATTTAAATGTACGGGTGCGATCATACCAGCACTAATGCACCGGATCCCATCAGAACTCCGCAGTTAAGCGTGCTTGGGCGAGAGTAGTACTAGGAAGGGTGACCTCCTGGGAAGGCCTCGTGTTGCACCCCTTTTACTTTTTTTTTTATCGCTGCAGTTATTTGCAGAAGTTAAAATCGTGTATTATAATTTAATATTCTCTGAAAACCGTCATGTAGCGGAGAAGTTATCAATGTTTCGAGATTCTGATAGCGTGACGGTATACCAGAAGCATTACAACGACTGTGCATGTCAATAAAGAGCAGAAATTGACTCAATAAAGAGATATTTGGTATTTAAATGTACGGATGCGATCATACCAGCACTAATGCACCAGATGCCATCAAAACTCCGCAGTTAAGCGTGCTTGGGCGAGAGTAGTGCTAGGATGGGTGACCTCCTGGGAAGGCCTCGTGTTGCAACCCTTTTACTTTTTTTTTATCGCTGCAGTTATTTGCAGAAGTTAAAATCGTGTATTATAATTTATTATCCTCTGAAAACCGTCATGTAGCGGAAAAGTTATCGATGTTTCGAGATTCTGATAGCGTGACAGGATACCGGAAGCATTAAAACGACTGTGCCGGTCAACAGAGAGAAGAAATTGACTCAATAAAGAGATATTTGGAATTTAAATGTACGGGTGCGATCATACTAGCACCAATGCACCAAATCCCATCAGAACTCCGCAGTATTGCGTGCTTGGGCGAGTGTAGTACTAGGAAGGGGGACCTCCTGGGAAGGGCTCGTGTTGCACCCTTTTTACTCTTTTTTTATCGCTTCATTTATTTGCAGAAGTTAAAATCGTGTATTAAAATTTAATATTCTCTGAAAACCGTCATGTAGCGGAAAATTTATCGATGTTTCGAGATTCTGATAGCGTGACGGTATACCGGAAGCATTACAACGACTGTGTCGGTCAATAGAGAGCAGAAATTGACTCAATAAAGAGATATTTGCTATTTAAATGTACGGGTGCGAACATACCAGCACTAATGCACCGGATCCCATCAGAACTCCGCAGATAAACGTGCTTGGGCGAGAGTAGTACTAGGATGGGTGACCTCCTGGGAAGGCCTCGTGTTGCACCCCTTTTACTATTTTTTTTTATGGCTGCAGTTATTTACAGAACTTAAAATCGTGTATTATAATTTAATAACCTCTGAAAACCGTCATGTAGCGGAAAAGTTATCGATGTTTCGAGATTATGATAGTGTGACGGTATACCGGAAGCATTAAAACGACTGTGCCGGTCAATAGAGAGCAGAAATTGACTCAATAAACAGATATTTGCAATTTAAATGTACGGGTGCGATCATACCAGCACTAATGCACCGGATCCCATCAGAACTCCGCAGTTAAGCGTGCTTGGGCGAGAGTAGTACTAGGAAGGGTGACCTCCTGGGAAGGCCTCGTGTTGCACCCCTTTTACTTTTTTTTTATCGCTGCAGTTATTTGCAGAAGTTAAAATCGTGTATTATAATTTAATATTCTCTGAAAACCGTCATGTAGCGGAGAAGTTATCAATGTTTCGAGATTCTGATAGCGTGACGGTATACCAGAAGCATTACAACGACTGTGCCTGTCAATAAAGAGCAGAAATTGACTCAATAAAGAGATATTTGGTATTTAAATGTACGGATGCGATCATACCAGCACTAATGCACCGGATGCCATCAAAACTCCGCAGTTAAGCGTGCTTGGGCGAGAGTAGTGCTAGGATGGGTGACCTCCTGGGAAGGCCTCGTGTTGCAACCCTTTTACTTTTTTTTTATCGCTGCAGTTATTTGCAGAAGTTAAAATCGTGTATTATAATTTATTATCCTCTGAAAACCGTCATGTAGCGGAAAAGTTATCGATGTTTCGAGATTCTGATAGCGTGACAGGATACCGGAAGCATTAAAACGACTGTGCCGGTCAATAAAGAGAAGAAATTGACTCAATAAAGAGATATTTGGAATTTAAATGTACGGGTGCGATCATACTAGCACCAATGCACCAGATCCCATCAGAACTCCGCAGTTAAGCGTGCTTGGGCGAGTGTAGTACTAGGAAGGGGGACCTCCTGGGAAGGGCTCGTGTTGCACCCTTTTTACTCTTTTTTTATCGCTGCAGTTATTTGCAGAAGTTAAAATCGTGTATTAAAATTTAATATTCTCTGAAAACCGTCATGTAGCGGAAAATTTATCGATGTTTCGAGATTCTGATAGCGTGACGGTATACCGGAAGCATTACAACGACTGTGTCGGTCAATAGAGAGCAGAAATTGACTCAATAAAGAGATATTTGCTATTTAAATGTACGGGTGCGAACATACCAGCACTAATGCACCGGATCCCATCAGAACTCCGCAGATAAACGTGCTTGGGCGAGAGTAGTACTAGGATGGGTGACCTCCTGGGAAGGCCTCGTGTTGCAACCCTTTTACTTTTTTTTTATCGCTGCAGTTATTTGCAGAAGTTAAAATCGTGTATTATAATTTAATAACCTCTGAAAACCGTCATGTAGCGGAAAATTTATCGATGTTTCGAGATTCTGATAGCGTGACGGTATACCAGAAGCATTACAACAACTGTGCATGTCAATAAAGAGCAGAAATTGACTCAATAAAGAGATATTTGGTATTTAAATGTGCGGATGCGATCATACGAGCAATAATGCACCGGATGCCATCAAAACTCCGTAGTTAAGCGTGCTTGGGCGAGAGTAGTGCTAGGATGGGTGACCTCCTGGGAAGGCCTCGTGTTGCAACCCTTTTACTTTTTTTTTATCGCTGCAGTTATTTGCAGAAGTTAAAATCGTGTATTATAATTTAATAACCTCTGAAAACCGTCATGTAGCGGAGAAGTTATCAATGTTTCGAGATTCTGATAGCGTGACGGTATACCGGAAGCATTACAACGACTGTGTCGGTCAATAGAGAGCAGAAATTGACTCAATAAAGAGATATTTGCTATTTAAATGTACGGGTGCGAACATACCAGCACTAATGCACCGGATCCCATCAGAACTCCGCAGTTAAGCGTGCTTGGGCGAGAGTAGTAATAGGAAGGGTGACCTCCTGGGAAGGCCTCGTGTTGCACCCCTTTTACTTTTTTTTTATCGCTGCAGTTATTTGCAGAAGTTAAAATCGTGTATTATAATTTAATAACCTCTGAAAACCGTCATGTAGCGGAGAAGTTATCAATGTTTCGAGATTCTGATAGCGTGACGGTATACCGGAAGCATTACAACGACTGTGTCGGTCAATAGAGAGCAGAAATTGACTCAATAAAGAGATATTTGCTATTTAAATGTACGGGTGCGAACATACCAGCACTAATGCACCGGATCCCATCAGAACTCCGCAGTTAAGCGTGCTTGGGCGAGAGTAGTAATAGGAAGGGTGACCTCCTGGGAAGGCCTCGTGTTGCACCCCTTTTACTTTTTTTTTATCGCTGCAGTTATTTGCAGAAGTTAAAATCGTGTATTAAAATTTAATATTCTCTGAAAACCGTCATGTAGCGGAAAATTTATCGATGTTTCGAGATTCTGATAGCGTGACGGTATACCGGAAGCATTACAACGACTGTGTCGGTCAATAGAGAGTAGAAATTGACTCAATAAAGAGATATTTGCTATTTAAATGTACGGGTGCGAACATACCAGCACTAATGCACAGGATCCCATCAGAACTCCGCAGATAAACGTGCTTGGGCGAGAGTAGTACTAGGATGGGTGACCTCCTGGGAAGGCCTCGTGTTGCACCCCTTTTACTTTTTTTTTATGGCTGCAGTTATTTACAGAACTTAAAATCGTGTATTATAATTTAATAACCTCTGAAAACCATCATGTAGCGGAAAAGTTATCGATGTTTCGAGATTATGATAGTGTGACGGTATACCGGAAGCATTAAAACGACTGTGCCGGTCAATAGAGAGCAGAAATTGACTCAATAAACAAATATTTGCAATTTAAATGTACGGGTGCGATCATACCAACACTAATGCACCGGATCCCATCAGAACTCCGCAGTTAAGCGTGCTTGGGCGAGAGTAGTACTAGGAAGGGTGACCTCCTGGGAAGGCCTCGTGTTGCACCCCTTTTACTTTTTTTTTTATCGCTGCAGTTATTTGCAGAAGTTAAAATCGTGTATTATAATTTAATATTCTCTGAAAACCGTCATGTAGCGGAGAAGTTATCAATGTTTCGAGATTCTGATAGCGTGACGGTATACCAGAAGCATTACAACGACTGTGCCTGTCAATAAAGAGCAGAAATTGACTCAATAAAGAGATATTTGGTATTTAAATGTACGGATGCGATCATACCAGCACTAATGCACCGGATGCCATCAAAACTCCGCAGTTAAGCGTGCTTGGGCGAGAGTAGTGCTAGGATGGGTGACCTCTTGGGAAGGCCTCGTGTTGCAACCCTTTTACTTTTTTTTTTATCGCTGCAGTTATTTGCAGAAGTTAAAATCGTGTATTATAATTTATTATCCTCTGAAAACCGTCATGTAGCGGAAAAGTTATCGATGTTTCGAGATTCTGATAGCGTGACAGGATACCGGAAGCATTAAAACGACTGTGCCGGTCAATAGAGAGAAGAAATTGACTCAATAAAGAGATATTTGGAATTTAAATGTACGGGTGCGATCATACTAGCACCAATGCACCGGATCCCATCAGAACTCCGCAGTTAAGCGTGCTTGGGCGAGTGTAGTACTAGGAAGGGGGACCTCCTGGGAAGGGCTCGTGTTGCACCCTTTTTACTCTTTTTTTTATCGCTGCAGTTATTTGCAGAAGTTAAAATCGTGTATTAAATTTTAATATCCTCTGAAAACCGTCATGTAGCGGAAAAGTTATCGATGTTTCGAGATTCTGATAGCGTGACAGGATACCGGAAGCATTAAAACGACTGTGCCGGTCAATAGAGAGCAGAAATTGACTCAATAAAGAGATATTTGCTATTTAAATGTACGGGTGCGATCATACCAGCACTAATGCACCGGATCCCATCAGAACTCCGCAGATAAACGTGCTTGGGCGAGAGTAGTACTAGGATGGGTGACCTCCTGGGAAGGCCTCGTGTTGCACCCCTTTTACTCTTTTTTTTTATGGCTGCAGTTATTTACAGAACTTAAAATCGTGTATTATAATTTAATAACCTCTGAAAACCGTCATGTAGCGGAAAAGTTATGGATGTTTCGAGATTATGATAGTGTGACGGTATACCGGAAGCATTAAAACGACTGTGCCGGTCAATAGAGAGCAGAAATTGACTCAATAAACAGATATTTGCAATTTAAATGTACGGGTGCGATCATACCAGCACTAATGCACCGGATCCCATCAGAACTCCGCAGTTAAGCGTGCTTGGGCGAGAGTAGTGCTAGGATGGGTGACCTCCTGGGAAGGCCTCGTGTTGCAACCCTTTTACTTTTTTTTTATCGCTGCAGTTATTTGCAGAAGTTAAAATCGTGTATTATAATTTATTATCCTCTGAAAACCGTCATGTAGCGGAAAAGTTATCGATGTTTCGAGATTCTGATAGCGTGACAGGATACCGGAAGCATTAAAACGACTGTGCCGGTCAATAGAGAGCAGAAATTGACTCAATAAAGAGATATTTGCTATTTAAATGTACGGGTGCGATCATACCAGCACTAATGCACCGGATCCCATCAGAACTCCGCAGATAAACGTGCTTGGGCGAGAGTAGTACTAGGATGGGTGACCTCCTGGGAAGGCCTCGTGTTGCACCCCTTTTACTCTTTTTTTTATGGCTGCAGTTATTTACAGAACTTAAAATCGTGTATTATAATTTAATAACCTCTGAAAACCGTTATGTAGCGGAAAAGTTATCGATGTTTCGAGATTATGATAGTGTGACGGTATACCGGAAGCATTAAAACGACTGTGCCGGTCAATAGAGAGCAGAAATTGACTCAATAAACAGATATTTGCAATTTAAATGTACGGGTGCGATCATACCAGCACTAATGCACCGGATCCCATCAGAACTCCGCAGTTAAGCGTGCTTGGGCGAGAGTAGTATTAGGAAGGGTGACCTCCTGGGAAGGCCTCGTGTTGCACCCCTTTTACTTTTTTTTTTATCGCTGCAGTTATTTGCAGAAGTTAAAATCGTGTATTATAATTTAATATTCTCTGAAAACCGTCATGTAGCGGAGAAGTTATCAATGTTTCGAGATTCTGATAGCGTGACGGTATACTCAGAAGCATTACAACGACTGTGCATGTCAATAAAGAGCAGAAATTGACTCAATAAAGAGATATTTGGTATTTAAATGTACGGATGCGATCATACCAGCACTAATGCACCGGATGCCATCAAAACTCCGCAGTTAAGCGTGCTTGGGCGAGAGTAGTGCTAGGATGGGTGACCTCCTGGGAAGGCCTCGTGTTGCAACCCTTTTACTTTTTTTTTTATCGCTGCAGTTATTTGCAGAAATTAAAATCGTGTATTATAATTTATTATCCTCTGAAAACCGTCATGTAGCGGAAAAGTTATCGATGTTTCGAGATTCTGATAGCGTGACAGGATACCGGAAGCATTAAAACGACTGTGCCGGTCAACAGAGAGAAGAAATTGACTCAATAAAGAGATATTTGGAATTTAAATGTACGGGTGCGATCATACTAGCACCAATGCACCAAATCCCATCAGAACTCCGCAGTATTGCGTGCTTGGGCGAGTGTAGTACTAGGAAGGGGGACCTCCTGGGAAGGGCTCGTGTTGCACCCTTTTTACTCTTTTTTTATCGCTGCAGTTATTTGCAGAAGTTAAAATCGTGTATTAAAATTTAATATTCTCTGAAAACCGTCATGTAGCGGAAAATTTATCGATGTTTCGAGATTCTGATAGCGTGACGGTATACCGGAAGCATTACAACGACTGTGTCGGTCAATAGAGAGCAGAAATTGACTCAATAAAGAGATATTTGCTATTTAAATGTACGGGTGCGAACATACCAGCACTAATGCGCCGGATCCCATCAGAACTCCGCAGATAAACGTGCTTGGGCGAGAGTAGTACTAGGATGGGTGACCTCCTGGGAAGGCCTCGTGTTGCACCCCTTTTACTCTTTTTTTTATGGCTGCAGTTATTTACAGAACTTGAAATCGTGTATTATAATTTAATAACCTCTTAAAACCGTCATGTAGCGGAAAAGTTATCGATGTTTCGAGATTATGATAGTGTGACGGTATACCGGAAGCATTAAAACGACTGTGCCGGTCAATAGAGAGCAGAAATTGACTCAATAAACAGATATTTGCAATTTAAATGTACGGGTGCGATCATACTAGCACCAATGCACCAGATCCCATCAGAACTCCGCAGTTAAGCGTGCTTGGGCGAGTGTAGTACTAGGAAGGGGGACCTCCTGGGAAGGGCTCGTGTTGCACCCTTTTTACTCTTTTTTTTATCGCTGCAGTTATTTGCTGAAGTTAAAATCGTGTATTAAAATTTAATATTCTCTGAAAACCGTCATGTAGCGGAAAAGTTATCGATGTTTCGAGATTCTGATAGCGTGACGGTATACCGGAAGCATTACAACGACTGTGTCGGTCAATAGAGAGCAGAAATTGACTCAATAAAGAGATATTTGCTATTTAAATGTACGGGTGCGATCATACCAGCACTAATGCGCCGGATCCCATCAGAACTCCGCAGATAAACGTGCTTGGGCGAGAGTAGTACTAGGATGGGTGACCTCCTGGGAAGGCCTCGTGTTGCACCCCTTTTACTCTTTTTTTTATGGCTGCAGTTATTTACAGAACTTAAAATCGTGTATTATAATTTAATAACCTCTGAAAACCGTCATGTAGCGGAAAAGTTATCGATGTTTCGAGATTATGATAGTGTGACGGTATACCGGAAGCATTAAAACGACTGTGCCGGTCAATAGAGAGCAGAAATTGACTCAATAAACAGATATTTGCAATTTAAATGTACGGGTGCGATCATACCAGCACTAATGCACCGGATCCCATCAGAACTCCGCAGTTAAGCGTGCTTGGGCGAGAGTAGTACTAGGAAGGGTGACCTCCTGGGAAGGCCTCGTGTTGCACCCCTTTTACTTTTTTTTTTTATCGCTGCAGTTATTTGCAGAAGTTAAAATCGTGTATTATAATTTAATATTCTCTGAAAACCGTCATGTAGCGGAGAAGTTATCAATGTTTCGAGATTCTGATAGCGTGACGGTATACCAGAAGCATTACAACGACTGTGCATGTCAATAAAGAGCAGAAATTGACTCAATAAAGAGATATTTGGTATTTAAATGTACGGATGCGATCATACCAGCACTAATGCACCAGATGCCATCAAAACTCCGCAGTTAAGCGTGCTTGGGCGAGAGTAGTGCTAGGATGGGTGACCTCCTGGGAAGGCCTCGTGTTGCAACCCTTTTACTTTTTTTTTATCGCTGCAGTTATTTGCAGAAGTTAAAATCGTGTATTATAATTTATTATCCTCTGAAAACCGTCATGTAGCGGAAAAGTTATCGATGTTTCGAGATTCTGATAGCGTGACAGGATACCGGAAGCATTAAAACGACTGTGCCGGTCAACAGAGAGAAGAAATTGACTCAATAAAGAGATATTTGGAATTTAAATGTACGGGTGCGATCATACTAGCACCAATGCACCAAATCCCATCAGAACTCCGCAGTATTGCGTGCTTGGGCGAGTGTAGTACTAGGAAGGGGGACCTCCTGGGAAGGGCTCGTGTTGCACCCTTTTTACTCTTTTTTTATCGCTTCATTTATTTGCAGAAGTTAAAATCGTGTATTAAAATTTAATATTCTCTGAAAACCGTCATGTAGCGGAAAATTTATCGATGTTTCGAGATTCTGATAGCGTGACGGTATACCGGAAGCATTACAACGACTGTGTCGGTCAATAGAGAGCAGAAATTGACTCAATAAAGAGATATTTGCTATTTAAATGTACGGGTGCGAACATACCAGCACTAATGCACCGGATCCCATCAGAACTCCGCAGATAAACGTGCTTGGGCGAGAGTAGTACTAGGATGGGTGACCTCCTGGGAAGGCCTCGTGTTGCACCCCTTTTACTATTTTTTTTTATGGCTGCAGTTATTTACAGAACTTAAAATCGTGTATTATAATTTAATAACCTCTGAAAACCGTCATGTAGCGGAAAAGTTATCGATGTTTCGAGATTATGATAGTGTGACGGTATACCGGAAGCATTAAAACGACTGTGCCGGTCAATAGAGAGCAGAAATTGACTCAATAAACAGATATTTGCAATTTAAATGTATGGGTGCGATCATACCAGCACTAATGCACCGGATCCCATCAGAACTCCGCAGTTAAGCGTGCTTGGGCGAGAGTAGTACTAGGAAGGGTGACCTCCTGGGAAGGCCTCGTGTTGCACCCCTTTTACTTTTTTTTTATCGCTGCAGTTATTTGCAGAAGTTAAAATCGTGTATTATAATTTAATATTCTCTGAAAACCGTCATGTAGCGGAGAAGTTATCAATGTTTCGAGATTCTGATAGCGTGACGGTATACCAGAAGCATTACAACGACTGTGCCTGTCAATAAAGAGCAGAAATTGACTCAATAAAGAGATATTTGGTATTTAAATGTACGGATGCGATCATACCAGCACTAATGCACCGGATGCCATCAAAACTCCGCAGTTAAGCGTGCTTGGGCGAGAGTAGTGCTAGGATGGGTGACCTCCTGGGAAGGCCTCGTGTTGCAACCCTTTTACTTTTTTTTTTATCGCTGCAGTTATTTGCAGAAGTTAAAATCGTGTATTATAATTTATTATCCTCTGAAAACCGTCATGTAGCGGAAAAGTTATCGATGTTTCGAGATTCTGATAGCGTGACAGGATACCGGAAGCATTAAAACGACTGTGCCGGTCAATAAAGAGAAGAAATTGACTCAATAAAGAGATATTTGGAATTTAAATGTACGGGTGCGATCATACTAGCACCAATGCACCAGATCCCATCAGAACTCCGCAGTTAAGCGTGCTTGGGCGAGTGTAGTACTAGGAAGGGGGACCTCCTGGGAAGGGCTCGTGTTGCACCCTTTTTACTCTTTTTTTATCGCTGCAGTTATTTGCAGAAGTTAAAATCGTGTATTAAAATTTAATATTCTCTGAAAACCGTCATGTAGCGGAAAATTTATCGATGTTTCGAGATTCTGATAGCGTGACGGTATACCGGAAGCATTACAACGACTGTGTCGGTCAATAGAGAGCAGAAATTGACTCAATAAAGAGATATTTGCTATTTAAATGTACGGGTGCGAACATACCAGCACTAATGCACCGGATCCCATCAGAACTCCGCAGATAAACGTGCTTGGGCGAGAGTAGTACTAGGATGGGTGACCTCCTGGGAAGGCCTCGTGTTGCAACCCTTTTACTTTTTTTTTATCGCTGCAGTTATTTGCAGAAGTTAAAATCGTGTATTATAATTTAATAACCTCTGAAAACCGTCATGTAGCGGAAAATTTATCGATGTTTCGAGATTCTGATAGCGTGACGGTATACCAGAAGCATTACAACAACTGTGCATGTCAATAAAGAGCAGAAATTGACTCAATAAAGAGATATTTGGTATTTAAATGTACGGATGCGATCATACGAGCAATAATGCACCGGATGCCATCAAAACTCCGTAGTTAAGCGTGCTTGGGCGAGAGTAGTGCTAGGATGGGTGACCTCCTGGGAAGGCCTCGTGTTGCAACCCTTTTACTTTTTTTTTATCGCTGCAGTTATTTGCAGAAGTTAAAATCGTGTATTATAATTTAATAACCTCTGAAAACCGTCATGTAGCGGAGAAGTTATCAATGTTTCGAGATTCTGATAGCGTGACGGTATACCGGAAGCATTACAACGACTGTGTCGGTCAATAGAGAGCAGAAATTGACTCAATAAAGAGATATTTGCTATTTAAATGTACGGGTGCGAACATACCAGCACTAATGCACCGGATCCCATCAGAACTCCGCAGTTAAGCGTGCTTGGGCGAGAGTAGTAATAGGAAGGGTGACCTCCTGGGAAGGCCTCGTGTTGCACCCCTTTTACTTTTTTTTTATCGCTGCAGTTATTTGCAGAAGTTAAAATCGTGTATTATAATTTAATAACCTCTGAAAACCGTCATGTAGCGGAGAAGTTATCAATGTTTCGAGATTCTGATAGCGTGACGGTATACCGGAAGCATTACAACGACTGTGTCGGTCAATAGAGAGCAGAAATTGACTCAATAAAGAGATATTTGCTATTTAAATGTACGGGTGCGAACATACCAGCACTAATGCACCGGATCCCATCAGAACTCCGCAGTTAAGCGTGCTTGGGCGAGAGTAGTAATAGGAAGGGTGACCTCCTGGGAAGGCCTCGTGTTGCACCCCTTTTACTTTTTTTTTATCGCTGCAGTTATTTGCAGAAGTTAAAATCGTGTATTAAAATTTAATATTCTCTGAAAACCGTCATGTAGCGGAAAATTTATCGATGTTTCGAGATTCTGATAGCGTGACGGTATACCGGAAGCATTACAACGACTGTGTCGGTCAATAGAGAGTAGAAATTGACTCAATAAAGAGATATTTGCTATTTAAATGTACGGGTGCGAACATACCAGCACTAATGCACAGGATCCCATCAGAACTCCGCAGATAAACGTGCTTGGGCGAGAGTAGTACTAGGATGGGTGACCTCCTGGGAAGGCCTCGTGTTGCACCCCTTTTACTTTTTTTTTATGGCTGCAGTTATTTACAGAACTTAAAATCGTGTATTATAATTTAATAACCTCTGAAAACCATCATGTAGCGGAAAAGTTATCGATGTTTCGAGATTATGATAGTGTGACGGTATACCGGAAGCATTAAAACGACTGTGCCGGTCAATAGAGAGCAGAAATTGACTCAATAAACAAATATTTGCAATTTAAATGTACGGGTGCGATCATACCAACACTAATGCACCGGATCCCATCAGAACTCCGCAGTTAAGCGTGCTTGGGCGAGAGTAGTACTAGGAAGGGTGACCTCCTGGGAAGGCCTCGTGTTGCACCCCTTTTACTTTTTTTTTTATCGCTGCAGTTATTTGCAGAAGTTAAAATCGTGTATTATAATTTAATATTCTCTGAAAACCGTCATGTAGCGGAGAAGTTATCAATGTTTCGAGATTCTGATAGCGTGACGGTATACCAGAAGCATTACAACGACTGTGCCTGTCAATAAAGAGCAGAAATTGACTCAATAAAGAGATATTTGGTATTTAAATGTACGGATGCGATCATACCAGCACTAATGCACCGGATGCCATCAAAACTCCGCAGTTAAGCGTGCTTGGGCGAGAGTAGTGCTAGGATGGGTGACCTCTTGGGAAGGCCTCGTGTTGCAACCCTTTTACTTTTTTTTTTATCGCTGCAGTTATTTGCAGAAGTTAAAATCGTGTATTATAATTTATTATCCTCTGAAAACCGTCATGTAGCGGAAAAGTTATCGATGTTTCGAGATTCTGATAGCGTGACAGGATACCGGAAGCATTAAAACGACTGTGCCGGTCAATAGAGAGAAGAAATTGACTCAATAAAGAGATATTTGGAATTTAAATGTACGGGTGCGATCATACTAGCACCAATGCACCGGATCCCATCAGAACTCCGCAGTTAAGCGTGCTTGGGCGAGTGTAGTACTAGGAAGGGGGACCTCCTGGGAAGGGCTCGTGTTGCACCCTTTTTACTCTTTTTTTTATCGCTGCAGTTATTTGCAGAAGTTAAAATCGTGTATTAAATTTTAATATTCTCTGAAAACCGTCATGTAGCGGAAAAGTTATCGATTTTTCGAGATTCTGATAGCGTGACGGTATACCGGAAGCATTACAACGACTGTGTCGGTCAATAGAGAGCAGAAATTGACTCAATAAAGAGATATTTGCTATTTAAATGTACGGGTGCGATCATACCAGCACTAATGCACCGGATCCCATCAGAACTCCGCAGATAAACGTGCTTGGGCGAGAGTAGTACTAGGATGGGTGACCTCCTGGGAAGGCCTCGTGTTGCACTCCTTTTACTTTTTTTTATGGCTGCAGTTATTTACAGAACTTAAAATTGTTTGTTATAATTTAATAACCTCTGAAAACCGTCATGTAGCGGAAAAGTTATCGATGTTTCGAGATTATGATAGTGTGACGGTATACCGGAACCATTAAAACGACTGTGCCGGTCAATAGAGAGCAGAAATTGACTCAATAAACAGATATTTGCAATTTAAATGTACGGGTGCGATCATACCAGCACTAATGCACCGAATCTCATCAGAACTCCGCAGTTAAGCGTGCTTGGGCGAGAGTAGTACTAGGAAGGGTGACCTCCTGGGAAGGCCTCGTGTTGCACCCCTTTTACTTTTTTTTTTATCGCTGCAGTTATTTGCAGAAGTTAAAATCGTGTATTATAATTTAATATTCTCTGAAAACCGTCATGTAGCGGAGAAGTTATCAATGTTTCGAGATTCTGATAGCGTGACGGTATACCAGAAGCATTACAACGACTGTGCCTGTCAATAAAGAGCAGAAATTGACTCAATAAAGAGATATTTGGTATTTAAATGTACGGATGCGATCATACCAGCACTAATGCACCGGATGCCATCAAAACTCCGCAGTTAAGCGTGCTTGGGCGAGAGTAGTGCTAGGATGGGTGACCTCTTGGGAAGGCCTCGTGTTGCAACCCTTTTACTTTTTTTTTTATCGCTGCAGTTATTTGCAGAAGTTAAAATCGTGTATTATAATTTATTATCCTCTGAAAACCGTCATGTAGCCGAAAAGTTATCGATTTTTCGAGATTCTGATAGCGTGACGGTATACCGGAAGCATTACAACGACTGTGTCGGTCAATAGAGAGCAGAAATTGACTCAATAAAGAGATATTTGCTATTTAAATGTACGGGTGCGATCATACCAGCACTAATGCACCGGATCCCATCAGAACTCCGCAGATAAACGTGCTTGGGCGAGAGTAGTACTAGGATGGGTGACCTCCTGGGAAGGCCTCGTGTTGCACTCCTTTTACTTTTTTTTTATGGCTGCAGTTATTTACAGAACTTAAAATTGTTTGTTATAATTTAATAACCTCTGAAAACCGTCATGTAGCGGAAAAGTTATCGATGTTTCGAGATTATGATAGTGTGACGGTATACCGGAACCATTAAAACGACTGTGCCGGTCAATAGAGAGCAGAAATTGACTCAATAAACAGATATTTGCAATTTAAATGTACGGGTGCGATCATACCAGCACTAATGCACCGAATCTCATCAGAACTCCGCAGTTAAGCGTGCTTGGGCGAGAGTAGTACTAGGAAGGGTGACCTCCTGGGAAGGCCTCGTGTTGCACCCCTTTTACTTTTTTTTTTATCGCTGCAGTTATTTGCAGAAGTTAAAATCGTGTATTATAATTTAATATTCTCTGAAAACCGTCATGTAGCGGAGAAGTTATCAATGTTTCGAGATTCTGATAGCGTGACGGTATACCAGAAGCATTACAACGACTGTGCCTGTCAATAAAGAGCAGAAATTGACTCAATAAAGAGATATTTGGTATTTAAATGTACGGATGCGATCATACCAGCACTAATGCACCGGATGCCATCAAAACTCCGCAGTTAAGCGTGCTTGGGCGAGAGTAGTGCTAGGATGGGTGACCTCTTGGGAAGGCCTCGTGTTGGAACCCTTTTACTTTTTTTTTTATCGCTGCAGTTATTTGCAGAAGTTAAAATCGTGTATTATAATTTATTATCCTCTGAAAACCGTCATGTAGCCGAAAAGTTATCGATTTTTCGAGATTCTGATAGCGTGACGGTATACCGGAAGCATTACAACGACTGTGTCGGTCAATAGAGAGCAGAAATTGACTCAATAAAGAGATATTTGCTATTTAAATGTACGGGTGCGATCATACCAGCACTAATGCACCGGATCCCATCAGAACTCCGCAGATAAACGTGCTTGGGCGAGAGTAGTACTAGGATGGGTGACCTCCTGGGAAGGCCTCGTGTTGCACTCCTTTTACTTTTTTTTTATGGCTGCAGTTATTTACAGAACTTAAAATTGTTTGTTATAATTTAATAACCTCTGAAAACCGTCATGTAGCGGAAAAGTTATCGATGTTTCGAGATTATGATAGTGTGACGGTATACCGGAACCATTAAAACGACTGTGCCGGTCAATAGAGAGCAGAAATTGACTCAATAAACAGATATTTGCAATTTAAATGTACGGGTGCGATCATACCAGCACTAATGCACCGAATCTCATCAGAACTCCGCAGTTAAGCGTGCTTGGGCGAGAGTAGTACTAGGAAGGGTGACCTCCTGGGAAGGCCTCGTGTTGCACCCCTTTTACTTTTTTTTTTATCGCTGCAGTTATTTGCAGAAGTTAAAATCGTGTATTATAATTTAATATTCTCTGAAAACCGTCATGTAGCGGAGAAGTTATCAATGTTTCGAGATTCTGATAGCGTGACGGTATACCAGAAGCATTACAACGACTGTGCCTGTCAATAAAGAGCAGAAATTGACTCAATAAAGAGATATTTGGTATTTAAATGTACGGATGCGATCATACCAGCACTAATGCACCGGATGCCATCAAAACTCCGCAGTTAAGCGTGCTTGGGCGAGAGTAGTGCTAGGATGGGTGACCTCTTGGGAAGGCCTCGTGTTGCAACCCTTTTACTTTTTTTTTTATCGCTGCAGTTATTTGCAGAAGTTAAAATCGTGTATTATAATTTATTATCCTCTGAAAACCGTCATGTAGCGGAAAAGTTATCGATTTTTCGAGATTCTGATAGCGTGACGGTATACCGGAAGCATTACAACGACTGTGTCGGTCAATAGAGAGCAGAAATTGACTCAATAAAGAGATATTTGCTATTTAAATGTACGGGTGCGATCATACCAGCACTAATGCACCGGATCCCATCAGAACTCCGCAGATAAACGTGCTTGGGCGAGAGTAGTACTAGGATGGGTGACCTCCTGGGAAGGCCTCGTGTTGCACTCCTTTTACTTTTTTTTTATGGCTGCAGTTATTTACAGAACTTAAAATTGTTTGTTATAATTTAATAACCTCTGAAAACCGTCATGTAGCGGAAAAGTTATCGATGTTTCGAGATTATGATAGTGTGACGGTATACCGGAACCATTAAAACGACTGTGCCGGTCAATAGAGAGCAGAAATTGACTCAATAAACAGATATTTGCAATTTAAATGTACGGGTGCGATCATACCAGCACTAATGCACCGAATCTCATCAGAACTCCGCAGTTAAGCGTGCTTGGGCGAGAGTAGTACTAGGAAGGGTGACCTCCTGGGAAGGCCTCGTGTTGCACCCCTTTTACTTTTTTTTTTATCGCTGCAGTTATTTGCAGAAGTTAAAATCGTGTATTATAATTTAATATTCTCTGAAAACCGTCATGTAGCGGAGAAGTTATCAATGTTTCGAGATTCTGATAGCGTGACGGTATACCAGAAGCATTACAACGACTGTGCCTGTCAATAAAGAGCAGAAATTGACTCAATAAAGAGATATTTGGTATTTAAATGTACGGATGCGATCATACCAGCACTAATGCACCGGATGCCATCAAAACTCCGCAGTTAAGCGTGCTTGGGCGAGAGTAGTGCTAGGATGGGTGACCTCTTGGGAAGGCCTCGTGTTGCAACCCTTTTACTTTTTTTTTTATCGCTGCAGTTATTTGCAGAAGTTAAAATCGTGTATTATAATTTATTATCCTCTGAAAACCGTCATGTAGCGGAAAAGTTATCGATGTTTCGAGATTCTGATAGCGTGACAGGATACCGGAAGCATTAAAACGACTGTGCCGGTCAATAGAGAGAAGAAATTGACTCAATAAAGAGATATTTGGAATTTAAATGTACGGGTGCGATCATACTAGCACCAATGCACCGGATCCCATCAGAACTCCGCAGTTAAGCGTGCTTGGGCGAGTGTAGTACTAGGAAGGGGGACCTCCTGGGAAGGGCTCGTGTTGCACCCTTTTTACTCTTTTTTTTATCGCTGCAGTTATTTGCAGAAGTTAAAATCGTGTATTAAATTTTAATATTCTCTGAAAACCGTCATGTAGCGGAAAAGTTATCGATTTTTCGAGATTCTGATAGCGTGACGGTATACCGGAAGCATTACAACGACTGTGTCGGTCAATAGAGAGCAGAAATTGACTCAATAAAGAGATATTTGCTATTTAAATGTACGGGTGCGATCATACCAGCACCAATGCACCGGATCCCATCAGAACTCCGCAGATAAACGTGCTTGGGCGAGAGTAGTACTAGGATGGGTGACCTCCTGGGAAGGCCTCGTGTTGCACTCCTTTTACTTTTTTTTTATGGCTGCAGTTATTTACAGAACTTAAAATTGTTTGTTATAATTTAATAACCTCTGAAAACCGTCATGTAGCGGAAAAGTTATCGATGTTTCGAGATTATGATAGTGTGACGGTATACCGGAACCATTAAAACGACTGTGCCGGTCAATAGAGAGCAGAAATTGACTCAATAAACAGATATTTGCAATTTAAATGTACGGGTGCGATCATACCAGCACTAATGCACCGAATCTCATCAGAACTCCGCAGTTAAGCGTGCTTGGGCGAGAGTAGTACTAGGAAGGGTGACCTCCTGGGAAGGCCTCGTGTTGCACCCCTTTTACTTTTTTTTTTTATCGCTGCAGTTATTTGCAGAAGTTAAAATCGTGTATTATAATTTAATATTCTCTGAAAACCGTCATGTAGCGGAGAAGTTATCAATGTTTCGAGATTCTGATAGCGTGACGGTATACCAGAAGCATTACAACGACTGTGCCTGTCAATAAAGAGCAGAAATTGACTCAATAAAGAGATATTTGGTATTTAAATGTACGTATGCGATCATACCAGCACTAATGCACCGGATGCCATCAAAACTCCGCAGTTAAGCGTGCTTGGGCGAGACTAGTACTAGGATGGGTGACCTCCTGGGAAGGCCTCGTGTTGCAACCCTTTTACTTTTTTTTTATCGCTGCAGTTATTTGCAGAAGTTAAAATCGTGTATTATAATTTAATAACCTCTGAAAACCGTCATGTAGTGGAAAAGTTATCGATGTTTCGAGATTCTGATAGTGTGACGGTATACCGGAAGCATTAAAACGACTGTGCCGGTCAATAGAGAGCAGAAATTGACTCAATAAACAGATATTTGCAATTTAAATTTACGGGTGCGATCATACCAGCACTAATGCAACGGATCCCATCAGAACTTCGCAATTAAGCGTGCTTGGGCGAGAGTAGTACTAGGAAGGGTGACCTCCTGGGAAGGCCTCGTGTTGCACCCCTTTTACTTTTTTTTTTATCGCTGCAGTTATTTGCAGAAGTTAAAATCGTGTATTATAATTTAATATTCTCTGTAAACCGTCATGTAGCGGAGAAATTATCAATGTTTCGAGATTCTGATAGCGTGACGGTATACCAGAAGCATTACAACGACTGTGCCTGTCAATAAAGAGCAGAAATTGACTCAATAAAGAGATATTTGGTATTTAAATGTACGGATGCGATCATACCAGCACTAATGCACCGGATGCCATCAAAACTCCGCAGTTAAGCGTGCTTGGGCGAGAGTAGTGCTAGGAAGGGGGACCTCCTGGGAAGGGCTCGTGTTGCACCCTTTTTACTCTTTTTTTTATCGCTGCAGTTATTTGCAGAAGTTAAAATCGTGTATTAAATTTTAATATTCTCTGAAAACCGTCATGTAGCGGAAAAGTTATCGATTTTTCGAGATTCTGATAGCGTGACGGTATACCGGAAGCATTACAACGACTGTGTCGGTCAATAGAGAGCAGAAATTGACTCAATAAAGAGATATTTGCTATTTAAATGTACGGGTGCGATCATACCAGCACTAATGCACCGGATCCCATCAGAACTCCGCAGATAAACGTGCTTGGGCGAGAGTAGTACTAGGATGGGTGACCTCCTGGGAAGGCCTCGTGTTGCACTCCTTTTACTTTTTTTTTATGGCTGCAGTTATTTACAGAACTTAAAATTGTTTGTTATAATTTAATAACCTCTGAAAACCGTCATGTAGCGGAAAAGTTATCGATGTTTCGAGATTATGATAGTGTGACGGTATACCGGAACCATTAAAACGACTGTGCCGGTCAATAGAGAGCAGAAATTGACTCAATAAACAGATATTTGCAATTTAAATGTACGGGTGCGATCATACCAGCACTAATGCACCGAATCTCATCAGAACTCCGCAGTTAAGCGTGCTTGGGCGAGAGTAGTACTAGGAAGGGTGACCTCCTGGGAAGGCCTCGTGTTGCACCCCTTTTACTTTTTTTTTTATCGCTGCAGTTATTTGCAGAAGTTAAAATCGTGTATTATAATTTAATATTCTCTGAAAACCGTCATGTAGCGGAGAAGTTATCAATGTTTCGAGATTCTGATAGCGTGACGGTATACCAGAAGCATTACAACGACTGTGCCTGTCAATAAAGAGCAGAAATTGACTCAATAAAGAGATATTTGGTATTTAAATGTACGGATGCGATCATACCAGCACTAATGCACCGGATGCCATCAAAACTCCGCAGTTAAGCGTGCTTGGGCGAGAGTAGTGCTAGGATGGGTGACCTCTTGGGAAGGCCTCGTGTTGCAACCCTTTTACTTTTTTTTTTATCGCTGCAGTTATTTGCAGAAGTTAAAATCGTGTATTATAATTTATTATCCTCTGAAAACCGTCATGTAGCGGAAAAGTTATCGATGTTTCGAGATTCTGATAGCGTGACAGGATACCGGAAGCATTAAAACGACTGTGCCGGTCAATAGAGAGAAGAAATTGACTCAATAAAGAGATATTTGGAATTTAAATGTACGGGTGCGATCATACTAGCACCAATGCACCGGATCCCATCAGAACTCCGCAGTTAAGCGTGCTTGGGCGAGTGTAGTACTAGGAAGGGGGACCTCCTGGGAAGGGCTCGTGTTGCACCCTTTTTACTCTTTTTTTTATCGCTGCAGTTATTTGCAGAAGTTAAAATCGTGTATTAAATTTTAATATTCTCTGAAAACCGTCATGTAGCGGAAAAGTTATCGATTTTTCGAGATTCTGATAGCGTGACGGTATACCGGAAGCATTACAACGACTGTGTCGGTCAATAGAGAGCAGAAATTGACTCAATAAAGAGATATTTGCTATTTAAATGTACGGGTGCGATCATACCAGCACCAATGCACCGGATCCCATCAGAACTCCGCAGATAAACGTGCTTGGGCGAGAGTAGTACTAGGATGGGTGACCTCCTGGGAAGGCCTCGTGTTGCACTCCTTTTACTTTTTTTTTATGGCTGCAGTTATTTACAGAACTTAAAATTGTTTGTTATAATTTAATAACCTCTGAAAACCGTCATGTAGCGGAAAAGTTATCGATGTTTCGAGATTATGATAGTGTGACGGTATACCGGAACCATTAAAACGACTGTGCCGGTCAATAGAGAGCAGAAATTGACTCAATAAACAGATATTTGCAATTTAAATGTACGGGTGCGATCATACCAGCACTAATGCACCGAATCTCATCAGAACTCCGCAGTTAAGCGTGCTTGGGCGAGAGTAGTACTAGGAAGGGTGACCTCCTGGGAAGGCCTCGTGTTGCACCCCTTTTACTTTTTTTTTTATCGCTGCAGTTATTTGCAGAAGTTAAAATCGTGTATTATAATTTAATATTCTCTGAAAACCGTCATGTAGCGGAGAAGTTATCAATGTTTCGAGATTCTGATAGCGTGACGGTATACCAGAAGCATTACAACGACTGTGCCTGTCAATAAAGAGCAGAAATTGACTCAATAAAGAGATATTTGGTATTTAAATGTACGTATGCGATCATACCAGCACTAATGCACCGGATGCCATCAAAACTCCGCAGTTAAGCGTGCTTGGGCGAGACTAGTACTAGGATGGGTGACCTCCTGGGAAGGCCTCGTGTTGCAACCCTTTTACTTTTTTTTTATCGCTGCAGTTATTTGCAGAAGTTAAAATCGTGTATTATAATTTAATAACCTCTGAAAACCGTCATGTAGTGGAAAAGTTATCGATGTTTCGAGATTCTGATAGTGTGACGGTATACCGGAAGCATTAAAACGACTGTGCCGGTCAATAGAGAGCAGAAATTGACTCAATAAACAGATATTTGCAATTTAAATTTACGGGTGCGATCATACCAGCACTAATGCAACGGATCCCATCAGAACTTCGCAATTAAGCGTGCTTGGGCGAGAGTAGTACTAGGAAGGGTGACCTCCTGGGAAGGCCTCGTGTTGCACCCCTTTTACTTTTTTTTTTATCGCTGCAGTTATTTGCAGAAGTTAAAATCGTGTATTATAATTTAATATTCTCTGTAAACCGTCATGTAGCGGAGAAATTATCAATGTTTCGAGATTCTGATAGCGTGACGGTATACCAGAAGCATTACAACGACTGTGCCTGTCAATAAAGAGCAGAAATTGACTCAATAAAGAGATATTTGGTATTTAAATGTACGGATGCGATCATACCAGCGCTAATGCACCGGATGCCATCAAAACTCCGCAGTTAAGCGTGCTTGGGCGAGAGTAGTGCTAGGAAGGGGGACCTCCTGGGAAGGGCTCGTGTTGCACCCTTTTTACTCTTTTTTTTATCGCTGCAGTTATTTGCAGAAGTTAAAATCGTGTATTAAATTTTAATATTCTCTGAAAACCGTCATGTAGCGGAAAAGTTATCGATTTTTCGAGATTCTGATAGCGTGACGGTATACCGGAAGCATTACAACGACTGTGTCGGTCAATAGAGAGCAGAAATTGACTCAATAAAGAGATATTTGCTATTTAAATGTACGGGTGCGATCATACCAGCACTAATGCACCGGATCCCATCAGAACTCCGCAGATAAACGTGCTTGGGCGAGAGTAGTACTAGGATGGGTGACCTCCTGGGAAGGCCTCGTGTTGCACTCCTTTTACTTTTTTTTTATGGCTGCAGTTATTTACAGAACTTAAAATTGTTTGTTATAATTTAATAACCTCTGAAAACCGTCATGTAGCGGAAAAGTTATCGATGTTTCGAGATTATGATAGTGTGACGGTATACCGGAACCATTAAAACGACTGTGCCGGTCAATAGAGAGCAGAAATTGACTCAATAAACAGATATTTGCAATTTAAATGTACGGGTGCGATCATACCAGCACTAATGCACCGAATCTCATCAGAACTCCGCAGTTAAGCGTGCTTGGGCGAGAGTAGTACTAGGAAGGGTGACCTCCTGGGAAGGCCTCGTGTTGCACCCCTTTTACTTTTTTTTTTATCGCTGCAGTTATTTGCAGAAGTTAAAATCGTGTATTATAATTTAATATTCTCTGAAAACCGTCATGTAGCGGAGAAGTTATCAATGTTTCGAGATTCTGATAGCGTGACGGTATACCAGAAGCATTACAACGACTGTGCCTGTCAATAAAGAGCAGAAATTGACTCAATAAAGAGATATTTGGTATTTAAATGTACGGATGCGATCATACCAGCACTAATGCACCGGATGCCATCAAAACTCCGCAGTTAAGCGTGCTTGGGCGAGAGTAGTGCTAGGATGGGTGACCTCTTGGGAAGGCCTCGTGTTGCAACCCTTTTACTTTTTTTTTTATCGCTGCAGTTATTTGCAGAAGTTAAAATCGTGTATTATAATTTATTATCCTCTGAAAACCGTCATGTAGCGGAAAAGTTATCGATGTTTCGAGATTCTGATAGCGTGACAGGATACCGGAAGCATTAAAACGACTGTGCCGGTCAATAGAGAGAAGAAATTGACTCAATAAAGAGATATTTGGAATTTAAATGTACGGGTGCGATCATACTAGCACCAATGCACCGGATCCCATCAGAACTCCGCAGTTAAGCGTGCTTGGGCGAGTGTAGTACTAGGAAGGGGGACCTCCTGGGAAGGGCTCGTGTTGCACCCTTTTTACTCTTTTTTTTATCGCTGCAGTTATTTGCAGAAGTTAAAATCGTGTATTAAATTTTAATATTCTCTGAAAACCGTCATGTAGCGGA
The DNA here is from genome assembly GCA_958450325.1 of Agrostemma githago. NCBI lineage: Eukaryota > Viridiplantae > Streptophyta > Magnoliopsida > Caryophyllales > Caryophyllaceae > Agrostemma > Agrostemma githago. Next base: position 44,091,070 of record OY288252.1, read on the forward strand.
AAAGTTATCGATTTTTCGAGATTCTGATAGCGTGACGGTATACCGGAAGCATTACAACGACTGTGTCGGTCAATAGAGAGCAGAAATTGACTCAATAAAGAGATATTTGCTATTTAAATGTACGGGTGCGATCATACCAGCACCAATGCACCGGATCCCATCAGAACTCCGCAGATAAACGTGCTTGGGCGAGAGTAGTACTAGGATGGGTGACCTCCTGGGAAGGCCTCGTGTTGCACTCCTTTTACTTTTTTTTTATGGCTGCAGTTATTTACAGAACTTAAAATTGTTTGTTATAATTTAATAACCTCTGAAAACCGTCATGTAGCGGAAAAGTTATCGATGTTTCGAGATTATGATAGTGTGACGGTATACCGGAACCATTAAAACGACTGTGCCGGTCAATAGAGAGCAGAAATTGACTCAATAAACAGATATTTGCAATTTAAATGTACGGGTGCGATCATACCAGCACTAATGCACCGAATCTCATCAGAACTCCGCAGTTAAGCGTGCTTGGGCGAGAGTAGTACTAGGAAGGGTGACCTCCTGGGAAGGCCTCGTGTTGCACCCCTTTTACTTTTTTTTTTATCGCTGCAGTTATTTGCAGAAGTTAAAATCGTGTATTATAATTTAATATTCTCTGTAAACCGTCATGTAGCGGAGAAATTATCAATGTTTCGAGATTCTGATAGCGTGACGGTATACCAGAAGCATTACAACGACTGTGTCTGTCAATAAAGAGCAGAAATTGACTCAATAAAGAGATATTTGGTATTTAAATGTACGGATGCGATCATACCAGCACTAATGCACCGGATGCCATCAAAACTCCGCAGTTAAGCGTTCTTGGGCGAGAGTAGTGCTAGGATGGGTGACCTCTTGGGAAGGCCTCGTGTTGCAACCCTTTTGCTTTTTTTTTATCGCTGCAGTTATTTGCAGAAGTTAAAATCGTGTATTATAATTTATTATCCTCTGAAAACCGTCATGTAGCGGAAAAGTTATCGATGTTTCGAGATTCTGATAGCGTGACAGGATACCGGAAGCATTAAAACGACTGTGCCGGTCAATAGAGAGAAGAAATTGACTCAATAAAGAGACATTTGGAATTTAAATGTACGGGTGCGATCATACTAGCACCAATGCACCAGATCCCATCAGAACTCCGCAGTTAAGCGTGCTTGGGCGAGTGTAGTACTAGGAAGGGGGACCTCCTGGGAAGGGCTCGTGTTGCACCCTTTTTACTCTTTTGTTATCGCTGCAGTTATTTGCAGAAGTTAAAATCGTGTATTAAAATTTAATATTCTCTGAAAACCGTCATGTAGCGGAAAATTTATCGATGTTTCGAGATTCTGATAGCGTGACGGTATACCGGAAGCATTACAACGACTGTGTCGGTCAATAGAGAGCAGAAATTGACTCAATAAAGAGATATTTGCTATTTAAATGTACGGGTGCGAACATACCAGCACTAATGCACCGGATCCCATCAGAACTCCGCAGTTAAGCGTGCTTGGGCGAGAGTAGTACTAGGAAGGGTGACCTCCTGGGAAGGCCTCGTGTTGCACCCCTTTTACTTTTTTTTTATCGCTGCAGTTATTTGCAGAAGTTAAAATCGTGTATTAAAATTTAATATTCCCTGAAAACCGTCATGTAGCGGAAAATTTATCGATATTTCGAGATTCTGATAGCGTGACGGTATACCGGAAGCATTACAACGACTGTGTCGGTCAATAGAGAGCAGAAATTGACTCAATAAAGAGATATTTGCTATTTAAATGTACGGGTGCGAACATACCAGCACTAATGCACCGGATCCCATCAGAACTCCGCAGATAAACGTGCTTGGGCGAGAGTAGTACTAGGATGGGTGACCTTCTGGGAAGGCCTCGTGTTGCACCCCTTTTACTTTTTTTTTATGGCTGCAGTTATTTACAGAACTTAAAATCGTGTATTATAATTTAATAACCTCTGAAAACCATCATGTAGCGGAAAAGTTATCGATGTTTCGAGATTATGATAGTGTGACGGTATACCGAAAGCATTAAAACGACTGTGCCGGTCAATAGAGAGCAGAAATTGACTCAATAAACAGATATTTGCAATTTAAATGTACGGGTGCGATCATACCAGCACTAATGCACTGGATCCCATCAGAACTCCGCAGTTAAGCGTGCTTGGGCGAGAGTAGTACTAGGAAGGGTGACCTCCTGGGAAGGCCTCGTGTTGCACCCCTTTTACTTTTTTTTTTATCGCTGCAGTTATTTGCAGAAGTTAAAATCGTGTATTATAATTTAATATTCTCTGAAAACCGTCATGTAGCGGAGAAGTTATCAATTTTTCGAGATTCTGATAGCGTGACGGTATACCAGAAGCATTACAACGACTGTGCCTGTCAATAAAGAGCAGAAATTGACTCAATAAAGAGATATTTGGTATTTAAATGTACGGATGCGATCATACCAGCACTAATGCACCGGATGCCATCAAAACTCCGCAGTTAAGCGTGCTTGGGCGAGAGTAGTGCTAGGATGGGTGACCTCCTGGGAAGGCCTCGTGTTGCAACCCTTTTACTTTTTTTTTTTTATCGCTGCAGTTATTTGCAGAAGTTAAAATCGTGTATTATAATTTATTATCCTCTGAAAACCGTCATGTAGCGGAAAAGTTATCGATGTTTCGAGATTCTGATAGCGTGACAGGATACCGGAAGCATTAAAACGACTGTGCCGGTCAATAGAGAGAAGAAATTGACTCAATAAAGAGATATTTGGAATTTAAATGTACTGGTGCGATCATACTAGCACCAATGCACCGGATCCCATCAGAACTCCGCAGTTAAGCGTGCTTGGGCTAGTGTAGTACTAGGAAGGGGGACCTCCTGGGAAGGGCTCGTGGTGCACCCTTTTTACTCTTTTTTTTATCGCTGCAGTTATTTGCAGAAGTTAAAATCGTGTATTAAATTTTAATATTCTCTGAAAACCGTCATGTAGCGGATAAGTTATCGATTTTTCGAGATTCTGATAGCGTGACGGTATACCGGAAGCATTACAACGACTGTGTCGGTCAATAGAGAGCAGAAATTGACTCAATAAAGAGATATTTGCTATTTAAATGTACGGGTGCGATCATACCAGCACTAATGCACCGGATCCCATCAGAACTCCGCAGATAAACGTGCTTGGGCGAGAGTAGTACTAGGATGGGTGACCTCCTGGGAAGGCCTCGTGTTGCACCCCTTTTACTTTTTTTTTTATGGCTGCAGTTATTTACAGAACTTAAAATTGTTTATTATAATTTAATAACCTCTGAAAACCGTCATGTAGCGGAAAAGTTATCGATATTTCGAGATTCTGATAGCGTGACGGTATACCGGAAGCATTACAACGACTGTGTCGGTCAATAGAGAGCAGAAATTGACTCAATAAAGAGATATTTGCTATTTAAATGTACGGGTGCGAACATACCAGCACTAATGCACCGGATCCCATCAGAACTCCGCAGATAAACGTGCTTGGGCGAGAGTAGTACTAGGATGGGTGACCTCCTGGGAAGGCCTCGTGTTGCACCCCTTTTACTTTTTTTTTATGGCTGCAGTTATTTACAGAACTTAAAATCGTGTATTATAATTTAATAACCTCTGAAAACCATCATGTAGCGGAAAAGTTATCGATGTTTCGAGATTATGATAGTGTGACGGTATACCGAAAGCATTAAAACGACTGTGCCGGTCAATAGAGAGCAGAAATTGACTCAATAAACAGATATTTGCAATTTAAATGTACGGGTGCGATCATACCAGCACTAATGCACTGGATCCCATCAGAACTCCGCAGTTAAGCGTGCTTGGGCGAGAGTAGTACTAGGAAGGGTGACCTCCTGGGAAGGCCTCGTGTTGCACCCCTTTTACTTTTTTTTTTATCGCTGCAGTTATTTGCAGAAGTTAAAATCGTGTATTATAATTTAATATTCTCTGAAAACCGTCATGTAGCGGAGAAGTTATCAATTTTTCGAGATTCTGATAGCGTGACGGTATACCAGAAGCATTACAACGACTGTGCCTGTCAATAAAGAGCAGAAATTGACTCAATAAAGAGATATTTGGTATTTAAATGTACGGATGCGATCATACCAGCACTAATGCACCGGATGCCATCAAAACTCCGCAGTTAAGCGTGCTTGGGCGAGAGTAGTGCTAGGATGGGTGACCTCCTGGGAAGGCCTCGTGTTGCAACCCTTTTACTTTTTTTTTTTTATCGCTGCAGTTATTTGCAGAAGTTAAAATCGTGTATTATAATTTATTATCCTCTGAAAACCGTCATGTAGCGGAAAAGTTATCGATGTTTCGAGATTCTTATAGCGTGACAGGATACCGGAAGCATTAAAACGACTGTGCCGGTCAATAGAGAGAAGAAATTGACTCAATAAAGAGATATTTGGAATTTAAATGTACGGGTGCGATCATACTAGCACCAATGCACCGGATCCCATCAGAACTCCGCAGTTAAGCGTGCTTGGGCTAGTGTAGTACTAGGAAGGGGGACCTCCTGGGAAGGGCTCGTGTTGCACCCTTTTTACTCTTTTTTTTATCGCTGCAGTTATTTGCAGAAGTTAAAATCGTGTATTAAATTTTAATATTCTCTGAAAACCGTCATGTAGCGGATAAGTTATCGATTTTTCGAGATTCTGATAGCGTGACGGTATACCGGAAGCATTACAACGACTGTGTCGGTCAATAGAGAGCAGAAATTGACTCAATAAAGAGATATTTGCTATTTAAATGTACGGGTGCGATCATACCAGCACTAATGCACCGGATCCCATCAGAACTCCGCAGATAAACGTGCTTGGGCGAGAGTAGTACTAGGATGGGTGACCTCCTGGGAAGGCCTCGTGTTGCACCCCTTTTACTTTTTTTTTATGGCTGCAGTTATTTACAGAACTTAAAATTGTTTATTATAATTTAATAACCTCTGAAAACCGTCATGTAGCGGAAAAGTTATCGATGTTTCGAGATTATGATAGTGTGACGGTATACCGGAACCATTAAAACGACTGTGCCGGTCAATAGAGAGCAGAAATTGACTCAATAAACAGATATTTGCAATTTAAATGTACGGGTGCGATCATACCAGCACTAATGCACCGAATCCCATCAGAACTCCGCAGTTAAGCGTGCTTGGGCGAGAGTAGTACTAGGAAGGGTGACCTCCTGGGAAGGCCTCGTGTTGCACCCCTTTTACTTTTTTTTTTTTTATCGCTGCAGTTATTTGCAGAAGTTAAAATCGTGTATTATAATTTAATATTCTCTGAAAACCGTCATGTAGCGGAGAAGTTATCAATGTTTCGAGATTCTGATAGCGTGACGGTATACCAGAAGCATTACAACGACTGTGCCTGTCAATAAAGAGCAGAAATTGACTCAATAAAGAGATATTTGGTATTTAAATGTACGGATGCGATCATACCAGCACTAATGCACCGGATGCCATCAAAACTCCGCAGTTAAGCGTGCTTGGGCGAGAGTAGTACTAGGATGGGTGACCTCCTGGGAAGGCCTCGTGTTGCAACCCTTTTACTTTTTTTTTATCGCTGCAGTTATTTGCAGAAGTTAAAATCGTGTATTATAATTTAATAACCTCTGAAAACCGTCATGTAGTGGAAAAGTTATCGATGTTTCGAGATTCTGATAGTGTGACGGTATACCGGAAGCATTAAAACGACTGTGCCGGTCAATAGAGAGCAGAAATTGACTCAATAAACAGATATTTGCAATTTAAATGTACGGGTGCGATCATACCAGCACTAATGCACTGGATCCCATCAGAACTCCGCAGTCAAGCGTGCTTGGGCGAGAGTAGTACTTGGAAGGGTGACCTCCTGGGAAGGCCTCGTGTTGCACCCCTTTTACTTTTTTTTTTATCGCTGCAGTTATTTGCAGAAGTTAAAATCGTGTATTATAATTTAATATTCTCTGAAAACCGTCATGTAGCGGAGAAGTTATCAATTTTTCGAGATTCTGATAGCGTGACGGTATACCAGAAGCATTACAACGACTGTGCCTGTCAATAAAGAGCAGAAATTGACTCAATAAAGAGATATTTGGTATTTAAATGTACGGATGCGATCATACCAGCACTAATGCACCGGATGCCATCAAAACTCCGCAGTTAAGCGTGCTTGGGCGAGAGTAGTGCTAGGATGGGTGACCTCCTGGGAAGGCCTCGTGTTGCAACCCTTTTACTTTTTTTTTTTTATCGCTGCAGTTATTTGCAGAAGTTAAAATCGTGTATTATAATTTATTATCCTCTGAAAACCGTCATGTAGCGGAAAAGTTATCGATGTTTCGAGATTCTGATAGCGTGACAGGATACCGGAAGCATTAAAACGACTGTGCCGGTCAATAGAGAGAAGAAATTGACTCAATAAAGAGATATTTGGAATTTAAATGTACGGGTGCGATCATACTAGCACCAATGCACCGGATCCCATCAGAACTCCGCAGTTAAGCGTGCTTGGGCTAGTGTAGTACTAGGAAGGGGGACCTCCTGGGAAGGGCTCGTGTTGCACCCTTTTTACTCTTTTTTTTATCGCTGCAGTTATTTGCAGAAGTTAAAATCGTGTATTAAATTTTAATATTCTCTGAAAACCGTCATGTAGCGGATAAGTTATCGATTTTTCGAGATTCTGATAGCGTGACGGTATACCGGAAGCATTACAACGACTGTGTCGGTCAATAGAGAGCAGAAATTGACTCAATAAAGAGATATTTGCTATTTAAATGTACGGGTGCGATCATACCAGCACTAATGCACCGGATCCCATCAGAACTCCGCAGATAAACGTGCTTGGGCGAGAGTAGTACTAGGAAGGGTGACCTCCTGGGAAGGCCTCGTGTTGCAACCCTTTTACTTTTTTTTTATGGCTGCAGTTATTTACAGAACTTAAAATTGTTTATTATAATTTAATAACCTCTGAAAACCGTCATGTAGCGGAAAAGTTATCGATGTTTCGAGATTATGATAGTGTGACGGTATACCGGAACCATTAAAACGACTGTGCCGGTCAATAGAGAGCAGAAATTGACTCAATAAACAGATATTTGCAATTTAAATGTACGGGTGCGATCATACCAGCACTAATGCACCGAATCCCATCAGAACTCCGCAGTTAAGCGTGCTTGGGCGAGAGTAGTACTAGGAAGGGTGACCTCCTGGGAAGGCCTCGTGTTGCACCCCTTTTACTTTTTTTTTTTTATCGCTGCATTTATTTGCAGAAGTTAAAATCGTGTATTATAATTTAATATTCTCTGAAAACCGTCATGTAGCGGAGAAGTTATCAATGTTTCGAGATTCTGATAGCGTGACGGTATACCAGAAGCATTACAACGACTGTGCCTGTCAATAAAGAGCAGAAATTGACTCAATAAAGAGATATTTGGTATTTAAATGTACGGATGCGATCATACCAGCACTAATGCACCGGATGCCATCAAAACTCCGCAGTTAAGCGTGCTTGGGCGAGAGTAGTACTAGGATGGGTGACCTCCTGGGAAGGCCTCGTGTTGCAACCCTTTTACTTTTTTTTTATCGCTGCAGTTATTTGCAGAAGTTAAAATCGTGTATTATAATTTAATAACCTCTGAAAACCGTCATGTAGTGGAAAAGTTATCGATGTTTCGAGATTCTGATAGTGTGACGGTATACCGGAAGCATTAAAACGACTGTGCCGGTCAATAGAGAGCAGAAATTGACTCAATAAACAGATATTTGCAATTTAAATGTACGGGCGCGATCATACCAGCACTAATGCACCGGATCCCATCAGAACTCCGCAGTTAAGCGTGCTTGGGCGAGAGTAGTACTAGGAAGGGTGACCTCCTGGGAAGGCCTCGTGTTGCACCCCTTTTACTTTTTTTTTATCGCTGCAGTTATTTGCAGAAGTTAAAATCGTGTATTATAATTTAGTATTCTCTGAAAACCGTCATGTAGCGGAGAAGTTATCAATGTTTCGAGATTCTGATAGCGTGACGGTATACCGGAAGCATTAAAACGACTGTGCCGGTCAATAGAGAGCAGAAATTGACTTAATAAATAGATATTTGCAATTTAAATGTACGGGTGCGATCATACCAGCACTAATGCACCGGATCCCATCAGAACTCCGCAGTTAAGCGTGCTTGGGCGAGAGTAGTATTAGGAAGGGTGACCTCCTGGGAAGGTCTCGTGTTGCACCCCTTTTACTTTTTTTTTATCGCTGCAGTTATTTGCAAAAGTTAAAATCGTGTATTATAATTTAATATTCTCTGAAAACCGTCATGTAGCGGAGAAGTTATCAATGTTTCGAGATTCTGATAGCGTGACGGTATACCAGAAGCATTACAACGACTCTGCCTGTCAATAGAGAGCAGAGATTGACTCAAGAAAGAGATATTTGGTATTTAAATGTACGGTTGCGATCATACCAGCACTAATGCACCGGATGCCATCAAAACTCCGCAGTTATGCGTGCTTGGGCGAGAGTAGTACTAGGATGGGTGACCTCCTGGGAAGGCCTCGTGTTGCAACCCTTTTACTTTTTTTTTATCGCTGTAGTTATTTGCAGAAGTTAAAATCGTGTATTATAATTTAATATTTTCTGAAAACCGTCATGTAGCGGAGAAGTTATCAATGTTTCAAGATTCTGATAGCGTGACGGTATACCAGAAGCATTACAACGACTGTGCCTGTCAATAGAGAGCAGAAGAGATATTTGGTATTTAAATGTACGGGTGCGATCATACCAGCACTAAAGCACCGGATCCCATCAGAACTACGCAGTTAAGCGTGCTTAGGCAAGAGTAGTACTAGAATGGGTGACCTCCTGGGAAGGCCTCGTGTTGCACCCCTTTTATTTTTTTTTTATCGCTGCAGTTATTTGCAGAAGTTAAAATCGTGTATTATAATTTAATATTCTCTGAAAACCGTTATCTAGCGGAGAAGTTATCAATGTTTCGAGATTCTGATAGCGTGACGGTATACCAGAAGCATTACAACGACTGTGCCAGTCAATAGAGAGCAGAAATTGTCTCAATAAACAGATATTTGCAATTTAAATGTACGGGTGCGATCATACCAGCACTAATGCACCGGATCCCATTAGAACTCCGCAGTTAAGCGTGCTTGGGCGAGAGTAGTACTAGGAAGGGTGACCTCCTGGGAAGTCCTCGTGTTGCACCCCTTTTACTTTTTTTTTATCGCTGCAGTTATTTGCAGAAGTTAAAATCGTGTATTATAAATTAATATTCTCTGAAAACCGTCATGTAGCGGAGAAGTTATCAATGTTTCGAGATTCTGATAGCGTGACGGTATACCAGAAGCATTACAACGACTGTGCCTGTCAATAAAGAGCAGAAATTGACTCAATAAAGAGATATTTGGTATTTAAATGTACGGATGCGATCATACCAGCACTAATGCACCGGATGCCATCAAAACTCCGCAGTTAAGCGTGCTTGGGCGAGAGTAGTACTAGGATGGGTGACCTCCTGGGAAGGCCTCGTGTTGCACCCCTTTTATTTTTTTTTTATCGCTGCAGTTATTTGCAGAAGTTAAAATCGTGTATTATAATTTAATATTCTCTGAAAACCGTTATCTAGCGGAGAAGTTATCAATGTTTCGAGATTCTGATAGCGTGACGGTATACCAGAAGCATTACAACGACTGTGCCTGTCAATAGAGAGCAGAAATTGTCTCAATAAACAGATATTTGCAATTTAAATGTACGGGTGCGATCATACCAGCACTAATGCACCGGATCCCATTAGAACTCCGCAGTTAAGCGTGCTTGGGCGAGAGTAGTACTAGGAAGGGTGACCTCCTGGGAAGTCCTCGTGTTGCATCCCTTTTACTTTTTTTTTTATCGCTGCAGTTATTTGCAGAAGTTAAAATCGTGTATTATAATTTATTATCCTCTGAAAACCGTCATGTAGCGGAAAAGTTATCGATGTTTCGAGATTCTGATAGCGTGACGGGATACCGGAAGCATTAAAACGACTGTGCCGGTCAATAGAGAGCAGAAATTGTCTCAATAAACAGATATTTGCATTTTAAATGTACGTGTGCGATCATACCATCACTAATGCACCGGATCCCATTAGAACTCCGCAGTTAAGCGTGCTTGGGCGAGAGTAGTACTAGGAAGGGTGACCTCCTGGGAAGGCCTCGTGTTGCACCCCTTTTACTTTTTTTTTTATCGCTGCAGTTATTTGCAGAAGTTAAAATCGTGTATTATAATTTATTATCCTCTGAAAACCGTCATGTAGCGGAAAAGTTATCGATGTTTCGAGATTCTGATAGCGTGACGGTATACCAGAAGCATTACAACGACTGTGCCTGTCAATAGAGAGCAGAAATTGACTCAATAAAGAGATATTTGGTATTTAAATGTACGGGTGCGATCATACCAGCACTAATGCACCGGATGCCATCAAAACTCCGCAGTTAAGCGTGCTTGGGCGAGAGTAGTACTAGGATGGGTGTCCTCCTGGGAAGGCCTCGTGTTGCAACCCTTTTACTTTTTTTTTTTATCGCTGCAGTTATTTGCAGAAGTTAAAATCGTGTATTATAATTTAATATTCTATAAAAACCGTCATGTAGCGGAGAATTTATCAATGTTTCGAGATTCTGATAGCGTGACGGTATACCAGAAGCATTACAACGACTATGCCTGTCAATAGAGAGCAGAAATTGACTCAATAAAGAGATATTTGGTATTTAAATGTACGGGTGCGATCATACCTGCACTAATGCACCGGATGCCATCAAAACTCCGCAGTTAAGCGTGCTTGGGCGAGAGTAGTACTAGGATGGGTGACCTCCTGGGAAGGCCTCATGTTGCAACCCTTTTACTTTTTTTTTATCGCTGCAGTTATTTGGAGAAGTTAAAATCGTGTATTATAATTTATTATCCTCTGAAAACCGTCATGTAGCGGAAAAGTTATCGATGTTTCGAGATTCTGATAGCGTGGCGGGATACCGGAAGCATTAAAACGACGGTGCCGGTCAATAGAGAGCAGAAATTGACTCAATAAACAGATATTTGCAATTTAAATGTACGGGTGCGATCATACCAGCACTAATGCACCGGATCCCATCAGAACTCCGCAGTTAAGCGTACTTGGGCGAGAGTAGTACTAGGAAGGGTGACCTCCTGGGAAGGCCTCGTGTTGCACCCCTTTTACTTTTTTTTTTATCGCTGCAGTTATTTGCAGAAGTTAAAATCGTGTATTATAATTTAATATTCTCTAAAAACCGTCATGTAGCGGAGAAGTTATCAATGTTTCGAGATTCTGATAGCGTGACGGTATACCAGAAGCATTACAACGACTGTGCCTGTCAATAGAGAGCAGAAATTGACTCAATAAAGAGATATTTGGTATTTAAATGTACGGGTGCGATCATACCAGCACTAATGCACCGGATGCCATCAAAACTCCGCAGTTAAGCGTGCTTGGGCGAGAGTAGTACTAGGATGGGTGACCTCCTGGGAAGGCCTCGTGTTGCAACCCTTTTACTTTTTTTTTTATCGCTGCAGTTATTTGCGGAAGTTAAAATCGTGTATTATAATATATTGTCCTCTGAAAACCGTCATGTAGCGGAAAATTTATCGATGTTTCGAGATTCTGATAGCGTGACGGGATACCGGAAGCATTACAACGACTGTGCCTGTCAATAGAGAGCAGAAATTGACTCAATAAAGAGATATTTGGTATTTAAATGTACGGGTGCGATCATACCAGCACTAATGCACCGGATGCCATCAAAACTCCGCAGTTGAGCGTGCTTGGGCGAGAGTAGTACTAGGATGGGTGACTTCCTGGGAAGGACTCGTGTTGCAACCCTTTTACTTTTTTTTTTATCGCTGCAGTTATTTGCAGAAGTTAAAATCGTGTATTATAATTTATTATCCTCTGAAAACCGTCATGTAGCGGAAAAGTTATCGATGTTTCGAGATTTTGATAGCGTGACGGGATACCGGAAGCATTAAAACGACTGTGCCGGTCAATAGAGAGCAGAAATTGACTCAATAAACAGATATTTGCAATTTAAATGTACAGGTGCGATCATAACAGCACTAATGCACCGGATCCCATCAGAACTCCGCAGTTAAGCGTACTTGGGCGAGAGTAGTACTAGGAAGGGTGACCTCCTGGGAAGGCCTCGTGTTGCACCCCTTTTACTTTTTTTGCAGAAGTTAAAATCGTGTATTATAATTTAATATTCTCTAAAAACCGTCATGTAGCGGAGAAGTTATCAATGTTTCGAGATTCTGATAGCGTGACGGTATACCAGAAGCATTACAACGACTATGCCTGTCAATAGAGAGCAGAAATTGACTCAATAAAGAGATATTTGGTATTTAAATGTACGGGTGCGATCATACCAGCACTAATGCACCGGATGCCATCAAAACTCCGCAGTTAAGCGTGCTTTGGCGAGAGTAGTACTAGGATCGGTGACCTCCTGGGAAGGCCTCGTGTTGCAACCCTTTTAATTTTTTTTATCGCTGCAGTTATTTGGAGAAGTTAAAATCGTGTATTATAATTTATTATCCTCTGAAAACCGTCATGTAGCGGAAAAGTTATCGATGTTTCGAGATTCTGATAGCGTGGCGGGATACCGGAAGCATTAAAACGACGGTGCCGGTCAATAGAGAGCAGAAATTGACTCAATAAACAGATATTTGCAATTTAAATGTACGGGTGCGATCATACCAGCACTAATGCACTGGATCCCATCAGAACTCCGCAGTTAAGCGTACTTGGGCGAGAGTAGTACTAGGAAGGGTGACCTCCTGGGAAGGCCTCGTGTTGCACCCCTTTTACTTTTTTTTTTATCGCTGCAGTTATTTGCAGAAGTTAAAATCGTGTATTATAATTTAATATTCTCTAAAAACCGTCATGTAGCGGAGAAGTTATCAATGTTTCGAGATTCTGATAGCGTGACGGTATACCAGAAGCATTACAACGACTGTGCCTGTCAATAGAGAGCAGAAATTGACTCAATAAAGATATATTTGGTATTTAAATGTACGGGTGCGATCATACCAGCACTAATGCACCGGATGCCATCAAAACTCCGCAGTTAAGCGTGCTTGGGCGAGAGTAGTACTAGGATGGGTGACCTCCTGGGAAGGCCTCGTGTTGCAACCCTTTTACTTTTTTTTTTTATCGCTGCAGTTATTTGCGGAAGTTAAAATCGTGTATTATAATTTATTGTCCTCTGAAAACCGTCATGTAGCGGAAAATTTATCGATGTTTCGAGATTCTGATAGCGTGACGGGATACCGGAAGCATTACAACGACTGTGCCTGTCAATAGAGAGCAGAAATTGACTCAATAAAGAGATATTTGGTATTTAAATGTACGGGTGCGATCATACCAGCACTAATGCACCGGATGTCATCAAAACTCCGCAGTTGAGCGTGCTTGGGCGAGAGTAGTACTAGGATGGGTGACTTCCTGGGAAGGACTCGTGTTGCAACCCTTTTACTTTTTTTTTTATCGCTGCAGTTATTTGCAGAAGTTAAAATCGTGTATTATAATTTATTATCCTCTGAAAACCGTCATGTAGCGGAAAAGTTATCGATGTTTCAAGATTCTGATAGCGTGACGGGATACCGGAAGCATTAAAACGACTGTGCCGGTCAATAGAGAGCAGAAATTGACTCAATAAAGAGATATTTGCACTTTAAATGTACGGGTGCGATCATACCAGCACTAATGCACCGGATCCCATCAGAACTCCGCAGTTAAGCGTACTTGGGCGAGAGTAGTACTAGGAAGGGTGACCTCCTGGGAAGGCCTCGTGTTGCACCCCTTTTACTTTTTTTGCAGAAGTTAAAATCGTGTATTATAATTTAATATTCTCTAAAAACCGTCATGTAGCGGAGAAGTTATCAATGTTTCGAGATTCTGATAGCGTGACGGTATACCAGAAGCATTACAACGACTATGCCTGTCAATAGAGAGCAGAAATTGACTCAATAAAGAGATATTTGGTATTTAAATGTACGGGTGCGATCATACCAGCACTAATGCACCGGATGCCATCAAAACTCCGCAGTTAAGCGTGCTTGGGCGAGAGTAGTACTAGGATCGGTGACCTCCTGGGAAGACCTCGTGTTGCAACCCTTTTAATTTTTTTTATCGCTGCAGTTATTTGGAGAAGTTAAAATCGTGTATTATAATTTATTATCCTCTGAAAACCGTCATGTAGCGGAAAAGTTATCGATGTTTCGAGATTCTGATAGCGTGGCGGGATACCGGAAGCATTAAAACGACGGTGCCGGTCAATAGAGAGCAGAAATTGACTCAATAAACAGATATTTGCAATTTAAATGTACGGGTGCGATCATACCAGCACTAATGCACCGGATCCCATCAGAACTCCGCAGTTAAGCGTACTTGGGCGAGAGTAGTACTAGGAAGGGTGACCTCCTGGGAAGGCCTCGTGTTGCACCCCTTTTACTTTTTTTTTTTATCGCTGCAGTTATTTGCAGAAGTTAAAATCGTGTATTATAATTTAATATTCTCTAAAAACCGTCATGTAGCGGAGAAGTTATCAATGTTTCGAGATTCTGATAGCGTGACGGTATACCAGAAGCATTACAACGACTTTGCCTGTCAATAGAGAGCAGAAATTGACTCAATAAAGATATATTTGGTATTTAAATGTACGGGTGCGATCATACCAGCACTAATGCACCGGATGCCATCAAAACTCCGCAGTTAAGCGTGCTTGGGCGAGAGTAGTACTAGGATGGGTGACCTCCTGGGAAGGCCTCGTGTTGCAACCCTTTTACTTTTTTTTTTTATCGCTGCAGTTATTTGCGGAAGTTAAAATCGTGTATTATAATTTATTGTCCTCTGAAAACCGTCATGTAGCGGAAAATTTATCGTTGTTTCGAGATTCTGATAGCGTGACGGGATACCGGAAGCATTACAACGACTGTGCCTGTCAATAGAGAGCAGAAATTGACTCAATAAAGAGATATTTGGTATTTAAATGTACGGGTGCGATCATACCAGCACTAATGCACCGGATGCCATCAAAACTCCGCAGTTGAGCGTGCTTGGGCGAGAGTAGTACTAGGATGGGTGACTTCCTGGGAAGGACTCGTGTTGCAACCCTTTTACTTTTTTTTTTATCGCTGCAGTTATTTGCAGAAGTTAAAATCGTGTATTATAATTTATTATCCTCTGAAAACCGTCATGTAGCGGAAAAGTTATCGATGTTTCAAGATTCTGATAGCGTGACGGGATACGGGAAGCATTAAAACGACTGTGCCGGTCAATAGAGAGCAGAAATTGACTCAATAAAGAGATATTTGCACTTTAAATGTACGGGTGCGATCATACCAGCACTAATGCACCGGATCCCATCAGAACTCCGCAGTTAAGCGTACTTGGGCGAGAGTAGTACTAGGAAGGGTGACTTCCTGGGAAGGACTCGTGTTGCAACCCTTTTACTTTTTTTTTTATCGCTGCAGTTATTTGCAGAAGTTAAAATCGTGTATTATAATTTATTATCCTCTGAAAACCGTCATGTAGCGGAAAAGTTATCGATGTTTCGAGATTCTGATAGCGTGACGGGATACCGGAAGCATTAAAACAACTGTGCCGGTCAATAGAGAGCAGAAATTGACTCAATAAACAGATATTTGCAATTTAAATGTACGGGTGCGATCATTCCAGCACTAATGCACCGGATCCCATCAGAACTCCGCAGTTAAGCGTACTTGGGCAAGAGTAGTACTAGGAAGGGTGACCTCCTGGGAAGGCCTCGTGTTGCACCCCTTTTACTTTTTTTTTTTATCGCTGCAGTTATTTGCAGAAGTTAAAATCGTGTATTATAATTTAATATTCTCTAAAAACCGTCATGTAGCGGAGAAGTTATCAATGTTTCGAGATTCTGATAGCGTGACGGTATACCAGAAGCATTACAACGACTATGCCTGTCAATAGAGAGCAGAAATTGACTCAATAAAGAGATATTTGGTATTTAAATGTACGGGTGCGATCATACCTGCACTAATGCACCGGATGCCATCAAAACTCCGCAGTTAAGCGTGCTTGGGCGAGAGTAGTACTAGGATCGGTGACCTCCTGGGAAGGCCTCGTGTTGCAATCCTTTTAATTTTTTTTATCGCTGCAGTTATTTGGAGAAGTTAAAATCGTGTATTATAATTTATTATCCTCTGAAAACCGTCATGTAGCGGAAAAGTTATCGATGTTTCGAGATTCTGATAGCGTGGCGGGATACCGGAAGCATTAAAACGACGGTGCCGGTCAATAGAGAGCAGAAATTGACTCAATAAACAGATATTTGCAATTTAAATGTACGGGTGCGATCATACCAGCACTAATGCACCGGATCCCATCAGAACTCCGCAGTTAAGCGTACTTGGGCGAGAGTAGTACTAGGAAGGGTGACCTCCTGGGAAGGCCTCGTGTTGCACCCCTTTTACTTTTTTTTTATCGCTGCAGTTATTTGCAGAAGTTAAAATCGTGTATTATAATTTAATATTCTCTAAAAACCGTCATGTAGCGGAGAAGTTATCAATGTTTCGAGATTCTGATAGCGTGACGGTATACCAGAAGCATTACAACGACTGTGCCTGTCAATAGAGAGCAGAAATTGACTCAATAAAGAGATATTTGGTATTTAAATGTACGGGTGCGATCATACCAGCACTAATGCACCGGATGCCATCAAAACTCCGCAGTTAAGCGTGCTTGGGCGAGAGTAGTACTAGGATGGGCGACCTCCTGGGAAGGCCTCGTGTTGCAACCCTTTTACTTTTTTTTTTATCGCTGCAGTTATTTGCGGAAGTTAAAATCGTGTATTATAATTTATTGTCCTCTGAAAACCGTCATGTAGCGGAAAATTTATCGTTGTTTCGAGATTCTGATAGCGTGACGGGATACCGGAAGCATTACAACGACTGTGCCTGTCAATAGAGAGCAGAAATTGACTCAATAAAGAGATATTTGGTATTTAAATGTACGGGTGCGATCATACCAGCACTAATGCACCGGATGCCATCAAAACTCCGCAGTTGAGCGTGCTTGGGCGAGAGTAGTACTAGGATGGGTGACTTCCTGGGAAGGACTCGTGTTGCAACCCTTTTACTTTTTTTTTTATCGCTGCAGTTATTTGCAGAAGTTAAAATCGTGTATTATAATTTATTATCCTCTGAAAACCGTCATGTAGCGGAAAAGTTATCGATGTTTCAAGATTCTGATAGCGTGACGGGATACGGAAGCATTAAAACGACTGTGCCGGTCAATAGAGAGCAGAAATTGACTCAATAAAGAGATATTTGCACTTTAAATGTACGGGTGCGATCATACCAGCACTAATGCACCGGATCCCATCAGAACTCCGCAGTTAAGCGTACTTGGGCGAGAGTAGTACTAGGAAGGGTGACTTCCTGGGAAGGACTCGTGTTGCAACCCTTTTACTTTTTTTTTTATCGCTGCAGTTATTTGCAGAAGTTAAAATCGTGTATTATAATTTATTATCCTCTGAAAACCGTCATGTAGCGGAAAAGTTATCGATGTTTCGAGATTCTGATAGCGTGACGGGATACCGGAAGCATTAAAACAACTGTGCCGGTCAATAGAGAGCAGAAATTGACTCAATAAACAGATATTTGCAATTTAAATGTACGGGTGCGATCATACCAGCACTAATGCACCGGATCCCATCAGAACTCCGCAGTAAAGCGTACTTGGGCAAGAGTAGTACTAGGAAGGGTGACCTCCTGGGAAGGCCTCGTGTTGCACCCCTTTTACTTTTTTTTTTTATCGCTGCAGTTATTTGCAGAAGTTAAAATCGTGTATTATAATTTAATATTCTCTAAAAACCGTCATGTAGCGGAGAAGTTATCAATGTTTCGAGATTCTGATAGCGTGACGGTATACCAGAAGCATTACAACGACTATGCCTGTCAATAGAGAGCAGAAATTGACTCAATAAAGAGATATTTGGTATTTAAATGTACGGGTGCGATCATACCTGCACTAATGCACCGGATGCCATCAAAACTCCGCAGTTAAGCGTGCTTGGGCGAGAGTAGTACTAGGATCGGTGACCTCCTGGGAAGGCCTCGTGTTGCAATCCTTTTAATTTTTTTTATCGCTGCAGTTATTTGGAGAAGTTAAAATCGTGTATTATAATTTATTATCCTCTGAAAACCGTCATGTAGCGGAAAAGTTATCGATGTTTCGAGATTCTGATAGCGTGGCGGGATACCGGAAGCATTAAAACGACGGTGCCGGTCAATAGAGAGCAGAAATTGACTCAATAAACAGATATTTGCAATTTAAATGTACGGGTGCGATCATACCAGCACTAATGCACCGGATCCCATCAGAACTCCGCAGTTAAGCGTACTTGGGCGAGAGTAGTACTAGGAAGGGTGACCTCCTGGGAAGGCCTCGTGTTGCACCCCTTTTACTTTTTTTTTATCGCTGCAGTTATTTGCAGAAGTTAAAATCGTGTATTATAATTTAATATTCTCTAAAAACCGTCATGTAGCGGAGAAGTTATCAATGTTTCGAGATTCTGATAGCGTGACGGTATACCAGAAGCATTACAACGACTGTGCCTGTCAATAGAGAGCAGAAATTGACTCAATAAAGAGATATTTGGTATTTAAATGTACGGGTGCGATCATACCAGCACTAATGCACCGGATGCCATCAAAACTCCGCAGTTAAGCGTGCTTGGGCGAGAGTAGTACTAGGATGGGTGACCTCCTGGGAAGGCCTCGTGTTGCAACCCTTTTACTTTTTTTTTTATCGCTGCAGTTATTTGCGGAAGTTAAAATCGTGTATTATAATTTATTGTCCTCTGAAAACCGTCATGTAGCGGAAAATTTATCGTTGTTTCGAGATTCTGATAGCGTGACGGGATACCGGAAGCATTACAACGACTGTGCCTGTCAATAGAGAGCAGAAATTGACTCAATAAAGAGATATTTGGTATTTAAATGTACGGGTGCGATCATACCAGCACTAATGCACCGGATGCCATCAAAACTCCGCAGTTGAGCGTGCTTGGGCGAGAGTAGTACTAGGATGGGTGACTTCCTGGGAAGGACTCGTGTTGCAACCCTTTTACTTTTTTTTTTATCGCTGCAGTTATTTGCAGAAGTTAAAATCGTGTATTATAATTTATTATCCTCTGAAAACCGTCATGTAGCGGAAAAGTTATCGATGTTTCAAGATTCTGATAGCGTGACGGGATACGGAAGCATTAAAACGACTGTGCCGGTCAATAGAGAGCAGAAATTGACTCAATAAAGAGATATTTGCACTTTAAATGTACGGGTGCGATCATACCAGCACTAATGCACCGGATCCCATCAGAACTCCGCAGTTAAGCGTACTTGGGCGAGAGTAGTACTAGGAAGGGTGACTTCCTGGGAAGGACTCGTGTTGCAACCCTTTTACTTTTTTTTTATCGCTGCAGTTATTTGCAGAAGTTAAAATCGTGTATTATAATTTATTATCCTCTGAAAACCGTCATGTAGCGGAAAAGTTATCGATGTTTCGAGATTCTGATAGCGTGACGGGATACCGGAAGCATTAAAACAACTGTGCCGGTCAATAGAGAGCAGAAATTGACTCAATAAACAGATATTTGCAATTTAAATGTACGGGTGCGATCATACCAGCACTAATGCACCGGATCCCATCAGAACTCCGCAGTTAAGCGTACTTGGGCAAGAGTAGTACTAGGAAGGGTGACCTCCTGGGAAGGCCTCGTGTTGCACCCCTTTTACTTTTTTTTTTTATCGCTGCAGTTATTTGCAGAAGTTAAAATCGTGTATTATAATTTAATATTCTCTAAAAACCGTCATGTAGCGGAGAAGTTATCAATGTTTCGAGATTCTGATAGCGTGACGGTATACCAGAAGCATTACAACGACTGCCTGTCAATAGAGAGCAGAAATTGACTCAATAAAGAGATATTTGGTATTTAAATGTACGGGTGCGATCATACCTGCACTAATGCACCGGATGCCATCAAAACTCCGCAGTTAAGCGTGCTTGGGCGAGAGTAGTACTAGGATCGGTGACCTCCTGGGAAGGCCTCGTGTTGCAATCCTTTTAATTTTTTTTATCGCTGCAGTTATTTGGAGAAGTTAAAATCGTGTATTATAATTTATTATCCTCTGAAAACCGTCATGTAGCGGAAAAGTTATCGATGTTTCGAGATTCTGATAGCGTGGCGGGATACCGGAAGCATTAAAACGACGGTGCCGGTCAATAGAGAGCAGAAATTGACTCAATAAACAGATATTTGCAATTTAAATGTACGGGTGCGATCATACCAGCACTAATGCACCGGATCCCATCAGAACTCCGCAGTTAAGCGTACTTGGGCGAGAGTAGTACTAGGAAGGGTGACCTCCTGGGAAGGCCTCGTGTTGCACCCCTTTTACTTTTTTTTTATCGCTGCAGTTATTTGCAGAAGTTAAAATCGTGTATTATAATTTAATATTCTCTAAAAACCGTCATGTAGCGGAGAAGTTATCAATGTTTCGAGATTCTGATAGCGTGACGGTATACCAGAAGCATTACAACGACTGTGCCTGTCAATAGAGAGCAGAAATTGACTCAATAAAGAGATATTTGGTATTTAAATGTACGGGTGCGATCATACCAGCACTAATGCACCGGATGCCATCAAAACTCCGCAGTTAAGCGTGCTTGGGCGAGAGTAGTACTAGGATGGGTGACCTCCTGGGAAGGCCTCGTGTTGCAACCCTTTTACTTTTTTTTTTATCGCTGCAGTTATTTGCGGAAGTTAAAATTGTGTATTATAATATATTGTCCTCTGAAAACCGTCATGTAGCGGAAAATTTATCGATGTTTCGAGATTCTGATAGCGTGACGGGATACCGGAAGCATTACAACGACTGTGCCTGTCAATAGAGAGCAGAAATTGACTCAATAAACAGATATTTGCAATTTAAATGTACGGGTGCGATCATACCAGCACTAATGCACCGGATCCCATCAGAACTCCGCAGTTAAGCGTACTTGGGCAAGAGTAGTACTAGGAAGGGTGACCTCCTGGGAAGGCCTCGTGTTGCACCCCTTTTACTTTTTTTTTTATCGCTGCAGTTATTTGCAGAAGTTAAAATCGTGTATTATAATTTAATATTCTCTAAAAACCGTCATGTAGCGGAGAAGTTATCAATGTTTCGAGATTCTGATAGCGTGACGGTATACCAGAAGCATTACAACGACTATGCCTGTCAATAGAGAGCAGAAATTGACTCAATAAAGAGATATTTGGTATTTAAATGTACGGGTGCGATCATACCTGCACTAATGCACCGGATGCCATCAAAACTCCGCAGTTAAGCGTGCTTGGGCGAGAGTAGTACTAGGATCGGTGACCTCCTGGGAAGGCCTCGTGTTGCAATCCTTTTAATTTTTTTTATCGCTGCAGTTATTTGGAGAAGTTAAAATCGTGTATAATAATTTATTATCCTCTGAAAACCGTCATGTAGCGGAAAAGTTATCGATGTTTCGAGATTCTGATAGCGTGGCGGGATACCGGAAGCATTAAAACGACGGTGCCGGTCAATAGAGAGCAGAAATTGACTCAATAAACAGATATTTGCAATTTAAATGTACGGGTGCGATCATACCAGCACTAATGCACCGGATCCCATCAGAACTCCGCAGTTAAGCGTACTTGGGCGAGAGTAGTACTAGGAAGGGTGACCTCCTGGGAAGGCCTCGTGTTGCACCCCTTTTACTTTTTTTTTATCGCTGCAGTTATTTGCAGAAGTTAAAATCGTGTATTATAATTTAATATTCTCTAAAAACCGTCATGTAGCGGAGAAGTTATCAATGTTTCGAGATTCTGATAGCGTGACGGTATACCAGAAGCATTACAACGACTGTGCCTGTCAATAGAGAGCAGAAATTGACTCAATAAAGAGATATTTGGTATTTAAATGTACGGGTGCGATTATACCAGCACTAATGCACCGGATGCCATCAAAACTCCGCAGTTAAGCGTGCTTGGGCGAGAGTAGTACTAGGATGGGTGACCTCCTGGGAAGGCCTCGTGTTGCAACCCTTTTACTTTTTTTTTTATCGCTGCAGTTATTTGCGGAAGTTAAAATTGTGTATTATAATATATTGTCCTCTGAAAACCGTCATGTAGCGGAAAATTTATCGATGTTTCGAGATTCTGATAGCGTGACGGGATACCGGAAGCATTACAACGACTGTGCCTGTCAATAGAGAGCAGAAATTGACTCAATAAAGAGATATTTGGTATTTAAATGTACGGGTGCGATCATACCAGCACTAATGCACCGGATGCCATCAAAACTCCGCAGTTGAGCGTGCTTGGGCGAGAGTAGTACTAGGATGGGTGACTTCCTGGGAAGGACTCGTGTTGCAACCCTTTTACTTTTTTTTTTATCGCTGCAGTTATTTGCAGAAGTTAAAATCGTGTATTATAATTTATTATCCTCTGAAAACCGTCATGTAGCGGAAAAGTTATCGATGTTTCGAGATTTTGATAGCGTGACGGGATACCGGAAGCATTAAAACGACTGTGCCGGTCAATAGAGAGCAGAAATTGACTCAATAAACAGATATTTGCAATTTAAATGTACAGGTGCGATCATAACAGCACTAATGCACCGGATCCCATCAGAACTCCGCAGTTAAGCGTACTTGGGCGAGAGTAGTACTAGGAAGGGTGACCTCCTGGGAAGGCCTCGTGTTGCACCCCTTTTACATTTTTTGCAGAAGTTAAAATCGTGTATTATAATTTAATATTCTCTAAAAACCGTCATGTAGCGGAGAAGTTATCAATGTTTCGAGATTCTGATAGCGTGACGGTATACCAGAAGCATTACAACGACTGTGCCTGTCAATAGAGAGCAGAAATTGACTCAATAAAGAGATATTTGGTATTTAAATGTACGGGTGCGATCATACCAGCACTAATGCACCGGATGCCATCAAAACTCCGCAGTTAAGCGTGCTTGGGCGAGAGTAGTACTAGGATGGGTGACCTCCTGGGAAGGCCTCGTGTTGCAACCCTTTTACTTTTTTTTTTATCGCTGCAGTTATTTGCGGAAGTTAAAATCGTGTATTATAATTTATTGTCCTCTGAAAACCGTCATGTAGCGGAAAATTTATCGATGTTTCGAGATTCTGATAGCGTGACGGGATACCGGAAGCATTAAAACGATTGTGCCGGTCAATAGAGAGCAGAAATTGACTCAATAAACAGATATTTGCAATTTAAATGTACGGGTGCGATCATACCAGCACTAATGCACCGGATCCCATCAGAACTCCGCAGTTAAGCGTACTTGGGCAAGAGTAGTACTAGGAAGGGTGACCTCCTGGGAAGGCCTCGTGTTGCACCCCTTTTACTTTTTTTTTTATCACTGCAGTTATTTGCAGAAGTTAAAATCGTGTATTATAATTTAATATTCTCTAAAAACCGTCATGTAGCGGAGAAGTTATCAATTTTTCGAGATTCTGATAGCGTGACGGTATACCAGAAGCATTACAACGACTATGCCTGTCAATAGAGAGCAGAAATTGACTCAATAAAGAGATATTTGGTATTTAAATGTACGGGTGCGATCATACCAGCACTAATGCACCGGATGCCATCAAAACTCCGTAGTTAAGCGTGCTTGGGCGAGAGTAGTACTAGGATGGGTGACGTCCTGGGAAGGCCTCATGTTGCAACCCTTTTACTTTTTTTTATCGCTGCAGTTATTTGGAGAAGTTAAAATCGTGTATTATAATTTATTATCCTCTGAAAACCGTCATGTAGCGGAAAAGTTATCGATGTTTCGAGATTCTAATAGCGTGACGGGATACCGGAAGCTTTAAAACGACTGTGCCGGTCAATATAGAGCAGAAATTGACTCAATAAACAGATATTTGCAATTTAAATGTACGGGTGCGATCATACCAGCACTAATGCACCGGATCCCATCAGAACTCCGCAGTTAAGCGTACTTGGGCGAGAGTAGTACTAGGAAGGGTGACCTCCTGGGAAAGCCTCGTGTTGCACCCCTTTTACTTTTTTTTTTTATCGCTGCAGTTATTTGCAGAAGTTAAAATCGTGTATTATAATTTAATATTCTCTAAAAACCGTCATGTAGCGGAGAAGTTATCAATGTTTCGGGATTCTGATAGCGTGACGGTATACCAGAAGCATTACAACGACTGTGCCTGTCAATAGAGAGCAGAAATTTACTCAATAAAGAGATATTTGGTATTTAAATGTACGGGTGCGATCATACCAGCACTAATGCACCGGATGCCATCAAAACTTCGCAGTTGAGCGTGCTTGGGCGAGAGTAGTACTAGGATGGGTGACTTCCTGGGAAGGACTCGTGTTGCAACCCTTTTACTTTTTTTTTATCGCTGCAGTTATTTGCAGAAGTTAAAATCGTGTATTATAATTTAATATTCTCTAAAAACCGTCATGTAGCGGAGAAGTTATCAATTTTTCGAGATTCTGATAGCGTGACGGTATACCAGAAGCATTACAACGACTATGCCTGTCAATAGAGAGCAGAAATTGACTCAATAAAGAGATATTTGGTATTTAAATGTACGGGTGCGATCATACCAGCACTAATGCACCGGATGCCATCAAAACTCCGTAGTTAAGCGTGCTTGGGCGAGAGTAGTACTAGGATGGGTGACGTCCTGGGAAGGCCTCATGTTGCAACCCTTTTACTTTTTTTTATCGCTGCAGTTATTTGGAGAAGTTAAAATCGTGTATTATAATTTATTATCCTCTGAAAACCGTCATGTAGCGGAAAAGTTATCGATGTTTCGAGATTCTAATAGCGTGACGGGATACCGGAAGCTTTAAAACGACTGTGCCGGTCAATATAGAGCAGAAATTGACTCAATAAACAGATATTTGCAATTTAAATGTACGGGTGCGATCATACCAGCACTAATGCACCGGATCCCATCAGAACTTCGCAGTTAATCGTACTTGGGCGAGAGTAGTACTAGGAAGGGTGACCTCCTGGGAAAGCCTCGTGTTGCACCCCTTTTACTTTTTTTTTTTATCGCTGCAGTTATTTGCAGAAGTTAAAATCGTGTATTATAATTTAATATTCTCTAAAAACCGTCATGTAGCGGAGAAGTTATCAATGTTTCGGGATTCTGATAGCGTGACGGTATACCAGAAGCATTACAACGACTGTGCCTGTCAATAGAGAGCAGAAATTGACTCAATAAAGAGATATTTGGTATTTAAATGTACGGGTGCGATCATACCAGCACTAATGCACCGGATGCCATCAAAACTCCGCAGTTGAGCGTGCTTGGGCGAGAGTAGTACTAGGATGGGTGACTTCCTGGGAAGGACTCGTGTTGCAACCCTTTTACTTTTTTTTTATCGCTGCAGTTATTTGCAGAAGTTAAAATCGTGTATTATAATTTATTATCCTCTGAAAACCGTCATGTAGCGGAAAAGTTATCGATGTTTCGAGATTTTGATAGCGTGACGGGATACCGGAAGCATTAAAACGACTGTGCCGGTCAATAGAGAGCAGAAATTGACTCAATAAACAGATATTTGCAATTTAAATGTACAGGTGCGATCATAACAGCACTAATGCACCGGATCCCATCAGAACTCCGCAGTTAAGCGTACTTGGGCGAGAGTAGTACTAGGAAGGGTGACCTCCTGGGAAGGCCTCGTGTTGCACCCCTTTTACTTTTTTTGCAGAAGTTAAAATCGTGTATTATAATTTAATATTCTCTAAAAACCGTCATGTAGCGGAGAAGTTATCAATGTTTCGAGATTCTGATAGCGTGACGGTATACCAGAAGCATTACAACGACTGTGCCTGTCAATAGAGAGCAGAAATTGACTCAATAAAGAGATATTTGGTATTTAAATGTACGGGTGCGATCATACCAGCACTAATGCACCGGATGCCATCAGAACTCCGTAGTTAAGCGTGCTTGGGCGAGAGTAGTACTAGGATGGGTGACCTCCTGGGAAGGCCTCATGTTGCAACCCTTTTACTTTTTTTTTATCGCTGCAGTTATTTGGAGAAGTTAAAATCGTGTATTATAATTTATTATCCTCTGAAAACCGTCATGTAGCGGAAAAGTTATCGATGAATCGAGATTCTGATAGCGTGACGGGATACCGGAAGCTTTAAAACGACTGTGCCGGTCAATATAGAGCAGAAATTGACTCAATAAACAGATATTTGCAATTTAAATGTACGGGTGCGATCATACCAGCACTAATGCACCGGATCCCATCAGAACTCCGCAGTTAAGCGTACTTGGGCGAGAGTAGTACTAGGAAGGGTGACCTCCTGGGAAGGCCTCGTGTTGCACCCCTTTTACTTTTTTTTTTTTTTATCGCTGCAGTTATTTGCAATCGTGTATTATAATTTAATATTCTCTAAAAACCGTCATGTAGCGGAGAAGTTATCAATGTTTCGGGATTCTGATAGCGTGACGGTATACCAGAAGCATTACAACGACTGTGCCTGTCAATAGAGAGCAGAAATTGAATCAATAAAGAGATATTTGGTATTTAAATGTACGGGTGCGATCATACCAGCACTAATGCACCGGATGCCATCAAAACTCCGCAGTTAAGCGTGCTTGGGCGAGAGTAGTACTAGGATGGGTGACCTCCTGGGAAGGCCTCGTGTTGCAACCCTTTTACTTTTTTTTATCGCTGCAGTTATTTGGAGAAGTTAAAATCGTGTATTATAATTTATTACACTCTGAAAACCGTCATGTAGCGGAAAAGTTATCGATGTTTCGAGATTCTGATAGCGTGACGGGATACCGGAAGCATTAAAACGACTGTGCCGGTCAATAGAGAGCAGAAATTGACTCAATAAACAGATATTTGCAATTTAAATGTACGGGTGCGATCATACCAGCACTAATGCACCGGATACCATCAGAACTCCGCAGTTAAGCGTGCTTGGGCAAGAGTAGTACTAGGAAGGGTGACCTCCTGGGAAGGCCTCGTGTTGCAACCCTTTTACTTTTTTTTTTTATCGCTGCAGTTATTTGCGGAAGTTAAAATCGTGTATTATAATTTATTGTCCTCTGAAAACCGTCATGTAGCGGAAAATTTATCGATGTTTCGAGATTCTGATAGCATGACGGGATACCGGAAGCATTAAAACGATTGTGCCGGTCAATAGAGAGCAGAAATTGACTCAATAAACAGATATTTGCAATTTAAATGTACGGGTGCGATCATACCAGCACTAATGCACCGGATCCCATCAGAACTCCGCAGTTAAGCGTACTTGGGCAAGAGTAGTACTAGGAAGGGTGACCTCCTGGGAAGGCCTCGTGTTGCACCCCTTTTACTTTTTTTTTATCGCTGCAGTTATTTGCAGAAGTTAAAATCGTGTATTATAATTTAATATTCTCTAAAAACCGTCATGTAGCGGAGAAGTTATCAATGTTTCGAGATTCTGATAGCGTGACGGTATACCAGAAGCATTACAACGACTATGCCTGTCAATAGAGAGCAGAAATTGACTCAATAAAGAGATATTTGGTATTTAAATGTACGGGTGCGATCATACCAGCACTAATGCACCGGATGCCATCAGAACTCCGTAGTTAAGCGTGTTTGGGCGAGAGTAGTACTAGGATGGGTGACGTCCTGGGAAGGCCTCATGTTGCAACCCTTTTACTTTTTTTTTATCGCTGCAGTTATTTGGAGAAGTTAAAATCGTGTATTATAATTTATTATCCTCTGAAAACCGTCATGTAGCGGAAAAGTTATCGATGTTTCGAGATTCTAATAGCGTGACGGGATACCGGAAGCTTTAAAACGACTGTGCCGGTCAATAGAGAGCAGAAATTGACTCAATAAACAGATATTTGCAATTTAAATGTACAGGTGCGATCATAACAGCACTAATGCACCGGATCCCATCAGAACTCCGCAGTTAAGCGTACTTGGGCGAGAGTAGTACTAGGAAGGGTGACCTCCTAGGAAGGCCTCGTGTTGCACCCCTTTTACTTTTTTTGCAGAAGTTAAAATCGTGTATTATAATTTAATATTCTCTAAAAACCGTCATGTAGCGGAGAAGTTATCAATGTTTCGAGATTCTGATAGCGTGACGGTATACCAGAAGCATTACAACGACTGTGCCTGTCAATAGAGAGCAGAAATTGACTCAATAAAGAGATATTTGGTATTTAAATGTACGGGTGCGATCATACCAGCACTAATGCACCGGATGCCATCAAAACTCCGTAGTTAAGCGTGCTTGGGCGAGAGTAGTACTAGGATGGGTGACCTCCTGGGAAGGACTCATGTTGCAACCCTTTTACTTTTTTTTTATCGCTGCAGTTATTTGGAGAAGTTAAAATCGTGTATTATAATTTATTATCCTCTGAAAACCGTCATGTAGCGGAAAAGTTATCGATGTTTCGAGATTCTGATAGCGTGACGGGATACAGGAAGCTTTAAAACGACTGTGCCGGTCAATATAGAGCAGAAATTGACTCAATAAACAGATATTTGCAATTTAAATGTACGGGTGCGATCATACCAGCACTAATGCACCGGATCCCATCAGAACTCCGCAGTTAAGCGTACTTGGGCGAGAGTAGTACTAGGAAGGGTGACCTCCTGGGAAGGCCTCGTGTTGCACCCCTTTTACTTTTTTTTTTTTATCGCTGCAGTTATTTGCAATCGTGTATTATAATTTAATATTCTCTAAAAACCGTCATGTAGCGGAGAAGTTATCAATGTTTCGGGATTCTGATAGCGTGACGGTATACCAGAAGCATTACAACGACTGTGCCTGTCAATAGAGAGCAGAAATTGAATCAATAAAGAGATATTTGGTATTTAAATGTACGGGTGCGATCATACCAGCACTAATGCACCGGATGCCATCAAAACTCCGCAGTTAAGCGTGCTTGGGCGAGAGTAGTACTAGGATGGGTGACCTCCTGGGAAGGCCTCGTGTTGCAACCCTTTTACTTTTTTTTTATCGCTGCAGTTATTTGCGGAAGTTAAAATCGTGTATTATAATTTATTGTCCTCTGAAAACCGTCATGTAGCGGAAAATTTATCGATGTTTCGAGATTCTGATAGCATGACGGGATACCGGAAGCATTAAAACGATTGGCCGGTCAATAGAGAGCAGAAATTGACTCAATAAACAGATATTTGCAATTTAAATGTACGGGTGCGATCATACCAGCACTAATGCACCGGATCCCATCAGAACTCCGCAGTTAAGCGTACTTGGGCAAGAGTAGTACTAGGAAGGGTGACCTCCTGGGAAGGCCTCGTGTTGCACCCCTTTTACTTTTTTTTTTTATCGCTGCAGTTATTTGCAGAAGTTAAAATCGTGTATTATAATTTAATATTCTCTAAAAACCGTCATGTAGCGGAGAAGTTATCAATGTTTCGAGATTCTGATAGCGTGACGGTATACCAGAAGCATTACAACGACTATGCCTGTCAATAGAGAGCAGAAATTGACTCAATAAAGAGATATTTGGTATTTAAATGTACGGGTGCGATCATACCAGCACTAATGCACCGGATGCCATCAAAACTCCGTAGTTAAGCGTGCTTGGGCGAGAGTAGTACTAGGATGGGTGACGTCCTGGGAAGGCCTCATGTTGCAACCCTTTTACTTTTTTTTTATCGCTGCAGTTATTTGGAGAAGTTAAAATCGTGTATTATAATTTATTATCCTCTGAAAACCGTCATGTAGCGGAAAAGTTATCGATGTTTCGAGATTCTAATAGCGTGACGGGATACCGGAAGCTTTAAAACGACTGTGCCGGTCAATATAGAGCAGAAATTGACTCAATAAACAGATATTTGCAATTTAAATGTACGGGTGCGATCATACCAGCACTAATGCACCGGATCCCATCAGAACTCCGCAGTTAAGCGTACTTGGGCGAGAGTAGTACTAGGAAGGGTGACCTCCTGGGAAGGCCTCGTGTTGCACCCCTTTTACTTTTTTTTTTATCGCTGCAGTTATTTGCAGAAGTTAAAATCGTGTATTATAATTTAATATTCTCTAAAAACCGTCATGTAGCGGAGAAGTTATCAATGTTTCGGGATTCTGATAGCGTGACGGTATACCAGAAGCATTACAACGACTGTGCCTGTCAATAGAGAGCAGAAATTGACTCAATAAAGAGATATTTGGTATTTAAATGTACGGGTGCGATCATACCAGCACTAATGCACCGGATGCCATCAAAACTCCGCAGTTAAGCGTGCTTGGGCGAGAGTAGTACTAGGATGGGTGACCTCCTAGGAAGGCCTCGTGTTGCAACCCTTTTACTTTTTTTTTATCGCTGCAGTTATTTGCGGAAGTTAAAATCGTGTATTATAATTTATTGTCCTCTGAAAACCGTCATGTAGCGGAAAATTTATCGATGTTTCGAGATTCTGATAGCGTGACGGGATACCGGAAGCATTAAAACGATTGTGCCGGTCAATAGAGAGCAGAAATTGACTCAATAAATAGATATTTGCAATTTAAATGTACGGGTGCGATCATACCAGCACTAATGCACCGGATCCCATCAGAACTCCGCAGTTAAGCGTACTTGGGCGAGAGTAGTACTAGGAAGGGTGACCTCCTGGGAAGGCCTCGTGTTGGACCCCTTTTACTTTTTTTGCAGAAGTTAAAATCGTGTATTATAATTTAATATTCTCTAAAAACCGTCATGTAGCGGAGAAGTTATCAATGTTTCGAGATTCTGATAGCGTGACGGTATACCAGAAGCATTACAACGACTGTGCCTGTCAATAGAGAGTAGAAATTGACTCAATAAAGAGATATTTGGTATTTAAATGTACGGGTACGATCATACCAGCACTAATGCACCGGATGCCATCAAAACTCCGCAGTTAAGCGTGCTTGGGCGAGAGTAGTACTAGGATGGGTGACCTCCTGGGAAGGCCTCGTGTTGCAACCCTTTTACTTTTTTTTTATCGCTGCAGTTATTTGGAGAAGTTAAAATCGTGTATTATAATTTATTATCCTCTGAAAACCGTCATGTAGCGGAAAAGTTATCGATGTTTCGAGATTCTAATAGCGTGACGGGATACCGGAAGCTTTAAAACGACTGTGCCGGTCAATAGAGAGCAGAAATTGACTCAATAAACAGATATTTGCAATTTAAATGTACGGGTGCGATCATACCAGCACTAATGCACCGGATCCCATCAGAACTCCGCAGTTAAGCGTACTTGGGCGAGAGTAGAACTAGGAAGGGTGACCTCCTGGGAAGGCCTCGTGTTGCACCCCTTTTACTTTTTTTTTTATCGCTGCAGTTATTTGCATAAGTTAAAATCGTGTATTATAATTTAATATTCTCTAAAAACCGTCATGTAGCGGAGAAGTTATCAATGTTTCGAGATTCTGATAGCGTGACGGTATACCAGAAGCATTACAACGACTGTGCCTGTCAATAGAGAGCAGAAATTGACTCAATAAAGAGATATTTGGTATTTAAATGTACGGGTGCGATCATACCAGCACTAATGCACCGGATGCCATCAAAACTCCGCAGTTAAGCGTGCTTTGGCGAGAGTAGTACTAGGATGGGTGACCTCCTGGGAAGGCCTCGTGTTGCAACCCTTTTACTTTTTTTTATCGCTGCAGTTATTTGGAGAAGTTAAAATCGTGTATTATAATTTATTACACTCTGAAAACCGTCATGTAGCGGAAAAGTTATCGATGTTTCGAGATTCTGATAGCGTGACGGGATACCGGAAGCATTAAAACGACTGTGCCGGTCAATAGAGAGCAGAAATTGACTCAATAAACAGATATTTGCAATTTAAATGTACGGGTGCGATCATACCAGCACTAATGCACTGGATCCCATCAGAACTCCGCAGTTAAGCGTACTTGGGCGAGAGTAGTACTAGGAAGGGTGACCTCCTGGGAAGGCCTCGTGTTGCACCCCTTTTACTTTTTTTTTTATCGCTGCAGTTATTTGCAGAAGTTAAAATCGTGTATTATAATTTAATATTCTCTAAAAACCGTCATGTAGCGGAGAAGTTATCAATGTTTCGAGATTCTGATAGCGTGACGGTATACCAGAAGCATTACAACGACTGTGCCTGTCAATAGAGAGCAGAAATTGACTCAATAAAGAGATATTTGGTATTTAAATGTACGGGTGCGATCATACCAGCACTAATGCACCGGATGCCATCAAAACTCCGCAGTTAAGCGTGCTTGGGCGAGAGTAGTACTAGGATGGGTGACCTCCTGGGAAGGCCTCGTGTTGCAACCCTTTTACTTTTTTTTATCGCTGCAGTTATTTGGAGAAGTTAAAATCGTGTATTATAATTTATTACACTCTGAAAACCGTCATGTAGCGGAAAAGTTATCGATGTTTCGAGATTCTGATAGCGTGACGGGATACCGGAAGCATTAAAACGACTGTGCCGGTCAATAGAGAGCAGAAATTGACTCAATAAACAGATATTTGCAATTTAAATGTACGGGTGCGATCATACCAGCACTAATGCACTGGATCCCATCAGAACTCCGCAGTTAAGCGTACTTGGGCGAGAGTAGTACTAGGAAGGGTGACCTCCTGGGAAGGCCTCGTGTTGCACCCCTTTTACTTTTTTTTTTATCGCTGCAGTTATTTGCAGAAGTTAAAATCGTGTATTATAATTTAATATTCTCTAAAAACCGTCATGTAGCGGAGAAGTTATCAATGTTTCGAGATTCTGATAGCGTGACGGTATACCAGAAGCATTACAACGACTGTGCCTGTCAATAGAGAGCAGAAATTGACTCAATAAAGAGATATTTGGTATTTAAATGTACGGGTGCGATCATACCAGCACTAATGCACCGGATGCCATCAAAACTCCGCAGTTAAGCGTGCTTGGGCGAGAGTAGTACTAGGATGGGTGACCTCCTGGGAAGGCCTCGTGTTGCAACCCTTTTACTTTTTTTTATCGCTGCAGTTATTTGGAGAAGTTAAAATCGTGTATTATAATTTATTACACTCTGAAAACCGTCATGTAGCGGAAAAGTTATCGATGTTTCGAGATTCTGATAGCGTGACGGGATACCGGAAGCTTTAAAACGACTGTGCCGGTCAATAGAGAGCAGAAATTGACTCAATAAACAGATATTTGCAATTTAAATGTACGGGTGCGATCATACCAGCACTAATGCACCGGATCCCATCAGAACTCCGCAGTTAAGCGTACTTGGGCGAGAGTAGAACTAGGAAGGGTGACCTCCTGGGAAGGCCTCGTGTTGCACCCCTTTTACTTTTTTTTTTATCGCTGCAGTTATTTGCATAAGTTAAAATCGTGTATTATAATTTAATATTCTCTAAAAACCGTCATGTAGTGGAGAAGTTATCAATGTTTCGAGATTCTGATAGCGTGACGGTATACCAGAAGCATTACAACGACTGTGCCTGTCAATAGAGAGCAGAAATTGACTCAATAAAGAGATATTTGGTATTTAAATGTACGGGTGCGATCATACCAGCACTAATGCACCGGATGCCATCAAAACTCCGCAGTTAAGCGTGCTTTGGCGAGAGTAGTACTAGGATGGGTGACCTCCTGGGAAGGCCTCGTGTTGCAACCCTTTTACTTTTTTTATCGCTGCAGTTATTTGGAGAAGTTAAAATCGTGTATTATAATTTATTACACTCTGAAAACCGTCATGTAGCGGAAAAGTTATCGATGTTTCGAGATTCTGATAGCGTGACGGGATACCGGAAGCATTAAAACGACTGTGCCGGTCAATAGAGAGCAGAAATTGACTCAATAAACAGATATTTGCAATTTAAATGTACGGGTGCGATCATACCAGCACTAATGCACTGGATCCCATCAGAACTCCGCAGTTAAGCGTACTTGGGCGAGAGTAGTACTAGGAAGGGTGACCTCCTGGGAAGGCCTCGTGTTGCACCCCTTTTACTTTTTTTTTTATCGCTGCAGTTATTTGCAGAAGTTAAAATCGTGTATTATAATTTAATATTCTCTAAAAACCGTCATGTAGCGGAGAAGTTATCAATGTTTCGAGATTCTGATAGCGTGACGGTATACCAGAAGCATTACAACGACTGTGCCTGTCAATAGAGAGCAGAAATTGACTCAATAAAGAGATATTTGGTATTTAAATGTACGGGTGCGATCATACCAGCACTAATGCACCGGATGCCATCAAAACTCCGCAGTTAAGCGTGCTTGGGCGAGAGTAGTACTAGGATGGGTGACCTCCTGGGAAGGCCTCGTGTTGCAACCCTTTTACTTTTTTTTATCGCTGCAGTTATTTGGAGAAGTTAAAATCGTGTATTATAATTTATTACACTCTGAAAACCGTCATGTAGCGGAAAAGTTATCGATGTTTCGAGATTCTGATAGCGTGACGGGATACCGGAAGCATTAAAACGACTGTGCCGGTCAATAGAGAGCAGAAATTGACTCAATAAACAGATATTTGCAATTTAAATGTACGGGTGCGATCATACCAGCACTAATGCACCGGATACCATCAGAACTCCGCAGTTAAGCGTGCTTGGGCAAGAGTAGTACTAGGAAGGGTGACCTCCTGGGAAGGCCTCGTGTTGCAACCCTTTTACTTTTTTTTTTTATCGCTGCAGTTATTTGCGGAAGTTAAAATCGTGTATTATAATTTATTGTCCTCTGAAAACCGTCATGTAGCGGAAAATTTATCGATGTTTCGAGATTCTGATAGCATGACGGGATACCGGAAGCATTAAAACGATTGTGCCGGTCAATAGAGAGCAGAAATTGACTCAATAAACAGATATTTGCAATTTAAATGTACGGGTGCGATCATACCAGCACTAATGCACCGGATCCCATCAGAACTCCGCAGTTAAGCGTACTTGGGCAAGAGTAGTACTAGGAAGGGTGACCTCCTGGGAAGGCCTCGTGTTGCACCCCTTTTACTTTTTTTTTATCGCTGCAGTTATTTGCAGAAGTTAAAATCGTGTATTATAATTTAATATTCTCTAAAAACCGTCATGTAGCGGAGAAGTTATCAATGTTTCGAGATTCTGATAGCGTGACGGTATACCAGAAGCATTACAACGACTATGCCTGTCAATAGAGAGCAGAAATTGACTCAATAAAGAGATATTTGGTATTTAAATGTACGGGTGCGATCATACCAGCACTAATGCACCGGATGCCATCAGAACTCCGTAGTTAAGCGTGTTTGGGCGAGAGTAGTACTAGGATGGGTGACGTCCTGGGAAGGCCTCATGTTGCAACCCTTTTACTTTTTTTTTATCGCTGCAGTTATTTGGAGAAGTTAAAATCGTGTATTATAATTTATTATCCTTTGAAAACCGTCATGTAGCGGAAAAGTTATCGATGTTTCGAGATTCTAATAGCGTGACGGGATACCGGAAGCTTTAAAACGACTGTGCCGGTCAATAGAGAGCAGAAATTGACTCAATAAACAGATATTTGCAATTTAAATGTACAGGTGCGATCATAACAGCACTAATGCACCGGATCCCATCAGAACTCCGCAGTTAAGCGTACTTGGGCGAGAGTAGTACTAGGAAGGGTGACCTCCTAGGAAGGCCTCGTGTTGCACCCCTTTTACTTTTTTTGCAGAAGTTAAAATCGTGTATTATAATTTAATATTCTCTAAAAACCGTCATGTAGCGGAGAAGTTATCAATGTTTCGAGATTCTGATAGCGTGACGGTATACCAGAAGCATTACAACGACTGTGCCTGTCAATAGAGAGCAGAAATTGACTCAATAAAGAGATATTTGGTATTTAAATGTACGGGTGCGATCATACCAGCACTAATGCACCGGATGCCATCAAAACTCCGTAGTTAAGCGTGCTTGGGCGAGAGTAGTACTAGGATGGGTGACCTCCTGGGAAGGACTCATGTTGCAACCCTTTTACTTTTTTTTTATCGCTGCAGTTATTTGGAGAAGTTAAAATCGTGTATTATAATTTATTATCCTCTGAAAACCGTCATGTAGCGGAAAAGTTATCGATGTTTCGAGATTCTGATAGCGTGACGGGATACCGGAAGCTTTAAAACGACTGTGCCGGTCAATATAGAGCAGAAATTGACTCAATAAACAGATATTTGCAATTTAAATGTACGGGTGCGATCATACCAGCACTAATGCACCGGATCCCATCAGAACTCCGCAGTTAAGCGTACTTGGGCGAGAGTAGTACTAGGAAGGGTGACCTCCTGGGAAGGCCTCGTGTTGCACCCCTTTTACTTTTTTTTTTTTATCGCTGCAGTTATTTGCAATCGTGTATTATAATTTAATATTCTCTAAAAACCGTCATGTAGCGGAGAAGTTATCAATGTTTCGGGATTCTGATAGCGTGACGGTATACCAGAAGCATTACAACGACTGTGCCTGTCAATAGAGAGCAGAAATTGAATCAATAAAGAGATATTTGGTATTTAAATGTACGGGTGCGATCATACCAGCACTAATGCACCGGATGCCATCAAAACTCCGCAGTTAAGCGTGCTTGGGCGAGAGTAGTACTAGGATGGGTGACCTCCTGGGAAGGCCTCGTGTTGCAACCCTTTTACTTTTTTTTTATCGCTGCAGTTATTTGCGGAAGTTAAAATCGTGTATTATAATTTATTGTCCTCTGAAAACCGTCATGTAGCGGAAAATTTATCGATGTTTCGAGATTCTGATAGCATGACGGGATACCGGAAGCATTAAAACGATTGGCCGGTCAATAGAGAGCAGAAATTGACTCAATAAACAGATATTTGCAATTTAAATGTACGGGTGCGATCATACCAGCACTAATGCACCGGATCCCATCAGAACTCCGCAGTTAAGCGTACTTGGGCAAGAGTAGTACTAGGAAGGGTGACCTCCTGGGAAGGCCTCGTGTTGCACCCCTTTTACTTTTTTTTTTATCGCTGCAGTTATTTGCAGAAGTTAAAATCGTGTATTATAATTTAATATTCTCTAAAAACCGTCATGTAGCGGAGAAGTTATCAATGTTTCGAGATTCTGATAGCGTGACGGTATACCAGAAGCATTACAACGACTATGCCTGTCAATAGAGAGCAGAAATTGACTCAATAAAGAGATATTTGGTATTTAAATGTACGGGTGCGATCATACCAGCACTAATGCACCGGATGCCATCAAAACTCCGTAGTTAAGCGTGCTTGGGCGAGAGTAGTACTAGGATGGGTGACGTCCTGGGAAGGCCTCATGTTGCAACCCTTTTACTTTTTTTTTATCGCTGCAGTTATTTGGAGAAGTTAAAATCGTGTATTATAATTTATTATCCTCTGAAAACCGTCATGTAGCGGAAAAGTTATCGATGTTTCGAGATTCTAATAGCGTGACGGGATACCGGAAGCTTTAAAACGACTGTGCCGGTCAATATAGAGCAGAAATTGACTCAATAAACAGATATTTGCAATTTAAATGTACGGGTGCGATCATACCAGCACTAATGCACCGGATCCCATCAGAACTCCGCAGTTAAGCGTACTTGGGCGAGAGTAGTACTAGGAAGGGTGACCTCCTGGGAAGGCCTCGTGTTGCACCCCTTTTACTTTTTTTTTTATCGCTGCAGTTATTTGCAGAAGTTAAAATCGTGTATTATAATTTAATATTCTCTAAAAACCGTCATGTAGCGGAGAAGTTATCAATGTTTCGGGATTCTGATAGCGTGACGGTATACCAGAAGCATTACAACGACTGTGCCTGTCAATAGAGAGCAGAAATTGACTCAATAAAGAGATATTTGGTATTTAAATGTACGGGTGCGATCATACCAGCACTAATGCACCGGATGCCATCAAAACTCCGCAGTTAAGCGTGCTTGGGCGAGAGTAGTACTAGGATGGGTGACCTCCTAGGAAGGCCTCGTGTTGCAACCCTTTTACTTTTTTTTTATCGCTGCAGTTATTTGCGGAAGTTAAAATCGTGTATTATAATTTATTGTCCTCTGAAAACCGTCATGTAGCGGAAAATTTATCGATGTTTCGAGATTCTGATAGCGTGACGGGATACCGGAAGCATTAAAACGATTGTGCCGGTCAATAGAGAGCAGAAATTGACTCAATAAACAGATATTTGCAATTTAAATGTACGGGTGCGATCATACCAGCACTAATGCACCGGATCCCATCAGAACTCCGCAGTTAAGCGTACTTGGGCGAGAGTAGTACTAGGAAGGGTGACCTCCTGGGAAGGCCTCGTGTTGGACCCCTTTTACTTTTTTTGCAGAAGTTAAAATCGTGTATTATAATTTAATATTCTCTAAAAACCGTCATGTAGCGGAGAAGTTATCAATGTTTCGAGATTCTGATAGCGTGACGGTATACCAGAAGCATTACAACGACTGTGCCTGTCAATAGAGAGTAGAAATTGACTAAATAAAGAGATATTTGGTATTTAAATGTACGGGTACGATCATACCAGCACTAATGCACCGGATGCCATCAAAACTCCGCAGTTAAGCGTGCTTGGGCGAGAGTAGTACTAGGATGGGTGACCTCCTGGGAAGGCCTCGTGTTGCAACCCTTTTACTTTTTTTTTATCGCTGCAGTTATTTGGAGAAGTTAAAATCGTGTATTATAATTTATTATCCTCTGAAAACCGTCATGTAGCGGAAAAGTTATCGATGTTTCGAGATTCTAATAGCGTGACGGGATACCGGAAGCTTTAAAACGACTGTGCCGGTCAATAGAGAGCAGAAATTGACTCAATAAACAGATATTTGCAATTTAAATGTACGGGTGCGATCATACCAGCACTAATGCACCGGATCCCATCAGAACTCCGCAGTTAAGCGTACTTGGGCGAGAGTAGAACTAGGAAGGGTGACCTCCTGGGAAGGCCTCGTGTTGCACCCCTTTTACTTTTTTTTTTATCGCTGCAGTTATTTGCATAAGTTAAAATCGTGTATTATAATTTAATATTCTCTAAAAACCGTCATGTAGCGGAGAAGTTATCAATGTTTCGAGATTCTGATAGCGTGACGGTATACCAGAAGCATTACAACGACTGTGCCTGTCAATAGAGAGCAGAAATTGACTCAATAAAGAGATATTTGGTATTTAAATGTACGGGTGCGATCATACCAGCACTAATGCACCGGATGCCATCAAAACTCCGCAGTTAAGCGTGCTTTGGCGAGAGTAGTACTAGGATGGGTGACCTCCTGGGAAGGCCTCGTGTTGCAACCCTTTTACTTTTTTTTATCGCTGCAGTTATTTGGAGAAGTTAAAATCGTGTATTATAATTTATTACACTCTGAAAACCGTCATGTAGCGGAAAAGTTATCGATGTTTCGAGATTCTGATAGCGTGACGGGATACCGGAAGCATTAAAACGACTGTGCCGGTCAATAGAGAGCAGAAATTGACTCAATAAACAGATATTTGCAATTTAAATGTACGGGTGCGATCATACCAGCACTAATGCACTGGATCCCATCAGAACTCCGCAGTTAAGCGTACTTGGGCGAGAGTAGTACTAGGAAGGGTGACCTCCTGGGAAGGCCTCGTGTTGCACCCCTTTTACTTTTTTTTTTATCGCTGCAGTTATTTGCAGAAGTTAAAATCGTGTATTATAATTTAATATTCTCTAAAAACCGTCATGTAGCGGAGAAGTTATCAATGTTTCGAGATTCTGATAGCGTGACGGTATACCAGAAGCATTACAACGACTGTGCCTGTCAATAGAGAGCAGAAATTGACTCAATAAAGAGATATTTGGTATTTAAATGTACGGGTGCGATCATACCAGCACTAATGCACCGGATGCCATCATAACTCCGCAGTTAAGCGTGCTTGGGCAAGAGTAGTACTAGGATGGGTGACCTCCTGGGAAGGCCTCGTGTTGCAACCCTTTTACTTTTTTTTTATCGCTGCAGTTATTTGGAGAAGTTAAAATCGTGTATTATAATTTATTATCCTCTGAAAACCGTCATGTAGCGGAAAAGTTATCGATGTTTCGAGATTCTAATAGCGTGACGGGATACCGGAAGCTTTAAAACGACTGTGCCGGTCAATATAGAGCAGAAATTGACTCAATAAACAGATATTTGCAATTTAAATGTACGGGTGCGATCATACCAGCACTAATGCACCGGATCCCATCAGAACTCCGCAGTTAAGCGTACTTGGGCGAGAGTAGTACTAGGAAGGGTGACCTCCTGGGAAGGCCTCGTGTTGCACCCCTTTTACTTTTTTTTTTATCGCTGCAGTTATTTGCATAAGTTAAAATCGTGTATTATAATTTAATATTCTCTAAAAACCGTCATGTAGCGGAGAAGTTATCAATGTTTCGAGATTCTGATAGCGTGACGGTATACCAGAAGCATTACAACGACTGTGCCTGTCAATAGAGAGCAGAAATTGACTCAATAAAGAGATATTTGGTATTTAAATGTACGGGTGCGATCATACCAGCACTAATGCACCGGATGCCATCAAAATTCCGCAGTTAAGCGTGCTTGGGCGAGAGTAGTACTAGGATGGGTGACCTCCTGGGAAGGCCTCGTGTTGCAACCCTTTTACTTTTTTTTATCGCTGCAGTTATTTGGAGAAGTTAAAATCGTGTATTATAATTTATTACACTCTGAAAACCGTCATGTAGCGGAAAAGTTATCGATGTTTCGAGATTCTGATAGCGTGACGGGATACCGGAAGCATTAAAACGACTGTGCCGGTCAATAGAGAGCAGAAATTGACTCAATAAACAGATATTTGCAATTTAAATGTACGGGTGCGATCATACCAGCACTAATGCACTGGATCCCATCAGAACTCCGCAGTTAAGCGTACTTGGGTGAGAGTAGTACTAGGAAGGGTGACCTCCTGGGAAGGCCTCGTGTTGCACCCCTTTTACTTTTTTTTTATCGCTGCAGTTATTTGCAGAAGTTAAAATCGTGTATTATAATTTAATATTCTCTAAAAACCGTCATGTAG
The DNA here is from genome assembly GCA_958450325.1 of Agrostemma githago. Taxonomy (NCBI): domain Eukaryota; kingdom Viridiplantae; phylum Streptophyta; class Magnoliopsida; order Caryophyllales; family Caryophyllaceae; genus Agrostemma; species Agrostemma githago. The sequence goes on from OY288252.1 coordinate 44,132,116, forward strand.
CGGAGAAGTTATCAATGTTTCGAGATTCTGATAGCGTGACGGTATACCGGAAGCATTACAACGACTGTGCCTGTCAATAGAGAGCAGAAATTGACTCAATAAAGAGATATTTGGTATTTAAATGTACGGGTGCGATCATACCAGCACTAATGCACCGGATGCCATCAAAACTCCGTAGTTAAGCGTGCTTGGGCGAGAGTAGTACTAGGATGGGTGACCTCCTGGGAAGGCCTCATGTTGCAACCCTTTTACTTTTTTTTTTATCGTTGCAGTTATTTGGAGAAGTTAAAATCGTGTATTATAATTTATTATCCTCTGAAAACCGTCATGTAGCGGAAAAGTTATTTATGTTTCGAGATTCTAATAGCGTGACGGGATACCGGAAGCTTTAAAACGACTGTGCCGGTCAATATAGAGCAGAAATTGACTCAATAAACAGATATTTGCAATTTAAATGTACGGGTGCGATCATACCAGCACTAATGCACCGGATCCCATCAGAACTCCGCAGTTAAGCGTACTTGGGCGAAAGTAGTACTAGGAAGGGTGACCTCCTGGGAAGGCCTCGTGTTGCACCCCTTTTACTTTTTTTTTTATCGCTGCAGTTATTTGCAGAAGTTAAAATCGTGTATTATAATTTAATATTCTCTAAAAACCGTCATGTAGCGGAGAAGTTATCAATGTTTCGGGATTCTGATAGCGTGACGGTATACCAGAAGCATTACAACGACTGTGCCTGTCAATAGAGAGCAGAAATTGACTCAATAAAGAGATATTTGGTATTTAAATGTACGGGTGCGATCATACCAGCACTAATGCACCGGATGCCATCAAAACTCCGCAGTTAAGCGTGCTTGGGCGAGAGTAGTACTAGGATGGGTGACCTCCTAGGAAGGCCTCGTGTTGCAACCCTTTTACTTTTTTTTATCGCTGCAGTTATTTGGAGAAGTTAAAATCGTGTATTATAATTTATTACACTCTGAAAACCGTCATGTAGCGGAAAAGTTATCGATGTTTCGAGATTCTGATAGCGTGACGGGATACCGGAAGCATTAAAACGACTGTGCCGGTCAATAGAGAGCAGAAATTGACTCAATAAACAGATATTTGCAATTTAAATGTACGGGTGCGATCATACCAGCACTAATGCACTGGATCCCATCAGAACTCCGCAGTTAAGCGTACTTGGGCGAGAGTAGTACTAGGAAGGGTGACCTCCTGGGAAGGCCTCGTGTTGCACCCCTTTTACTTTTTTTTTTATCGCTGCAGTTATTTGCAGAAGTTAAAATCGTGTATTATAATTTAATATTCTCTAAAAACCGTCATGTAGCGGAGAAGTTATCAATGTTTCGAGATTCTGATAGCGTGACGGTATACCAGAAGCATTACAACGACTGTGCCTGTCAATAGAGAGCAGAAATTGACTCAATAAAGAGATATTTGGTATTTAAATGTACGGGTGCGATCATACCAGCACTAATGCACCGGATGCCATCATAACTCCGCAGTTAAGCGTGCTTGGGCAAGAGTAGTACTAGGATGGGTGACCTCCTGGGAAGGCCTCGTGTTGCAACCCTTTTACTTTTTTTTTATCGCTGCAGTTATTTGGAGAAGTTAAAATCGTGTATTATAATTTATTATCCTCTGAAAACCGTCATGTAGCGGAAAAGTTATCGATGTTTCGAGATTCTAATAGCGTGACGGGATACCGGAAGCTTTAAAACGACTGTGCCGGTCAATATAGAGCAGAAATTGACTCAATAAACAGATATTTGCAATTTAAATGTACGGGTGCGATCATACCAGCACTAATGCACCGGATCCCATCAGAACTCCGCAGTTAAGCGTACTTGGGCGAGAGTAGTACTAGGAAGGGTGACCTCCTGGGAAGGCCTCGTGTTGCACCCCTTTTACTTTTTTTTTTATCGCTGCAGTTATTTGCAGAAGTTAAAATCGTGTATTTTAATTTAATATTCTCTAAAAACCGTCATGTAGCGGAGAAGTTATCAATGTTTCGGGATTCTGATAGCGTGACGGTATACCAGAAGCATTACAACGACTGTGCCTGTCAATAGAGAGCAGAAATTGACTCAATAAAGAGATATTTGGTATTTAAATGTACGGGTGCGATCATACCAGCACTAATGCACCGGATGCCATCAAAACTCCGCAGTCAAGCGTGCTTGGGCAAGAGTAGTACTAGGATGGGTGACCTCCTGGGAAGGCCTCGTGTTGCAACCCTTTTACTTTTTTTTTTATCGCTGCAGTTATTTGCGGAAGTTAAAATCGTGTATTATAATTTATTGTCCTCTGAAAACCGTCATGTAGCGGAAAATTTATCGATGTTTCGAGATTCTGATAGCGTGACGGGATACCGGAAGCATTAAAACGACTGTGCCGGTCAATAGAGAGCAGAAATTGACTCAATAAACAGATATTTGCAATTTAAATGTACGGGTGCGATCATACCAGCACTAATGCACCGGATCCCATCAGAACTCCGCAGTTAAGCGTACTTGGGCAAGAGTAGTACTAGGAAGGGTGACCTCCTGGGAAGGCCTCGTGTTGCACCCCTTTTACTTTTTTTTTTTTTTTTTTATCGCTGCAGTTATTTGCAGAAGTTAAAATCGTGTATTATAATTTAATATTCTCTAAAAACCGTCATGTAGCGGAGAAGTTATCAATGTTTCGAGATTCTGATAGCGTGACGGTATACCAGAAGCATTACAACGACTATGCCTGTCAATAGAGAGCAGAAATTGACTCAATAAAGAGATATTTGGTATTTAAATGTACGGGTGCGATCATACCAGCACTAATGCACCGGATGCCATCAAAACTCCGTAGTTAAGCGTGCTTGGGCGAGAGTAGTACTAGGATGGGTGACCTCCTGGGAAGGCCTCATGTTGCAACCCTTTTACTTTTTTTTTTATCGCTGCAGTTATTTGGAGAAGTTAAAATCGTGTATTATAATTTATTATCCTCTGAAAACCGTCATGTAGCGGAAAAGTTATCGATGTTTCGAGATTCTAATAGCGTGACGGGATACCGGAAGCTTTAAAACGACTGTGCCGGTCAATATAGAGCAGAAATTGACTCAATAAACAGATATTTGCAATTTAAATGTACGGGTGCGATCATACCAGCACTAATGCACCGGATCCCATCAGAACTCCGCAGTTAAGCGTACTTGGGCGAAAGTAGTACTAGGAAGGGTGACCTCCTGGGAAGGCCTCGTGTTGCACCCCTTTTACTTTTTTTTTTATCGCTGCAGTTATTTGCAGAAGTTAAAATCGTGTATTATAATTTAATATTCTCTAAAAACCGTCATGTAGCGGAGAAGTTATCAATGTTTCGGGATTCTGATAGCGTGACGGTATACCAGAAGCATTACAACGACTGTGCCTGTCAATAGAGAGCAGAAATTGACTCAATAAAGAGATATTTGGTATTTAAATGTACGGGTGCGATCATACCAGCACTAATGCACCGGATGCCATCAAAACTCCGTAGTTAAGCGTGCTTGGGCGAGAGTAGTACTAGGATGGGTGACCTCCTGGGAAGGCCTCATGTTGCAACCCTTTTACTTTTTTTTTTATCGCTGCAGTTATTTGGAGAAGTTAAAATCGTGTATTATAATTTATTATCCTCTGAAAACCGTCATGTAGCGGAAAAGTTATTTATGTTTCGAGATTCTAATAGCGTGACGGGATACCGGAAGCTTTAAAACGACTGTGCCGGTCAATATAGAGCAGAAATTGACTCAATAAACAGATATTTGCAATTTAAATGTACGGGTGCGATCATACCAGCACTAATGCACCGGATCCCATCAGAACTCCGCAGTTAAGCGTACTTGGGCGAAAGTAGTACTAGGAAGGGTGACCTCCTGGGAAGGCCTCGTGTTGCACCCCTTTTACTTTTTTTTTTATCGCTGCAGTTATTTGCAGAAGTTAAAATCGTGTATTATAATTTAATATTCTCTAAAAACCGTCATGTAGCGGAGAAGTTATCAATGTTTCGGGATTCTGATAGCGTGACGGTATACCAGAAGCATTACAACGACTGTGCCTGTCAATAGAGAGCAGAAATTGACTCAATAAAGAGATATTTGGTATTTAAATGTACGGGTGCGATCATACCAGCACTAATGCACCGGATGCCATCAAAACTCCGCAGTTAAGCGTGCTTGGGCGAGAGTAGTACTAGGATGGGTGACCTCCTAGGAAGGCCTCGTGTTGCAACCCTTTTACTTTTTTTTATCGCTGCAGTTATTTGGAGAAGTTAAAATCGTGTATTATAATTTATTACACTCTGAAAACCGTCATGTAGCGGAAAAGTTATCGATGTTTCGAGATTCTGATAGCGTGACGGGATACCGGAAGCATTAAAACGACTGTGCCGGTCAATAGAGAGCAGAAATTGACTCAATAAACAGATATTTGCAATTTAAATGTACGGGTGCGATCATACCAGCACTAATGCACTGGATCCCATCAGAACTCCGCAGTTAAGCGTACTTGGGCGAGAGTAGTACTAGGAAGGGTGACCTCCTGGGAAGGCCTCGTGTTGCACCCCTTTTACTTTTTTTTTTATCGCTGCAGTTATTTGCAGAAGTTAAAATCGTGTATTATAATTTAATATTCTCTAAAAACCGTCATGTAGCGGAGAAGTTATCAATGTTTCGAGATTCTGATAGCGTGACGGTATACCAGAAGCATTACAACGACTGTGCCTGTCAATAGAGAGCAGAAATTGACTCAATAAAGAGATATTTGGTATTTAAATGTACGGGTGCGATCATACCAGCACTAATGCACCGGATGCCATCATAACTCCGCAGTTAAGCGTGCTTGGGCAAGAGTAGTACTAGGATGGGTGACCTCCTGGGAAGGCCTCGTGTTGCAACCCTTTTACTTTTTTTTTATCGCTGCAGTTATTTGGAGAAGTTAAAATCGTGTATTATAATTTATTATCCTCTGAAAACCGTCATGTAGCGGAAAAGTTATCGATGTTTCGAGATTCTAATAGCGTGACGGGATACCGGAAGCTTTAAAACGACTGTGCCGGTCAATATAGAGCAGAAATTGACTCAATAAACAGATATTTGCAATTTAAATGTACGGGTGCGATCATACCAGCACTAATGCACCGGATCCCATCAGAACTCCGCAGTTAAGCGTACTTGGGCGAGAGTAGTACTAGGAAGGGTGACCTCCTGGGAAGGCCTCGTGTTGCACCCCTTTTACTTTTTTTTTTATCGCTGCAGTTATTTGCAGAAGTTAAAATCGTGTATTATAATTTAATATTCTCTAAAAACCGTCATGTAGCGGAGAAGTTATCAATGTTTCGGGATTCTGATAGCGTGACGGTATACCAGAAGCATTACAACGACTGTGCCTGTCAATAGAGAGCAGAAATTGACTCAATAAAGAGATATTTGGTATTTAAATGTACGGGTGCGATCATACCAGCACTAATGCACCGGATGCCATCAAAACTCCGCAGTCAAGCGTGCTTGGGCAAGAGTAGTACTAGGATGGGTGACCTCCTGGGAAGCCCTCGTGTTGCAACCCTTTTACTTTTTTTTATCGCTGCAGTTATTTGCGGAAGTTAAAATCGTGTATTATAATTTATTGTCCTCTGAAAACCGTCATGTAGCGGAAAATTTATCGATGTTTCGAGATTCTGATAGCGTGACGGGATACCGGAAGCATTAAAACGACTGTGCCGGTCAATAGAGAGCAGAAATTGACTCAATAAACAGATATTTGCAATTTAAATGTACGGGTGCGATCATACCAGCACTAATGCACCGGATCCCATCAGAACTCCGCAGTTAAGCGTACTTGGGCAAGAGTAGTACTAGGAAGGGTGACCTCCTGGGAAGGCCTCGTGTTGCACCCCTTTTACTTTTTTTTTTTTTTTTTTTTATCGCTGCAGTTATTTGCAGAAGTTAAAATCGTGTATTATAATTTAATATTCTCTAAAAACCGTCATGTAGCGGAGAAGTTATCAATGTTTCGAGATTCTGATAGCGTGACGGTATACCAGAAGCATTACAACGACTATGCCTGTCAATAGAGAGCAGAAATTGACTCAATAAAGAGATATTTGGTATTTAAATGTACGGGTGCGATCATACCAGCACTAATGCACCGGATGCCATCAAAACTCCGTAGTTAAGCGTGCTTGGGCGAGAGTAGTACTAGGATGGGTGACCTCCTGGGAAGGCCTCATGTTGCAACCCTTTAACTTTTTTTTTTATCGCTGCAGTTATTTGGAGAAGTTAAAATCGTGTATTATAATTTATTATCCTCTGAAAACCGTCATGTAGCGGAAAAGTTATCGATGTTTCGAGATTCTAATAGCGTGACGGGATACCGGAAGCTTTAAAACGACTGTGCCGGTCAATATAGAGCAGAAATTGACTCAATAAACAGATATTTGCAATTTAAATGTACGGGTGCGATCATACCAGCACTAATGCACCGGATCCCATCAGAACTCCGCAGTTAAGCGTACTTGGGCGAAAGTAGTACTAGGAAGGGTGACCTCCTGGGAAGGCCTCGTGTTGCACCCCTTTTACTTTTTTTTTTATCGCTGCAGTTATTTGCAGAAGTTAAAATCGTGTATTATAATTTAATATTCTCTAAAAACCGTCATGTAGCGGAGAAGTTATCAATGTTTCGGGATTCTGATAGCGTGACGGTATACCAGAAGCATTACAACGACTGTGCCTGTCAATAGAGAGCAGAAATTGACTCAATAAAGAGATATTTGGTATTTAAATGTACGGGTGCGATCATACCAGCACTAATGCACCGGATGCCATCAAAACTCCGTAGTTAAGCGTGCTTGGGCGAGAGTAGTACTAGGATGGGTGACCTCCTGGGAAGGCCTCATGTTGCAACCCTTTTACTTTTTTTTTTATCGCTGCAGTTATTTGGAGAAGTTAAAATCGTGTATTATAATTTATTATCCTCTGAAAACCGTCATGTAGCGGAAAAGTTATTTATGTTTCGAGATTCTAATAGCGTGACGGGATACCGGAAGCTTTAAAACGACTGTGCCGGTCAATATAGAGCAGAAATTGACTCAATAAACAGATATTTGCAATTTAAATGTACGGGTGCGATCATACCAGCACTAATGCACCGGATCCCATCAGAACTCCGCAGTTAAGCGTACTTGGGCGAAAGTAGTACTAGGAAGGGTGACCTCCTGGGAAGGCCTCGTGTTGCACCCCTTTTACTTTTTTTTTTATCGCTGCAGTTATTTGCAGAAGTTAAAATCGTGTATTATAATTTAATATTCTCTAAAAACCGTCATGTAGCGGAGAAGTTATCAATGTTTCGGGATTCTGATAGCGTGACGGTATACCAGAAGCATTACAACGACTGTGCCTGTCAATAGAGAGCAGAAATTGACTCAATAAAGAGATATTTGGTATTTAAATGTACGGGTGCGATCATACCAGCACTAATGCACCGGATGCCATCAAAACTCCGCAGTTAAGCGTGCTTGGGCGAGAGTAGTACTAGGATGGGTGACCTCCTAGGAAGGCCTCGTGTTGCAACCCTTTTACTTTTTTTTTTTTATCGCTGCAGTTATTTGCGGAAGTTAAAATCGTGTATTATAATTTATTGTCCTCTGAAAACCGTCATGTAGCGGAAAATTTATCGATGTTTCGAGATTCTGATAGCGTGACGGGATACCGGAAGCATTAAAACGATTGTGCCGGTCAATAGAGAGCAGAAATTGACTCAATAAACAGATATTTGCAATTTAAATGTACGGGTGCGATCATACCAGCACTAATGCACCGGATCCCATCAGAACTCCGCAGTTAAGCGTACTTGGGCGAGAGTAGTACTAGGATGGGTTACTTCCTGGGAAGGACTCGTGTTGCAACCCTTTTACTTTTTTTTTTATCGCTGCAGTTATTTGCAGAAGTTAAAATCGTGTATTATAATTTATTATCCTCAGAAAACAGTCATGTAGCGGAAAAGTAATCGATGTTTCGAGATTCTGATAGCGTGACGGGATACCGGAAGCATTAAAACGACTGTGCCGGTCAATAGAGAGCAGAAATTGACTCAATAAACAGATATTTGCAATTTAAATGTACGGGTGCGATCATACCAGCACTAATGCACCGGATCCCATCAGAACTCCGCAGTTAAGCGTACTTGGGCGAGAGTAGTACTAGGAAGGGTGACCTCCTGGGAAGGCCTCGTGTTGCACCCCTTTTACTTTTTTTTTTTATCGCTGCAGTTATTTGCAGAAGTTAAAATCGTGTATTATAATTTAATATTCTCTAAAAACCGTCATGTAGCGGAGAAGTTATCAATGTTTCGGGATTCTGATAGCGTGACGGTATACCAGAAGCATTACAACGACTGTGCCTGTCAATAGAGAGCAGAAATTGACTCAATAAAGAGATATTTGGTATTTAAATGTACGGGTGCGATCATACCAGCACTAATGCACCGGATGCCATCAAAACTCCGCAGTTAAGCGTGCTTGGGCGAGAGTAGTACTAGGATGGGTGACCTCCTAGGAAGGCCTCGTGTTGCAACCCTTTTACTTTTTTTTTTTTATCGCTGCAGTTATTTGCGGAAGTTAAAATCGTGTATTATAATTTATTGTCCTCTGAAAACCGTCATGTAGCGGAAAATTTATCGATGTTTCGAGATTCTGATAGCATGACGGGATACCGGAAGCATTAAAACGATTGTGCCGGTCAATAGAGAGCAGAAATTGACTCAATAAACAGATATTTGCAATTTAAATGTACGGGTGCGATCATACCAGTACTAATGCACCGGATCCCATCAGAACTCCGCAGTTAAGCGTACTTGGGCGAGAGTAGTACTAGGAAGGGTGACCTCCTGGGAAGGCCTCGTGTTGCACCCCTTTTACTTTTTTTTTTATCGCTGCAGTTATTTGCAGAAGTTAAAATCGTGTATTATAATTTAATATTCTCTAAAAACCGTCATGTAGCGGAGAAGTTATCAATGTTTCGGGATTCTGATAGCGTGACGGTATACCAGAAGCATTACAACGACTGTGCCTGTCAATAGAGAGCAGAAATTGACTCAATAAAGAGATATTTGGTATTTAAATGTACGGGTGCGATCATACCAGCACTAATGCACCGGATGCCATCAAAACTCCGCAGTTAAGCGTGCTTGGGCGAGAGTAGTACTAGGATGGGTGACCTCCTAGGAAGGCCTCGTGTTGCAACCCTTTTACTTTTTTTTTTATCGCTGCAGTTATTTGCGGAAGTTAAAATCGTGTATTATAATTTATTGTCCTCTGAAAACCGTCATGTAGCGGAAAATTTATCGATGTTTCGAGATTCTGATAGCGTGACGGGATACCGGAAGCATTAAAACGATTGTGCCGGTCAATAGAGAGCAGAAATTGACTCAATAAACAGATATTTGCAATTTAAATGTACGGGTGCGATCATACCAGTACTAATGCACCGGATCCCATCAGAACTCCGCAGTTAAGCGTACTTGGGCGAGAGTAGTACTAGGAAGGGTGACCTCCTGGGAAGGCCTCGTGTTGCACCCCTTTTACTTTTTTTTTTATCGCTGCAGTTATTTGCAGAAGTTAAAATCGTGTATTATAATTTAATATTCTCTAAAAACCGTCATGTAGCGGAGAAGTTATCAATGTTTCGGGATTCTGATAGCGTGACGGTATACCAGAAGCATTACAACGACTGTGCCTGTCAATAGAGAGCAGAAATTGACTCAATAAAGAGATATTTGGTATTTAAATGTACGGGTGCGATCATACCAGCACTAATGCACCGGATGCCATCAAAACTCCGTAGTTAAGCGCGCTTGGGCGAGAGTAGTACTAGGATGGGTGACCTCCTGGGAAGGCCTCATGTTGCAACCCTTTTACTTTTTTTTTTATCGCTGCAGTTATTTGGAGAAGTTAAAATCGTGTATTATAATTTATTATCCTCTGAAAACCGTCATGTAGCGGAAAAGTTATTTATGTTTCGAGATTCTAATAGCGTGACGGGATACCGGAAGCTTTAAAACGACTGTGCCGGTCAATATAGAGCAGAAATTGACTCAATAAACAGATATTTGCAATTTAAATGTACGGGTGCGATCATACCAGCACTAATGCACCGGATCCCATCAGAACTCCGCAGTTAAGCGTACTTGGGCGAAAGTAGTACTAGGAAGGGTGACCTCCTGGGAAGGCCTCGTGTTGCACCCCTTTTACTTTTTTTTTTATCGCTGCAGTTATTTGCAGAAGTTAAAATCGTGTATTATAATTTAATATTCTCTAAAAACCGTCATGTAGCGGAGAAGTTATCAATGTTTCGGGATTCTGATAGCGTGACGGTATACCAGAAGCATTACAACGACTGTGCCTGTCAATAGAGAGCAGAAATTGACTCAATAAAGAGATATTTGGTATTTAAATGTACGGGTGCGATCATACCAGCACTAATGCACCGGATGCCATCAAAACTCCGCAGTTAAGCGTGCTTGGGCGAGAGTAGTACTAGGATGGGTGACCTCCTAGGAAGGCCTCGTGTTGCAACCCTTTTACTTTTTTTTTTATCGCTGCAGTTATTTGCGGAAGTTAAAATCGTGTATTATAATTTATTGTCCTCTGAAAACCGTCATGTAGCGGAAAATTTATCGATGTTTCGAGATTCTGATAGCGTGACGGGATACCGGAAGCATTAAAACGATTGTGCCGGTCAATAGAGAGCAGAAATTGACTCAATAAACAGATATTTGCAATTTAAATGTACGGGTGCGATCATACCAGCACTAATGCACCGGATCCCATCAGAACTCCGCAGTTAAGCGTACTTGGGCGAGAGTAGTACTAGGATGGGTTACTTCCTGGGAAGGACTCGTGTTGCAACCCTTTTACTTTTTTTTTTATCGCTGCAGTTATTTGCAGAAGTTAAAATCGTGTATTATAATTTATTATCCTCAGAAAACAGTCATGTAGCGGAAAAGTAATCGATGTTTCGAGATTCTGATAGCGTGACGGGATACCGGAAGCATTAAAACGACTGTGCCGGTCAATAGAGAGCAGAAATTGACTCAATAAACAGATATTTGCAATTTAAATGTACGGGTGCGATCATACCAGCACTAATGCACCGGATCCCATCAGAACTCCGCAGTTAAGCGTACTTGGGCGAGAGTAGTACTAGGAAGGGTGACCTCCTGGGAAGGCCTCGTGTTGCACCCCTTTTACTTTTTTTTTTATCGCTGCAGTTATTTGCAGAAGTTAAAATCGTGTATTATAATTTAATATTCTCTAAAAACCGTCATGTAGCGGAGAAGTTATCAATGTTTCGGGATTCTGATAGCGTGACGGTATACCAGAAGCATTACAACGACTGTGCCTGTCAATAGAGAGCAGAAATTGACTCAATAAAGAGATATTTGGTATTTAAATGTACGGGTGCGATCATACCAGCACTAATGCACCGGATGCCATCAAAACTCCGCAGTTAAGCGTGCTTGGGCGAGAGTAGTACTAGGATGGGTGACCTCCTAGGAAGGCCTCGTGTTGCAACCCTTTTACTTTTTTTTTTTATCGCTGCAGTTATTTGCGGAAGTTAAAATCGTGTATTATAATTTATTGTCCTCTGAAAACCGTCATGTAGCGGAAAATTTATCGATGTTTCGAGATTCTGATAGCATGACGGGATACCGGAAGCATTAAAACGATTGTGCCGGTCAATAGAGAGCAGAAATTGACTCAATAAACAGATATTTGCAATTTAAATGTACGGGTGCGATCATACCAGTACTAATGCACCGGATCCCATCAGAACTCCGCAGTTAAGCGTACTTGGGCGAGAGTAGTACTAGGAAGGGTGACCTCCTGGGAAGGCCTCGTGTTGCACCCCTTTTACTTTTTTTTTTATCGCTGCAGTTATTTGCAGAAGTTAAAATCGTGTATTATAATTTAATATTCTCTAAAAACCGTCATGTAGCGGAGAAGTTATCAATGTTTCGGGATTCTGATAGCGTGACGGTATACCAGAAGCATTACAACGACTGTGCCTGTCAATAGAGAGCAGAAATTGACTCAATAAAGAGATATTTGGTATTTAAATGTACGGGTGCGATCATACCAGCACTAATGCACCGGATGCCATCAAAACTCCGCAGTTAAGCGTGCTTGGGCGAGAGTAGTACTAGGATGGGTGACCTCCTAGGAAGGCCTCGTGTTGCAACCCTTTTACTTTTTTTTTTATCGCTGCAGTTATTTGCGGAAGTTAAAATCGTGTATTATAATTTATTGTCCTCTGAAAACCGTCATGTAGCGGAAAATTTATCGATGTTTCGAGATTCTGATAGCGTGACGGGATACCGGAAGCATTAAAACGATTGTGCCGGTCAATAGAGAGCAGAAATTGACTCAATAAACAGATATTTGCAATTTAAATGTACGGGTGCGATCATACCAGTACTAATGCACCGGATCCCATCAGAACTCCGCAGTTAAGCGTACTTGGGCGAGAGTAGTACTAGGAAGGGTGACCTCCTGGGAAGGCCTCGTGTTGCACCCCTTTTACTTTTTTTTTTTATCGCTGCAGTTATTTGCAGAAGTTAAAATCGTGTATTATAATTTAATATTCTCTAAAAACCGTCATGTAGCGGAGAAGTTATCAATGTTTCGAGATTCTGATAGCGTGACGGTATACCAGAAGCATTACAACGACTGTGCCTGTCAATAGAGAGCAGAAATTGACTCAATAAAGAGATATTTGGTATTTAAATGTACAGGTGCGATCATACCAGCACTAATGCACCGGATGCCATCATAACTCCGCAGTTAAGCGTGCTTGGGCAAGAGTAGTACTAGGATGGGTGACCTCCTGGGAAGGCCTCGTGTTGCAACCCTTTTACTTTTTTTTTTATCGCTGCAGTTATTTGGAGAAGTTAAAATCGTGTATTATAATTTATTATCCTCTGAAAACCGTCATGTAGCGGAAAAGTTATCGATGTTTCGAGATTCTAATAGCGTGACGGGATACCGGAAGCTTTAAAACGACTGTGCCGGTCAATATAGAGCAGAAATTGACTCAATAAACAGATATTTGCAATTTAAATGTACGGGTGCGATCATACCAGCACTAATGCACCGGATCCCATCAGAACTCCGCAGTTAAGCGTACTTGGGCGAGAGTAGTACTAGGAAGGGTGACCTCCTGGGAAGGCCTCGTGTTGCACCCCTTTTACTTTTTTTTTTTATCGCTGCAGTTATTTGCAGAAGTTAAAATCGTGTATTATAATTTAATATTCTCTAAAAACCGTCATGTAGCGGAGAAGTTATCAATGTTTCGGGATTCTGATAGTGTGACGGTATACCAGAAGCATTACAACGACTGTGCCTGTCAATAGAGAGCAGAAATTGACTCAATAAAGAGATATTTGGTATTTAAATGTACGGGTGCGATCATACCAGCACTAATGCACCGGATGCCATCAAAACTCCGCAGTCAAGCGTGCTTGGGCAAGAGTAGTACTAGGATGGGTGACCTCCTGGGAAGGCCTCGTGTTGCAACCCTTTTACTTTTTTTTTATCGCTGCAGTTATTTGCGGAAGTTAAAATCGTGTATTATAATTTATTGTCCTCTGAAAACCGTCATGTAGCGGAAAATTTATCGATGTTTCGAGATTCTGATAGCGTGACGGGATACCGGAAGCATTAAAACGACTGTGCCGGTCAATAGAGAGCAGAAATTGACTCAATAAACAGATATTTGCAATTTAAATGTACGGGTGCGATCATACCAGCACTAATGCACCGGATCCCATCAGAACTCCGCAGTTAAGCGTACTTGGGCAAGAGTAGTACTAGGAAGGGTGACCTCCTGGGAAGGCCTCGTGTTGCACCCCTTTTACTTTTTCTTTTTTTTTTTTATCGCTGCAGTTATTTGCAGAAGTTAAAATCGTGTATTATAATTTAATATTCTCTAAAAACCGTCATGTAGCGGAGAAGTTATCAATGTTTCGAGATTCTGATAGCGTGACGGTATACCAGAAGCATTACAACGACTATGCCTGTCAATAGAGAGCAGAAATTGACTCAATAAAGAGATATTTGGTATTTAAATGTACGGGTGCGATCATACCAGCACTAATGCACCGGATGCCATCAAAACTCCGTAGTTAAGCGTGCTTGGGCGAGAGTAGTACTAGGATGGGTGACCTCCTGGGAAGGCCTCATGTTGCAACCCTTTTACTTTTTTTTTTATCGCTGCAGTTATTTGGAGAAGTTAAAATCGTGTATTATAATTTATTATCCTCTGAAAACCGTCATGTAGCGGAAAAGTTATCGATGTTTCGAGATTCTAATAGCGTGACGGGATACCGGAAGCTTTAAAACGACTGTGCCGGTCAATATAGAGCAGAAATTGACTCAATAAACAGATATTTGCAATTTAAATGTACGGGTGCGATCATACCAGCACTAATGCACCGGATCCCATCAGAACTCCGCAGTTAAGCGTACTTGGGCGAAAGTAGTACTAGGAAGGGTGACCTCCTGGGAAAGCCTCGTGTTGCACCCCTTTTACTTTTTTTTTTTATCGCTGCAGTTATTTGCAGAAGTTAAAATCGTGTATTATAATTTAATATTCTCTAAAAACCGTCATGTAGCGGAGAAGTTATCAATGTTTCGGGATTCTGATAGCGTGACGGTATACCAGAAGCATTACAACGACTGTGCCTGTCAATAGAGAGCAGAAATTGACTCAATAAAGAGATATTTGGTATTTAAATGTACGGGTGCGATCATACCAGCACTAATGCACCGGATGCCATCAAAACTCCGCAGTTAAGCGTGCTTGGGCGAGAGTAGTACTAGGATGGGTGACCTCCTAGGAAGGCCTCGTGTTGCAACCCTTTTACTTTTTTTTTTTATCGCTGCAGTTATTTGCGGAAGTTAAAATCGTGTATTATAATTTATTGTCCTCTGAAAACCGTCATGTAGCGGAAAATTTATCGATGTTTCGAGATTCTGATAGCGTGACGGGATACCGGAAGCTTTAAAACGATTGTGCCGGTCAATAGAGAGCAGAAATTGACTCAATAAACAGATATTTGCAATTTAAATGTACGGGTGCGATCATACCAGCACTAATGCACCGGATCCCATCAGAACTCCGCAGTTAAGCGTACTTGGGCGAGAGTAGTACTAGGATGGGTTACTTCCTGGGAAGGACTCGTGTTGCAACCCTTTTACTTTTTTTTTTATCGCTGCAGTTATTTGCAGAAGTTAAAATCGTGTATTATAATTTATTATCCTCTGAAAACCGTCATGTAGCGGAAAAGTTATCGATGTTTCGAGATTCTGATAGCGTGACGGTATACCAGAAGCATTACAACGACTGTGCCTGTCAATAGAGAGCAGAAATTGACTCAATAAAGAGATATTTGGTATTTAAATGTACGGGTGCGATCATACCAGCACTAATGCACCGGATGCCATCAAAACTCCGCAGTTAAGCGTGCTTGGGCGAGAGTAGTACTAGGATGGGTGACCTCCTAGGAAGGCCTCGTGTTGCAACCCTTTTACTTTTTTTTTTATCGCTGCAGTTATTTGCGGAAGTTAAAATCGTGTATTATAATTTATTGTCCTCTGAAAACCGTCATGTAGCGGAAAATTTATCGATGTTTCGAGATTCTGATAGCGTGACGGGATACCGGAAGCATTAAAACGATTGTGCCGGTCAATAGAGAGCAGAAATTGACTCAATAAACAGATATTTGCAATTTAAATGTACGGGTGCGATCATACCAGTACTAATGCACCGGATCCCATCAGAACTCCGCAGTTAAGCGTACTTGGGCGAGAGTAGTACTAGGAAGGGTGACCTCCTGGGAAGGCCTCGTGTTGGACCCCTTTTACTTTTTTTGCAGAAGTTAAAATCGTGTATTATAATTTAATATTCTCTAAAAACCGTCATGTAGCGGAGAAGTTATCAATGTTTCGAGATTCTGATAGCGTGACGGTATACCAGAAGCATTACAACGACTGTGCCTGTCAATAGAGAGCAGAAATTGACTCAATAAAGAGATATTTGGTATTTAAATGTACGGGTGCGATCATACCAGCACTAATGCACCGGATGCCATCAAAACTCCGCAGTTAAGCGTGCTTGGGCGAGAGTAGTACTAGGATGGGTGACCTCCTGGGAAGGCCTCGTGTTGCAACCCTTTTACTTTTTTTTATCGCTGCAGTTATTTGGAGAAGTTAAAATCGTGTATTATAATTTATTATCCTCTGAAAACCGTCATGTAGCGGAAAAGTTATCGATGTTTCGAGATTCTAATAGCGTGACGGGATACCGGAAGCTTTAAAATGACTGTGCCGGTCAATAGAGAGCAGAAATTGACTCAATAAACAGATATTTGCAATTTAAATGTACGGGTGCGATCATACCAGCACTAATGCACCGGATGCCATCAAAACTCCGCAGTTGAGCGTGCTTGGGCGAGAGTAGTACTAGGATGGGTTACTTCCTGGGAAGGACTCGTGTTGCAACCCTTTTACTTTTTTTTTTATCGCTGCAGTTATTTGCAGAAGTTAAAATCGTGTATTATAATTAATTATCCTCTGAAAACCGTCATGTAGCGGAAAAGTTATCGATGTTTCGAGATTCTGATAGCGTGACGGGATACCGGAAGCATTAAAACGACTGTGCCGGTCAATAGAGAGCAGAAATTGACTCAATAAACAGATATTTGCAATTTAAATGTACGGGTGCGATCATACCAGCACTAATGCACCGGATCCCATCAGAACTCCGCAGTTAAGCGTACTTGGGCGAGAGTAGTACTAGGAAGAGTGACCTCCTAGGAAGGCCTCGTGTTGCACCCCTTTTACTTCTTTTTTTTATCGCTGCAGTTATTTGCAGAAGTTAAAATCGTGTATTATAATTTAATATTCTCTAAAAACCGTCATGTAGCGGAGAAGTTATCAATGTTTCGAGATTCTGATAGCGTGACGGTATACCAGAAGCATTACAACGACTGTGCCTGTCCATAGAGAGCAGAAATTGACTCAATAAAGAGATATTTGGTATTTAAATGTACAGGTGCGATCATACCAGCACTAATGCACCGGATGCCATCAAAACTCCGCAGTTAAGCGTGGTTGGGCGAGAGTAGTACTAGGATGGGTGACCTCCTGGGAAGGCCTCGTGTTGCAACCCTTTTTTCTTTTTTTTATCGCTGCAGTTATTTGGAGAAGTTAAAATCGTGTATTATAATTTATTACACTCTGAAAACCGTCATGTAGCGGAAAAGTTATCGATGTTTCGAGATTCTGATAGCGTGACGGGATACCGGAAGCATTAAAACGACTGTGCCGGTCAATAGAGAGCAGAAATTGACTCAATAAACAGATATTTGCAATTTAAATGTACGGGTGCGATCATACCAGCACTAATGCACCGGATGCCATCAAAACTCCGCAGTTGAGCGTGCTTGGGCGAGAGTAGTACTAGGATGGGTTACTTCCTGGGAAGGACTCGTGTTGCAACCCTTTTACTTTTTTTTTTATCGCTGCAGTTATTTGCAGAAGTTAAAATCGTGTATTATAATTTATTATCCTCTGAAAACCGTCATGTAGCGGAAAAGTTATCGATGTTTCGAGATTCTGATAGCGTGACGGGATACCGGAAGCATTAAAACGACTGTGCCGGTCAATAGAGAGCAGAAATTGACTCAATAAACAGATATTTGCAATTTAAATGTACGGGTGCGATCATACCAGCACTAATGCACCGGATCCCATCAGAACTCCGCAGTTAAGCGTACTTGGGCGAGAGTAGTACTAGGAAGAGTGACCTCCTAGGAAGGCCTCGTGTTGCACCCCTTTTACTTTTTTTTTTATCGCTGCAGTTATTTGCAGAAGTTAAAATCGTGTATTATAATTTAATATTCTCTAAAAACCGTCATGTAGCGGAGAAGTTATCAATGTTTCGAGATTCTGATAGCGTGACGGTATACCAGAAGCATTACAACGACTGTGCCTGTCCATAGAGAGCAGAAATTGACTCAATAAAGAGATATTTGGTATTTAAATGTACAGGTGCGATCATACCAGCACTAATGCACCGGATGCCATCAAAACTCCGCAGTTAAGCGTGCTTGGGCGAGAGTAGTACTAGGATGGGTGACCTCCTGGGAAGGCCTCGTGTTGCAACCCTTTTACTTTTTTTTATCGCTGCAGTTATTTGGAGAAGTTAAAATCGTGTATTATAATTTATTACACTCTGAAAACCGTCATGTAGCGGAAAAGTTATCGATGTTTCGAGATTCTGATAGCGTGACGGGATACCGGAAGCATTAAAACGACTGTGCCGGTCAATAGAGAGCAGAAATTGACTCAATAAACAGATATTTGCAATTTAAATGTACGGGTGCGATCATACCAGCACTAATGCACCGGATACCATCAGAACTCCGCAGTTAAGCGTGCTTGGGCAAGAGTAGTACTAGGAAGGGTGACCTCCTGGGAAGGCCTCGTGTTGCAACCCTTTTACTTTTTTTTTTTATCGCTGCAGTTATTTGCAGAAGTAAAAATCGTGTATTATAATTTATTATCCTCTGAAAACCGTCATGTAGCGGAAAAGTTATCGATGTTTCGAGATTCTGATAGCGTGACGGTATACCGAAAGCATTACAACGACTGTGCCGGTCAATAGAGAGCAGAAATTGACTCAATAAAGAGATATTTGCAATTTAAATGTACGGGTGCGATCATACCAGCACTAATGCACCAGATCCCATCAGAACTCCGCGGTTAAGCGTGCTTGGGCGAGAGTAGTACTAGGAAGGGTGACCTCCTGGGAAGGCCTCGTGTTGGACCCCTTTTACTTTTTTTGCAGAAGTTAAAATCGTGTATTATAATTTAATATTCTCTAAAAACCGTCATGTAGCGGAGAAGTTATCAATGTTTCGAGATTCTGATAGCGTGACGGTATACCAGAAGCATTACAACGACTGTGCCTGTCAATAGAGAGCAGAAATTGACTCAATAAAGAGATATTTGGTATTTAAATGTACGGGTGCGATCATACCAGCACTAATGCACCGGATGCCATCAAAACTCCGCAGTTAAGCGTGCTTGGGCGAGAGTAGTACTAGGATGGGTGACCTCCTGGGAAGGCCTCGTGTTGCAACCCTTTTACTTTTTTTTTATCGCTGCAGTTATTTGGAGAAGTTAAAATCGTGTATTATAATTTATTATCCTCTGAAAACCGTCATGTAGCGGAAAAGTTATCGATGTTTCGAGATTCTAATAGCGTGACGGGATACCGGAAGCTTTAAAATGACTGTGCCGGTCAATAGAGAGCAGAAATTGACTCAATAAACAGATATTTGCAATTTAAATGTACGGGTGCGATCATACCAGCACTAATGCACCGGATGCCATCAAAACTCCGCAGTTGAGCGTGCTTGGGCGAGAGTAGTACTAGGATGGGTTACTTCCTGGGAAGGACTCGTGTTGCAACCCTTTTACTTTTTTTTTTATCGCTGCAGTTATTTGCAGAAGTTAAAATCGTGTATTATAATTAATTATCCTCTGAAAACCGTCATGTAGCGGAAAAGTTATCGATGTTTCGAGATTCTGATAGCGTGACGGGATACCGGAAGCATTAAAACGACTGTGCCGGTCAATAGAGAGCAGAAATTGACTCAATAAACAGATATTTGCAATTTAAATGTACGGGTGCGATCATACCAGCACTAATGCACCGGATCCCATCAGAACTCCGCAGTTAAGCGTACTTGGGCGAGAGTAGTACTAGGAAGAGTGACCTCCTAGGAAGGCCTCGTGTTGCACCCCTTTTACTTCTTTTTTTTATCGCTGCAGTTATTTGCAGAAGTTAAAATCGTGTATTATAATTTAATATTCTCTAAAAACCGTCATGTAGCGGAGAAGTTATCAATGTTTCGAGATTCTGATAGCGTGACGGTATACCAGAAGCATTACAACGACTGTGCCTGTCCATAGAGAGCAGAAATTGACTCAATAAAGAGATATTTGGTATTTAAATGTACAGGTGCGATCATACCAGCACTAATGCACCGGATGCCATCAAAACTCCGCAGTTAAGCGTGGTTGGGCGAGAGTAGTACTAGGATGGGTGACCTCCTGGGAAGGCCTCGTGTTGCAACCCTTTTTTCTTTTTTTTATCGCTGCAGTTATTTGGAGAAGTTAAAATCGTGTATTATAATTTATTACACTCTGAAAACCGTCATGTAGCGGAAAAGTTATCGATGTTTCGAGATTCTGATAGCGTGACGGGATACCGGAAGCATTAAAACGACTGTGCCGGTCAATAGAGAGCAGAAATTGACTCAATAAACAGATATTTGCAATTTAAATGTACGGGTGCGATCATACCAGCACTAATGCACCGGATGCCATCAAAACTCCGCAGTTGAGCGTGCTTGGGCGAGAGTAGTACTAGGATGGGTTACTTCCTGGGAAGGACTCGTGTTGCAACCCTTTTACTTTTTTTTTTATCGCTGCAGTTATTTGCAGAAGTTAAAATCGTGTATTATAATTTATTATCCTCTGAAAACCGTCATGTAGCGGAAAAGTTATCGATGTTTCGAGATTCTGATAGCGTGACGGGATACCGGAAGCATTAAAACGACTGTGCCGGTCAATAGAGAGCAGAAATTGACTCAATAAACAGATATTTGCAATTTAAATGTACGGGTGCGATCATACCAGCACTAATGCACCGGATCCCATCAGAACTCCGCAGTTAAGCGTACTTGGGCGAGAGTAGTACTAGGAAGAGTGACCTCCTAGGAAGGCCTCGTGTTGCACCCCTTTTACTTTTTTTTTTATCGCTGCAGTTATTTGCAGAAGTTAAAATCGTGTATTATAATTTAATATTCTCTAAAAACCGTCATGTAGCGGAGAAGTTATCAATGTTTCGAGATTCTGATAGCGTGACGGTATACCAGAAGCATTACAACGACTGTGCCTGTCCATAGAGAGCAGAAATTGACTCAATAAAGAGATATTTGGTATTTAAATGTACAGGTGCGATCATACCAGCACTAATGCACCGGATGCCATCAAAACTCCGCAGTTAAGCGTGCTTGGGCGAGAGTAGTACTAGGATGGGTGACCTCCTGGGAAGGCCTCGTGTTGCAACCCTTTTACTTTTTTTTATCGCTGCAGTTATTTGGAGAAGTTAAAATCGTGTATTATAATTTATTACACTCTGAAAACCGTCATGTAGCGGAAAAGTTATCGATGTTTCGAGATTCTGATAGTGTGACGGGATACCGGAAGCATTAAAACGACTGTGCCGGTCAATAGAGAGCAGAAATTGACTCAATAAACAGATATTTGCAATTTAAATGTACGGGTGCGATCATACCAGCACTAATGCACCGGATACCATCAGAACTCCGCAGTTAAGCGTGCTTGGGCAAGAGTAGTACTAGGAAGGGTGACCTCCTGGGAAGGCCTCGTGTTGCAACCCTTTTACTTTTTTTTTTTATCGCTGCAGTTATTTGCAGAAGTAAAAATCGTGTATTATAATTTATTATCCTCTGAAAACCGTCATGTAGCGGAAAAGTTATCGATGTTTCGAGATTCTGATAGCGTGACGGTATACCGAAAGCATTACAACGACTGTGCCGGTCAATAGAGAGCAGAAATTGACTCAATAAAGAGATATTTGCAATTTAAATGTACGGGTGCGATCATACCAGCACTAATGCACCAGATCCCATCAGAACTCCGCGGTTAAGCGTGCTTGGGCGAGAGTAGTACTACGATGGGTTACCTCCTGGGAAGGCCTCGTGTTGCACCCCTTTTACTTTTTTTTTTAATCGCTGCAGTTATTTACAGAAGTTAAAATCGTGTATTATTATTTAATAACCTCTGAAAACCGTCATGTAGCGGAAAAGTTTTCGATGTTTCGAGATTCTAATAGCGTGACGGTATACCGGAAGCATTAAAACGACTGTGCCGGTCAATAGAGAGCAGAAATTGACTCAATAAACAGATATTTGCAATTTAAATGTACGGGTGCGATCATACCAGCACTAATGCACCGGATCCCATCAGAACTCCGCAGTTAAGCGTACTTGGGCGAGAGTAGTACTAGGAAGAGTGACCTCCTAGGAAGGCCTCGTGTTGCACCCCTTTTACTTTTTTTTTTATCGCTGCAGTTATTTGCAGAAGTTAAAATCGTGTATTATAATTTAATATTCTCTAAAAACCGTCATGTAGCGGAGAAGTTATCAATGTTTCGAGATTCTGATAGCGTGACGGTATACCAGAAGCATTACAACGACTGTGCCTGTCCATAGAGAGCAGAAATTGACTCAATAAAGAGATATTTGGTATTTAAATGTACAGGTGCGATCATACCAGCACTAATGCACCGGATGCCATCAAAACTCCGCAGTTAAGCGTGCTTGGGCGAGAGTAGTACTAGGATGGGTGACCTCCTGGGAAGGCCTCGTGTTGCAACCCTTTTACTTTTTTTTATCGCTGCAGTTATTTGGAGAAGTTAAAATCGTGTATTATAATTTATTACACTCTGAAAACCGTCATGTAGCGGAAAAGTTATCGATGTTTCGAGATTCTGATAGCGTGACGGGATACCGGAAGCATTAAAACGACTGTGCCGGTCAATAGAGAGCAGAAATTGACTCAATAAACAGATATTTGCAATTTAAATGTACGGGTGCGATCATACCAGCACTAATGCACCGGATGCCATCAAAACTCCGCAGTTAAGCGTGCTTGGGCGAGAGTAGTACCAGGATGGGTGACCTCTTGGGAAGGCCTCGTGTTGCAACCCTTTTACTTTTTTTTTATCGCTGCAGTTATTTGCAGAAGTTAAAATCGTGTATTATAATTTATTATCCTCTGAAAACCGTCATGTAGCGGAAAAGTTATCGATGTTTCGAGATTCTGATAGCGTGACGGGATACCGGAAGCATTAAAACGACTGTTCCGGTCAATAGAGAGCAGAAATTGACTCAATAAACAGATATTTGCAATTTAAATGTACGGGTGCGATCATACCAGCACTAATGCACCGGATCCCATCTGAACTCCGCAGATAAGCGTGCTTGGGCGTGAGTAGTACTAGGAAGGGTGACCTCCTGGGAAGGCCTCGTGTTGCACCCCTTTTACTATTTTTTTTATCGCTGCAGTTATTTGCAGAAGTTAAAATCGTGTATTATAATTTAATATTCTCTGAATACCGTCATGTAGCGGAGAAGTTATCAATGTTTCGAGATTCTGATAGCGTGATGGTATACCAGAAGCATTACAATGACTGTGCCTGTCAATAGAGAGCAGAAATTGACTCAATAAAGAGATATTTGGTATTTAAATGTACGGGTGCGATCATACCAGCACTAATGCACCGGATGCCATCAAAACTCCGCAGTTAAGCGTGCTTGGGCGAGAGTAGTACCAGGATGGGTGACCTCTTGGGAAGGCCTCGTGTTGCAACCCTTTTACTTTTTTTTTATCGCTGCAGTTATTTGCAGAAGTTAAAATCGTGTATTATAATTTATTATCCTCTGAAAACCGTCATATAGCGGAAAATTTATCGATGTTTCGAGATTCTGATAGCGTGACGGGATACCGGAAGCATTAAAACGACTGTGCCGGTCAATAGAGAGCAGAAATTGACTCAATAAACAGATATTTGCAATTTAAATGTACGGGTGCGATCATACCACCACTAAAGCACCGGATCCCATTAGAACTCCGCAGTTAAGCGTGCTTGGGCAAAAGTAGTACTAGGAAGGGTGACCTCCTGGGAAGGCCTCGTGTTGCACCCCTTTTACTTTTTTTTTAATCGCTGCAGTTATTTACAGAAGTTAAAATCGTGTATTATAATTTAATATTCTCTGAAAACCGTCATGTAGCGGAAAAGTTTTCGATGTTTCGAGATTATGATAGCGTGACAGTATACCGGAAGCATTACAACGACTGTGTCGGTCAATAAACAGCCGAAATTGACTCAATAAAGAGATATTTGCAATTTAAATGTACGGGTGCGATCATACCAGCACTAATGCACCGGATCCCATCAGAACTCCGCAGTTAAGCGTGCTTGGGCGAGTGTAGTACTAGGAAGGGTGACCTCTTGGGAAGGCCTCTTGTTGCACCCTTTTTACTCTTTTTTTTTATCGCTGCAGTTATTTGCAGAAGTTAAAATCGTGTATTATAATTTAATATTCTCCGAAAACCGTCATGTAGCGGAGAAGTTATCAATGTTTCGAGATTCTTATAGCGTGACGGTATACCAGAAGCATTATAACGACTGTGCCTGTCAATAGAGAGCAGAAATTGACTCAATAAAGAGATATTTGGTATTTAAATGTACGGATGCGATCATACCAGCACTAATGCACCGGATGCCATCAAAACTCCGCAGTTAAGCGTGCTTGGGCGAGAGTAGTACTAGGATGGGTGACCTCCTGGGAAGGACTCATGTTGCAACCCTTTTACTTTTTTTTTTTATCGCTGCAGTTATTTGCAGAAGTTAAAATCGTGTATTATAATTTATTATCCTCTGAAAACCGTCATGAAGCGGAAAAGTTATCGATGCTTCGAGATTCTGATAGCGTGACGGGATACCGGAAGCATTAAAACGACTGTGCCGGTCAATAGAGAGCAGAAATTGACTCAATAAACAGATATTTGCAATTTAAATGTACGGGTGCGATCATACTAGCACTAATGCACCGGATCCCATCAGAACTCCGCAGATAAGCGTGCTTGGGCGAGAGTAGTACTAGGAAGGGTGACCTCCTGGGAAGGCCTCGTGTTGCACCCCTTTTACTATTTTTTTTATAGCTGCAGTTATTTGCAGAAGTTAAAATCGTGTATTATAATTTAATATTCTCTGAAAACCGTCATGTAGCGGAGAAGTTATCAATGTTTCGAGATTCTGATAGCGTGACGGTATACCAGAAGCATTACAATGACTGTGCCTGTCAATAGAGAGCAGAAATTGACTCAATAAAGAGATATTTGGTATTTAAATGTACGGGTGCGATCATACCAGCACTAATGCACCGGATGCCGTCAAAACTCCGCAGTTAAGCGTGCTTGGGCAAGAGTAGTACTAGGATGGGTGACCTCTTGGGAAGGCCTCGTGTTGCAACCCTTTTACTTTTTTTTTTATCGCTGCAGTTATTTGCAGAAGTTAAAATCGTGTATTTTAATTTATTATCCTCTGAAAAACGTTATGTAGCGGAAAATTTATCGATGTTTCGAGATTCTGATAGCGTGACGGTATACCAGAAGCATTACAACGACTGTGCCGGTCAATAGAGAGCAGAAATTGACTCAATAAACAGATAATTGCAATTTAAATGTACGGGTGCGATCATACCAGCACTAATGCACCGGATACCATCAGAACTCCGCAGTTAAGCGTGCTTGGGCAAGAGTAGTACTAGGAAGGGTGACCTCCTGGGAAGGCCTCGTGTTGCAACCCTTTTACTTTTTTTTTTTATCGCTGCAGTTATTTGCAGAAGTAAAAATCGTGTATTATAATTTATTATCCTCTGAAAACCGTCATGTAGCGGAAAAGTTATCGATGTTTCGAGATTTTGATAGCGTGACGGTATACCGAAAGCATTACAACGACTGTGCCGGTCAATAGAGAGCAGAAATTGACTCAATAAAGAGATATTTGCAATTTAAATGTACGGGTGCGATCATACCAGCACTAATGCACCAGATCCCATCAGAATTCCGCGGTTAAGCGTGCTTGGGCGAGAGTAGTACTACGATGGGTTACCTCCTGGGAAGGCCTCGTGTTGCACCCCTTTTACTTTTTTTTTTTTAATCGCTGCAGTTATTTACAGAAGTTAAAATCGTGTATTATAATTTAATAACCTCTGAAAACCGTCATGTAGAGGAAAAGTTTTCGATGTTTCGAGATTCTAATAGCGTGACGGTATACCGGAAGCATTACAATGACTGTGTCGGTCAATAAACAGCAGAAATTGACTCAATAAAGAGATATTTGCAATTTAAATGTACGGGTGCGATCATACCAGCACTAATGCACCGGATCCCATCAGAACTGCGCAGTTAAGCGTGCTTGGGCGAGTGTATTACTAGGAAGGGTGACCTCTTGGGAAGGCCTCGTGTTGCACCCTTTTTACTCTTTTTTTTTATCGCTACAGTTATTTGCAGAAGTTAAAATCGTGTATTAAAATTTATTATTCTCTGAAAACCGTCATGTAGCGGAAAAGTTATCGATGTTTCGAGATTCTGATAGCGTGACGGGATACCGGAAGCATTAAAACGACTGTTCCGGTCAATAGAGAGCAGAAATTGACTCAATAAAGAGATATTTGCAATTTAAATGTACGGGTGCTATCATACCAGCACTAATGCACCGGATCCCATCAGAACTCCGCAGATAAGCGTGCTTGGGCGAGAGTAGTACTAGGAAGGGTGACCTCCTGGGAAGGCCTCGTGTTGCACCCCTTTTACTATTTTTTTTATCACTGCAGTTATTTGCAGAAGTTAAAATCGTGTATTATAATTTAATATTCTCTGAAAACCGTCATGTAGCGGAGAAGTTATCAATGTTTCGAGATTCTGATAGCGTGACGGTATACCAGAAGCATTACAATGACTGTGCCTGTCAATAGAGAGCAGAAATTGACTCAATAAAGAGATATTTGGTATTTAAATGTAGGGGTGCGATCATACGAGCACTAATGCACCGGATGCCATCAAAACTCCGCAGTTAAGCGTGCTTGGGCGAGAGTAGTACCAGGATGGGTGACCTCTTGGGAAGGCCTCGTGTTGCAACCCTTTTACTTTTTTTTTATCGCTGCAGTTATTTGCAGAAGTTAAAATCGTGTATTTTAATTTATTATCCTCTGAAAAACGTTATGTAGCGGAAAATTTATCGATGTTTCGAGATTCTGATAGCGTGACGGTATACCAGAAGCATTACAACGACTGTGCCGGTCAATAGAGAGCAGAAATTGACTCAATAAACAGATATTTGCAATTTAAATGTACGGGTGCGATCATACCAGCACTAATGCACCGGATACCATCAGAACTCCGCAGTTAAGCGTGCTTGGGCAAGAGTAGTACTAGGAAGGGTGACCTCCTGGGAAGGCCTCGTGTTGCAACCCTTTTACTTTTTTTTTTATCGCTGCAGTTATTTGCAGAAGTAAAAATCGTGTATTATAATTTATTATCCTCTGAAAACCGTCATGTAGCGGAAAAGTTATCGATGTTTCGAGATTCTGATAGCGTGACGGTATACCGAAAGCATTACAACGACTGTGCCGGTCAATAGAGAGCAGAAATTGACTCAATAAAGAGATATTTGCAATTTAAATGTACGGGTGCGATCATACCAGCACTAATGCACCAGATCCCATCAGAATTCCGCGGTTAAGCGTGCTTGGGCGAGAGTAGTACTACGATGGGTTACCTCCTGGGAAGGCCTCGTGTTGCACCCCTTTTACTTTTTTTTTTTTAATCGCTGCAGTTATTTACAGAAGTTAAAATCGTGTATTATAATTTAATAACCTCTGAAAACCGTCATGTAGCGGAAAAGTTTTCGATGTTTCGAGATTCTAATAGCGTGACGGTATACCGGAAGCATTACAATGACTGTGTCGGTCAATAAACAGCAGAAATTGACTCAATAAAGAGATATTTGCAATTTAAATGTACGGGTGCGATCATACCAGCACTAATGCACCGGATCCCATCAGAACTGCGCAGTTAAGCGTGCTTGGGCGAGTGTATTACTAGGAAGGGTGACCTCTTGGGAAGGCCTCGTGTTGCACCCTTTTTACTCTTTTTTTTTATCGCTACAGTTATTTGCAGAAGTTAAAATCGTGTATTAAAATTTATTATTCTCTGAAAACCGTCATGTAGCGGAAAAGTTATCGATGTTTCGAGATTCTGATAGCGTGACGGGATACCGGAAGCATTAAAACGACTGTTCCGGTCAATAGAGAGCAGAAATTGACTCAATAAAGAGATATTTGCAATTTAAATGTACGGGTGCTATCATACCAGCACTAATGCACCGGATCCCATCAGAACTCCGCAGATAAGCGTGCTTGGGCGAGAGTAGTACTAGGAAGGGTGACCTCCTGGGAAGGCCTCGTGTTGCACCCCTTTTACTATTTTTTTTATCACTGCAGTTATTTGCAGAAGTTAAAATCGTGTATTATAATTTAATATTCTCTGAAAACCGTCATGTAGCGGAGAAGTTATCAATGTTTCGAGATTCTGATAGCGTGACGGTATACCAGAAGCATTACAATGACTGTGCCTGTCAATAGAGAGCAGAAATTGACTCAATAAAGAGATATTTGGTATTTAAATGTAGGGGTGCGATCATACCAGCACTAATGCACCGGATGCCATCAAAACTCCGCAGTTAAGCGTGCTTGGGCGAGAGTAGTACCAGGATGGGTGACCTCTTGGGAAGGCCTCGTGTTGCAACCCTTTTACTTTTTTTTTATCGCTGCAGTTATTTGCAGAAGTTAAAATCGTGTATTATAATTTATTATCCTCTAAAAACCGTCATATAGCGGAAAATTTATCGATGTTTCGAGATTCTGATAGCGTGACGGGATACCGGAAGCATTAAAACGACTGTGCCGGTCAATAGAGAGCAGAAATTGACTCAATAAACAGATATTTGCAATTTAAATGTACGGGTGCGATCATACCACCACTAAAGCACCGGATCCCATTAGAACTCCGCAGTTAAGCGTGCTTGGGCAAGAGTAGTACTAGGAAGGGTGACCTCCTGGGAAGGCCTCGTGTTGCACCCCTTTTACTTTTTTTTTAATCGCTGCAGTTATTTACAGAAGTTAAAATCGTGTATTATAATTTAATATTCTCTGAAAACCGTCATGTAGCGGAAAAGTTTTCGATGTTTCAAGATTATGATAGCGTGACAGTATACCGGAAGCATTACAACGACTGTGTCGGTCAATAAACAGCAGAAATTGACTCAATAAAGAGATATTTGCAATTTAAATGTACGGGTGCGATCATACCAGCACTAATGCACCGGATCCCATCAGAACTCCGCAGTTAAGCGTGCTTGGGCGAGTGTAGTACTAGGAAGGGTGACCTCTTGGGAAGGCCTCGTGTTGCACCCTTTTTACTCTTTTTTTTTATCGCTGCAGTTATTTGCAGAAGTTAAAATCGTGTATTAAAATTTATTATTCTCTGAAAACCGTCATGTAGCGGAAAAGTTATCGATGTTTTGAGATTCTGATAGCGTGACGGGATACCGGAAGCATTAAAACGACTGTGCCGGTCAATAGAGAGCAGAAATTGACTCAATAAACAGATATTTGCAATTTAAATGTACGGGTGCGATCATACCAGCACTAATGCACCGGATCCCATCAGAACTCCGCAGATAAGCGTGCTTGGGCGAGAGTAGTACTAGGAAGGGTGACCTCCTGGGAAGGCCTCGTGTTGCACCCCTTTTACTATTTTTTTTATCGCTGCAGTTATTTGCAGAAGTTAAAATCGTGTATTATAATTTAATATTCTCTGAAAACAGTCATGTAGCGGAGAAGTTATCAATGTTTCGAGATTCTGATAGCGTGACGGTATACCAGAAGCATTGCAATGACTGTGCCTGTCAATAGAGAGCAGAAATTGACTCAATAAAGAGATATTTGGTATTTAAATGTACGGGTGCGATCATACCAGCACTAATGCACCGGATGCCATCAAAACTCCGCAGTTAAGCGTGCTTGGGCGAGAGTAGTACTAGGATGGGTGACTTCCTGGGAAGGACTCGTGTTGCAACCCTTTTACTTTTTTTTTTATCGCTGCAGTTATTTGCAGAAGTTAAAATCGTGTATTAAAATTTATTATTCTCTGAAAACCGTCATGTAGCGGAAAAGTTATCGATGTTTTGAGATTCTGATAGCGTGACGGGATACCGGAAGCATTAAAACGACTGTGCCGGTCAATAGAGAGCAGAAATTGACTCAATAAACAGATATTTGCAATTTAAATGTACGGGTGCGATCATACCAGCACTAATGCACCGGATCCCATCAGAACTCCGCAGATAAGCGTGCTTGGGCGAGAGTAGTACTAGGAAGGGTGACCTCCTGGGAAGGCCTCGTGTTGCACCCCTTTTACTATTTTTTTTATCGCTGCAGTTATTTGCAGAAGTTAAAATCGTGTATTATAATTTAATATTCTCTGAAAACAGTCATGTAGCGGAGAAGTTATCAATGTTTCGAGATTCTGATAGCGTGACGGTATACCAGAAGCATTGCAATGACTGTGCCTGTCAATAGAGAGCAAAAATTGACTCAATCAAGAGATATTTGGTATTTAAATGTACGGGTGCGATCATACCAGCACTAATGCACCGAATGCCATCAAAACTCCGCAGTTAAGCGTGCTTGGGCGAGAGTAGTACTAGGATGGGTGACCTCCTGGGAAGGCCTCGTGTTGCAACCCTTTTACTTTTTTTTTTATCGCAGCAGTTATTTGCAGAAGTTAAAATCGTGTATTATAATTTATTATCCTCTGAAAACCGTCATGTAGCGGAAAATTTATCGATGTTTCGAGATTCTGATAGCGTCACGGGATACCGGAAACATTAAAACGACTGTGCCGGTAAATAGAGAGCAGAAATTGACTCAATAAACAGATATTTGCAATTTAAAGGGACGGGTGCGATCATACCAGCACTAATGCACCGGATCCCATCAGAACTCCGCAGTTAAGCGTGCTTGGGCAAGAGTAGTACTAGGAAGGGTGACCTCCTGGGAAGGCCTCGTGTTGCACCCCTTTTATTTTATTTTTTTTAATCGCTGCAGTTATTTACAGAAGTTAAAATCGTGTATTATAATTTAATAACCTCTAAAAACCGTCATGTAGCGGAAAAGTTTTCGATGTTTCGAGATTCTAATAGCGTGACGGTATACCGGAAGCATTACAACGACTATGTCGGTCAATAAACAGCAGAAATTGACTCAATAAAGAGATATTTGCAATTTAAATGTACGGGTGCGATCATACCAGCAATAATGCACCGGATCCCATCAGAACTCCGCAGTTAAGCGTGCTTGGGCGAGTGTAGTACTAGGAAGGGTGACCTCTTGGGAAGGCCTCGTGTTGCACCATTTTTACTTTTTTTTTTATCGCTGCAGTTATTTGCAGAAGTTAAAATCGTGTATTAAAATTTATTATTCTCTGAAAACCGTCATGTAGCGGAAAATTTATCGATGTTTCGAGATTCTGATAGCGTGACGGTATACCGGAAGCATTACAACGACTGTGTCGGTCAATAGAGAGCAGAAATTGACTCAAGAAAGAGATATTTGCTATTTAAATGTACGGGTGCGATCATACCAGCAATAATGCACCGGATCCCATCAGAACTCTACAGATAAACGTGCTTGGGCGAGAGTAGTACTAGGATGGGTGACCTCCTGGGAAGGCCTCGTGTTGCACCCCTTTTACTTTTTTTTTTTTATCGCTGCAGTTATTTGCAGAAGTTAAAATCGTGTATTAAAATTTATTATTCTCTTAAAACCGTCACGTAGCGGAAAAATTATCGATGTTTCGAGATTCTAATAGTGTGACGGTATACCGGAAGCATTAAAACGGCTGTGCCGGTCAATAGAGAGCAAAAATTGACTCAATAAACAGATATTTGCAATTTAAATGTACGGGTGCGATCATACCAGCACTAATGCACCGGATCCCATCAGAACTCCGCAGTTAAGTGTGCTTGGGCGAGAGTAGTACTAGGAAGGGTGACCTCCTGGGACGGCCTCGTGTTGCACCCCTTTTAATTTTTTTTTTATCGCTGCAGTTATTTGCAGAAGTTAAATTAAAATCGTGTATTATAATTTAATATTCTCTGAAAACCGTCATGTAGCGGAGAAGTTATCAATGTTTCGTGATTCTGATAGCGTGACGGTATACCAGAAGCATTACAACGACTGTGCCTGTCAATAGAGAGCAGAAATTGTCTCAATAAAGAGATATTTGGTATTTAAATGTACGGGTGCGATCATACCAGCACTAATGCACCGGATGGCATCAAAACTCCGTAGTTAAGCGTGCTTGGGCAAGAGTTGTACTAGGATGGGTGACCTCCTGGGAAGGCCTCGTGTTGCAACCCTTTTACTTTTTTTTATCGCTGCAGTTATTTGGAGAAGTTAAAATCGTGTATTATAATTTATTATCCTCTGAAAACCGTCATGTAGCGGAAAATTTATCGATGTTTCGAGATTCTGATAGCGTGACGGTATACCAGAAGCATTACAACGACTGTGCCGGTCAATAGAGAGCAGAAATTGACTCAATAAAGAGATATTTGCAATTTAAATGTACGGGTGCGATCATACTAGCACTAATCCACCAGATCCCATCAGAACTCCGCGGTTAAGCGTGCTTGGGCGAGAGTAGTACTAGGATGGGTTACCTCCTGGGAAGGCCTCATGTTGCACCCCTTTTACTTCTTTTTTATTGCTGCAGATGGTTACAAAATTTAAAATTGTGTATTATAATTTGATATCCTCTAAAAACCGTCATGTAGTAGAAAATTTATTGATGTTACAATATTCTAATAGCGTAACGGTATACCGGTAGCATTAAAACGACTGTGCTGGTAAATAGTGAAGAAAAATTGTCTTAATAAAGAGATATTTGCAATATAAACGTACGGGTACGATCATACCAGCACTAATGCACCGGATCCCATCAGAGCTCCGCAGTTAAGCATGCTTGGGCGAGAGTAGTACTCGGATGGGTGACCTTCTGGGAAGACCTCGTGTTGCACCCCTTTTACTTTTTTCTTATCGCTGTATATAATTACAAAAGTTAAAATCGTGTATTATAATTTTATGACCTCTAAAAACTGTCATGTTGCGGAAAAGTTATCGATGTTACAAAATTCTGATAGCGTTACAATAAACCGGAAGCATTACAACGACTATGCTGGTCAATAGAGAGCAGAATATGACTTAATACACAGATATTTTCAATATAAACGTACGGGTGCAATCATACCAGCACTAATGCACCGGATCCCATCAGAACTCCGTAGTTAAGCTTGCTTGGGTGAGAGTAGTACTAGGATGGGTGACCTCCTAGGAAGGCCTCGTGTTGCACCCATTTTACTTTTTTTTATCGCTGTAGATAATTACAGAAGTTTAAATCGTGTATTATAATTTGATATCCTCTCAAAACCGTCATGTAGCGGAAAAGATATCGATGTTACGAGATTCTAATAGCGTAACGGTATACCGGAAGCATTACAACGACTGTGCTGGTTAATAGAGAGCAGAAATTGACTCAATAATGAGATATTTGCAATATAAACGTACAGGTGTGATCATACAAGCACTAATGCACCGGATCCCATCAAAACCCCCCAGTTAAGCGTGCTTGGGCGAGAGTTGTACTAGGATGGGTGACCTCCTAGGAAGGCCTCGTGTTTCACCCCTTTTACTTTTTTTTTATTGCTGTAGATAATTACAGAAGTTAAATCGTGTATTATAATTTAATATTCCCTGAAAACCATCATGTAGTGGAAAAGTTATTGATGTTTCGAGATTCTGATAGCGTGACGGTATACCGGAAGCATTACAACGACTGTGCCGGTCAATAGAGAGCAGAAATTGACTCAATAAAGAGATATTTGGAATTTAAATGTACGGGTGCGATCATACCAGCACTAATGCACCGGATCCCATCAGAACTCCGCAGTTAAGCGTGCTTGGGCGAGAGTAGTACTAGGATGAGTGACCTCCTGGAAAGGCCTCGTGTTGCACCCCTTTTACTTCTTTTTTTTATCGCTGCAGTTATTTACAGAAGTTAAAATCGTGTATTATAATTTAATAACCTCTGAAAACCGTCATGTAGCGGAAAAGTTATCGATGTTTCGAGATTCTAATAGCGTGACGGTATACCGGAAGCATTACAACGATTGTGTCGGTCAATAAACAGCAGAAATTGATTCAATAAAGAGATATTTGCAATTTAAATGTACAGGTGTGATCATACCAACACTAATGCACCGGATCCCATCAGAACTCCGCAGTTAAGCGTGCTTGGGCGAGTGTAGTACTAGGAAAGGTGACCTCTTGGGAAGGCCTCGTGTTGCACCCTTTTTACTCTTTTTTTTTCGCTGCAGTTATTCGCAGAAGTTAAAATCGTGTATTAAAATTTAATATTCTCTGAAAACCGTCATGTAGCGGAGAAGTTATCAATGTTTCGTGATTCTGATAGCGTGACGGTATACCAGAAGCATTACAACGACTGTGTCTGTCAATAGAGAGCAGAAATTGACTCAATAATGAGATATTTGCAATATAAACGTACAGGTGCGATCATACCAGCACTAATGCACCGGATCCCATCAGAACTCCGAAGTTAAGCGTGCTTGGGCGAGAGTAGTACTAGGATGGGTGACCTCCTGGGAAGGCCTCTTGTTGCACCCCTTTTACTTCTTTTTATTTTTATCGCTGCAGTTATTTATAGAAGTTAAAATCGTGTATTATAATTTAATAACCTCTGAAAACCGTCATGTAGCGGAAAAGATATCGATGTTTCGAGATTCTAATAGCGTGACGGTATACCGGAAGCATTACAACGATTGTGTCGGTCAATAAACAGCAGAAATTGACTCAATAAAGAGATATTTGCAATTTAAATGTACGGGTGTGATCATACCAACACTAATGCACCGGATCCCATCAGAACTCCGCAGTTAAGCGTGCTTGGGCGAGTGTAGTACTAGGAAAGGTGACCTCTTGGGAAGGCCTCGTGTTGCACCCTTTTTACTCTTTTTTTTTTCGCTGCAGTTATTCGCAGAAGTTAAAATCGTGTATTAAAATTTAATATTCTCTGAAAACCGTCATGTAGCGGAGAAGTTATCAATGTTTCGTGATTCTGATAGCGTGACGGTATACCAGAAGCATTACAACGACTGTGTCTGTCAATAGAGAGCAGAAATTGACTCAATAATGAGATATTTGCAATATAAACGTACAGGTACGATCATACCAGCACTAATGCACCGGATCCCATCAGAACTCCGCAGTTAAGCGTGCTTGGGCGAGAGTAGTACTAGGATGAGTGACCTCCTGGAAAGGCCTCGTGTTGCACCCCTTTTACTTCTTTTTTTTATCGCTGCAGTTATTTACAGAAGTTAAAATCGTGTATTATAATTTAATAACCTCTGAAAACCGTCATGTAGCGGAAAAGTTATCGATGTTTCGAGATTCTAATAGCGTGACGGTATACCGGAAGCATTACAACGATTGTGTCGGTCAATAAACAGTAGAAATTGACTCAATAAAGAGATATTTGCAATTTAAATGTACGGGTGTGATCATACCAACACTAATGCACCGGATCCCATCAGAACTCCGCAGTTAAGCGTGCTTGGGCGAGTGTAGTACTAGGAAAGGTGACCTCTTGGGAAGGCCTCGTGTTGCACCCTTTTTACTCTTTTTTTTTCGCTGCAGTTATTCGCAGAAGTTAAAATCGTGTATTAAAATTTAATATTCTCTGAAAACCGTCATGTAGCGGAGAAGTTATCAATGTTTCGTGATTCTGATAGCGTGACGGTATACCAGAAGCATTACAACGACTGTGTCTGTCAATAGAGAGCAGAAATTGACTCAATAATGAGATATTTGCAATATAAACGTACAGGTGCGATCATACCAGCACTAATGCACCGGATCCCATCAGAACTCCGCAGTTAAGCGTGCTTGGGCGAGAGTAGTACTAGGATGGGTGACCTCCTGGGAAGGCCTCTTGTTGCACCCCTTTTACTTCTTTTTATTTTTATCGCTGCAGTTATTTATAGAAGTTAAAATCGTGTATTATAATTTAATAACCTCTGAAAACCGTCATGTAGCGGAAAAGATATCGATGTTTCGAGATTCTAATAGCGTGACGGTATACCGGAAGCATTACAACGATTGTGTCGGTCAATAAACAGCAGAAATTGACTCAATAAAGAGATATTTGCAATTTAAATGTACGGGTGTGATCATACCAACACTAATGCACCGGATCCCATCAGAACTCCGCAGTTAAGCGTGCTTGGGCGAGTGTAGTACTAGGAAAGGTGACCTCTTGGGAAGGCCTCGTGTTGCACCCTTTTTACTCTTTTTTTTTTCGCTGCAGTTATTCGCAGAAGTTAAAATCGTGTATTAAAATTTAAAATTCTCTGAAAACCGTCATGTAGCGGAGAAGTTATCAATGTTTCGTGATTCTGATAGCGTGACGGTATACCAGAAGCATTACAACGACTGTGTCTGTCAATAGAGAGCAGAAATTGACTCAATAATGAGATATTTGCAATATAAACGTACAGGTGCGATCATACCAGCACTAATGCACCGGATCCCATCAGAACTCCGCAGTTAAGCGTGCTTGGGCGAGAGTAGTACTAGGATGGGTGACCTCCTGGGAAGGCCTCTTGTTGCACCCCTTTTACTTCTTTTTATTTTTATCGCTGCAGTTATTTATAGAAGTTAAAATCGTGTATTATAATTTAATAACCTCTGAAAACCGTCATGTAGCGGAAAAGTTATCGATGTTTCGAGATTCTAATAGCGTGACGGTATACCGGAAGCATTACAACGATTGTGTCGGTCAATAAACAGCAGAAATTGACTCAATAAAGAGATATTTGCAATTTAAATGTACGGGTGTGATCATACCAACACTAATGCACCGGATCCCATCAGAACTCCGCAGTTAAGCGTGCTTGGGCGAGTGTAGTACTAGGAAAGGTGACCTCTTGGGAAGGCCTCGTGTTGCACCCTTTTTACTCTTTTTTTTTTCGCTGCAGTTATTCGCAGAAGTTAAAATCGTGTATTAAAATTTAATATTCTCTGAAAACCGTCATGTAGCGGAGAAGTTATCAATGTTTCGTGATTCTGATAGCGTGACGGTATACCAGAAGCATTACAACGACTGTGTCTGTCAATAGAGAGCAGAAATTGACTCAATAATAAGATATTTGCAATATAAACGTACGGGTACGATCATACCAGCACTAATGCACCGGATCCCATCAGAACTCCGCAGTTAAGCGTGCTTGGGCGAGAGTAGTACTAGGATGAGTGACCTCCTGGAAAGGCCTCGTGTTGCACCCCTTTTACTTCTTTTTTTTATCGCTGCAGTTATTTACAGAAGTTAAAATCGTGTATTATAATTTAATAACCTCTGAAAACCGTCATGTAGCGGAAAAGTTATCGATGTTTCGAGATTCTAATAG
This sequence comes from Agrostemma githago, assembly GCA_958450325.1. Lineage (NCBI taxonomy): Eukaryota > Viridiplantae > Streptophyta > Magnoliopsida > Caryophyllales > Caryophyllaceae > Agrostemma > Agrostemma githago. The sequence goes on from OY288252.1 coordinate 44,169,452, forward strand.
CGTGACGGTATACCGGAAGCATTACAACGATTGTGTCGGTCAATAAACAGTAGAAATTGACTCAATAAAGAGATATTTGCAATTTAAATGTATGGGTGTGATCATACCAACACTAATGCACCGGATCCCATCAGAACTCCGCAGTTAAGCGTGCTTGGGCGAGTGTAGTACTAGGAAAGGTGACCTCTTGGGAAGGCCTCGTGTTGCACCCTTTTTACTCTTTTTTTTTCGCTGCAGCTATTCGCAGAAGTTAAAATCGTGTATTAAAATTTAATATTCTCTGAACACCATCATGTAGCGGAGAAGTTATCAATGTTTCGTGATTCTGATAGCGTGACGGTATACCAGAAGCATTACAACGACTGTGTCTGTCAATAGAGAGCAGAAATTGACTCAATAATGAGATATTTGCAATATAAACGTACAGGTGCGATCATACCAGCACTAATGCACCGGATCCCATCAGAACTCCGCAGTTAAGCGTGCTTGGGCGAGAGTAGTACTAGGATGGGTGACCTCCTGGGAAGGCCTCTTGTTGCACCCCTTTTACTTCTTTTTATTTTTATCGCTGCAGTTATTTATAGAAGTTAAAATCGTGTATTATAATTTAATAACCTCTGAAAACCGTCATGTAGCGGAAAAGATATCGATGTTTCGAGATTCTAATAGCGTGACGGTATACCGGAAGCATTACAACGATTGTGTCGGTCAATAAACAGCAGAAATTGACTCAATAAAGAGATATTTGCAATTTAAATGTACGGGTGTGATCATACCAACACTAATGCACCGGATCCCATCAGAACTCCGCAGTTAAGCGTGCTTGGGCGAGTGTAGTACTAGGAAAGGTGACCTCTTGGGAAGGCCTCGTGTTGCACCCTTTTTACTCTTTTTTTTTTCGCTGCAGTTATTCGCAGAAGTTAAAATCGTGTATTAAAATTTAAAATTCTCTGAAAACCGTCATGTAGCGGAGAAGTTATCAATGTTTCGTGATTCTGATAGCGTGACGGTATACCAGAAGCATTACAACGACTGTGTCTGTCAATAGAGAGCAGAAATTGACTCAATAATGAGATATTTGCAATATAAACGTACAGGTGCGATCATACCAGCACTAATGCACCGGATCCCATCAGAACTCCGCAGTTAAGCGTGCTTGGGCGAGAGTAGTACTAGGATGGGTGACCTCCTGGGAAGGCCTCTTGTTGCACCCCTTTTACTTCTTTTTTTTTTTATCGCTGCAGTTATTTACAGAACTTAAAATTGTGTATTATAATTTAATAACCTCTGAAAACCGTCATGTAGCGGAAAAGTTATCGATGTTTCGAGATTCTAATAGCGTGACGGTATACCGGAAGCATTACAACGATTGTGTCGGTCAATAAACAGCAGAAATTGACTCAATAAAGAGATATTTGCAATTTAAATGTACGGGTGCGATCATACCAGCACTAATGCACCGGATCTCATCAGAACTCCGCAGTTAAGCGTGCTTGGGCGAGAGTAGTACTAGGAAGGGTGACCTCCTGGGAAGGCCTCGTGTTGCACTCCTTTTACTTTTTTTTTATCGCTGCAGTTATTTGCAGAAGTTAAAATCGTGAATTAAAATTTAATATTCTCTGAAAACCGTCATGTAGAGGAAAATTTATCGATGTTTCGAGATTCTGATAGCGTGACGGTATACCGGAAACATTACAACGACTGTGTCGGTCAATAGAGAGCAGAAATTGACTCAATAAAGAGATATTTGCTATTTAAATGTACGGGTGCGATCATACCAGCACTAATGCACCGGATCCCATCAGAACTCCGCAGATAAACGTGCTTGGGCGAGAGTAGTACTAGGATGGGTGACCTCCTGGGAAGGCCTCGTGTTGCACCCCTTTTACTTTTTTTTTATCGCTGCAGTTATTTACAGAACTTAAAATCGTGTATTATAATTTAATAACCTCTGAAAACCGTCATGTAGCGGAAAAGTTATCGATGTTTCGAGATTATGATAGTGTGACGGTATACCGGAAGCATTAAAACGACTATGCCGGTCAATAGAGAGCAGAAATTGACTAAATAAACAGATATTGCAATTTAAATGTACGGGTGCGATCATGACAGCACTAATGCATCGGATCTCATCAGAACTCCGCAGTTAAGCGTGCTTGGGCGAGAGTAGTACTAGGAAGGGTGACCTCATGGGAAGGCCTCGTGTTGCACTCCTTTTACTTTTTTTTTACCGCTGCAGTTATTTGCAGAAGTTAAAATCGTGTATTAAAATTTAATATTCTCTGAAAACCGTCATGTAGAGGAAAAGTTATCGATGTTTCGAGATTCTGATAGCGTGACGGTATACCGGAAGCATTACAACGACTGTGCCGGTCAATAGAGAGTAGAAATTGACTCAATAAAGAGATATTTGCTATTTAAATGTACAGGTGCGATCATACCAGCACTAATGCACCGGATCCCATCAGAACTCCGCAGTGAAGCGTGCTTGGGCGAGAGTAGTACTAGGATGGGTGACCTCCTGGGAAGGCCTCGTGTTGCACTCCTTTTACTTTTTTTTTATCGCTGCAGTTATTTGCAGAAGTTAAAATCTTGTATTAAAATTTAATATTCTCTGAAAACCGTCATGTAGAGGAAAATTTATCGATGTTTCGAGATTCTGATAGCGTGACGGTATACCGGAAGCATTACAACGACTGTGTCGGTCAATAGAGAGCAGAAATTGACTTAATAAAGAGATATTTGCTATTTAAATGTACGGGTGCGATCATACCAGCACTAATGCACCGGATCCCAACAGAACTCCGCAGATAAACGTGCTTGGGCGAGAGTAGTACTAGGATGGGTGACCTCCTGGGAAGGCCTCGTGTTGCACCCCTTTTACTTTTTTTTTTATCGCTGCAGTTATTTACAGAACTTAAAATCGTGTATTATAATTTAATAACCTCTGAAAACCGTCATGTAGCGGAAAAGTTATCGATGTTTCGAGATTATGATAGTGTGACGGTATACCGGAAGCATTAAAACGACTATGCCGGTCAATAGAGAGCAGAAATTGACTCAATAAACAGATATTGCAATTTAAATGTACGGGTGCGATCATGACAGCACTAATGCATCGGATCTCATCAGAACTCCGCAGTTAAGCGTGCTTGGGCGATGGTAGTACTAGGAAGGGTGACCTCATGGGAAGGCCTCGTGTTGCACTCCTTTTACTTTTTTTTTTACCGCTGCAGTTATTTGCAGAAGTTAAAATCGTGTATTAAAATTTAATATTCTCTGAAAACCGTCATGTAGAGGAAAAGTTATCGATGTTTCGAGATTCTGATAGCGTGACGGTATACCGGAAGCATTACAACGACTGTGCCGGTCAATAGAGAGCAGAAATTGACTCAATAAAGAGATATTTGCTATTTAAATGTACAGGTGCGATCATACCAGCACTAATGCACCGGATCCCATCAGAACTCCGCAGTGAAGCGTGCTTCGGCGAGAGTAGTACTAGGATGGGTGACCTCCTGGGAAGGCCTTGTGTTGCACCCCTTTTACTTCTTTTTTTTTTTTTTTATCGCTGCAGTTATTTACAGAAGTTAAAATCGTGTATTATAATTTAATAACCTCTGAAAACCGTCATGTAGAGGAAAAGTTATCGATGTTTCGAGATTCTGATAGTGTGACGGTATACCGGAAGCATTAAACAACCTGTGCCGGTCAATAGAGAGCAGAAATTGACTCAATAAACAGATATTAGCAATTTAAATGTACGGGTGCGATCATACCAGCACTAATGCACCGGATCCCATCAGAACTCCGCAGTTAAGCGTGCTTGGGCGAGAGTAGTGCTAGGAAGGGTGACCTCCTAGGAAGGCCTTGTGTTGCACCCGTTTTACTTTTTTTTTTTATCGCTGCAGTTATTTGCAGAAGTTAAAATCGTGTAATAAAATTTAATATTCTCTGAAAACCGTCATGTAGCGGAAACGTTATCGATGTATCGAGATTCTGATAGCGTGACGGTATACCGGAAGCATTACTACCTGTGCCGGTCAATAGAGAGCAGAAATTGACTCAATAAAGAGATATTTGCAATTTAAATGTACGGGTGCGACCATACCAGCACTAATGCACCGGATCTCATCAGAACTCCGCAGTTAAGCGTTCTTTGGCGAGTGTAGTACTAGGAAGGGTGACCTCCTGGGAAGGCCTCGTGTTGCACTCCTTTTACTTTTTTTTTATCGCTGCAGTTATTTGCAGAAGTTAATATCGTGTATTAAAATTTAATATTCTCTGAAAACCGTCATGTAGCGGAAAATTTAACGATGTTTCGAGATTCTGATAGCTTGACGGTATACCGGAAGCATTACAACGACTGTGCCGGTCAATAGAGAGCAGAAATTGACTCAATAAAGAGATATTTGTTATTTAAATGTACGGGTGCGATAATACCAGCATTAATGCACCGGATCCCATCAGAACTCCGCAGTGAAGCGTGCTTCGGCGAGAGTAGTACTAGGATGGGTGACCTCCTGGGAAGGCCTCGTGTTGCACCCCTCTTACTTTTTTTTTTATCGCTGCAGTTATTTACAGAAGTTAAAATCGTGTATTATAATTTAATAACCTCTGAAAACCATCATGTAGCGGAAAAGTTATCGATGTTTCGAGATTCTGATAGTGTGACGGTATACCGGAAGCATTAAAACAACTGTGCCGGTCAATAGAGAGCAGAAATTTACTCAATAAACAGATATTTGCAATTTAAATGTACGGGTGCGATCATACCAGCACTAATGCACCGGATCCCATCAGAACTCCGCAGTTAAGCGTGCTTGGGGGAGAGTAGTGCTAGGAAGGGTGACCTCCTGGGAAGGCCTTGTGTTGCACCCCATTTACTTTTTTTTTATCGCTGCAGTTATTTGCAGAAGTTAAAATCGTGTATTAAAATTTAATATTCTCTGAAAACCGTCATGTAGCGGAAACGTTATCGATGTTTCGAGATTCTGATAGTTTGACGGTATACCGGAAGCATTAAAACGACTGTGTCGGTCAATAGAGAGCAGAAATTGACACAATAAACAGATATTTGCTATTTAAATGTACGAGTGCGATCATACCAGCACTAATGCACCGGATCCCATCAGAACTCCGGAGTTAAACGTGCTTGGGCGAGAGTAGTACTAGGATGGGTGACCTCCTGGGAAGGCCTCGTGTTGCACCCCTTTTACTTTTTTTTGATCGCTGCAGTTATTTGCTGAAGTTAAAATCGTGTATTATCATTTAATATCCTCTGAAAACCTTCATGTAGCGGAAAAGTTATCGATGTTTCGAGATTCTAATAGCGTGACGGTATACCGGAAGCATTACAACGACTGTGTCAGTCTATAAGCAGCAGAAATTGACTCAATAAAGAGATATTTGTTATTTAATTGTACGGGTGCGATAATACCAGCATTAATGCACCGGATCCCATCAGAACTCCACAGTGAAGCGTGCTTCGGCGAGAGTAGTACTAGGATGGGTGACCTCCTAGGAAGGCCTCGTGTTGCACCCCTTTTACTTTTTTTTTATCGCTGCAGTTATTTGCAGAAGTTAAAATCGTGTGTTAAAATTTAATATTCTCTGAAAACCGTCATGTAGCGGAAACGTTATCGATGTTTCGAGATTCTGATAGCGTGACGGTATACCGGAAGCATTACAACGACTGTGCCGGTCAATAGAGAGCAGAAATTGACTTAATAAAAAGATATTTGCTATTTAAATGACGGGTGCAATCATACCAGCACTAATGCACCGGATCTCATCAGAACTCCGCAGTTAAGCATGCTTGGGCGAGAGTAGTACTAGGAAGGGTGACCTCCTGGGAAGGCCTCGTGTTGCACTCCTTTTACTTTTTTTTTTATCGCTTCAGTTATTTGCAGAAGTTAAAATCGTGTATTAAAATTTAATATTCTCTGAAAACCGTCATGTAGCGGAAACGTTATCGATGTATCGAGATTCTGATAGCGTGACGGTATACCGGAAGCATTACTACCTGTGCCGGTCAATAGAGAGCAGAAATTGACTCAATAAAGAGATATTTGCAATTTAAATGTACGGGTGCGACCATACCAGCACTAATGCACCGGATCTCATCAGAACTCCGCAGTTAAGCGTTCTTTGGCGAGTGTAGTACTAGGAAGGGTGACCTCCTGGGAAGGCCTCGTGTTGCACTCCTTTTACTTTTTTTTTATCGCTGCAGTTATTTGCAGAAGTTAATATCGTGTATTAAAATTTAATATTCTCTGAAAACCGTCATGTAGCGGAAAATTTAACGATGTTTCGAGATTCTGATAGCTTGACGGTATACCGGAAGCATTACAACGACTGTGCCGGTCAATAGAGAGCAGAAATTGACTCAATAAAGAGATATTTGTTATTTAAATGTACGGGTGCGATAATACCAGCATTAATGCACCGGATCCCATCAGAACTCCGCAGTGAAGCGTGCTTCGGCGAGAGTAGTACTAGGATGGGTGACCTCCTTGGAAGGCCTCGTGTTGCACCCCTCTTACTTTTTTTTTATCGCTGCAGTTATTTACAGAAGTTAAAATCGTGTATTATAATTTAATAACCTCTGAAAACCATCATGTAGCGGAAAAGTTATCGATGTTTCGAGATTCTGATAGTGTGACGGTACACCGGAAGCATTAAAACAACTGTGCCGGTCAATAGAGAGCAGAAATTTACTCAATAAACAGATATTTGCAATTTAAATGTACGGGTGCGATCATACCAGCACTAATGCACCGGATCCCATCAGAACTCCGGAGTTAAACGTGCTTGGGCGAGAGTAGTACTAGGATGGGTGACCTCCTGGGAAGGCCTCGTGTTGCACCCCTTTTACTTTTTTTGATCGCTGCAGTTATTTGCTGAAGTTAAAATCGTGTATTATCATTTAATATCCTCTGAAAACCGTCATGTAGCGGAAAAGTTATCGATGTTTCGAGATTCTAATAGCGTGACGGTATACCGGAAGCATTACAACGACTGTGTCAGTCTATAAGCAGCAGAAATTGACTCAATAAAGAGATATTTGTTATTTAAATGTACGGGTGCGATAATACCAGCATTAATGCACCGGATCCCATCAGAACTCCACAGTGAAGCGTGCTTCGGCGAGAGTAGTACTAGGATGGGTGACCTCCTGGGAAGGCCTCGTGTTGCACCCCTTTTACTTTTTTTTTTATCGCTGCAGTTATTTGCAGAAGTTAAAATCGTGTTAAAATTTAATATTCTCTGAAAACCGTCATGTAGCGGAAACGTTATCGATGTTTCGAGATTCTGATAGCGTGACGGTATACCGGAAGCATTACAACGACTGTGCCGGTCAATAGAGAGCAGAAATTGACTTAATAAAAAGATATTTGCTATTTAAATGTACGGGTGCAATCATACCAGCACTAATGCACCGGATCTCATCAGAACTCCGCAGTTAAGCATGCTTGGGCGAGAGTAGTACTAGGAAGGGTGACCTCCTGGGAAGGCCTCGTGTTGCACTCCTTTTACTTTTTTTTTTATCGCTGCAGTTATTTGCAGAAGTTAAAATCGTGTATTAAAATTTAATATTCTCTGAAAACCGTCATGTAGCGGAAAAGTTATCGATGTTTCAAGATTCTGATAGCGTGACGGTATACCGGAAGCATTACAACGACTGTGCCGGTCAATAGAGAGCAGAAATTGACTCAATAAAGAGATATTTGCTATTTAAATGTACGGGTGCGATCATACCAGCACTAATGCACCGGATCCCATCAGAACTCCGCAGTGAAGCGTGCTTCGGCGAGAGTAGTACTAGGATGGGTGACCTCCTGGGAAGGCCTCGTGTTGCTCCCCTTTTACTTTTTTTTTATCGCTGCAGTTATTTACAGAAGTTAAAATCGTGTATTATAATTTAATAACCTCTGAAAACCATCATGTAGCGGAAAAGTTATCGATGTTTCGAGATTCTGATAGTGTGACGGTATACCGGAAGCATTAAAACAACTGTGCCGGTCAATAGAGAGCAGAAATTGACTCAATATATAGATATTTGCAATTTAAATGTACGGGTGCGATCATACCAGCAGCAATGCACCGGATCCCATCAGAACTCCGCAGTTAATCGTGCTTGGGCGAGAGTAGTACTAGGAAGGGTGACCTCCTGGGAAGGCCTCGTGTTGCACTCCTTTTACTTTTTTTTTATTGCTGCAGTTATTTGCAGAAGATAAAATCGTGTATTAAAATTTAATATTCTCTGAAAACCGTCATGTAGCGGAAATATTATCGATGTTTCGAGATTCTGATAGCGTGACGGTATACCGGAAGCATTACTACCTGTGCCGGTCAATAGAGAGCAGAAATTGACTCAATAAAGAGATATTTGCAATTTAAATGTACGGGTGCGACCATACCAGCACTAATGCACCGGATCCCATCAGAACTCCGCAGTTAAGCGTACTTGGGCGAGCATAGTACTAGGAAGGGTGACCTCCTGGGAAGGCCTCGTGTTGCACTCCTTTTACATTTTTTTTATCGCTGCAGTTATTTGCAGAAGTTAAAATCATGTATTAAAATTTAATATTCTCTGAAAACCGTCATGTAGCGGAAAAGTTATCGATGTTTCGAGATTCTGATAGCGTGACGGTATACCGGAAGCATTACAACGACTGTGCCGGTCAATAGAGAGCAGAAATTGACTCAATAAAGAGATATTTGCTATTTAAATGTACGGGTGCGATCATACCAGCACTAATGCACCGGATCCCATCAGAACTCCGCAGTGAAGCGTGCTTCGGCAAGAGTAGTACTAGGATGGGTGACCTCCTGGGATGTCCTCGTGTTGCTCCCCTTTTACTTTTTTTTTTATCGCTGCAGTTATTTACAGAAGTTAAAATCGTGTATTATAATTTAATAACCTCTGAAAACCATCATGTAGCGGAAAAGTTATCGATGTTTCGAGATTCTGGTAGTGTGACGGTATACCGGAAGCATTAAAACAACTGTGCCGGTCAATAGAGAGCAGAAATTGACTCAATATATAGATATTTGCAATTTAAATGTACGGGTGCGATCATACCAGCAGCAATGCACCGGATCCCATCAGAACTCCGCAGTTAATCGTGCTTGGGCGAGAGTAGTACTAGGAAGGGTGACCTCCTGGGAAGGCCTCGCGTTGCACTCCTTTTACTTTTTTTTTATTGCTGCAGTTATTTGCAGAAGTTAAAATCGTGTATTAAAATTTAATATTCTCTGAAAACCGTCATGTAGCGGAAACGTTATCGATGTTTCGAGATTCTGATAGCGTGACGGTATACCGGAAGCATTACTACCTGTGCCGGTCAATAGAGAGCAGAAATTGACTCAATAAAGAGATATTTGCAATTTAAATGTACGGGTGCGACCATACCAGCACTAATGCACCGGATCCCATCAGAACTCCGCAGTTAAGCGTGCTTGGGCGAGTGTAGTACTAGGAAGGGTGACCTCCTGGGAAGGCCTCGTGTTGCACTCCTTTTACTTTTTTTTTATTGCTGCAGTTATTTGCAGAAGTTAAAATCGTGTATTAAAATTTAATATTCTCTGAAAACCGTCATGTAGCGGAAACGTTATCGATGTTTCGAGATTCTGATAGCGTGACGGTATACCGGAAGCATTACAACGACTGTGTCGGTCAATAGAGAGCAGAAATTGACTCAATAAAGAGATATTTGCTATTTAAATGTACGGGTGCGATCATACCAGCACTAATGCACCGGAGCCCATCAGAACTCCGCAGATAAACGTGCTTGGGCGAGAGTAGTACTAGGATGGGTGACCTCCTGGGAAGGCCTCGTGTTGCACCCCTTTTACTTTTTTTTTTATCGCTGCAGTTATTTACAGAACTTAAAATCGTGTATTATAATTTAATAACCTCTGAAAACCGTCATGTAGCGGAAAAGTTATCGATGTTTCGAGATTATGATAGTGTGACGGTATACCGGAAGCATTAAAACGACTATGCCGGTCAATAGAGAGCAGAAATTGACTCAATAAACAGATATTGCAATTTAAATGTACGGGTGCGATCATGACAGCACTAATGCACCGGATCTCATCAGAACTCCGCAGTTAAGCGTGCTTGGGCGAGAGTAGTACTAGGAAGGGTGACCTCATGGGAAGGCCTCGTGTTGCACTCCTTTTACTTTTTTTTTTATCGCTGCAGTTATTTGCAGAAGTTAAAATCGTGTATTAAAATTTAATATTCTCTGAAAACCGTCATGTAGCGGAAAAGTTATCGATGTTTCAAGATTCTGATAGCGTGACGGTATACCGGAAGCATTACAACGACTGTGCCGGTCAATAGAGAGCAGAAATTGACTCAATAAAGAGATATTTGCTATTTAAATGTACGGGTGCGATCATACCAGCACTAATGCACCGGATCCCATCAGAACTCCGCAGTGAAGCGTGCTTCGGCGAGAGTAGTACTAGGATGGGTGACCTCCTGGGAAGGCCTCGTGTTGCTCCCCTTTTACTTTTTTTTTACCGCTGCAGTTATTTACAGAAGTTAAAATCGTGTATTATAATTTAATAACCTCTGAAAACCATCATGTAGCGGAAAAGTTATCGATGTTTCGAGATTCTGATAGTGTGACGGTATACCGGAAGCATTAAAACAACTGTGCCGGTCAATAGAGAGCAGAAATTGACTCAATATATAGATATTTGCAATTTAAATGTACGGGTGCGATCATACCAGCAGCAATGCACCGGATCCCATCAGAACTCCGCAGTTAATCGTGCTTGGGCGAGAGTAGTACTAGGAAGGGTGACCTCCTGGGAAGGCCTCGTGTTGCACTCCTTTTACTTTTTTTTTATTGCTGCAGTTATTTGCAGAAGTTAAAATCGTGTATTATAATTTAATATTCTCTGAAAACCGTCATGTAGCGGAGAAGTTATCAATGTTTCGAGATTCTGATAGCGTGACGGTATACTCAGAAGCATTACAACGACTGTGCATGTCAATAAAGAGCAGAAATTGACTCAATAAAGAGATATTTGGTATTTAAATGTACGGATGCGATCATACCAGCACTAATGCACCGGATGCCATCAAAACTCCGCAGTTAATCGTGCTTGGGCGAGAGTAGTACTAGGAAGGGTGACCTCCTGGGAAGGCCTCGTGTTGCACTCCTTTTACTTTTTTTTTATTCCTGCAGTTATTTGCAGAAGTTAAAATCGTGTATTAAAATTTAATATTCTCTGAAAACCGTCATGTAGCGGAAACGTTATCGATGTTTCGAGATTCTGATAGCGTGACGGTATACCGGAAGCATTACAACGACTGTGTCGGTCAATAGAGAGCAGAAATTGACTCAATAAAGAGATATTTGCTATTTAAATGTACGGGTGCGATCATACCAGCACTAATGCACCGGAGCCCATCAGAACTCCGCAGATAAACGTGCTTGGGCGAGAGTAGTACTAGGATGGGTGACCTCCAAGGAAGGCCTCGTGTTGCACCCCTTTTACTTTTTTTTTTATCGCTGCAGTTATTTACAGAAGTTAAAATCGTGTATTATAATTTAATAACCTCTGAAAACCGTCATGTAGCGGAAAAGTTATCGATGTTTTGAGATTATGATAGTGTGACGGTATACCGGAAGCATTAAAACGACTATGCCGGTCAATAGAGAGCAGTAATTGACTCAATAAACAGATATTGCAATTTAAATGTACGGGTGCGATCATCACAGCACTAATGCACCGGATCTCATCAGAACTCCGCAGTTAAGCGTGCTTGGGCGAGAGTAGTACTAGGAAGGGTGACCTCATGGGAAGGCCTCGTGTTGCACTCCTTTTACTTTTTTTTTATCGCTGCAGTTATTTGCAGAAGTTAAAATCGTGTATTAAAATTTAATATTCTCTGAAAACCGTCATGTAGCGGAAACGTTATCGATGTTTCGAGATTCTGATAGCGTGACGGTATACCGGAAGCATTACTACCTGTGCCGGTCAATAGAGAGCAGAAATTGACTCAATAAAGAGATATTTGCAATTTAAATGTACGGGTGCGACCATACCAGCACTAATGCACCGGATCCCATCAGAACTCCGCAGTTAAGCGTGCTTGGGCGAGTGTAGTACTAGGAAGGGTGACCTCCTGGGAAGGCCTCGTGTTGCACTCCTTTTACATTTTTTTTATCGCTGCAGTTATTTGCAGAAGTTAAAATCATGTATTAAAATTTAATATTCTCTGAAAACCGTCATGTAGCGGAAAAGTTATCGATGTTTCGAGATTCTGATAGCGTGACGGTATACCGGAAGCATTACAACGACTGTGCCGGTCAATAGAGAGCAGAAATTGACTCAATAAAGAGATATTTGCTATTTAAATGTACGGGTGCGATCATACCAGCACTAATGCACCGGATCCCATCAGAACTCCGCAGTGAAGCGTGCTTCGGCAAGAGTAGTACTAGGATGGGTGACCTCCTGGGATGTCCTCGTGTTGCTCCCCTTTTACTTTTTTTTTTATCGCTGCAGTTATTTACAGAAGTTAAAATCGTGTATTATAATTTAATAACCTCTGAAAACCATCCTGTAGCGGAAAAGTTATCGATGTTTCGAGATTCTGGTAGTGTGACGGTATACCGGAAGCATTAAAACAACTGTGCCGGTCAATAGAGAGCAGAAATTGACTCAATATATAGATATTTGCAATTTAAATGTACGGGTGCGATCATACCAGCAGCAATGCACCGGATCCCATCAGAACTCCGCAGTTAATCGTGCTTGGGCGAGAGTAGTACTAGGAAGGGTGACCTCCTGGGAAGGCCTCGCGTTGCACTCCTTTTACTTTTTTTTTTATTGCTGCAGTTATTTGCAGAAGTTAAAATCGTGTATTAAAATTTAATATTCTCTGAAAACCGTCATGTAGCGGAAACGTTATCGATGTTTCGAGATTCTGATAGCGTGACGGTATACCGGAAGCATTACTACCTGTGCCGGTCAATAGAGAGCAGAAATTGACTCAATAAAGAGATATTTGCAATTTAAATGTACGGGTGCGACCATACCAGCACTAATGCACCGGATCCCATCAGAACTCCGCAGTTAAGCGTGCTTGGGCGAGTGTAGTACTAGGAAGGGTGACCTCCTGGGAAGGCCTCGTGTTGCACTCCTTTTACATTTTTTTTATCGCTGCAGTTATTTGCAGAAGTTAAAATCATGTATTAAAATTTAATATTCTCTGAAAATCGTCATGTAGCGGAAAAGTTATCGATGTTTCGAGATTCTGATAGCGTGACGGTATACCGGAAGCATTACAACGACTGTGCCGGTCAATAGAGAGCAGAAATTGACTCAATAAAGAGATATTTGCTATTTAAATGTACGGGTGCGATCATACCAGCACTAATGCACCGGATCCCATCAGAACTCCGCAATGAAGCGTGCTTCGGCAAGAGTAGTACTAGGATGGGTGACCTCCTGGGATGTCCTCGTGTTGCTCCCCTTTTACTTTTTTTTTTATCGCTGCAGTTATTTACAGAAGTTAAAATCGTGTATTATAATTTAATAACCTCTGAAAACCATCCTGTAGCGGAAAAGTTATCGATGTTTCGAGATTCTGGTAGTGTGACGGTATACCGGAAGCATTAAAACAACTGTGCCGGTCAATAGAGAGCAGAAATTGACTCAATATATAGATATTTGCAATTTAAATGTACGGGTGCGATCATACCAGCAGCAATGCACCGGATCCCATCAGAACTCCGCAGTTAATCGTGCTTGGGCGAGAGTAGTACTAGGAAGGGTGACCTCCTGGGAAGGCCTCGCGTTGCACTCCTTTTACTTTTTTTTTTTATTGCTGCAGTTATTTGCAGAAGTTAAAATCGTGTATTAAAATTTAATATTCTCTGAAAACCGTCATGTAGCGGAAACGTTATCGATGTTTCGAGATTCTGATAGCGTGACGGTATACCGGAAGCATTACTACCTGTGCCGGTCAATAGAGAGCAGAAATTGACTCAATAAAGAGATATTTGCAATTTAAATGTACGGGTGCGACCATACCAGCACTAATGCACCGGATCCCATCAGAACTCCGCAGTTAAGCGTGCTTGGGCGAGTGTAGTACTAGGAAGGGTGACCTCCTGGGAAGGCCTCGTGTTGCACTCCTTTTACTTTTTTTTTATTGCTGCAGTTATTTGCAGAAGTTAAAATAGTGTATTAAAATTTAATATTCTCTGAAAACCGTCATGTAGCGGAAACGTTATCGATGTTTCGAGATTCTGATAGCGTGACGGTATACCGGAAGCATTACAACGACTGTGTCGGTCAATAGAGAGCAGAAATTGACTCAATAAAGAGATATTTGCAATTTAAATGTACGGGTGCGACCATACCAGCACTAATGCACCGGATCCCATCAGAACTCCGCAGTTAAGCGTGCTTGGGCGAGTGTAGTACTAGGAAGGGTGACCTCCTGGGAAGGCCTCGTGTTGCACTCCTTTTACTTTTTTTTTATTGCTGCAGTTATTTGCAGAAGTTAAAATGGTGTATTAAAATTTAATATTCTCTGAAAACCGTCATGTAGCGGAAACGTTATCGATGTTTCGAGATTCTGATAGCGTGACGGTATACCGGAAGCATTACAACGACTGTGTCGGTCAATAGAGAGCAGAAATTGACTCAATAAAGAGATATTTGCTATTTAAATGTACGGGTGCGATCATACCAGCACTAATGCACCGGAGCCCATCAGAACTCCGCAGATAAACGTGCTTGGGCGAGAGTAGTACTAGGAAGGGTGACCTCCTGGGAAGGCCTCGTGTTGCACTCCTTTTACATTTTTTTTATCGCTGCAGTTATTTGCAGAAGTTAAAATCATGTATTAAAATTTAATATTCTCTGAAAACCGTCATGTAGCGGAAAAGTTATCGATGTTTCGAGATTCTGATAGCGTGACGGTATACCGGAAGCATTACAACGACTGTGCCGGTCAATAGAGAGCAGAAATTGACTCAATAAAGAGATATTTGCTATTTAAATGTACGGGTGCGATCATACCAGCACTAATGCACCGGATCCCATCAGAACTCCGCAGTGAAGCGTGCTTCGGCAAGAGTAGTACTAGGATGGGTGACCTCCTGGGATGTCCTCGTGTTGCTCCCCTTTTACTTTTTTTTTTATCGCTGCAGTTATTTACAGAAGTTAAAATCGTGTATTATAATTTAATAACCTCTGAAAACCATCCTGTAGCGGAAAAGTTATCGATGTTTCGAGATTCTGGTAGTGTGACGGTATACCGGAAGCATTAAAACAACTGTGCCGGTCAATAGAGAGCAGAAATTGACTCAATATATAGATATTTGCAAATTAAATGTACGGGTGCGATCATACCAGCAGCAATGCACCGGATCCCATCAGAACTCCGCAGTTAATCGTGCTTGGGCGAGAGTAGTACTAGGAAGGGTGACCTCCTGGGAAGGCCTCGCGTTGCACTCCTTTTACTTTTTTTTTTATTGCTGCAGTTATTTGCAGAAGTTAAAATCGTGTATTAAAATTTAATATTCTCTGAAAACCGTCATGTAGCGGAAACGTTATCGATGTTTCGAGATTCTGATAGCGTGACGGTATACCGGAAGCATTACTACCTGTGCCGGTCAATAGAGAGCAGAAATTGACTCAATAAAGAGATATTTGCAATTTAAATGTACGGGTGCGACCATACCAGCACTAATGCACCGGATCCCATCAGAACTCCGCAGTTAAGCGTGCTTGGGCGAGTGTAGTACTAGGAAGGGTGACCTCCTGGGAAGGCCTCGTGTTGCACTCCTTTTACTTTTTTTTTATTGCTGCAGTTATTTGCAGAAGTTAAAATCGTGTATTAAAATTTAATATTCTCTGAAAACCGTCATGTAGCGGAAACGTTATCGATGTTTCGAGATTCTGATAGCGTGACGGTATACCGGAAGCATTACTACCTGTGCCGGTCAATAGAGAGCAGAAATTGACTTAATAAAGAGATATTTGCAATTTAAATGTACGGGTGCGACCATACCAGCACTAATGCACCGGATCCCATCAGAACTCCGCAGTTAAGCGTGCTTGGGCGAGCCTAGTACTAGGAAGGGTGACCTCCTGGGAAGGTGTCGTGTTGCACTCCTTTTACTTTTTTTTTTATCGCTGCAGTTATTTGCAGAAGTTAAAATCATGTATTAAAATTTAATATTCTCTGAAAACCGTCATGTAGCGGAAAAGTTATCGATGTTTCGAGATTCTGATAGCGTGACGGTATACCGGAAGCATTACAACGACTGTGCCGGTCAATAGAGAGCAGAAATTGACTCAATAAAGAGATATTTGCTATTTAAATGTACGGGTGCGATCATACCAGCACTAATGCACCGGATCCCATCAGAACTCCGCAGTGAAGCGTGCTTCGGCAAGAGTAGTACTAGGATGGGTGACCTCCTGGGAAGGCCTCGTGTTGCTCCCCTTTTATTTTTTTTTTATCGCTGCAGTTATTTACAGAAGTTAAAATCGTGTATTATAATTTAATAACCTCTGAAAACCATCCTGTAGCGGAAAAGTTATCGATGTTTCGAGATTCTGGTAGTGTGACGGTATACCGGAAGCATTAAAACAACTGTGCCGGTCAATAGAGAGCAGAAATTGACTCAATATATAGATATTTGCAATTTAAATGTACGGGTGCGATCATACCAGCAGCAATGCACCGGATCCCATCAGAACTCCGCAGTTAATCGTGCTTGGGCGAGAGTAGTACTAGGAAGGGTGACCTCCTGGGAAGGCCTCGCGTTGCACTCCTTTTACTTTTTTTTTTATTGCTGCAGTTATTTGCAGAAGTTAAAATCGTGTATTAAAATTTAATATTCTCTGAAAACCGTCATGTAGCGGAAACGTTATCGATGTTTCGAGATTCTGATAGCGTGACGGTATACCGGAAGCATTACTACCTGTGCCGGTCAATAGAGAGCAGAAATTGACTCAATAAAGAGATATTTGCAATTTAAATGTACGGGTGCGACCATACCAGCACTAATGCACCGGATCCCATCAGAACTCCGCAGTTAAGCGTGCTTGGGCGAGTGTAGTACTAGGAAGGGTGACCTCCTGGGAAGGCCTCGTGTTGCACTCCTTTTACTTTTTTTTTATTGCTGCAGTTATTTGCAGAAGTTAAAATCGTGTATTAAAATTTAATATTCTCTGAAAACCGTCATGTAGCGGAAACGTTATCGATGTTTCGAGATTCTGATAGCGTGACGGTATACCGGAAGCATTACTACCTGTGCCGGTCAATAGAGAGCAGAAATTGACTTAATAAAGAGATATTTGCAATTTAAATGTACGGGTGCGACCATACCAGCACTAATGCACCGGATCCCATCAGAACTCCGCAGTTAAGCGTGCTTGGGCGAGCCTAGTACTAGGAAGGGTGACCTCCTGGGAAGGTGTCGTGTTGCACTCCTTTTACTTTTTTTTTTATCGCTGCAGTTATTTGCAGAAGTTAAAATCATGTATTAAAATTTAATATTCTCTGAAAACCGTCATGTAGCGGAAAAGTTATCGATGTTTCGAGATTCTGATAGCGTGACGGTATACCGGAAGCATTACAACGACTGTGCCGGTCAATAGAGAGCAGAAATTGACTCAATAAAGAGATATTTGCTATTTAAATGTACGGGTGCGATCATACCAGCACTAATGCACCGGATCCCATCAGAACTCCGCAGTGAAGCGTGCTTCGGCAAGAGTAGTACTAGGATGGGTGACCTCCTGGGAAGGCCTCGTGTTGCTCCCCTTTTACTTTTTTTTTGTCGCTGCAGTTATTTACAGAAGTTAAAATCGTGTATTATAATTTAATAACCTCTGAAAACCATCATGTAGCGGAAAAGTTATCAATGTTTCGAGATTCTGGTAGTGTGACGGTATACCGGAAGCATTAAAACAACTGTGCCGGTCAATAGAGAGCAGAAATTGACTCAATATATAGATATTTGCAATTTAAATGTACGGGTGCGATCATACCAGCAGCAATGCACCGGATCCCATCAGAACTCCGCAGTTAATCGTGCTTGGGCGAGAGTAGTACTAGGAAGGGTGTCCTCCTGGGAAGGCCTCGTGTTGCACTCCTTTTACTTTTTTTTTATCGATGCAGTTATTTGCAGAAGTTAAAATCGTGTATTAAAATTTAATATTCTCTGAAAACCGTCATGTAGCGGAAACGTTATCGATGTTTCGAGACTCTGATAGCGTGACGGTATACCGGAAGCATTACAACGACTGTGTCGGTCAATAGAGAGCAGAAATTGACTCAATAAAGAGATATTTGCTATTTAAATGTACGGGTGCGATCATACCAGCACTAATGCACCGGAGCCCCTCAGAACTCCGCAGATAAACGTGCTTGGGCGAGAGTAGTACTAGGATGGGTGACCTCCTGGGAAGGCCTCGTGTTGCACCCCTTTTACTTTTTTTTTTTATCGCTGCAGTTATTTACAGAACTTAAAATCGTGTATTATAATTTAATAACCTCTGAAAACCGTCATGTAGCGGAAAAGTTATCGATGTTTCGAGATTATGATAGTGTGACGGTATACCGGAAGCATTAAAACGACTATGCCGGTCAATAGAGAGCAGAAATTGACTCAATAAACAGATATTGCAATTTAAATGTACGGGTGCGATCATCACAGCACTAATGCACCGGATCTCATCAGAACTCCGCAGTTAAGCGTGCTTGGGCGAGAGTAGTACTAGGAAGGGTGACCTCATGGGAAGGCCTCGTGTTGCACTCCTTTTACTTTTTTTTTATCGCTGCAGTTATTTGCAGAAGTTAAAATCGTGTATTAAAATTTAATATTCTCTGAAAACCGTCATGTAGAGGAAACGTTATCGATGTTCGAGATTCTGATAGCGTGACAGTATACCGGAAGCATTAAAACAACTGTGCCGGTCAATAGAGAGCAGAAATTGACTCAATAAACAGATATTTGCAATTTAAATGTACGGGTGCGATCATACCAGCACTAATGCACCGGATCCCATCAGAACTCCGGAGTTAAACGTGCTTGGGCGAGAGTAGTACTAGGATGGGTGACCTCCTGGGAAGGCCTCGTGTTGCACCCCTTTTACTTTTTTTTGATCGCTGCAGTTATTTGCTGAAGTTAAAATCGTGTATTATCATTTGATATCCTCTGAAAACCGTCATGTAGCGGAAAAGTTATCGATGTTTCGAGATTCTAATAGCGTGACGGTATACCGGAAGCATTACAACGACTGTGTCGGTCTATAAGCAGCAGAAATTTACTCAATAAAGAGATATTTGTAATTTAAATGTACGGGTGCGATCGTACCAACAGTAATGCACCGGATCGCATCAGAACTCCGCAGGTAAGCGTGCTTGGGCGAGAGTAGTGCTAGGCAGGGTGACCTCCTGGGAAGGCCTCGTGTTGCACCCCTTTTACTTCTTTTTTTATCGCTGCAATTATTTGCAGAAGTTAAAATCGTGTGTTAAAATTTAATAATCTCTGAAAACCGTCATGTAGCGGAAACGTTATCGATGTTTCGAGATTCTGATAGCGTGACGGTATACCGGAAGCATTACAACGATTGTGCCGGTCAATAGAGAGCAGAAATTGACTTAATAAAAAGATATTTGCTATTTAAATGTACGGGTGCAATCATACCAGCACTAATGCACCGGATCTCATCAGAACTCCGCAGTTAAGTATGCTTGGGCGAGAGTAGTACTAGGAAGGGTGACCTCCTGGGAAGGCCTCGTCTTGCACTCCTTTTACTTTTTTTTTATCGCTGCAGTTATTTGCAGAAGTTAAAATCGTGTATTAAAATTTAATATTCTCTGAAAACCGTCATGTAGCGGAAAAGTTATCGATGTTTCAAGATTCTGATAGCGTGACGGTATACCGGAAGCATTACATCGACTGTGCCGGTCAATAGAGAGCAGAAATTGACTCAATAAAGAGATAATTGCTATTTAAATGTACGGGTGCGATCATACCAGCACTAATGCACCGGATCCCATCAGAACTCCGCAGTGAAGCGTGCTTCGGCGAGAGTAGTACTAGGATGGGTGACCTCCTGGGAAGGCCTCGTGTTGCTCCCCTTTTACTTTTTTTTTTATCGCTGCAGTTATTTACAGAAGTTAAAATCGTGTATTATAATTTAATAACCTCTGAAAACCATCATGTAGCGGAAAAGTTATCGATGTTTCGAGATTCTGATAGTGTGACGGTATACCGGAAGCATTAAAACAACTGTGCCGGTCAATAGAGAGCAGAAATTGACTCAATAAAGAGATATTTGCTATTTAAATGTACGGGTGCGATCATACCAGCACTAATGCACCGGATCCCATCATAACTCCGCAGTGAAGCGTGCTTCGGCGAGAGTAGTACTAGGATGGGTGACCTCCTGGGAAGGCCTCGTGTTGCTCCCCTTTTACTTTTTTTTTATCGCTGCAGTTATTTACAGAAGTTAAAATCGTGTATTATAATTTAATAACCTCTGAAAACCATCATGTAGCGGAAAAGTTATCGATGTTTCGAGATTCTGATAGTGTGACGGTATACCGGAAGCATTAAAACAACTGTGCCGGTCAATAGAGAGCAGAAATTGACTCAATATATAGATATTTGCAATTTAAATGTACGGGTGCGATCATACCAGCAGCAATGCACCGGATCCCATCAGAACTCCGCAGTTAATCGTGCTTGGGCGAGAGTAGTACTAGGAAGGGTGACCTCCTGGGAAGGCCTCGTGTTGCACTCCTTTTACTTTTTTTTTATTGCTGCAGTTATTTGCAGAAGTTAAAATCGTGTATTAAAATTTAATATTCTCTGAAAACCGTCATGTAGCGGAAATATTATCGATGTTTCGAGATTCTGATAGCGTGACGGTATACCGGAAGCATTACTACCTGTGCCGGTCAATAGAGAGCAGAAATTGACTTAATAAAGAGATATTTGCAATTTAAATGTACGGGTGCGACCATACCAGCACTAATGCACCGGATCCCATCAGAACTCCGCAGTTAAGCGTGCTTGGGCGAGCCTAGTACTAGGAAGGGTGACCTCCTGGGAAGGCGTCGTGTTGCACTCCTTTTACTTTTTTTTTTATCGCTGCAGTTATTTGCAGAAGTTAAAATCATGTATTAAAATTTAATATTCTCTGAAAACCGTCATGTAGCGGAAAAGTTATCGATGTTTCGAGATTCTGATAGCGTGACGGTATACCGGAAGCATTACAACGACTGTGCCGGTCAATAGAGAGCAGAAATTGACTCAATAAAGAGATATTTGCTATTTAAATGTACGGGTGCGATCATACCAGCACTAATGCACCGGATCCCATCAGAACTCCGCAGTGAAGCGTGCTTCGGCAAGAGTAGTACTAGGATGGGTGACCTCCTGGGAAGGCCTCGTGTTGCTCCCCTTTTACTTTTTTTTTATCGCTGCAGTTATTTACAGAAGTTAAAATCGTGTATTATAATTTAATAACCTCTGAAAACCATCATGTAGCGGAAAAGTTATCAATGTTTCGAGATTCTGGTAGTGTGACGGTATACCGGAAGCATTAAAACAACTGTGCCGGTCAATAGAGAGCAGAAATTGACTCAATATATAGATATTTGCAATTTAAATGTACGGGTGCGATCATACCAGCAGCAATGCACCGGATCCCATCAGAACTCCGCAGTTAATCGTGCTTGGGCGAGAGTAGTACTAGGAAGGGTGTCCTCCTGGGAAGGCCTCGTGTTGCACTCCTTTTACTTTTTTTTTATCGATGCAGTTATTTGCAGAAGTTAAAATCGTGTATTAAAATTTAATATTCTCTGAAAACCGTCATGTAGCGGAAACGTTATCGATGTTTCGAGACTCTGATAGCGTGACGGTATACCGGAAGCATTACAACGACTGTGTCGGTCAATAGAGAGCAGAAATTGACTCAATAAAGAGATATTTGCTATTTAAATGTACGGGTGCGATCATACCAGCACTAATGCACCGGAGCCCCTCAGAACTCCGCAGATAAACGTGCTTGGGCGAGAGTAGTACTAGGATGGGTGACCTCCTGGGAAGGCCTCGTGTTGCACCCCTTTTACTTTTTTTTTTTTATCGCTGCAGTTATTTACAGAACTTAAAATCGTGTATCATAATTTAATAACCTCTGAAAACCGTCATGTAGCGGAAAAGTTATCGATGTTTCGAGATTATGATAGTGTGACGGTATACCGGAAGCATTAAAACGACTATGCCGGTCAATAGAGAGCAGAAATTGACTCAATAAACAGATATTGCAATTTAAATGTACGGGTGCGATCATGACAGCACTAATGCACCGGATCTCATCAGAACTCCGCAGTTAAGCGTGCTTGGGCGAGAGTAGTACTAGGAAGGGTGACCTCATGGGAAGGCCTCGTGTTGCACTCCTTTTACTTTTTTTTTATCGCTGCAGTTATTTGCAGAAGTTAAAATCGTGTATTAAAATTTAATATTCTCTGAAAACCGTCATGTAGAGGAAAAGTTATCGATGTTTCGAGATTCTGATAGCGTGACAGTATACCGGAAGCATTACAACGACTGTGCCGGTCAATAGAGAGTAGAAATTGACTCAATAAAGAGATATTTGCTATTTAAATGTACGGGTGCGATCATACCAGCACTAATGCACCAGATCCCATCAGAACTCCGCAGTTAATCGTGCTTGGGCGAGAGTAGTACTAGGAAGGGTGACCTCCTGGGAAGGCCTCGTGTTGCACTCCTTTTACTTTTTTTTATTGCTGCAGTTATTTGCAGAAGTTAAAATCGTGTATTAAAATTTAATATTCTCTGAAAACCGTCATGTAGCGGAAATATTATCGATGTTTCGAGATTCTGATAGCGTGACGGTATACCGGAAGCATTACTACCTGTGCCGGTCAATAGAGAGCAGAAATTGACTTAATAAAGAGATATTTGCAATTTAAATGTACGGGTGCGACCATACCAGCACTAATGCACCGGATCCCATCAGAACTCCGCAGTTAAGCGTGCTTGGGCGAGCCTAGTACTAGGAAGGGTGACCTCCTGGGAAGGCGTCGTGTTGCACTCCTTTTACTTTTTTTTTATCGCTGCAGTTATTTGCAGAAGTTAAAATCATGTATTAAAATTTAATATTCTCTGAAAACCGTCATGTAGCGGAAAAGTTATCGATGTTTCGAGATTCTGATAGCGTGACGGTATACCGGAAGCATTACAACGACTGTGCCGGTCAATAGAGAGCAGAAATTGACTCAATAAAGAGATATTTGCTATTTAAATGTACGGGTGCGATCATACCAGCACTAATGCACCGGATCCCATCAGAACTCCGCAGTGAAGCGTGCTTCGGCAAGAGTAGTACTAGGATGGGTGACCTCCTGGGAAGGCCTCGTGTTGCTCCCCTTTTACTTTTTTTTTATCGCTGCAGTTATTTACAGAAGTTAAAATCGTGTATTATAATTTAATAACCTCTGAAAACCATCATGTAGCGGAAAAGTTATCAATGTTTCGAGATTCTGGTAGTGTGACGGTATACCGGAAGCATTAAAACAACTGTGCCGGTCAATAGAGAGCAGAAATTGACTCAATATATAGATATTTGCAATTTAAATGTACGGGTGCGATCATACCAGCAGCAATGCACCGGATCCCATCAGAACTCCGCAGTTAATCGTGCTTGGGCGAGAGTAGTACTAGGAAGGGTGTCCTCCTGGGAAGGCCTCGTGTTGCACTCCTTTTACTTTTTTTTATCGATGCAGTTATTTGCAGAAGTTAAAATCGTGTATTAAAATTTAATATTCTCTGAAAACCGTCATGTAGCGGAAACGTTATCGATGTTTCGAGACTCTGATAGCGTGACGGTATACCGGAAGCATTACAACGACTGTGTCGGTCAATAGAGAGCAGAAATTGACTCAATAAAGAGATATTTGCTATTTAAATGTACGGGTGCGATCATACCAGCACTAATGCACCGGAGCCCCTCAGAACTCCGCAGATAAACGTGCTTGGGCGAGAGTAGTACTAGGATGGGTGACCTCCTGGGAAGGCCTCGTGTTGCACCCCTTTTACTTTTTTTTTTTATCGCTGCAGTTATTTACAGAACTTAAAATCGTGTATTATAATTTAATAACCTCTGAAAACCGTCATGTAGCGGAAAAGTTATCGATGTTTCGAGATTATGATAGTGTGACGGTATACCGGAAGCATTAAAACGACTATGCCGGTCAATAGAGAGCAGAAATTGACTCAATAAACAGATATTGCAATTTAAATGTACGGGTGCGATCATGACAGCACTAATGCACCGGATCTCATCAGAACTCCGCAGTTAAGCGTGCTTGGGCGAGAGTAGTACTAGGAAGGGTGACCTCATGGGAAGGCCTCGTGTTGCACTCCTTTTTCTTTTTTTTTATCGCTGCAGTTATTTGCAGAAGTTAAAATCGTGTATTAAAATTTAATACTCTCTGAAAACCGTCATGTAGCGGAAAAGTTATCGATGTTTCGAGATTCTGATAGCGTGACGGTATACCGGAAGCATTACAACGACTGTGCCTGTCAATAGAGAGCAGAAATTGACTCAATAAAGAGATATTTGCTATTTAAATGTACGGGTGCGATCATAACAGCACTAATGCACCAGATCTCATCAGAACTCCGCAGTGAAGCGTGCTTCGGCGAGAGTAGTACTAGGATGGGTGACCTCCTGGGAAGGCCTCGTGTTGCACCCCTTTTACTTCTTTTTTTTTTATCGCTGCAGTTATTTACAGAAGTTAAAATCGTGTATTATAATTTAATAACCTTTGAAAACCGTCATGTATCGGAAAAATTATCAATGTTTCGAGATTCTGATAGTGTGACGGTATACCGGAAGCATTAAAACGACTGTGCCGGTCAATATAAAGCAGAAATTGATTCAATAAACAGATATTTGCAATTTAAATGTACGGGTGCGATCATACCAGCACTAATGCACCGGATTTCATCAGAACTCCGCAGTTAAGCGTGCTTGGGCGAGAGTAGTACTAGGAAGGGTGACCTCTTGGGAAGGCCTCGTGTTGCACTCCTTTTACTTTTTTTTTATCGCTGCAGTTATTTGCAGAAGTTAAAATCGTGTATTAAAATTTAATACTCTCTGAAAACCGTCATGTAGCGGAAAAGTTATCGATGTTTCGAGATTCTGATAGCGTGACGGTATACCGGAAGCATTACAACGACTGTGCCTGTCAATAGAGAGCAGAAATTGACTCAATAAAGAGATATTTGCTATTTAAATGTACGAGTGCGATCATAACAGCACTAATGCACCAGATCTCATCAGAACTCCGCAGTGAAGCGTGCTTCGGCGAGAGTAGTACTAGGATGGGTGACCTCCTGGGAAGGCCTCGTGTTGCACCCCTTTTACTTTTTTTTTTTTTTTTTTTTATCGCTGCAGTTATTTACAGAAGTTAAAATTGTGTATTATTATTTAATAACCTCTGAAAACCGTCATGTAGCGGAAAAGTTATCGATGTTTCGATATTCTGATAGTGTGACGGAATACCGGAAGCATTAAAACAACTGTGCCGGTCAATAGAGAGCAGAAATTGACTCAATAAACAGATATTTGCAATTTAAATGTACGGGTGCGATCATACCAGCACCAATACACCGGATCCCATCAGAACTCCGCAGTTAAGCGTGCTTGGGCGAGAGTAGTGCTAGGAAGGATGACCTCCTGGGAAGGCCTCGTGTTGCACCCCTTTTACTTTTTTTTTATCGCTGCAGTTATTTGCAGAAGTTAAAATCGTGTATTATAATTTATTATCCTCTGAAAACCGTCATGTAGTGGAAAAGTTATCGATGTTTCGAGATTCTAATAGCGTGACGGTATACCGGAAGCATTACAACGTCTGTGTCGGTCTATAAACAGCATAAATTGACTCAATAAAGAGATATTTGCAATTTAAATGTATGGGTGCGATCATACCAGCACTAATGCACCGGATCCCATCAGAACTCCGCAGTTAAGCGTGCTTGGGCGAGAGTAGTGCTAGGAAGGATGACCTCCTGGGAAGGCCTCGTGTTGCACCCCTTTTACTTTTTTTTTATCGCTGCAGTTATTTGCAGAAGTTAAAATCGTGTATTATAATTTATTATCCTCTGAAAACCGTCATGTAGCGGAAAAGTTATCGATGTTTCGAGATTCTGATAGTGTGACGGTATACCGGAAGCATTAAAACGACTGTGCCGGTCAATAGAAAGCAAAAATTGACTCAATAAACAGATATTTGCAATTTAAATGTACGGGTGCGATCATACCAGCACTAATGCACCGGATTTCATCAGAACTCCGCAGTTAAGCGTGCTTGGGCGAGAGTAGTACTAGGAAGGGTGACCTCTTGGGAAGGCCTCGTGTTGCACTCCTTTTTCTTTTTTTTTATCGCTGCAGTTATTTGCAGAAGTTAAAATCGTGTATTAAAATTTAATACTCTCTGAAAACCGTCATGTAGCGGAAAAGTTATCGATGTTTCGAGATTCTGATAGCGTGACGGTATACCGGAAGCATTACAACGACTGTGCCTGTCAATAGAGAGCAGAAATTGACTCAATAAAGAGATATTTGCTATTTAAATGTACGCGTGCGATCATAACAGCACTAATGCACCAGATCTCATCAGAACTCCGCAGTGAAGCGTGCTTCGGCGAGAGTAGTACTAGGATGGGTGACCTCCTGGGAAGGCCTCGTGTTGCACCCCTTTTACTTCTTTTTTTTTTTTATCGCTGCAGTTATTTACAGAAGTTAAAATCGTGTATTATAATTTAATAACCTCTGAAAACCGTCATGTAGCGGAAAAGTTATCGATGTTTCGAGATTCTGATAGTGTGGCGGTATACCGGAAGCATTAAAACGACTGTGCCGGTCAATTGAAAGCAGAAATTGACTCAATAAACAGATATTTGCAATTTAAATGTACGGGTGCGATCATACTAGCACTAATGCACCGGATTTCATCAGAACTCCGCAGTTAAGCGTGCTTGGGCGAGAGTAGTACTAGGAAGGGTGACCTCTTGGGAAGGCCTCGTGTTGCACTCCTTTTACTTTTTTTTTATCGCTGCAGTTATTTGCAGAAGTTAAAATCGTGTATTAAAATTTAATACTCTCTGAAAACCGTCATGTAGCGGAAAAGTTATCGATGTTTCGAGATTCTGATAGCGTGACGGTATACCGGAAGCATTACAACGACTGTGCCTGTCAATAGAGAGCAGAAATTGACTCAATAAAGAGATATTTGCTATTTAAATGTACGGGTGCGATCATAACAGCACTAATGCACCAGATCTCATCAGAACTCCGCAGTGAAGCGTGCTTCGGCGAGAGTAGTACTAGGATGGGTGACCTCCTGGGAAGGCCTCGTGTTGCACCCCTTTTACTTTTTTTTTTTTATCGCTGCAGTTATTTGCAGAAGTTAAAATCGTGTATTATAATTTATTATCCTCTGAAAACCGTCATGTAGCGGAAAAGTTATCGATGTTTCGAGATTCTGATAGTGTGACGGTATACCGGAAGCATTAAAACGACTGTGTCGGTCAATAGAAAGCAAAAATTGACTCAATAAACAGATATTTGCAATTTAAATGTACGGGTGCGATCATACCAGCACTAATGCTCCGGATTTCATCAGAACTCCGCAGTTAAGCGTGCTTGGGCGAGAGTAGTACTAGGAAGGGTGACCTCTTGGGAAGGCCTCGTGTTGCACTCCTTTTACTTTTTTTTTATCGCTGCAGTTATTTGCAGAAGTTAAAATCGTGTATTAAAATTTAATACTCTCTGAAAACCGTCATGTAGCGGAAAAGTTATCGATGTTTCGAGATTCTGATAGCGTGACGGTATACCGGAAGCATTACAACGACTGTGCCTGTCAATAGAGAGCAGAAATTGACTCAATAAAGAGATATTTGCTATTTAAATGTACGGGTGCGATCATAACAGCACTAATGCACCAGATCTCATCAGAACTCCGCAGTGAAGCGTGCTTCGGCGAGAGTAGTACTAGGATGGGTGACCTCCTGGGAAGGCCTCGTGTTGCACCCCTTTTACTTTTTTTTTTTTTTATCGCTGCAGTTATTTGCAGAAGTTAAAATCGTGTATTATAATTTATTATCCTCTGAAAACCGTCATGTAGCGGAAAAGTTATCGATGTTTCGAGATTCTGATAGTGTGACGGTATACCGGAAGCATTAAAACGACTGTGCCGGTCAATAGAAAGCAAAAATTGACTCAATAAACAGATATTTGCAATTTAAATGTACGGGTGCGATCATACCAGCACTAATGCTACGGATTTCATCAGAACTCCGCAGTTAAGCGTGCTTGGGCGAGAGTAGTACTAGGAAGGGTGACCTCTTGGGAAGGCCTCGTGTTGCACTCCTTTTACTTTTTTTTTATCGCTGCAGTTATTTGCAGAAGTTAAAATCGTGTATTAAAATTTAATACTCTCTGAAAACCGTCATGTAGCGGAAAAGTTATCGATGTTTCGAGATTCTGATAGCGTGACGGTATACCGGAAGCATTACAACGACTGTGCCTGTCAATAGAGAGCAGAAATTGACTCAATAAAGAGATATTTGCTATTTAAATGTACGGGTGCGATCATAACAGCACTAATGCACCAGATCTCATCAGAACTCCGCAGTGAAGCGTGCTTCGGCGAGAGTAGTACTAGGATGGGTGACCTCCTGGGAAGGCCTCGTGTTGCACCCCTTTTACTTTTTTTTTTTTTTTATCGCTGCAGTTATTTGCAGAAGTTAAAATCGTGTATTATAATTTATTATCCTCTGAAAACCGTCATGTAGCGGAAAAGTTATCGATGTTTCGAGATTCTGATAGTGTGACGGTATACCGGAAGCATTAAAACGACTGTGCCGGTCAATAGAAAGCAAAAATTGACTCAATAAACAGATATTTGCAATTTAAATGTACGGGTGCGATCATACCAGCACTAATGCTCCGGATTTCATCAGAACTCCGCAGTTAAGCGTGCTTGGGCGAGAGTAGTACTAGGAAGGGTGACCTCTTGGGAAGGCCTCGTGTTGCACTCCTTTTACTTTTTTTTTATCGCTGCAGTTATTTGCAGAAGTTAAAATCGTGTATTAAAATTTAATACTCTCTGAAAACCGTCATGTAGCGGAAAAGTTATCGATGTTTCGAGATTCTGATAGCGTGACGGTATACCGGAAGCATTACAACGACTGTGCCTGTCAATAGAGAGCAGAAATTGACTCAATAAAGAGATATTTGCTATTTAAATGTACGGGTGCGATCATAACAGCACTAATGCACCAGATCTCATCAGAACTCCGCAGTGAAGCGTGCTTCGGCGAGAGTAGTACTAGGATGGGTGACCTCCTGGGAAGGCCTCGTGTTGCACCCCTTTTACTTCTTTTTTTTTATCGCTGCAGTTATTTACAGAAGTTAAAATCGTGTATTATAATTTAATAACCTTTGAAAACCGTCATGTAGCGGAAAAGTTATCGATGTTTCGAGATTCTGATAGTGTGACGGTATACCGGAAGCATTAAAACGACTGTGCCGGTCAATAGAAAGCAAAAATTGACTCAATAAACAGATATTTGCAATTTAAATGTACGGGTGCGATCATACCAGCACTAATGCACCGGATTTCATCAGAACTCCGCAGTTAAGCGTGCTTGGGCGAGAGTAGTACTAGGAAGGGTGACCTCTTGGGAAGGCCTCGTGTTGCACTCCTTTTTCTTTTTTTTTATCGCTGCAGTTATTTGCAGAAGTTAAAATCGTGTATTAAAATTTAATACTCTCTGAAAACCGTCATGTAGCGGAAAAGTTATCGATGTTTCGAGATTCTGATAGCGTGACGGTATACCGGAAGCATTACAACGACTGTGCCTGTCAATAGAGAGCAGAAATTGACTCAATAAAGAGATATTTGCTATTTAAATGTACGCGTGCGATCATAACAGCACTAATGCACCAGATCTCATCAGAACTCCGCAGTGAAGCGTGCTTCGGCGAGAGTAGTACTAGGATGGGTGACCTCCTGGGAAGGCCTCGTGTTGCACCCCTTTTACTTCTTTTTTTTTTATCGCTGCAGTTATTTACAGAAGTTAAAATCGTGTATTATAATTTAATAACCTCTGAAAACCGTCATGTAGCGGAAAAGTTATCGATGTTTCGAGATTCTGATAGTGTGACGGTATACCGGAAGCATTAAAACGACTGTGCCGGTCAATAGAAAGCAGAAATTGACTCAATAAACAGATATTTGCAATTTAAATGTACGGGTGCGATCATACTAGCACTAATGCACCGGATTTCATCAGAACTCCGCAGTTAAGCGTGCTTGGGCGAGAGTAGTACTAGGAAGGGTGACCTCTTGGGAAGGCCTCGTGTTGCACTCCTTTTACTTTTTTTTTATCGCTGCAGTTATTTGCAGAAGTTAAAATCGTGTATTAAAATTTAATACTCTCTGAAAACCGTCATGTAGCGGAAAAGTTATCGATGTTTCGAGATTCTGATAGCGTGACGGTATACCGGAAGCATTACAACGACTGTGCCTGTCAATAGAGAGCAGAAATTGACTCAATAAAGAGATATTTGCTATTTAAATGTACGGGTGCGATCATAACAGCACTAATGCACCAGATCTCATCAGAACTCCGCAGTGAAGCGTGCTTCGGCGAGAGTAGTACTAGGATGGGTGACCTCCTGGGAAGCCTCGTGTTGCACCCCTTTTACTTTTTTTTTTATTTATCGCTGCAGTTATTTGCAGAAGTTAAAATCGTGTATTATAATTTATTATCCTCTGAAAACCGTCATGTAGCGGAAAAGTTATCGATGTTTCGAGATTCTGATAGTGTGACGGTATACCGGAAGCATTAAAACGACTGTGCCGGTCAATAGAAAGCAAAAATTGACTCAATAAACAGATATTTGCAATTTAAATGTACGGGTGCGATCATACCAGCACTAATGCTCCGGATTTCATCAGAACTCCGCAGTTAAGCGTGCTTGGGCGAGAGTAGTACTAGGAAGGGTGACCTCTTGGGAAGGCCTCGTGTTTCACTCCTTTTACTTTTTTTTTTATCGCTGCAGTTATTTGCAGAAGTTAAAATCGTGTATTAAAATTTAATACTCTCTGAAAACCGTCATGTAGCGGAAAAGTTATCGATGTTTCGAGATTCTGATAGCGTGACGGTATACCGGAAGCATTACAACGACTGTGCCTGTCAATAGAGAGCAGAAATTGACTCAATAAAGAGAAATTTGCTATTTAAATGTACGGGTGCGATCATAACAGCACTAATGCACCAGATCTCATCAGAACTCCGCAGTGAAGCGTGCTTCGGCGAGAGTAGTACTAGGATGGGTGACCTCCTGGGAAGGCCTCGTGTTGCACCCCTTTTACTTCTTTTTTTTTTTTATCGCTGCAGTTATTTACAGAAGTTAAAATCGTGTATTATAATTTAATAACCTTTGAAAACCGTCATGTAGCGGAAAAGTTATCGATGTTTCGAGATTCTGATAGTGTGACGGTATACCGGAAGCATTAAAACGACTGTGCCGGTCAATAGAAAGCAAAAATTGACTCAATAAACAGATATTTGCAATTTAAATGTACGGGTGCGATCATACCAGCACTAATGCACCGGATTTCATCAGAACTCCGCAGTTAAGCGTGCTTGGGCGAGAGTAGTACTAGGAAGGGTGACCTCTTGGGAAGGCCTCGTGTTGCACTCCTTTTTCTTTTTTTTTATCGCTGCAGTTATTTGCAGAAGTTAAAATCGTGTATTAAAATTTAATACTCTCTGAAAACCGTCATGTAGCGGAAAAGTTATCGATGTTTCGAGATTCTGATAGCGTGACGGTATACCGGAAGCATTACAACGACTGTGCCTGTCAATAGAGAGCAGAAATTGACTCAATAAAGAGATATTTGCTATTTAAATGTACGCGTGCGATCATAACAGCACTAATGCACCAGATCTCATCAGAACTCCGCAGTGAAGCGTGCTTCGGCGAGAGTAGTACTAGGATGGGTGACCTCCTGGGAAGGCCTCGTGTTGCACCCCTTTTACTTCTTTTTTTTTTTATCGCTGCAGTTATTTACAGAAGTTAAAATCGTGTATTATAATTTAATAACCTCTGAAAACCGTCATGTAGCGGAAAAGTTATCGATGTTTCGAGATTCTGATAGTGTGACGGTATACCGGAAGCATTAAAACGACTGTGCCGGTCAATAGAAAGCAGAAATTGACTCAATAAACAGATATTTGCAATTTAAATGTACGGGTGCGATCATACTAGCACTAATGCACCGGATTTCATCAGAACTCCGCAGTTAAGCGTGCTTGGGCGAGAGTAGTACTAGGAAGGGTGACCTCTTGGGAAGGCCTCGTGTTGCACTCCTTTTTCTTTTTTTTTATCGCTGCAGTTATTTGCAGAAGTTAAAATCGTGTATTAAAATTTAATACTCTCTGAAAACCGTCATGTAGCGGAAAAGTTATCGATGTTTCGAGATTCTGATAGCGTGACGGTATACCGGAAGCATTACAACGACTGTGCCTGTCAATAGAGAGCAGAAATTGACTCAATAAAGAGATATTTGCTATTTAAATGTACGCGTGCGATCATAACAGCACTAATGCACCAGATCTCATCAGAACTCCGCAGTGAAGCGTGCTTCGGCGAGAGTAGTACTAGGATGGGTGACCTCCTGGGAAGGCCTCGTGTTGCACCCCTTTTACTTCTTTTTTTTTTTATCGCTGCAGTTATTTACAGAAGTTAAAATCGTGTATTATAATTTAATAACCTCTGAAAACCGTCATGTAGCGGAAAAGTTATCGATGTTTCGAGATTCTGATAGTGTGACGGTATACCGGAAGCATTAAAACGACTGTGCCGGTCAATAGAAAGCAGAAATTGACTCAATAAACAGATATTTGCAATTTAAATGTACGGGTGCGATCATACTAGCACTAATGCACCGGATTTCATCAGAACTCCGCAGTTAAGCGTGCTTGGGCGAGAGTAGTACTAGGAAGGGTGACCTCTTGGGAAGGCCTCGTGTTGCACTCCTTTTACTTTTTTTTTATCGCTGCAGTTATTTGCAGAAGTTAAAATCGTGTATTAAAATTTAATACTCTCTGAAAACCGTCATGTAGCGGAAAAGTTATCGATGTTTCGAGATTCTGATAGCGTGACGGTATACCGGAAGCATTACAACGACTGTGCCTGTCAATAGAGAGCAGAAATTGACTCAATAAAGAGATATTTGCTATTTAAATGTACGGGTGCGATCATAACAGCACTAATGCACCAGATCTCATCAGAACTCCGCAGTGAAGCGTGCTTCGGCGAGAGTAGTACTAGGATGGGTGACCTCCTGGGAAGGCCTCGTGTTGCACCCCTTTTACTTTTTTTTTTTTATCGCTGCAGTTATTTGCAGAAGTTAAAATCGTGTATTATAATTTATTATCCTCTGAAAACCGTCATGTAGCGGAAAAGTTATCGATGTTTCGAGATTCTGATAGTGTGACGGTATACCGGAAGCATTAAAACGACTGTGCCGGTCAATAGAAAGCAAAAATTGACTCAATAAACAGATATTTGCAATTTAAATGTACGGGTGCGATCATACCAGCACTAATGCTCCGGATTTCATCAGAACTCCGCAGTTAAGCGTGCTTGGGCGAGAGTAGTACTAGGAAGGGTGACCTCTTGGGAAGGCCTCGTGTTGCACTCCTTTTACTTTTTTTTTATCGCTGCAGTTATTTGCAGAAGTTAAAATCGTGTATTAAAATTTAATACTCTCTGAAAACCGTCATGTAGCGGAAAAGTTATCGATGTTTCGAGATTCTGATAGCGTGACGGTATACCGGAAGCATTACAACGACTGTGCCTGTCAATAGAGAGCAGAAATTGACTCAATAAAGAGATATTTGCTATTTAAATGTACGGGTGCGATCATAACAGCACTAATGCACCAGATCTCATCAGAACTCCGCAGTGAAGCGTGCTTCGGCGAGAGTAGTACTAGGATGGGTGACCTCCTGGGAAGGCCTCGTGTTGCACCCCTTTTACTTTTTTTTTTTTTATCGCTGCAGTTATTTGCAGAAGTTAAAATCGTGTATTATAATTAATTATCCTCTGAAAACCGTCATGTAGCGGAAAAGTTATCGATGTTTCGAGATTCTGATAGTGTGACGGTATACCGGAAGCATTAAAACGACTGTGCCGGTCAATAGAAAGCAAAAATTGACTCAATAAACAGATATTTGCAATTTAAATGTACGGGTGCGATCATACCAGCACTAATGCTCCGGATTTCATCAGAACTCCGCAGTTAAGCGTGCTTGGGCGAGAGTAGTACTAGGAAGGGTGACCTCTTGGGAAGGCCTCGTGTTGCACTCCTTTTACTTTTTTTTTTATCGCTGCAGTTATTTGCAGAAGTTAAAATCGTGTATTAAAATTTAATACTCTCTGAAAACCGTCATGTAGCGGAAAAGTTATCGATGTTTCGAGATTCTGATAGCGTGACGGTATACCGGAAGCATTACAACGACTGTGCCTGTCAATAGAGAGCAGAAATTGACTCAATAAAGAGATATTTGCTATTTAAATGTACGGGTGCGATCATAACAGCACTAATGCACCAGATCTCATCAGAACTCCGCAGTGAAGCGTGCTTCGGCGAGAGTAGTACTAGGATGGGTGACCTCCTGGGAAGGCCTCGTGTTGCACCCCTTTTACTTCTTTTTTTTTTATCGCTGCAGTTATTTACAGAAGTTAAAATCGTGTATTATAATTTAATAACCTTTGAAAACCGTCATGTAGCGGAAAAGTTATCGATGTTTCGAGATTCTGATAGTGTGACGGTATACCGGAAGCATTAAAACGACTGTGCCGGTCAATAGAAAGCAAAAATTGACTCAATAAACAGATATTTGCAATTTAAATGTACGGGTGCGATCATACCAACACTAATGCACCGGATTTCATCAGAACTCCGCAGTTAAGCGTGCTTGGGCGAGAGTAGTACTAGGAAGGGTGACCTCTTGGGAAGGCCTCGTGTTGCACTCCTTTTTCTTTTTTTTTATCGCTGCAGTTATTTGCAGAAGTTAAAATCGTGTATTAAAATTTAATACTCTCTGAAAACCGTCATGTAGCGGAAAAGTTATCGATGTTTCGAGATTCTGATAGCGTGACGGTATACCGGAAGCATTACAACGACTGTGCCTGTCAATAGAGAGCAGAAATTGACTCAATAAAGAGATATTTGCTATTTAAATGTACGGGTGCGATCATAACAGCACTAATGCACCAGATCTCATCAGAACTCCGCAGTGAAGCGTGCTTCGGCGAGAGTAGTACTAGGATGGGTGACCTCCTGGGAAGGCCTCGTGTTGCACCCCTTTTACTTTTTTTTTTTTTATCGCTGCAGTTATTTGCAGAAGTTAAAATCGTGTATTATAATTAATTATCCTCTGAAAACCGTCATGTAGCGGAAAAGTTATCGATGTTTCGAGATTCTGATAGTGTGACGGTATACCGGAAGCATTAAAACGACTGTGCCGGTCAATAGAAAGCAAAAATTGACTCAATAAACAGATATTTGCAATTTAAATGTACGGGTGCGATCATACCAGCACTAATGCTCCGGATTTCATCAGAACTCCGCAGTTAAGCGTGCTTGGGCGAGAGTAGTACTAGGAAGGGTGACCTCTTGGGAAGGCCTCGTGTTGCACTCCTTTTACTTTTTTTTTTATCGCTGCAGTTATTTGCAGAAGTTAAAATCGTGTATTAAAATTTAATACTCTCTGAAAACCGTCATGTAGCGGAAAAGTTATCGATGTTTCGAGATTCTGATAGCGTGACGGTATACCGGAAGCATTACAACGACTGTGCCTGTCAATAGAGAGCAGAAATTGACTCAATAAAGAGATATTTGCTATTTAAATGTACGGGTGCGATCATAACAGCACTAATGCACCAGATCTCATCAGAACTCCGCAGTGAAGCGTGCTTCGGCGAGAGTAGTACTAGGATGGGTGACCTCCTGGGAAGGCCTCGTGTTGCACCCCTTTTACTTTTTTTTTTTTTTTTTTATCGCTGCAGTTATTTACAGAAGTTAAAATCGTGTATTATAATTTAATAACCTCTGAAAACCGTCATGTAGCGGAAAAGTTATCGATGTTTCGATATTCTGATAGTGTGACGGTATACCGGAAGCATTAAAACAACTGTGCCGGTCAATAGAGAGCAGAAATTGACTCAATAAACAGATATTTGCAATTTAAATGTACGGGTGCGATCATACCAGCACCAATGCACCGGATCCCATCAGAACTCCGCAGTTAAGCGTGCTTGGGCGAGAGTAGTGCTAGGAAGGGTGACCTCCTAGGAAGGCCTCGTGTTGCACCCCTTTTACTTTTTTTTTATCGCTGCAGTTATTTGCAGAAGTTAAAATCGTGTATTAAAATTTAATACTCTCTGAAAACCGTCATGTAGCGGAAAAGTTATCGATGTTTCGAGATTCTGATAGCGTGACGGTATACCGGAAGCATTACAACGACTGTGCCTGTCAATAGAGAGCAGAAATTGACTCAATAAAGAGATATTTGCTATTTAAATGTACGGGTGCGATCATAACAGCACTAATGCACCAGATCTCATCAGAACTCCGCAGTGAAGCGTGCTTCGGCGAGAGTAGTACTAGGATGGGTGACCTCCTGGGAAGGCCTCGTGTTGCACCCCTTTTACTTTTTTTTTTTTTTATCGCTGCAGTTATTTGCAGAAGTTAAAATCGTGTATTATAATTTATTATCCTCTGAAAACCGTCATGTAGCGGAAAAGTTATCGATGTTTCGAGATTCTGATAGTGTGACGGTATACCGGAAGCATTAAAACGACTGTGCCGGTCAATAGAAAGCAAAAATTGACTCAATAAACAGATATTTGCAATTTAAATGTACGGGTGCGATCATACCAGCACTAATGCTCCGGATTTCATCAGAACTCCGCAGTTAAGCGTGCTTGGGCGAGAGTAGTACTAGGAAGGGTGACCTCTTGGGAAGGCCTCGTGTTGCACTCCTTTTACTTTTTTTTTATCGCTGCAGTTATTTGCAGAAGTTAAAATCGTGTATTAAAATTTAATACTCTCTGAAAACCGTCATGTAGCGGAAAAGTTATCGATGTTTCGAGATTCTGATAGCGTGACGGTATACCGGAAGCATTACAACGACTGTGCCTGTCAATAGAGAGCAGAAATTGACTCAATAAAGAGATATTTGCTATTTAAATGTACGGGTGCGATCATAACAGCACTAATGCACCAGATCTCATCAGAACTCCGCAGTGAAGCGTGCTTCGGCGAGAGTAGTACTAGGATGGGTGACCTCCTGGGAAGGCCTCGTGTTGCACCCCTTTTACTTCTTTTTTTTTTTTTATCGCTGCAGTTATTTACAGAAGTTAAAATTGTGTATTATAATTTAATAACCTCTGAAAACCGTCATGTAGCGGAAAAGTTATCGATGTTTCGATATTCTGATAGTGTGACGGTATACCGGAAGCATTAAAACAACTGTGCCGGTCAATAGAGAGCAGAAATTGACTCAATAAACAGATATTTGCAATTTAAATGTACGGGTGCGATCATACCAGCACCAATGCACCGGATCCCATCAGAACTCCGCAGTTAAGCGTGCTTGGGCGAGAGTAGTGCTAGGAAGGGTGACCTCCTAGGAAGGCCTCGTGTTGCACCCCTTTTACTTTTTTTTTATCGCTGCAGTTATTTGCAGAAGTTAAAATCGTGTATTAAAATTTAATACTCTCTGAAAACCGTCATGTAGCGGAAAAGTTATCGATGTTTCGAGATTCTGATAGCGTGACGGTATACCGGAAGCATTACAACGACTGTGCCTGTCAATAGAGAGCAGAAATTGACTCAATAAAGAGATATTTGCTATTTAAATGTACGGGTGCGATCATAACAGCACTAATGCACCAGATCTCATCAGAACTCCGCAGTGAAGCGTGCTTCGGCGAGAGTAGTACTAGGATGGGTGACCTCCTGGGAAGGCCTCGTGTTGCACCCCTTTTACTTTTTTTTTTTTTTATCGCTGCAGTTATTTGCAGAAGTTAAAATCGTGTATTATAATTTATTATCCTCTGAAAACCGTCATGTAGCGGAAAAGTTATCGATGTTTCGAGATTCTGATAGTGTAACGGTATACCGGAAGCATTAAAACGACTGTGCCGGTCAATAGAAAGCAAAAATTGACTCAATAAACAGATATTTGCAATTTAAATGTACGGGTGCGATCATACCAGCACTAATGCTCCGGATTTCATCAGAACTCCGCAGTTAAGCGTGCTTGGGCGAGAGTAGTACTAGGAAGGGTGACCTCTTGGGAAGGCCTCGTGTTGCACTCCTTTTACTTTTTTTTTATCGCTGCAGTTATTTGCAGAAGTTAAAATCGTGTATTAAAATTTAATACTCTCTGAAAACCGTCATGTAGCGGAAAAGTTATCGATGTTTCGAGATTCTGATAGCGTGACGGTATACCGGAAGCATTACAACGACTGTGCCTGTCAATAGAGAGCAGAAATTGACTCAATAAAGAGATATTTGCTATTTAAATGTACGGGTGCGATCATAACAGCACTAATGCACCAGATCTCATCAGAACTCCGCAGTGAAGCGTGCTTCGGCGAGAGTAGTACTAGGATGGGTGACCTCCTGGGAAGGCCTCGTGTTGCACCCCTTTTACTTTTTTTTTTTTTTTTATCGCTGCAGTTATTTGCAGAAGTTAAAATCGTGTATTATAATTTATTATCCTCTGAAAACCGTCATGTAGCGGAAAAGTTATCGATGTTTCGAGATTCTGATAGTGTGACGGTATACCGGAAGCATTAAAACGACTGTGCCGGTCAATAGAAAGCAAAAATTGACTCAATAAACAGATATTTGCAATTTAAATGTACGGGTGCGATCATACCAGCACTAATGCTCCGGATTTCATCAGAACTCCGCAGTTAAGCGTGCTTGGGCGAGAGTAGTACTAGGAAGGGTGACCTCTTGGGAAGGCCTCGTGTTTCACTCCTTTTACTTTTTTTTTTTATCGCTGCAGTTATTTGCAGAAGTTAAAATCGTGTATTAAAATTTAATACTCTCTGAAAACCGTCATGTAGCGGAAAAGTTATCGATGTTTCGATATTCTGATAGTGTGACGGTATACCGGAAGCATTAAAACGACTGTGCCGGTCAATAGAGAGCAGAAATTGACTCAATAAACAGATATTTGCAATTTAAATGTACGGGTGCGATCATACCAGCACCAATGCACCGGATCCCATCAGAACTCCGCAGTTAAGTGTGCTTGGGCGAGAGTAGTGCTAGGAAGGGTGACCTCCTAGGAAGGCCTCGTGTTGCACCCCTTTTACTTTTTTTTTATCGCTGCAGTTATTTGCAGAAGTTAAAATCGTGTATTAAAATTTAATACTCTCTGAAAACCGTCATGTAGCGGAAAAGTTATCGATGTTTCGAGATTCTGATAGCGTGACGGTATACCGGAAGCATTACAACGACTGTGCCTGTCAATAGAGAGCAGAAATTGACTCAATAAAGAGATATTTGCTATTTAAATGTACGGGTGCGATCATAACAGCACTAATGCACCAGATCTCATCAGAACTCCGCAGTGAAGCGTGCTTCGGCGAGAGTAGTACTAGGATGGGTGACCTCCTGGGAAGGCCTCGTGTTGCACCCCTTTTACTTTTTTTTTTTTTTATCGCTGCAGTTATTTGCAGAAGTTAAAATCGTGTATTATAATTTATTATCCTCTGAAAACCGTCATGTAGCGGAAAAGTTATCGATGTTTCGAGATTCTGATAGTGTAACGGTATACCGGAAGCATTAAAACGACTGTGCCGGTCAATAGAAAGCAAAAATTGACTCAATAAACAGATATTTGCAATTTAAATGTACGGGTGCGATCATACCAGCACTAATGCTCCGGATTTCATCAGAACTCCGCAGTTAAGCGTGCTTGGGCGAGAGTAGTACTAGGAAGGGTGACCTCTTGGGAAGGCCTCGTGTTGCACTCCTTTTACTTTTTTTTTATCGCTGCAGTTATTTGCAGAAGTTAAAATCGTGTATTAAAATTTAATACTCTCTGAAAACCGTCATGTAGCGGAAAAGTTATCGATGTTTCGAGATTCTGATAGCGTGACGGTATACCGGAAGCATTACAACGACTGTGCCTGTCAATAGAGAGCAGAAATTGACTCAATAAAGAGATATTTGCTATTTAAATGTACGGGTGCGATCATAACAGCACTAATGCACCAGATCTCATCAGAACTCCGCAGTGAAGCGTGCTTCGGCGAGAGTAGTACTAGGATGGGTGACCTCCTGGGAAGGCCTCGTGTTGCACCCCTTTTACTTTTTTTTTTTTTTTTATCGCTGCAGTTATTTGCAGAAGTTAAAATCGTGTATTATAATTTATTATCCTCTGAAAACCGTCATGTAGCGGAAAAGTTATCGATGTTTCGAGATTCTGATAGTGTGACGGTATACCGGAAGCATTAAAACGACTGTGCCGGTCAATAGAAAGCAAAAATTGACTCAATAAACAGATATTTGCAATTTAAATGTACGGGTGCGATCATACCAGCACTAATGCTCCGGATTTCATCAGAACTCCGCAGTTAAGCGTGCTTGGGCGAGAGTAGTACTAGGAAGGGTGACCTCTTGGGAAGGCCTCGTGTTTCACTCCTTTTACTTTTTTTTTTTATCGCTGCAGTTATTTGCAGAAGTTAAAATCGTGTATTAAAATTTAATACTCTCTGAAAACCGTCATGTAGCGGAAAAGTTATCGATGTTTCGAGATTCTGATAGTGTGACGGTATACCGGAAGCATTAAAACGACTGTGCCGGTCAATAGAAAGCAAAAATTGACTCAATAAACAGATATTTGCAATTTAAATGTACGGGTGCGATCATACCAGCACTAATGCTCCGGATTTCATCAGAACTCCGCAGTTAAGCGTGCTTGGGCGAGAGTAGTACTAGGAAGGGTGACCTCTTGG
The DNA here is from genome assembly GCA_958450325.1 of Agrostemma githago. NCBI lineage: Eukaryota > Viridiplantae > Streptophyta > Magnoliopsida > Caryophyllales > Caryophyllaceae > Agrostemma > Agrostemma githago. The sequence continues at coordinate 44,210,621 of OY288252.1, forward strand.
GAAGGCCTCGTGTTGCACTCCTTTTACTTTTTTTTTATCGCTGCAGTTATTTGCAGAAGTTAAAATCGTGTATTAAAATTTAATACTCTCTGAAAACCGTCATGTAGCGGAAAAGTTATCGATGTTTCGAGATTCTGATAGCGTGACGGTATACCGGAAGCATTACAACGACTGTGCCTGTCAATAGAGAGCAGAAATTGACTCAATAAAGAGATATTTGCTATTTAAATGTACGGGTGCGATCATAACAGCACTAATGCACCAGATCTCATCAGAACTCCGCAGTGAAGCGTGCTTCGGCGAGAGTAGTACTAGGATGGGTGACCTCCTGGGAAGGCCTCGTGTTGCACCCCTTTTACTTTTTTTTTTTTTTTATCGCTGCAGTTATTTGCAGAAGTTAAAATCGTGTATTATAATTTATTATCCTCTGAAAACCGTCATGTAGCGGAAAAGTTATCGATGTTTCGAGATTCTGATAGTGTGACGGTATACCGGAAGCATTAAAACGACTGTGCCGGTCAATAGAAAGCAAAAATTGACTCAATAAACAGATATTTGCAATTTAAATGTACGGGTGCGATCATACCAGCACTAATGCTCCGGATTTCATCAGAACTCCGCAGTTAAGCGTGCTTGGGCGAGAGTAGTACTAGGAAGGGTGACCTTTTGGGAAGGCCTCGTGTTGCACTCCTTTTACTTTTTTTTTTATCGCTGCAGTTATTTGCAGAAGTTAAAATCGTGTATTAAAATTTAATACTCTCTGAAAACCGTCATGTAGCGGAAAAGTTATCGATGTTTCGAGATTCTGATAGCGTGACGGTATACCGGAAGCATTACAACGACTGTGCCTGTCAATAGAGAGCAGAAATTGACTCAATAAAGAGATATTTGCTATTTAAATGTACGGGTGCGATCATAACAGCACTAATGCACCAGATCTCATCAGAACTCCGCAGTGAAGCGTGCTTCGGCGAGAGTAGTACTAGGATGGGTGACCTCCTGGGAAGGCCTCGTGTTGCACCCCTTTTACTTCTTTTTTTTTTTTTATCGCTGCAGTTATTTACAGAAGTTAAAATCGTGTATTATAATTTAATAACCTTTGAAAACCGTCATGTAGCGGAAAAGTTATCGATGTTTCGAGATTCTGATAGTGTGACGGTATACCGGAAGCATTAAAACGACTGTGCCGGTCAATAGAAAGCAAAAATTGACTCAATAAACAGATATTTGCAATTTAAATGTACGGGTGCGATCATACCAACACTAATGCACCGGATTTTATCAGAACTCCGCAGTTAAGCGTGCTTGGGCGAGAGTAGTACTAGGAAGGGTGACCTCTTGGGAAGGCCTCGTGTTGCACTCCTTTTTCTTTTTTTTTATCGCTGCAGTTATTTGCAGAAGTTAAAATCGTGTATTAAAATTTAATACTCTCTGAAAACCGTCATGTAGCGGAAAAGTTATCGATGTTTCGAGATTCTGATAGCGTGACGGTATACCGGAAGCATTACAACGACTGTGCCTGTCAATAGAGAGCAGAAATTGACTCAATAAAGAGATATTTGCTATTTAAATGTACGCGTGCGATCATAACAGCACTAATGCACCAGATCTCATCAGAACTCCGCAGTGAAGCGTGCTTCGGCGAGAGTAGTACTAGGATGGGTGACCTCCTGGGAAGGCCTCGTGTTGCACCCCTTTTACTTCTTTTTTTTTTTTATCGCTGCAGTTATTTACAGAAGTTAAAATCGTGTATTATAATTTAATAACCTCTGAAAACCGTCATGTAGCGGAAAAGTTATCGATGTTTCGAGATTCTGATAGTGTGACGGTATACCGGAAGCATTAAAACGACTGTGCCGGTCAATAGAAAGCAGAAATTGACTCAATAAACAGATATTTGCAATTTAAATGTACGGGTGCGATCATACTAGCACTAATGCACCGGATTTCATCAGAACTCCGCAGTTAAGCGTGCTTGGGCGAGAGTAGTACTAGGAAGGGTGACCTCTTGGGAAGGCCTCGTGTTGTACTCCTTTTACTTTTTTTTTATCGCTGCAGTTATTTGCAGAAGTTAAAATCGTGTATTAAAATTTAATACTCTCTGAAAACCGTCATGTAGCGGAAAAGTTATCGATGTTTCGAGATTCTGATAGCGTGACGGTATACCGGAAGCATTACAACGACTGTGCCTGTCAATAGAGAGCAGAAATTGACTCAATAAAGAGATATTTGCTATTTAAATGTACGGGTGCGATCATAACAGCACTAATGCACCAGATCTCATCAGAACTCCGCAGTGAAGCGTGCTTCGGCGAGAGTAGTACTAGGATGGGTGACCTCCTGGGAAGGCCTCGTGTTGCACCCCTTTTACTTCTTTTTTTTTTTTTTTTTATCGCTGCAGTTATTTACAGAAGTTAAAATTGTGTATTATAATTTAATAACCTCTGAAAACCGTCATGTAGCGGAAAAGTTATCGATGTTTCGATATTCTGATAGTGTGACGGTATACCGGAAGCATTAAAACAACTGTGCCGGTCAATAGAGAGCAGAAATTGACTCAATAAACAGATATTTGCAATTTAAATGTACGGGTGCGATCATACCAGCACCAATGCACCGGATCCCATCAGAACTCCGCAGTTAAGCGTGCTTGGGCGAGAGTAGTGCTAGGAAGGGTGACCTCCTAGGAAGGCCTCGTGTTGCACTCCTTTTACATTTTTTTTATCGTTGCAGTTATTTGCAGAAGTTAAAATCGTGTATTAAAATTTAATATTCTCTGAAAACCATCATATAGCGGAAAAGTTATCGATGTTTCGAGATTCTTATAGCGTGACGGTATACCGGAAGCATTACAACGACTGTGCCTGTCAATAGAGAGCAGAAATTGAATTAATAAAGAGATATTTGCTATTTAAATGTACGAGTGCGATCATACCAGCACTAATGCACCGGATCCCATCAGAACTCCGTAGTTAAACGTGCTTGGGCGAGAGGAGTACTAGGATGGGTGACCTCCTGGGAAGGCCTCGTGTTGCACCCCTTTTACATTTTTTTGATCGCTGCAGTTATTTGCAGAAGTTAAAATCGTGTATTATAATTTAATATCCTCTGAAAACCGTCATGTAGTGGAAAAGTTATCGATGTTTCGAGATTCTAATAGCGTGACGGTATACCGGAAGCATTACAACGTCTGTGTCGGTCTATAAACAGCAGAAATTGACTCAATAAAGAGATATTTGCAATTTAAATGTATGGGTGCGATCATACCAGCACTAGTGCACCGGATCCCATCAGAACTCTGCAGTTAAGCGTGCTTGGGCGAGAGTAGTGCTAGGAAGGATGACCTCCTGGGAAGGCCTCGTGTTGCACCCCTTTTACTTTTTTTTTATCGCTGCAGTTATTTGCAGAAGTTAAAATCGTGTATTATAATTTATTATCCTCTGAAAACCGTCATGTAGCGGAAAAGTTATCGATGTTTCGAGATTCTGATAGTGTGACGGTATACCGGAAGCATTAAAACGACTGTGCCGGTCAATAGAAAGCAAAAATTGACTCAATAAACAGATATATGCAATTTAAATGTACGGGTGCGATCATACCAGCACTAATGCACCGGATTTCATCAGAACTCCGCAGTTAAGCGTGCTTGGGCGAGAGTAGTACTAGGAAGGGTGACCTCTTGGGAAGGCCTCGTGTTGCACTCCTTTTACTTTTTTTTTATCGCTGCAGTTATTTGCAGAAGTTAAAATCGTGTATTAAAATTTAATACTCTCTGAAAACCGTCATGTAGCGGAAAAGTTATCGATGTTTCGAGATTTTGATAGCGTGACGGTATACCGGAAGCATTACAACGACTGTGCCTGTCAATAGAGAGCAGAAATTGACTCAATAAAGAGATATTTGCTATTTAAATGTACGGGTACGATCATAACAGCACTAATGCACCAGATCTCATCAGAACTCCGCAGTGAAGCGTGCTTCGGCGAGAGTAGTACTAGGATGGGTGACCTCCTGGGAAGGCCTCGTGTTGCACCCCTTTTACTTTTTTTTTTTTTTTTTATCGCTGCAGTTATTTACAGAAGTTAAAATCGTGTATTATAATTTAATAACCTTTGAAAACCGTCATGTAGCGGAAAAATTATCGATGTTTCGAGATTCTGATAGTGTGACGGTATACCGGAAGCATTAAAACGACTGTGCCGGTCAATAGAAAGCAGAAATTGACTCAATAAACAGATATTTGCAATTTAAATGTACGGGTGCGATCATACCAGCACTAATGCACCGGATTTCATCAGAACTCCGCAGTTAAGCGTGCTTGGGCGAGAGTAGTACTAGGAAGGGTGACCTCTTGGGAAGGCCTCGTGTTGCACTCCTTTTACTTTTTTTTTATCGCTGCAGTTATTTGCAGAAGTTAAAATCGTGTATTAAAATTTAATACTCTCTGAAAACCGTCATGTAGCGGAAAAGTTATCGATGTTTCGAGATTCTGATAGCGTGACGGTATACCGGAAGCATTACAACGACTGTGCCTGTCAATAGAGAGCAGAAATTGACTCAATAAAGAGATATTTGCTATTTAAATGTACGAGTGCGATCATAACAGCACTAATGCACCAGATCTCATCAGAACTCCGCAGTGAAGCGTGCTTCGGCGAGAGTAGTACTAGGATGGGTGACCTCCTGGGAAGGCCTCGTGTTGCACCCCTTTTACTTCTTTTTTTTTTTTTTTTTTTATCGCTGCAGTTATTTACAGAAGTTAAAATTGTGTATTATAATTTAATAACCTCTGAAAACTGTCATGTAGCGGAAAAGTTATCGATGTTTCGATATTCTGATAGTGTGACGGTATACCGGAAGCATTAAAACAACTGTGCCGGTCAATAGAGAGCAGAAATTGACTTAATAAACAGATATTTGCAATTTAAATGTACGGGTGCGATCATACCAGCACCAATACACCGGATCCCATCAGAACTCCGCAGTTAAGCGTGCTTGGGCGAGAGTAGTGCTAGGAAGGGTGACCTCCTGGGAAGGCCTCGTGTTGCACCCCTTTTACTTTTTTTTTATCGCTGCAGTTATTTGCAGAAGTTAAAATCGTGTATTAAAATTTAATATTCTCCGAAAACCGTCATGCAGCGGAAACGTTATCGATGTTTCGAGATTCTGATAGCGTGACGGTATACCGGAAGCATTACAACGACTGTGCCGGTCAATAGAGAGCGGAAATTGACTTAATAAAGAGATATTTGCTATTTAAATGTACGAGTGCGATCATACCAGCACTACTGCACCGGATCCCATCGGAACTCCGTAGTTAAACGTTCTTGGGCGAGAGTAGTACTAGGATGGGTGACCTCCTGGGAAGGCCTCGTGTTGCACCCCTTTTACTTTTTTTTGATCGCTGCAGTTATTTGCAGAAGTTAAAATCGTGTATTATAATTTAATATCCTCTGAAAACCGTCATGTAGCGGAAAAGTTATCGATGTTTCGAGATTCTAATAGCGTGACGGTATACCGGAAGCATTTAAACGACTGTGCCGGTCAATAGAGAGCAGAAATTGACTCAATAAACAGATTTTTGCAATTTAAATTTACGGGTGCGATCATACCAGCACTACTGCACCGGATCCCATCGGAACTCCGTAGTTAAACGTTCTTGGGCGAGAGTAGTACTAGGATGGGTGACCTCCTGGGAAGGCCTCGTGTTGCACCCCTTTTACTTTTTTTTGATCGCTTCAGTTATTTGCAGAAGTTAAAATCGTGTATTATAATTTAATATCCTCTGAAAACCGTCATGTAGCGGAAAAGTTATCGATGTTTCGAGATTCTAATAGCGTGACGGTATACTGGAAGCATTACAACGACTGTATCGGTCTATAAACAGCAGAAATTGACTCAATAAACAGATATTTCCAATTTAAATGTACGGGTGCGATCATACCAGCACCAATACACCGGATCCCATCAGAACTCCGCAGTTAAGCGTGCTTGGGCGAGAGTAGTGCTAGGAAGGGTGACCTCCTGGGAAGGCCTCGTGTTGCACCCCTTTTACTTTTTTTTTATCGCTGCAGTTATTTGCAGAAGTTAAAATCGTGTATTAAAATTTAATATTCTCCGAAAACCGTCATGCAGCGGAAACGTTATCGATGTTTCGAGATTCTGATAGCGTGACGGTATACCGGAAGCATTACAACGACTGTGCCGGTCAATAGAGAGCGGAAATTGACTTAATAAAGAGATATTTGCTATTTAAATGTACGAGTGCGATCATACCAGCACTACTGCACCGGATCCCATCGGAACTCCGTAGTTAAACGTTCTTGGGCGAGAGTAGTACTAGGATGGGTGACCTCCTGGGAAGGCCTCGTGTTGCACCCCTTTTACTTTTTTTTGATCGCTGCAGTTATTTGCAGAAGTTAAAATCGTGTATTATAATTTAATATCCTCTGAAAACCGTCATGTAGCGGAAAAGTTATCGATGTTTCGAGATTCTAATAGCGTGACGGTATACCGGAAGCATTTAAACGACTGTGCCGGTCAATAGAGAGCAGAAATTGACTCAATAAACAGATTTTTGCAATTTAAATTTACGGGTGCGATCATACCAGCACTACTGCACCGGATCCCATCGGAACTCCGTAGTTAAACGTTCTTGGGCGAGAGTAGTACTAGGATGGGTGACCTCCTGGGAAGGCCTCGTGTTGCACCCCTTTTACTTTTTTTTGATCGCTTCAGTTATTTGCAGAAGTTAAAATCGTGTATTATAATTTAATATCCTCTGAAAACCGTCATGTAGCGGAAAAGTTATCGATGTTTCGAGATTCTAATAGCGTGACGGTATACTGGAAGCATTACAACGACTGTATCGGTCTATAAACAGCAGAAATTGACTCAATAAACAGATATTTGCAATTTAAATGTACGGGTGCGATCATACCAGCACCAATACACCGGATCCCATCAGAACTCCGCAGTTAAGCGTGCTTGGGCGAGAGTAGTGCTAGGAAGGGTGACCTCCTGGGAAGGCCTCGTGTTGCACCCCTTTTACTTTTTTTTTATCGCTGCAGTTATTTGCAGAAGTTAAAATCGTGTATTAAAATTTAATATTCTCCGAAAACCGTCATGCAGCGGAAACGTTATCGATGTTTCGAGATTCTGATAGCGTGACGGTATACCGGAAGCATTACAACGACTGTGCCGGTCAATAGAGAGCGGAAATTGACTTAATAAAGAGATATTTGCTATTTAAATGTACGAGTGCGATCATACCAGCACTACTGCACCGGATCCCATCGGAACTCCGTAGTTAAACGTTCTTGGGCGAGAGTAGTACTAGGATGGGTGACCTCCTGGGAAGGCCTCGTGTTGCACCCCTTTTACTTTTTTTTGATCGCTGCAGTTATTTGCAGAAGTTAAAATCGTGTATTATAATTTAATATCCTCTGAAAACCGTCATGTAGCGGAAAAGTTATCGATGTTTCGAGATTCTAATAGCGTGACGGTATACCGGAAGCATTTAAACGACTGTGCCGGTCAATAGAGAGCAGAAATTGACTCAATAAACAGATTTTTGCAATTTAAATTTACGGGTGCGATCATACCAGCACTACTGCACCGGATCCCATCGGAACTCCGCAGTTAAGCGTGCTTGGGCGAGAGTAGTGCTAGGAAGGGTGACCTCCTGGGAAGGCCTCGTGTTGCACCCCTTTTGGTTTTTTTTATCGCTGCAGTTATTTGCAGAAGTTAAAATCGTGTATTAAAATTTAATAATCTCTCAAAACCGTCATGTACCGGAAACGTTAACGATGTTTCGAGATTCTGATAGCGTGACGGTATACCATAAGCATTACAACGACTGTGCTGGTCAATAGAGAGCAGAAATTAACTCAATAAAGAGATATTTGCTATTTAAATGTACGGGTGCAATCATACCAGCACTAATGCACCGGATCCCATCAGAACTCCGCAGATAAACGTGCTTGGGCGAGAGTAGTACTAGGATGGGTGACCTCCTGGGAAGGGCTCGTGTTGCACCCGTTTTACTTTTTTTTTTATTGCTGCAGTTATTTGCAGAAGTTAAAATCGTGTATTATAATTTATTATCCTCTGAAAACCGTCATGTAGCGGAAAAGTTATCGATGTTTCGAGATTCTGATAGTGTGACGGTATACCGGAAGCATTAAAACGACTGTGCCGGTCAATAGAAAGCAGAAATTGACTCAATAAACAGATATTTGCAATTTAAATGTACGGGTGCGATCATACCAGCACTAATGCACCGGATTTCATCAGAACTCCGCAGTTAAGCGTGCTTGGGCGAGAGTAGTACTAGGAAGGGTGACCTCTTGGGAAGGCCTCGTGTTGCACTCCTTTTACTTTTTTTTTTATCGCTGCAGTTATTTGCAGAAGTTAAAATCGTGTATTAATATTTAATACTCTCTGAAAACCGTCATGTAGCGGAAAAGTTATCGATGTTTCGAGATTCTGATAGCGTGACGGTATACCGGAAGCATTACAACGACTGTGCCTGTCAATAGAGAGCAGAAATTGACTCAATAAAGAGATATTTGCTATTTAAATGTACGGGTGCGATCATAACAGCACTAATGCACCAGATCTCATCAGAACTCCGCAGTGAAGCGTGCTTCGGCGAGAGTAGTACTAGGATGGGTGACCTCCTGGGAAGGCCTCGTGTTGCACCCCTTTTACTTCTTTTTTTTTTTTTTTATCGCTGCAGTTATTTACAGAAGTTAAAATCGTGTATTATAATTTAATAACCTCTGAAAACCGTCATGTAGCGGAAAAGTTATCGATGTTTCGATATTCTGATAGTCTGACGGTATACCGGAAGCATTAAAACAACTGTGCCGGTCAATAGAGAGCAGAAATTGACTCAATAAACAGATATTTGCAATTTAAATGTACGGGTGCGATCATACCAGCACCAATGCACCGGATCCCATCAGAACTCCGCAGTTAAGCGTGCTTGGGCGAGAGTAGTACTAGGAAGGGTGACCTCCTAGGAAGGCCTCGTGTTGCACTCCTTTTACTTTTTTTTTATCGTTGCAGTTATTTGCAGAAGTTAAAATCGTGTATTAAAATTTAATATTCTCTGAAAACCGTCATATAGCGGAAAAGTTATCGATGTTTCGAGATTCTTATAGCGTGACGGTATACCGGAAGCATTACAACGACTGTGCCTGTCAATAGAGAGCAGAAATTGACTTAATAAAGAGATATTTGCTATTTAAATGTACGAGTGCGATCATACCAGCACTAATGCACCGGATCCCATCAGAACTCCGTAGTTAAACGTGCTTGGGCGAGAGGAGTACTAGGATGGGTGACCTCCTGGGAAGGCCTCGTGTTGCACCCCTTTTACATTTTTTTGATCGCTGCAGTTATTTGCAGAAGTTAAAATCGTGTATTATAATTTAATATCCTCTGAAAACCGTCATGTAGTGGAAAAGTTATCGATGTTTCGAGATTCTAATAGCGTGACGGTATACCGGAAGCATTACAACGTCTGTGTCGGTCTATAAACAGCAGAAATTGACTCAATAAAGAGATATTTGCAATTTAAATGTATGGGTGCGATCATACCAGCACTAATGCACCGGATCCCATCAGAACTCCGCAGTTAAGCGTGCTTGGGCGAGAGTAGTGCTAGGAAGGATGACCTCCTGGGAAGGCCTCGTGTTGCACCCCTTTTACTTTTTTTTTATCGCTGCAGTTATTTGCAGAAGTTAAATCGTGTATTATAATTTATTATCCTCTGAAAACCGTCATGTAGCGGAAAAGTTATCGATGTTTCGAGATTCTGATAGTGTGACGGTATACCGGAAGCATTAAAACGACTGTGCCGGTCAATAGAAAGTAAAAATTGACTCAATAAACAGATATTTGCAATTTAAATGTACGGGTGCGATCATACCAGCACTAATGCACCGGATTTCATCTGAACACCGCAGTTAAGCGTGCTTGGGCGAGAGTAGTACTAGGAAGGGTGACCTCTTGGGAAGGCCTCGTGTTGCACTCCTTTTACTTTGTTTTTATCGCTGCAGTTATTTGCAGAAGTTAAAATCGTGTATTAAAATTTAATACTCTCTGAAAACCGTCATGTAGCGGAAAAGTTATCGATGTTTCGAGATTCAGATAGCGTGACGGTATACCGGAAGCATTACAACGTCTGTGTCGGTCTATAAACAGCAGAAATTGACTCAATAAAGAGATATTTGCAATTTAAATGTATGGGTGCGATCATACCAGCACTAATGCACCGGATCCCATCAGAACTCCGCAGTTAAGCGTGCTTGGGCCAGAGTAGTGCTAGGAAGGATGACCTCCTGGGAAGGCCTCGTGTTGCACCCCTTTTACTTTTTTTTTTACCGCTGCAGTTATTTGCAGAAGTTAAAATCGTGTATTATAATTTATTATCCTCTGAAAACCGTCATGTAGCGGAAAAGTTATCGATGTTTCGAGATTCTGATAGTGTGACGGTATACCGGAAGCATTAAAACGACTGTGCCGGTCAATAGAAAGCAGAAATTGACTCAATAAACAGATATTTGCAATTTAAATGTACGGGTGCGATCATACCAGCACTAATGCACCGGATTTCATCAGAACTCCGCAGTTAAGCGTGCTTGGGCGAGAGTAGTACTAGGAAGGGTGACCTCTTGGGAAGGCCTCGTGTTGCACTCCTTTTACTTTTTTTTTTATCGCTGCAGTTATTTGCAGAAGTTAAAATCGTGTATTAAAATTTAATACTCTCTGAAAACCGTCATGTAGCGGAAAAGTTATCGATGTTTCGAGATTCTGATAGCGTGACGGTATACCGGAAGCATTACAACGTCTGTGTCGGTCTATAAACAGCAGAAATTGACTCAATAAAGAGATATTTGCAATTTAAATGTATGGGTGCGATCATACCAGCACTAATGCACCGTATCCCATCAGAACTCCGCAGTTAAGCGTGCTTGGGCGAGAGTAGTGCTAGGAAAGATGACCTCCTGGGAAGGCCTCGTGTTGCACCCCTTTTACTTTTTTTTTATCGCTGCAGTTATTTGCAGAAGTTAAAATCGTGTATTATAATTTATTATCCTCTGAAAACCGTCATGTAGCGTAAAAGTTATCGATGTTTCGAGATTCTAATAGCGTGACGGTATACTGGAAGCATTACAACGACTGTATCGGTCTATAAACAGCAGAAATTGACTCAATAAAGAGATATTTGCAATTTAAATGTACGGGTGCGATCATACCAGCACTAATGCACCGGATCCCATCAGAACTCCGCAGTTAAGCGTGCTTGGGCGAGAGTAGTGCTAGGAAGGGTGACCTCCTGGGAAGGCCTCGTGTTGCACCCCTTTTGGTTTTTTTTATCGCTGCAGTTATTTGCAGAAGTTAAAATCGTGTATTAAAATTTAATAATCTCTCAAAACCGTCATGTACCGGAAACGTTAACGATGTTTCGAGATTCTGATAGCGTGACGGTATACCATAAGCATTACAACGACTGTGCTGGTCAATAGAGAGCAGAAATTAACTCAATAAAGAGATATTTGCTATTTAAATGTACGGGTGCAATCATACCAGCACTAATGCACCGGATCCCATCAGAACTCCGCAGATAAACGTGCTTGGGCGAGAGTAGTACTAGGATGGGTGACCTCCTGGGAAGGGCTCGTGTTGCACCCGTTTTACTTTTTTTTTATTGCTGCAGTTATTTGCAGAAGTTAAAATCGTGTATTATAATTTATTATCCTCTGAAAACCGTCATGTAGCGGAAAAGTTATCGATGTTTCGAGATTCTGATAGTGTGACGGTATACCGGAAGCATTAAAACGACTGTGCCGGTCAATAGAAAGCAGAAATTGACTCAATAAACAGATATTTGCAATTTAAATGTACGGGTGCGATCATACCAGCACTAATGCACCGGATTTCATCAGAACTCCGCAGTTAAGCGTGCTTGGGCGAGAGTAGTACTAGGAAGGGTGACCTCTTGGGAAGGCCTCGTGTTGCACTCCTTTTACTTTTTTTTTTATCGCTGCAGTTATTTGCAGAAGTTAAAATCGTGTATTAATATTTAATACTCTCTGAAAACCGTCATGTAGCGGAAAAGTTATCGATGTTTCGAGATTCTGATAGCGTGACGGTATACCGGAAGCATTACAACGACTGTGCCTGTCAATAGAGAGCAGAAATTGACTCAATAAAGAGATATTTGCTATTTAAATGTACGGGTGCGATCATAACAGCACTAATGCACCAGATCTCATCAGAACTCCGCAGTGAAGCGTGCTTCGGCGAGAGTAGTACTAGGATGGGTGACCTCCTGGGAAGGCCTCGTGTTGCACCCCTTTTACTTCTTTTTTTTTTTTTTTTATCGCTGCAGTTATTTACAGAAGTTAAAATCGTGTATTATAATTTAATAACCTCTGAAAACCGTCATGTAGCGGAAAAGTTATCGATGTTTCGATATTCTGATAGTCTGACGGTATACCGGAAGCATTAAAACAACTGTGCCGGTCAATAGAGAGCAGAAATTGACTCAATAAACAGATATTTGCAATTTAAATGTACGGGTGCGATCATACCAGCACCAATGCACCGGATCCCATCAGAACTCCGCAGTTAAGCGTGCTTGGGCGAGAGTAGTACTAGGAAGGGTGACCTCCTAGGAAGGCCTCGTGTTGCACTCCTTTTACTTTTTTTTTATCGTTGCAGTTATTTGCAGAAGTTAAAATCGTGTATTAAAATTTAATATTCTCTGAAAACCGTCATATAGCGGAAAAGTTATCGATGTTTCGAGATTCTTATAGCGTGACGGTATACCGGAAGCATTACAACGACTGTGCCTGTCAATAGAGAGCAGAAATTGACTTAATAAAGAGATATTTGCTATTTAAATGTACGAGTGCGATCATACCAGCACTAATGCACCGGATCCCATCAGAACTCCGTAGTTAAACGTGCTTGGGCGAGAGGAGTACTAGGATGGGTGACCTCCTGGGAAGGCCTCGTGTTGCACTCCTTTTACTTTTTTTTTATCGCTGCAGTTATTTGCAGAAGTTAAAATCGTGTATTAAAATTTAATACTCTCTGAAAACCGTCATGTAGCGGAAAAGTTATCGATGTTTCGAGATTCAGATAGCGTGACGGTATACCGGAAGCATTACAACGTCTGTGTCGGTCTATAAACAGCAGAAATTGACTCAATAAAGAGATATTTGCAATTTAAATGTATGGGTGCGATCATACCAGCACTAATGCACCGGATCCCATCAGAACTCCGCAGTTAAGCGTGCTTGGGCCAGAGTAGTGCTAGGAAGGATGACCTCCTGGGAAGGCCTCGTGTTGCACCCCTTTTACTTTTTTTTTTACCGCTGCAGTTATTTGCAGAAGTTAAAATCGTGTATTATAATTTATTATCCTCTGAAAACCGTCATGTAGCGGAAAAGTTATCGATGTTTCGAGATTCTGATAGTGTGACGGTATACCGGAAGCATTAAAACGACTGTGCCGGTCAATAGAAAGCAGAAATTGACTCAATAAACAGATATTTGCAATTTAAATGTACGGGTGCGATCATACCAGCACTAATGCACCGGATTTCATCAGAACTCCGCAGTTAAGCGTGCTTGGGCGAGAGTAGTACTAGGAAGGGTGACCTCTTGGGAAGGCCTCGTGTTGCACTCCTTTTACTTTTTTTTTTATCGCTGCAGTTATTTGCAGAAGTTAAAATCGTGTATTAAAATTTAATACTCTCTGAAAACCGTCATGTAGCGGAAAAGTTATCGATGTTTCGAGATTCTGATAGCGTGACGGTATACCGGAAGCATTACAACGTCTGTGTCGGTCTATAAACAGCAGAAATTGACTCAATAAAGAGATATTTGCAATTTAAATGTATGGGTGCGATCATACCAGCACTAATGCACCGTATCCCATCAGAACTCCGCAGTTAAGCGTGCTTGGGCGAGAGTAGTGCTAGGAAAGATGACCTCCTGGGAAGGCCTCGTGTTGCACCCCTTTTACTTTTTTTTTATCGCTGCAGTTATTTGCAGAAGTTAAAATCGTGTATTATAATTTATTATCCTCTGAAAACCGTCATGTAGCGTAAAAGTTATCGATGTTTCGAGATTCTGATAGTGTGACGGTATACCGGAAGCATTAAAACGACTGTGCCGGTCAATAGAAAGCAGAAATTGACTCAATAAACAGATATTTGCAATTTAAATGTACGGGTGCGATCATACCAGCACTAATGCACCGGATTTCATCAGAACTCCGCAGTTAAGCGTGCTTGGGCGAGAGTAGTACTAGGAAGGGTGACCTCTTGGGAAGGCCTCGTGTTGCACTCCTTTTACTTTTTTTTTTATCGCTGCAGTTATTTGCAGAAGTTAAAATCGTGTATTAAAATTTAATACTCTCTGAAAACCGTCATGTAGCGGAAAAGTTATCGATGTTTCGAGATTCTGATAGCGTGACGGTATACCGAAAGCATTACAACGACTGTGCCTGTCAATAGAGAGCAGAAATTGACTCAATAAAGAGATATTTGCTATTTAAATGTACGGGTGCGATCATAACAGCACTAATGCACCAGATCTCATCAGAACTCCGCAGTGAAGCGTGCTTCGGCGAGAGTAGTACTAGGATGGGTGACCTCCTGGGAAGGCCTCGTGTTGCACCCCTTTTACTTCTTTTTTTTTTTATCGCTGCAGTTATTTACAGAAGTTAAAATTGTGTATTATAATTTAATAACCTCTGAAAACCGTCATGTAGCGGAAAAGTTATCGATGTTTCGATATTCTGATAGTGTGACGGTATACCGGAAGCATTAAAACAACTGTGCCGGTCAATAGAGAGCAGAAATTGACTCAATAAACAGATATTTGCAATTTAAATGTACGGGTGCGATCATACCAGCACCAATTCACCGGATCCCATCAGAACTCCGCAGTTAAGCGTGCTTGGGCGAGAGTAGTACTAGGAAGGGTGACCTCCTAGGAAGGCCTCGTGTTGCACTCCTTTTACTTTTTTTTTATCGTTGCAGTTATTTGCAGAAGTTAAAATCGTGTATTAAAATTTAATATTCTCTGAAAACCATCATGTAGCGGAAAAGTTATCAATGTTTCGAGATTCTGATAGCGTGACGGTATACCGGAAGCATTACAACGACTGTGCCTGTCAATAGAGAGCAGAAATTGACTTAATTAAGAGATATTTGCTATTTAAATGTACGAGTGCGATCATACCAGCACTAATGCACCGGATCCCATCAGAACTCCGCAGTTAAGCGTGCTTGGGCGAGAGTAGTGCTAGGAAGGGTGACCTCCTGGGAAGGCCTCGTGTTGCACCCCTTTTACTTTTTTTTTATCGTTGCAGTTATTTGCAGAAGTTAAAATCGTGTATTAAAATTTAATATTCTCTGAAAACCGTCATATAGCGGAAAAGTTATCGATGTTTCGAGATTCTGATAGCGTGACGGTATACCGGAAGCATTACAACGACTGTGCCGGTCAATAGAGAGCAGAAATTGACTTAATAAAGAGATATTTGCTATTTAAATGTACGAGTGCGATCATACCAGCACTAATGCACCGGATCCCATCAGAACTCCGCAGTTAAACGTGCTTGGGCGAGAGTAGTACTAGGATGGGTGACCTCCTGGGAAGGCCTCGTGTTGCACCCCTTTTACATTTTTTTGATCGCTGCAGTTATTTGCAGAAGTTAAAATCGTGTATTATAATTTAATATCCTCTGAAAACCGTCATGTAGTGGAAAAGTTATCGATGTTTCGAGATTCTAATAGCGTGACGGTATACCGGAAGCATTACAACGACTGTGTCGGTCTATAAACAGCAGAAATTGACTCAATAAAGAGATATTTGCAATTTAAATGTACGGGTGCGATCATACCAGCACTAATGCACCGGATCCCATCAGAACTCCGCAGTTAAGCGTGCTTGGGCGAGAGTAGTGCTAGGAAGGGTGACCTCCTGGGAAGGCCTCGTGTTGTACCCCTTTTACTTTTTTTTTATCGCTGCAGTTATTTGCAGAAGTTAAAATCGTGTATTAAAATTTATTATTCTCTCAAAACCGTCATGTAACGGAAACGTTATCGATGTTTCGAGATTCTGATAGCGTGACGGTATACCGGAAGCATTACAACGTCTGTGCCGGTCAATAGAGAGCAGAAATTGACTTAATAAAGAGATATTTGCTATTTAAATGTACGAGTGCGATCATACCAGCACTAATGCACCGGATCCCATCAGAACTCCGTAGTTAAACGTGCTTGGGCGAGAGTAGTACTAGGAAGGGTGACCTCTTGGGAAGGCCTCGTGTTGCACCCCTTTTACTTTTTTTTTATCGCTGCAGTTATTTGCAGAAGTTAAAATCGTGTATTAAAATTTAATATTCTCTGAAAACCGTCATGTAGCGGAAACGTTATCATGTTTCGAGATTCTGATAGCGTGACGGTATACCGGAAGCATTACAACGATTGTGCCGGTCAATAGAGAGCAGAAATTGACTTAATAAAGAGATATTTGCTATTTAAATGTACGAGTGCGATCATACCAGCACTAATGCACCGGATCCCATCAGAACTCCGTAGTTAAACGTGCTTGGGCGAGAGTAGTACTAAGATGGGTGACCTCCTGGGAAGGCCTTGTGTTGCACCCCTTTTACTTTTTTTTTATCGCTGCAGTTATTTGCAGAAGTTAAAATCGTGTATTATAATTTAATATCCTCTGAAAACCGTCATGTAGCGGAAAAGTTATCGATGTTTCGAGATTCTAATAGCGTGACGGTATACTGGAAGCATTACAACGACTGTGTCGGTCTATAAACAGCAGAAATTGACTCAATAAAGAGATATTTGCAATTTAAATGTACGGGTGCGATCATACCAGCACTAATGCACCGGATCCCATCAGAACTCCGCAGTTAAGCGTGCTTGGGCGAGAGTAGTGCTAGGAAGGGTGACCTCGTGGGAAGGCCTCGTGTTGCACCCCTTTTACTTTTTTTTTATCGCTGCAGTTATTTGCAGAAGTTAAAATCGTGTATTAAAATTTAATATTCTCTGAAAACCGTCATGTAGCGGAAACGTTATCGATGTTTCGAGATTCTGATAGCGTGACGGTATACCGGAAGCATTACAACGATTGTGCCGGTCAATAGAGAGCAGAAATTGACTTAATAAAGAGATATTTGCTATTTAAATGTACGAGTGCGATCATACCAGCACTAATGCACCGGATCCCATCAGAACTCCGTAGTTAAACGTGCTTGGGCGAGAGTAGTACTAGGAAGGGTGACCTCTTGGGAAGGCCTCGTGTTGCACCCCTTTTACTGTTTTTTTATCGCTGCAGTTATTTGCAGAAGTTAAAATCGTGTATTAAAATTTAATATTCTCTGAAAACCGTCATGTAGCGGAAACGTTATCGATGTTTCGAGATTCTGATATCGTGACGGTATACCGGAAGCATTACAACGATTGTGCCGGTCAATAGAGAGCAGAAATTGACTTAATAAAGAGATATTTGCTATTTAAATGTACGAGTGCGATCATACCAGCACTAATGCACCGGATCCCATCAGAACTCCGTAGTTAAACGTGCTTGGGCGAGAGTAGTACTAAGATGGGTGACCTCCTGGGAAGGCCTTGTGTTGCACCCCTTTTACTTTTTTTTGATCGCTGCAGTTATTTGCAGAAGTTAAAATCGTGTATTATAATTTAATATCCTCTGAAAACCGTCATGTAGCGGAAAAGTTATCGATGTTTCGAGATTCTAATAGCGTGACGGTATACCGGAAGCATTACAACGACTGTGTCGGTCTATAAACAGCAGAAATTGACTCAATAAAGAGATATTTGCAATTTAAATGTACGGGTGCGATCATACCAGCACTAATGCACCGGATCCCATCAGAACTCCGCAGTTAAGCGTGCTTGGGCGAGAGTAGTGCTAGGAAGGGTGACCTCTTGGGAAGGCCTCGTGTTGCACCCCTTTTACTTTTTTTTTATCGCTGCAGTTATTTGCAGAAGTTAAAATCGTGTATTAAAATTTAATATTCTCTGAAAACCGTCATGTAGCGGAAACGTTATCGATGTTTCGAGATTCTGATAGCGTGACGGTATACCGGAAGCATTACAACGTCTGTGCCGGTCAATAGAGAGCAGAAATTGACTTAATAAAGAGATATTTGCTATTTAAATGTACGAGTGCGATCATACCAGCACTAATGCACCGGATCCCATCAGAACTCCGTAGTTAAACGTGCTTGGGCGAGAGTAGTACTAGGATGGGTGACCTCCTGGGAAGGCCTCGTGTTGCACCCCTTTTACTTTTTTTTTATCGCTGCAGTTATTTGCAGAAGTTAAAATCGTGTATTATAATTTAATATCCTCTGAAAACCGTCATGTAGCGGAAAAGTTATCGATGTTTCGAGATTCTAATAGCGTGACGGTATACCGGAAGCATTTAAACGTCTGTGCCGGTCAATAGAGAGCAGAAATTGACTCAATAAACAGATATTTGCAATTTAAATGTACGGGTGCGATCATACCAGCACCAATGCACCGGATCCCATCAGAACTCCGCAGTTAAGCGTGCTTGGGCGAGAGTAGTACTAGGAAGGGTGACCTCCTAGGAAGGCCTCGTGTTGCACTCCTTTTACTTTTTTTTTATCGTTGCAATTATTTGCAGAAGTTAAAATCGTGTATTAAAATTTAATATTCTCTGAAAACCGTCATATAGCGGAATAGTTATCGATGTTTCGAGATTCTTATAGCGTGACGGTATACCGGAAGCATTACAACGACTGTGCCTGTCAATAGAGAGCAGAAATTGACTTAATAAAGAGATATTTGCTATTTAAATGTACGAGTGCGATCATACCAGCACTAATGCACCGGATCCCATCAGAACTCCGTAGTTAAACGTGCTTGGGCGAGAGGAGTACTAGGATGGGTGACCTCCTGGGAAGGCCTCGTGTTGCATCCCTTTTACATTTTTTTGATCGCTGCAGTTATTTGCAGAAGTTAAAATCGTGCATTATAATTTAATATCCTCTGAAAACCGTCATGTAGTGGAAAAGTTATCGATGTTTCGAGATTCTAATAGCGTGACGGTATACCGGAAGCATTACAACGTCTGTGTCGGTCTATAAACAGCAGAAATTGACTCAATAAAGATATATTTACAATTTAAATGTATGGGTGCGATCATACCAGCACTAATGCACCGGATCCCATCAGAACTCCGCAGTTAAGCGTGCTTGGGCGAGAGTAGTGCTAGGAAGGATGACCTCCTGGGAAGGCCTCGTGTTGCACCCCTTTCACTTTTTTTTTATCGCTGCAGTTATTTGCAGAAGTTAAAATCGTGTATTATAATTTATTATCCTCTGAAAACCGTCATGTAGCGGAAAAGTTATCGATGTTTCGAGATTCTGATAGTGTGACGGTATACCGGAAGCATTAAAACGACTGTGCCGGTCAATAGAAAGTAAAAATTGACTCAATAAACAGATATTTGCAATTTAAATGTACGGGTGCGATCATACCAGCACTAATGCACCGGATTTCATCAGAACTCCGCAGTTAAGCGTGCTTGGGCGAGAGTAGTACTAGGAAGGGTGACCTCTTGGGAAGGCCTCGTGTTGCACTCCTTTTACTTTTTTTTTATCGCTGCAGTTATTTGCAGAAGTTAAAATCGTGTATTAAAATTTAATACTCTCTGAAAACCGTCATGTAGCGGAAAAGTTATCGATGTTTCGAGATTCTGATAGCGTGACGGTATACCGGAAGCATTACAACGTCTGTGTCGGTCTATAAACAGCAGAAATTGACTCAATAAAGAGATATTTGCAATTTAAATGCATGGGTGCGATCATACCAGCACTAATGCACCGGATCCCATCAGAACTCCGCAGTTAAGCGTGCTTGGGCGAGAGTAGTGCTAGGAAGGATGACCTCCTGGGAAGGCCTCGTGTTGCACCCCTTTTACTTTTTTTTTATCGCTGCAGTTATTTGCAGAAGTTAAAATCGTGTATTATAATTTATTATCCTCTGAAAACCGTCATGTAGCGGAAAAGTTATCGATGTTTCGAGATTCTGATAGTATGACGGTATACCGGAAGCATTAAAACGACTGTGCCGGTCAATAGAAAGCAAAAATTGACTCAATAAACAGATATTTGCAATTTAAATGTACGGGTGCGATCATACCAGCACTAATGCACCGGATTTCATCAGAACTCCGAAGTTAAGCGTGCTTGGGCGAGAGTAGTACTAGGAAGGGTGACCTCTTGGGAAGGCCTCGTGTTGCACTCCTTTTACTTTTTTTTTCATCGCTGCAGTTATTTGCAGAAGTTAAAATCGTGTATTAAAATTTAATACTCTCTGAAAACCGTCATGTAGCGGAAAAGTTATCGATGTTTCGAGATTCTGATAGCGTGACGGTATACCGGAAGCATTACAACGACTGTGCCTGTCAATAGAGAGCAGAAATTGACTCAATAAAGAGATATTTGCTATTTAAATGTACGGGTGCGATCATAACAGCACTAATGCACCAGATCTCATCAGAACTCCGCAGTGAAGCGTGCTTGGGCGAGAGTAGTGCTAGGAAGGATGACCTCCTGGGAAGGCCTCGTGTTGCACCCCTTTTACTTTTTTTTTATCGCTGCAGTTATTTGCAGAAGTTAAAATCGTGTATTATAATTTATT